>CM074724.1:159474154-161874154 GCA_037306005.1 Rhinophrynus dorsalis
TTTCCCACCCTATTTTGACACTTTTTTTGTCCCTGGCATTTGGTGGTATATATAAGTGTATTACATGGATCCACAACAATCACACTTGTAATATTGTTTAATTATATATTTTTTTTTAAAATAAAAATGTTTTTGTAAAAAAAAAAAAAAAAAAAAAAAAGTGTGTTGTGTTTTTTTTTGTTTTTTTTTTAAAGTGTAAAATTGCAGGTCAAAAATTGACCTGCATTTAGCCAGCCTCCTGCACCAGCAGTGAAGGGGTTAATACCCCCAACTGCTGTATTTTTTTTAACCACTAGGTGTCTCCCGTCTACTTCTGTCTCCATTCGTTTGAGAGCAAGGGAGACAGAGGCAGACGAGACAGGCACAGACAGCATGCTTTGCATGCTGCCTCTGTCTGTCACTATGCCGGTACATGTGATCGCTGATACGGCTATCGCATGAACCGGAGGAAAGAAGAAGGTCTGAGACTGAATGCCCCAGTCTCGGAGCGCTCAGTCTCAGCCTGGATTTAATGATAGCAGCGTGCACGGAGGCACGCTGCTATCATTTAAGCCATGACGGTCCTGGACCGTCATGGGTCGTTAAGGGCATAACAACCCATGACGGTGCAGGACCGTCATGGGTCCTTAAGGTGTTAAAGGGATAGAAATACTTAAAATGTAAAAGATAAATATTGTAGTGTTTATCCCCCTGAGTAATACAAGGGAACTCACACTGCTGAGTGGTATTTTATAAAAATATGATTGCAGCTGAAATGTGAATTTTTATGTGCAGTATCACAGTGGCATGGAATTGTACCATGATGCTGTTGGTAAACCAGCCTATGGAGATTTATGGTCAACTGAGAAGAGATGTCCATAGGATGGTGTAGCAACAGCGCCACTGTACTATTTAAGGGCACTGTGATAATACACCTAAAAAATTCAAGTTTGAGCTGTAATAACTTTTGAATAAGACACGTTTTAGCAGTGAGAGTTCCCTTGTTTTACTAATACAATATATATTTTTTACAATTCAAGTATTATTATCCCTTTAAAGAAGAAATTACAAGGCTTATACAAATACAAAACAACATTCCAGGTAGGCAATGACAAATATAAAAGGAATATAGACATAGAAAATTATGTAGCAAATCAGATACCCCAATAATTCACAGCATCTAGGGGACCAAGTAAGCGTAACATGCAAACAGATCCAATCAAGAATCTCTCTGTAACCTTTTAGAAAGGAGGGAGTTGGAAAGAAAGACCGAAGCCCAGAAAGGGGACCAAGGAAAGGAAAGATAGAAGCGAAAGAAGCAAGAGATAAATGAATAAAGGGATGGATGGCAGGACTGAAGCTAGGAAGATGCCATCATGCTTCAATACTTATAATAGGTCACTGTCACGGTTTGGCTGAACTGCTCTAACACTCTGCTGTTGCATACTAGCTGCCTTTCCCTCCCTGTGTTAGGATGACTCACCTGATGATTAACAAACTGCTTTTAACTGTTTCCAGGGTTACTCACCTGACTTTTATCAGCCAACCCCTTCCAGGCTATTTAAAGCAGTTAGGCTCATTTCTGCCTTGCCCTTGTGTTGTTTATGGCTGCAAGTGTGTTTTCCTATGTTCCTGATTATCCGTGCATCATCTGGCTTCCTCTGACGTCCCTTCTGGCTCCCGACTGCTGTACCCTTCTTGGTTCCTGACTGCGAGTACCCTTCTTGGTTCCTGACCCCAGCTTGTCTTTTGATTTATGCTCCTGGATCACAGTTTTGCTTTGTTTGCTTTGGTTATTTCAATAAAGGTGTTTTGCAATTCACATTTTTGTGGTTGTCTGGTTCCTGGGACCTAACATTACACATGGGCCATGATCCCAGAAGGCGCAGGCAATCCACCTAGCTTTTTTACCAGGTTGGACCAGGTAGACCAGTGCATGGACCAGTTTACTTTATCCCTCCAGATTTTTTTTCCCGGACTGTGCATATAGTTCCACCACCTCAGCAAACAGCGGTTCAGACAGTCCTTATAGCTGTTTCCACTTCTGCTCCAGCTGCCACTGGTGATTCCAATGTTGCTAAAGGCATGACTGGGTCCAACCCGCTTCCTCAGCTTTATGGGGGTGACCCTAACCAGTGAAGAGGTTTCCTGAACCAGGTCGGTATCTATCTGGAGATGGTAACTCAGGTCTTCCCTTCTGATAGGAGTAAGGTGGGCTTCGTGATTACCTTACTCTCTGACAGGGCCTTGGCTCACCCAAAACCTGAGCTTCCATTCGTATGTGAGGTTGATGCATCTTAGACAGAAGTAGGTGCCCTCCTATCTCAGTGTCCTACTCCTGAGAGCCAGTTGCATCCATGTGGGTATTTCACCACAAAGCTTAACATACAACTATGAAATTGGTGACCATGAGTTGCTGGTAATAATACTCACTCTCAAAGAAAGGAGGCATTTGCTCGAGGGAATTTTGTGCCAATCCTGATTCTCACGGATCATAAAAACCTCACCTTTCCTGAATCGGAGGCAGGCCCGGTAGGCCTTATTTTTATCTCTTTTTAACTATGTGGTCTCGTACCTTCCGGGGACCAAAAATGTCTGGGCTGATGCCCTTTGTAGACAGTTCTCGGGCGCTAAGGAAGAGAGTCCTTCTAGTCCTGTTATTCCTCTGGACCGAGTACTGGCCACCATACGTACCAGCATAACATCTCCCCTCTGGGAGAGAATAGGGGCCGCCCAAGTAGATGTACCTACTGAGACTCCCTCAGGTGCTGTTTCGTATCTGTTAACCTCCGTACCAAGGTACTTTCAACTTACCATAATACTCAGTCAGCAGGGCATCTGGGAAAAAAACATCTCTTCTGGTGGTCATAACTTAACAAAGATATTGCTGCCTTTGTCGCTACCTGTCCAGCGTGTGCACAGACCAAATCACCCCGTCACCTTCCAGTGTGCCTTCTCCATCCCATACCCAATGGTGAGACGCCATGGTCACACCTTGCCATGGACTTCATAGTCGACCTCCCTCTGTCCAGTGGTAACATAGTCATCCTCATGGTTGTCGACTGATTTTCTAAGATGATCCACTGCATACCATTCTAGAAACTCCCATCCACTAAAGAGTTGACTATGGTCTTTATCAAGGAGGTCTATCAGCTACATGGGGTTCCTTGCAGTGTGGGGTCTTCCCCGCATCGCACTACAGTCCCTGTGTCTTTCCTCTTGTAATGTCTGGGATGCTTTGCGGTGTGGGGTTTTCCCGCACTGCACGGCAATCTCAGGGTCTATCTACTTTTATCTTTTTGCTCGGCTCCTTGCGTGTGCGGGTCTCCGCCGCATTTCAACACTAGCCGCACATTTGGTTACATTTGTATCTTTTTGCTGTGTCCTTTTTATGTTATTTTGTTGCCACTTTTGGACATATTCAGCCGCTACTCATATTTTCTGTTTGGTTTTATTTATGTATTTACTCCGGTTTTCTTGAGACTTTGGGGATGTATCGGGGTGATGCTCTCTATATTGTTTATTTTGTTTTTTCTTTTCTTTTATCTTCTTTTTTATTATTTTGTTACTATTTTATCTTTCTTTCTGTTTTTGTGTATATTTTGGTGTCCGGCCTCTTGTGATGCCTGATCATTTGCCCATTGATGGTGACGTCATCTACCGGTTCTCCGGATGGCGATGTCCACGCTCTTGGTGCATTTGGCGGGTTTCCAGGATGCTGGGGGTGGTTTTTCCTCTTTCTATCAGGTATTTATTCTCTCTGTTCTTCACATATACTGCTGGCCCTGATGAAGGTCCAGTGAAGGACCGAAAACGTTTGGCTCTGTGAAGCATGTTTTCATGACATAAATGTTCAAGACCGTTTGAACTGTGTGCTGTCTCTTTTTGGTAAGCCCAGGCTGATTGTATTTGTGAATCAATATGGGACGTGCACCAGGCTTTTGTGTTTATATTTAGTTTGAGTGCCACTGCCTGCTCCTTGTTTTGGATATATATATCTATATATCTATATATATATATATATATATATATATATATATATATATACACATAAACATACATACATGTATATATAGTTACATATTGACATATTGTTTTTAGATAGAGAAGCAGTTATTTTTAGGGATTTTATGCTGGGATAAGATCTGATTCTTTGGGGATAGATTATTATGTAGTATGCATATATGCGTACATTATAAATATGTTTAACTGAGGGCAGGGTCTTCACTAGCCTTCATTCTTTCCTGATCAACTAATAGATCAGTGTTCTAAATTCTGATACTTCATACAATGCATAACATATGTTAAAACACTATTATGTAAACTATATCCTGTGAAGAAAAATATACTTCAATCATTGAAGTGGGTAAAATGTACCATCCAGAAAATTCATGTTGGGGATCCAAACTATCACCTTCCTTAGGCATCATAATGAGGGCCATAATTACTCCTTGCAGTTTACAGACACATATTGGGGCCAAGCTTATAATAACATGTGGGCCCTGTGCATCTCATTAAGACCAGACTTATATTGCATCATGTCTGGAACCAACTTACCCCATTTTGGGGGCCAAGCCAACCCAACCCCAGTGCATCATGATGGGTATGAGGCCAGGCCAATTTAAGTTGCATCATACCTGGAACATAGCTTATCCCCTGGGGAATGGGGGGGCCAAGCCAACCCACCTCCTTGTGCATCATGTTGGGTGCCAAGCTAACGCACTCCCAGAGTGTCATGCTGAGGATCCCATTTACATTACATCATACAGGAGATGATGTTGGAGACCAAGATTACCCTAACAGTTTATCATGCTGGGGGCCAAGCTTAATTATTCTGTGCAGGCTAGGGCCCAAGCTTACCCTTCAGCACATCATTCTGGGGTCCAGTCCAGACATTCAGCTCATTAGACTGGGGGCCAAGCCTGCCAATTTAACTCACCAGTGCCTCATGCTAGAATAATTCTTCAGTGCATTAAAGGAGCAGTAAACTTTTTTATGAAAACACATATTTTATAGAGCATTTCCTACTGAATAAAACAAGGTCACTCCCATCGCTGTCAGATGTTTTATTCAAAAATTATAGCAGTTTAAATAATCAGGAAGTGAATTTACTGTGTTTACTTCCTGATAGTTCTAACTGACAGGAAGTGACAGACAGTTTCTATCACATTCTATGGAAAACTAAGTCTCTGACTTTTCTGACTTTCCTCTCCATTAGAATCTAACAGGAAATCTAATTAGAATTTGACCACTAGAGGGCACTGATAATGTAAAAAAACATGGGTTTAAGCTGTAATAACTCTGGAAATATAAATCTCTTGGCAGTGGGAGTACCCTTATTTTACTCATTAGGAAAATCCCTACAATATATATATTTTCATAAAAAAGTTTACTGCTCCTTTAAGATGGGGGAAAACATGAATCACCACCCTTCATGTGTCCTGCTGGCTGCAAGATTAACCCTAAATGTATAACACTGGGGGCAAACTTACTTCTTAGAGCCTCATACTAATGTGTGAGCTGATTCCTTATTACAGATGTATTCCATTGTCAGACTTCCAGCTGTAGAGGACAGTAATCCCATTATTCCCAACTGCCCAATGGAATTTGTACTCCCCAACTGCCAGAGGTCCAGCAATTGACAACCTCCGCCTCAATGCATCAAGAAGGGGACACTATTAGCAACAAAAATAATAATGGATTTTTACTCTGCATCATGGAAAAAGTACTGCTACCCACAATGCACTGATATTGAAATTACCCACAATGCTTCATGATAACTGCTGCCACAGTGTCCAGATAGGCTGATAGGAGGGTAGAGCCAGGGACTCACCTGCTTTGCTTGCAGCTCTAATTGCAGAGACTGTGCCCCAGCTCAAAGCCTGGTCACCATCCCTTTTGCTCCTCCAATGGGTAATCAAGAGAGGGCGGATTTAGTGTCATAATTGTGGGATTCTTGCAATTATGACACCAGTTTCAGTCCCTGAAGCAGCGGACATCTAAAGAGTCTGGGGCCAAGAGTTTTCATTTTGGGCTGCCCTCCAAACAGGTGCTAATGATTATCAATTTAATATGTGAGTTGAAACACAATCATTAACCGAAACAGTTGTGTAGGAGGAATAAAACTGGTTGAGGAAAAGCCAAACTCAGCTAACAAGGTGAAGTTGCTGAAGACAGTTTAATGTCAAAAGTAGTGTTGAGCGAGCATGCTCGGCCGATGCTCGGATCGGCTCGAGCATCGCTCTGCTCGGCACATGGCGGTACTCGTACGAGTACCGCCATGTGCTCGCCCGGCATGTTCGGGTGGCGGGGATCTGTGCCGAAGGAGGCACAGATCTGAAGACGCTCCGCTGGACCACCAGGGACTGGAGGTAGGGGGCATTGCGGAGATGAAGGGGGCATTGCGGAGATGAAGGGGGCATAGCGGAGATGAAGGGGGACATTGCGGAGATGAAGGGGGCATTGCGGAGATGAAGGGGGCATAGCGGTGATGAAGGGGGCATAGCGGAGATGAAGGGGGACATTGCGGAGATGAAGGGGGACATTGTGGAAGGGGGGCATTGCGGAGATGAAGGGGGCATTGCGGAGATGAAGGGGGTATAGCGGAGATGAAGGGAGACATTGCGGAGATGAAGGGGGCATTGCGGAGATGAAGGGGGCATAGCGGAGATGAAGGGGGACATTGCGGAGATGAAGGGGGCATTGCGGAGATGAAGGGGGCATAGCGGAGATGAAGGGGGACATTGCAGAGATGAAGGGGGACATTGTGGAAGAGGGGCATTGTGGAGATGAAGGGGGGCATTGACCAGGCACCCTCCCCTCATCAGAGCAGGGGGTGCCTGGTGTAATGCTCGTATCGCCCCATTCAATTCAATGGGGCTCGGGTGCTCGGCCGAGCACTCGAGCCTCCGGCGGTGCTCGGTCAGAGCACCCGAGCACCCGAGCATCGGGGTGCTCGCTCAACACTAGTCAAAAGTCATATACATGACAAGACTGAGCACAGCAACAAGACACAAGGTAGCTATACTGCATCAGCAAGGCCTCTCCCAGGCAGAAATTTCAAAGCAGACAGGGGTTTCCAGATGTGCTGTCCAAGCTCTTTTGAAGAAGCACAATAAAACAGGCAATGTTGATGAGCGTAGAAAACTTACTGCAGCAGATTAAAGACACATCATGCTTATTCCCTTCACAATCAGAAGATGTCCATAAGTGCCATCAGCTCAGAATTGGCAAAAAAACTGTGGGATCCTGGTACACCCATCTACTGCCCGGAGAAGTCTTATCAGAAGTGGTCTTCATGGAAGACTTATTGCCAAAAAGTCATACCTCAGACGAGGAAACAGTATCAAGTGACTCAACTATGCATGAAAACACAAGAACTGGGGTGCAGAAAAATGGCAGCAAGTGCTCTGGACTGATGAGTCAAAATTTTAAATATTTGGCTGTAGCAGAAGGAAGTTTGTTTGCCAAAAGGCTGGAGAACAGTACAAAAATGAGTGTCTGCAGGCAACAGTGAAGAATCATGGAGATTCCTTGCAAGTTTGGTTGCAAGGTTTTTCTACCTTTTTTCACTCTATTTTGTTCTATTTTTTTCACTGCTATATTTTCCTCTGGTATACAAGGCACATGCATTTAAGCTGCATAGAGAGAGCGAGAGAGAGAGAGGCACTGATGCTACTTTCCACTTTCCAATTGTTGGATCATTACCTCTGACATCATTCTATCTCCATTCCATTCATCTCTCACATTTATATTGGACATAAGGTACTTTTGACAAGAGTTTATTGTGGATGGGCCCAGACACTTTACATTGATTAATTATAGACAGTCTCTAAATAATAGGATTGATACCTTTTATTTCATCACAAGTATTTATATATTTTTCACGATCAATTTTCATTTTTTATTATTTTGATAGACACCTCGGCTGTTTTGTCCACACTCTCACTTTAAATTGTGGGCGTGACCAGATAAGTTTCAGTGTTACTGTTTTATACCCCCTTGAAAGCTTTGGATGCTAATGAGATGTCCAATGCATTGTGAAGGAATTCATTGGACAACTCTCATTCAAACAAAGGGTTATAGGCCAAAGGTATTTTCTGTGCCAGGAAACAGTGTATGGGACTGGGGCGGGACCATGTGACGAATGAAGGTGTAGTGATGGGTGAAGCTATGAGCACCTAGAGTGCCTTGCCTACGGGTTCCTGGGATGTAAATCTTACTGTCAATTTAGTTCTTATATCTCTACCATTAATTTAATTTCTCAGGGGGCCTCCAAATACAACTGTTTTCCTTCTTTCCTTTTTTTCTCTTTAAACCCCCTCCCCCCACTGATTATCAAAAGCCAATGCTGCTGAAGGACTCTTGAAGGAGAACATGAGCCAAGATGGCTTGGCAAGATTTAAAGGGGAACTATTACCTAAATTAAAGTTGGCTGTATTTAAATGCTCATTTGCAAGGCATCTGTAATACTTGTATTTTTTTTTTTATATATAATTCGGTATTCACCAAGATATTTGTTTTTTAGTGATGAGCGAGCGTGCTCGGCCGATGCTCGGATCGGCTCGAGCATCGCTCTGCTCGGCACATGGCGGTACTCGTCGAGTACCGCCATGTGCTCGCCCGACATGTTCGGGTGGCGGGGATCTGTGCCGGAAGAGGCACAGATCCGAAGAAGCTCCGCTGGACCACCAGGGACTGGAGGTACGGGGGCATTGCGGAGATGAAGGGGGCATTGCGGAGATGAAGGGGGACATTGTGGAAGAGGGGCATAGACTCTATGCCCCTCTTCCACAATGTCCCCCTTCATCTCCGCTATGCCCGTCTTCCACAATGTGCCCCTTCATCTCCGCTATGCCCCTCTTCCACAATGTGCCCCTTCATCTCCGCTATGCCCCTCTTCCACAATGTCCCCCTTCATCTCCTCTATGCCATAGAGGAGATGAAGGGGGACATTGTGGAAGAGGGGCATAGCGGAGATGAAGGGGCACATTGTGGAAGAGGGGCATAGCGGAGATGAAGGGGCACATTGTGGAAGAGGGGCATAGCGGAGCTGAAGGGGGACATTGCGGAGCTGAAGGGGGCATTCTGAGATGAAGGGGGCATAGCGGAGATGAAGGGGGCATTGACCAGGCACCCTCCCCTCATCAGAGCAGGGGGTGCCTGGTGTTGCCCCATTCATTCCAATGGGGCTCGGGTGCTCGGCCGAGCACTCGAGCCTCAGGGGGTGCTCGGTCAGAGCACCCGAGCACCCGAGCATCGTGGTGCTCGCTCAACACTATTGTTTTTGAATTTCAGCCCATTGCATCACTTCAAGACAGGCTGAGATTCATTCTGCCCCACAGCCTGTCAATCTTTATCTGCTCCCCTCCTCATGTAGAGCCTTGTTTTAACCTCTTCCGATGACAGAGGATTTCGCCATGTAAGCTGGAGCTCTCTCAACCTCGGAGGAGGTTGGAACGAGGTGCTACGTGGAGAGGGGAGCAGACAAAGATTGACAGGCTGCAGGGCAGAATAACCCATATCCTGTCCTGAAGTGACATAACGGGCTGAACTTTAAAAGCAAATGAGCATTCAAATAAAGCCAACTTTAATTCAGGTGATAGTTCCCCATCATTGTCATGACAACACATGAAGCTTGTTTTTCTGTTTTCTTTTAATACATTTATGTAAATAAGAGATGTAAGAACAAGAATAAAAACACAGATCGGGTTTATTTACTCAGTTCATCATGTTACTGTATACAGCTCAGTTTTGTGTCAGTTAACACTGCACCTTTAACCCCATAGCGACAATTGACTTACCAGGTACGTCCCGCAAAAACTGTCACTTAGTGACACAGGACATACCTGGTAAGTCCCGGAGGTCCGGGTCTCCGTGCGGCTGCATGCCGTTCGGGGATTCCGGAATTGTTTAAAAAAAAAAAAAAGTTAGCCGGGAGTTAAGGTGACAGGCACGTACGCACGTGGCTGTCACTAAGGGGTTAATACATTATGAAACACAACTTATTATGACAATAACTTAAGAAGTGCTAGATGAGGTTAAGCATCTTAAAGTGCATGTTCAAAACAGTGGAGCTGCACATGGTCTGTGCTTATATACCTTCCCTGCCTGATTTTATGTACAGATGAATTTAGTACATTATAGAACAGTGGTTCTCTACTCCTGTCCTCAGGACCCACTAACAGGCCAGGACTTAGGGATTTCTCTGCTAGAGCACAGGTGTGGTGATCAGAGGCTCATTCACATTGATTAACTCACCTGTGCTCTAACAAGGAAATCATCACATCCTGGCCTGTTAGTAGGTCCTGAGGACAGGAGTTGAGAACCACTGTTTTAGAGCGTGACTTCTATGAAAACAAGCCCTTAAAATTGTCCTAATAGCTGGAAATCATGGTTTTTGCAATAATTTCATCTGAGCATAGTTTTCACCATGGTGCAGATGAATTGCACCAATATATTTCCTCCATATCCACTTCTAGCTCAGGAAGTGCAAAGCACCTATTTTGTCATGTGGAAAGCTTTATACTTTGGCATAGAATAAAAACTTTCCTTGGTGCTTTTTCATTACAAAATTATATTTGTTATTATTGTTGTTTCTCCTTGATAAACTATAGGGACCTAAACTATAGGGACCTAAGTGTTGTGCTTATTGACCCTTTAAGAACCAGATAGGAATGAAACATATTGCTTAATTCACTTTTCAACGTGAACCATTAAATTACAGAATTATTTACTTCAATATCAATGAGGCTGATATATTAAAAAGAGCTGGTGCAAACTACCCAATAAGGTACAAAATAAAAGTGTCCCACGTGCCCAGAATTGTCATAGTTCTTCTTAATACATCAGCTTCTTTGTGTTGTTTTGCTGTTTTCTCTAATATGACTTATAGTGTTTGTTAGCATTACATATGATTAACAATTTCCATATACATAGGTTCAGGAGGAAGACACCGACCACCAGTTCCATGTCCTCATGGACATTTCTGTCCTGCTGGAACCAAGCATGGCACCCAGTACAAGTGCCCCCCCGGGACATGGAGTGACAGGTCCAGTTTGGCATCTGACAGAGAGTGCTATCCATGTCCTGCTGGCTGGTTCTGCTTGACAGGAGCTGAAAGTCCTTCTGGAAAATGCAGTGCAGGATATTTCTGTCCAGAGGGTGAGCTGAGACTAAATACTGGAAATATTTTATAAATCAATTTTAATTTCATAAATCAAATGAAATAATTATCAAATTAATATCTTTCATACTGTTCATACTGAATAAACTAAGAAGCTTGTAGGTTAACATAATCTCTTTGCAACTGTCTCTTCAAATGTGTAATCAGAGAATTTACATGAAATATGAGGATTACCTTTAAAATTTGGAGAAGTTTATGTATTAAATGTGTTGTGATTTCCCACGCATGCACTGAGATTTTATGGCTTTAGAATATTTAAGTATTTCAAGACAAAAGTACTGAAATTTTGAGTAAAACCTCTTTGAAGTTTGGAAACTTAACTCTCTTTAAATACAAATGCTTATTAAATGTTGTGCTCTGACCAATATATGCGTAACTACGTGCATTTGATGATTCTCCAGTACCTGGCTACAGAGTTGTACAGATATGGGCAAATCTTTTCACCTTAAAAGAGAAACATTCGAAAATAGGTCTTCCTGCCATGTGGAAAAATTCCTGAGAAGTGCCAAGTTCCCAATTTTTCATTGCATTGAATTAAAAGATAATACTGTGTATCTTCCCACACACAAAACACATAAGAATGGAGTTTCCTCCCATTTATTCAGCAGTGCTAGTATAAAGTGGTGATCCTTCCTATCTGAGCTGGTTGAGCCTGACTGACACTCTAACTGTATATAAACTGTCTCTTAAAATCTTTTAATAACTTTGGGTTTATCCCATCTGGTCCCATCAATATATCTGTTTTTACCATAGAGAGGTTAAGTAGAACTTCTTTCTGTGTGTTTGGGGGGGGGTGTGAATCAAATATTATCACTGATTTTAGTGCAATGACAAAGGAAGAAAAAAGTTTAATAAGTTTTTGTAAAAAATTTCCTGCACAACAGGAAGTGCTGTTTCTCTCAGTTCAGGCAAAACATTTATCTCATCCCTACATGGCAGTACACAGCAACAGGACTTCCATTCTTTATCAACTCAGATGAAATATACTGGATAGTTCTACTTTCTTTTGGTTTCTTAGTATACTAATTGCATCCAGCAAATGGAAGGTCCCTTTATTAGAAGCTTGCAATTTTCTGTCCTAGTTAGAGGAGGATGGGGCTGTCATGTGATACCTATGGGATCTATAAGAAAAAATAATTTCCAGGTAGGACAATATTGCTTATTTAACAATTGGACGTAAATGTATATGTTTATTTCACGTAGATTAACAAAGTAATATCATACTTGCCACTTTTTTATTGTTGATTAGTATTCCTGTTTTAAAGGTTCACAGTTTGGATCTCAGTTCCCATGTCCTGCAGGGACTTTCAATCTTAAACTCGGAAGTGTTCGTGTCGGTGAATGCATTGCCTGTCCCATGGGATCATACTGCCCCACCGGTACATCAAAACCCGCTATGTGCCCTGTGTGAGTATCCCCTCATTCTAATCATACTGGAAAAACTAGATTATTACAGCCCTCCTCAGAGGCAGCTATGTTTATGAATTCTGAAGTTGGTACGGAAAGAGAGAATGGGGGAAGATAGGTACAATACACTTATCAGATATACATGATTATAACTTATCTCTGCCTATTGTAGAGGAACGTATCGTGCAGAACACGGTGCCCGAGATGTGGGAGAGTGTGATCCATGTCCAGCTGGTTCCTTTTGTTCAGAAATTGGATTGGGTTTTCCATCGCCTTGTGAACCTGGCACCTACTCTGTAAGTGTCTGTATACTTTGATTTGCCTGCAGAAGTGTTTCTAGTATGATAAGAACAATATTGCTACTTTACTCATTAATTCAAATTATTTTGTAGCTTCATAGTGCCATTATACAATGACATATCAGACATTTTTCACAGCTTAGGGTACATGAGCAAGAATCCAATCTATCAAATTGGGGTAAAGAGGACTATGAAATTCAACCAAGAGCATATGGATAAAATGTAAAGGAAAACCTTTTGTATTCACCATTTGCAAATGTAAGGTATTTTTTGTGCTCCTTAATTAGTGAATATGCCATAAATACACCATTTTCATCCACCAGTTTCAAGCTGGAGGATCCCATATAAACTTATGGAGTAGTCATTTGCAGACAAATCCACTGTATGCTCATGTATCATTGCTATGGCAGCATTAATCCTTATTTATTTTCATATTTCAACATCTTGTGTATTCTGTAAGGGAGATTATGAATCTATCAGAAATCTTAGGTGAAATGCAATATATTGGATAGATTTCTCCACGCTCCATATAAAGCTCTCTTCATCCATGTGCAAACTATATATGCGTGTGTGCCTAGCTTCAGCATCCTACTGACTTTAATAAAATATGCCAGCCTACAGTAAAACAAATTTCTTACACCAGTGATGTATCTTTGCACTCTCTCTCTTTGATAAGTAATTAAGAACAATCCCAGTGATAAATAAAAATACAATATACAGCTAAATAGGAGAGTATTTCTCTATATCAATTGTTCCCAACCATCTCCAATGATTTAGCTGCTTAGTAAGGCTGTCTGCCTTCATGGGTCTTTGTTTTGTGACATGGACTGCTCTGTTTGTGGTTACAGATCTCAATATAAAATTCAATTCTTACTTATCTTTTTGCCAGAAAAAAGAAACAGTCGAAAAATTGAATTTTTTTTTGTGAAAAGTGTTGATTTTCTGCTTTTTCCTGCCAGCTCACTGCACTGAAATCAGTGGGAAGACTGGATTTCCTCACCATGTGGAAAGTTTCCATTCTTTTCCCTCAGGGATAGTATAAAAGGGGTGTCAGGTTCCCACAGCATGTCATTATATGTTTGTGAGAGAAAGCGAAAGTAGCACAATTTTGAGACACTTAGAATAAGCAAATAAAGCAAAGTTGGAGTTAGTTTAGGGAGTCTTGTGGGCAGGACTGGGAGTCTGGGGGCACGCTGGGTAGGGAATGTGAAAGGAAGAAAAGAGGTTTACCCAAAATATGCAAACATCTTGGTTGATTAAGACAGGCAGCTGTGATCTAAGTTCCTTTCTTGTCTGACTGTTCTGTTATACATGTGCTAAAGGAGTCTGGGGGTATGTGCAGGGAACAAAGGAAATTTACCTAAAATAGCTGTGATTGTGAAGACACAGGCAGCTGTGATGCAAGTTGGGTGTTCTCTGTTTTAGGGCAGTTGGGAGAGTGTGAAGGGAGTAAAGGAGATTTTCCCAAGTACCCAAAATATTGTGTGACTACTGGGAAGACACAGGTAGTCTGAGGGGAAGGAACAGTTGCACACAGAGTGTTCTTGATTTTTGTTTATTTTGGTGATGGTGATAGGGACAGTTAAAAATAGTTTGATTGATAGGTGACAGAGGCAGGACCCTGACGTGAGATGTGACTGAGGCAGACTGATTCTAGAAGATAGAATTTTGTAAAGGACAAGACACTCACCAGTTTCAGAATGTCCAGCAAAAATACTAGGGACAGGGGAAGGATGAAAAGAGTAGGAGTAGCACATGCACATGTTAGTAAAGTGGTAGGCCAAAAAGTGATGCAGCCATAGTTACTGCAGCATGTGCAATAAATGATGATCTTTCTCCTCCTGAGGAGGCTGTTTGTCAAAAATTCCTCTATCACCTGTTCCAGTTTATTAACACATATATGGCTTTGTGGGATTGTCTCTCAAAACACAATGCATGCCAATGGTTTGGGCTATCCTTCTGCTGAATTTTAATAATACTGCTAGAACCAGAGGAAAGATTAGTCGCTGTCACCTGATGCTGCAGGCTATTGTTGTGCACTCTTGGAAGGGAAACCCAGTGAGCAGTGACAGTAATATAGTCTGTACCTTGTCAACATGTCGATATATCTGTTGTCAGGGGAATTTTCTTTCTGTTTGAGGCTTTCAGCCCTTTAGCCACTACACTATCCACCTGCTCGTACAATTCTGACACAGCTGTCCTTGAAAAATAACCTCGGGGTGAGATATTCCAGCGGAGTGTAACATATTACATCAGTTGTTTAAAACCTCTACTTTCTAGAAAAGAATAAAGCAGCATGTCAGTTGACAACATCTTGTTAACTTTGTCATTCCACAGGTATACTTTGGGATTATTTTTCCGTCCCAAGAATTTAGTGTGTGTTGACATTACATAGCAGAAGAACTGTATAACTTTATTGCTTTTACATCATTACTTGAAGAGGTGATGTTGGCATGTGTGGGCAGCCTATAACTTATCTCCTACAACAGTCTGCGAGTCATCCTCATCCTCTGCAGCATGAGTCATAGGTGTTATTTCATAGAAAGACATGCAGATGGTGTGTCTCCTAGTTGTGCTTCAGGTGAGATCTTAGTGAGGTGGTGCCTTGGTGTAATCCTGCTCTCCCCCTGCTCACATGCTTCTAACACGGACAACTTATAGCAACAGGTTTAGCTATTGGATTGTGAGTGAAGTATCTCCATACTGTAGTCATAGAGATAGGGGTTCCTGAGGGGCTACTATTAATGGGGCTAGATGTTGCAATATGCTTGAGTGATATATTCCATCATATCTATGTTTGCAGATATTGATGAACTGTGTTTCTAAGTACTTTGTATGTGGCTGGGAAAGGGTTGGACTTGGAAGTGGGTATGATGCGGATGATGACTGGGATGACTATGTATTTTTGGCATTTTTACCTGTCTAGAGTCATACGTTCTAACTGATATAAACGGGCAAAGTTTTCCTTGTCAGTGCTGGAAAACTGAGAATTTACCTTTCAGATAATTCTTTGCCCATGTCATCATCTCTCTCACTCTCAACTTCATCTGTATCTGAAGAATAGGAGGAGGCTGGAGTGATATATTCTAGATCAACATCAATAATTAGGTCATCCTCAGCATCGTCTGAAACTTCTTCCCCACTACTTTTACATTCATCAAATAATGTCTTTATATTTTCCCCTTAGAGGGATTTTTAGCACATTTCCACTACTTTAAGGATTGGTGTTTTTAACTCTCACTGTCAGGCAAAGCAGTTGGTTAAACTGATACACATTCCTCCATTATGCCAAGAACACTAGAATGAGACATGTTGTCATCTTCAGTGTTCTTCTTACATTATTTATTAATAAATTGCCAGTGGTGGATCTACAGTATTGTTGACTTTGAGAAACAGACTCCTCAGGAGCAGAAAGATCATCATCCTTTATTTCACACTCTGTGCAACCATGGCTGCAGTCAATATTTTGAACTACCTCTTGATTAACATGTGCCTGCATTGCTTGTACGCCTCTTCCTCTCCCCCTAGTATAATTGCTGGACAGAATTAAACAGTGAACAGTGAACAGGACTGACTGTGTCTGATGTCTCACCCTTTACAAAATCTCTCTTCTCATATTTGTCTTCCTGAGTCACAGATCAAATCAGAGTCCCTGTCACCTATCAGTCAAACTATTTTTTTATTATTTGTTAAACTGCTTCTTCCTCACACTCACCATAACAAAAATAACAGCCAGCAGAAAGGAACGTGGATCACAGCTGCCTGTGTCCTCTTAGTTACCCAAACTTTTGGGGTGTTTGGAGTAAATCTCATTTTTTCCCTTCATCACTCATGGACTTCCCTAAAACAAAGAACATAAAGTCGGAAGGAAATTGGATCACATTTGCCTGTGCCTTCTCAGTCACACAACATTTTGGGGTATTTGAGGTGAATCTCCTTTGCTCCCTTCACATATCCCCAGATGCCTCTAACACAAAGAAAATAGCCAAATCAGGATGGAACTGGATCTCAGTCAACCAAAATTTTTGGTAAATCTCCTTTCTCCCTTAACACTCTCTCTGGGTTCCCCAGATTTCCCTAATGCTGAGCACAAAATGCCTGCCATAAGTCTCCCTAATCTACATTCCAACTTTGCTTTAGTTGCCTCTCCTACCTAGCTTATAATTGTGCTGCTTTCTCTATCTCTCACAAACACAGAATGACATACCCTTTTATACTATCCCTGTGAGAAAACAAGGGAAACTTTCCAAGTGATGGAGAAATTTAGTCTTACCACTGATTTGAAAGCAATCAGCTAGGTGGGAAAAAGAGAAAAATCAACACTTTTTCACAAAAAACTTCCAGTTTGGCTCGAACTGCCATTTTTCTACTGTTTCAGTTTGAGATAAAAAAAAGTTTACTCTTCCCTACTTGCAAGATAGCTGTGTTTTAGGATGAAATGATTACCTCATTGATTAATGTCAAAAACAAACCATTGTGTGTGGCCAGCACTGATGCATACCACCAAGAAAACCCTTAGTTTCCCAAAAATAAGTGTGCAGCCTAAGAGGGTTTCTAGTGCAGCTGGTTATATTGTAAATGACTGTAGGAAACAGTTATCAAGCAGCAGTGTTGGAAAACATAATTTTTTAAAATTAAAAAACATCTATACCATCAGAACCGGTAGCAGAAATGGACAAAATCACAACAGGCGAACCCATGGAACATGCACTATTAACAGCTGCACTGAGGATGAAGGACCTGAGGGGTTGTTAGCATGTAAGACTACTGGGACACTGCTACGACCACTGATATTTAACAATAATCTGAGAATAATACAACCTTTATTTAGACTGAAAGTTAATAATGTAAAATAATTAGTCTGGCTTTCAGCTTTATGAATCACAATGATATATAGAAATATACATCAATCACACAACACCAGTCCACACCACTACCATTCACATATTCCACATTCAGTATCAGTTGTAACCTTATTTTTTTGTTTTTTAATTATCTCTTTATAATGCTTAGCAAGCATAGCAGCGGGCTTAAAGAAAAAGGCATGAAAAATATTTGTTTTGCAGGCTTAGAGAAACATAAACATTCAATATACTACAAGCAAGGTTAGGCTTGAAAACAATTTGATTGCATTATAGGCCTCAGGCTTGCAAAAAACCAAACCTGAGAAAAATCGGTTTGAAGGCCTCATGCTTACAAAACACAAGTCATCAAAAAGTGTGTCTGCAGGCCTCCAGCTTTCAGAAAAAAAATGTCTTGGAAAAAAAAAATTGTATGCCTTACTAGCCAAGCAGTGCTAGATAGTGGTAAAGAATCCTACTTGCTACATTCTGCTGTTGAGTCATCTAAGAAGCAGAAGGAATATGTTGCTGTTTGGGACTGGGATCATCATCAGCACTGATCTACAGGCAGTGGTACAATGATGCTTCTACTTGTCACTATGCCTAACATTACTAAGGAAGCAGCAAAACCACACCAAACCCCAAACCACTTCAGGTGCATCTAGACTAAACATTTTGGCCAATAATTCTTTGTCTCCTGCACCTCCTCTAAAATCTTGAGTAGGGTGGAATACTATTTTTCCCTTGAGAGCAGGAAGGAACTGTGCCTTTCATCAGAAATTGCAATGTGCACAATGTGTACAAGGAAACGTGAAAAAGTGGAAGGACTGGGAAGTATCAGAAATGACACATCTGCTCTCATATAAGCAACAGAGACAACTGCAACCAAGAACGTTGATGTCAAGACAGAAAACTTAGCAAAAATAATTAATCATCCCTGCCTCCAGTTTAGCATATTCAGCAGGATTGGAATGTCTGCAAATGCTCCCTGATACACTACATTCCATTTCTCTCCACCACATTTCCATGTGTGGCCAGTGCACCACACAGTGTGTAACTGGGGAACAGGAGGACCTAAAGGACCCTGAGGGTGCCAGTGTGAAAACTGGTAAATTTTACTACACCCAGACCCTAGCACATTGAACTTCCATACTGGGTTTCTTTAGTCTTCCCCTGGAATTTTCACCCCATTCTTTGTGCCTTTTTGCGGAGGGACAGGGAGTATGGCAACTGCAGCTTTTCATATGCTTAATATTCCTAAACCTATGATTTCCAGTGTGGGAAAAGGTGGTGATAAATGGCCTTCCTCCTCTTATTCTGCAGAATCGTCTTCACTGGATGAGGCAGGTGATGCTGTTTCCTCAGCATCAGTACTAGAGCTATAATCAGAAGTATTGGTGGAAAGTGTAGCCTGTCCTAGTCCCATATCACTACATGAAGAGCCAGTCCCATGATGGCCACAGTGGTATGCGGCACAATAGCCTGCTCATCATCATCCTGCTGACTCAGCAGCAGGAATTACAGCAGACGCAAACTTCTGAATGCCACTGCTGGTTGTGGCAGTGATGTCCATCACCATTTGCATCTCATTCTTCCATTCCATGCTACTTACTGCCAAAAAATCTAATTCACTTCTCCACACAAGCTGCTCTAACAAGTCTCTAGCTGCTCTTTGGGACTGGTCCAGGATACACAAAAAGGAGACCCAGTGCACTCGATTCAGATACTCTATTATTCAAAAAATATTCAAATTCCTAATCTGTCTGACTAAATCAGTAGTGCTACAGGCTAAATTTCATAAGGATAAAGAAAAAAGATAACCCTGCTGTTCTAGCACTCACTCGCATAAGAAAGAGACTGGTAGAGATAACGGAATCATGCACATATATGTGGAAATAAAACTTAAATTTTATTATGCACAAATAAAATGCAGGTAACAAATAACATAAAATCTAAAAAAAATAGTGTGATTCTCCTGCAATATATTGGTTTACTGCCAGGGTACAATCTGGCTTACCAGAAGATTAATTGCAACTATTGTCTTATTAAAACCACCCCAATATAGAGTGAAAAGGGACTGTAACAATCTAAGTTGTACTGCCGGGGCACAATTTGGCTTGCCAAAAGATCAATTATCACTTAAATATGAAAAAGACTGTGACGATTTTAAGAAAAAGTCTTGGTGCAAATGATGGACTCCTGTATTGAACACGGATAAACAAATCATAAACTAAATTAGACTAAGTCTCAAAAAGATCAAATTCTAACTTCAGAGACATTCCCTGAGTACAGAGTATCATGTAGTTCATCAAAATAGAATTTGTATACTCAATGTAAATTTAAATAAATTAGTTAACCCTTCAACTGCCAAGAGTAGTAATAATTGGTAAGTGAAGCATATCTGCACAGCAGTATAAAAATAGATTCTAAGAACTGCCCGAATCATAAGTAACAGGCCAATTACAAGATCAAGAGCGAAAAAAAGGCTCATGAAATTGTGTAGCAATGAACAGCTACACTGAGCAAGAATATCTCCGCTTGATACACATGATTGACAAGATTGTGTGGGCTTAAAAAAGTAACAAGCTAATTGTAAAGATCAAACGATTGGAAAAATGGAAACTGGGTTTCAAGTGTTAAGTGCGCCCGCAATCCCAGAAGTAGGTAGAGAATATCACTAGAAATGTCAAAGGATGGCCTAATCAAATGTTAAATGCGGTAGGGAGAATAAATGCTATCACTTAAAAGATAATAAAACTATATATATCTGCCTATATGAAAATGACAGCAAAATGTAATAAAGTAATACAAAGTTAAAGGGTCAGTAATGTCTCAGAAAAATATTTAGCATTTTGTAGGGCTTAAAAAGTTGAACTGAATGCAAAAAACCCTGTCTCTAAAACCGCTATGGTTTGAGAAATATATGCATTCAAAGTTTGACGTTTACAGCGGACAGCAGGAGATCCATGTCGGCCAACACGGAGGCTCTTCAGCAGAGCCGCAATCATTTTTTTTTTTTAAAGAATGACTTAATTGGAATGGTCTACAAAGCGTGCCTGGATTGCAGCACGCTTTTTAGACCATTCAGTGAAGTCATTCTTTTTTAAAAATGCATTTGTGGCTCTGCTGAAGAGCCTCGGTGTCGGCTGACATGGATCTCCTGCTGTCAGCTTTACAGCATCCAATTTTGAATGTGTATGTCTCTCAAACCATAGCGGTTTGAGAGATAGGATTTTGCATTCAATTTAACTTTTTAAGCCCTACAAATTGCTAAATATTTTTTCTGGGACATTACTCTCCCTTTAAGAATGAAATATATTGTCCAATAACCCCTTATTAGTGGGAACAAATATGTTTTATTACCTGTTCAGTTAGAAGGAAAATATGGTGAAATGAAGATGAGATGAAATCAGATGAGTAGTGCTGCCGATTAGAGTTGAAGAAGTGGTCTTGTCCATTTGAGAGGCAAAATGGGTCTGTAACAACTCAATTGCAGAGTAAAACAGTGAAGGAAAAGCCAGCTTATATCCAGATGAATTATTGAACGATGAGATAAAAATAAGTAAATAAGTAAAATATTGCACTCACATTTACCATGCTGGGCTTTATGCATATTATAGATTCCCTCTCCCTGTTAGCCAGCAATCTCTGTCCTCCCGATCTCCTACCTATTCCTCTTGGTACTCTGTGGTCCTTGGAAACAATGCAGCTCTCCTGCTGATGGAGCTTCAGGCAAACTGGAGTTTGAACATGATAGAAATAGATTATCAGCTATAGCGGTGGTGTAAATACTAGGGGTGGGCTAAAAGTGAGAAAAATTCCCACATGACTTTTCATGAAAAGCAGCTGATTTTTCACTTTTTTCATGAAAGTTTTCTCTTTTTCTCCTATGCAAAATGATGTTCCTCCTTTTTGCCTATTACAGCAATTTTTTTGCCTATTCCAACACATTATTCTCCTATACTAACACATTTCTTGCATAGTCTAATACATTTTTCGCCTATTCAATACATTTTCCCCTATTATAACACATTTTTCTTCTATTCCAACACATGTTTTTCCTATGTTTGATATGGTGCAATATTTCCCAGCACAGTATTACTTCTTCTGAGGGCTATAGTGGAGAAATAAGTGACTGAAAGTCAAAGTTGTGAGTCCTACAGCATCATATACTTTGAAAAATGTGTTAGCATGTAGAGGGCCTTTGTCCTTTGTCCACAATACTTACATCTTGCATAAGTGACACTGGCACTTATTCATGATGATTGTCAAGTGATTAAAAAAAAATAAAGTACAACCTACAATGTGGCAGATGTGTATGATAGTCGTGGTGTGATTGATGGGACCTTGACAAACTGCATCCCCCCGGGAGGACAGGGATCATCATTTATTGCACATGCTGCAACAACAATTGCTGCAGTCAGTTTTTGCACTAACACTTTACTCCCGTGCCCCTGCACTTCCACCACCTTTCCCCCTCTCGCTTGTGTATTTGCTAGACATTACTCGACTACTGTATGTGTTTTTACTATCTACAGTACACAACTGATGAAGTGTGATGTCTTGCCTTGGCCTCAACAAAACTCTCAATGTCATCTGCTGTCTATCAAGCCTGCGTCAGTCACAGAGATCACAGTCAGCTGTCTAATATATTTATTTGTTTAAAGGGATACTTCAATACTTCAGTTTTACTAACATCCATCTTGTAGCCCTTAAAAAACTGAATTAAACGAGCCCAGCATCATCTCTCAGTCCTTTATGGTTTGAAAGATATCTGCTTTTAAAGCTCCCTCTCCCCTGACGTCAACGTTCTAGCTGACAGCAGGGGAATCTGTCCCGGGACAGGCGGAAGCTCTTCAGCAGAGCCGATGTCACGTTATGGAAGAAGAAATCCTTCACTGAAATGGTCTTCTACGTGTTCTTGCAAACCAAGCACAAATAGAAGACCATTTCAGTGAAGGATTTCATCTTCCATAACGCAATCTCTGCTCTGCTGAAGAGCCTCTGCTTGCTCAGGGACCAGATTCCCCTGTTGTCAGCTACAATGCTGATGTCAGGGGAGAGGGAAAGCGGATCTCTGTCAAACCATAAAGGTTTGAGAGATGCCGCTGGGCTCGTTTAATTCAGTTTATTAAGGGCTACAAGATGGGGGATAGTAAAATTGAAGTATTACTATCACTAATTATTTATGTTTTTTATTTGTTAAATGAGTACCATTGATTGGGTAATAATAACATCTATTATTTCAGCTGCCGATTCGGTTAATTCCGAGAGCGTGCACTGAGTCCCACTGGGAGAAAGGCGCTATATAAATACTAGCTATTATTATTATTATTATTATTACATTTTTTTTAAGTTGTCCACCCCATCTTATCACAATTAGTCCCAAAAAAGATATATGTATATAAACTAAACAAACAAAAACAACAACTTCTTTCCCCAGACTTCCCCAGCACAGAGACAATAAAAGTAAAATCAGCAAGCAATTTGGACCCCAGCTGCCTGTGTCTTGCCAGTCAGTAACACCAAATTTTGGGGTATTTTGGGTCAACCTACTCCCTCCCTTCTTCTCCCCATTGTGCCCCAGACTCCCCTACAGAGAACAGATGTCCTACCTAAATAACTCCCTAAAACTAAGCTTCAATTTCCCTTTATCTTCTCTATCTCAAAGACATGTTGCTCTGTTCTCTCACAAACACAGAATGGCATGCTGTGAGAGCCTGACAGCCTTTTTTGTATGGCTGTAGAAAATATTTGTGAGGTGGAGAAAAATGTGTCTACCCATTGATTTCAATGCAATGACTTAGGCGAAAAAAGCAGGAAAATCGGAAAAAAATGCAATTTTTCACCAAGCGAAAAGTGCCATTTTTCACAGATTTCAGTTTAAGGTGTAAATTTTTGCCCATCCCTAGTAAATACCAAAATAATCTGTTTCCCTGGTACTGCTCAGGAAAGCCTCATGGAGGGCTCAGCTGGGATGCCAAACTCCTTTAACAAACTGGATGCTGAAGGGGCGGAGGAAACTCATAAGAGGAGTTAGACTACAGACTATCCCAAACACGTTTTCGCAGACTACGCTCTGATTCCTCTGGGAATTGATTTTGAAGTACAAATAATTGTTTTTATGTAAAAATTATAGTATACACAGAACAAAAGATTTCAGCTCACGATCAAGAAAATATTTAGGACGCCCTAAGACCATAACCATGATTGATTGAAGTGTATAATGATTCAACATTCATTGCCAGTATTTTCTCTGAACCAAATGGCAAAGCATCTATTCTGGATAAAATATCCACAGTGTCTTTGATTTAGGAATTCAGTCTTACTACAGATGGTCTAAAGACACAGTCAATGAATTTACTGTCCTTTTCTGTCAGACTGTCATTTCCAGAAACAATCAGCCTTGCTGGAGTATGGTTTTTGTTTTTTCAGGTTTTGGGTAATAGATATAGAGTGGTAACACACTGGGGGAAATTACTCGTAAATTTCCTCATTACGATTTAGAGATGCCATCACTCTCTAAACCCTGGGTTAGTAATGCATTCTATTTGGCAATAAATCAACTGGTTGGGGATGACAAGTGTGCCAGATGCCACACTTGCCTTCTCCTCAGAAGAAGGCACTGGCAGGCATATCAATAGGCATAGGCAACAGACACATGAAGCTGCTCATACTGCTAGCCAAGCCAGTTTCTCCTTTTTCAATATACTTACCATGAGGGACAATGCCAGGAATGGGAATCATTGGGTCAGGAGTATGTAGGCTCCCTTTACTGCTGGGGCTGCTGACTTATTCTTCCACCACCTCTTTATATGCAGCATTAGTAGCAACAGGGTCCATCCAGCTTCGCCTGTTGGACATAGTACTATCCAGCAATCCAAATAACTATCTTTATTCATTATATTAACTTTTATTTGTTCTCTCTCTCAGCCTAATTCCACTCTCTTTGTCTCCTAAACTACATCATGGCATGGTAGGATGTTCTGGGTTTTTATAGTATGGAGACAGGAAATTTCACCACCATTGGCAGGAAATTAAACTGTTCTTGTAGGAAAATCTGTGGTGTTAGCGTAACCGTGGAAAATCTATGGGTTTCACTTTTGGCGGGAAGTCCTTTGGGAAAAGCTGAAAATATTGCTTTTTTTCATGAAAAGTCCCATGGGAATCATACAGAACTTTTCACCCATCCCCAATATTGACAGAATAAGGTCAGTAAAGTTAATAATAATAATAACAATACCTACTTGTTGCTTTTTACCAAAAAACTCTATAGATAATTATGACAATTGGTTTTAACTCGGTTAAGATGGTAAATGAAGAAGAGGCTCAATTATCATTTTGAAAACATCTATGTACCATGTAAGTGATCTTTATCTAGTCTTCCATACAATATAAAGTAAATTGTTTCCTGTGAGGACATTGAAAGAAAAGAGGATTTTAGTCTTACCTGTTAAGTTCTTTTCTCTTAGTCCATATAGCTTTCAGGTACCATGGGGAGGCAACAGGTCATCCTACTATGTTGGAACAATTCTTCAAGAAGTACAGGGTGGAGCTTCCCCCTCCTCCTTAGCAGGCTACCTAGCCACTCCCCCTCTCCAGATAGATTTGAGACAAGAAATCTACTGAGCTAGATAGCGAGAAGAAGAAGATGAAGAACTCCTATGAGCATGGACCCGATCGGACCTTGTATATGATCTGCTGAACAGAGTATTCCGTCAAGAACACCATGTGCTGGCGAGTGTCGAAGCAGAGACCCAGGAAGACCAGGTTCTGAGAAGGAATCAGAGCAGACTTGTCCATGATCAGGGTCCACCCATGTTGGAAGAGAACCTGAGCACATTCATGAACATGACGGTCCAGGGGATCCCTGGTAGGAGCCTTCAGTAAAAGGTTGTCCATGTATGGAATCACTTGAATCCCTGCTGTGTGCAGGAAGGCAATCAATGCCCCTAAGACTCATGCTAACACCTGAGGAGCCATGGTGTGCTCAAAGGGCAGGGCGGCGAACTGAAAGTGCCCTAGGCTGCAAGAGAACCTGAGTTACTTTGACTGTCCAGATGAATTTGAATGTGCAGGTACTGATCCTGCAGATCCAAAGAAGCCAGATATTCCACCTAGACACATTGCTGCAAGGAACGAGAACAAAGATTGCATTTTGTAATGCATACGGACCACAAATGAATTGAGATCCATGAGATCCAGGATAGGATGACAGCCACCATCCTTCTTGGAAACCACAAAGAGGTTGGAATAAAAACCTAAGCCTCTGGGGTGTTTTCACCTCCACTGCTGCCTGGACTTCGGGGTGGAATGCAGTGTTCTTGCCTGAGGCGGCACCTGGTTTGGCCTTTGCTCCTCTCTTTGGCAAGAATGAAAGGAAAAATGCTTCCATGTTTGAGGATTCTGCTTGGGAACCTGCGGTAACAAAGTGCTCTTACCTACAGTGGCTTCACTGATGATGTTCTTCAGTTCAGGGCCAAAAAGGGATGTACCCTGAGAGGGAAACAAGACCAGTGATTTCTTAGAAGTCAGGTCAGCAGGCCAAATCTTAAGCCACAGCATGCACCTGGCAGCCACAGAGAAGGCAGAGGTCTTAGCCTTTAGCCTAATGGCATCAAACAAGGCATCAGTGTAACATTTCAGATCATGAAGCACCCTTGTAAGCTGCTGGGTAAACTTGACAAGGAATAGGGTCCTGCCAAGAGATGACAAGCAGCTATTAATATGGAAATAAAAAACAATGGAGACAATACGACTTTATTGCTGGGTAAGTCTCAGCGAGCAAGATGCTGGGGGGGTGTAGGTTAGAGAGCGGTGCTGAGTATTGTGGACTGCCCTAGAGATGCCTTGCCGTGGCCGGGTTTAAAGGTGCAGGTTGCAAAGCCTGATGGCAGGATGGCACCTCCAGTTATAGAGTGCTACTCACTGATAAAAGATCAGAGAGACTAGGTGGGGAAAAGGAAACAAAAGTGAAACCAAAAAGCTGGAACCAGATTCCAGTAAATCATGGAAAGCAGAAAACATGACAATCAGTATTATAATGCTGAGCCTTAGAAGTATTAGCCAAAATGGACAGAAGGTCCTCCTTAGGGGCACCTTTGCGGACAGCGTCAGTCAGCTAATTAGTCCAAACAGCAATGGCTCTATTAACCCATGTGGATGCCAAGGTGGGCCTCAGGGACGTACCTACAGTAGCAAAGATAGCCATAAGTATAGCTTCCTATCTGTCAGATCTTTGAGTGCTGAAGCATCCGCAACTGGTAAGCCAGTAGACTTAGAAAGCCTAGAAATAGGGGAATACACCTGAGGCGGCGTAGCCCACTGATCCACAGCTGTTTCAGCAAAGGGGTACAGCTTAGAAAATCTCTTAGAAAGAGTGAGATGCTTGTCAGGGATCTTCCACTCATCCAGGATAATTTGATCCAGAGTGGGATTAGGTGGAAAAACAGTACAATGCTTCTTGCGCTTTTGAAAAGATGTCAGAAGTGGTTCTACAGAGTTAACAGGAATGTTAAGGGTAGACAAAACAGTCCTAATGAGACCCTCAGCAGAGGGTTCAGGGTCATCTTCAAAGGGCTCGCCATGAAACTGGGAAGAAGCTCCTTCTGAACACAACCTGTCCTCAGATTCCTCAAGTGATCCCTCCTCAGAGGAATCAGATAAATCAGAAATGCCAAGGGCCTTAGGGGCCACAAACCTGAAGGAAGTGAGGGGCTTCCAGGATTGGAGAACCCCCTGAAGAGAAAGAGGAAACTGTGCCATAGAGGACTTTAAGTCATTAACCCAGTGTGGCTCTTGTTCATGGCTGGAGGGCCCTGGCGGAAAAGCAGGGGCCACAGCACATGAGGTGCATAAGTGACCTGAGTACTCTCTGGGAAGCCCTGCGTGGCATGAGGAACAGTGAGCAAGGGGGTTAATGATTCCCCTGAATCCTTAGCCTTAGGTCTAGCCCAATGTCTCTTATGATCCAACATCCTAAAAGAAGAATAGTGTCTACAGTAGTGGATAACCCAAATACTATCACCTACATTAAAGCATTCACCCCAGAAAGCCTAAAAAGTACTTATTTGATAAGCGAAGAGTTAACCTGTGGAGGAGAGTAGAGGGATCCAAGCCCTGTGTAGGATACTCATGTAAAGGAGGAATAAAATGGTGACCGAATTAGAACCAATCAGAAAACAGCCCGCTAAAATGGGCATTTATGGAAAATATAATTTTCCCCAAAGAGTATGAAATGCAGAATTTGGACCCCCAAGACACTGAGGATGGTAACCAAAGCATAAGGCAAGTACAGACAAGAAGAATGAGCCATCTCTCAACTCGGTACATAGAGAAGTTGCAGAGATCTGTCTCCAAGCAGCCTGTCCCATAGAAATCAATGGAGCATTGCAGCATTGCGGTAAAGAGTGCCTTAAAGGTGTGGAATTCAAATAAAGTGAAAAAAATAAAACATGTCTGAAATGTGCCAAAACACATACAGAACACCAAATAAAGCCAAGGCAACACATTAATCCAAGGGAAAAATGATAGAAAGGGTCCCCAACTCAAAATAACATGGTAAGGAAGGGGTTAAATATTACCACACAGACCCCAGAGACAATACAATTAAGTACCCAACATGAGTGCAGGAGTTATGATTAACTCCAAGGAGGACCCCTATGCGCAGGGGATTAATGGGACAAGTGAACCATGGCACTCAAATGGTTGCTCACCTTTTTTGCAGGTGTTCTTTTCTTCAGATTACCAATGAATGGAAGAAGCCTCACAGAAACTCCTTCCAGAGAGAGACATGGGCTACATGCTACTCTCCCAGGGCTGCAAGGGTCCACAGACAGCATCTGTCGACTGAGCAATTTTCCAGGGTGAGTCAGTAATGGTAACCTGTCTAATGGGGGATTTTTTACACCCCATATCTAAGGAAATATAATAAGATAACTAAAAACTAAGCAGAACTCTTTTCAGCCTTCCTTCTAGGTGATGGAACAAATCTATCTGGAGAGATGGAGTAGCTAGGTAGCCTACTAAGGAGGAAGGGGAGGATCCACTCTACACTGTTCCATCCTAGTAGGAGGAGCTGTCACCTCCCCATGGTACCTGTAAGCTATATTGGACAACAGAGAAAGATTGTTTCAATTAAATAGGTAAAACTAAAATATTCTCTGACACAAAGTAGAATAAAATGTTAACCCCTTGGCCGGCAGTTAAGGACTTGGATGCAGGACTTCCTGAGTGGCATAAAGCTATGAGGGTATCCCTGAATAACGTGCCAGGACTACCACTGGTCCTTATAGGGATAGTAATACTTTGTTTTATCTTTATTTTATTTTGTAGTCATTAAAAAAAAACACGAAGAACAATATAAGTCTTATCTCTCAAACCTTTATGGTTTGAGAGATATACACAAGCAAAGTTTCCCCTCCCACCCCTTTTACTTAGTGTAAGCCATCTCTTCTCAGATGTGGAATCTGGTCCATAGACCAGACAGATAACAGAAGGGGACAATCTTCTTCCTATGAGAACAATGAAAACACTGCCCCCCTTGACAAGTTTTTCAGGTTTTTCCCTTATCTTAATTGAAGGGCACCTCCCTTCTGCTCTGGCTGAGCAGTGTTACATCAGTAAAAGGGGTGGGAGAGGGATACTTTGTCATTGAATTACTCTTGAACTGCAACTCTGACAGAATTGAAATACCACTTTCCAAAGTCCAAATACTATGATGATTAATTAGAGCTGCTTTTATTATGAAACATTACTATCCCTTTAAGTACAGGACAGTGTGCCAGTCCTGGTGGTTAAATTACCAGCTAGTTCTTGCGGTTTTTAATCTGATAACAGCTGAATTCATCATTCCAGTCTTAATTCCACAGAATTTAGTCCATATTGCTGTATGTGTGAGTAATGGTAGCTGGAAACACAGCAGTAATTTAAAAATTCTTTGGGTCATCCACGTATTAATCTCTTTGTTTAATATTTTTAGGATACTGCTTCAGCTACATGTTTACTTTGCCCTGCTGGACACTACTGTAATGAAAGGAAGACCAGTAAGGATCGCATGATGCAGCTTGTGTGTCCTGCTGGCTGGCTTTGTCCTAAAGGAATGTCTGTATTTCCAGAAGGAGATATTCACATCTGTCCCCAAGGATACTATTGTCCAGAAGGCACTATTGTAAGGAGGAATCAAACATTAACATTAGCTATGCAAACTGATATTAATCATGCTTGTACTGTACTGTTTTATAAGGGACAATATCACTGAAGTATGTTATACTTAATTAACCTATGCAATTTTGTTATAGCTTTTATCAAGCATATTATTTGATTAATTACCTTGTGTAGAAAACCATTAGGACAGGGATAGGTAATTTTAAGAACGGCAGCTGCATTAGGCCTACTAAACTACCTTAATACAAAGGATGATCATGGAGGTGTTTAGTTATTTAACTAAAATAGTTAGATGTTTGGAGTTTGGGTTGAATTTATATAAAAACCCTCAGGTTGACTCTATACACCCTATTAATATGCACCTGTTTTCTTTTCTCTGTTATAAATGTTTGCATACTCATGTTGTGCTACACAGATATTACCTGTACCTGTTTTTCTTTGTTTGTGTATGGAGTGATCTGATAATAAAATATATTTAAAAAAAAAAAAATGCAATCTCTGGGGGGGTTGTCTGGCAGCCATTCTGAGCGGATGTAAAATGGAGTAGCTCTGAGCCCTAATCTGCTCATCCTGAAACATCCACTACTGCAGCTGACTTAGGGAAGTGCAGCTGCCTTCATTGCACCCCCTGTTTTGGGAGCTTTCTATTGATGCAGATGATATGGGAATGTTGTGTTGTACAGAAATTTTGGAGGACAGTAATGCGCATTATAGCCCTGGTGATGGAGAGAGATGGGGGTGTTGTGTGAGCTTTAAACGATATGAAATTTTGTATTACAAAAAAAAAATAAAAAAATGGTGTGGCTATGTGCTGCTGTTGGGTGGTGGGTGGTTGATGAAGGTGCAGGAGAGAGGGGACTTGGGGTTAAGGGTGGTTTATATAGCTGTTAATTGAGGTGGGAATTTGGGGGTCATTTAAAAAACTATAAAACCTCAGGCTGCTCTGAATGGCATGAAACATGATTCTATTACTGCAGAATTGTACAATTGTCTCCCTGACTACTAACTTTACTTGCCAGTTTAGGGTGTTTTCATGGTCTTGGCAATCATTATGTATTATAATAATTATCATTATTAGGATCCAGATCCCAAACCTTGCCCGAATGGTACCTATGGAGATCGGCCAGGCCTTGGCAAAGTACAGGAGTGTTTGCTTTGTCCAGAGGGCAATTATTGCTATCAGGAAGGACTTCAGCCTGAAGGGATCCCACACCCTGTGAGTAGACTTAGTGCTTACACACTTCAGTTTTTGTCACCTAACCTCCTTCTAGCATCTACCATTTACTGTTGTTTTAGAGATTGAGACTTTGACAGTACTTTGAAACAAATACATAAGAGAAATAAAAGTTAATACTCAAAAATTTCAAATGACTGCACTGAAAGTCAGTAACACATAAAACCAAAAGGAAGAACATTAGAAGAGGGACTTCTAGCACAGTGTACAATTATCTCCACTGAAATATGTAACTGTAATCGACTACTTCAGTGTTGCTAATCCCAGTAAAGAGTTAGCCAATCCTGGCTGAAACATAACTTTTATTTGTACCCTTTAAAAGTGAATAAGCAGTGTATAAAAAGTATTATGGCTGTTTAGACATTAAAAAGAAGGCATAACCAAGAGATGAGTGCTTTAGCAATCAACTTAACAAACAATAAATATGTTTGGTGAACAATGTATATCACTCTGCTTGGCTAAGTCACATACCACATAATTAATGAGCTATGAAATAAACCCACCATCATATAAACTTTGAGGAAATCATTAACTTAAATAAGTCCCACTGTTGGTAAATCACAGCCTTAAGAATTTGACTCTGTAATGCAAAACCAGAGTAAAAACCCTGCAGCTCCTTTAAAGACGAACACTGTATGTTAGCCATTCCAGTGCCCTAGAGCCAGTATGCATAGAGTTCCTTAGTCACACAGGAAACACCTCCTGTCCATATTGCTAACCAATAAAGAGTGCTATGTCTGCATTAGAATGCCTCCCAAGAGGTTATTTCACTACAGGTTTCCCAGCTATAACATGCAGCCTCCATGGGCTATAGTCCAGGGTTTTACCTGTAATAATTAATTACATCCCGTGCAGCTATACCCCTTTTTATGAAAGATCACACCCTGTGACACTGCACACTACTGTTAAGTCTATCATCCATCAGTACTCTTTCTTTCTCTAATGAGGATTCCACAAGTAGTTTCCCAATTAGAGTGTATAGCATGCTTCTACAGCACAAATGCATAACCTTACATTTATCTACATTAAACCTCATCTGCCACTTAGTGTCATCAGCAAAGACTGAGACATTACTTTCAATTTCTATTTCTAGAACGTTAATAAAAAGCATACCTCCAGGAATGAGTCCTGTGGCACCACACTTAAAACTTTAGACCAATTTGAAGAGGTTCAATTTACAACAACTCTCTGCCATCTATATTTTAATCATCTATCTTTTATCCATGCCCAGATATCACCTCCCAAACTGAAGCTTTTTAATTTATGCAGTAACCTGTTATGAGGAACATTATCAAAGGCTTTTGCAAAATCCAAGTATACTACATCAAAACCAATTCCCTTGTCAAAATTATTACTTACCCTTTCGTAAAATGCAAGTAGTTTGACTTAATTTATTCTTCATAAAAGCATTCTGGCTCCTACTAATAATATTTTTTGTCTTCACATAGTTCTGAATACTGTCATTTAGTAAGCCTTATAATGTCTTACCCATCATGGAAGTCAATCTCATAGGTATATAGATTCCTGGTTTGGATCTTGACAGCTTTTTGAACAATGGTACTACATCAGCTTTCCTCTGAACACAAGGCACTATGCAGGGTGATAGTGAAAGAATAAATATTAAGTATAATGGTCTTGTTATTACTGAACTAAGTTCCTTATATACCTCTTCAGGGAAGCCTATCAACTACCACCATAATCGTTATGAACAAGGTCAGACCAACTGTCTGTCCAACTACTGCTCACTCTCATTCCCTTCTAAAATTCACTCTTCCATCTACTTCCCCTTCACGACCTCACTGTTCAGTCATTTCCCCCAAACAGAATCACCACTTCCCAGGATCACTGCACTCCATACCACTTTTTCTCCCACCCACTGACTGACAGTTCATGTGGCAGAAGGCACTTACACCCCATAGCACTTACTCCTTCTGTGTCCAACCTACCTTCCTCTAGACTATAAGCTCTCATGAGCAGGGTCCCCTGATCCCTTTGTTTTTCATATTCGATTTGTACTATTCAATATCTCTTCATGTCTATTCCGTATTGTACAGTGCTGTGGAATAAGTTGCCACTATATAAGAATAATAACAATACTAACCAGTGCCAGACTCCCCCCCCCAATACCCCCACCAGTGCCAGATTCTCCCCTCAATGTCAAACCCCACCACCAGTGTCAGACTCTTCCCCCAGAGCCAGCCCCCCCTCCAGACACACACTTGCTTGTGTCTGCCCAGGAGCTTGCTTCTTGGAGATCGTGCCAAGCCAGATGTGATGCTATATCCGGCACGTGTGCTTTGAACAGTGAATGGGTCCTGCCCAGCACTCCCTCTTGGTCCTCCGTTGTGTTATTGATAATCATTCACATAGGGCAGGACCGAAAGGCAGCACTGGTGAGGACACCACAAATCTGTCTTCTTTCTTCAAGGGCCTAGGAAATCCATCAGCCCTTGCTGTCACAAAATAAGACAAAAGCTGGGGATGGCGCATTGGGGCTTAGATGGCTGGTACCCATATAGACCCAGAACATGTCGCCTATTGGGAAATTTCCTAGTATCCCGGTCGGCTGTGCACATTCCCCATGATTGGCTATGTGTCTATAGACTGCGCATCAGGGCAAGTCAATTGTCCTACCTCAATCTATTGGGGACTAAAACTCCCATCATCCCCAACCAGCCCCCAACCAGCCCCCAATAGATGGAGGTCATACAACTTGACTAGCCTTGAAGTACATGATTAAGTCACACACTGAATACATCATTGCAATTGTCTTCACTCCATTCCTGAAGTAAAATAAGTATTAGTTTAACATTAAAAGGAACCCTGACAGAATGTAGAAGGGTAATGTAAGATAAGGCTGGACCCTCTTTCAGCTCTGCAACATCAGATCAGCTGAGTTAAATAATAATTGCAAGCTGTTAACAACATTCACATCTGATGTATCCCTCTTCTGTGCAGTGTATATGGTACGTAGAGAGATTTTCCACACTTGCCGGCTGCTGGCTTTTTTCCAAGGTGCACTAACTTAGTCACATGTCTGAGTGAGAGAGTTAAAAAGTGAATACAAGGGATTTGAAAAGTACAGGCAGGCCTCAGTCCTGGAGAGAGTGCACATAATCATTGCTACTCAACACAGGAGTGAGACAAATAATGTCTCAGTGTCTGGCCCATTGACACTGGTTGTAAGAAATGTACACAAAATTGTATGAACCCAAAAAAACAAAACAGACAAGGGGCGCCAATAGTGCTTAAATCCAACAAACAGTATACAGAAAAAGACAAAGAATTTCACTCACATTCAAATATGGTTGTACAAGCACATATGTGTATGCACAGCTAATATTGCTCGGTACACAATAGGTTTTAACTAGTGATGAGCGAGCACCCCAATGCTCGGATGTTCGGGTGCTCTGACCGAGCACCCCCTGAGGCTCGAGTGCTCGGCCGAACACCCGAGCCCCATTGAAGTCAATGGGAGGACTCGAGCATTACACCAGGCACCCCCTGCTCTGATGAGGGGAGGGTGCCTGGTCCATAGGAAAAGGGCAGAAAAAGATGGAAACACTACAGAAATGGTTCAGGGACAGCATAGGGAGGATGTCTGGATGCACCTTGGACTCCAACATCGCTGCTGGGAACGATCTTTCGCCCGTAGTACGCCATTTTTACAGACTGACCGTAAAACACACAAAAAGGAAAATAAAAACGACTTTAGGCGAAAAATTGTTACCAAACAGTATTTGCTGTATATTTACTTGTATATCATCTGCAAATTCTCCCAAAAATTTCATCGATTTTCTGAAGTGAGGCCATGATTAAGAGGGAAACGTGCGCAGAGGCAAATTATCCCAAAAATTTCCTTGATTTTCAGAACTGAGGCCATGATTAAGAGGGAAACGTGCGCAGAGGCAAATTCTCCCAAAAATTTCCTTGATTTTCAGAACTGAGGCCATGATTAAGAGGGAAACGTGCGCTGAGCTGACCATCTAAAACATTATGGGTGAGGGTCTGCTGCAGAGCTGACCATCCTAAACATTATATGCGAAGGCCCGCTAGTGAGCTGACGCTATAAAACATTATATGAGAGGGCCCGCTAGAGAGCTGACCCAATAAAACATTATATGAGAAGGCCCGCTGGTGAGCTGACCTATATAAAAATTGGCAAACAGGGCCCGCTGGTGAGCTGGCCCTATATAAAAATTATATCACAGGGCCCGCTGGTGAGCTGGCCCTATATAAAAATTATATCCCAGGGCACGCTGGTGAGCTGGCCCTATATAAAAATTATATCCCAGGGCATATGGAAGAGGAGGAGGAGGATGAGAACATTAAGAGTCAACCATATACCCGTTTTTGGGGTGGAAGGGGTGAATGGGAATACAGAGTATTCCCATCATTGTAAATAACATATATAAAGTGAGTTTATGTTCCCCCGGGGCTTTCCTCCAGTGGAGTGGAGAAGTCAGGGGAAATCCAGGCCTTGTTCATTTTTATAAGTGTCAACCTATCAGCATTGTCGGTGGAAAGGCGGATACGCTTATCTGTTATGATGCCACCAGCAGCACTAAATACCCGCTCAGACAGAACGCTGGCGGCAGGGCAGGCCAGCACCTCCAAGGCGTAGAGTGCCAGTTCATACCACGTGTCCAGCTTGGACACCCAGTAGTTGTAAGGCACAGAGGGATCATTGAGGACGCTGACACGGTCTGCTACGTACTCCTTCACCATCTTCCAAAACTTTTCCCTCCTTGTGACACTAGGCTGCGCATCAGGGTGAGGGTGCTGGCGGGGTGTCATGAAGGTGTCCCACGCCTTGGAGAGTGTTGCCCTGCCTTTCTCGGAACTGCTGTGTGCTCCCCTTTTCTCCCCTTCTCGGTTGGCCAAGGTAGCACGTACTCTGCCGCCAGCGTTGTCAGATGGAAAATTTTGGAGCAATTTTTCAACAAGAACCTTCTGGTATTGCACCATTTTGCTTGTCCTCTCCACCGGAGGAATGAGAGATGAGAAATTCTCTTTGTAGCGGGGGTCCAGAAGGGTGAACACCCAGTAATCCGTGTTGTCTAAAATGCGTACAACGCGTGGGTCACGGGAAAGGCAGCCTAACATAAAGTCAGCCATGTGTGCCAGAGTACCAACAGTCAAGATTTCGCTGTCCTCACCAGGAGGCTGACTCTCAATATCCTCATCCTCTTCCTCCTCTTCTGCCCACCCACGCTGAAGAGATGGAACTAAAGTTCCATGGCTACCCTCTGTAGCGGAGGCAACCGTGTCTTCCTCCTCCTCCTCCTCCTCCTCCTCCGCCTCCTCCAATTGTCGCTGAGAAGACGAAGTGAGGGTGCTCTGGCTATCACCTTGTGTAAGCTCTTCCTCCCCCATTTCCACCTCTTCCACATGCAAAGCGTCGGTTTTAATTGTGAGCAGCGAGCGTTTCAGTAGACACAGAAGTGGGATGGTTACACTGATAATAGCGTTATCGCCGCTCACCATCTGTGTCGATTCCTCAAAATTGCGTAAAACCTCGCAGAGGTCTGACATCCATTCCCACTCCTCACTTCTGATTACAGGAAGTTGAACGGAGAGGCGACGACCGTGTAACAGCTGGTACTCCACTACTGCCCTCTGCTGCTCACAAAGCCGGGCCAACATGTGGAAGGTGGAGTTCCAGCGCGTGCTCACGTCACACAGCAGCCGGTGAGCTGGCAATTGTAAGCGCTGCTGCAGCTTCAACAGGCCGGCCGAAGCTGTAGATGACTTACGGAAATGTGCACACACGCGGCGCACCTTGGTCAAGAGATCATGCACATTGGGGTAGGTTTTTAGAAATCGCTGCACCACTAAATTAAATACATGCGCTAGGCATGGTACGTGTGTGAGCTTGCCGAGCTCCAAAGCCGCCACCAAGTTACGCCCATTATCACACACAACCATGCCTGCTTGCAGGTTGAGTGGCGAGAGCCACTGCTCGGTCTGGTGACTAATCCCCTGCAACAGCTCTGAGGCCGTGTGCTGTTTGTCCCCAAGGCAGATCAGCTTCAGCACGGCCTGTTGACGCTTCCCCACTGCAGTGCTACACTGCTTCCAGCTACTGGCTGATGGGGGAGTGGCGGTGTGTGTAGAGAATTCGGAGGTGGAAACGGAGGAGGAGGAGCCAATAACGTAGGTGCTGGTGGAAACCCTGATGGAGGTAGGGCCCGCAATCCTCGGCGTGGGTAGCACCCGTGCCATCCCAGGGTCCGAGTCGCTCCCAGCCTCCACGACATTCACCCAGTGTGCCGTCAGGGAAATGTAGCGTCCCTGGCCACAAGCACTTGTCCATGTGTCAGTCGTTAAGTGGACCTTCCCAGTAACTGCGTTGGTCAGGGCACGGGTGATGTTACGGGACACATGGTGGTGTAATGCGGGGATGGCACACCGGGAAAAGTAGTGGCGGCTGGGGACCGCGTACCGAGGGACAGCTGCTGCCATCAGGCTGCGGAAGGACTCAGTGTCCACAAGCCTAAATGGCAGCATTTCGATGGCCAGTAATTTTGAAAGGTGTGAGGTTAGTGCTATGGCCTGTGGGTGGGTGGCTGGGTATTTTCTCTTGCGCTCAAATGCCTGGGGTAACGACATTTGGATGCTGTGCTGGGACAGGGAAGTGGATGTGGTCGCTGATGGTGCTTCAGATGGTACAGGTGCAGGGCGGGAGGTATGCGGGCCTGCGCCTTCGACAGGCGATTGGCCGGCACCGAAAACAGGGGAAGAGGAGGCAGTGGTGTGGCCTGCAGACACAGATGGGCGATCCAGGCGTTCCTCCCACTTACTACGGTGCTTGGATGCCATGTGTCGGATCATGCTGGTGGTGGTGAGGTTTCTAGTGTTCATGCCTCGGCTCATTCTGGTGTGGCACAGGTTGCAAACTACAAATCTTTTGTCGTCCGCACTTTCCTTAAAAAAACGCCATACCGCGGAACACCTACCCCTTGGCAAGGTAGATTTACGCAAGGGGGTGCTCCGTGGAACATTTGCGGGCCGGTTTGGTGCGGTCCGCCTTCTTTCTGTAGCCACACCACTGCCTCTTCCAGCCTGTTGCGGTGCTGCAGATGGCTCACCCTCAGGACTGCTGTCATCGCTCGGCTCTACACCTTCCCAGGTGGGGTCAGTCACCTCATCGTCCACCAAGTCCTCCTCCACTTCCTCACTCTGATCATCCTCCTCAAGTCTTGATCCCACCACATACTCGGTCATTGACAACTGTATAACATTCTCCTCAACAAGGTCTTGAGAAGGAAATAGTGGTTGATTTAATGGCAACTGTGTCTCATCATCATCATCATCATCCACTACTTCCTTTGACCTTAAATGCCGTTCACATCTGTCATCTTCTTGTGATTGGGTAGCCTCTAGAGGTTGTGAATCAGGGCACAAGATGTCATGTTCCTCTGCAAGCGTGCTTGGAGAGAGGGTCAAATGAAGGATTGGTGATGAGACGAGCTCATCACTATATCCCAGTGTGGGATCACTTCTTTGACCAGACCGTGTATGGTGGGAGGAAGGATGATCAGAGTGAGGATTATGTTGACCAGACTCTTGGCTACTGAGAGTGGACTTGGTGGAAGACAGGGTGGTGCTTAACCGACTGGAAGCAGTATCAGCTGTCATCCAACCGACCACCTGTTCGCACTGGTCGGACCTCGAGAGTGATGTCCTGCGACGCCCTGTGAAATCAGACATGAAGCTAGGTATGGTGGATGTCTTTCTTTCTTGTGCTCTGGCACCAGGCACAGTTTCTCCGCGTCCTGACCCGCGCCCTGAACTTTCAGGATCACGTCCACTTCCCCGTCCCTTTTTACCCGCCTTCTTCATCTTACACGATATATATGACTTTAATATATATGAGTTTGAAAACTTAACAGTATTTCTTACTATTCTGCAACTCTGCAGAGTACACAGAATAGGCTGCTAAACGGCGGTGAAACACACTGAATGGAATATGTGACTTTAATATTTGAGTTTGAAAACTTAACAGTATTTCTTACTATTCTGCAACTGTTCAGAGTACACAGAATAGGCTGCTAAACGGCGGTGATACACACTGAATGGAATATGTGACTTTAATATTTGAGTTTGAAAACTTAACAGTATTTCTTATTATTCTGCAACTGTGCAGAGTACACAGAATAGGCTGTTAAACGGCGGTGAAAGACACTGAATGGAATATGTGACTTTAATATTTGAGTTTGAAAAATTAACAGTATTTCTTACTATTCTGCAACTCTGCAGAGTACACAGAATAGGCTGTTAAACGGCGTTGAAACACACTGAATGGAATATGTGACTTTAATATTTGAGTTTGAAAACTTAACAGTATTTCTTATAATTCTGCAACTGTACAGAGTACACAGAATAGGCTGTTAAACGGCGGTGAAAGACACTGAATGGAATATGTGACTTTAATATTTGAGTTTGAAAAATTAACAGTATTTCTTACTATTCTGCAACTCTGCAGAGTACACAGAATAGGCTGTTAAACGGCGTTGAAACACACTGAATGGAATATGTGACTTTAATATTTGAGTTTGAAAACTTAACAGTATTTCTTATAATTCTGGAACTGTACAGAGTACACAGAATAGGCTGTTAAACGGCGGTGAAAGACACTGAATGGAATATGTGACTTTAATATTTGAGTTTGAAAAATTAACAGTATTTCTTACTATTCTGCAACTCTGCAGAGTACACAGAATAGGCTGTTAAACGGCGTTGAAACACACTGAATGGAATATGTGACTTTAATATTTGAGTTTGAAAACTTAACAGTATTTCTTATAATTCTGGAACTGTACAGAGTACACAGAATAGGCTGTTAAACGGCGGTGAAAGACACTGAATGGAATATGTGACTTTAATATTTGAGTTTGAAAAATTAACAGTATTTCTTACTATTCTGCAACTCTGCAGAGTACACAGAATAGGCTGTTAAACGGCGTTGAAACACACTGAATGGAATATGTGACTTTAATATTTGAGTTTGAAAACTTAACAGTATTTCTTATAATTCTGGAACTGTACAGAGTACACAGAATAGGCTGTTAAACGGCGGTGAAAGACACTGAATGGAATATGTGACTTTAATATTTGAGTTTGAAAACTTAACAGTATTTCTTATAATTCTGCAACTGTACAGAGTACACAGAATAGGCTGTTAAACGGCGGTGAAAGACACTGAATGGAATATGTGACTTTGATATTTGAGTTTGAAAAATTAACAGTATTTCTTACTATTCTGCAACTCTGTAGAGTACACAGAATAGGCTGTTAAACGGCGTTGAAGCACACTGAATGGAATATGTGACTTTGATATTTGAGTTTGAAGACTTAACAGTATTTCTTCCTATTCTGCAACTCTGCACACTACACAGAATGTGCTGCTAAACTGCGGCGAAGCACACTGAATGGAATATGTGACTTTGATATTTTAGTTTGAAGACTTAACAGTATTTCTTCCTATTCTGCAACTCTGCACAGTACACAGAATGTGCTGCTACACTGCGGCGAAGCACACTGAATGGAATATGTGACTTTGATATTTGAGTTTGAAGACTTAACAGTATTTCTTCCTATTCTGCAACTCTGCACAGTACACAGAATGTGCTGCTAAACTGCGGCGAAGCACACTGAATGGAATATGTGACTTTGATATTTTAGTTTGAAGACTTAACAGTATTTCTTCCTATTCTGCAACTCTGCACAGTACACAGAATGTGCTGCTAAACTGCGGCGAAGCACACTGAATGGAATATGTGACTTTGATATTTTAGTTTGAAGACTTAACAGTATTTCTTCCTATTCTGCAACTCTGCACACTACACAGAATGTGCTGCTAAACTGCGGCGAAGCACACTGAATGGAATATGTGACTTTGATATTTTAGTTTGAAGACTTAACAGTATTTCTTCCTATTCTGCAACTCTGCACAGTACACAGAATGTGCTGCTAAACTGCGGCGAAGCACACTGAATGGAATATGTGACTTTGATATTTGAGTTTGAAGACTTAACAGTATTTCTTCCTATTCTGCAACTCTGCACACTACACAGAATGTGCTGCTAAACTGCGGCGAAGCACACTGAATGGAATATGTGACTTTGATATTTTAGTTTGAAGACTTAACAGTATTTCTTCCTATTCTGCAACTCTGCACAGTACACAGAATGTGCTGCTAAACTGCGGCGAAGCACACTGAATGGAATATGTGACTTTGATATTTTAGTTTGAAGACTTAACAGTATTTCTTCCTATTCTGCAACTCTGCACAGTACTCAGAATGTGCTGCTAAACTGCGGCGACGCACACTGAATGGAATACGTGACTTTGATATTTTAGTTTGAAGACTTAACAGAATGTGCTCTAATCTGCAACTTTGCACACTAAACAGAATGTGCTCTAATCTGCAACTTTGCACACTAAACAGAATGTGCTCTAATCTGCAACTTTGCACACTAAACAGAATGTGCTCTAATCTGCAACTGTGCACACTAAACAGAATGTGCTCTAATCTGCAACTTTGCACACTAAACAGAATATATATATTTTTTTTTTTTTTTTTTTGTTTTTTTCCCCCCACACCAAATAACCTGCTGCCCCCACACACAGTAGTCCTAAAAAGGACTTTTGGTTCTTTTTTTTTCACAATTTTTGTTTTTTTCCTCCCTACACTGCCTTTCCCTTCCTATCCTCAGCTCTCCCTGGCTCAGACTGAGCCGAACTCGCTGGTCAGGTGCTATACAGCACCTGACCACGGGTTCTGGCCAGCCAATCAGTGTAATGCCAGCAGCCAACATGGCTGCTGGCATTACACCGATGTCAGAGCCTCCCTGCACGTTTATTGGCTGCGCAGCAGCCACAAAACGTGCGGGGAGGAGACCCGAACATGGCGGGCGAGCACATGCGGTACTCGTACGAGTACCGCCATGTGCCGAGCAGAGCGATGCTCGAGCCGATCCGAGCATCGGCCGAGCATGCTCGCTCAACACTAGTTTTAACTCTCCAAAGGATCTCCCTTCGATCTCCAATAGGTTCTGCTGTTAGTGCTTGCTTGAAAAAATTTAGCCACTCCAGTAATCAATAGCAAAGTATCAATTAATTCGGCAACAACTTCATACAGATATAAAATTGCCACAAATTAAAATAACCCACTTAAAAACCCATTTCACAGCGATAAACCACTGCTACTGTGATTAGTATGTCTAAAACAATGAACAGAATGTGTCGTCACTGGGGTCCAGCCAATTCACATTAAAATCTTCAAAAACAGCTTGTCTTTCTTGTTTTGAGTGGAAATATTATTGAGAAGGTGGACTATGTCTGAGAGGGGCTGTCCTGGGGTATTAAGTGATTGACAGATGCCAGAAATTACAATTGGTTTTGAAGTGGTTGGTACAGTTTTGCTAGCACTGTATTCACAGTTAGTTGCAAGGGTCATTTTAAAGAGTAAAGTTGATAGAATATTGTGTGTATATGGTTCCTAAAGCATGACTATCATTGAATGGCAATCTGGAATTTTAGGGCACAGCCAGTATTCAATGAGAATAAGGATTTTCGGTTTGTATGCATAACACCATGCTTTTAAAAAATTCATTTTGTGTTGTATATACCGTGTATGTTGCAATGAACCTTTGTCCTACAGATTGGAGCACATATGTGCTTTGAGCTTCAATCTTGACCACTCCGTCATGTCCACCCTGTGTATTGCTTATTTCAGTGACTCTTCTGGCTCAACAGAAGATGTATTGCTAATAGCTCAACAAGCTTTGCTTGTTCCATTCACTCCCTTTGCTTAACTGGGAGTGTGTTCTGACTCCGCTCTTCCTCCTCCTGTGCTTGTGCCTCCTCGGATTCCCCTTCCTGACAAATTTTCTGGTCGCTCCTCCGACCTTCGAGGTCAATCAGTGTACTCTTCAGTTTCAGATCATGCCTCAGTCCTGCACCCATGCTCACGGGTGTCTTTTATCATCTCTCTCCTCAAGGGAGAGACACTGACATAGGCCTCACCACTGGTGGAACAACGTTCACCTTTGCTCGATGACTCTGAGGCCTTCATTGATGCCTTGAAGGCAGTGTTTGTCATTTCCGGAAGAAGTACCTCCGCTGAAGCTGCTCTTCGGATCTGCATCAGGGCCAAAGGTCTGTGATTCCGTACAGAGTGGAATTCCAGACCTCGTCCTATGAGACAGATTGGGTCCATGGGGCCCTGAGAGCAGCCTTTTGACACTGTCCCAATGAACATCTCAAAGATGCCATGACTTGTCCTGAAGTACACAAAGGTCTGGAAGAATTTATCATGCTGTGCCTCAATCTCAATAGATGTATGCATGAGAGGCAACAGGAACGAGAATGGGGTAAGAGGCAAAGTGGGACACAGTCTCCTGCACCATCCAACGGGTCACCTTCACGAGAGACACCCAAGGAGGTTTTGGAGCTGTTATGCTGCTATCCGCGGAGTAGAAAAGAGACATCACACACAGAGTCTGTGCCTCTACTGTGGCCTCAAGGGGCATATGCTCCGACAGTGCCCAACTAGGCCGGGAAACACCATGGCTTAGCCAACAAAAGAGGCAGTTTGCTAAGCCCTAAGACCCAGCCTCTCCAGTCACCTTCATGCATTCATGTGCCCTTGACCATCCAGTGGACTTCTGGAGCAAAGTCCGTTTCGACCTTCATTGACTCAAGTACAGCCAGACTCTTCATGGATCTCACTTGGGCCATGTCTCTAGGAATACTCAGTCACCCTAAGAAACTGCCTCTATTTGTCTCCTCCTTTGATAGCAAGCCTCTAGGCGATGGGAGAGTCATTCTGGAAACCTCACCCCTGCAGGTAACTACAGGGGTCCTTCGTGTCGAAACTACGACCTTTGACCTGGTGTACTCCCCTATGGAGTCAGTTATCCTGCGTCTTACATGGCTCCGCCGCCACAACCCCTTGATTTCATGGAAAAGCGGAGAATTTGTTCGATGGAGCTTCTCATGCTTCCAGGCCTGCTTATTTTGACCTCTGGTGACCCCTATCTGCACAAAGTCATCTGCAGTGGACTGTCCCAATGCCCTACCACCTGTTTATCATGACTACTGTGATGTGTTCTCTAAGAAGAAGGCTGAGACCCCGCACTGGGAATATGACTGTCTGATTGACCTCCTTCCCGGAGCTGTACCACCCAAAGAGAGAACCTACCTCCTCTGAAGTCCTGAAATGAAAGCCCTGACTGACTATATTCAATACAACCTCGCTAGGAGCTTCATCTGCCCCTTGACTTCACCTGCAGGGGCTGGGTTTCTCTTTGTGAGAAGGAGGATGGGGGCCTCTGTCCATGCGCAGACTACAGAGGGCTCAATTGGATCACAGCGAAGCGCAAGTATCCACTGCCCCTTATCCCTGAACTCTTTGACCTACTCCGGGGAGCAGTCTGGTTCACTAAATTGGACCTCCGGGGGGGTTACAATCTTGTGCGGATCCAGGCAGGAGACAAATTAAAGACAGCCTTCAACACAAGATTTGGGCACTATGAACATCTGGTCATGCCCTTTGGACTTTGTAATGCCCCGGCTGTCTTTCAGGCCTTTGTCAATGATGCGTTCAGGGATATGCTGATGTCTCATGTAGTCGTATACCTAGACAACATTCTGTTCTATTCATCTACTCTGTCTCTCCCCAGAAATCATGTAAAGGCCGTTCTCCAGCATCTCAGAGATAACTGGCTATATGCCAAGCTCGTTAAATGTGAGAAAAACAGTCTCCCCATCCTTGGGTATATTGTGTCACATACGGGCCTAGAGATGGATCCTGCCAAGATATCAGCATTTACCCAGTGGCCTCAACCTTCCGATCTTCATGGAGTGCAATGCTTTCCCGGTTTCGCTAATTACTACATGCACTCGGTCATTGGACCCATCACTGCTCTGACCAAGAAGGGGGTAGACCCCAAACATTGGCTAGCAGAAGCTATAGCAGCCTTCACCACCCTCAAGGCAGCCTTTACTTCCGCATCTAACCTCCAATACCCGGACACGTCTAGACCATTCATCCTGGAGGTGGATGCCTCCGAAGAAGGTGTAAGAGCATTGTTGTCCTAACAAGACCTCTATACCAACTTTCTTCATCCATGTTTCTTTTATTCCTGCCAACTAACTGCCACCAAGAAGAACTACGACGTGGGCAACAGGACAACAGGAAGCACATTGGTTACTAATACATACCTGCCTAGTTTCAGCTGCCAAATGGTTTGAGAAGGTGGCAGACCATCATCAAGTTCCTGGTTCCCCATCACCGTAGGTGATGAGGTATGGCTGTCGACTAAAAATCTCCAGCTTTATCAACCCTCAACGAAGTTAGGTCCTTTGTTTGTTGGTCTGTTTCGTGTCAGTGCTCAGCTTACACCAGTGATGAATGCCCTAGACCTCCCTTACGCCATGCATATTCAGGATTCTTTCCATGTGTCTCTCCTTAAACCGGTCTTCCATACCCGCTTCTCTACCCCCTCTGAGGTCTCCGCTCTGGTTCTTATCGACGAACAGGAGGAATAATTTGTCCGGAAGCTTTTGGACTCCCACCTTGTCCATGGTTCTCTGCCGTACCTAGTGGATTGGCATGGCTATCACCCTGAAGAATGGTCCTGGGTTCCCACCTCTGACATACATGCCCCTTCCCTACAGTGTGCCTTTCACTGTACCTTTTCTTCTAAACCTGGTAGTCCGGGGGCCTCCCGTTGTGTGTGTGGGGGGGGGTGTCACAGTTTGTGGCCGCCGACACTCCATTCGTGACTGCCGCCAGGTCATCACTTCAGTAATCCGCTGCCGTGCGGATATATGATCACAGCCCCTTGCTTCCCTGCTTCCTCTATCCTATTGGACATGGTCCTGCGGCCCAGTAGGATTGTGGTCAGCCCATTAGAGATTTTGGTCAGCCTCTGTTCCTATTGGGCATAGCCCTATAGCCCATTAAGGATTTTGGTCAGCCTCTGTTTCTATTGGGCATACCCTGTAGCCCATTAGGGCTATGGTCAGCTTCCTACTCCCATTGGAGGATGGCTGTATTTATTCCCAGCCATGCATCCATTCTTTGCCCATTCCATGAGCTAGTTTGCTGTTGTCTTCAGAGTTCTTCTGTGTGTTCTATTTGATCTTTGGTTTTCTGACCCGGCTTGTCTGACCACTCTGTTTGAGCTCTGGTTTCCTGACCCAGCTTGTCTGACCACTCCGTTTGATCTATGGCTTCCTGACCCGGCTTAACTGACCACTCTGTTTGATCTCTGGTTTCCTGACCCGGCTTGTCTGACCACTCCACTTCTGGCTTTCCGGTCCTGGTTCTGCACGGTTCCCAGCTACTCCCATCCTGGTTGCACCCCAGCTGGTTTCATGACCAGCACCTTTACCCAGCTTCGGCTGCATCAAAGGGGTATTTGGCACACCATCACCGCACCCAAGCATCGCTCCCTAGCATCGGACCTGAGCACCAACCAGGACCTAGGCTACGAGGGTCCCTACTCCCCCTGTAGTGACAATTGCTGAACAGAACCTTGGTTGATGAACCAGATGGATTCCTGAACAGAGTTTGAATAAAAAACAGGTATAAGGCAGAAACTGGGGAAGCAAATATGATGACCTTAAATATGGCATTAAATATATAGAAAATTAATGCATTCACACTTTGCATGTTTCTAAAATTCATTGTATTTGTGTAAAATAATGAATCATAAATTAGTACTGGATACCATGTCCATGGAGGCATGCATTCCTTGTTGCAGGGATCCAGTATCCCCACACTGCTTCACCCAAGGAAGACTTCCTAGAGGACTTCAGTAGGACAAGTTTAGAGATCCTTGAGTCCTGAAAAGAGAATCATATCTGCATCCATGGACATGATATCCATTACTAATTAAAGACGTATCTTGGAGAATCATTATAGCCAGAATTGAGTCATAATAACCACTAGGATTTTCTTCTCAAACTATGATAAGCGGGGGTATCCTTTAACAAATACTGACCTCTGAGTCCAGCCTGGTTCCATTACACTAATAACTATAGAGCAATACATACTGAGTCACCCCAGTGGGAATTACCAGGTATTGACAGAAACTGGTAAGGTTCTTAGGGGGCATTTCTTGGGATCAGTGACTAGGTGTACATTTTATGAATTTTTTATGTATTAGAATTTCAGTTGAAGAAACAGTATATGTGTGTTTTCCTAAAACAAAAGTAAAAAAAAGGAGTTTTCACACATCACTAGTTGTGACAAGCAATAGTTTCACTGACAGGCTCTATACTTTATAAACATCTGTAAAGCTGGAATAGTGAAAGGTATTGTTGATAATGGATAATATACCATTCAACAGGACAAGGGGAAAAAAACACCTTTACTTGGAGTTATTATATCCTTTACTAAAATAATTTCCTGCAAATCTGTTAATCAGGAAACCACAAAAAGAATTTAACAGGTAATGTTTCAGTTCTAAAATTAAAGTAAAATTGCATTTGATTTTATTTGAATATACTTTCAATTCACAGACTGGCCATTGTCCTGAAGGCTATTACTGCCCCCCTGGGACTGGGTTTCCATTTTCATATCCATGCCAGCCAGGATCATATTGGACCAAAGCCAACTCAACTATAATGACATCAATTTGTTTGCCTTGCCCAGCAGGCTTTTTCTGTGATGAACCATCCTTGCTTAATCCAAAAAGTTGTCCTGCTGTGAGTACACTTTATTATTACAATGATAAGAATAACCTAACAAATAGCCTTTGAAGATATTATGTAAGATTTTATGATTCAATACATTAAAGTATGTTATAATTCTGGACAGATCAGGGCTGGGTTTACATCTCATGGTACCTCTAGGTAAGGCTTCCTCGATGCCCTCAGCCCCAATCATGATCATAATCCACTCCTCACACAACTATGCACTCAGCCTGATACACTCTTATCTGGAGCAGGAAATAACCTTAGCCTATAATATACACGCACAAAAAACAATCCTGAAACCCTTGGTCTCTAAAACATTCCTTTGCAGTAAGCTGGAGACTTCACTACTACTGAGCGGTTAGTGAACTGGTAAACTATCCACCATAAATCAGAGCTCCAGAATACTGGAAAAAAGTGCCTTTTGGCGGTTTAAAATCCCTAAAAATAGCTGTTTATTTCTATTTAAAAAACATGTAATTGTATACAAATGCTGATGTTTTATTTTTATGTGTCTTATTTCTATTTGTATGTACATGAGTAGTTTTGTATTGTAAATGCTCTCCAGGAGGACATACTTAAAATTAGAAAAACTTCAGTGTATTCTTCCTGGTAAAATACTTATAAAAAATGTGAAATTGTCGTCTGGTGCAAAACATTAGGATTGTTTTGGCTGCACCCATAACTCAGAATGTGGGTGTTATAACCACAACTCATTATTTGGCATTTTAGGAGTTTTAATACAAGTTAGAATGATCTGCAATATATTACTTCACATTACACATTATCATTATTATGTATCTAATGATGTTGAGTCTTACTGGAAATTGGACATTGTTATGTCATTGTTTCCTACTTTCATGTTTCTTAAAAATAATTGTATTATCTTTTGATATTTTGCAACCTATTGATATTAACCGAATGGTGTTACAGGGTTTTTATTGCATGCATGGAAGTTCTCAGCCAGAGCCATGTCCAGATGGCACATACAGCAGCAGAGAGGGCCTGTCTAAGGAGTCAGAGTGCAAGCCATGTGAAGCTGGTTGGTTCTGTGCTGGAGAGGCACTCACCAGGTCAAGTGGTTACTGCCAAGAGGGATACTACTGTCCTGGAAGAGCAACAAGTCCGGTATAAAACACATATGAACTCATATACATTCCAGTGTTTGATTTTGGTGTCCATATGGATCTCAGCAACCGTAATACTTCATGAGCAATTATATTAAGATAATGCTGAACCTCCCTTTTGTTTGCTCCTTCTGGGAAGCAAATATATATATACTAGCTGTTGCTGCCATGCAGTGAACCCATGAGTGGCACAGTTGTATTCAATGCATTGAGCTGCAGTGCATTGGATACCTGTATGGCACTCAAAGGGTTATTTATTATTTATTTATTTTAAGTTCAGACCTCGTGGTGGGGCATCAGGACCTCTTCTGATGCCCCATCTAATAATCTCCCAGCCAATTTGGTTGAGAGACAATAGAAATGATACAGGGGAACAAAAGAGCTCCCCTGCTTCAAATCTACACAGAGTACCAGGAGGGAGTGAGCAGGATCAGGAAATCCTCTTACGTCAATGAGGTAGGCTTTCTCTGCAAACGGCAAATGTAAGGGAGAGGAGATGGATCAGGGAATAAAATGGAGGGAGAGACAAAGTGGTGAACGGAAGTGAGAGGGAATGAGGTGGTGAATGGAAGGGAGAGGTAAAGGAAGTGTTAAATGGAAGGGAGGAGGAATGAAGTGGCAAATGGAAGGGAGATGGAGGCAAAGTAGTGAATAGAAGCGAGGGGGAGATGAAACAGAGAATGGAAGGGCGGGAGAGATGGAGTGGCGACAGGAAGGGAGGGGGCTGAAGCAGGAAATGGGAGAGGGATGCGAGATGGCAAATTGAAGGGAGAGACTATCCTGTACACCATAGTGAAGAGGAGAATCCACCATGTCCCCATCACTATAGAGAAGGGAAATGGGCATCGGTGGACTATGCCCTTTGCTAGGGCAAATAGGATAACCCCTCAGCCACAGCAAACAGGGTGGTCTCTCCCCTTCTCTGTGGTAAAAGTTGACATATAAATGTTTGGCCGAAGAAACAAAAAAACACAAGAGCATTGCAGAAGATCTTTTCTAACCATAGTGTGTAAAACCAGAACACTCCTTCACCAACACCACAATCTTTAAGAATATTACTCACAGTTTTCAGAGGTTATGACTTTCCTCTTGGTTCACTCGCTTTCACTAGCTCACACCGGTATCCTTTAGAAATTTTGCACACTATTGTGTGAGCAACTAAACGGCGCATTAACCATGTCGCAGGGATGAAAAGGGTGACATGAGAATCTCTCCTGCATCAAAAGGGCAAGATTCTCATGTTGTGGGCTTAAGCGTTGCACATTTGTGCGCCCACATCATTCTTATAAACATACCTTGTGGAAGCCAGAACAGTTCTGTGAGCTCCCGCATCATTCTCATAAATATACCTCTCTGAAGCCAGAACAGTTCTCTCCTTCCCCTCAGTCTCCGCCTCATGATAATAATAATAAAAAAACATACAACCATCTACAAATGCGCAATTCATCCCTACAGTATGTGCATATTGAAGCAGTATATTTAACTACTGTAGGGGTGAAACGCATGCCTGGATCTTTGCAGATGGTCGTATTTTTTAAAGTATTTTTTATTATTATGAGGCGGACAATGAGGGGAAGGAGAGTGGGAGTACACACAGAATTGTTCTGGCTTCAGCAAGTTATGTAGGAGAATGATGCGGACGATCAAATGAGTGATGCTTAAGCCCGCAACATGAGAATCTTGCCCTTTTGATGCAGCGAGATTCTCAGGAAGTAATTTATCTCAGTGACATGGTTAATGCACCGTTTAGTAGCTCGCACCATACCATACAACATTTTGATAGTGAACCCTCACACCTCAGTATGGTGTACTTCACCTACAAACTGGGTAGACTGTCAAATCACAGCTCCTTCAAACTTTAGCAGGGAGAAATATACTTGTATATTATGTATAAGTTGAACCTATTTTAATATGTATAAGCAATCCCTTTGATCACATCAGCACAGAGCTTAAATGTGAGCCAGTACTCTTCAGAATAAGAATAAAAATTAAACAAATGTATTCATATATAGATACATAAAAATATTACCTTTAGGCCAATACATTAAAATATTAAATAATAGTACATATGTACTTATAAAAATGGCTGATTCATTTTGTGACAATGCCACGTCATTAAAAACCCATAAAGAATATGAGCCTGAAATATTGTATTTGTTTGAGGAGGAAGGGGGCTTTGAACTGTATTTGGAGCACATACGAAAGACAGCTGTAGTGTAATAAAAATTACCTGGTGTCTCAATTATTTGCACTGTAGTTGTACCATATGTTTTATATTGTGCAGGCTACCACTATATAGGTGATACAAATGAAATGTACTATTAGAATGTTTTGCTTTGTACTTATCGTGAATCTAACATGCACGCACACACTCTAATTAGATAAATTCCCACATAATCCCACATACCACAAACACGCTAATTATATAAATGCCCACATACTGCAAACACCACAATTTCATTCTGTGGGTCAAATTCAAATGTTGCAAACATGATTATAACCTTTTTAATAGGTGCAACAAGGCCAAATTACTGTACATACCAAAATGGATGATGATTACATGCATAGCAGAATTTTGGGACATGCCCCATTTTTTTCTAATTTATGATTTCTGTAAAGAGATAATGGATGTTGGATTACAGAAAAATGACTGCAATTAAATTGTTCTGCATGTGGGCTAAGATGGTTGTGTTGTATCTGTAACCTTTTTCAAGTAATTCTGTCCATTATCTATTATATATCAATATACATTTGCTGACTCTTCCTCTCATTAACTCTAATTTTTTTCTTTCTCCCTCTCCCTCTGATTGTGTCTCACTCGTTCCCTCAACCACTCACTATCTCCCATGCTGTCCCTTCATTTTTATCTTTAACTACTAAGTCTCCATCCAATGGCTTGTGTCCAGCTGGAAGTTTCTGTCCCTTTGGATCAGGTCAGCCAACCTTGTGTCCTCCTGGCACCTACAGCAACCATACTGGTTTAGTGAGCAGTGATCAATGCTTGCTCTGCCCACCTGGGTAAGTTTTATCATATATAGTGGTAAAAAAGTTCTAAAAATGCCTGAAGTTGCTTACAGATATTCTCCCACACTGTAGGATGTTCTGTGATGGAAGTCAGGGCCAATCCCCAAGTGGATATTGCAGCCCAGGATACTACTGCATACCAGGTTCCACCTCACCCATTCAGTATGAGGTGTTGGAGGGATACTTTTCTTTAGAGGGTGCTTTCAGACCAGAACCTTGTCCTCCGGGAACATTTCAGCCTGTAAGTAAGCAATGTGTCATTAAAAGGTATCCATATTTTTCAAGCTTTACAATATACTGCATAAGATGCATCAAAATAATTTCAGTCCCACCTTTCATTCACTTTTTTTCCTCCAAGAAATGCATTTTATATGATAACTGGTGATCCATACACTCAAAAAAAAAGTATCATACATCAATTTCATTTCCAAAACTATAACTGGATGAGCTTACTGTTCAGTGCTCGATTCTGTACATTATACCTTAAGTTCTGAAACCCTTTAAAACTGAATTATTGGCAGAATTAATGAGAGTTATTTTTCCATCTGTTTTATCATTTTATGTTACCATGGTTTTATTGATAGTTAACATATGTTACCTATTAAAAGGAGGTTCCAATAAAAATAGATATATGTTTCAGAGCTATCTCTTGCTGAAGAATATTTGTTATTTTCTCAGTACATATTTAGCCCTGTGTCTATTAATAATATACACATAGCTACATTTTATACAGTTTTATATTATGACCACATTCAAATATTGTTGAGGTGGGGTAGAGAGGTAAAGATGCTATTCCTGTTCTCTCAAAAATATAAAAAGGGAATTAAAGGGATAGTAATACTTCATTTTAACTTTATTTTATTTTGTAGGCATTAAAAAAACATGAAGAATGATATAAGTCTTATCTCTCAAACCTTTATGGTTTAAGAGATATTCACAAGCAAAGTTTCCCCTCCCGTCCCTTTTTCCTAGTGTAAGCCATCTCTTCTCAGATGTGGAATGCAGTCCATAGACCAGACAGATAACAGAAGGGGACACTCTTATTCCAATGAAAACAATGAAATCCCTGCCCCCCTTGACAAGCTTTTAAGGTTTTCCCCTTATATTAATTGAAGATTGTCCCTCTCTGCAATCTACCCGGGCACCTCCCTTCTGATCTGGCTGAACAGTGTTACATCAGTTAAAGGGGCGGGAGGGGGATACTTTGTCATTGAATTACTCTAGAACTACAACTCTGACTGAATTTAAATAACACTATCCAAAGTCCAAATACTATGATGATTAATTAGAGCTGTTTTTATTATGAAACATTACTATCCCTTTAAGATCACACACACACACACACACACACACACACACACACTTTTTTCTTCAACACCAAGTATTAGGGAATGAAAATTGGAAGACCTCTCTATATGTTTCCATTGTGCCAGGTGTTTGTTACAAATGTTTAAAGGAGCAGTAAACTTTTTTTTTTTATGAAAACACATATTTTATAGAGAATTTCCTGCTGAATAAAACAAGGTCACTCCCACTGCTGTCAGATTTTTTTATTCAAAATTTATAGCAGTTCAAATAACCAGGAAGTAAATTTACTGTGATTTATTTCCTGATAATTCTAACTGACAGGAAGTGACAGGCAGTTTCTATCACATTCTATGGAGAATTGTATGTCTCTGACTTTCCTAACTTTCCTCTCCATTAGAATGTAACAGAAAAACGAATTCGAATTTGACCACTAGAGGGCACTGCTAATGTAATAAAAAACTTGGGTTTAAACTGTAAGAACTCTGGAAGTATAACTCTCTCAGCAGTGGTAGTGCTCTTATTTTAGGAAAATCCCTACAATATATATGTTTTCATTAAAAAAAGTTTACTGCAAAGGAGGAGTTGATATTTTGCAGGTGTATGCAGGCTGTTGGTGGCAGTGGCCAGTATTTGTGTGGCTATCTGACCAGGGATATAGAGGAGATCTCTTTTTTTCATGTGCAATTAACTTGCTACCAAATGATGAAAGACAAATAATTGTGTAATACGTTCAGAAAAAAAACAGCCCTATACTATTTAGCCACTTAGTTTTTCAGCATCTATCAGCTAATGTTTTAGTGTTTAACTACTTATATTTTGCAAAATAGTTTTTGTCTTCAGAGTAGAAAATATGTTGTCTGTTATTTCTGCACAAAAAGGGCTATAATAAATATTTTTAAGAACGGGAATTGCCACAAGTCCACCTTACATATATATATCTATATATATAAAAGAAGACTTTGTGCCTGGCAAAACACACCCAGGGGCGGCAGTAAAAAGGATTACTGCTGCCATTGGGTGATTCTGTGGGAGTGTGATTTTTGGCCTGCCCCCACTATCCAGCCCGCCCACCACTATCTAAGGCTGAAAAAAAAAATGGCTGCCACACACTCCTACACCACAGACACATGCACATGCCCTCCCACACACACACACTAGCAGACACATACACACATATACACACACGCACGCTGAGGATGATGGGAACAATGTTCAAGCTACAGCTGGAAGGCCATGGTCCAATCTGTATTACGCAGCTTCTTCATTCCCTGTCTTTGAGCCTACACAGCTCTGCTAATTACTACAAGTGAGCTGATTTCTAAACAATCAGCAGGAGGATACTGGCTTGCTGAGAAAGTGGAAACAACGGCAGAGAGGTGATCAGGCAGTGCAGAGCAAGGCTTCAGCTGAGCTGGTAAATGGCAGAGACATGGATGTGACTGTATTTATATATTGCACAAAGAGAGAGAAAGAGAGCAGGTTGTTTGTCAGTCTGTCTGTAAGTAGAGGTGCCAGTTCCTGCAATCATCTCCATGCTGTACATAGCTCACTGTATAGCATGTATGACAAACTATTTATATATGGTCTGGCATTGTATAGTATACAGTCTGTGTATAAGGACTGGCACTATACAGTATAGGAGGGACAGTCCCTGTTTGACACCCAAATCCCTCTGCTCCTCTATTTAGGAGATCACACGGTGTGGTGTATATACAGTAGGCTGACCAGACCTCACCTTTAACCGGGGACACATAGGAAATAAGCATATTTCAGGAGTGCACCAAAATCAATGCAGCCCTGCAGTATGCATTTTTCATATGTGTCACTGGTTAAAGGTGAGGTCTGGTCAGCCTAATGTACAAGTGTATCAGATTGCTCCACATCAGTAAAACCCACGGTAATGTGGGTATAAACTTCTGTATATATCTGTTAAATTAGTCTGTGTAAAAAATACTTTCATCTTCTTCTAAATCATTCACTTACAGAAAGAGTAACTTAACCATTTCAGTGCCAGAGGAGATGCAATGCATTGCTTACCCCCTGGCAATCAAAGGGTTAAAAATTCTCTACAATGGTCTGGCACTGTATAGCAGTGGTTCTCAATCTGTGCCCTCAGTGGCTATTAACAGGCCAGGATTTTAGAATTTCCTTTTAAGAGCACAGGTGAGTTAATCAATATGACTGAGCCTCTGATCAACACACTTGTGTTCTAGCAGTGAAATTCCTAAGTCCTGGCCTGTTAGTGGCCACTGAGGGCATGGGCTGAGAACCTCTGCTGTATAGTATACAGTCTGCATGTGTCTGTGTATAAGGACTGGCACTATACAGTATAGGAGGGACAGTCCCTGTTTGACACCCAAATCCCTCTGCTCCTCTATTTAGGAGATCACATTGTGTGGTGTATATACCAGTGTATCAGATTGCTCCACATCAATAAAACCCACAGTAATGTGGGAATAAACTTCTGTATATATCTGTTAAATTAGTCTGTGTAAAAAAAAATACTTTCATCTTCTTCTAAATCATTCACTTACAGAAAGAGTAACTTAACCATTTCAATGCCAGAGGGGATGCAATGCATTGCTTACCCCCTGGCACTCAAAGGGTTAAAAATTCTCTAAAATACACCACCAGCCACGCCCCCAGTAACACCACCGAAAACACAAGTGTCCCTCTTTGGCCATATGAAATGTTGGGAGGTATGTTACTTACACTGCTCACACTGTATGTATTTATGTTCTGATTTGCAGCTGTGTGTCACTGTTTGTGTTGTCAGTGCATGTGTGTGTATATGTGTGTGTTGCATGTGTCTCTGTCTATCACTGTGTGTACCTTTCTGACACGTACACCCTACGCTATAATTCACTATCATAACATTTATTTAAAAAAAAAGAAACATTTCCTGCATAACATGACGGGCAACGTCGTCCCAAACTGCTAGTATATATATATATATATATATATATATATATATATATATATATATATATATTAATGATACACCACTTTAGCACTTACGGTATATCCACTATTAATAATATTTGAGTGTCATAAAGGTGTCCAATGCTTTGTTCTGCAGTGCACTAGATAGCTCTGTGGCACTCAAAGGGTTAATACCCCCATTACGCCACTTCTCACTCACTTAGTGGCTCCATGGCTACCAGGTATTGTATGCAGCATTTGCTATTTTTTAGAATAATATTTTCTAATACTTTAAAAGAGACCTTTACTAGCTTATTATGTCATTGCTCCAGTACATGAGTCATATAAGACTTCTTTTCTGCTGAAAATTTTCCCCTGTGGGTATTTTGAAGCTTTGAAGGGGGTGTGGTGTACATCTTGCAAGCTCTTATAAACCTATAAATTGGTGGAATTGGATCCTAATCGGAGGCCCTTCAGAGATATCCAGGAGGTAACCATCCTGAAGTTTATACCAGGAGAGCTATACATACTCAGAGGTGGTATTGTGAGCCTCTGGTACATGTGAGTACTACTCACATGTGTCTACGGTCAAAATACTACACTTAGAGTATATTCTGTGCTGTTGTTTGTTTTCTGCTTCTCTAGTTTGTGTTATTGGGGGCCCATAGCAATCACAACAAGCTGCAAAACAACTTCCTTAAACATTGTAAGGTTGTATATATTGCGGCATTATTGTATTGTGTGTAAGACAGTAAAACCCCACTTCTAGGGTAAACACCATGCAGCCCACAAACTTTAAGAACTTCCGGACTGGAGCCGAGGACTACTCTAGAGATTGGGACACCACCTGAATGATCTGCAGAATCTTGTCCTTTGTCACGTACATCATCCCCAGACAGGTATTGAACATGAGCCCCAGGAATAGCAACTCCTGGGAAGGAACTGGGGATGATTTTGACATATTCAGGATCCACCCACGGTGAATCAGAATCTGGGCACATTACTGGACCTGCTGGGCCAGGAGCTCCTTTGATGGAGCCTTCACTAGAAGGCCATCCATGTAAGGAGTCATCTGAATCCCTTGGGCGTGAATGAAGGCCATCAAAGCATCTAGTACTTTGGAAAACACTCAAAGAGCAGAGGTCAGCCCAAAGGGCAGAGCGGTGAACTGGTAGTGCTCTGAGCCAAAGGCAAAATGTAGATAGTGTTGACTCTACTTGTGAATAAACATGTGTAAATATGCATCCTGAAGATCTAGTGATCCCAGGAAATCTCCTGGGCATATAGATGCAATGATAGATTACAAGGACTCCATTTTGAAGCAAGCATTCTCCACATGTGAATTGAGGTCCTTGAGATCCAGAACGGGACTTCTGCTGCCGCCCATCTTGGACACCACAAACAGGTTTGAATAAAAACCAGAACCTCTCACTTGATGTGGAATTGGAACAAGAACGCCCTTGTTCAGAAGAGACTGAACTGCTTCTTTGAAGAGACAAAGAATTTCCTGACCTTAGGGAACCCTGGACTGGAAAAACCTGAATGGAGGAAGGGACTTGAACCTTATTCTGTACCCTTCCGAAATTACCCACAAAATCCACTGGTCTGCAATTGTCACGGATGCGGTAGGAGCCTGAGGCAGAAGGCTTGAGAGCAGAGTGAGGGAGAGAGATCCCAGCTGAGGCTATCCGCCAGGATTCTCACCTTACTGACACCTATAGCAACCGGGAGAAAATGAGGTAACTCAAAATCCCCAGCACAGGGTGAAACAGTAAGCCCGGCCAGCAGGGGGAGACTGTCTCGCAGCACAGAGGCTACGGAAGGCAAGCGTTGCGGAGGAGGAGAGAGAGCAGCCAGAGCCGCTCGAAGGCAGACATGGCCGGACGCCGCGAGAGCGGGAGGAAGGGCAGAACCAGCCAAGAGTCACCGGGAGCGGTAGGTCAGACAGAGGAAGCCAACAAAGGGTCGAGAGACAAGCCAGCGATCACCGAGAGCAAACAGAGGAGACGGAGGCAACAGCAATGTCAGGATACTAGCCAAAGTCAATACCAGGTAAAACAAAAAATGGCAAAACACAGGAACTAATTCTCAGACTAGCTTGATAATCGGGCAAGGAACAATGGCAAAAAATGGTGTTAAATAGCGCTGACCACCAATCAGGAAACACCAGCACTAGAAGGGATATGGAAAGTTAGAGGGCCAGAAAGCGCAAAATGTGACACTACCCCTCACCCAAAAGGGAGCCCTCCGGACGACCTGGCTTAAGAGGAAAGGATCGATGAAAGGCTTTAACCAAAGAAGGAGCATGGACATCCTTAGCAGGGACCCACGAGCGATCCTCAGGGCCATAACCCTTCCAATCCACCAGATACTGCAGGGATCTGTGGACAAGACGGGAGTCCAAAATACATTGCACTTCAAATTCAGGCTCCCCATGAACCAAGACAGGGGGAGGAGGAGGAGCAGTGCAAGAGAACCGATTGTTGGTGGCAGGTCGTAATAAGGCTATATGGAAAGTATTTGAAACTCGCCATCCCGCAAGGAGGGCCAACTTAAAGGAGACAGGTGTGACCCTTTTAAGAATCCAAAATGGACCCACAAAACGAGGACCAAACTTCAACGACAGAACTCTCAAATGGAGGTTCTTAGCAGACAGCCATACTTTATGTCCAGGAGATAATAGGGGACCTACAGATCGGCGACGATCAGCTACTCGCTTCTGGGTAGCGGAAGCTGCAGACAGTCTTAATTGGATTGAGGTCCAAAGAGCATGGAGGTCATCTACCCTATTGTCAGCTGCAGGAACTCCAACTGCATCCCTCCAAGGAATAGTCCGGGGGTGATAGCCTAAAGAAGCAAAAAAGGGAGAAACTGTAAAGAATCATGGAACCGGTTGTTGAAGGAAAATTCAGCGAATGGTAGAAGCTCCACCCAACTGGCAGAAGAGGAATCCATATAATGATGAAGAAAAAGTTCCAGAGATTGATTTGTGCGTTCAGTTTGACCATTTGTTTGCGGATGGTAGGATGACGAAAAGTGCAAAGAGATACCCAGATGGGTACAAAAGGCTCGCCAAAATTTGGAGACAAATTGTGATCCCCGGTCAGAAACAATGGATAAGGGGGTACCATGCAGCCGGAAAATGTGTTGTATAAAGATAGAAGATAAGTCGGTGGCTGAGGGAAGTTTCGGGAGTGGGATAAAATGACCTTGTTTCGAAAAACGGTCAACCATGACTAGGATAGTGGTAAATCCCTTAGACCGGGGGAGATCTACCACAAAATCCATGGCCAAGTGGGTCCATGGAACCGATGGAACGGGCAGAGGACAAAGAAGACCTGCAGGATGCTGGTGTGAGGGCTTGTGATGGGCACAAGTAGTATAAGCAGCAACAAAGTCTTTAACATCCAACTTAACAGAAGGCCACCAGAACTGTCGAAGAATGAGTTCCAAAGATTTCTTCACACCTGGATGGCCAAACACGGGAGAGTCATGGAACCAATGTAGAATCTCCACCTTAAATCGTGGTATAACAAAAAGGGAATTTCTCGGTTGAGTAGGTGCCGGTGGACCTTGTAATCTCTTAATCTGTTCCAATGTGGTAGAAAGCTGATATAAATCGGGTGGAGGGAAGAATAGTCTCTGGAGCAGAAGATGTACTAGGTTCGAACTGACGAGAGAGGGCGTCCGCTTTAACGTTCTTTGACCCAGGGCGATAAGAAATAACATATTTAAAGCGTGTGAAAAACAGTGCCCACCTAGCTTGCCTTGGGTTGAGATGCCTTGCAGATTCAAGAAACTGTAAATTCTTGTGATCCGTAAAAATCAAGACAGGAAGGGTGGATCCCTCCAGCAGATGTCTCCATTCTTTGAATGCCAATTTAATGGCCAAAAGCTCCCGATTGCCTTTTCAGAAAATCGCCGGGAAAATAAAGAACACGGGTGAAGTTTAGCCGTGGTAGGATGATGCTGAGATAAGAAGGCTCCAGCTGCGACCTCGGACGCGTCCACTTCTAATATAAACTGTCGGACAGGATCTGGAAATCTTAGAATCGGGGCTGAAGTGAAGGCTTTCTTAAGAGATTGAAAAGCATGGAGGGCCGGTGGAGGCCAGTCATGGGGATTAGCCCCAGCCTTCATGAGAGCAGTAATGGGAGAAATCAACTGTGAAAAATTCCTGATAAATTTTCTATAATAATTGGCAAATCCTATAAAGCGCTGAATAGCCTTGGTATCGGTGGGTAATTGCCATTGATTGAAGGCTTGAACTTTAGCAGGGTCCATGGAGATGCCGGACTTAGAGATTATGTATCCGAGAAAGGATAAACTGGAATGTTCAAACTCACATTTTTCGAGTTTAACAAAAAGAGAATGTTCCCGAAGGCGTTGGAGCACAGCACAGACATGGGTTAGATGACTGTTCAGGTCAGTGGAGAACACCAAGATATCATCCAGGTAAATCACGATATAGGATAATAACATATTGCGGAAGACATCATTAATAAAGCCCTTGAAGACGGCTGGGGCGTTGCAGAGCCCAAACGGCATAACTAGGTATTCATAATGGCCGTATTGGGAGTTGAAAGCCGTCTTCCATTCATCCCCACTCCTTATCCGGATGAGGTTGTAGGCCTCTCGTAGGTCCAATTTGGTAAAGATGGAAGCTCCATGGAGACGGTCCAATAATTCAGTGACCAGCGGGAGAGGATAACCATTTTTAATGGTCACTTTATTAAGGCCCCTATAATCAATACAGGGGCGCAGAGAACTGTCTTTCTTCTGCACAAAAAAAAATCCAGCCCCAGCCGGGGAGGAAGAAGGCCTGATGAGGCCACGCGCAAGATTTTCTTGGATACATTTGGCCAATGCCTGAGTTTCTGGCGGAGATAGCAAAAAGGAACGACCTTTAGGGGGAATGGTACCAGGAAGTAGATCGATAGCACAGTCTGACGATCTGTGCGAAGGCAAAGAAGAGGCTTGGCTAGCCGAAAAAACATCTTGAAATGAAGAATAAGGCCCCGGGATGGTAACCAACGTTGCATTAGAGCAGGGAGAAGTTGTGACTCCAGAGATGGGTGAGATGGATTGAAGACAAGATTCAAAGCAATTTTGACTCCAAGAGGTGATTTGACCAGAGTGCCAATTAATGGCCGGATTATGAGTACGTAGCCAGGGGAGTCCCAAAATTATGGGAGAACGAGGGGTGGAAATAACATCAAAGACTGTAGTTTCAGAGTGCAGTAGCCCTGTAGTAAGCCGGAGTGGCTGGGTTTCGGATAGGACGAGTCCGGCTCCCAATGGTCTACCATCAACCATAGAAACCAATAAAGGCAACGTCTTGGGGTGAAGAGGAATGAGATTTTCGGTAGCCCAAGTCAGGTCAATAAAAATGCCTGCCGCCCCGGAATCCAAAAATGCTAGAGAGCTGACTGAGCCGGAAGACCAAGAGAGACTAATGGGTACTAATACCCTAGTTTTATTGTTCGGGAGGAGAGGAGCACTACTTAGGGAATTACGTCCCACAATCCCTAAGCAGTGGAGTTTCCCGAACAAGATGGTGATGGGCAATTAGGGCATTGACAGAGAAAGTGCCCTTTGGATCCACAATATAAACACAAACCCAACGTTCAACGACGTTGGCGTTCAGTAGTCGACAGTTTAGTAATGCTTCCAATCTCCATCGGTTCGTCAGATGCCACCACTGGAGAAGGGGAGGGATGGGGTGAAGAAAAAATCCTGGTCTTCCCATTAGTTTCTCTTTCAATTTGTCTTTCTGTAAGACGTCTGTCTAATTCCAGACAGAGAGATATATAATCTTCTAATGAATCAGGAATTACTCTGCAGGTTAGGGCGTCTTTTATTTTTTCATTAAGTCCTCTACGGAAAGTTGCTTTTAGTGCTTCTGGATTCCAATTGGTTTCGTACGCAAGCGTACGAAACTCAATCGCGTATTGACTGACCTTCTGGATCCCTGCTGTAGTTCCAAAAGGGAGGCTTCTGCAGAAATCTTGCATCCAGGAACGTCAAAAACTTGCCTGAAGTGGGTTAGGAATTTATCTGAATCTTGTAATAGAGGAGACTCTTGTTCTACTAGCGGGGAGGCCCATGCCAAAGCTTGATCCTTTAACAGGGAAATTACAAATGTGACCCTGGCGGCGTGTGTATTAAAACACTGAGGGAAGGAACGAAAGTGTATTAGACACTGGTTTAGAAATCCACGACACTCTACCGGATTGCCCGAGTACCGTTCAGGTAAGGGTAATATAAGGGTAGTCATAGGGGTTGCTTCCGGAGTGCTGGCTTCTGGGATTATTGGAGCCGTAGGAGTAGGTAGTGGAACAGAATTAAGAGGCGGTGATATTCCTCTAAACATCTCCATCAAAGCGTCCATTTTTCTTTCGATTCTTTGAAGATGGTTCTCATGGGATGCAAGGATCTGCTCTTGTTGATCTTGTATCGCAATCACACTTGAAATATCCGCGGAGTCCATTCTCATGGCCCGATTATTCTGTCACGGAAGCGGTAGGGGCCTGAGACAGAAGGCTTGAGAGCGTTGCTAGAGTGCGTGGCTTGCGTGCAGTGACGGGTACCTCTTGTCCCTTGCTGTGGCCGAAGCCGGGTTAAAGGTGCTGGCCGCAAAGCCAGATGCCCGATCTCAGTTGAGCCGAGACCCTGGCCAGGATGGGCGAAGAGATATTCCGCGTTCCCCAGGCTCCTACCAATCTGGGGGACCCCAAATGCAGATAACCCAGAGGAAGGCAGAGGTACGGAATACACTACTGGATGGAGAAGGGGCAATGGCAAGAAAGGAATACGGAGACTAACCGGTAAGGACCAGAACTAGCATGCCTGACAGAACTCAGGAGAGGGACAGGAGCTCCCCAAGGTAGGCAGAGCTCTGTCTAGACCCCAGAACCCAAATGGACCAGGATCACAACTGGCTACCCAAGACTGGCAGAGTGAGACCGCTACCGGCAATTCTGCAGACCACCCAGCAGGCACAAAGAGACAGGAGACCCCGGAGGGTTAGTGGGCTAGGACCACTAAAGATTACTGGGCAGCACCAGCAACCAAGGTCCAGTTCTATCCCCAGCAGCGGTAACTCCAGACACTGCCTATACCTGCACTACTCAACACCCCGCTGACCAAGGCACAGGACTAGGCAGTCCTTTCAAGCAGAATGTATATATATTTTAAGAGTGCCCCTACCTATGTGCAAAAATAGAAATAGTTCTGGTAACCCAGGCAGAGGCAAGAATAGGCCTCAAGGCAGCCCCAATGACTGCAAAGATGGTCTGGAAGATAGAGTCAAGTTTCCTATCCATCACGTTCTTAAGACCAATTGTGTCTGCCAATGGCAGAGCCGTGGATTTAGAAAGCCTAGAAATATGGGTAGGAGTAGAAGCCCACTGCGCCAAAGATGCCTATGAGAAGGGGTACAGCTTAAAAAATCTCTTAGAGATAGACAACCTCTTATAGGTTGTCTTCCACTCATCAGAAAGGATTTGATCCAGAGTGGCACTGGGTGGAAAGACAGTAGAGGACTTTTTACATCTCTGAAATACATCAGCAGAAGAATGACCCTCAGTAGGGATGTCAGACACCTGAAGGGTTTACATGACAGCTCTAATGAGTCTCTCTGCAGAGGGAGCAGGCTCTGCTTCAAAGGAGGCCCCATAAGAATATGCGATCTCCCCCTCATCATATTCCTCTTCCTCAGTGGAGTTCTCTTCAGAGAAGTCCATGAGGGTAGGCAAAATCGGGGCCTTAGTGGCTACAAACCTGAAGGTGGTAGGGGGCTTCTGGGAATGAAGAACCCCTTGTGGAGAGAAAGGAAGGAAACTGTGCCATAGTGGACTTCAAGTGTTTAACCCAGACTGGCTCTTGTTCAAGGCGGGAGGGCTCCTGAGGGGTAGTAGGGGCCACAGCGCATGAGGGGCATAGAGATCCTGAATATTCTCTAGGGAGCCCCACTTGGCAAGAGGCGCAGTACGTAAGGGGGGGTCAGAGATACCCCTGAATAGTTTGCCTAAAGTCTAGCCCTATGTCCCTTTGGATCCAACATTTTAACAGGAGTAGTGTCTAAACGCTGTATAAAATACCAAATACTGTATCCCAGAATAATAATTCACCCTAGAAAAGCCCATAAAGGTACTTATCTGGCAGGCGAAGGGTTAATCTGAGAAGGAGAGCAAGGAGAGGCAACCTCTGCATAGGATAAGCAAGAGAGAAGTAAAATGGCATCTGAAAACCAGGCATTCAATAGGAAGAAACGCCATGAAACAGGAAATCTGGGAAATGTAGTCTTCTTTATTACTGTTACCTAACAACACCTACAACTGCACTCACAGGGGTACATGGGCCCCCAAGACACTGGGGATCTGAACCGGATACCAGGGCATGAGGAGAAGAATGAGCTCTCTTTGAACTCTGTATGACAAACGGTTGCAGAGAAATTTCCCAGAAAATTCTTTCCCATGGAAGTTAATGGACCAAGTGCAGCTGCTACAGGAAGCACATCTTAAAGGCACCATGTAACCAAAAACTAAAATTTCTGAAAAGTGCCCAAAACACACAAAGACCCAAGGGGACATAAAGGGGGGGGGGCAATACAAAAAAAGCATAACTCTAAAGGGAAAACCCAAGGAAAGCCCCAAACCTGGAGAAATCAGCAGGGAGGGCTTTAACAGGGCTGCAAGGGGCCACAAAAGCACCTGCACACTGGGCAATCCATGAAGGGAAGCTAGCAATGGTAACCCACCTAATGGGGGAATTGTAACAACCCCATATTAAGAATAAAATAAAAAAATAAGCTAAAAACTAAGCAGTTCCAAGCCTATTCACTCTATCAGGAACACATCAAAACTGGAAGGGCGGGGGCGGGACTAGCCTCATAAAGGTGAGGGAAGAGTGAGTCCACCTTCAAGACCTTGTCTTCTGAAAATGTTCCACCTTCCAAAGAAGGAAGATCACCTCCCATGTATTCTATATTGGATGAAAGAGAAATACAATTGATCTTTTCCATATTCAACAAAAATGGAGAGGTTGAAGTCTCTTGAGAAAGAAGTGCAATGTTGACCTGTGATTCTTCTTATGTGCAGCTTTTGTTTGACTCAGTGTAACTTATTCAGATCACTTACATGTTATTCTTTTAGATGTTAAACCTTGCCACAAAACCCATGTACACTGATCTCAGATATATAAAAGTCATATGAAATTCATTGAACTAACTAATGAAATACTAACTATATAGAAAGATTAAAACATAGATTCCCACCATTTTATATATATTATATTATTATATTAGCATAGGATGTGATATGTATATCAATGCAGACATACACAGTACAATGCAAGACCCTTTTGGTGTAAGATACACTAGTACTGCTTTACTTTGCATTGTGTTTTATCTCTACTTGTAGGAAAAAGTATTTAAAGTGTAGCCACTATGCAGGCAGATGAAACTCTCATGATCTGCATGTCCCAAATGTACATGCCTATAGAATATTTTAGCACTTTGTTCTATGAGTGGTTGGACATCTGTGTTTATATCTGTATACTACACAAAAAAAGTTTAAACTTTTCCTATTTCCAATGCAGCTTCGTGGACAGTCTATCTGCAGAGAATGTCTACCAGGGAATTTCTGTAATCGAAGCACCCTGACTGAATTCTTTCCTTGTCCAGTGGGTCATTTCTGTTCAGCAGGGAGCATTTTGCCCAGTCCATGCCCAGTGGTAAGCAGCCAAATGAGTTTTAGGATTAGGATGGTTATACTAAGTGCTTAATAAAGCTATTAATTATATGTACCTTTAATTGTATAGCAGTGTTAAATAGTGTTTGAACATTTTAGTTGCTTACATATTTGAAATATGGTTGCTTCTTTTTATTGTTTATGTTGCAAAATGGAGCAATTCTGGACAATCCAACTTCACTTTAGGGGACAAATATAAACTCTACTTGATTTAAATGGCACTTTATTTTTTTTTATTGAAAATTTTCAGAAGAAAGCAACATACAAACACCATTTCCATAGCATCCAACTAGACCAAAATGTGGACAGTGCACATTAGAATCCTTCTAGGCAGAACTCAACTTGGTTTTTGTACAGGGACTGAAACAGTAACAGTGTGCTGGGGTGCCACTGTGACATCCCTTGTAATAGTTGCCTTGACAATTAACCTTGTTGGATGTCTAGGGGGGAGGGTTCTTACTCAAATTTGGCTAGATTAGAGAGACTAGGAAGTGTGCATCTCAGAAATAATTGTCGAGAGTAACCATCAGATTCAATCAATCTATGTTGTTGTATGTTGAATGCCCGAGTGACATTCCTAGCACATGTTTGGACCATATGAGTGTGCCAACTAGGTCCATCCCACCTCACCTCCTAAAGGGTGAAGGTCTTCAGGCCTAACAGTTCCCCCCAAGAGACTGTCACATAGTAATAGAGTTCATAAAGCAGATAGCTGGATGGTCTATCCACTAACAACAGCCTAGTAATCCTAAAAGAGTAAGTCTCACCAAGAAGAAACAGTGAGTAAGGAAGAAAAGAAACTTAAATCCTTAAACCGTAACCCCTACCACAACCACCCCTGTATCCCCTCCCTTTTACAGTGTACCCAGGCATTGAATTTGAAACACCAGGTACCCTGTGAGTCTCAGCATGCTATCAGTGCTGTCCTGAGGCTTCCTTCCTAAGCTCATTGGAAGCCATCCTAGATGTGTAGAGGAAACTAGTATAAAATCGTGTTTGGGTAGTCTTCGCTTATGTTTTTATGAAAGGTTCCCACATTAAGATACATTTTTCCAGATCGATCTACTTGTTTAGCATGGCCAGTAGCCAGAACACTTTGGTGAAGTGGGCCACCCTATCTATCCATTGTTTAAGACTAGAGGAAGTGCTTAGTGTTCAATTAGTTAAGAGAGGTCTCCAACTTATTGCTAAGGAATGTGCTGGAGATCTCTGTAGCATAAAACGGGTACACTTACGAGGGATCTGCTAAATTTTTATTTTTCCCCTATGATACAGTAGAATTACAATGCAATTAGTCCATTTTGCTTTTATAACTAAAGCCCTATGTCTGTCATTTACTATGTGTTATTTTGTAGCAGGAATATAATATTAATCAGGCATTTACATAAAGTTCTCTTATTCCATTATTTAAAATCAGATTCTTGTAAAAGTGTGTTTAATCCCCTGCGCCATAACAAAAATATTTTATTGTCTATAACAGAACTCAGATTATTATAAAGGGCAAACCCCAAAATGGTCTGTGGCAAGCTATAACAATCATAAGGAAAGACAGATGTACTAAAAATTCTAGGTGAAATACAGACACAACTAACCCCACCAAAGGGCACAAACAAAATCTTCTTTTGTCAAAAATTTCTGTTGATGTACAACATCATGGCTGGATTTGCTTTAAGGACCCATTACTTACCAGGACTGTCATGGAATTCCGGGCTCCGGAGTCCGGAATTCGATTAAAAAAAAAATGCTCCGTGGTCCTTAGGTGATGGCCTGTCCTTAGGGGGTTAATCTTTTGAATACGTGAAAGATCTCCATTTTATTGCAAAGCCCTATATTGTAGCCCTATGTAGCATTCAATGGGTTAAAAGCCCCATTTAAATCAAGTGCCATTTTAAGAATTTTTATTTGTCCCCTTCGGTGCCCATGATCAATTCAGTCCTTCCTAGTACATCAATGAGTTTGTTAATTTGGATAGATTTTTTTTTTATTATAAAAAGAAAGTACTCTTTTCTAGGGCTTTTACTTTTGTGTTGACTACTCGTTAAATGGACAAAAACAGGTTCACGTCTTTTAAAGAGATAGTAATACTTAAAATGTAAAAAAATATATGTTGTAGGGTTTATCCCCTGAGTAAAAAAAGGGTACTCCCACTGCTGAAGACATTTTATTAAAAAAATTATAACAGCTCAAACTTGAACTTTTTAGGTGCGATATCACAGTGGCCTGAAAATTTACAGTGGCGCTGTTGCAACACCATCCTATGGACTGCTCTGGTCCATAGACCATAGATCTCCATAGGATGGTGTAGCAACAGCATCACTGTAAATTTTCTGGTCACTGTGATATTGCACCTAAAAAATTTAATTTTGTGCTGTTATAATTTTTAATATCTCTGCAGTGAGAGTATCCTTGTTTTACTCAGGGTGTTAAACCCTATGACATATATTTTTTTTTTACATCTTAAGTATTACTATCCCTTTAAATACTGTGTACTCCTAGTTAACATTTAGAACAAAAAAAAAATGTTTGATGCATATGACCTAAAATTTATAATTACCTTTCTCCTGCTAAAGATGTGTTAGGCGCTATAAATGACATTTAAGATATGACCTTATTTGCTTATGTATTTTTATAATGAGTGCTAAGAGACTACAGATGTGTGTCATTGAGATAATTTCTCAAACAGGAGAGTAAAAAAAGTACAGTTTTCATCTTAGAATATTTAATCTCAGAAAAGCTTTAAGTTTCCCATGATTTTATTAATAAATTATTTTGTAACTAGTGAAAAAGCGCGTGTACACGGGCCAAAGTGAATGGCACTGAATGGGTTAAGCTTTTGAGTGCCAGAGGGTTATGCAACTCAATGCAGAGCAATGCATTGCGTACCCCTCTTGCACCCAAAGGGTTAAGACAGCCGTGCACCCACCAGTCCCTTCACCCTCCGCCTCAGTAACATCAGCGCTGAGGTACCAGGAGAGGGAGCACACCCCTACCTCGTCAGTCTCAGGTGTGCGTACGGGAGCAAGCCTTGACCCAGAACAGGGGGTTAGTAAATGCGCCTCGCACCTCCGGGCTCAGCTAGACACCGCTCAACCTGGGCCAGGGCTCCCTCAAACAACAGGATGGACACTGGGCACACAGGGCTGGGAGAGCAGCTGGGAAGAAGGCGCGTTTTGTCCATTTGGGCAGTCTCTACTGTGCTTGACTGCATCAGCAGTCTCTACTGCACATGACTGCATCTGACAAACATACATCAGGCCTTTTATGTAATAGAAGGATTAAGTGGGTGATACTGTCCTATTAAAGTGTTTTTGTTTTTATGTAGAAAAGGTCCCAAATATAATCATTGTTAAGTGAAGGAATCTAATTTGCCACTATATTTCACTGTATTAATACCATATTGCTTTTATTTATTGATTAAAATAAGTGTGTAAAAATTTATGTACATATACATTTCATGTGTCTACTACAATGTGCACTATTTTGCAATATATATTTCTTGCAAATATAAAGTTATATAAAGTGCTGAGTGCAGAGGAACTCCACTTGAACATGTCTGTACATCCACTAATATTAAACAAAAATAAATGATGCCAGTTATTTAGAAATGATGTTAGAATTGATATTTGATTTTTAGGGAACCTTTTCTAATGTCACTGGAAACACAGAAATGCAGTCCTGTGAGCTCTGCTCCCTAGGAATGTATTGTAGCAGACAAGGGCTGACTGAACCTGAAGGACATTGTCAGCAAGGACATTACTGTACCCGAGGTTCATATACTTCAACACCTGTAAGTAAGCTTATTTGTATAAATTAAAGTGGAACTACCACCTCTTCAAGAATTTAACTTCAATAAATCCCCATCTGGGAACTAGCAGCTTAGTAGTGCTAGTCGCCAGAATTATTAACTTATTCCAAAGAAATGTGCATTGTTCTGGGGCTGACAGCAGGACGGTTTCACAGACATCTTGCCATAATGACATCAGCACGCCTGTGCTGTCAGTCCCTTCCGGAGCCAGCCAGCTCCTAGTAACATCTCCTACACCTGGCTGGGACTGACAGCGCAGGCACGCAGACATCATTATGGCAAGATGCCCAAGATCCGTCCTGCTGTCAGCCCCAGAACAATGCACATTTCTTTGGAATAAGGTAATAATACTGGCGACTAGCATTACTAAGCTGCTAGTCGCCAGATGGGGATTTATTGAAGTTAAATTCTTGAAGAGGTGGTAGTTCCCCTTTAAGGACCTTATGCACAATGCAAAAGTTGAGCAAGTAAGGGGTAATTAACAAGCTGCAGTTTAGGAAACAAAGTCCCTCAATTCCAATTATTAAGTAGAACTTTTAACCCCTTGCATGCTAGTGGGGTCCCTAGAACACTGTGAAGAATTAAAGGGACAGTAATGTCCCATAAAAAAATCTTCATGTTTTGTAGAGTTAAAAAAATAAATTATGTGGCACAAATCCTATCTCTCAAACTTCTATGGTTTGAGAAATATTTGCATGTAAAGTTTCCCTTGAGTTGGCCGACTTGAGAAGGCTCTTCATCAGAGCCAAAATCACATTATTTAAAAAAAACTACTTCAATGGAACAGTCTACAAAGTGTACTTGCAAACCAGGCACACTTTGTAGACCTTTCCAATGAAGTCATTCTTTTTAAATAACGCAATTCTGGCTCTGCTGCAGAGCAGCCGGCTGGTCCCAGAACCGGAATCTCCTGCTGTCAGCACAGCACTGACGTCAGGAGAAGGGGAGGGAGGGGGGAACTTTCAATGCAAATAGCTCTCAAACCATAGTTGTTTGAGAGATAGGATTTGCTGCAAGTAATTTATTTTTTAAACCTCTACAAATCAAGACAAATTCTTTATTGCAAATTAGTGTCCCTTTAAGTTGTAGACATTTGTAACATCCAAGAGGCTAAAATGCCAATATAAATTAATAGGAGCAGTTGTGTTGCCTCTTAATTGCCCCACGTAGTGACCTAATGAAACAGACACCCCTTTTTTAAATATAAATCACTAAGGCCAAAACAGGAGTTATCCTGGAGTAAACCACCTGCACCATAGGACAAAAAAAAATCCTAAATTCCCAGGAACTTAAATAGAGCTTTTTAACTTCTTCAATGCTAGAGAGGCCCCCAATACATTACTCTGCAATGCAGTGAATACCTCTTTAAAAGTCAAGGTTTAAAGCCCAATTGAATTTAACAATCATTTTTATTTGCCCACTATGCTGCTGTTGGCTCACTCCAGAATAACTCCAGTTTGCTATTATAAATATGGGCTAATTTGTATTTTGTTTTAGGTGAATATACCATTTGGTGATATCTGTCCCGCTGGATACTTCTGTTCTAAAGGGATAAAGCAACCCTGTCCCCCAGGCAGGTTGAATGGGAGAACTGCGGCTGAGGAAAGTACCTGGTGTCTGCAGTGCCCCCCGGGTACTTTTTGTGATGTACCTGCCCTAACAGAACCAGCTGGAATGTGCCAAGCAGGTAAGAATAGAAATTTATTTTACTCAACTTGTGTATTGTTACAGAAGGACATAGTAACTTGTCTGTTATTTATTATACAGGTTTTTATTGTATTTTGGGCTCCACAAGCCCAAGGCCAACAGATGGTATAACTGGAGATATCTGTCCTAAAAAGCATTTCTGTTCTGAAGGGTCTTCAGAGCCAATTCCATGTCCTGAGGGCACTTACAGCAATGCAACAGGTATTACAGTTTTCAACACATATACATAAGAAAAAGTTTATTTTAATGCTTTATTTAAAATGTATAATGCTTTCCAGTGTTAAACAATGCATTCATATGTCATGCGCCAATATAGAAATGTAATAAATGCTGTAAAAAAATAATGTACCTATTCCTTAGAGCTTTCAGTTGACACATATAGAAGTAAATGGAGGAGACTGAAGGTTTAAAAGGCAAATAACTCTTGGGAGCAGATCTGCTGATTAGGCTGGGTATCTATTGTGAGCTCCTGCAGACCAACGGGGAGCACAAAGAAGGTCAGAACCCCCCACCCACCCACTCCTACACACACACACACACACACACACACACACTGCACACCTGTTGGGGCCACAGTATGAAACATGAACTAAGGGACTAACATCTTGAAGTTCAGTTGCTGTTCAGCACAATGCAGTTATAAACCATCTGTATCTATAATGAAAGCCTGTCACCAACGGTTTGAGGTGATTGCCACACAATCCAGGAGGTGTGGCTGAGAACCACATACATTCAGACTGTGATCAACTCAAGAAGGTAAGTTTTCAGACCCCAAAACATCTGATAGGTGCCATTTTGGACCTGCAGAGGGCAAATCCTAGCTGAATGCTTCATTTTGCAGGTGTGAGGACTCTATTGTTTATCTGTACCGTCTTTTTCCAGTGGGACATTTTGAAACACAAGCAAAAAAAAAATGTACACAATTTTTTGCTTTTCCCATGGATTTGTGAAGTCTGTGAAATGTGTGTATCTTAATGTTAGTGAGGGTCAGTAAAGTGACATTTAGTATTAGGGCAGTTAGGCACATTCAAATTGTGCATGTTAGTGTTAGAGCAGTGAAGGTCAATCAAAGTATGAGTTAGTGTTAGGGCAATGAGGGCAATTAAAATTGAGTTAGTATGAGAGTCATAAAATTGTGTGAATTAGTGTTAGGGTCAATGAAGTGTGGGGTGTGAGTGACTTTTTTCATTATTTTTTTAAATACTTTTTTTTATCTTTAATTTTTTTTATAATAATAACTATTTTTCTTTAGCATTTTTTGTTTATAATAAGAGGCATGCTCAGAGTCAAGCAGAAAAACTTGGAGATGATGAGCAACATCATCCTCATGAGGGTGGTGAAGGCTGCTCTCTCTTTTGCCAAGATGGAAGGAGAGGTACCACTACTAATGCCACGACCAGCATCAGCACTATAGTGGAGCCAAAGCCACCTACACCATCAATATTGGTGAAGCCAGATGCACAACTCTTGTCACCATACAACTTAGATAATGGTGATAACAGTGATTCCTCAGAGTCTTTCAATGCACTCGAGAGCTTTCTTCACTAGGCAAGCATGGAGTGGCACTGAGAGGAAGACAGTTTGAGGTGGGAGTAGTCTAGAGAGATTCTCTTGTGAGTGGGCAGCAGGATGATATATTGGAGGATCCTGTGAGTGGGAAGGAAGGTTCTGGCTCTGAGTGGACAAAAAGAAGGGCAGTATCCTGTGAGAAGGCAGGAGGAGTAGGGGAAGGTTCTGGCTGCAGAGTCATATTTTTATGCTTAATTTATACAGTTGTTTTGCTTTAGCCCTGTAAGGTCCAGGTGGACTAGGGGTTTTGTGCACCTGAGGACCAAGGTGATTTTTTTTGGAGAGCATGCATGTGTGAGTGATCACACATACTGGCTCTCCATGGGCAAGGCTGAAACTGACTGCTCCGTTCTTGGAGCAGTCAGTTTTAGGCTCCTGGCACGCCATCTATCTGGAGCCCCTGACGCACAAAAAAAAATTCACAGGCAGTTGTGATGGCCCTGCCACATCCACGGTCCTATGGGGGTAAAGTTTCCCACCTCCAAATAAGGTTTCTTGGCTTGCCATTGGGCAGGCTATTATATAAACTATATATATATATATATATATATATATATATATATATATATATATATATATAGAGAGAGAGAGAGAGAGAGAGAGACATCTTTTTGGTTAATGTGAGTAAAGTGATTACCCATTAGCAGTATTCTTATTTTCTCAGTATTGCGTATGCAATTATAGATAGTGGTCTTTTGTTTAATGTATCTTTGCTTTCACTGTACCTGTACATTAACACAATATCTTATCCTATATTATAATTCGCTAAGTATGTTTGTCAGAAACCGTTGCGCACAGTAGAGACGGCTGCGAGTGCTGCAGTCATGCACAGTATAGACTGCCCGCACCATGGCTGATACAAAGAGGGGCTCTCAGAATTCAAAAGGTGCACAGAGAGGACTCCGGTCTGAATTCGGAGCACTCCATATCAGCTGCTGCGCGTTCGGGCAGTCAGTACTGCGCATGACAGCATCGCCACCAGTGTTGGCCAGTGTATACAGGCTTTATAACTAGTTATTATATATCTTGTTGCTAGATACTGTTATTAAAGGGATAGAAATGATTAATTTTACGTTGATTTAATATTGTAGACATTAAAAAAAGGTTAACATCTAACATCTATGTAAGTCTTATCTCTCAGATCTTTATCGTTTGAGAGATATAACTTAATAAAGTTAACTTTTCCTGGCTGTTTCACTCAAGTCTGCCATCTAGCTGACAGCTGCAGATTCCAGTCATTTGACCAGACAGAGGCTCTTCAGCAGAGCTGAAATCATGCTATTTAGAAATAAATACTTAATTGAAACAGTCTACAAAGTGTGCTTGCAAACAAAGCACACTTTGTAGACCATTCTAAATAAGTATTTATCTTTAGATATTGTTAGATCGGCACTGCTGAAGAGTCGCATCTGGTCACGCGACCATAATCTGCTTCTGACAGCTTTACAGCTCATCAAGCAGAAAGGGGAGGGACCAGAGAACTTTATTTTCCTATATCTCTCAAACCATAACGGTTTGAGAGATAGGAATAAGTGCAAGTACTCTTAATTAATTGTATCTACCATATAGTTAATACTTTTTTTCTGACATTAGGTTCCCTTTAAAGCAGAACTATCACTCATATTAAAATGCTCCCCAAATCAGTATGGAAATAGCGATACACATATCCATATTAGTATTATCCTGAATAAGTCTGGCATTATTGAGAAACCCAACTCTTTCCGAGACAAATAGGTAGGCATCAGTGAAAACATCTTGCCAAAGAGACATCCGTGAGCCTGTGATGTCTGTCCCGGTCTCCTCTAGGATTGGTGAGGAGCAGTTGCATTGTACCTTAAGGTACAGGAAGGGACTGACAGCACAGGCACACAGATGCTGGTACAGCAAGATGCCTGTCTGTGCATCTCGGAGTGAGTTGAATTTCTCAATAACTCCAGACTTATTCAGGATAATACTAGTATGGATACGCGCATCACTATATGAGTAATGATTTGGGGGCACTTTAATATGAGTGATAGTTCCACTTTAAGTAATTATTAAACCCTTTTTGGCTAATGTAATATACATTTTTTCATTCATTTTTATTATCCCTTTCTGTTCTATCATATTCAGGCTGGCTGCTTGTCTGACTACATGGTTGTGATGTTACCACTCACCCTTGGGCTATTTGTTGGCTTCCTCTTAGCCTTGTTCTTTGTACCCATATTGTCTTGAGAAAGGTACTGTTTGGACCGAAACGACAGACCATTTTTTTTTTGCGTCAATAAAATATCTTTAACCCCCGGGAGCGCTGTAAGTAAAAATAGGGCCTAAAATTGACCACTCCAAGACTGGAATGATCTGTTTCAGGCCACAAAGTGGAGCGCCGATACATGCAACAGGTCAAGTGTACCAGCGCATCAGCAAGGATCAAAGCGGTCCTTATGGGATGGAAACGTCCCAGGACCGCTGGTCCTTAAGTGGTTAAGAAAACCAACTGGTGCTGCCCTCCTTTTTTCTGAGATTGCGCACCTGGGCAGAATTAAGACAGTGCTTCCATCCCTCTGCATCTCTCTCTCTCTCGATATATATATATATATATATATATATATATATATATATATATACAAAAGTGATGTCATATATAGTGATAACTGATGCAGGCACTAATAGGACTTTTCATTAAAAAATGCTTTTATTGTGTGTCGACGTTTCGACCCAGACGTGGGTCTTTCTCAAGACAATAACATACAGTGAATTTTCTCCAACATTTAAACACCACAAAAACCACGTGTGCATGGAAAACGCTAGCCTGCTTGGCTACTGATAATGACATCATAATTACGGTAAATACAATATACAAGAAAGAAAGAATAGGAAATAAAAATAAAAAAATAAAAATAAAGATGTTATCAAAAGAAGACATAATGTACAGCATTGTGCATAGGAATGTTGCTCATCTGTAACAAATACACTCATCGTGAATCTTTGTATGCATATAAACCTAGCTAGCGAAAAAAACATTAGAATCAAAAAGGTCAAAAGATAGCCGACATAACTATTGATGTTACATTCTGGTGCTTAGATAAGTGGAGCCTAATACAGACCTAGCAGCAACAAGGACTCAGTATTAAACAATCACTAAAGAACTTAAATTAAAGTGTCTGATGGTGGAGTAGTCTCTACAGTACTCTGTTCTCCTGGGGAGGCGGTCTCGGAATCTAATGGGTGACTAAACAATATCAGTGCTTTGTTGACATAACAGCGAGATCTCACACCACGTTATTAAAATAAAATGTCCAAAGTTATGGGCTTACTGTTCATATGAGGTGCTACCACTAGCAGCAGCTGAAACATTCCAAAAAGTTCCCACTGCTTTTGGGCAGATATGAGAAGTAGTGATATTATTAATTTGCCAGAGAATGTGCCACTAACAACATTTAGTTCATTCCAAATAACACATATGACTCCTGCTGTAGACAAGTATGATGACCTTGGGTTTGCTGTAGGAGATTACAAAAGTCATACATAGAGTGCCTACACATACCTCCCCCACCCACACCATCTCCACAAGTGATCATATTAAAGCAATAAAGTTACACATTTCTTCTGCAATGTACTGCTATCCCAAAACCCGCACAAATATAATGCAAAAGTATAGTAAACTTACCAAAACGTTGGTGGTTGACATTATGCCCTTTTCTTTTCTTGAAAACAGAGGCTTTCATGGGGGGGGTGTTTATATATTATATCACCACCTGCACTAAACTCTTGAGTTGACAGTCTCAACTTCACCTGAGGCTGGTGAAGTTAGAATCCCCCTTTAGTTTCCTATGCAGTAACAGCCTCAATAAATCATGAGCATGGAGGGTTGTTAAACTGCTGGCAATGTGGAAGGGATGGTCTCCCTCACACATCACCAGCAGTAGGCAACCCTGAAGTGTGAGAGCATTCTCTCTGCTTCCCCACTTGGTCAGTAGGGTTGTGGAGAGGATCCTTTCAGCACCACAAACATTATCACTTAACCCTTTGTGCATTGCCTACCCCTGTGGCACTAAAAGGGTTAAAAAAAGTGCACCAAGCTCTGTATCATATTTGATACATGCTGTGCATTCCCAAAGGAACAGGACTGGGGGTCAGGGTCAGGCAGCATCCATTGAGATTTGTGGCAATAAGCTGCACCCCAGACTTGTTTCCTTGCACACTAGTAGCCATAGAACCCAATGTACACTGCCTGGCCCACAGACTTGTTCCCCACTCACATCATATGGGTCTTGAGGATCCTCCTACTCAAGTCGATCATTCGTAGAATGCTGGCCTGAGTTGGAGGGAGTAGAGGAAGGCGGTGATTGCCTTCCTGATCCCCTATTCTATTGGATCAATGCCAGGGGGACATCAGGAGTCATCCTGATGCCCCATGCAAGGTCTAATTTTCTTTCAAAACAAAATGGAGCATAGTGCAGGATTAGAGATCCTGCACTATGTGTATTTAAAAAAATGTATATATAAAATATATATATGGGGAGTGACTGCATATATGGGTCAGCATATGTTGGATATTAACCCTTTGAGTAGCAGAGGGATATGCAAAGCATTGTAAAGTTTGAGTACCCCTCTGGCACGCAAAGGGTTAAATGTGCGGGGGAAGCATATGTTGAATATATGGGCCAGCATATGTTGAATTTTACGGGGGGCCAGCAGGGCAGCTAGCTAAACATAAGTATTATGGGGCAACATCACCACTGAGTGTTTGCCCCACAAACACCGACAGAACCCCCCGTCTTGCTCCCTTGCCCAGTCAGTGTCTATGGGTATTGTGGCTAACAGTAGGCATGGGAACAAGGTGGGGGGGGGGATGTCAGACAGTGTACATGGGGATCTGTGGCTACTAGTGGGCAAGGAAACAAATCTGGTGGCCAGGCAGTGTACATAAGGTTCAATGGCTGCCAGTGGGCAAGGTAAGAAGGCTGAGTGGAAGTTGGAAGCCACAAATACATATTCCCTTGGGAGTGCACAACATGTATAAAATATGATACAGAGATGATGTATAAAATATGATACAGAGATGAGGGGATGATTGTGCACTACTTGGTGTACTTTTTTTAACCCTTTGAGTGCCACAGGGGTGCACAATGCACATCCCTATGACACTGATAGGGTAAAGGGAATGATGCTGTTCCTGATGCTGAAAGGATCCTCTCCACTCCCCAACTGACCAGGTGTGGAAACAGAAAATGATTTCAGACTTCAGGATTGTAGTACTGCTGGTGATGTGCAAGGGAGGGCATCCCTTCCACATCCACAGAAGCTGGAGAACCTTGTATGCCAATGGGGACCTTCTCTCCTCCCCTTGCATCTGTAAATTTTAGTGCATATGGCGATGTGTGTCTACTGTCTATATCAAAAAGTCAAAGTTAGTGATGAGCGAGCGTGCTCGGCCGATGCTCGGATCGGCTCGAGCATCGCTCTGCTCGGCACATGGCGGTACTCGTCGAGTACCGCCATGTGCTCGCCCGACATGTTCGGGTGGCGGGGATCTGTGCCGGAAGAGGCACAGATCCGAAGAAGCTCCGCTGGACCACCAGGGACTGGAGGTACGGGGGCATTGCGGAGATGAAGGGGGCATTGCGGAGATGAAGGGGGACATTGTGGAAGAGGGGCATAGACTCTATGCCCCTCTTCCACAATGTCCCCCTTCATCTCCGCTATGCCCGTCTTCCACAATGTGCCCCTTCATCTCCGCTATGCCCCTCTTCCACAATGTGCCCCTTCATCTCCGCTATGCCCCTCTTCCACAATGTCCCCCTTCATCTCCTCTATGCCATAGAGGAGATGAAGGGGGACATTGTGGAAGAGGGGCATAGCGGAGATGAAGGGGCACATTGTGGAAGAGGGGCATAGCGGAGATGAAGGGGCACATTGTGGAAGAGGGGCATAGCGGAGCTGAAGGGGGACATTGCGGAGCTGAAGGGGGCATTCTGAGATGAAGGGGGCATAGCGGAGATGAAGGGGGCATTGACCAGGCACCCTCCCCTCATCAGAGCAGGGGGTGCCTGGTGTTGCCCCATTCATTCCAATGGGGCTCGGGTGCTCGGCCGAGCACTCGAGCCTCAGGGGGTGCTCGGTCAGAGCACCCGAGCACCCGAGCATCGTGGTGCTCGCTCAACACTAGTCAAAGTGCTTTGAGCACATCGGCAACATAATTTCACCATAGCATCGACCTTTAGTGCATTCCCCTAATGTTCCTCTGCTTCCAAGGAAAAATATTCCAATACCCATTACTTTATGGGAAATGGAGAAGGATTATGGTGATTGGAAAACTTCTCCCTAGATGCACTTGAAGTGATGGTGGCTTGTTGTGGTTCTGTTGCTGCTTCAGCACTAGGATCAGAAGGCAATAATAAACAGCAGAAAAAATAGAGGGTGCTAATAGTGCCTTATCAATATTCACTCACTTTGTTTGCTGGTCAAAGGTGGCACACTCCATCTTCCAACAAATATCTGCATGCAGAGATATTGAATCTATCTCTAGTCAGTTACTCTCTAAGGCAGAAAACATTCTCCCATTCCACTACAGTATAAAACAATGTAATTTATCTATATATATAAAAGAAGACTTTGTGCCTGGCAAAACACACCCAGGGGCGGCAGTAAAAAGGATTACTGCTGCCATTGGGTGATTCTGTGGGAGTGTGATTTTTGGCCTGCCCCCACTATCCAGCCCGCCCACCACTATCTAAGGCTGAAAAAAAAAATGGCTGCCACACACTCCTACACCACAGACACATGCACATGCCCTCCCACACACACACACTAGCAGACACATACACACATATACACACACGCACGCTGAGGATGATGGGAACAATGTTCAAGCTACAGCTGGAAGGCCATGGTCCAATCTGTATTACGCAGCTTCTTCATTCCCTGTCTTTGAGCCTACACAGCTCTGCTAATTACTACAAGTGAGCTGATTTCTAAACAATCAGCAGGAGGATACTGGCTTGCTGAGAAAGTGGAAACAACGGCAGAGAGGTGATCAGGCAGTGCAGAGCAAGGCTTCAGCTGAGCTGGTAAATGGCAGAGACATGGATGTGACTGTATTTATATATTGCACAAAGAGAGAGAAAGAGAGCAGGTTGTTTGTCAGTCTGTCTGTAAGTAGAGGTGCCAGTTCCTGCAATCATCTCCATGCTGTACATAGCTCACTGTATAGCATGTATGACAAACTATTTATATATGGTCTGGCATTGTATAGTATACAGTCTGTGTATAAGGACTGGCACTATACAGTATAGGAGGGACAGTCCCTGTTTGACACCCAAATCCCTCTGCTCCTCTATTTAGGAGATCACACGGTGTGGTGTATATACAGTAGGCTGACCAGACCTCACCTTTAACCGGGGACACATAGGAAATAAGCATATTTCAGGAGTGCACCAAAATCAAAGCAGCCCTGCAGTATGCATTTTTCATATGTGTCACTGGTTAAAGGTGAGGTCTGGTCAGCCTAATGTACAAGTGTATCAGATTGCTCCACATCAGTAAAACCCACGGTAATGTGGGTATAAACTTCTGTATATATCTGTTAAATTAGTCTGTGTAAAAAATACTTTCATCTTCTTCTAAATCATTCACTTACAGAAAGAGTAACTTAACCATTTCAGTGCCAGAGGAGATGCAATGCATTGCTTACCCCCTGGCAATCAAAGGGTTAAAAATTCTCTACAATGGTCTGGCACTGTATAGCAGTGGTTCTCAATCTGTGCCCTCAGTGGCTATTAACAGGCCAGGATTTTAGAATTTCCTTTTAAGAGCACAGGTGAGTTAATCAATATGACTGAGCCTCTGATCAACACACTTGTGTTCTAGCAGTGAAATTCCTAAGTCCTGGCCTGTTAGTGGCCACTGAGGGCATGGGCTGAGAACCTCTGCTGTATAGTATACAGTCTGCATGTGTCTGTGTATAAGGACTGGCACTATACAGTATAGGAGGGACAGTCCCTGTTTGACACCCAAATCCCTCTGCTCCTCTATTTAGGAGATCACATTGTGTGGTGTATATACCAGTGTATCAGATTGCTCCACATCAATAAAACCCACAGTAATGTGGGAATAAACTTCTGTATATATCTGTTAAATTAGTCTGTGTAAAAAAAATACTTTCATCTTCTTCTAAATCATTCACTTACAGAAAGAGTAACTTAACCATTTCAATGCCAGAGGGGATGCAATGCATTGCTTACCCCCTGGCACTCAAAGGGTTAAAAATTCTCTAAAATACACCACCAGCCACGCCCCCAGTAACACCACCGAAAACACAAGTGTCCCTCTTTGGCCATATGAAATGTTGGGAGGTATGTTACTTACACTGCTCACACTGTATGTATTTATGTTCTGATTTGCAGCTGTGTGTCACTGTTTGTGTTGTCAGTGCATGTGTGTGTATATGTGTGTGTTGCATGTGTCTCTGTCTATCACTGTGTGTACCTTTCTGACACGTACACCCTACGCTATAATTCACTATCATAACATTTATTTAAAAAAAAAAGAAACATTTCCTGCATAACATGACGGGCAACGTCGTCCCAAACTGCTAGTTTTTTATAAAATCAAAATAGTTTCAGGATGATCTATGGTTTTCTCCACTTGTCTGTTTGATTTTGATTCAGCAAATCATGTTGCAAAAATGTGTAGATCAGCCTGAATTTTTTGTATTTTATAAGAATCTATTACATTGTTTTATCTGTGGTAAAGTGGAGTACTGCTGTCCATGAAAAGTAATTGTGACTGAAAATGACAAAAAAATGGCATTTTCCACCAAGTTGGACATTCTCTGTGAAAAGTGTAGATTTTCAGTTTTTTCTTCCTTTCCACTGCCTTGAAATCAATGTTAGAATTAACTTTTTCCCACACAGAAAACTTCTCTTGTTTCCTCACTGGGATAGTATTAAAGTGGTGTCACGTTTCTGCAGCATGTTATTTTTTTGTTAGAGAGAGAGAGGGAGCAGCACAATATTGACAACATAGGCAAATAACTTTGAGTTGAAGCTTAGTTTAGAGAGTCTGTTAGGCAGACACTTTTTTCTTTGTGTTAAAGGAGTCTGAAGGATAGACAGGCAAGTGATCCAAGTTCCTTCCTGAGTTGACTGATAGTTGCACTTTACAAATTAACACCCAAAAGACAGACAAGTACAACTGACACTGATTCCTACAATAGCCAGAATAAGAGAAACATGTATATTACTGACTAAGGTCTTTCATCATCCTGCACTGTAAAAAAATAAGCGTGCAGTGGCATTGGGAGAAGGAGAAAGCAGCTGCTGAAATCCTCTTGATTCTAGCCACAGGAAAAGAGCAGTAGAAGAAATTGCACTTGCAGAGGGTGCGTTATTTCTTTTCTTGTAGTTAATAAAGCAATTGAAGGGGAATTATCACATAGATACATGATGCTCCCATATGAAAATGAAAGCACAGAAAATAATAAAAAGTCATGTCTTTTTTTTTTTTGCTCTGAATAAATAAATCATGTGCACTGCATACCTGTGGCACAGCAGCACTACTTGTGGCAATGTATGTCCTCCCACCAGGAAAGGGGGAAGATGGATGACATAGAGAGCGCTCCACATCATGTTAGATGGAGGAAAGATGGTGCGTCTTCCATGAGTCTGCACAACATTTGGTTTACAGTTTCACCCACAGTGAAATATGAAAGTAGTTGAAACTGGCCTGTTTATTATATATAAGCATCTGACTTGGTGGGGGTTGTAAATGGTGACAGTTACGCTTTAAACAATCTTTTGACTGGTGGGTGACAGAGAAAAGGACCATAATGTGTGCTGTGACTGAGATGGACTGTGAAAGATACTAGAGACAGAGACTTATATGATTCAGTATTTTGTAAAGAACAATACATCATATCACACAAACTGTTCTGTTGTGTACTTTAATATTAAAATCCATGTTACGGGGAAAGGAATAAGAGCTGTACAGGGACATGTTAGTAAAGTGGCAATACAAAAACTGACAACAGACATTGTTACTAAAGCTTGTGCAATAAACAACCATGATCCTTCTCCTCCTGAAGAGGCGATTTGTGAAAGTGACAATTTTTTTCCCCACCACCTGAAGTATTATAAAACCATATAAAACACTGAAGATGACAACTAGTCACATTCTAGTGTTATGGCATAGTGAGGAAGGTATAGCCGTTAGTGTTGAGCGAGCACCCCGATGCTCAGGTGCTCGGGTGCTCTGACCGAGCACCGCCGGAGGCTCGAGTGCTCGGCCGAGCACCCGAGCCCCATTGAATTGAATGGGGCGACACGAGCATTACACCAGGCACCCCCTGCTCTGATGAGGGGAGGGTGCCTGGTCAATGCCCCCCTTCATCTCCACAATGCCCCCCTTCATCTCCGCAATGTCCCCCTTCATCTCCGCTATGCCCCCTTCATCTCCGCAATGCCCCCTTCATCTCCGCAATGTCCCCCTTCATCTCCGCTATGCCCCCTTCATCTCCGCAATGCCCCCTTCATCTCCGCAATGTCCCCCTTCATCTCCGCTATACCCCCTTCATCTCCACAATGCCCCCTTCATCTCCGCAATGCCCCCCTTCCACAATGTCCCCCTTCATCTCCGCAATGTCCCCCTTCATCTCCGCTATGTCCCCTTCATCTCCGCTATGCCCCCTTCATCTCCGCAATGCCCCCTTCATCTCCGCAATGTCCCCCTTCATCTCCGCAATGCCCCCTACCTCCAGTCCCTGGTGGTCCAGCGGAGCGTCTTCAGATCTGTGCCTCCTTCGGCACAGATCCCCGCCACCCGAACATGCCGGGCGAGCACATGGCGGTACTCGTACGAGTACCGCCATGTGCCGAGCAGAGCGATGCTCGAGCCGATCCGAGCATCGGCCGAGCATGCTCGCTCAACACTAATAGCCGTCCATTGAAATGCTGTATCTGACAGTAAGTGTCAGAGTGTCAACTGCCCTAAACTATTGCTGCCACCAGCACTTCCACTGCCAAAAGTGTTAAAACAATAAAGCCACACAGTTCTTCTACTATGTACTGCCATCCCACACTTACAAAGTATTTAGAAAGGAGTCAAAAACTGAAAAAAAAATTAAAAATCTTGCCCGTGGAATAGTAATCTTGCCAAAATGTTGGTGGTTGACATAATACCCTTTACTTTTGTTAAAAACAGAGGTTTTAAAGAAAGGATGGGGGCATATCCCAGGCCACATTTATATTTCAGGAATGCATGTGCCAGTGTTGTCCAAGCACATGGTAATGTCTTGGGCAAGGCATATGTTGCTGTAGGACTGTGCCTTAATCACAACATTTATGTTCAGCTGTTAAATTCTCAACTTTAGTCCTCAGCATCAAAATGACAGCTTTCTCACAGGAAATGGCACTGGTGAAAATTTTATGTATTTTCTATGGGTGGGAATTTTAGTGGGAAATACAGGAAATTATGTTAAAATTCCTGTGGAAATATTGTATGACTTTTTGCCTATCCCTATTTTTGAGAGACTACAGGTACAGGGGCTAAATTCTGAAATATCACTACTAATAGCAGTAGGTGTTATTGGTGCTGCACTTGAACAACAGTAGAAGCATGCAAAGCCAGGATTGTAGGTGTCCTGAGTTGCTGCTTAGGGAACAACAGTGAGAGTAACTGGTTGGGGTTTGGACATGGAAGTGGAGATGCTAATAATGATGATGATTGTGTATTTTTAGGCTTGTTTACTTGTCCATAGTCAGATTTTAAAGCTGATCTGTCAAGGAGTATGGAAACATACACGTTGCTCCTTTGCATGGTTGAACACTGAGCAATTTCCTTGCTAAGTTTTTGGCCATATCATTATTGCTCTCACCATTTTTCATTTGAATCCGAAAGGGTGGATGTTGAAGGGACATATTCTGAATCAACATAATCAATAACGTTAATTTACTTACTCCCTGCTACTTTCATATTTTTCTATGTTTGAAAAAAGTTTATTTATACTTTATCTCTTAAGGAGGTTTATAGAAAACTGTCTGAATTTTGCAGCAGGGTGTTACTGTTACAGTCTTAAGGAGAAGCTGGTCTCACTACTAAATCTTCCTTTTCTGTGGCAACAGGACTAAGATGTGACTTATGTTTAGTGTTGTTTAAAGGTTTAGTACTACACTACTACTACTACTACTACTACTACTAGTAGTAGTAGTAGTAGTAGTAGTGGTGGAACTTTTCATATCATTTGACAAACAGCCTGCTGAAGAGGTGTAGAATCCTCAACATTTATTTCAGAAGCATGCAACAGATATGATGTGCAATGATGTATGTCTCTGTCTCTAGTATATGTTACCACCCATGTCTCACTGTCTGCCTCAGTTGCCATTCAGGTGAAGGATTTTGTCTGTCTCTGTCTCTGTTTTTGTTTAATTAACTTTGTCTTTCAATGTCTATAATGAAGTCACAATCACTGCAACTCCAACTTCCCCTCTTTGCCTGTCTGCCTCTATGCATAGCTAGTGTAAATATTTCAGCAGCAGCCTTTTTTCTGAACTGCAGTGTTAATTGTTACAGTACAATACAGGATGAGTATATACCTGTCTGCTTCAGAATCAGCAGTTTGCAGTTAAGAATAAAGTGATCTACACAGCAACTGTTGAGTCACAACACCTCAGTATATCCTTATTTCTCTTGTTCTTGTGAATGTAGAAGTGAGTGTGTGTATAAGTATACATGTTGTGTGTACGTATACATAGTATGTTAAGGTCAGTCTTGAATGTATGAATTTATGACTGTTTGCAAAGTATCTGTTGTACACTCACTCAGCCTTACCTTCCTGTTGTCACAGAATGACTTAGGAATAACAACACTGACAAGTACAAATATGGTAAAACAATGATCTTTATTAAGAATAGCACAATAATAAAATAAATAGCACTTCCCCCGACCTTCACAGGGTCAGATATGAGGACAGTGACAGGACACTTCCTCAACCTTTACAGGGCAGGTTAGAACAAGAACAGGATCACCTGACTGGAGGCAGATAGAGTACCACTCTGACTGCCAGTAAGCTCTAGTAGCAAGGACGGTACTAGCTACTAGTAGGAGCAGTTGTGAAGCCCCTGGAAACAGAGGGAATTTCCCCTAGAACGCTATGGTTACTAGACAGGCAACAGAGGCAGATTCTCCCCAGAACGATAGGGTGACTGGACAGGAAACAGAGGCAGAATCTCCCTAGAATGCTAGGGTGACTGGACAGGCAACAGAAGCAGACTCTCCCTAAAACGCTAGGGTGACTGGACAGGCAACAGAGGCTGAATCACCCTAGAATGCTAGGGTGACTAGACAGGCAACAGAGGCAGACTCTCCCTAGAATGCTAGGGTGACTGGACAGGCAACAGAGGCTGAATCTCCCTAGAACTCTAGGGTAACCAATGGCACAGTACAGAATGGTAGGCAACGGGAAGGCCAGTATCACGGACTGACGCAACTGTTTCCCTGCTAGTAAGGAGGAATCACCAAGGCACTGAGTGTGCTAGCGGAGAATGTAGGCCAATGGTAAGGAGGATAGACTGTCAGCCATAGCTGGAAGGGAATCAGTCCAGCCAGGAGTAGAATGGAGTGTGTAGTTGGCCAGAGCCAGGAGTCAGATTGGAGCGGGTAGTCAGCCAGAGCCAGGAGTCAAACCAGAACGGGTATTCAGCCAGAGCCAGGAGTCACACCGTAATGGAAAGCAGTCAGGGATCAAGCCGAGCTGAAGTCAGACGAAACCAGGAGTTATACACGGGAATCAAGCATTGGAATCACAAGAGCTATAGCACACAGGTATACCACAAAAGGGCAAGGTAGTAGTGGCAGGCTGAGGCCTTTAAGGCCTAGCAAGTAAGTGGAGACTGACTCTGGCAACAAGGAGTAGCCTATAAGAATAGCGAATATGTTACAGCGCAACAACCAGGAAGTAAAGATGTTGTCTGCACACACAGACGCTGGAGCAATCACAGGCACCATGATACCTGTCTGTTACTTATAATTCAAAAATATTTTTTTAATTATTATTGCTTTTTTTCCTTTCCTCTCTAACTTAACAACCATATCCAGAGAGAGAACAGCTAGCTAACACCAATATTCCTAACAAGGAACTCCAGCTCTCTCTTTTTGCCTGTCTACCTCTAGCATCAAAGTTCAGCTGCTTTCTCTTTCTCCCAAGTGCAAAATGATAACATGTAGGGAACAGACACACTTTTATTGTTAGGATGGCTGGAATACATTTTTTACCAGTGATTTTAACTTTTCAAACAAATCACTGCACAAGGTGAAAAGTGCTGTTTCTCTTTTGTGGCAAAATCTTTTCACCCATCCCTACTGCGTGATACTAGTCTGTGTAAACAGGTTTAATGCACACTGCAGTATGATAAAGGCCTTGGGGTGTGTCAAGCAACATACTAGGGAGAACAGGTAATTCATGAGAAAGAGTGAGTGTAGATAAGAGAAGTAGATAAAACACAGTTAATAACAAAACAGGATCTCTGGGAGTTCTCACACTGTTTTCTAGCATGTGTCCTACTTTTTCCCCAGTCTTTTGTAAGTGGCAACCTACTGAGCAGCCTCCTTTGACTGACAGACATGTTGCACAAGTTCTTTTAATTGTTTTTACCATAATGTGTTTGCTTTTTCTATAATACCATTGGTCAAAACAATGTACAAACACTGAGAAATATTCTGGCAAATTTATGAAACACCAAAATTCAAATGAATAATACATTTATAAAATTGGCTTTCTCATTTCTATTAGTAAAATAGCATGAATGTACACATTGCATTAATGTTTATCAGGGGATGAATACTGACTACTAAGAGTAAAATACAATCTTTAGGTCTTCCTTTGACACATAAATCACTCAGTAATTGTGATTAATTTATTTTTTACTTTACTGTGAAATGAACCGCCTTACAAGATTTACATGTACATAGCACAAAATGCACCACAACATGAAGTAATATTATGTAACTGCATTTCCACAGTGAAACAATTGGATGAAACTTTTAGTAGATATATTCCTGATTTTAAGTTGACATAAATTACAATGAACACAAGAAAGAACATACAAATGACTTTCCAATTAACATGATATTCTGTCCTATTTAGGTCAGTCCATTTGCAACCACTGTCCAGAGGGCTATACATGCCCTAATGGTGACGTCATCCTTTGCAAAGCTGGATATTTCTGTTCAAGTGAGTTAGGCAACCATGAATTTCCTTGCCCACCAGGAACATACAATCCTTCATCGGGTAGCAGCAAAGCTGATGGGTGCCACCTATGCCCACCAGGTGATAACTTCTACTAATAACATGTGTGTTTATAGGATAATGTTATGTATTATTTAAAATACATTGTGCACCCTTCTGGCATTCAAAGGGTTACTATGAATGAATGTAATTTATTTATCAAGACTTTTTTTTTTACATTTCAGGCATGTTTTGTAGAGAATGGGGCTCATCAGAACCAAGTGGACCTTGTCATGCAGGTTATTTCTGTACAGCTGGTAAATATCTTATTTCCCTATCTGACTGTTGCTGCACTGATGCTTTGAAACAGAACTTATAGATATTAAAATTGGAACTATCACACAAATGTAAGTTACCACCAAATAATTTTGCACATAACAATAAGCATATCCATACTACTATTACTGGGAATGTTTCCAGCGTTACTGAGAAATCCAACTTGTTCTGAGACAGTCAGGCAAGCAACTTTTGTAGAGGCATCTGAGTGCCTGTGCACTCAGTCCCTTCCTGTACCTGAAGGTACAATGCAACATCTCCTTAAGGAGACCAGGTATCACGGTGCCAGTGATTGCCTCCAGTGATTGTGCTTGCGGGCGACATTTCCTTACTTCCTGGTTCTCGCACTGAGGCACATTCGCTATTCTTATAGTCTACTGTTTATTGTCTGTGTGAATCTCCGCCTACCTGCTAGGCCTTTAAGGCCTCAGTCTGCCATTACTCCTTTGCCCTTTCATGGTGTACCTGTGCGCTATAGCTCTTGTGATTCCGATGCTCGATTCCTGTGTATGACTTCTGGCTATGTTCTGATTCTGGCTACGTTTGATCCCTGACTGACTGCTTGCTCCAATCTGACTCCTGGCTCTGGCTGATTACCCGCTCCAGTTTGACTCCTGGCTCTGGCTGACTGCCTGCTCCGGTTTGACTCCTGGCTCTGGCTGACTACCGGCTGACTACTTGCTCACGTGTTACTCTTGGATTCGGTTAACTTACATTTTGCTATACTCGTGGCCTACTGAGTCCGCTTGCGCTCCTTCATTCCTAGGGGTACTCTATCTGTGTCAGTCCATGTCACTGGCAGTCTTGTTCCATTCCATCTGTGTCATTGGGTACCCTAGTGTACTAGGGCTTCTCAGTCACTGCTGCCTATTTGGCTACCCTGGTGTTCTAGGGAGCCTCAGTCACCATTGCCTGTCTAGCTACCCTAGCGTTCTAGGGAGTTTACAGCTGCTCCTGTACTAGTAGCTACTGCTATCACAGCTACTAGTGATTACATTCAGTCAGGATGGTATCTACCTCCTGTTAGCCAGGCGATACTGTGCTGTTACTTACCTGCCTAGTGAGGGTTGGGGAAGTGCCAGACACTGTCCTTTCACCTGGTCCAGTGAGGGTTGGGAAAGTATATTTATTTCTGCTGCTTTATTTTTCAATAAAGATTTTCTTTTTTCACCTTATCTGTACGTGTCAGAGTTGTTCTTCCAAGTCACCCCGTGACACCAGGATGGACAGGTCAGGAGCACAGATGTCTCTTTGGCAAGATTTTTGCACTGATGCCTGCCTGGCCGTCTCAGAATATATTGGATTTCTTAATAATGCTAGATTTATTCCAGAACAATGCTAGTATGGATCTGCTTATTGTTATGTGCATAATTAATTGGGGCAACTTTCATTTGTGTGATAGTTCCACTTTAAATTAATGCTAAGCTACATTATTTTGTTTGTACCATTTATCTTAACAGGCTCTCTTGTTCCTAATCCTGTGGGCTATGGAAATGAAAGCTTTGGAGGTCTTTGTCCTGTTGGTTACTTCTGCCCTTCTGGAACTGGAATCCCTATTCCATGCCCATCTGGGACTTTCTCAAACAGGTGAGCATTAATCATTTAAGGATCAGAGGAGTGTGCAATGCATTGAAATGTGGTGTGCTCCCTTCTGATCCTTAAAGGGTTAACTAACATCACTGTTACGAAACTTTACAACATGCAATAATCTTTGTTCTTCAATATCCTATATCTGTTTATACATAGGTTATCTCTAAGCATGGAGTCACAATGCACAGCATGTCCACCAGGATATTACTGTGACTCAGTTGGCCTTTCAGCTCCTACTGGGCTTTGTCTGCCAGGTTACTATTGTGCCACTGGAGTCTCTATGTCTGCCCCCACAGGAGAAAGTAAGATTGCGGAATATAAATTAAAATATCTGTCTTTCATGAACTTCATATTACTTTTGATCTCATGTTGTGACTTTAGACTTCCTCTTTTGATTTGTTATGACAGACTTCATAAGAGCTAATAAAATGTTCAGAGTAGCAAGAATAATTTTGGGACCAAAAAGGTAAATTTGAAAAACAAAAATGTATTGCATAATACATATATGCAACATTACTTAAAATTGTAGTAAGGAATAAGTAGATCTCAGTCTCTGCCATTATCATTATTAATCCTTTAGAAGTTAAATACATCTCCAATCCATTGCAAAGCAATGAGGTGGAGTCGTTTTTAGTATCTTACCTGTTAAATCATTTTCTCTTGGTCCATATGGAACACAGGTACCATGGGGTTGAGTTCCTCCTTGGGAAGGCAGAACACATTCGCAAAAGACAGAGTCTTGTGGATGGAGACTCACAACATCTCCTCCAGCTCAACCCATTCCTTGCCTACAGTTATGATGTGATCAAACCACAACAACAGGCACAGAAAGAGAAGAAGAAAGAAGCTCCTGTGAGAATAACAACCTTAAGCAAGGACTCTCACGTTCAGACAGACGACACCAACAGGTCCCTTTTTCTCTTGGGAATGACCTATGTTCCATAAGGACTAAGAAAAAGGATTTAACACACCAGGAATGAAAAATAGACCTAATACTGTAGAAGGCATTAGAGGAGACAGGCTTCCAAGCCTGAATCATAGTAAAAATGACTTTAGTCAGAAACCCTTCTTTCTCAGGATGTGGGCTTCAACAGTCATGCAGTCAAATCCAGCTTTTCCACATCCTTTTTCTAAAGGTAGCCCTGAAGGAGGAGGTCTGGCCTGGCAGAGAGCGGAACTGGATTCTGAATACAAAGACTTATCAAGTCTGCAAACCACACCCTCCCGGTCCAATAAGGAGCCACCTTGGGAAGTAGAGGAATTGAATGAAAGACATAAACGAGATGTAAATTCCACGGAATCGGCATTGCATCTGTGGCAAAGGCCAGAGGATCCCCTCTCCGGGAACAGAAGGCTGGAACCTTCCTGTTGTGCTTCATGGCCATCAGGTCGATCTCTGGCAGTCTCCAATGTAGCACAATCAGGTGGATCACTTCCGTATTGAGTTGCCACTCTCCCTGATCAAGGTTTGGCAACTTATAAAGTCCGCTAGTAGGTTTTCTACTCCTGGAATGTGCTAGCTGGAACGTGGGCTTCTGCCCAACCTAGAATGTGCCTCACCTCATACCAGGCAGTGGAGCTTCAAGTGCCTCCCTGAGGATTGAGGTGTGTGTGTGTGTGTGGGGGGGGTGCAAGTGGGAGGCCTGCAAAGCTTGTGGCCTTTAAACCTCCCTTTAGCGGGGGCAAAAAAGATACAGTTTCCTTGCCATAGTATGATGTTTCATGGGCATCTGAGGCAATAAAGTGCTCTTGCCCCAGTAGCATCGCTAATGATCTGCTTTAGCTCAGAGCTATGCAGGGACTTGCCCTGAAAGGTTAAGGAATCAAGTGACTTCTTGAAAGATTGGTCTGCAGACAAAATCTTAAGCCACAAAGCACATTGCACAGTAAATGAGAAGCTTTAGCAGACAATCTAACCGCCTCAAAAAGAGCCTCAAAACAAAAGTGTTGGCTTCTTTCATGTTGGCTAAAAAGACCAACAGGTCCTCTTTGGAAGCATCTGCACAAACAGTTTTCACCATCTGTTCATCCCAGAAGGCAACAGCCCTGTTAACCCAGACAGAGACAAAAATAGGCCTCACTGCAGCCCCAGTGGCTGCAAAATTAGCCCTGAGGATAGAATAAAGTTTCTCATCCGCCACATTTTTCAGTCCCACTGCATCTGCCAAAGGCAGGACTGTGGACTTGGCTATCCTGGAGACAGGGAGATCCACAGGAGGAGGAGAGGGCCACTGTGACAAGCTGCCTCTGAAAAGGGGTACTTTCTAGAAAACCTCTTGATGATAGACCCTCTTATCAGGGGTCTTCCACTCATCCAGAAGTATCTGATCAAAAGTGGCAGTAGCCGGAAATACAGTAGAAAATTCCCTATGTTTCTAGAAGACATCCACAGAGGAAGAACCATCATCAGGAATGTCAGGGACCTGAAAAGTCTCCAAAATAGCAGAATACTTCCCTCAGCCAAAGGAAAGGGGTCTGCCTCATAAGAATCTCCATAGGAGTAAGAAAAATCCATATCCTCATATTCTCCTTCCTCACCCTCCCCTTCTGAAAATTCCTCCTCAAAGGATGCCCCTATGAGTGTAGGCATACTCTGAGATCTAGGGGCCACATACTTAAAGGTAGTGGGAGGCTTCGAGGACTGAAGAACCCCCTGGAGGGAGAAAGGAAGTTGGACCAGTGTGGACAACAATGATTTCACCCAAGCTGGAGGGGCCCAGCAGAGTGGTAGGGATCAAAGCACAGGAGGGACAGAGAAATCCAGAATACTCCCTAGGGAGCCCCATTTGACATGAGGAACAGTAAGCAAGGGGGGAGTCAATAAGTCCTTAGTCTTAGGTCTGGCCCCATGTCTCTAAGATCCAACATCCTGACAGGAGTAGTGTCTAAAACTAGAACAAACAACCAATAACAGTTCCCCAGACTAATATTTCACCCACGAAAACCCCAGAAATTACTTATCTGGCAGGCAAAGTTAATCTGGGGAAGGAGAGCAAGGAGAGTCTGCCTCATAGGATAAGCAAGAGAGAAGTAAAATGGTGACTGTAAACAGGCATCCAATTGGAAAAAGGCCTGCAAAGAGGGCATTCTGGGAAACATAGTCGTCTCTGTTGTCTTTGCCTAGCAACGCCTACAACTCCATCAGCAGACTGCCACAGACCCACAAGAGACTCAGGACATGAACTGGATGAAAGGGCATGAGGAGACCACAATAAAGAGCTTCCCTTGACTTCTGTCATATGTCCCATAGAAGTTCGCCCATAGAGGTCAGTGGAGCACAGATGGCCTCAGAATGGGAACAGTTCTTAAAGGGGTCGCACACCTAAAAACTGACAAATTTTAGAGGTACCCCAAGAAACCCAATGACCAGAGGGAACATGAGGGGGACACCCAAAGGACAGGCCCCTACAGGGAAAAGCCCAGGAAAGAATAGAACAGCAGGGAAGGGTTAAGTCTCTCAAATGCAGCCATCCTTGCTCCATAACTCAGGGAATGAACAATAGCATAACACAATACCCAACATGAGTGCAAGAGCCTCAGAGGGGCTCAGAGAAAACCTGTGTATGGAGAGGTACAAGGTAGGGACAATGTGGACCAAGGCACTAAAATAATTACTAACCATTCTTCATTTTCTTCAAGTTACTATTATGAAGGCAGCAGAGCCCCAAGGGACTCTGCTGGGAGGGAAAACATGGGTTGCAAGATTCTCTCCACTTTGCTGCTAGGATCCACACAGAATTTGCAGACTGTTCAATTCACTCCGTGGGAAGCCCAGTATTGGTAACCCACCTAATGGGGGGATGTAGACAGCCCCATATCTATCAGAAAATAATACAAAATCTAACAACTAAGAATTGTCCTGGCCATATTTTCACCTCAGAAAACATAACTGGAGGTGGGGCAAGGGCTGAGCTGGAGGAAAGGCTGGGAGTCTCCATCCACAAGACTTCTGCGAATGTGTTCTGACTGCCCTCCCAAGGAGGAGCTCAACCCCATGGCACCTGTGTTCCACATTGGATAATAGAGAAATATGGATACTACTATTCCATTCCATCAGATCCTGTCAGAAACTGATAATCAAATTATGAAAATGATGTTTGTAAAGTTAAGGTAAAGAACTGTATTAGTTAGTGTTACCATGCTATACTTTTAAATGTATAAGTTAAGTGTTCCTAACATCTTGCAACATAACTTTGGATGCATGACGGGAGTCTAACACATTGCTTTACCCCTCTGGCACTGCAAGGGTTAAAGACCTTTGTTAAATTCCTTGTATGATAGCTATGTCTTAACTGTATACCTTTGCAATGTATTATAAACCTTCCTGGCATCAAAAAGGTGAAATTTACTGAAACTCCATATTTGATTATGGCAGCAGAGTAATAATTATGAGATCCAATGTACAGGAGTTTTAATTTTCTTGTTCCCTTACCTTCCATTTTATATGTCAAAGATTTTACAGGAGATGGAGGGGCGTGTCCAGTTGGCCATTATTGTCCCCAAGGCTCTGTCCACCCGTTAGCCTGCCCTGAAGGGACCTACAACATCTTTAGTCACCAGAATGTTTGCTCTCCATGTCCAGCTGGGCACTATTGTCCGGCAAACACAAGTAATTACACTGTCTTCAAGTGTCCCTCAGGATTCTACTGTCCTAAAGGTGAGAACAATTATGTTTAACTTCCTTTACAATAATTAACCATACTGTCTTTACTATCTGTTATTTGAGACTTTTTAAATAGTCATCATTTGTATTTAGGATTTAGAACATACTGTTGTAGAGCACTGCTCTTACTGGACTGAAGAAAACTAAAGAGAAAAGCATTATCTAGTGATTTAAATTATTTTGAAAAAAGTATTATCTGGAACACATAGTTAAGTGCAGGACTTGAAAAAAAAGAATGTGGTTTATTGTGTGAATGCTACAATCTAATACATGAATACGTTCCATAAGACAAAAAAAATACACCCTCTGTACAAAACGGCTCCAAAATGGTCAGGCAATAACCTTTTAACACCACAGAAAAAATAAAAGTATTCTATATACAGGACAACAGAAAAACTATTTAAGGATATAGTAATACTTCATTTAGGTATACAATGATATTGTAGATATTAAATAAATATACCAAATCATCTATGTCTTTTTGCAATAGCTTTCATAGTTTAGAGTAATCTCGATCTAAAGTTTACCCCTTCAGGTTCTTTTAGTTACGTCACCGTTCTAGCTGTCAGAGTTGGATTCTGGTCTGCAGACCAGAATGAGCATCTGGAGAGTCAAAATACCAGTGGACAATTGTCTTCTGCCTCAAACCGTACCCACTTTGTAGACCTTTGTCATGAAGATTTCCATTGTATCCACTGTTATTTCAGCTCTCCAGACACTCTGTTCGGTCCACAGACTAGAGTCTGACAGCTAGAGTGGTGACTTAGCTAAAAGGAGTGGGAAGGGTAAACTTTAGATCAAGATTACTCGTAAACTATGAAAATTATTGCAGAAAGACATAGATGCTTTGGTTTATTTATTTAAAGTGGATACACCGCGCGCAGTAAAGTCACCCTGCAATAATTATGCAGGTGATGACTAGCTTCATGAGAGTTCTCTTACCTCTCACAACGACAGGATGCTAGAGAAACAAAGAACAGACAACCAAATAAGATAGATGAATGGCGCTATATGTATACTATCACCCCCCAAAAAACCTGTAACTATGTACCTGCCACTACAACTCTGTAAGCGTGAGACAACCTAAAAACAGAGAAAAGGAAAAAAACTAAAGAGAAAGAGCAGGTATATAGTAAAATAAAATCAAGATAAAATAAATGTAGATACAACTATGTCAGTTAAGAGATAAGGGGACCCAAAATAGCCTCACCATGCCCACAGACATTCGCACCACCCAATAGCAGATACAGCTGTCAGTCCGCGCAGCAAAGCATAATCCCCACTCTTAAGAATGAAATCTACCCATAAACATATATAACCACCAGATAGAGTGTATTGAGGCAGACAACCCAAGTGAAACTAGCATATATATTTTTATTTTCTAAAAAAGTATATGTTCAATATTAAAATATACCTATAATACACAATGTATACATTGACATGAAACCTACCAAATAGATATAAATATTGGGGTCATATATATCCCAAACTAGTGAAAAAGGAACGATATTTCTGTTTCTTCTGTGTCCCTCCACGGCAGCAGAGTGGGCATTAGTCTCCGCCTCCCAGCTGGTTGGACCAATCTTTTATCTTAAATATCCCCTGTTCACCTCCATTCCCCAGTTATTTTCTTTAACGAAGCTGTAGAGATATAAATATAACAGGTAAACAGGGTTGGGTGTGCTGTGGAGGGACGCAGAAGGAACAGAAATATCGGTGAGTAAATTTCCCTTTTTCCTCTGTGTCTACTCCACAGCAGTGGAGTGGGATATACACAAGCAGTGTACCAGAAGGGGGTGAAATTTACAAAGGTATAGAAAAACATCACCTTTATAGAAAACCCCATGAATACAGGACAGTGAATAATAAAAGGAACATACTACCGTTATACCGGTACAACTGCTTTCAGAACTTTCCTTCCAAATTTTGCATCTGTAGATGCCTGAACATCAAGCTTGTAATGCTTGATAAATGTAGATATTGATGTCCATGTCGCTGCTTTACAGATGTCATCTAGCAATGCTCCTGCTTAACTTGCCCATGAGGTAGACATCGCCTTTGTAGAGTGAGTCTTGATTTTAATTGGAGGATGGATTTTGGCATCATTATAAGCAAGTTTTATGCAATCTTTGATCCACCTGGAAAGTGAGGCTTTGCATGCTGTATTTCCCTTGAATTTTCCAAAAAAATGAATAAATAGGGAGTCTGACTTACTGAACTCCTTGATTCTATCCAAGTAATATGACAGGCATCTGACAAGATCCAGGTTATGAAACTTCCTCTCTTTTTCACGTGTAGGATTACGGCAAAATGAAGGAAGTACGATCTCTTAATTGATGTGGAAGTCTTAGACTACCATAGCTCTGAAGGAAGGGCGGGTTCGCAGAACAACCTTTTCCTGATGAAAGATGATATAAGGAAATATACAGGATAAAGCCTGTAACTCCGCCACCCTTCTGGCTGATGTAATTGCCGTGAAAAAGGCAGTTTTGAGCGACAGGTTCTTCATCTGAATTTTAGCCATAGGCGCAAAGGATGAAGAACTTACTAATAGTGTTGAGCGAGCATGCTCGGCCGATGCTCGGATCGGCTCGAGCATCGCTCTGCTCGGCACATGGCGGTACTCGTACGAGTACCGCATGTGCTCGCCCGCCATGTTCGGGTCTCCTCCCCGCACGTTTTGCGGCTGCTGCGCAGCCAATAAACGTGCAGGGAGGCTCTGACATCGGTGTAATGCCAGCAGCCATGTTGGCTGCTGGCATTACACTGATTGGCTGGCCAGAACCCGTGGTCAGGTGCTGTATAGCACCTGACCATCGAGTTCGGCTCAGTCTGAGCCAGGGAGAGCTGAGGATAGGAAGGGAAAGGCAGTGTAGGGAGGAAAAAAAAAAATTGTGACAAAAAAGAACCAAAAGTCCTTTTTAGGACTACTGTGTGTGGGGGCAGCAGGTTATTTTGTGTGGGGGGAAAAAAACAAAAAAAAAAAAAAAAAAAAATATTCTGTTTAGTGTGAAAAGTTGCAGATTAGAGCACATTCTGTTTAGTGTGCACAGTTGCAGATTAGAGCACATTCTGTTTAGTGTGCAAAGTTGCAGATTAGAGCACATTCTGTTTAGTGTGCAAAGTTGCAGATTAGAGCACATTCTGTTTAGTGTGCAAAGTTGCAGATTAGAGCACATTCTGTTAAGTCTTCAAACTAAAATATCAAAGTCACGTATTTCATTCAGTGTGCGTCGCCGCAGTTTAGCAGCACATTCTGAGTACTGTGCAGAGTTGCAGAATAGGAAGAAATACTGTTAAGTCTTCAAACTAAAATATCAAAGTCACATATTCCATTCAGTGTGCTTCGCCGCAGTTTAGCAGCACATTCTGTGTACTGTGCAGAGTTGCAGAATAGGAAGAAATACTGTTAAGTCTTCAAACTAAAATATCAAAGTCACATATTCCATTCAGTGTGCGTCGCCGCAGTTTAGCAGCACATTCTGTGTACTGTGCAGAGTTGCAGAATAGGAAGAAATACTGTAAAGTCTTCAAACTGTAAAATATCAAAGTCACATATTCCATTCAGTGTGCTTCGCCGCAGTTTAGCAGCACATTCTGTGTACTGTGCAGAGTTGCAGAATAGGAAGAAATACTGTTAAGTCTTCAAACTAAAATATCAAAGTCACATATTCCATTCAGTGTGCGTCGCCGCAGTTTAGCAGCACATTCTGTGTACTGTGCAGAGTTGCAGAATAGGAAGAAATACTGTAAAGTCTTCAAACTGTAAAATATCAAAGTCACATATTCCATTCAGTGTGCTTCGCCGCAGTTTAGCAGCACATTCTGTGTACTGTGCAGAGTTGCAGAATAGGAAGAAATACTGTTAAGTTTTCAAACTCAAATATTAAAGTCACATATTCCATTCTGTGTGTGTCACCGCAGTTTAGCAGCCTATTCTGTGTACTCTGCACAGTTGCAGAATAGGAAGAAATACTGTTAAGTCTTCAAACTAAAATATCAAAGTCACATATTCCATTCAGTGTGTTTCACCGCAGTTTAGCAGCCTTTTCTGTGTAATCTGCAGAGTTGCAGAATAATAAGAAATACTGTTAAGTTTTCAAACTAAAATATTAAAGTCACATATTCCATTCAGTGTGTTTCACCGCCGTTTAACAGCCTATTCTGTGTACTCTGTACAGTTGCAGAATAATAAGAAATACTGTTAAGTTTTCAAACTCAAATATTAAAGTCACATATTCCATTCAGTGTGTTTCACCGCCGTTTAACAGCCTATTCTGTATACTCTGTACAGTTGCAGAATAATAAGAAATACTGTTAAGTTTTCAAACTCAAATATTAAAGTCACATATTCCATTCAGTGTGTTTCACCGCCGTTTAACAGCCTATTCTGTGTACTCTGTACAGTTGCAGAATAATAAGAAATACTGTTAAGTTTTCAAACTCAAATATTAAAGTCACATATTCCATTCAGTGTGTTTCACCGCCGTTTAACAGCCTATTCTGTGTACTCTGTACAGTTGCAGAATAATAAGAAATACTGTTAAGTTTTCAAACTCAAATATTAAAGTCACATATTCCATTCAGTGTGTTTCACCGCCGTTTAACAGCCTATTCTGTGTACTCTGTACAGTTGCAGAATAATAAGAAATACTGTTAAGTTTTCAAACTCAAATATTAAAGTCACATATTCCATTCAGTGTGTTTCACCGCAGTTTAGCAGCCTTTTCTGTGTACTCTGCAGAGTTGCAGAATAATAAGAAATACTGTTAAGTTTTCAAACTCAAATATTAAAGTCACATATTCCATTCAGTGTGTTTCACCGCCGTTTAACAGCCTATTCTGTGTACTCTGTACAGTTGCAGAATAATAAGAAATACTGTTAAGTTTTCAAACTCAAATATTAAAGTCACATATTCCATTCAGTGTGTTTCACCGCCGTTTAACAGCCTATTCTGTGTACTCTGTACAGTTGCAGAATAATAAGAAATACTGTTAAGTTTTCAAACTCAAATATTAAAGTCACATATTCCATTCAGTGTGTTTCACCGCCGTTTAACAGCCTATTCTGTGTACTCTGTACAGTTGCAGAATAATAAGAAATACTGTTAAGTTTTCAAACTCAAATATTAAAGTCACATATTCTGTGTAAGATGAAGAAGGCGGGTAAAAAGGGACGGGGAAGTGGACGTGATCCTGAAAGTTCAGGGCGCGGGTCAGGACGCGGAGAAACTGTGCCTGGTGCCAGAGCACAAGAAAGAAAGACATCCACCATACCTAGCTTCATGTGTAATTTTACAGGGCGTCGCAGGACATCACTCTCGAGGTCCGACCACTGCGAACAGGTGGTCGGTTGGATGACAGCTGATACTGCTTCCAGTCGGTTAAGCACCACCCTGTCTTCCACCAAGTCCACTCTCAGTAGCCAAGAGTCTGGTCAACATAATCCTCACTCTGATCATCCTTCCTCCCACCATACACGGTCTGGTCAAAGAAGTGATCCCACACTGGGATATAGTGAGGAGCTCGTCTCATCACCAATCCTTCATTTGACCCTCTCTCCAAGCACGCTTGCAGAGGAACATGACATCTTGTGCCCTGATTCACAACCTCTAGAGGCTACCCAATCTCAAGAAGATGACAGATGTGAACGGCATTTAAGGTCAAAGGAAGTAGTGGATGATGATGATGATGATGAGACACAGTTGCCATTAAATCAACCACTATTTCCGTCTCAAGACCTTGTTGAGGAGAATGTTATACAGTTGTCAATGACTGAGTATGTGGTGGGATCAAGACTTGAGGAGGATGATCAGAGTGAGGAAGTGGAGGAGGACTTGGTGGACGATGAGGTGACTGACCCCACCTGGGAAGGTGTAGAGCCGAGCGATGACAGCAGTCCTGAGGGTGAGCCATCTGCAGCACCGCAACAGGCTGGAAGAGGCAGTGGTGTGGCTACAGAAAGAAGGCGGACCGCACCAAACCGGCCCGCAAATGTTCCACGGAGCACCCCCTTGCGTAAATCTACCTTGCCAAGGGGTAGGTGTTCCGCGGTATGGCGTTTTTTTAAGGAAAGTGCGGACGACAAAAGAATTGTAGTTTGCAACCTGTGCCACACCAGAATGAGCCGAGGCATGAACACTAGAAACCTCACCACCACCAGCATGATCCGACACATGGCATCCAAGCACCGTAGTAAGTGGGAGGAACGCCTGGATCGCCCATCTGTGTCTGCAGGCCACACCACTGCCTCCTCTTCCCCTGTTTTCGGTGCCGGCCAATCGCCTGTCGAAGGCGCAGGCCCGCATACCTCCCGCCCTGCACCTGTAGCATCTGAAGCACCATCAGCGACCACATCCACTTCCCTGTCCCAGCACAGCGTCCAAATGTCGTTACCCCAGGCATTTGAGCGCAAGAGAAAGTACCCAGCCACCCACCCACAGGCCATAGCACTAACCTCACACCTTTCAAAATTACTGGCCATCGAAATGCTGCCATTTAGGCTTGTGGACACTGAGTCCTTCCGCAGCCTGATGGCAGCAGCTGTCCCTCGGTACGCGGTCCCCAGCCGCCACTACTTTTCCCGGTGTGCCATCCCCGCATTACACCACCATGTGTCCCGTAACATCACCCGTGCCCTGACCAACGCAGTTACTGGGAAGGTCCACTTAACGACTGACACATGGACAAGTGCTTGTGGCCAGGGACGCTACATTTCCCTGACGGCACACTGGGTGAATGTCGTGGAGGCTGGGAGCGACTCGGACCCTGGGATGGCACGGGTGCTACCCACGCCGAGGATTGCGGGCCCTACCTCCATCAGGGTTTCCACCAGCACCTACGTTATTGGCTCCTCCTCCTCCGTTTCCACCTCCGAATTCTCTACACACACCGCCACTCCCCCATCAGCCAGTAGCTGGAAGCAGTGTAGCACTGCAGTGGGGAAGCGTCAACAGGCCGTGCTGAAGCTGATCTGCCTTGGGGACAAACAGCACACGGCCTCAGAGCTGTTGCAGGGGATTAGTCACCAGACCGAGCAGTGGCTCTCGCCACTCAACCTGCAAGCAGGCATGGTTGTGTGTGATAATGGGCGTAACTTGGTGGCGGCTTTGGAGCTCGGCAAGCTCACACACGTACCATGCCTAGCGCATGTATTTAATTTAGTGGTGCAGCGATTTCTAAAAACCTACCCCAATGTGCATGATCTCTTGACCAAGGTGCGCCGCGTGTGTGCACATTTCCGTAAGTCATCAACAGCTTCAGCCGGCCTGTTGAAGCTGCAGCAGCGCTTACAATTGCCAGCTCACCGGCTGCTGTGTGACGTGAGCACGCGCTGGAACTCCACCTTCCACATGTTGGCCCGGCTTTGTGAGCAGCAGAGGGCAGTAGTGGAGTACCAGCTGTTACACGGTCGTCGCCTCTCCGTTCAACTTCCTGTAATCAGAAGTGAGGAGTGGGAATGGATGTCAGACCTCTGTGAGGTTTTACGCAATTTTGAGGAATCGACACAGATGGTGAGCGGCGATAACGCTATTATCAGTGTAACCATCCCACTTCTGTGTCTACTGAAACGCTCGCTGCTCACAATTAAAACCGACGCTTTGCATGTGGAAGAGGTGGAAATGGGGGAGGAAGAGCTTACACAAGGTGATAGCCAGAGCACCCTCACTTCGTCTTCTCAGCGACAATTGGAGGAGGCGGAGGAGGAGGAGGAGGAGGAGGAGGAAGACACGGTTGCCTCCGCTACAGAGGGTAGCCATGGAACTTTAGTTCCATCTCTTCAGCGTGGGTGGGCAGAAGAGGAGGAAGAGGATGAGGAGATTGAGAGTCATCCTCCTGGTGAGGACAGCGAAATCTTGACTGTTGGTACTCTGGCACACATGGCTGACTTTATGTTAGGCTGCCTTTCCCGTGACCCACGCGTTGTACGCATTTTAGACAACACGGATTACTGGGTGTTCACCCTTCTGGACCCCCGCTACAAAGAGAATTTCTCATCTCTCATTCCTCCGGTGGAGAGGACAAGCAAAATGTTGCAATACCAGAAGGTTCTTGTCGAAAAATTGCTCCAAAATTTTCCATCTGACAACGCTGGCGGCAGAGTACGTGCTACCTTGGCCAACCGAGAAGGGGAGAAAAGGGGAGCACACAGCAGTTCCGAGAAAGGCAGGGCAACACTCTCCAAGGCGTGGGACACCTTCATGACACCCCGCCAGCACCCTCACCCTGATGCGCAGCCTAGTGTCACAAGGAGGGAAAAGTTTTGGAAGATGGTGAAGGAGTACGTAGCAGACCGTGTCAGCGTCCTCAATGATCCCTCTGTGCCTTACAACTACTGGGTGTCCAAGCTGGACACGTGGTATGAACTGGCACTCTACGCCTTGGAGGTGCTGGCCTGCCCTGCCGCCAGCGTTCTGTCTGAGCGGGTATTTAGTGCTGCTGGTGGCATCATAACAGATAAGCGTATCCGCCTTTCCACCGACAATGCTGATAGGTTGACACTTATAAAAATGAACAAGGCCTGGATTTCCCCTGACTTCTCCACTCCACTGGAGGAAAGCCCCGGGGGAACATAAACTCACTTTATATATGTTATTTACAATGATGGGAATACTCTGTATTCCCATTCACCCCTTCCACCCAAAAAACGGGTATATGGTTGACTCTTAATCTTCTCATCCTCCTCCTCCACTTCCATATGCCCTGGGATATAATTTTTATATAGGGCCAGCTCACCAGCGTGCCCTGGGATATAATTTTTATATAGGGCCAGCTCACCAGCGGGCCCTGTGATATAATTTTTATATAGGGCCAGCTCACCAGCGGGCCCTGTTTGACAATTTTTATATAGGTCAGCTCACCAGCGGGCCTTCTCATATAATGTTTTATTGGGTCAGCTCTCTAGCGGGCCCTCTCATATAATGTTTTATAGCGTCAGCTCACTAGCGGGCCTTCGCATATAATGTTTAGGATGGTCAGCTCTGCAGCAGACCCTCACCCATAATGTTTTAGATGGTCAGCTCAGCGCACGTTTCCATCTTAATCATGGCCTCAGTTCTGAAAATCAAGGAAATTTTTGGGAGAATTTGCCTCTGCGCACGTTTCCCTCTTAATCATGGCCTCAGTTCTGAAAATCAAGGAAATTTTTGGGAGAATTTGCCTCTGCGCACGTTTCCCTCTTAATCATGGCCTCACTTCCGAAAATCAAGGAAATTTTTGGGATAATTTGCAGATGATATACAAGTAAATATACAGCAAATATTGTTTGGTAACAATTTTTCGCCTAAAGTCGTTTTTATTTTCCTTTTTGTGTGTTTTATGGTCAGTCTGTAAAAATGGCGTACTACGGGCGAAAGATCGTTCCCAGCAGCGATGTTGGAGTCCAAGGTGCATCCAGACATCCTCCCTATGCTGTCCCTGAACCATTTCTGTAGTGTTTCCATCTTTTTCTGCCCTTTTCCTATGGACCAGGCACCCTCCCCTCATCAGAGCAGGGGGTGCCTGGTGTAATGCTCGAGTCCTCCCATTGACTTCAATGGGGCTCGGATGCTCGGCCGAGCACTCGAGCCTCAGGGGGTGCTCGGTCAGAGCACCCGAACATCCGAGCATTGGGGTGCTCGCTCATCACTACTTACTAATTGTTACAGAACTAGGTTTAGATACCAAGGTGGAATTTCCTCTCTAATTGTTGGCCTAACTTTAGATAAAGCTTTAACAAATCTCTTAACCAATGGGTCATCAATAGACAAAGCAGAAAGCTGAACTTTCAGAGATGAAGGTTTTAGCCCTAATGAAAAATCTTTCTGAAGGTAATTCAATATTGTTGCAGAGGAGATTGAATGCCTTGTAATTCCACCTTCCAGACACCATAATTTGAAGGTCTTCCACACTCTGTAATATATTTTAGAAGTTGATTTCTTGCTTCCTGCTACTATGGTGTTAATTACTTCGTTAGAAAGGCCTTTTGCCGCTAATGCGTACTGCTCAGTCTCCAAGCCACTAGTTTCAAAAAGGCTGGGTAGGGATGACATATGGGACCCTGTGTCAATAGATCTGGAGTTACCGGAAGGTTCCAAGGAGGAGCAATTTTCATTTGCACCATTTGAGAATATCAAACTCTTCTTGACCAGTTTGGAGAGATCAAAATTATTTCTACTCTGTCCCTCCTTATTTTCCTTAGGACATCTGGAATTAGAGGGAGAGGAGGAAAAATATAGGTCATCCTGAAGTTCCTCTTTATCTTGAGAGAATCCTGGATTTGGGCCTCTGGATCCTTCCACCTGGAACAATATTTTCTGCACTTTTGATTGTGTTTTGAGGCCATGAGGTCTATCTCTGGTTGGCCCCATATTATTAAAATCTTGTTGAAGATGTTTTGTTTCAGTGACCATTCTCCCTGGTCTATTTTTGTCCTGCTGAGATAATCAGCCTGATGGTTCAACCTGCCGGAAATGTGGGATGCAGTGAGTCTTGTTAAGTTCCGTTCCAACCATTGAAATATCTTGCTTGTCTCTTCCATAAGACCCTTGCTCTTTGTTCCCCCTTTGTTTTTGAGGTATAGGACAGTAGCTTGGTTGTCTGACCTTACTCATACTGATTTGCCTTGGAGCTGCCACTTCAACTTGATTAAGGTTTTTCGAACTGCCTTCATCTCCAAGATGTTTATATGGAGTAACTTCTCGGTTACTGACCATGCTCCCTGAAGAGATGTGGCTTGCCATATTTCTCCCCAACTTTTGAGGCTGGCATCCATCGTGATTACTTCCCAATCTGGGTCTTCAAGGGAATAATTGTTTTGTAGGTTTTTCAGGTTTGTCCACCAAAGTAATTCCTTTCTTGTTGACTGAAGAAGAGGAATTGTTTGACTGATATTGCATGGGTTCTTGTTCCAGAACCTAAGGTAATTGCTTTGGATGGCTCTCATTTGGAAGTGTGCCCAAGTGTATTATCTGAGTAGTTGATGTGATGACTCCCAGAAACACTGAGAAATTGTGCACTGTTGGTCTTGTCATCCGTCTGAAATGTTGTACTGCTATGAGCACTCTGACCATCCTGCCTTCTGAAAGAGAAGCTATCATGCTCTAGGTGTTGAAGTGAGTCCCTAGAAAAATGATTTTTTTGGCTTGGGATCATCTGACTCTTGAGATGATTTATGATCCAACCCATGTTCATTAAGTGCCTTCTGGTCTGATCAGTGAAGAATTTTGCCTGTTGGCTGGATGATGCTAGAATTAGAATATCGTCCAGATAGGGAACTGCCATAATTCCTTCTTTCCTCGGGGGGTCTAAACAGGCTGTTAAGATCTTTGTAAAGACCATTGGAGAAGAGGATAGGTCGAAGGGCATTGCTCTGAATTAGTAATGATGCATCCCTATGGTGAAACGTAGTAACCTCCTGTGACAGGGTCAGATGAGTACATGGTGATATGCATTCTGAAGATCTATGGATGACAGGAAGCCTTGGGGAGGAATCATCTTCATTATTGAAGATATAGTCTCTATCAGGAACGAAGTGAACTTTACAAAATAATTTACAAAGTTTAAGTCCAAAATGGTCCTGTATCCTCCAGAGTTCTTCGGAACCAGAAACAGAATGGAATAGATACCTTTCTTTATTTGATCCAATGGGACTTCTTCTATGATATTTGGCGTCTGCATCTTCTGGACTGATTCTAGTGGATACTCCATTCCCATTGTTTAACAAACCCATTGGTCTAGGCAAAATTGAGCCCATACTGCTGAGAACTGAGTCAGCCTGCCTCCTACTGACTCTGGGAAAGGGGCCCACTGAACTTCAGGCAAAATCTTTTCTAGGCAGGACCTTCCTGGAAAAATCCCTCCTGAATTCTCCCCTCTGGCTGACATTTGACCTTGGTTTTGTGAATTATATCTTCTTTTATCTCTGAAGGATGGTCTTCTTGAGTGGGATCCAATGCCACTAAAGGATTTTGGTGATCTCTTATCTTGAGGCAGAAACACAATTTTCCCTCCTGATGTCTTTTTGATCAGTTCTTCTAGCTGTGATCCAAATAGAGAATATCTCCTGAAAAGGGGAGAGCAACAAGCTTTGCTTTGGAAGTAGAATCTGTTCCCCATAAACATATCCATAAGGCTCGTCTGGTTACAATAGATATGGCAGAAGTCTTGGCCAGTAGTTTAAAGATGTCCAAGGAAGAATTACAGACAAAGTTGTTTTCTTCCATTATTGTTGCTACTTCTTTAAGAAGTTTGGCTCTGGATGTGAAAGATTCTATTTTTTATTCTAAATCTGTTAGCCATATCCACATAGATCTAGACAGACAGGACAGGGCTGTTGCAGCTTTCATGTTCTGACCTAGAAGAAAAAACTGCCTTTTAAGTAGATTTTCCATTTTTTCTATCCCTAGGATATTTCAAGGAAGATCCATCCTCCATAGGTGGGGTTGTCTTTTTGGCTAGCTAAGAAATTGTGTAATCTATTTTTGGAGGATCAACCCAAGTTTTCATATCAGCCTCTTCAAAGGGGTACATTTTCAAAAAACGCTTAGATAGGGAGAAATGTCTATCAACCTGGGACCATTCTGATTTAACTAACTCCTTGATGGAGCTATGAACAGGAAATACTGAGGAAGCTTTCTTTTTACCATTAAAAGCTGTGTCCATAATACCTAATTCCTTGTTAACTTCGGTGATTCCCAATGTATTCCTAACAAACTTTATTAATGACTCTGCTTTGTCAAAATTAAAAGAAATATTTTCTTCTAGGATTTCTCCCTCTTTGTCAGAAGAATACAAGAAATCTAAATCTTGAATACTTAGCATATTCTCCTGTAAACTGTTACGTATTGATGGGCACTCATCTGGGTCATCAAGGTGGGCTCTTTTTTTAGGGGCTACAGGCTGTTGAATTGATGAAAGCGTATCCTGCATGGATGCTTTCATCCAGGTAAGGAGCTCTTGAAATTGTGAAGGCAAATCCTGTTCTGCTGCTTTTCTCAGATATTCAACACATAACTTAGTGGTGTCTGAAGGGGCTAACCTGGCATCACAGGCTGCACATTGTTTAGCATTCTGCAGTTTCTCATCCTCATTTAGTGCTAGAGTAGATCCCTTATCCTTAGTACTCTGTTTAGAAGGATTGGACATGGCAAACAATAATATAAATAAACGTAAATGTTTAAAATTTAACTTACTAACCTGAAATCCTTCATTCTCATACTCCACTTTATATCCTATGGCGTTCCAATGAGTGCATTTCATCAATGGAACGCATGTGTGACATCATCGCGATGTGTCCAACCACCATGTTTACGAGTATGGGTAATCTCTGCAATGCACCCTTGGCTGCACTGGAAAGCTCAGAAGGAAGTTCTGCTGATGCCAAACACTTGGGATTTCCAACAACCACCCGGACATCCTAAATGCCGGTGAACACGGTTAGAGTCACGGATGGGCTCAGTGAGGTAACCTAGGGCCGGGGACAGCATTTAAATGTGGCCAAGACCAAAGGAAAGGTCTGCAACAGAAAATAATAAAAAAGGTAGGAAGGAAGTTCTCTTCCGTCCTCCAGCACGGTAGGACCAAACTGGGTAATGGAGGTGAATGGGGGATATTTAAGCTAAAAGATTGGTCCTACCAGCTGGGGGGTGGAGACTAATGCCCACTCTGCTGCTGTGGAGTGGACACAGAAGAAATGTTACATTTTATGCTCCTTGAGAAAGTTCGAAACGTGTCAGAATGGAGTTATTATAGTAGTGATCATTTTATAGTATATACCTCCAGAAGGACATTGATTTATTACCAGTAAATATACTGTTTTTTATTGTCGGAGGTACGATTAAGACTTTGCCTGCTGACCATTAGTCATCCACCCAGCCATATCCCTACCTTGATCAATTTTGGCACATGAAGTATTCATCTGCAGTATAACGGGAGTGAATTGGTTGGACCATGAGAAGTCTTCCATGTGGTGGGTAAGAACCGGACCAACATATTGAGGGCATATATATTCTGATTTAATGCATACAAGAAGTGCTATGGATAACTAACGGACATAACATCTGAACTTCTAGCCCCAGAAGAGGTTAACTGGTTCCCCACAGAGAACGGCATACTCAACAGATACAAAGGGGAAAAATATTAGATATTCGATGGACTGGTTAGGTCCCATTTGTTACGGACCACAGCAGTTTGAAGGACAGGAAGGCAACTTTGCTACCTTTGTCTACCCCTACTGACAAGTTTCTCTCTGCAGTTCCGACATTATTAAAGTTTTTTATATCTACAGATCTGTGTGTTGGATGTCCTTGGGGGAGGTTTATATTGGGGCCTTATGTGAGTACTAGTTTGGGATATATATGACCCCAATATTTATATCTATTTGATAGGTTTCATGTCAATGTATACATTGTGTATTATAGGTATATTTTAATATTGAACATATACATTTTTTAGAAAATAAAAATATATATGGTTGTTTCACTTGGGATGTCTGCCTCCATACATTTTATCTGGTGGTTATATATGATTGTGGGTAGAGTTCAGTCTTGAGAGTGGAGATTGTGCTTCGGTGCACAGACTGACAGCTGTATCTGTTATTGGGCGGTGCGGATGTCTGTGGGCGTGGTGAGGCTATTTTGGGCCCCCTTATCTCTTAACTGACGTTGTTGTATTTACATTTATTTTATCTTGATTTTATTTTTCTATATACCTGTGCTCTCTTTAGTTTATTCCGAATGCTAGAGAAATCCTCAATCTTGTGAGACCGGAAGCTAGGTATCAGCGCAGACATCTTGTCTGTGCACCTGCGCTGTCAGTCCCAGTCTCTCTACAGATGCATTGCACTTGCCTGAACGGCACCAAAAGGGACTCACGGCACAAGCGCGCAGACTGCACTAACCTGCCCATCAGTCTCCGAAGAGTAAGAATTTCTCTAGCATCCTGTCATTGTGAGATGTAAGAGAACTCTTATGCAGCTAATCACCACCTGCCTAAATATTGCAGGGCGACTTTACTTTACATGGTAGTTCCGCTTTGATACCTACAATATCATAGCATACATAAATTAAGTATTAACATCCCTTTAAGAAAATGAAGCTTGGGAAAACAAATAAGGAAGGAAAAGAGAAATTAATTTCTCTCTCCAATTTTCTTGTTCTGTGAAGTGGGTGTTATTCTTTCTATCTAACTCCTGGTTGCATGTCCCGGCTGAGGCAGTAATATGGCATGGTTCTGATCCCATAGTGGAGTGAGTTTTCCAGCATTGGTGGACCGGTCACCTTACCACAGAATAGTTGTGAGATGACTTACCGATTATTTCAGGGGGACGTCTCTCACAAGTGTGTTGGCTGATCCTGATATGCTTTGCTGGATATTAGTCCACGTATTGTGATTTTTATTGCCAGTATATCTGGGGGTGTACTGCATTAGCATTTATATTGGAATTTTTTTTTTTTACAGACTATTATGGTATTGATGTTTATTTTTTAAAGTGTTACATTTGATATCATTCCAGTTTTTGGGGTGGACTGGTATTTTAATAAAAATATTTAGTATCTCTTAATTATCTCCTTTGAGTCACTGTATCCTTTATCCTATAAGTTTAACATAGCGCTGATCTTTGTGATTTCTGTTTTGTTTCTCACCATTGGCAATATGGGTATGTAGATATGGCTGCTGGTTTTCTGTTAGGCTTGATTCTTGGTCCCATTGTGCAACATATTTGCTTGTGTATAACCTGATGCATGTTAAGGTGACAATAACGCCCCCTCCCTTTAATACAGGACATTCCACATAAAATGGAATGTACAGAAGCATCCTACATTTTGGCTCTGTTCACATAGGTGACTTTTGTATAGCAGTGGTGCTACTCACATGGATAATTTCTGTGCTGGGCATATCCAGGTCCAGCATACTGATATGTACTGCTGCCTAAAATAATCTTGTGTCTTAAAAGTAATACACATTATTCTACCATTGAATAGGTGAATTCACCTCTGCAAGTTATTATAGTTAAATAAAATGTAATTTAGTTATACAGAATCATTTATGTACATCATTCAGTGCCTGTGTTTCAGGAACAAAACATGCAGGTCAATTCCCTTGTCCTCGTGGCTACTATAACCCTGACCCAGGTACACAGAGCTTGGACAGCTGTCTTCCCTGCACATCTGGGCACTACTGTGGTACAGAAGGACTCAGTATTGTGTCGGGCAAGTGTGATCCTGGTGAGTATGTACGATACAGCTTTCCCATGTAGTACAATTTATAAAACAGCACAAAATTACTTATTCAGAAGCTCCTTTGTTTCCATTAGGAGTTTGATCCTCTGTAAGATGCGGTTGATACTGATACTTTGGGGTTGCCCAATGGATCATCTATCCTTTTGGATAGATGATCCATTATAGGGGGAATATCAGGAGGGTTCCTGTTGCCCCCTTCGAAGTCTGAAAGTTATAGTTATTTATAAAAAGTGCATATAACCTATGTTAAATATAGGTTACATGCTCTTTAGTTAAAAAGTCGCCACATGGATCATCTATCCTTCTGGACAGATGATCCATATTAGGGGGTGTTGGAAGGGGTCCTGGTGACCCCCTCAAGGTTTGAAAGTAATATTTATTTATAAAAAGCGCATATAACCTATCTTAAACATTGGTTATATGTGCTTTATTTAAAAAATGGCAGTGATCACCTGCATGGATAACCTATCCTACTGGATAGGTTATCCATGCTAGGGGGTGTCAGGAGGGGTCCTGAAGCCCCTCTCAAGATCTGAATTATATTTTTTAAATAAGTATAATAATAGACATTATAAGAAAGCCCATGTAACATATGTTACACCTTTGAGTACCAGAGGGGTAGCAGAGACATTGCAATGTGTTGCTACCTCTCTGGTACTCATAGGGTTAATCATGCAATGCAAATATAATGAGGGCATGTCGAAAAAAAATTGGAGAAGAACAATGTCAAATTTAAATGGAGAAAGTCATGGGAGCACTGTAATTCAAATTTTAAAGGGGGTGGTTAAAATGTCAAATGTGAACAATATTTGTCGAATTGTGAAAGAAAGCACTATAATTCTAAATTCAAAGGCAGGGGTTAATATGTTGAAGGGGGCACTCTATGTCAGATAACGCTAACCTTGATCTCTTTGTTGTCAGATGTACACCTATTTCCTTGGACTTTGACATTTTGAGTTTGTTTTTTAGGTGGTAATTGAATAAAAGCAGACAGCGTCAATTTTGTTAGTTTGTAGAAATGTGCCGTCTACGCCAGTTTTGTTTTACCATGGTTCTGCAATAGAATACCGGTGTAACACATGTTTGCAAAATACACATTGCTTGTTTTTAATGTAACGCTGGTTTTAGCACAGGTAATATAATCGAACCATATGTGACTTTTGAGACTAGCAAGCAAAGAGAGGGAACTAGAGCTGGAATACAACATAGATCCAAGTCCAACAGCAGGTATACACTGACATACAGTTAAAACAAACATGCTGGGAAAAATATATGGGATTAGCATATACCAAGGTTTGGTATGATGGTGCTGCATGCTTGCACCAGCTGTTTTGCAGCATTCTTTTTTCTCTTTCGTCCAATATAGGTTACTGGTAACTTTGGGTAGGCAACCTGCCCCTTTAAGTAAGACAGGAAACTTTATTGAATAAGAAGTACTTGGTGGAGCCTACCTTCCCTCTCAGCCTGAGGTAGCCAATACTCTCCAGTTAGATTGTTTTTGAAGAGGAAAGACAGAGAAGTTGTTCTGCTTTAGTTTTAGTGTTTTATTGTTTTCTGTTAGATATGGAATACCACCATTAGGCGGATTACCATAACTGACAATGCCCTTAGATGTGGATAGCTCAGTTTCCAGGTACTATAGTGGACCTTTTAGCCCTGAGAGGAAAATCTTGCTGGACAAGTTCTTTTCCAGGAGTAGCCCACTTAGGCTTCTTCTTAAATACATGGTAATCTGAAGACAGAAGACCTGCTAAAAATGTGAGTAACCCTTTGAGTGCTGAGGTCCATTTGTCCCACTCGTACTCTTGGTACAGAGTTCTCCATTGGAGTTCCTATTACATACTCCTGCACTCATTGGGTTTGTCTGTATGTCTGTTGGGGGGCTTGGAGCAGTGATTCTGTGGTAATTTAACCCTTTGTATGCTATTTTGACATGTTTTGGGTACTTTTCAACACTTGCCCGGTTGGGGGCAGTGTTTATTTCACTCTTACTATGTTTTCTGGTGTATTTGCTATTGTTTTCCCTCAGTGTAAATTTTGTAAAAGTCGCGTTTTTACCGCATAGACGCCATGCTCCATTCACTTCTATGATACTCTCTGCAACCGCTCATCGTAGTGGCATCAGAGATGGCTCATTTTGTTTGTCTACCATTGTTCTATGATCCGGTTCATGCTCTGAGTGTTTTGGGCGGCTCGGGGGGCTTCGGGCACTCTTTGGGGTACTTGTACAGGGGAACTACATTTCCCATAAGTGCTTGCTTTGCGCACTTGTTACTGCTTGGCTCCCATTGCGGTCTCCATTTTCTTTCATCCCTTCACGAGTATCCTACGCAGGGCTGGAGCTTTCCTTCTCTCCTCAGCTGATTAACCCTTCATCTGCCAGATAAGTGCATTTTAGCAATTTCTGTTCATGAAATTTTAATCTTAAACACTGTTTTGCATATACCAGATATATTGAGATGTTTGTGACACTGTGAGAATGTCTAATCTGTCTGAACTTGGGGTTAGGCCTAAGACTAAGGACCCTGGGACGTCTGTGACCCCCAATGCGCATTGTTCCGTATGTCAATCAGGGTTACCTAGAGAATACTCAGGTCATTTATGCCCTACATGCGCTGCTGCCCCTGAGTCACCTCCAGGGACCTCCAGCCATGTATTAGAGCCAACTTGGTTACAGGAGTTTAAGGCTACTACTAAAGATTTAAAGTCTACGTTACAACTGTTACCATCTCAATTGAGTGGGGTCTTCCAAGCTTAGCAACCCCCTGTATCCATCAGATCATCCCTGCCTAAACTGCAGAGGATACCTGAAGTGTCTGATTCATCTGAAGAGGAACTCTTATTGGATTCAGATGACGAGGGTAATTCTGTGGAGGTGTCTTCCCAGTTTTTTGGGGACCCATTTGAGGCTGACCCTGACCCCTCTGCTGAGGGCCTGATCAGGGCCGTCCTCACTACTTTGAATAATCCCTTGGCATCTGAAGATCCCAAGGACCCTTCTGATGTGTTTCAGGAGACTACCATAAGACGCAGTCTACCTGCTTTCCTCCCAATCCTAATCTTGACCGTCTGGTCTTGGATGAGTGGAAGCTTCCTGACAAGATGCTTGCTGTGTCTAGAGAATTTGCTAAATTGTATCCCTTCTCTGAAGCGGTTTTGGTACAGTGGGCTCAACCTGCTAAGGTGAATGCCCCGGTTTCTAGACTCTCCAAGTCCACTGCTCTGCCAGTGACAGATGCATCTGTTCTCAAGGATTGGACAGATAGGTAGATTGAGGCCTTGTTGAAGTCAATCTTTTCTGCTGCTGGTACTTCCTTGCGTCCTGCTTTTGCAGCCGCTTGGGTGAATAGAGCCATTGCAGTTTGGACTGAGCAGCTAACAGTGGCTGTCTGTCAAGGCGCTCCAACTTTTGACTTGTTGAGGCTCTTAGCTTATATTTCTGAAGCCCAACATTATGTGTCTGCAGGGATTTTTGATTACTTACATTTGGTAGGAAGAATTTCCACCACATCTGTGGTGGCCAGACGTGCTCTTTGGCTTAAGATCTGGTCTGCTGACACTACCTTCAAGAAGACATTTCTTTCCTTTTCTTTCTTGGGAACCTCTCTGTTTGGGGCTGAGCTGAAAGACATCATCAGTGAGGCTACTGGGGGGGGAGAGCACCCTGTTGCCTTTCATCCCCAAGAAGAAGCCACAGTACAGGTGGAATCTGCTTTTTCGTCCCTTTTTTTGTGCAGCGACCCAGGTGGTTCCCCAGGCACCTCATGCCTCCTCCAAGCCTAAACAGCAGTAGAGACCCAAGCAGTCCTCGGCTAAGCCCAAAACTGCCAAACCTTCTTCAGCATGATGTGTTGAACCCCAATTCCCACGAATCAGTGGGTGGCCACCTGCAATTTTACCACTCTGTCTGGACAGACTCTGTGGTGTATCCGTGGGTTTTTCAAGTCGTGACAGAGGGGTAAAGGATCCCCTTTACCTCTCTTCCTCTGCCCAGGTTTCTTCTTTCACACACTCCTCACGAGGCAGACAAGCTTCGGCTTTTCACCAGAACCCTTTTGGACAAAGAGGTTTTGGAGCCGATTCCCAAACCAGAACAGGGTTTCGGTTTCTATTCCAACCTCTTTGTGGTCAACAAGAAGAACGGTGGATGTTGTCCTATCCTGGACCTCAAGAATCTCAATTCCGTCATGATCAAGTCTCATTATCATCAGGAGACTCTGTGGATGGTGATTGCCACCATGTCTCCTGGAGAATTTCTCGCCTCCCTGGATCTTCAGGATGCATACCTGCACATTGCAATTCATCCAGAGAGCTGGCAATACCTCCACTTTGTGTGTGACCAAGGGCAATTTGTTTTCTGCTCTTCCCTTTGGTCTGTCTACTGCTCCACAGGTCTTCAATCGGATCCTAGGTGCCTTGATATCGCTCTTGCACAGGACCTGGGTCTGAGTTACTCCTTACATGCATGAACTCCTGCTGAAGGCCTCATCTCCAGAGATTCTGCATCACCAGGTCCAGGAATTCATTCACATTCTCTCCCATCATGGGTGGATCTTGAACATGGACAAATCGTATCTGGTTCCATCTCAGCATCTTGTTTACCTGGGACTTCTCTTCGACACAATGAAGGGGATGGTGTTCCTCAAGGACGAGGTAGCTCACGAGATCGCACGCAAAGTATCCACAGTTTGGTATTCATATGGAAGACTTATATACACATAAAATTCTTCCTTTTATTAGTAAAATTTAAAATACACCACAAACATTCACACTTATAGTGTCGTGTTCCCTTTAAAAACACATTACAGCCTCAATGTGTACACGGAGTTGTATTCGTTATGGGAGTACGTTTATTCACCTCAAGATATAATTTATTTCACTGCTCGTGCTTGTAATTAAATGTGGCCCTTATGTTTACAACAACAACGGGTATTCAATTAACCCCTCCGAATCTTATTATAATAGTACTTGTAGTTGTAATTATTGGTTGCATAGTATATATCTTCAATGATAATTTGTTCTTTAGTGTGACACTTTTTATACCGGAATTCCACTGTCAGTACTCAGCTCTATTAACCCCTATAGTGGTAAATTAGGCTTCCGTTGTAACAGCTCAGATGGGTATAAATAATATAACCGGTACACAGTTAAATAATGTATCCGGTCCTATTAGCTTGCTTAATATGAAACTAACGTGCCTGTAAACGTTATTTTATATCTCGGCGTGTTCACCTTCCTTAAAGCCATCCCACTCTCTAGTATTCTCCAATCTCATATATCAGTTCTCAATCTGATGTCTCTGCAGTCACTCCGCTATCCTTCTACAAGTGCTAAAATATAAACAGATTCTACTCTTCATCTTGCTACATAGTTTTTTCCTTGTAATTTCATGTCAAAGTGACACGCTATCTCCCTCGTGGAGTAATCCACATTGTAGCCCTAACGCTCCAGCTAACACTGTTTGTATCAATTAATTATTCATTCAAGTTCCCCACTTTCTAACTCCGTAACTCAGTTGCTTTTAGAATAAGTAAATCTAAATATCGGTGCATCGGCTCTACCTCCCAACGCGTTTCACCGCATAAGCAGCTTCGTCAGGGGATTTATAAGCGATGAGCGGTCAGCTCCCTCTAATTTATATACCCTTTTAAGTTTCAAAAACGGGTGTCTCATTGGTGCATTTTGCAGCCAATTACTACCGGGAAATCATCCGGTCCTTCTCATGACGTATTAATGGGTGGACTTTCCTCACATGATTCACTGTTTATTAACCCCTACCTCATGTACAGTTACATGTATTATACCAAAAGAAGAGAAGGCTATACAACAAAAAAGTTTCATTATTACATCCCTATTGTAAATCAATACTTATATCATTTATATTATTATTATTTCTTTGTAAGGTTTATATTTATGATGTATTACCAATCAAATTTTACTAATAAAAGGAAGAATTTTATGTGTATGTAAGTCTCCCATATGAATACCGAACTGGTCTCTTAGGAAATAAATGGTGTGCTCTTCCATGGCCGGACGGGTCAATTTGCTATCTGGCAGAGTATGATTTATTTTTTCAGCACACACACATTTTTTCCACTTTGTTTTTGTTTGAGTTTGTATATATATATATATATATATATAAGACTTGCGGTATATAGCACGTAATCATCTCACTGATACCCCTAGACTAAGTTTTTTTCAGTATCCCTGATGTCAAGGTTTTCTTCCAGGGTGTTGCTCATGCTCGCCCTGCTTTTAAGAGTCCCACTCCTCAGTGGGATCTCAATTTGGTCTTACGTGTTCTCCAGCGTCTACCTTTTGAGTCCTTGGCTACTATTCCTTTAAGTCTCCTGATTTGGAAGATGACTTTTCTCCTGGCGATTGTGTCTGTTCGCCGTGTCGTGGAGTTACATGCTTTGTCCTGTAAACCCCCCTTTTTGATTTTTCATAACGACAAGGTGCTTCTTTGCACTTCTCAGGAATTACTCCCAAAGAGGGTTTCTGAGTTCCACATTGATGTATACAAGAATACAGTGCACAATAACCTCACATAGGGCAGCTATTAGGTTCTACAATAACAAAGTTCCACCAGATGTCTCCCCTCTTCCTCTGCAGCTTTCTGGATGGCGTCCAGCAAATACCCTTCAGGACAAAATCCAACGTTGAACCACAACTAGAAAAAACAGAAGCGAAATTTAAGAAAGTCAGAATAGTTCTACTCACAGAACAGCAGAAAATGCACAACTCATAGACTCTTTAGTAAAGGATCTCAGTGAGACAATCTTCTATTTCCAAGGTCTCCTTTTTCCATCAGTAGGAGTAATTGGAGTGGTGATAATAACGATAAGTGCCTCTGGGACATTTTTGATACACTGAAGGTTGCCTACACATTTGGAAAAGTCTGGAGACTTATCAATTTATTGGAAAAGGAGACCTGGGAAATAGAAGATCGTCTTACTGAGATCCTTTACTAAAGAGTCTATGAGCTGTGCATTTTCTGCTGTTCTGTGAGTAGAACTATTCTGACTTTCTTAAATTGGATACAGATGCCTCTCTCAGATACTTTTGCACTTCTGTTTCTTCTGAGTTCCACATTAACCAGGAAATAGTGGTGCTTTCTTTTTGTCCTGACCCTACATCTGACAAGGAAAGGGATCTTCACTTGTTGGATGTTGTGCGCTGCCTTAAGTTTTATGTGAATCGTACTGAGTCCATCCACCAGTCTGACACGTTGTTCATCATTCCTGAGGGTCTTAGGGCTGGTAAACCAGCTTCTACATTACCATTGCTTCCTGGATTAAGTCCACCATTCGTAAGGCTTACGAATTGAAGAAGAAGCCTGTGCCCTTTAGGGTTACAGCTCATTCTACCGGGTCTATTGGAGCCTCTTGAGTTTACAAGAATCAGGCCTCGGCTGTGGTCAATACACACCTTTTCCAAACACCACCATGTTTATGTGCTGGCATCGGCTGATGCCAGTTTTGGCAGGAAGATCCTAGAGGCTGTATTGCCTGTCTAGGGTCTTTCTAGGTACCTTTAGTACTCCTTAACTGTTGAGCCCTGTTGGCTCTAGTTCAGTGTGCTGGGTTACAGTTTCTGGTGTGTTTACACAGGTTTTCATGTCCGTTGACACTTTATGTGTATGATCTGTTTAGCTCATGTATGCTCTGGTAACTTTGGGGCACTGCGCCTGGTCCTTGTCTTACTTCCCACCATAGGGAACTCAATGATTGGACATCCCAAAGTTACCAGTAACTTACATTGGACAACAGAGAAAATAAGATTTGAGTCTTACCTGTTAAATCCTTTTCTCTTAGTCCATATAGGATACTGGTCTCCCACCCTGTCAAGGGACCATGCTTGGCTCTCCTGTGGCAGGACATGGGAGTCCTTTGGGGTTCGCGCTCACAGGAGTCTTCTTTTCCCTTTGGCTATCTAGTCAATAGTTAGCGTCATCGATCTAACTGGAGAGTATTGGCTACTGCAGGCTGAGAGGGAAGTTAGGCTCCACCCAGCACTTCTTATTCAACAAAGTTTCCTGTCTTACTTGAAGGGGTAAGTTGCCTACCCAATGTTACTAGTAACCTATATGGACTAAGAGAAAAGGATTTAACAGGTAAGACTCAAATCCTATTTTTGTATACTGCTCATTCAGAGCTATCTGGTCTATTCTCATCCTGTACTGTACTTACTGTACTAAAAAAATTTAACACTGCATTTAAGTTGAAAAAGAAAGAGGAAGAAACTGCTCACATTTTTATGTTAGTTATGTGTAGAGGCAGATAGGGTGTGATTTCTTTGTTGAGAGTGACAGAAAGTATAGTTAAAATTAAAACAAAAATATAACCTCCTGACTGATAAGAGACAGAGAAGAGCTGGAGATCACTGGTCTGAGCTGCTGATGAAGCCTTTATAGTGATAAGCATATACTGAGGGTATGGTATTGCTGCATACTTGCACTAGTTGTTGTGCAGTATGCTTTATTTTTTTTTGTAAGCTGCTGATTCTAAAGCTAACTGCTCTATCCTAAACTTGTGCTATATTGCAAAAATTTAAAGTTCTACTGTTAAGTTAGGAACTAAAGAGAAAGATTCTGCTGAAATGTGCCCACTACGTATAATTAAAATTTTAAAAAAATAAAACATCCTGACTGATAAGAGTCAGTGAACGGCAGGAGATCACTAATGTGAGCTGCTGATGAAGCCTATAGAGTGATAAGCATATACTGAGGGTATGGTGGTGCTGCACACTTGCACTAGTTGTTGTGCAGTATGCTTTATTTTTTTTGTAAACTGCTGATTCTGAAGCTAACTGGTCTATCCAAAACTTGTACTGTATTGGAAAAATTAAAAGTACTGTTAAGTTAGGAAATAAAGAGAAAACCTCTGCTGAAATTTGCCCATTAACCATTTGTAGTGGCAGTAAGCTAATGGCCAACATTCTGGAAACTTTGCCATGGCACAGGCATAGTTTTGGATAATTTTTATGAAATTGTTGTGTTGTCATGACATAGCAGATTAATTGTGCAATTTTAATGCTTTAACAAAATCAATTATGGAGCTATTTGGGATAATTATTTGCTCCCTTCTCACATTTGCAACACGTAAATAACAGCCAGATCAAGAAGGTACTTGGATCATAGCTACATGCATCTTTTAAATAAGTTACACAAAATGTGGGGTTATTTTTGGGTAAACCTCCATTGCTCCCACTTCACACCAGCAGACTCACCCAGCACAGAAACCATAACAGCCAGATCAGGAAGGACTTTTGATCACGTCTGCCTGTGTCTTCCCAGTCAGTCACACTGAATTGCGGGGTATTTGGGATCAACCTCCTTTTTCACTTCCTGTCCCCCAGAGTGCCCCCTGACTTCCCTAATAAGGGAAGCCAAGACTACCTAAACTAAGCTTCAACTTCACTGTATTAGCCTGTTTTCTCTAGCTCAAAAAATTTTACTCTCTTTCTCTCTACAGGAACCTGATACCCTTTTTATACTATGCCTATGGGAAAAGAAGGAAAACTTGCCATGTGGTGGGGAGAAATTCAGTCTTCCATTGATTTTAATGGACAGAGCTAGTAAAAAAAAAAGTGTAAAAAAAACTGTACTTTTCATGAAAATTGTTCCGCTCAACGAAAAGTGCCATTTTCTCCTGTTTCTTTTTTGATGCGAAAACTTTCGTCCATCCCTATATGTGACATCACCCTGCTTGCGGAAAAACAGTGACTTTAGAAGAGCAAGCAATGGCTAAGTAGTAGCTTTGCTCTTCCAAAGCCAAGCAGGTGATGTTATATATTGTCTTGGCACTCATTTGATATGCACATAGCACACATTACAATACTGTGTCTATGACAACTTTTCTCCAAAAATTATTTGTCCCTATTCTGCCCCCATTTTATTGTATAAAATCAATCATTTTATTTTTATTTAAGGCCAAAATAGATTAAATAAATTCTAGGGGGATATAATGTTCTTCTTAAAACTTTTCTCACAAGGATGGAAGATTTTAATATATGATATGGGGTAATTCCATGAACAAACGAAATGAAAAATAATATGAGCGCCATTTAGCCCATTCTTTGCACTAAAAATAACTGAATATGGGATAGATCCCACATTAATCTATTTGCAGTCTCAGAAAATAAATAAAAAAGTGATCCATAGACCCCATATTAATTAGATAAACCAAGGGTATCCTCTGACCCTTTAATTCTCCTGAAAGGTGAGTATAATGCTAATAATTAATACATGATCAATAAACCCTTTCTTCGCTCTTCCACTTGGAGAGGAAATAGTAAAAATATGGGGTTTAGAGACTCATATTAATGAGTCCCATCTCACCACTCTTCTCCTAATGAAGGGAAGATAAAGTTAAATTAAATAATTACATTTATATTTTAGTAGAAGTCAGTCTGTGCTCATTCAATGTCCTGGCCTTCTCTTCTTAAATATGTCAATATGCTTCAAAAATAAAAACAATAAACAATTCTACAATAAAGAAGGTTCCTCATATAACTGTTGTAGCCAGAGACAACCGAGCTCCACCCATGGCAATGTATAAGGTCTTATGCTTTCTTCAGAAACCATATCAAATTGGTTGTTTAAAACCTACTCTACAGCACAGCTTAATAATAGTAGGATGCATTAAAAAAAAATCAGAGAGACGCCAACTATAATTGGGAGAGGGCATTTACAGAGCAGCACTTTGTTTGCCTGTAACCTCTACAAAAACAGTATTTACGTCAGTGGTACTTTTGTCTTGTCATGGGGATGCATGATGCACTTTTCAGAAACTGTAGCACTAATCTCATTATTTTCTAGCATTTATTTTTATTTATATAATGCATTTCGAGTGAAGAAAAATGTGTTTTGTGTATGTTTATTTATCATTCTTTTCACTGTCTCTTTAGGCTGGTTCTGTGTCTCTGCTGCTTGGACTCCTCAACCCTTTGATCTAGATAATTATACCAGTGCAAACTGCTTGTGCCCAGCCACTGCCACAGGGGGAAAGTGCCTCCCAGGTTATTATTGCCCCATGGGAGCCACAGAGCCTTTGGTTTGCCCTCCTGGGTTCTACTGTGATAATGCAGGTGAGATAAAAATCCCTAAATGTCTCTTGTGTGATTCATGAAGCTTCCTTTTCAACCAAGTTCAAATCAAAGGAGATAAGAAAATTCAGTATTTCAGTAATAAGGACCATATTTGGTCATTATTAATGATAGTGAAAGTAATTTTTTTTTGGATTAAAAATTTTTATTTTAATACAAGTATCTCAGAAATCCCCTAAACAGATTTTCCCAACAATCAGTTGTTAACCCTAATAAAATAGCTATCACAAAAAATACTCATAACTTTGCATTCTTAAATTACTAAACTAATATATGAAAAATTTCATGCTAAGGAGGCAAATGGCTATATTATTTATTTGCAATCCCTCTAAGTATTAAAGGTTTTGTTTTCTGGAATTGTAATTTGTCACAGGGTGGATTTGATTTGAATCAAGTCGATTTAAATCACCATTTAAATCATGATTTAAATCACTAGTCAGTAAGACTCGATTTAAATCATGATTTTTAAAGGAGCAGTAAACTTTTTTTTATGAAGAAATATATATTGTAGGGATTTTCCTATTGAGTAAAAGAAGGGTACTCCCACTACCGAGAGATTTATATTTCTAGAGTTATTACAGTTTAAACCCATGTATTTTTACATTAGCAGTGCCCTCTAGTGGTCAAATTCTAATTAGATTTCCTGTTAGATTTTAATGGAGAGGAAAGTCAGGAAAGTCAGAGACATACAGTTCCTTATAGGATGTGATAGAAACGGCCTGTCACTTCCTGTCAGTTAGAACTATCAGGAAGTAAACACAGTAAATTCACTTCCTGATTATCTGAACTGCTATACATTTTGAATAAAACACCTGACAGCAATGGGAGTGACATTGTTTTATTCAGCAGGAAAAGCCCTGTTAAATATGTGTTTTCATAAAAAAAGTTTACTGCTCCTTTAAATGCAAAAACTCATTTTTGCTGGAAGTTAAAACCATCAATATTTGCAACCAGGTGAAGAAGTCATATTTAGACTATAACCTGTCAGATTAGTAAAACAGCAATATCAGAACTGATTTTAGTTTAATAGATTAATCACTCATATTTGGAACATATAATAAAATATAACATAAAATATAATTGCATGACTATACAGGCTCAGGTACATAACTAAGCTTTATTTCATGCTGAATAACATTTAAACTACACTGTATCTCAAATAGAAAACTATCTTTAGATAGATTTTTCCTTCAAAAGCATTTCATTAAAATACATTTGATTTAAATAAAAAAAAATTGATTTAAATAAAAAAATCAGATTTTTAAAAAAAAATCATTGATTTTTATCCACCTTGATTTGCCCAATATGGTACAGTTGTATAGTACCAAAACCTCTCTACTTTTCATTTGGACATAAATCCAAACATTTAGTTAAGGGACATTTGGAATTTCTAATTGTTGTTAAAATTGCAGTTGGTAGTTCCAAAATTGCTCCACTTTACTTAGTACATCAGCTTCACAGCTGTGTGTTCTCTGCTTTTCTGATTAACGTTCCCTCTTCCTATTCCAGTACAACTTGCCATAAATCATTATTTTATGCTTGTGTTTCATATAAATATGGGTGTTTTGCAAATTGGGAAATGGGCATTTTGTTTTCAGTTGTGTTCCATTTAACCAATCATAAAGTTTAAAAATAGTGGCTAGATAGCATAATGGGTAGGAGTCATGAAGACATAATAAGAATATTTATGTAAATAGTGTTTTTTTTTTTTTTTAGTTTTGTTATGGCAGATTGTCGCCATTATGGCAAATGGTTATCCAACGTGTCATATGGACAATTGCGCCAATTAAAAATGAATTGTACTAGAGATAGTGACTTTGAGATGGAGGAAGGAAAAACGTGTATGCAGGTTAAGGAAAAGGGATACTCATCTAGCTTAATAGTAGTGTCTTATATTAAATGTAAAGAATGTGAAAGCTCTAATATTCTTAAACCAATGAGTGTTATATGGATCCAGAACAGAATTTTGAGTTAAGTTTTATACCTCCATAAAATAAGGACCATTTTATTTAAAAAAAAAAATCATCAGAAGACATTGGGAAATTTTGAAAATAGATTCAATTTTGAACTCCCAGAGCAGCCAAGAATAGTGTACTGGAATTCGCAAACAATTATAAATTTGATTGCATCGAGCATTAAATATAAGGATAATAAAAGAGTCAAAAAGGACAAATGCATTTTTTTCAGCTGGGGAAACTGTTATGGATGTAAGAATTTTGTAATTAATTGAAAATAATTTTATGATAAGATGAATACAATATATCCGATTAGATCCATTATATATGAACATATGTACAATATAGGTAGAGGTAAGAAAAACACACAGTTCAGACTATTTAAGGATGTTTTCTAACCAAAATCCAAAACGTGTTAGTTTTTATAGCATAGAAGTTCTACCACCAAATTGGAGAGGTGAGGACTATATTAGAGAGATGTCTAGACTATAAGCCAAGTGGATCTACTTTTTCTACTTGCTACCCTCTTAATGAATGTAGTCTCCGGTCCTGTATTGGAAATTGAAAATAAGGCTTTTAGGACTTGTTTCAGTTCCCCCGATGCAAAACAAACCCAGCCAATGACATTGTTTCAAATATGGTAAGATTTTCAGTTACCTGTGCTGTGAAAAAATAATGGTTAGAAAAACCCAAAACACACTGAGCGATAAATGTAGCAGCGTTTTTGCCCACTGGAGGAAAAAAAACAAAAACGCTGAAATATGCAATTCAATTCAATGCATTAGCCCTAATATCTGTTAAGGAACCACTTTATTGTGGGAAAATCTGCACCCAGTATTTTGGGGCACAAAGTCCCTTAACGGACCTCAAAACAGTTGATGCATGATTTGAAAGTTAAAATAGTCTAAAAAACCTAAGTCACCAGTGGATGTATTGATAGCTATGAGGCCCTAAACCCCATATCAATACATCCAAAAAAATCAATTCTTTAAGTTCAAATAGGCATAATGTTTACACTGTCTATGTTGCATCAGGAAGGAGTTCTAGGGAGGACTTGTAGCAGGAAGTGAATGTAACAGGATATCCTGAGAGGTACAGGCCAGCAGTAAGGAAAGAAGGAAACATAGCAATTCTGTGCATCTGTAGAGTTCTTGCATAAATACAAAACTTAATAGTTTATTAAGCACCCCCTCCCTAGATAAGGCATAAGGTCAGTATATTAGTTCATTTTACTGTTTGTGTGAATAATAATGCAGTAGATAGACAGAGTTTATGGATGAGATATTAATGTATATTTCAGCACTTTTGCAGCTCATTTCAGCTCTTACGGTGAATTTTTGGAGTTAAAGGAATAGAGTTCAATAAAACTTCATAAACCATCAGTAAAGTTTTGGCCATCATTTGGAGAGGGTCTACTACACACATGTATTCTTATTTTGTAGTGGGGTCAACTGTTCTGCAGCTGTCATCCTACAATTGGGAAGCCTGCTTATTTAGACTTGGTAGTTGCAACAAAATATATATGGGAGGCTTTACTGTATTTGATATGATGTGATGGTAAAATACATCACTGTGGTACTGGATTCAAATACATTTGATTTGGAAGTCTAATAATTCATACCTGTATTTGTGAAGTGAGTTGGGAGTCAAATACAAGGAGGTCAGTGACACAACCACCTTTAACATTACAGCTTAAATAATTAAGTGGAGAGACTTTTCACATCCTACCATCTCAACCCCTAGCTATTATAGCTAGGTTCCAAAGGTATTGATCAAAACACTTTTTATGACCATTTATTTTACCTATGAATGAAGCCCTCTAAAAGCATTTTTATTAGTGATCATCAAATTCCCTGAAGTTCTCATCTTCAGCTCTTAAATACTGTGTCAATTAGACTCGCCTTCCCTTCCAATTAAAATAAAAACAAGACCACCTAGTCTTCTGTTAAACTACTCTAGTGAGCAACTGAAAGTTTTAAAATCTGCAGACACTTATGTAAAGTCCATGCAGAGCTTTCTGATTTAGTATACTTGGAGGTTTTGTTAGAGTAAGCCAGAAGACAAGTATATTAAAATAAATCCCTAGTGGGTAGACACAGTTCAGGTTTTAGGGATGACTCATACTTTGCACAAGTGATGTATTTAAAGACACTGAACAAATGATTGACACCTGTGCAAAGCAATGATGCTTTTAAAACCTACGCTCTCTTGGCCCTCTAGAAATGAAGTTTTAGACCATTGGTATACATCTTTAGTCATAAAATATTTTCAGAATGTGCTTTACAGTTAGATATCAGTCACTGATAAAGGCATATAGCATAGGCATAAACATGTCTGGCATGTGAAAACATCCATTTGCAAATACAATTTGTGTCAAGCACAACAATCCAGTATCACTGAGGTGTTTTCAATATACCATATATTCTTTATTACAGGACTTCCAGCTCCAAAAGGTGAATGTAATGCAGGGTTTTTCTGCACTGAAGGAGCCAAGACTCCCAATCCCACTAATGGCAGTTATGGGAATATCTGTCCTCCTGGGACATTTTGTCGTAAGTATGCATGTACTGTTATTTATACATGCACATACAGCTTTACAAGAATAGATGTGATAGTACAATACAAGAATGCAAGACAAGGATAAGAACATTTTTATGTAGAATAAGATCAACGTAGTGAATTATGCACTGGTAAGGTAGTCCCTCCCCAAAAAAATTTACAATCTAATTTGTAATAGTGAGAACAAACATAGGATGAGGAGGATAATAAATGTGGGTACAAGATGATTGTAGGGGGAGTATACAATGATTTTGATATAGATGCTGGTGCTCATAAAGGGCTTGATTCTACAAGAAAAACAAGCAATGTGAATTTTGCAAACGTGTTATGTCGGTATTCTATTGCAGAACCACAGTAAAACAAAACTGGGGTAGACAGCACATTTCAGAGTAGTAACAAAATTGGCGCTGTCTGCCCTTTTTCGACTACCGCTTACAAAAAATGTGCAAAATGTCAAGGTCCAAGGAAATAGGTGTACGTTTGACAACAGAAAGATCAGAGTCAGTGTTAGATGTGTTCCCCTCATTATCAAAATCTGCCATGGAGCGCCCCCCTTCGACATATTAACCCCCCCTTTTAAAAGTCAACTTGCAGTGCTTTCTTTCACAATTTTATTTTGATTAATATTGTTCACATTCCACATTTTAACCCTTCCCCTTGAAAATGTGCCTACAGTGCTCCCATGACTTTCTTTAACCATTTAAATTTGACTAATATTGTTCACATTCCACATTTTAACTCCTGCCCCTTGACAATTTCACTACAGTGCTCCCATGACTTTCTTTCACCATTTAAATTAGACAAATAAAGTTCACATTAAACATTTTAACCCTCACCCTTTAAAAGTCGACTTATGGTGTTCCTATGGCCTGCTTTCTCAATTTTAATTTAATAATAGTGCTCCCATTCAACATTATTTACTCTCCAATTTTACTGCAAAATACAGACTCTTTATGTGTCACAGTGATTCCTGTACAAGAATGTATAGTAACTTGCTGTGCTAAGTGTGAAAGACCTCTCACTCCTACTATTTGATGGCTAAACCCATTTTATGTGTTAATGCTACAGTAAGAAGTGATACTAACTCCTCCTTTACTTTTGTAAGGAAGGTTACAGAATAAGTGTGACCCAATTTACATAACAATAAGTGAAGCTATACTAAAAAGGAGACCCCGTTTTAGAATAGTTTCACTTATTGTTATATAAATTGGCTATGTAATGTAATGTTATGTAAGTATACTTACTGCTGTCAGATCTGTAGTTCAAGAGTAATTGAATGATAAAGTTTCCCCCTCCTGCCCCTTTTACCTAGTGTAATCCACCTCCCCTCAGATGTGGAATCTGGTCCACAGACCAGACAGCTCACAGCAAGGGACGATGTTCTTACTGTGAGAACAATGAAAACCCTACCCCCAATGACAGGTTTTTCAGTTTTTTTCCTTTTGTTATTTGAAGATTGTCCCTCTCTGAAATCCATTTGGACACCACCCTGCTGCTCTGAGCTGGGCAGTGTTACATCAGTAAAAGGGACAGGAGGGGGATACTTTATCATTCATTACTCTTGAACTACAACTCTGACGGTACTGAAATAATACTCTCCATGGCCCAAATACTATGAAGATTAATTGGCGATGCTTTTATTATGAAACATTACTATCTCTTTAAAGGTGGTTATTGTGTTGACAAATATAGGGAGTGCATTAAAAAGTAGTGTGGCAGCTACAGAAATATTTGTAGCTGATAGATGCTTCTTGTTATGTGAAGATTTAACAGAAAGAAACATTGACAAAGCTCAGATATGTATGAGGGTGCAGAGGCAGAAACAGTCTTAAAGGAGAGGAGAATAATCTTGTAGGAAATACAGGATCTTATATATAGCCAGGGGAGGGCTTCAAGAGGAGAGGAGATGAAATGTACCTGGTGGCAAGGGTAGCTACTCTATCAACTGCATTAATAACAGACTGAAGTTGAGAAAGACCGGAGGCAGGAAGACCAGAGAATGGAATGCCAAAATAATCTAGTCTATAGAGAATGAGGGATTGTGTGAGGTGGGAGGTTTTGATGACAGTTTGACTGTAGAACTAAGATGTTAGGCCAGAATCTAGTATAACACAACAGTAGTGCAACATGGTTAGGGTGTATGGGAAAAATGACATTTGTGATGGAGAAGAGGCTCAGTTGCCTTTATCTAGGAGGAAACATAAGTTATATTAGACATATTGAGTTTAAGACAGTGGAAGGCTATTCATGATGCAACTGATATCATATTGAGTTACTAGTGACTGGAGAGCCAGACTGTGATCGGGGAAGAGAGGTAGAATTGTTTGTCATAAATTTATAGTTGTAGTTAAAGTCAATAAATGAAATAATGTCACCAAGTTAGTTTATGTAGGGAGACAAAGAAGGTCCTAGGACCTCTCTTTGGGATAAACCCACTGACAGGTCATGGAAGCAAGAGGAGGTGATCACATTAGAAACGTTGAAAGTGCAATTAGAGATAGACAAGGGGGGTGATGCACCAATATATGATAAAAAGAAGATGACTAATACAGTGGTATCACTTCTCTAGTTCCTATGTGGTTCTATAGAGCCTATGCACTAAGATTTCTCAGATGGGCCTGATTTTAGTGCATAGGCTCCATAAAATAACATAAGAACTGAAGAAGTGAAATCAATGGAGAAGTCATCTCCACATTATCACCACTTAGTGCATTCCCCCCCCCAGGTGTTCTTTAATCCTTTATGAATTGGGAAACAGATAAACTGAATGGTAGGTTGAGAGACAAATGAGATCAAGGGGTGGGTTTTTTGAGGATAGGTGTGACCATTCTGCTTTTGATTGAAGAAGGAAGAGTTCCAGAAGAATGCAAGAAGTTAAAATTGGGAACAAGAGTATCTACAAAAAGTTAATAAAGAGAGAAGGGAACCCAGACGGCATGTGATAGTTGGAGAGGATGATTTTTCTCTTCTGTGACATAAAAGAAGGAGTTGAAGGTGGGTGGAGGAAAATTGGGAATCACGGATGCTGTAGGGGAGAGTATGGATGGTACATTTTGTTGGATGGGCTCAACCTCATCTTTAAAATAGTCAGACAGTCCTGAGATATATTGGAGAGTGGAGATCAGTTGATAGTTAAGTGATTGAAGAGGGGACAAAATATTTTATCCCTTTAAGGGCCAGTGGAATGAGATTACATTGCATTGCAATGCTTCACCCACTTTTCTGGGTTAAAGAGGTGGACTGGGTAAAGTTTGAGAGTGGTAATTATGTTAGATATGTTCTTTAGAATGAGAACAGCTGTGTAGCATACAAGTTGATGATGGATTTAAGCAGGATCTGTGATTCTGAAGCCCGGTCTGTTGAAGATGGAAAGGGGAATGCTAGTCCAAAGATAATGACTAGTTAGATCCTTGGACAAGAAAATACAGGTTAGTAGTATGGCAGCAAGAGAAGAGAGAAATAAACAAAGCTAATAAGCAGAAAATAGAGGAAACAAACCTGTTTATCAGAGATTTGAAATGACATTTTGACTCTAATAGTAAATGTTGTGAGCATTTATTAATTTCTACTTTTTTAATTTTGCTTTCTACTTTCAGCTGTGGGGTCTTATCAACCACAGCTCTGTCCAGCTGGCACTTTTTCTGCTGATTCTGGAATTGGAAGTGAGTCTGAGTGCAAACCTTGTCCTCCAGGATATTACTGTCATGACTCAGGACTCACTGCCCCAACAGGACTCTGCTTGGCAGGTAAGAAGCTAAAAAGCAGACAAAATTTGATTAGTTATTGTTCAGCTTAGAATTGAATTGCAATGTGTTTCAGGTTAAAGAGAAATTGTCAAGATGCGTTCTCCCCAGTTATTATTCATCCTCTTTCATTTATTCCACCCTTTTGGTGGAAATTGACAGGTAGGGATGGGTTAAAAGTCAGAAATTTGCTGCATTATGTTTCACAAAAAAAGTAAAAAAACGCAAAATAAACCTCCTGTAGACAGTACATAAAATGTTCTCCTTTTTGTCACTTCTAATAAATTTCCAACAAATACTTTGCTATATTCCGACTATGTTTTCTTTGACTGCAAGACCCTTGCAATACTACTTATTCTGAGGTCTGAAGTGAAGAAATAAATATCTGAAAGTAAAAGTTGTGAGTCCTACAGTAACATATGCCTTGAAAAAATTGTTAGCAGGCTGAGTGCCTTTGTGTTTTGCCCACAACAAAATAACTGCAGCTTGGGATACTCCAACAAGGAGCAAAGCATGACATCAGCTCTTTAAAGCCTCTGTTTTCAACAAAAGAAAAGGCTGCTTGTTAACCGCCAACATTTTACAAGTTTACTATTCCATAGGAATACTTTTGCATTAGGTTTGTGCAGGTTTTGACTTCTTTTTAAGAAGTTTATTAAGTGTGTGATGGCATTACATAGTAGAAAAACTGTATAACTGTATTGCTTTAATGACATTACTTGTGCAGGTGGTGAGGGTGGTGGTGGTATGTGTAGGCACTTTATGACTTTTGTCATCTTTTGTCATTCTACTGTACAGCAGGAACAGAAAGTAAATCTTGGTGCACACTCTGACACATCAACAACACTTCTGTTGTGTATCCCTGAGCCACGGAATGTTTAGAAGCGCTTCTGCTGCTGCTAATTGTGGCACCTCTGAGCTGTTGATGGTGTGCCTCTCAGACAGACCTGTGGTTGTGCTTCAGGTGGGAATTCATTGAGGAGGCACCTAGGGGTGAGCCTGCTTTCCCCCGCTCACATGCTTATTACACAGGAAACAGAGAGCAACATACTTAGTTAATGGATCCTGAATGAAGTATCTCCATACTATGGACTTCATAGACTGTGGGGTTCCTAAGAGACTGCTACTACTACTGTGGATAGATGTTGCTGAAATTGTATTGGTGTTACACTTCCAACAGCAGCAGAAACAGTCATCATAGCTAAGGTTGTGGATGATGACAACCTGTGTCGTTGTTGTTTACTCAACACTAGTAATATGTTTGGCTGAGTGGGGCTTGATGACTCACAAGATGATTGTGTATTTTTTTACATCTTTGTGTGTCTAGGGTTAGACTTCCCAATTGTTTTCTCAAACAGTTTATAGACAGGCACAAGTACTCATTGTCAGTGGTGGAAGATTGAGCTTTTGCCTTTCAGCTAACCATCTAGCCATGTCATCATCTCGTCTAACGCTCAACTTCATCTGTATCTGAAGAAGAGGAGATTGCTGGTGGGATATATTCTAGATCTTACTTCATCACCAGAAATTAAGTCATCCTCAGCATTGCCCACAGTTTCTTCCCCTCTACCAAGAGCAGCAGAGGCACTCATTAAAACTAAGGCTGTTGATGCTGATAACCTGTTTTGTTGCTGGTTACTCAACACTATTAGTGTGTATGGCTGAGTGGGACTTGGACTTGGAAGCAGTGATGATGCTGATGACTGACAAGATGATTTTTGGCATCTTTGCTTGTCCAAGTCACACTTTCCAGTTGTTTTCTCATGTTTCTAGACAGGCACAATGCTTCTTTTCAGTGGGGAAAGATTGAGCCTTTGTCTTTCAGCTAACTTTATGGCCATGTCATCATGTCTCTCATTTTCATCAGTATCTGAAGAAGAGGGTGATGATGAAGGGTTTATTTTCTACAGCTACATCATCATCAGTCATTACATCATCCTCAGCATCTCCCACTGCTTCTTCCCCACTACTTTTATATTCATCTAAGCTTTTGGACGTCTCTAACAAATTCTTTTTACTTTTCCCCTCTGAGGGATTTTCTCAAAGTTCACTGCTACTTTCAGGACTGGTATTTCTGTGTTTATTTGTCTCACTGTTAGTTGCATCAGTTGGTTGGGCTGCTACACCTTCTTGCACAATGCCATCAATACTGGAATGTGATTTGTTGTTGTTTTCAGTGCTTTTAGGTGGGTTATTAATGTAGTGGTGATGGTGGAACTTTGACTTTGACAAACTACATCTTCCTCAGGAGAAGGATCACTGTCATTTTTTGCACACTCTGCAGCATTCATGGCTGCAGTCAGTTTTTGGACTACCACTTTATTCACATTCCTTGTACTACTCCTAATCCTTTCACACACACACACACACACACACACACACACACACACACACACACACACACACACACACACACACACCCCTTATGTTTGCTTGACATTATTAAACTACTGTGTGTGTTTTTACTGTAAAGTACACAAAAGAACTGTTTGTGTGTAAAGTCTTGCCTTGCATCTCTACAAAATACGTTATTGAGTCTAGTATCAGTCTGCCTCCCATAGGACAGAGATAACAGCCAGCTCAGAATGTAAGTTGGACTGCCTCTGCCTCTGTATTCTGTCAGTCACACAGAATTTTGGGGTAATTCTCCTTTGCTCCTTTCTCACACCCTTAGACTCACCTAGCATAGGGATAACAGTTAGCTCAGGAAGGAACTTTGATCACCTCTGCCTGTGTTTACTTGGTCAAACAAAATATTGGATTAGACCTCCTTTTCTCCCTTCTCAGGACCTCAGACTCCCTTAGGACTAGAGATGGTTGAAAAATGTTGCTGTATTCCCGCAAGATATTTCAGGAAAACCACAATGTTATCCGCTTTTTCGCTGTAAAATCCACTTTAAAACTAGCGCTTAAAATGTTTGCATTTTTGCCCATTGGCCAAAATCTTTGGCCATTTTTTCAATGGCTAGAAAGTTTTCACCCATTGATTTATGTTGTTTTCATGCTTCCGCTATAAAAAAAAGTGAAGGCAGACACAGTAGAATCAGCTACAGAGTAAGATAGAGGTGCTGTGCTGTTCTGCTGTGATATTTTGCAAAAACTGAGGCAGAAAAGGCTCACAGTGACTACTATCACTAGGAGCAGGGTGAAATATAATGGAGGAGCTGCAAGGACCCTTATGTGTCCACTGAGTCTGAGGAGGACTGGGAAGGGACCACTACTGAACCAATGCTGTCCAGTCCCCCTAAATCACCCCAAGGGATCTTGGGGAATTTAATGGGAAGGGAGGGAGAAAAGGGAATGGGAAGGGAGGGAGAAAAGGGTACTACTAGTGAGAGCAGAAAAGGTCAGCTGCCTGTGTCTGCTGAAAGACGTGCTGCCCCTGCTGCCAGTGCCACCATTGCTGTACCTGCTGCCACTAGTGTTGTACCTGCTGCCAGATGTGCTGCCACTAGTGTTGTACCTGCTGCCAGTGTTGAACCAGCTGCCAGTGCTGAACCTGCTGCCCCCAATACTTTGCCTGCTGCTAATGTTTATTGCAGTACTCTGGGTGAGGAAGGAGAAAATTATGCCAAGTGTGAGAGCAGGGGGCCCTCTGTCACATTGCTCGTCACGTCCTCCAAGCAGCAGTGAGATGTCTGGAATAGAGCAGCAGGATGTAGGGACTAGTGGTGGTGGTGGTGTTGGAGAAGCTGGGGTGGAAGAGATATTGATGGCCTTTTTATCAGAAACTGAGAAGGAATGGGAGACAGGGATGAGGATGGGCATCACCACCACCACTAGCAATCAGCTTTTGGAATTTGCTGAAATTGTAACTGCTGTAATTCCTGCTGCTGCTGAGATGAAAGGGCAGCAGGGTGCTGAGAAGCAGGCTAGTGTGCCACAGACCACCGTGAACACAGTGGGAGTGGGGTCAATAAGTGATGCGGGACTAGGACAGGTTCCACTTGACAGCAGTAGCAATACTCCTGATCCTAGTTGCACTGCTAAATCTGAGGCAGTAGCAGAAACAGCAGCAACATTATGCACTGCCACAGAAAGTGAAGGTGAATGTGGAGGACAAGAAGAAAGAGGCCATTCTTCTCAACCTGTTCCCTATCCCTCCCCCCAGAAGTCATGGGTGTGGAACTATTTTTCTCTTCTGGCAGGCACAGTGTAGTCATCATCAACAATGCTACAGTGGAAAATTTGTGACAAGTTAGTGAGAAGGGGAAAGGGGTGAACACACCTTGGCCAACCTCCCTGATAAAGCACATGAAACACAGACATCATGACATTTATGTAAAATATGTTAACGCCAAACACCCATTACAGAAATCTAGCACTGCTGTTACTGTACCCCCTGACTCTCCAGAAAGGCACCAAGAGGTGAGGTGGTGATCAAAGAGGAGAAAGAATAAAGAAACCCAGACACTGAAAGTTCATGACGAGTGAAACAACTAGCTCGCCATCAACATCACCTTCTTCCTGTAGGGTTACAAATACATCTCCCTTCTCATGACCTCAGACTCCCTTAGGACTAGAGATGGTTGAAAAATGTTGCTGTGTTCCCGCAAGATATTTCAGGAAAACCACAATGTTATCCGCTTTTTCGCTGTAAAATCCACTTTAAAACTAGCGCTTAAAATGTTTGCATTTTTGCCCATTGGCCAAAATCTTTGGCCATTTTTTCAATGGCTAGAAAGTTTTCACCCATTGATTTATGTTGTTTTCATGCTTCCGCTATAAAAAAAGTGAAGGCAGACACAGTAGAATCAGCTACAGAGTAAGATAGAGGTGCTGTGCTGTTCTGCTGTGATATTTTGCAAAAACTGAGGCAGAAAAGGCTCACAGTGACTACTATCACTAGGAGCAGGGTGAAATATAATGGAGGAGCTGCAAGGACCCTTATGTGTCCACTGAGTCTGAGGAGGACTGGCAAGGGACCACTACTGAACCAATGCTGTCCAGTCCCCCTAAATCACCCCAAGGGATAAAGAAACCCAGACACTGGAAGTTCATGACGAGTGAAACAACTAGCTCGCCATCAACATCACCTTCTTCCTCTAGGGTTACAATTACATCTCCTGCCAATCCACCTTGTTCATCGTTACCTCCTCTGCCAAATGATAGCCACTCTGTTAGTGTTAGGATATGGCAGTTCATCTCTACTCATTGCACACTGTGTGCTGCACTGACCACACATGCCAGTGTGGTGGAGGAGAATTGACACCAGGTCATCAGGCGGCATCTGAGGAGATTCCATCCTGCAGAATATGCTAGGATTCTGGCAGGGAGGGTTCATTAGACATGTGCGAATTCATTCGGAGACATTCGGATTTCGTCGAAAATGGGGTAATTTGGAGACATTCGGCCAATCCGAAACTCAAGGGTCATTCGGAAAAAATGATCCAACTCCGAACAGCCCAGGTCTGAAATTCGTCGAAACTTTCGGAAGTTTCCGCAATCGACACATTTCCAAAAGTTTTGACTACTTTTGACCAGGACATTTTGTACTTCCTGTGCGCGCTCAATTACTTTCCCTCCATAATTTTCCCTCCATGTCTCTAGTCCAATTCCATTCTCCGTTTCATGCACTACTTCCCTCTTTTGTCTGTATTCGAATAGCCTTCTTCATTTCATGATGGGGGTTGGACTAATGACACAGTCACACAGACAGACTGCCTGCATTTTCTCATTGGGTTGTTGGAGCTCAGAGAGAGAAGAGATTAGAGAGTGTACAGTTGTTGTGTAGGCAGGCAGGTAGCATTAGGCTAGGCATAGGTAGGCAGCCAGCATTAGTTCCAGTTATTGCCACTGCAAGAACAAGTAATATTTGTTCCTGTGCAAAATATAAAAAAATATTAGGTATTTGTTCGAATACAGGGCCGGCCCTTACATGGGTTCCAGTGGGTCCATGGACCCAGGCGGCACTTTGACAGGGGCGGCAATTTGCCGTCCCATAGCATGTTTATTTTGTGCTCTTCCGCCATTTCTGTGTTGCAGGGTGTCCCATCAGTGTGACTGTCAGCAGCCGGGCAGCCCTATGCTCACTCAGTGGTGATGCCTGCTGGCTGCTTCAGTGACGTGAATTATGTGATAGTGAAACATTATGCCTATTTTGTATTGTTTATCGCCCACCTAAAGTCAAGACTTGAGTAAATAGGTCTACCATCCCAGATTTGCTAGAGAGGTTTTACAAATACAGGAGGGTGCCCCCTGTACAAAATGAGTCTAAACATTTGGGATCCCTAGTATGAGTGCACAACAGTGCACGATGTGTCCTGAACAGGATTGCTGTGAGGTGTCTCCACCCAGAAGGTGCTGGCCGGGCTGAGCTTCAACATTGCGACAAGTGACCAACTAAGAGCACCGTGCCGTGCAGCCATAGCATCACCCCCTCCTACTCTCCGGGTCCCGCTGACTGGCAATAACAGGTGAGTCACTAAGAGATCTGAAGCCTTTCTGGAAGTCCTTTCACTTGGAAAGGGGCTAGGTATTACTTGGGGGAGTTGCCTCGTGTGTAAATAATTTCTAGGTGGGAGATGAATGTGCATCATTTATGTGTTTCCTAACAGTAGTTAGAATACAACTCCCATCATCCCCTGATTATGACATTGGGAAATGCCCAGCAATTACCGTAGAGCCCTGTATTGCACACTCACGGAAAACGGTGATATTGCTATACTAAGACAATGCTGTGGACCCCTCTTCAGTATAGATGTCAAGCATTTTTTTATTTCTCTCCTGTGTTGCAGTTTGTTCACAACAGAATGTCTCAATTTTTCTTTTTAACCCTTTGAATGCCAGAGTGGTATGCAACGTATTGCTTTGCAATGCATTGCGTACCACTCTGGCACTCAAAGGGTTAACACATTACATCTATCACATTACAATCATTGATGTTTATTCTTGATGTAGTATGAAACTCTACAATGTATATACACATAGAGTTATCTGATATGAGGGGAAATCAGGATAGGAAAACGAGAGAGAGGAATTTGGGTACTAAAGAGGGACAGTAGGGTAGGAGGCTGGTACCAGAAAATGAAACCTTAATCTTTACCCATGTACTAACATAGAATGTGACATGTAGTTTGTCCATATTTGAGTCGACCACTTATCTTGAGTAGGATGTGACAGGCATGGGTTTTCGATGTCGAGCATATGCTAAATTGAATGACAGGCGTGAGGTTTCGATGTCGAGCATATGCTAAATTGAATGACAGGCGTGAGGTTTCGATGTTCGAACATATGCTAGATTGAAGGACAGGCATGGGGTTTCGATGTTCGAACATGATAAACTGAATGACAGGCATGGGGTTTCGATGTTCGAACATGCTAAATTGAATGACAGGCATGGGTTTTCGATGTTTGACGTTTGCATTGTGACTGGCATCCCATGCTAGAGTAGAGGCATGCACAGACTTTCAATGTATGACAATGTCCGTTTTTGGGATGGATCTTTTTCTAAATGCACACCCTGTCTGCAAATAATGATAGCAGCGTGCGCGGAGGTGCACTGCTATAATTTAACCCATGTTAAATTCGGCTGAATAATTCGGAATGGATCAGAATTTCGTCCGAATCGAATAGGCCCGGTCTGAAATTAGGATCATCCGAATTAGAAAAAAAAAAATTTGTCCGAATTCGAATTTTACCGAAAATTTTGCCCGTGCACAAGTCTAGGGTTCATCATTACTATTAAACTGTCAGCAAGTTGTCATTTGTCCTTAGTGGGGTCTGGACAACGGGTACAGTGACAGCGGCAGTACTTGGTTTCGGGTGTCATGGTGTTTGGATATAGTTGTGCCCCCAGATGTTATTCACCACACACACTGTGCACATTGCAGTAGCTGATGGAAACCACAGTTCCTGTTCTCAAGGGAAAATATATATTCTAATAACAACACACCCATGATGATTTTGGAGGATGGGCAAGCAGAGAAGATTTAATGGTCAACTTGTTCTTTTCTCTACATATACTGGGGGTTACTTATTCTTCTGCTACTGCCTCAGACTCATCACTGGAGCCAGTCATGGCAAGTGGAACCTTCATCATCCATTTTCTATGTTACTGCTGTTGTTGATCCCATTCCCTTTTAGCTGCCTAATTATCCTGCTGCTTAAACAACTCAGCAGCAGCAGTATGAACAGCAGTTGCAACTCAGGACTTAGGAGGACATTTGTCAGTGGCCACTGGCCAAAATGAACTGCTGGCATTAGGCCAGCAGGGCATTTTTATATTTTTCTCTGGTCTTGTGTTTTGTAAAAAACAAAACAAAACAATGTTTGGGGGGTTTGTTTCTAACAAGTCTAAGTCCTACAAATCAATGTTTCCTTAGGGCTTGTGCCAAACAAGCTTAAGTCTTACAAATCAATGTTTCTTCAGGGATTGGGCCTCTAATAAGTCTAAGTCCTACAAAGGCCTCAAACAACAAATCAAACAAATCATCCTCTACAAAATACACTATCAAGTCAAGTATCAGTCCATCCCAGTGGCAGCTTATGTCAGGGGGTTCCTGTCTCTATCACTTTACAAATGTCTCATTTTCTTTTATTGATTTATTTTTTATTTACCTTCCCCTAATAGCAGTCACAAACCCCCCCTCCAAAACAAATTCCCTGTTCAAATGATTCATTCATTCACTAACACAGACACTCTTCTCAAACCCATTTTATACCATGTCTTATGGTTTTTATTTTATTTAGGATTTATTTTTTATTACCTGCCCCCCAATCCCAGTATACAACCCCCCAAAAAATCATCTCCTGTTCAACTGATTCTTTCCCTACACCCCACCACCACAGGCACCCTTTTATACTAAGCCTTTGGGAAATTAAATAATATTTGCTATGTGTTGTGTAACGTCTATGTTCCCATTGATTTCATTGGAATAAGCTAGGTGAAAAAGTGAAAAAAAGTGGAAAATCGGCACTTTTTGCGGGACATTTTTCGCCAAGTGGAAATTTTTGCCCATCCCTACTTAGGACAGAGATAACAGCCAGATCTGCAAGACTTGGATCACCTCTGCCTGTGTCTTCCCAGTCAGTCACGCAGAATTTGGGGGTAATTCTCCTTTCTCACACCCCCAGACTCCCATGACACAAAGATAACAGATGACGAAGGAACTTAGATCATAGCTGCCTGTGTCTGCTCTGTCACACAAAATGTTGTGATATTTGGCATGAACCTCCTTTGCTCACTTCTCTCACCCCAAACTCCCATAGGACAGAGATTACAGCCAGATCAGGCTGAAACTTGGAACACGGCAGCTTGTGTCTACCCAGTCAATCACACTTAATTTTGGGGTAATTCTCTTTTCTCCCTTCCTGTCCTCTAGACTTCCTTAATACAAAGGACACATTTACCAACTACAAGACTCCCTAAGCTTCAACTCTACTTTATTAGCCTAACTTCTCTAGCTCAAAAATATGATGTTTTCTCTTCCTCTCACAAATACAGAATGGCATGCTGTTATAACCTGACACCCTTTTATATGTCTGCGGGAAAAGCAGAGAAACTTTACATGTCACTGGGAGAAATTCTGCTTTTCCGTTAGTTTTAATACAATGAGCTAGGCGAAAGAAATTCACTTTTCACTCTGTAAAAAGTGCCATTTTTCTTCTCTTTCTCTTTTGAGGCAAAAACTTTAGCCTATCCCTACTGACAGGATCTGGTAAGCACAAAAAGAAGGAATGAGTGAGGATGGAGGTAATTTTGGGATAGGCGAGCCATTAATTTTACAAGCTGTTCTACACAGGTCAGAGACCTCAGCTCTACAAAAGAGTGCCTAACTACTAAATCAAAGAATTTAAATCAATTACACGGACTGGAAAACACCAGTGTATAGTCAGTTTAAATATGATTTGTTGAGACAAAAACTTGGTCACAGAACCATTTTAAGCATAAAAATAAACATAAGATTTGTTATGTTTCCTAACTCATCATTAAAAAAAGTATGCTGTAAAGCAACAGATAACATAATCAGACTACTAGTTTAACCAGGAAAATATATGAGCTATGTCTATTATCCAAAAGAGGACAGAAAAAATTGAAGGCAAGTTAATCAAAAAGCCGCACAAATAGTGTGTGATATATATATATATATATATATATATATATATATATATATAAATATGACAAGGCAGATCTGGAAATCTTCAGTAAGTAACATTTGGAGGGATTGATTAGGGAGAATGTAATGGAAAGATTCTTTTGAATAAATAATATATACACCAATGCATTAATCCCCTTGGATGTAATAGAGGTAGCCAACATTGTGAAGCAATGCATTTGATAATATTTTGGCATCTGAATGGGTCACAAGATAACTTATTTATTTACAGAAGAGGGCTGAAATATGAAACAACCTTCCACTGGTGGTAATATTTAGTAAAGTAAGGGATAGAAGTCAAATGAGTGTATATTATTTTAAAAAAGGCAACAAATTTTATTTTAAAATAATATTTTTCTATTTAAAATATTTTTTACTTGAACAAGAGAGACATCAATTCTTGCAAATATGCATACCAATCACAATCAGATATAATTGCCTTAGTTTTGTTTTTGAGGTGATGGACATTTTGTTAAAAGTTCTGCTCTCAATCTTATCTCCCAACATACAGGGCATTACTGTCCTGAAAGACAGAGTACAAATGACAGCTTTCCATGTCCGGTAGGACACCACTGCCCTGAAGGAAGTTCTAAACCCACACCGTGTGAGTCTGGATTCTATCAGAATAAGGAAAAGCAGGTTGTGTGCCAGATTTGTGAGGCAGGTGAGTGCTAGAGACAGAAACCTTTTAGATTTAAAAACTAACAAAATGTTGGCTGTGTATACGCTCATATGAGCCACCTTAATGTTAGCAATGTTTTGATATTAGCATAGATTAAAACAATGTGTAAGGCAATCATTTACTATACCTATAGAAAATTAAATGTCATACAAATTCTAAGTGTGGCATTATGTAGCCATTTTGTAATCAAAATAAATATTAATAGTTTAAAGATTAAGAACATTTGTGAAAAACCCTACACAGCCTGAACCTGTAGTAGACACATACATCTCATTAAGAATTTGCGAAGTGGCCATTAACATGTAGGAAGTGGTAGAAATGTTTCTCTAGCATCACTGAGGGATGCAGAAACCATGGGTTTTTGGAGCATGCCTTTAGGAGGCAGGGCACTCTGAACAAAACTCCTCCCACTTCCTATTGGCTATCGCTTCCCCCTGCAGCTCTACTATTAGATTTTTGAGTGTCCCTCATTAGGTTCAGGGTTTCCCTTCTCCAGTGGAGGATTTCATACATTTTGTTATTACGTTTTACACATATTTGGTGGGCCCTCACGTTGTGGGGAGAGTCCCTACGTATTAACTCCACCGTTATTACATACTAGTCCCAATGGGACAGTGAATTACAGCCTAAACAGTGGAGACCCAAGCTAAGCCGTTGGCTGAGAGGGAAGAAGCTACTTCACATTGCTCCATTCCAGATGATCTCCGTTGGAGACACAAGGAAGGAGAGACTTATAAAGGTGATATTCTCCGTGTAGATCTCCCCTCCAGAGTGCTATATTGTAGTTTGTTCTTCTCAGTGACTTTCTTTTCCTCCATACTACACAAATCTGGCCTACTTACACATGCCCGCTTGCACTATAAGTACACATGCTTGGACTATTAAATCAGAAGCAAACAAAAAACACAGTGCTTTATGAACTAGCTCAGTTGGAGCAGTCCTTTATATTTTAACACATTGTACCTATTTAGCACAGCTCCACTGGAGCATCACTATTATAATCTAATATATAAGCTAATACTTTCCTTGCAATAAAATCACTTCTGCCTTATGCTTTTCTTGTGGTACTACATTTTCAAACAAATCAACATTGTACTAAATATTTGGGCACTGATACTAGTAGGGCTACCACTTCCAAAGATTTTCCACCTAATCTTGAATCAGAGTGGGCTTTATCTTGTTCAATAGGAAATATCTTGGAGAGAATATTAGACAAATGGCTAACAGAAGCAACATGTATAACTGTTAAAAGACCTCTTCCAAGAAATTCCTCAAAAGATGCACCAATTTCTTTACAATTCTTCATCAATGAGGAAGATTTTCACAGTGATAATAATGAATCATCTATGTCCATGGCAGAGTGGTCCACACACAATGACAATAATACAGAATCAATAGATTCCCTCATTAAAGCAATTCTAAACGTTCTACAAGTAGCAAATTAACAAGTCACAAATACTTCATTTAAATTCCTCTTTAAGCATAAAAAGAAAACCTCTATCACCTTTTCTGCTTATGAGGAACTTGACCAGATAGTCACAGATGAGTGGAGTAATCCAGATAAATCCTTGGTTATACCCAAGAAATTTGAACGTACATATGCATTTCCCATAGACAAGGTAGACCTTTGGTCTAACCTGCCAGCAGTGGACCCCACAGTATCCAGACTGTCTAAACATACTACTATACCATTTCATAATGCAACAGCTCTTAAAGACATCAATAGACATCAAGCATGTGTACCTACACATACCAATATGGCCCAAATACTGTCAGAATCTCAGTTTTGCATTCCAAAACCAACACTTTCAGTTCATGGCACTTCCCTTCGGACTAGCCATACCCTGATAGTGTTTACCAAAGTGATGGGTCCTCATTAGGGATAGGTGAAAGTTGTCTGCACATTCCTGTGAGAAATTTCATAAAAACTATGTTGTTGTCCAATTTTTGTGGGAAGATCTGCTTTAAAACCAGTGTTTAAAATTTTCACATCTTTTGCCCATTGGACAAAATCTTTTGCCATTTTTTTCAATGGCTAGAAAGTTTCTGCCCATCGATTTACATTGTTTTCGCATTTCCGCTATAAAAACGTGAAGGCAGAAACAACAGAATCAGCTACAGAGCGAGATAGACGTGATGTGCTGTTCTGCTGTGATATTTTGTCAAAATTGAGGCAGGAAAGGCTCATAGTGACTGCTATCACATTGAGCAGCAAAAGGAGGAACTGGAAGGACCCTCATTATGTGTCCACTGAATCTGAGGAGGAAGTGTCTAGCAGTACCGAACCAATGCTGTCCAGTCCCCCTAAATCACCCCAAGGGATCTTGGGGAATTTAATGAGAAGGGTGGGAGAAATGGAAATGGGAAGGAAGGGAGAAAAGAGTAGTACTAGTGAGAGCAGGACAGGTCAGCTGCCTGTGCCTGCTGCAAGACGTGCTGCACTGCTGCCAATGCCACCATTGCTGTACCTGAAACCACTAGTGTTGTACCTGCTGCCAGATGTGCTGCCCCTTCTGCCAGTGCCACCACTTCTGTACCTGCAGCCACTAGTGTTGTACCTGCTGCCAGATATGCTACCACTAGTGTTGTACCTGCTGCCAGACGAGCTGCCCATTCTGCCACCAGTGCTGTACCTGCAACCACTATTGCTGTACCTGCAACCACCATTTCTGTACCTGCTGCCAGATGTACTGCCTCTGCTGCCACCAGCACTGTACCTGCTGCCAGTGCTGAACCTGCTGCCACCAATACTTTGCCTGCTGCTAGTGTTTCTTGTAGTACTGAGAGGGGGGAGTAAATGATTCCAAGTGTGATAGCAAGGGACCCTAAATCACACTTGCCATTTCCAAGTAGTCCTGCCAGTGCTAGTATTACTACTACTAAGGTCCAGCAGCTTGTTAGTGTTAGGAGTGAAGGAGGAGGTAATCAACAATATCCTCATATTACTAGTGACTGTGACACTGTGAGAGCAGGAAGACTCTGCGGCTGAACTTGATGTGGTTGGTGTTAGTAGTAGTAGCAGTAATGGTGAAGCAGCCAGAGTGGTAGGGAAAACATTTGAGTGATCCAAATCCAGACTAGCAGTCAAGAGAGCCCACACCATTCCTCTAGCTCTGGGAGTCCTCCTCACCTTTCCTTCACTACAGTGTCTAGCTGGAACATGATCCTGAAGAGGCCAGAAATGGTGTTGGGGGGAGAGCATGCTCAGAATTAATACCACCACCAGCAGGAGCACAGATCAGCTGCCTGTGCCTGCTGCTAGTCTACCTTCTCAAAAGGAAATTACAAGTGTGACATAAGGGGGCCCTCTGTCACATTGCTCATCACCTCCTCCAAGCAGCAGTGAGATGTCTGTCTGGAATAGAGCAGCAGCACATAGGGACTAGTGGGGGTGGTGATGATGATGCTGGAGAAGCTGGGGTGGAAGAGACATTGATGGCCTTTTTAGCAGAAACTGAGTAGGAATATGAGACAGGAATGAGGATGGGCATTACCACCACCATCACTAGCAGTGAGATTTTGGAATTAGAGGAATTTGCAACTGCTCTAATTCCTTTTGATGGTGAGTTGCAAGGGCAGCAGGATACTGAGGAGCAAACTAGTGTGCCACAGACCACTGCAGACACTGTGGGAAAGGGGTCAACAACTGATGCGGGACTAGGACAAGTTACACTTGCCATCAGCAGCAATAATCCTGGTCCTAGTTGCAGTGCCGAATCTGAGGCAGTAGCAGCAACAGCAGCAACATTATCCACTGCCACAGACAATGATGTGGAATATGGAGGAGAAGAAGAAAGAGGCCATTCATCTGTTCCCTTCCCCCTGAAGTCACCATGGGTGTGGGACTATTTTTCTCTTGGGGCAGTATCACGGTGCCCGTGCTATTGCTGGCGACATACTGTCAGTTTTACTTTCTGCTGCCTTTTATTGGTTGGTGTGGCTTTGCCCCGCTCAGTATTTGTCCTTAAGTACGGACAAATACGGACGCACCTAGGTTACCTTGGGGGACAGGCCCTAGGTGGCGTTCAGCAGTCCCTAGACCCAGTTAATCAGAAACCCACTATCCAGGCTGTAATCTCTTGGACAGAACACTAAGTGGAGGTTCTGGCCCTGGTGGATTCCGGTGCAGCCGGATACTTTATGGATAATTTGTTTGCTGCGCTACACAAGATTCCGCTGGTCGAAAGGGAATCTCCCTTAGCTATTGAGGACATTGATGGCAGACCATTGGTACCAGCTCAGATCACCATGGAAACTATACCGCTATCTATGAGTATTGGGGCGCTCCACACAGAGGAACAGCGTTTCCAGATTATCCAGTCTCCTCACCATGAGGTCATCCTGAGGTTTCCATGGTTACATCTACACAACCCTAGGCTTGGTCTGAATATTGTATGGGACATTGTGTTTCACACCCTACTAGGATCATGTATACCTCTCCTTCTGTGCCGGCTGAATATAGTCAATTCAGCTATGTTTTCAGTAAAGGAGAGGCTAGTGCTTTGCCTCAGCATCGGATTTACGATTGCGCTATTGATTTGCCTCCTGATGCCATCCCCCCCCCCGGAGTTGCACGTACCCGTTGTCGTGCGAGGAGAATCGGGCCATGGAGGAATATATCTCGGATGCCCTAGAAAGGGATATTAGCAGGAAGTCAACCTCACCCACGGGGGCTGGTTTCTTCTTGGTAAAAAAGAAAAATGACGAGTTACGACCCTGCATCGATTATCGTGGCCTGAAAAAGCTAATGTCCAAAAACGCCTACCCCATATCACTCATCACTGAACCGACAGGTTGAAAGGCTCCTCTATTTACACTAAGTTAGACTTACGGGCTGCTTATAACCTGATCAGAATAAGAGCCGGGGACAAGTGGAAAACGGCGTTTAATACCAGATCTGGACACTATGAATACCTAGTGATGCCTTTTGGGCTATGTAACACTCCCGCAGTGTTCCAGGAGTTTATTAACGACATCCTCCATGACATGCTACAGTCTTGCGTAGTGGTTTATCTTGATGATATACTCATACATTCGTCTAGTTTGTAGCAACACATCAAGTATGTGTCTGAAGTTCTGCTCATATTATGTGAGAACAAATTATTCTGCAAAATCGAGAAATGCGAGTTCCACGAGTCTATGGTGCCTTTTCTGGGCTTTGTGATTTCTAAGGATGGCATTGCTATTGGATAACTTGCAGCAGTTTTGAAATGACCACGACCCAAGGGACTCAAAGCTGTTCAGTGCTTTCTTGGTTTTGCCAATTACTATAGGACATTTATTTGAGACTTCTCCACGATTGTTAGCACAAGGGTGCTGATCCCTCCCAATGGTCTGAGGCAGCTGAACAAGCCTTTGTGACACTTAAATCCGTCTTTGCATCCGCTTCTGTACTGTCCCACCCTAACCCCTCCCTTCCATTCACCTTGGAAGTTGATGCCTCTGAGACTGTGTTAGGGGCAGTACTGTCACAGCGTCTGGACTCGGGGAGTGTGTTAAAACCATGTGGGTTCTTCTCCAAAAAGTTGTCTAGTGCCCAGAGTCACTACGAGATTGGGGACAGGGAACTCCTGGCAATTATTCTTGCTCTTAAAGAATGGCACCACTTGCTGGAAGGTACTAGGACTCCGGTGTTGATCCTGACAGACCATAAAAACCTGATGTATCTTTCTGAGGCTAAGAGGTTGTCCTCTCGACAGGCCAGATGGGCCTCATTTCTGTCCCACTTTAATTTTATTGTATCCTACCTGCTCGGTTCCAAGAATGTTAGGGCAGATGCCCTGTCCAGGCAATTTGGTCCAGAGACGGATAAAGATGAGGTCCCACCCATCATTCAGCCAGATCGCATTTTCGCTACCTTGCGAACCAGCATCACTTTGCCACCAGGGGAGGAGATTCTTGCTACTCAAGCTGATGCACCCCCTGATACCCCAGTGGGCAAGTGTTTTGTAGCTGAGCCATTCCGTACCCGCCTACTTGAAACATATCACGCATCTCAGGCAGCTGGGCACATAGGGAGGGACCAATTGATTTGGTCTCTTTCACAATTGTTCTGGTGGCCTTCTTTACATGCTGACTGTGCCGCATTTACAGCAGCTTGTACTATGTGTGCCCATACCAAGTCCCCTAGACACCTCCCAGTTGGGTTACTTCAACCAGTACCTAATGGCGAGCGTCCTTGGTCCCACATTTCTATTGATTTTCTGGGAGAATTGCCAGTGTCTAGGGGTTATTCTTTCATTCTGATGTTGGTCGATAGATTCTCTAAGATGGCACACTTTGTGCCCCTTCCTGGCCTTCCCTCGACTCAGGAGTTGGCTATTGTCTTTGCCAGAGAAGTGTTTCGGTTGCATGGGGTACCCAGGGTACTGGTGTCGGACCGTGGGAGCCAATTTGTGTCCAGATTTTGGAGGGCATTCTGTGACCAGATGGGCATACAGTTGTCCTTTTCGTCTGCCTACCATCCCTAGACCAATGGAGCCGCCGAGCGTGCCAATCAGGGATTGGAACAATTCCTACGCTGTTTCGTGTCCGATCATCATGACAATTGGGCTGACCTTTTGCCATGGCCAGAGTTCGCCAGGAACTGTGCGGTTAATTCATCATCCGAGAGCTCCCCGTTTCTCATTAAGTATGGGTTTGTAACGGTTTGTTTGACACACAGACACAGATTTATGATAAAACACAGTTTTATTAAAAGGAATAACCTTCACAGGTCCTGTAGCAAAGCAGACTAGTACAGACACACGACAGGTTATATAAATATCAACCCACACAGGTACAGCATAAACAATAAGTCCACAATAGTCTATACTGACACAGGTCAGGCAGAGTAATGGTTTCCCAGGAACAAGGTGTATAATGGGTTAATGAACTTCAGAGTGTAAACAGTCCCATGTGCAAAGAGATCAGTGATGGGTCTCTCTGCATATAACCAGCTGAGGAGTGGATGAAGTCAATAGCCAGATCAGCAGTCCTGGCATGAGCTGTAGGCAATACTGGATCAGAGTAACATGAGGTACTGCGGAAGTAGTAACGGAGGCAACACTTGTTCTGAGCAAAAGGCAACAACGGAGACTAGGCCCAGGATAACCTGCCGTAGCAGTAACGGAGCCAACACTGCACTCAGTATAGTTTAACCGGAGGCAACCGGTGGCTCAATAACCAGAGTGGTAACGGAGACAGACACTTGCTTGAGCAGAGGCAACAACGGAGACTAGGCCCAATGGAACCTGTCGTAGCAGTAACGGAGACAACTTGCACTCTGCACACCTTAACCGGAGGCAACCGGTGGCTCAACAGCCAGAGTGGTAATGGAGGCAGACACTTGCTTGAGCAGAGGCAGTAACGGAGACTAGGCCCAATTGAACCTGCCATAGCAGTAACTGAGACAACTTGCACTCTGCACAGCTTAACCTGAGGCAACCGATGGCTCAACAGCTGGAGTGGTAAAGGAGGCAGACACTTGCTTGAGAAGAGGCAGTAACGGAGACTAGGCCCAATGGAACCTGCCATAGCAGTAACAGAGACAATTTGCACTCTGCACAGCTTAACTGGAGGCAACCAGTGGCTCAACAGCCGGAGTGGTAACGGAGGCAGACACTTGCTTGAGCAGAGGCAATAACGGAAACTAGGCCCAATGGAACTTGCCGTACCAGTAACGGAGACAACTTGCACTCTGCACAGCTTAACCGGAGGCAACCGAGGCTCAACAGCAGGAATGGTAAAGGACTGGCCGCTGATACTCTGCAAGGAAATGACCCACTGCCAGACAGTCAGAATGTCGCCTAGGCGACACAGTACAGGAACGCCAAGAAGCCGGAATGGATCACGGAGCAGGAACATCAGCCAAGCCGGGTCAGATCATGGAGCAGGAACGTCAGCCAAGCCGGGTCGAATCACAGATCAGGAACGTCAGCCAAAGCCGGGTCAGAGTCACGGAGCAGGAACGTCAGCCAAGCCTGGTCGAATCACGGAGCAGGAACCTCAGAGAACAGTCAGGCAATCCGGGTCAGAACACAAGGGCAGCAGACAATATGCAGAGTGGTCAGGCAGGCCAAGTCGGTACCCTGGGAAACATAGAGCAGATAATGCACTGGCACAGGAACACCACAAAAGGCACCGGAGGGGTGACCCTAGCCCAGTATATAAAGGTCACACTGGGTGGGACTAACACACAGTAGCCAATGGGAGCAAGGCACAGACTAGACTGACAGAAAAACAAAAACAAAAGGCACGGGCACCGTGATAGGGTTCCAACCATGCTTGCTCCCGGACTCATTTCAGACGCAGCAGATTCCAGCTCTGGACGAGCATATCAAGCAACTCCACTCCACTTGGGCACAGGTACAAAGGACCCTCAGTACTAGGGTATGGCTATCTTCCAGAAACCTCAATTTGCAAGTTTCTTGTAATAAGTTGGCTCCTCAGTTCATTGGTCCCTTTAAAGTTATCCGCAAAATTAACCCTGTCTTGTACTCCCTGGATCTCCCAGCATCCATGCGGATTCACAATGTGTTCCACATATCCCTTCTGAAGCCATTGATCTGCAACCGTTACACTATCACTCCTGCGGTCCCCGGTCCTGTTCAAATGCAAAGTCAGGATGAGTACGAAGTTCAAAATATTATTGACTCCCAAAGGTTCAGAGGGAGATTACAATATTTGGTCCATTGGAAGGGCTATGGCCCTGAAGAGTGTTCCTGGGTTAATCAGAATGATCTCCATGCTCCCAGGTTGTTGTGTAAATTTCATGCAAATACCCTCAGAAACCGGGCCCCTCTTCTCGGGGAGGGGGTCTTTGAGAGGGGGTATTATCACGGTGCCCGTGCTATTGCTGGCGACATTCTGTCAGTTTTACTTCCTGCTGCCTCTTTTTTGGTTGGTGTGGCTTTGCCCCGCTCAGTATTTGTCCTTAAATACTGGGCCTTGTCACTTCTCTGGTGCCCTTTCATGGTGTTTCCATTGCCAGTGCTTGTTCCAGTTATTCGTGTGAGCTCTGTGTATGACCCAGACTGCCTGACTACTCTGCTGTATCCGTTCCTGCTCTGTGTATCGACCTGGACTGCCTGACTACTCTGCTATTCACGTTCCTGCTCTGTGTACCAACCCAGATTGGTTAATGTCCCTGCTCTGTGTACTGACCCGGCCCGGCTGATGTTCCTGCTCTGTGTACCAACTCGGACTGGCTGAGTTCCTGTTCTGTGTCAGGATGAGTACGAAGTTCAAAATATTATTGACTCCTGAAGGTTCAGATGGAGATTACAATATTTGGTCCATTGGAAGGGCTAGGGCCCTGAAGAGCGTTCCTGGGTTAATCAGAATGATCTCCATGCTCCCAGGTTGTTGCATAAATTTCATGCCAAATACCCTCAGAAACTGGGCCCCTCTTCTCGGGGAGGGGGTCTTTGAGAGGCGGTTACTGTCACGGTGCCCGTGCTGTTGCTGGCGACATTCTGTCAGTTTTACTTCCTGCTGCCTTTTATTGGTTGGTGTGGCTTTGCCCCGCTCAGTATTTGTCCTTAAATACTGGGCCTTGTCACTTCTCTGGTGCCCTTTCATGGTGTTTCCGTTGCCAGCGCTTGTTCCAGTTATTCGTGTGATCTCTGTGTAAGACCCGGACTGCCTGACTACTCTGCTGTATCCGTTCCTGCTCTGTGTACCGACCCGGGCTGCCTGACTACTCTGCTATTCACATTCCTGCTCTGTGTACTGACCCGGATTGGCTAACGTTCCTGCTCTGTGTACCGACCTGGCCTGGCTGAAGTTCCTGTTCTGTGTACCGAACCGGTTTGGGCGAACATTGTCCATGTATCAGGGCCTGACTGCGGTCCCATCCTGTATCCAGCTTGGGGCTGTAATCCGGTGTCCTCTCTGTCCTCAGACAGAGCCTCTGTTGCCTCGTTGCTGCTCAGGCAGTCTACATACGGTAGCCCTGTCACTTATTGTGTCGTGCGGGCGACACTCTGGTAGATCCATCTGGTTGCACCATGGTACTCTTGACCTTTTACTGCTGCATCTGAGGTTGGACTTACTCTGGGCGCCTCAGGCTACTCTCACTATCTGGCAGTCAACAGTAGGTCTGAGCGTTCGTTAACCCCTTCGGGGGTGGTGCCATTTTCCACCGGATTACAGACATTGCAGTCTCTGTTGGGTGTTCCTCCGAGCATACAGTTGCAGTCCTCCGTTACTGCTACGGCAGTCCACAGCTTGTCATGGGCCTCCATTTACTCCTGTGGCATTACTCGCTATTCCGTCACTTTCTGCAGAGTGATAGTCTTGAGGGCCTCGCGCTATTAGGGCCTGTCAGCCTTCCTGGCCTAATAGTAACCATTTCAGTGCTGTCTCGTTTGAATATCACACGAACTATACCTGACCTGTGTCAGTATATTTTTGTTGCTGATATTTACATATACTGGACCCTTGTGGGTATTGATTATTGTAACCTGACCTGTGTCAGTACTATATTGTGTACATATATTACTGGAAGGGCAAACCACCAACTATTGCCACAAGGCTTAAACAGACTATTAGACAAGCACATAAACTAAAATCTATTCCAGCACCTTTCAGGATCACAGCTCATTCAACTAGGTCCATCAGTACTTCATGGGCCTTGAAGAACCAATCTACTGTTGACCAGTTGTGCAAAGCAGCAATATAGTCATCTATTCACACGTTCATGAAGTTCGACAAAGTTAACATTTTTGCATCTCAAGATGCCACTATTGGCCACAAAGTCTAGAGGCCATTCTTCATTAGTTTTCTTTCCCTCTCACTATTGTTGGGACATCCCCATGGCCCCTGCATCCCTTAGTGATGCTAGAGAAAAGGGAAGTTTTTACTTACCATTACATCTTTTTCTCTTAGTCCATTGAAGCATGTAGGGCATCCCGTTCACAGAAAACTAATTGTGTGAGGATGCTCTGCCATTCTTGGGGGCTCTGTTTTCAGTAGGCCAGTTTAGTAAGGCATTAACACGCAGCTGGAAAAATTGTTCAGTGTTAATCCCCTCACAGGCATATGTGTAGCACATCATGCATTATTTCGGGTGAGGTGCGTATAGCTCTAATCTGCATGACAGAACACCAGTCACCCAATATGATCTAAGCAAATACCTTGTTTTTCAGGTTCCCTGCATAGAACTAAGAAAATGTGGCTTTTTCTAATGCCATATAAAGTCATTGAGTGTTTTCTGAAGGGCTTCTAGGAAATAGGCAGGTAATAGAATGGGAAGGGTCTGAAAGAGGTAGAACAAACTTGGGAGTATCATCATTTTAATGAGGTTAGATAGTCAGAATCAAGAAATATATAAGGAGTGCCATTTACCGAGATCCTCTTTTATGGTCTCAAGCACGGGGAGACAGTTTTCTGAGAACAACTCCTGTGTAGAAGAGTTAAAATAGATCCCCAAGTGCTTAATGGTTGCTGAGATCCAATGAAAAGGAAATTGTCAAGATCTCTGCCGCAACCAATTCGAAGGTTTAGCAGATAATCTTAAAGAGAAAAAGTTCACTATAGAGATTAAAGACCTGGAAGTGGACTTGTCTTGAATACCTGTAATATCTGGACTGAGACTGATGGTGTTAAGAAGTGGTTCCAGGGACAACATGAAAAGAAGCAGAGGGGGCAAATCTACCTCATTCCATTAGTGATTCCAAATAAGTCAGATAAGAAACCATTTGCCCTCACTCTGACATGGTTGGTGGAGTAGAGGCTAAAAATCAAGGCAAGAAAGCAAGGATCTGTTCCTATATTATGAAAGGCCTCCTTCATGAACAGCCACTGTACCTGTCACTCTTCTGGTAACCAAAACATAGTAGGCACTTTGCAGGATAGGTATTGTCTGGTCCAGTAGCTAGTGAGAGACACTAGGGTTTGTGGCTTGGGTCTGTAGTAAGTTGCAGGTTCTCTATTGCTGCAGCCATAGCCAGGTTAAGTTGCTGGCTGCGAAGCCAGAGGTCCGACTCAAGTTGATCCAGGGCCCTGATGTCACGGTTTGTTATGACTCTCAGACACAAGTTTTAGGTAAAAAAATCAATTTTATTGAAATAATAAAATGATCACTAGGATGGCATCACATACATATATAAATCATGATAAATAGTACAGACAGAATGCAGACTCTACCGGTCCTGTCAATATACCGGACAGGACAGTCTGAGATATATATATATTAGGCTCTACCGGCCTTGCCAATACCGGTAAGGTAACCTGCAGATGGAATAGCATAACGGTTCTACCGGCCTTACCAAATTACCCGGCAAGGCAGCCCCATAAAGTACACAGTGTAGGCTCTACCGGCCCTGCCAATACCGGGTAAAGCAACCTCAGATGGAATGTGGCAAAAGGTTCTACCGGCCTTACCAATACCGGGCAGGGCAGCCCAGAGATAGTAATAGCAGTCGGATGATAATAGCAGATTGACAGGATCTTAAGCAACCCAGTGTACGCACACTGAGACCAACAGGGGAATCGTATAGCCGCGAGGCTACGAGCAACCAATGTCCTCACACTGGAGTAACAAATGAATCTTAAAAGCCGCAAGGCTTAGGAGCAAACCAGCGTCCGCACGCTGGGACCAACACTGAATTGTATAGCCGATAGGCTTTGGAGCAACCCAGTGTCCGCACACTGGGGTAACAAGTAAATCATATAGCCGCAAGGCTTTGGAGCAAACCAGCGTCCACACGCTGGGACCAACACTGAATCGTATAGCCGATAGGCTTTGGAGCAAACCAGCGTCCGCACGCTGGGACCAACACTGAATCGTATAGCCGATAGGCTTAGGAGCAAACCAGTGTCCGCACACTGGAGTAACAAGCAAATCGTATAGCCGCAAGGCTTTGGAGCAAACCAGCGTCCACACGCTGGGACCAACACTGAATCGTATAGCCGATAGGCTTTGGAGCAAACCAGTGTCCGCACACTGGAGTAACAAGCGAATCGTATAGCCGCAAGGCTTTGGAGCAAACCAGCGTCCGCACGCTGGGACCAACACTGAATCGTATAGCCGATAGGCTTTGGAGCAAACCAGTGTCCGCACACTGGAGTAACAAGCGAATCGTATAGCCGCAAGGCTTAGGAGCAAACCAGCGTCCGCACACTGGAGTAACAAGCGAATCGTACCGCCGCAAGGCTTTGGAGCAAACCAGCATCCGCACGCTGGAACTAACAAGCAATGTCGCCGACGCGACCAGACAGAAGGTCGCCAGGATACAGGAGACAGGCGATGAGATGACAGGAACCAGCAACGATCAGTCAGGTCAGGAAACAGCAGAGAAGAAGTTCAGCAGGAACTGCATCACCAGAGACTAGGCCGGAACCAGGACTGGAACAACTCAGCATGCAGGAGGCACAGAAACAGTTGAGATCAGGAACTCAGGAACACTGGAACAGAGGCCCAGCTATCACTGGACATAGTGATAGCAAAAAGGTCAGAAACAACACGAAAGGGCAATCAAAGGGTGCCCAATCCAGGTTTAAATAGGCAATATGAGGCGGGCTATATGCAGACAGCCAATAGAAGCCCCCTACTGGTGACAGACAAGGAAATGCAGCAATCACGGGCACCGTGATACCTGACCAGGATGAGAGACCTGTAAACTGAAGGAGAACCAGACAATGGACCCCTATATGCAGATAAAGGCAACACGGGTGTCCCAAAGGGGATGCAAAAATAGATAGATGTGCCTAGTACCCAAAGGATGACCTCCAGGATAGGACGGATACTGTAGATGGAAAGGCGGCAGATGTTACAGAGTAATCTGATGGTACACTTTGGTGGAAGACGGGGCAATACAGGAAGGCAACAAGGGAAGTGGGATTCCTGTGACACTCCCAAAAGTAACCTGCAACTGTAACAGAAGAGGTTCTGAGAGAACCAGCGATTAAAAGACCCAAGACCAGAACTGCAGGAACAGACTAAAGGCAGAGTGTCTTTGGATGCAGGGATCCAGAAAACTTCCCAGGAGAATAAGAGGCAAGAGTGTGCAGGACCACAACCCACAGTCCAAACCAGAAAGGAGCTACAATGGGAGGATCACTTGGCAGAGCAACAGTGGGGAAAGCCCACCACCAAAACTAGAGGCAAGCAAGCCAAAAGAGACAATTCTCTAGAGAGAATTCAATCTAGGAGGCAGGGATGCAGAAGAGAATAGCTCCAGAGGAGTTAGCGGGCAGGACTGCTATCAGCAAAGAACAGCCAGCACAACCCTAACGGCAGGAACAGCAGGGAAGACTGCTGCAATATCGTATAATGGAGGGCAAGACCTCTGACAAAGGAAAGCAGTGGCCTAGAAAAGTCAACAAACGCGGCAGCGCCACTGGGATTAATACAAGTGGTGAGGCTGCTGGAACAGCACAAGTGAAGAGGTTGCTGGGGCAATACAAGTGGTGAAGCCACTGGGCAAGACAAGTGACAAGGCCTCTGGGGCAATACAAGCGACGAGGCCGCTGGGGCAGCACAAGAGGCGAGGCCGATGGGAAAATAAGCAGCAAAACCACAAGAGCAAGCGGGGGGAAACAAGCAGAAGGCCTCACTGGTACAAGCGGCAGGCCGTTAGGGGCAAAAAAAGGAGACGGCAGGGCCGCAAGCAGGGCAGGACCGCAACACTAGACCACAATGGACTAGAAGGAGGAGTGGGACCGCCACAAAGGCTGGGGACCAACATGGAATAGTTGGAGAAAAACCTGGTCATACACACAAAGACAGCCAGGCGAGGTACCCAAGGATCAGGCAAAATGGAAGTCAGCAACCAGGATTCAAACCAAAACGGCAATAGCAACTAACAAACCAGAATAATCGGGCAAGGAGAGAAGGATTCTCAGGCCAGATATGGAGATCCTGTCCAATGGAAGGTAAGGGTGTGACAGTGCCCCCCCTTCACTAAGGAGAGCCTTAAGGCAACCAGGCATAGTGGGATGACCTCTATGACATTTTTGAGAGAGGGAGCATGTACATGAGCTGCTGGAATCAAGGAACGGCCTTCAGGACTGGAGCCCTTCCAGTGAATGAGGTACTGGATGTGTCTATGGACAAGAGTCCAGAATCTTTTGGATCTCATATTCAGGTTCACCTTCCACCAGAACAGAAGGAGGAGGAGTATGCCGTTGAGAGAAACAGTTTTGACAAGCTGGTTTAAGCAAGGATAAATGAAACACATTACAGATGCGTAGAGGAGGAGGAAATGTCAGTGAAAAGGTAACTGAGGATAGCTGGCGAGTAATCTTATAAGGACCAATAAACCTGGGACCAAACTTGGATTAAGATACTTGTAAATGAAAGCTCTTGGTAGCTAGCCATACAAAATCTCCTGGGCAATAAGCAGGACTATGAGAATGTTGTTGGTCCACTGCCGTTTTCTGGACAGTAGCAGCATGAGCTAAGCAGGACTGAATCACAGACCAAAGCTGGGCTAGATAATCAAAAAACCTGTCAGCATCCATAACATCAGAGGGTGTTGGACATGGAGAAAACCTGGGGTTAAACCCAAGAGCAGCAAAGAAAGGGAAACAATGTACACAGTCATGATATCTGTTCTTGAAAGCAAATTCTGCAAGCAGGAAGACATAAGTCCAAGTGTGTTGACCAAGGATTGGTTGGTTTGTTACGTTTGGCCATTAGATTGGGGGTGGTAAATAGAGGAAAAATGCAGAGAAATCTGCAGACAAGAACAAAACACTTTCCAGAAGCAAGCAATAAACTGAGAGCCTCTGTCGGAAACAATGTACGCATGGCACCCATGAATTTGAAAAATGTGTAAATGGAAAATTTTTGCAACAGCAGAAGCGGTAGGTAGGCCAGCAAGAGGAACAAAATGGGCTTGCTTGTAGAATCTATCTACCACCACAAAAATAGTATTACAACCCTTGGACACAGGTAAGTCAATAATAAAATCCATAGACAGATGAGTCCAAGGAGAAGATGGGATGGGTAACATAACAGCACAGCAGGAAGGTTTGTGTTGAGCACAAGAGGAACAAGCTTGAACAAAATCACTAACATCCTGTTGAAGAGATGGCCACCAGAACTGGGGTAATACAAGATCAAGAGTCTTGCAAACCCCAAGATGACCTGTCACAGGAGAGGAATGTATCCATTTGAGAATCTCAAGGTGAAAATGCGGTGGAACAAACCAAGTCTGAGGAGGCTGTAAGCTGGAAGGAACAGTTTGAGCTTTCTGAATCTTCTCTAAGGTTGCATAGGATAAGGGAGCCAAAATCTTCTCAGTTGGAATGATAGATTCTGGAGTAGCCTCAGGACCAGGTTCAGATTGGCAGGAGAGAACATCCACTTTGATGTTTTTGGAACCAGGTCTATAGGAAATTATAAAGTTAAACCTAGTAAAAAAACAAGGCCCAACGAGCCTGTCCAGGATTAAGGCAATGGGCAGTCTTTAAGAAGTGAAGATTTTTATGGCCCATAAGAATAAGGACCAGGTCAGAGGAACCTTCCAATAGATGATGCCAATCCTGCAGAGCAAGTTTAATGGCCAGGAGTTCCCTGTTGCCAACATAATAATTGCTCTGTGAGCTGGAAAATATTCTTGAAAGGAAGGAACAGGGGTGCGCCCGGTTGGAGAAAGGATCACAATGGGAAAGGATGGCCCCGGCACCTTGTTAGGAGGTGTTAACTTCCAAGATGAATTGACATGAAGGGTCTGAAAAATGGAGTATGGGAGCAGTAGTGAATGCCTTCTTGAGTTTGTTTAAAACTGCCATGGTTGTAGGAGACCAATTATGCGGATCTGCTCCCTTCTGAGTCAGAACAGAACTAAAGGAACAGACTAAAGGCAAAGTGTCTATGGACACAGGGACCCAGAAAACTTCCCAGGAGGATAAGAGGCAAGAGAGTGCAGGACCACAACCTACAGTCCAACCCAGAAAGGAACTACAATGGAGGGATCTCTTGGCAGAACAACAGTGAGGCAAGCCCACCACCAAAACTAGCCAAAAGCAAGCCAAAAGAGATAACCCTCTAGAGATAGACCAATCTAGGAGGCAGGGATGCAGAAAAGAACATCCTTCAAGAGGAGTTAGCAGGCAGGATTGCTATCAGCAAGGAACAGCCAGCACAACCCTACCGGCAGGAACAGCAGGGAAGACTGCTGCAATATCACACAACCACTGACAAAGGAAAGGCGTGGCCTAGAAAGGGCAACTAATGCAGCAGAGCCGCAGGGGTTAATAAAGAGGTGAGGCTGCTGGAACAGCATAAGAGCAGAGACCGCTGGGGCAATACAAGTGGTGAAGCAGCTGGGCAACACAATCGGCGAGGCCAGTGAGCTACACAAGCAGCTAGACCACGGGGACAATACAAGTGGCGAGGCCGCTGGGACAATACAAGTGGCACAGCCTCTGGGGCAGTACAAGCTGTGAGGCTGCTGGGACAGTACAAACAGTGAGGCTGCTGGGACAATAGAGGCGGCGAGGCTGCTGGGGCAGAAAAAGCAGCGAGGCTGCTGGGGAAATGTACAGCAAGGACGCAAGAGCAAGTGGAAGGCCGCAGGGGGAAAACAAGAGGAAGGCCACACTGGTACAAGTGGCAGGCTGACAGGGGCAAAAAGAGGAGGCAACAGGACTGCAAGTGGGACAGGACCACAAAACTAAGCCACCAGGGACCAGAAGGAGGAGTGGGACCACTACAAAAGCTTGGGACCAACCTGGAATAGTTGGAGCAAAACCGAGTCATACACAGAAAGACAGCCAGGCAAGGCACCCAAGTATCAGGCTAAAGGGAAGTCAGCAACCAGGATTCAAACCAAAACAGCAATAGCAACTAACAGACCAGAATAATCGGGCAAGAAGAGAAGGATTCCCAGGCCAGATAAGGAGAGCCTGGCCAATGTAAGGTAAGGGCATGACAGTACCCTATCAAAGGCATTTTCAGCATTGATTGAAACCACTTTAGAGGTATTATTCTTGGCCTCCTGACCACAAACAAAATCTGCTTGATTGGGGTGGATAAGAGATGGTAGAAATCATCTGAGTCTGTTCACCAGCATGTTTTGCCCAGAGTTTGATAGCAATATTTTTACAATACATGAGGCAAATAAAGTCAACTTGATATTTTTAGTTGCTAACTAAGCAGATTTAGGATGCAAGCTTTCAAAACCTCTTCGGTCTCTTCCTCAGGCATGTTATACAAATAAATATGAAAATATCTCTCTTAAATACAGGTACACAGTACATTGTTTAGAATGGAAAGCAGATAAGATCAGCTCAGTCCAGGCCCAGATTCTTTGATCAGTAAGTGGTAACACAGTTCTGCCAGTGGTATCTGTCTTTTTGTTGTTAGTACTGGGGTGTGCAAAAAAGTGAGAAAAATTTCCTGCATGACTTTTCATGAAAAATTCCAGAGTTTTCACTTTTTTCACGAAAGTTTTCTTTTTCTCCAATGCAAAATTTTCCTCCTTTTCTCCTATTCCTGCCAATTTTTCACCTATTCCAACACATTATTTTCATATTCTAACATATTTTCCATCTATTCAACACATTTTTCTCCTATTCTGACACATTTTTCTCCTATTCCAACACATTTTTTTCCTATGTTTAATATGGTGCAACATTTCCCAGCACAATATTACTTCTTTTGAGGGCTGTAGTGGAGAAATAAATAGCTGGAAGTCAAAGTTGTGAGTCCTACAGCAACATATACCTTGAAAATTGTGTTAGCAAGTAGAGTGTGCCTTTGTCCTTTGCCCATAACACTTACTTCCTGCTTAAAGGGATAGTAATACTTAAAATGTAAAAAAAAATGTTGTAGGGTTTATCCACCTAAGAAAACAAGAGTACTCCCACTGCTGAAAGGTGTTTTATTCAAAAGTTATTACAGCTCAAAGTTGAATGTTTTATGTGCAATATCACAGTGGCCTGAAATTGTACAGTCACAATGGAGATTTATGGTCTATGGACCAGAGCTGTCCATAGGCTTGTGTAACAACAGCGCCACTGTACAATTTCAGGCCACTGTGATATTGCATCTAAAAAAATCAACTTTGAGTGACACTGGCACATATTCATGATGATGTCAAGTGATTAAAAAAAAAGTACAACCTACAATGTGGCAAATGTATATGGAAGTGGTTGGGGACTGGCGTGGTGTGATTGGTGGGACCTTGACAAACTGCATCCACCCCGGGAGAAGAGGGATCTTCATCGTTATTGCACATGCTGCAGCAACAATTGCTGCAGTCAGTTTTTGTACTACCACTTTATTCCCACGTCGCTGCATTGCATCACCTTTCCTCCTTCTGCTTGTGCATTTGTTAGACATTACTCAACTACTGTGTGTGTTTTTACTCTCTACAATACACAACTGATGGCGTGTGATGTCTTGCCTTGGCCCTCAACAAAATTCTCAATGTCATCTGCTGTCTATCAAGCCTGCCTCAGTCACAGAGCTCCCAGTTAGCTGTCTTATATATTTATTTGTTTAATTATATATGTTTTTTATTTATTTATTTTTAAGTTGTCCGCCATATCTTATCACAGTTAGTCCCCCCAAAAAATATATATCACATCCCTGCAATGCTCTACTCCTCCTCCTCCCCCTTCTCCTTGTGCGTTTGCTGGACATTGCTCAACTACACTGTGTTTTTTACTCTACTGTACACTACACAACCGATGGAGCTGTATGATGCCTTGCCTAAGCCCAGTCAGTTGTCTGTCACTTAATATATTTAGTTCTTTGTTAATTTTTTTTTAAGTTGTCCACCCTGTTGTCTTATCACAGTCTGTCCAAAAAAAATAACAACTAAAAAATAAAATCAGCAACTTCTTTCCCCAAACTTCCCCACCTAGCACAGAGACAATAACAACAAGATCAGAAAGCAAATAGGTCCCCAGCTGCCTGAGTCTTGCCAATCAGTCAATCTGAATTCTAGGATATTATTTGGGGTCAACCTCCTTAGTCCCTTCTTCTCCCCAGAGTGCCCCACTGACTCTCCTAATACAGGGAACAAATGTCTTAAGTAAAAGATTCCCTAAACTAAACTTCAATTCTCCATCTTCTCTAGCTCAAACAAAGTGCTGCTCTCTCCTCTCACAAACACAGAATGGCATGCTGTGAGAGCCTGACACCCTTTTATATGGCTGTAGAAAACATTCGTGTGGTGGAGAAAAATGTTTCTTCCCATTGATTTCAATGGGCAAAAAAGGTGGGAAAAAGAGGAAACCAGCATTTTTTAAGGGAAATTATCTGCCAAGTTGAAAGTGCCATTATTTGCCCTTTTAAAATTTTAGTCCCACCCTTGTTTTGTGAACTGACCTTATACTTTTGATTTAGTTGATCCCCACAACCTATTTTACTATCACCTCAACAATTATTTTTACAGGTTACTACTGCGACAGAGAAATAGAACCTGTTGGTGATTTGACCAAGTTTATATGTCCACAAGGGTATTTTTGTCCAACTGGAACACATTATGGCACTCAGCACAGCTGTCCTGCAGGGACATATGGAACAAGACCTGGTCTAACAAGCATCACTGAATGTATTACATGTCCTACTGGAAAATACTGCAAAGGACTTGGGCAGGATGCTCCCACAGGTATATTAATGTGACATACGTTATATAGCTGATAAAGTTATGTGAAACTCACTACTAAATCATGAAAATAAATACAACTTTTAGGAGATTGTTCACCAGGCTATTGGTGTAAAGAAGGGGCTAAAGAAGAGCACCCAAATGATGGACTATCTGGGGTCCGCTGTCCTTCTGGACACTATTGCACAGCAGGTAACCCATATCTTCCCAACATTATCCCTCATTATTGCAACAAACCATTCTGTTTTTTATGTAAATTGACATTGGTGTCATCCATCTGTAGGAACTCATTTTCCCTCCCCTTGTCCCACTGGAACATGGTCAGACTCAGAAGGTATGAGCAGTGTATTACAATGCCGGACCTGCCCAGGAGCACATTACTGCAATACTACTGGACTAACCTCTCCTTCAGGGCTATGTGCCCCAGGGTGAGTTCAGCTGTGCACAGTGTTATGTTAAATATGTACACAGCATATATACTGTAAATTGAAATAGTCTGCTGAAAATACAAATTCTCTGAAATAAAAAACAATAATAATCAACATTTATAGATTATTATTATTCACATCACTAATATGCTGGATGCGGCATGAATATTTTGAGCTGACAGGAAAAGATGAAAAATTGTGCACCAGATAGAGTAGTATGTAGGTTACAATATTTATCCCACATTCAGTACCTCTCTTAGGGTACTCATATACTTCAGTGGTCTGTTATACAAATTTATGAATAACAGACAAAGATCACAGATGGGAGATTTTATATACACCATTCCCACTTGGGGACTGTCTTATCATTTATAAATGTTTCAGCTGCTCCCCCATGTCCAACTGTCTCCACCACATAATGGACCAAGAAAGAAAAAGTGCAAGTACGAATTCTTCAGATAGAGAGAGCTTGAACAATATTTCATTGATATATTGAACTGGTACTCACAGGGTTAAACAAACCGGTGTTCTCCCCACACAGGCATTGGAAATAGTGTGCAGGGTATTCAAAGCAAGATTTTCCCTGCTCAAGCAACAGTGGATACTTCTTTTCTTCTCAGTAAATAGTCCTTTAATTGATGTTTTATCTGAACCCAGACAAATGCTGAAAGATGATAAAACAAGCTGGAGTATTGCTCTACTTATTAAAAATCTTAAAAAATGACATGTCATGGATGCAGTAGTTGACGAGGCGGAAAAAAGACATGCGTTTCTCAAGTCCAGCCCATGCCAAAAACACCCCTGTTGTTCTATAGGAAGGCAACCCAACCCTGAATCCATTTCCAACTTAGATCCAAGTGGGTAAAAATATTCTTTCCTGACTCCAAATGGCAGTCTGATGGTTCCCTGATCTTTTTGGTAGTAAAGGTTTGAGTAAAGGATCCCTTTGTAAAATGGTCCAATTCATCTTCAGAATGCACTGTATCTCATTATGTGCTACATTATATTGTGTTATAAAACCTAATTGATTATGTTATTTATTTTTCTTTTTTACTCTAATCCCTCTTTCATAATTTGTTCTCTCAGTATATCTTCTCTATGGATTTCTTTCATTCTCTTGAAGAAATCCACTATCATTAAAGGGATAGTAATACTTAAAATGTAAAAAAATAAATGTTGTAGGGTTTATCCCCCTGAGTAAAACAAGAGTACTCCCACTGCTGAAAGGCGTTTCATTCAAAAGTTATTAATTTTCAAAGTTGAATTTTTTACGTGCAATATCACAGTGGCCTGAAATTGTACAGTGGCACTGTTGCTACACCATCCTATGGACAGCTCTGGTCCCGGGACCATAAATCTCCATAGGATGGTGTAGCAACAGCGCCACTGTACAATTTCAGGCCACTGTGATATTGCACCTAAAAAATTCAACTTTGAAAATTAATAACTTTTGAATGAAACGCCTTTCAGCAGTGGGAGTACTCTTGTTTTACTCAGGGGGATAAACCCTACCAACATATTTTTTTTACATTTTAAGTGTTACTATCCCTTTAATTTCACTGCAGTTCCTTCTAAGCCTTAAGAATTGGCTATAGGGGACATTATTTAGCCATTTCTTATGATAAGAGGTGGTATAACTTAAGTAACTATTAGTATCCACTGTTTTAAAGTGTTTATGACTTTTGAACTTATTGTCCTTTGCTATTTTCAATTGTGTACTAAAAGTGGATGTCAATTGTATATTCCATGGATTATTGATCAAGTATTCCACAAAGAGCTGAAAAGAGTCAACAATTCCTTGTCAAAACACAAATAGGTCATCAATGAAGCAGAGATAAAGAATAAGATTTGCAGCAAAAGTGCATAACTCAGCATGAATCGTGTTCCCATTGCCACTCCCTTGATCTGCCTATAGTATTTGTATAACGAGCATAATTTAAAATAATTATGTTCTAACATGAAAATAACAGAATCAACAATAAAATATTGTTGCTTCTTAGACATTAGAATATCCATTTTAAGAAAGTGTTTAACTGCAAGTGTAGGATGAATACCATTTTGTTTAATCCTGTGCGTACCAGTTCAAAATATCATTGAAAAATTGTACAAGCGCTCTCTAACTGTAGAATTATGACTTGCACTTTGTCTTTTTTATATTTTGAGCTGCAGTGGGCTAAAGTTGCTGCCGCCACTGGGCATGCAAACTTTCTGAATGGTAGTGGCAGGTTGGCATCCCAAGCAAAATAGCTATATTTTGTTATATGTGTGTAAAAGCATGCCGTAAATGTGTTCACAACATCACATCTATAACTGTCATAAATGTCCTATTGCAGAAGTACAAGTACAAGTTGTAGTAGCCTCCCAATCAGGCTTGCCTGCACTAAGTGCTATAGCATGGAGAGGAAGACTGGACCATGCCTGCACTTCTATTCAAGCTTCTGTGAATTGCAGGATGAGTCAGTCTAGTGCATTCTTCCAATGTTGGTACAATGCCAGTAGTGTGTAGAAAAAGAACAAGCGTGAGTATGTGTATGGACTGACCAAAAAACTGGGGTGTGGAGTAAAACACAGTTCAACTGTGAACTGAAATAAGCTAGGTTGTGGGTTGGGCAAATTGAATAAGTGTATTTTCTGTGTGTTAAAAACAAAAGCTTTGTTTCCTCCCTTTGCATTTATACAAGTGAATGATTGCAGTCTGTGTTGGGTTTGGGGTTTTGTTGTTTGCTGGTTTCTAATTGGTGGCTTTTTGCTATGTAAAGCTGAGTGTAAGTGCTGGGAATTTAAATAGCTGGGATTTCAAATATAGGGGATTATACAGGGGATCACATATTTATTAACTATTATTAATCAATGGGTCAGGGTAAGTGGGCTCCCCTTTTCACTGGTGCTGCTGACTTCCTCCTCCACCTTGCTATCAGCAGCATCAGGGTCCATTCAGCTTCTCCCGCTGGTCATATTGCTAACCACCACTGCCCATAGTCTACCCATATTTGAGTGCCTATATGGAAGGAAGATGCTATTATTGTTAGGTAATCTTTGTTAGGTAAAAATAGCAACAAGAATGGAATAAAGGAAACGCCACCTGGCTCACCAGTTCATCACTATACAAAGAAAGTGATGTTGTCCACTGTGAATACTTATGTATCTTAAGTTATAGGGTGTACTGGGGGTGTCAAAAATATCTTGTACCTGGGCTCTATATACATTAGTTTCTCCACTGAACAGATTGACAAAGTAGGACAAAATTATTGATATATTACACTAAAAACACAATGGCATGGCTAGTCAGTCATCTGAACTGTAGTCCAATGCATAACATTTACCTTATGTTTCAGGTATTACTGTGTTAATGGATCAGATACATCTACACCTAGTAATGGTGCTTCTGGTGGTCTGTGCCCAAATGGACACTTTTGTCCTCCTGGATCTGCCAATCCAATACCATGTCCTCCGGGTACTTTTATGCCACACAGTGGAGCTGCTGAGTGTTATTCTTGCCCCAGTGGACAATATTGTGTGCCTGGACTGCCCTCCCAGTTGTGTCCTAGAGGTAAACACTAGCATTATATAACTGATGCAGTCACTTACTAACTGTTTTCTATACCCCTCATTAAAGTGATGATAGAGAAAAATAGGTCATCATATAAATTTAATGCAAGGCCCTTAAAGTTATAAAAAAGAATAGCTACTTTTGAATAAGTGGGACTCTTATGCCTTTTTGCAATTTATCTGTCTCTCTGTACAAGAAAAACAGGCAAGTTGTACACATTGCCTTTTGAGATTGGAAACATAGCATATTTAACACATTTATTTACACAAAATATAGCAAGGAAAAGATACACATTCCATAGTGTAGTCAGGGCCGGATTTACATCTCAGGAGCCTGTAGGCACAGAAATCGGAAGCGCCCCCCCATTTGCCATCTCCACTGGACACCTCCACAATGCTTCTATTCGCCACATTGCCCCCCATCATCTCCATATTTCCCTCACATTACCCCCCATCAGCTCCATATTTCCCCCATCTGCTCCAACTTTCCCCCCATCAGCTCCATAATGCCCCCATCAGTTACAACTTGCCCCCCATAAGCTCCATATTGCTCTTACATTGCCAGCCATCAGCTCCTTTTTGCCCCCATCAGCTCCATATTACCCTAACGTTACATCCACCCCTGTTTACTACCTCCTCCCTGGTGGGCCAGCGGCATGGCAGGACAGGTCTGCGCCTCCTTCAGCACAGACCTGTAGGTGCTGGAGCTCCCACGCGGTCTTCTGTTCAGTAATGCAGAGCGCTGGGAGATGATGTCATCTCCCAGCACTCTGCATTACTAAAGAGCTCAGGAGGGATCTCAGCAGCTACAGGTCTGTACCAAAGGAGGCGCAGACCTGACTGAGTAGGGGGTTAGGATAATTAAAAAAAAAAAATTATATATATATATATATATATATATATATATATATATAAATGGAAAAAAAAATGAGTCCCAATGACAGACGCCCCTCTGTGGGGTGCGCCTGTAGGCAGATGCCTACTCTGCCTTACAAGAAATCCGGCTCTGAGTGTAGTTCCACTGTTGATAGCCTGTAATATCAGTTACAGTGACAAAACTTCCGGATATTCATTAAAGTGTATGATCACTGTAGTCCATCCTGCTAGCCAATCCCCGTCATCAGTGAGACATTAATGTAAACAAGCCCCATGCTCCTGCTGCAGCACAATCCTGCCATTCCCTCTGCTCCTTGTTCAATATATTGCCTTAAACAAGGCATAGAGGAAAGGAATGTCTGAAATACTCATACACTGCTCCATTGTCCTCCTCTTGGCACAAGCGGTATTAAGGGGAGGAATGTTGGGGGATGTAGACCAGTATAATAACATTTTGCAGTCATAATGCCTTAAAATAGATTGCAACACATGATTTAGAGCAAAGCCAACATCAAGCATTCGCTACAGAGAGATCCCCACAATATTGAAATGTATATAACATTTTTGTGTACGCTATTATACACATTATAAGCCATAATAATCTATTTACTTCTTTTTATATGTTTGGTTGGTCAACTTCTTGTGTGTAATAAAATTCCACTGAAAAAGTTATTTTATTATCTTGAATTGTGTTTTGTTTTGCCAGACATGGCAGCTAACGCATATAAAGAAATTGTCTAGTCAAGTATGTTTGATATGCATCATTGCCATGCTTATAATAGACATCTTTCTCATTTAAGTTTCTCCACCTGAAGCTGATATAAAACAGATGTCAAAGATAATTTTGACCCTCCATGACATCCCCAACCAAGCAGAGGTTCCACACTTGCTTGAAGCTCTCCCATATGTTATTAATATTGCAAAAAGCAGATTTGGGTACTTAGGATGTCAACAATATAATTTTTGCCACCTGGCACCTACCCTACCACACTGGGTATTTTGTAGTGAGCAGCTATATAATAATGCTGATGGGGGCATCAGAAAGCCCTCACCTGTTTTTATATTATTTTTTATACACCAGAGAATCCTAAAATCCATTACATTGCTTAGTTTTCTGGTTCTTGAAAATGTATTGTTTTTATGCTGTCTATACAGTCCTCAGAGAAGTATCTATTATATCAGGGGAAGTGGGGGATCTTCAGCATTTACTTTCAATCCAGCAAGAGCTTGCACAGAAAAGATAAAATTAATTAGCAATGGCAATAATTTATATAAAAATAATTCAATAGCAATATCTTTCAGTATGCATTATGACATTTGAAAAACACTTTTTGAATCAAATCAAATTACAAAAGAGACTTTCATTCTGGCAAATTGAATAAACTCCAATTTTTCTGAAGCCAGAGAGCTGGGTGATTCATAATCCAAGCAATATTTTGGTAATGACTATTTAATGGGTTTGAAACTACTAGCCCTTACTCTCTTTTACAATAGTATATATCTAAAAAAAAGTTTATATTATTTTTAGGATTTTACTGTCTGCAAGGAACTGGCTTTGACTGGAAACCATGTCCTCCTGGGACATACAGTTCGGAAACTGGGTTGGAAAGTGTCTTTGGCTGCAGAGTTTGTGATGGAGGCAAATATTGCATGTTGTATAATGCCACCCATGTGACAGGAGATTGCTCTGATGGATATTATTGCACTGCAGGTTCCCAGCTGCCCAACCCAGAGCATGAATTGCACGGTAAGGGGACATAATCCTGAATATGCTGCAATAATAAGTAGATAAATATGTATTTAAAGTATTTTAAAAGTGCCTCTGAAGGTTACACAAATATACATCTCTTTTTCCTACCATTTTTTCACCTTTCACATACAGTAACATTTTCAAGTATTGTGCTATATGTCTAAATCACATGGACTGTGTTACTTTATGTGAGTGTGAGTGTTAGCTCATCAACTAACAGGTTATAGAGGTGTTTGCATATTTAGAATTATGTTTAATTAATGCAAGTCCTATGTGAACATGCAAAATAATTTTATATCTATTTGTCTGTCTATCTATCTAGATGGGCAAAAAGTCTTTTTGTGTTCCCGCACAAAATTTCGCTAAAAAAACAAAACATGGTTTTTCGCTTTCTGGCTGGAAGTTTCACCACTATTTGGAAACATGTAGAGTTACAGCCTTTTTGCTAGGAACACAGAAAAGTTCACAAAAATGATTTCCTTTCCCTCATATTTTACTCACTGAGGTGAAACTTCATGCCTATATACATAATCTGATGCACTCTAGTGTGGTGTATTATAGGAGAAAAGCAGAGTGGAAGGAGACAGAGTGGCAGAGAAAGAGAGAGAAAACACATTTCAATCAAATATTAACAAAATAAAGTGGATACTTAGTGGTTCATAGTGCTTGCTGACTCTATGACCACCATAGGATGGTCATAGAGTCGGCTATGAGTAGGCTGACTCTATGACCACCATAGAATGGTCCTTGAGGCTAGTGGCTCACTAAGAAATTTGTCATTAACACTAGCAGTGGCACCATCAGTGCAAAAGGGACTGAGAGCCCACATTCCCAACACCACCACCAGTGATTAAAAAAAAAGAAGAACCTGGATGGACCCTTTTTTGCATTGTGTACTTGCTAATTCCCTTATTCCAGTACAAATGCCCTAGCATATACAGTGTGGAATTCCACCATGTAGGGACCTCCATTTTCAGCTGGAGATGGGGCAGGCTGTTATGCTCTTGTACGGTATATAGCTCATTGTATGCACTGTAGGAGCAGCTAAAATGGACACAGATTTTGCAAGCAATATTCAGCATCTCCCTGAGGATTTCAGATTGTGTCAAGAATCTGGTCACCACTAGATGTAGCACATGGGCAAAGCAGGGCATATGCTCCACATCACGTATTCTCAAGGTAGCAATTATGTTGGAGCCATTATCAGCAGACACAAAACCAGCTTTTAAGGAGCTGTACAAGTGTTACAGCCCTTTGCTCATTACAATAACTACCTGCTTGTACAATTCTGGCACCACCATCCTGGAAAAACAACTGCAGCTTAGGATATGCCATTGAGGAGCTACACATGACATCAGTTCTCTAAATCCTTGGTTTTCTACAAAAGAATACAGTAGCATGTTACTACCAACATCTAGGGAACCTTGTTTTTAACTCCTTCCAAAGAACTCGGGAAGTGTGGGTTGGCAGTTCATGCCAGAAGGACCCTGTAACTTGATAGCTTTCACTCAGTCAGACTACCAGACCTGGCATCAATTGTGCAGACTTCCCTCTCTTCTCTCTGCCCTACTGCTGCTACTAGTAACACAGACACTCTGGCCCACGAATATAACACCTCATTAATGTCCTCCTTGGACCTTCATGCTCCCCTCCAACGTTGACACTCCCACCCCAGGAATCCCAGACCCTGGCTAAATTTAACAACCTGCATGCTACGCACTTGTTGTCGAGCTGCAGAACGTCTCTGGCGAAAGTCTCATTCTGTTGCTGACTTCCACCATTATAAATTCATGTTATCCTGTTTTAACACAGCTCTCACCTAGACTAAACAGAAATACTTCTCTAACCTCATCACTACCCACAAAACTAACCCATGTGACCTCTTTAAAATATTTGAGTCTCTTCTAAAACCCCAACCTTGAACTGCTCCTCCTTCTCCAGCACTTCACAGGACTTTGCTGACTTCTACATCCTCTCCTTTCCTCTCCTCCTATGCCCTATTCCTAGTCCACCCCGAGCAACCCTCAGCTCATTCTCCCCTACAATAGAGGAGGAGGTATCTCTTTTACTATCCTCCTCTCCACCCACTACTTGCCTCTCAGATCCCATGCCCTCTCAACTTTTTAAGGCCCTTGCAACTACTCTTGCTCCCAGCCTTACTAATATCTTTAACTCCTCTCTTTCTACCGGAACTTTTCCATCATCGTTCAAACATGCAATAGTCAGACCTATACTCATAAAACCCTCACTCGACCCAACCTGTCCAGTTTCACTCCTCCCCTTTACATCTAAGACCTTGGAACACCTTGTATTCTCTCGCTTAATCTCTTTTCTCAATTAAAATGCTCTTCTTGACCCTTTACAGTCAGGTTTCCATTCCAACTATTCCACTGAGACAGCCCTAACAAAAATTACTAATGACGTATACACAGCAAGGGACAAAGGACAATTCAGTATACTAATCCCACTAGATCTATCTGCTGCTTTTGACACTGTTGACCATGCACTACTACTGGACACAATGCACACCCTTGGCATCATTGGTACAACTCTAGAATGGATTTCCTCCTATCTCTCTAAATGTACTTTCAGTGTTTCTTTTGCTAACACTTTCTCATCTCCCCACGACCTCTCAGTAGGTGTACCTCAGGGATCAGTCCTGGGACAACTTCTCTTTTCCCTCTACACCCTCTCACTTGGTGACTTCATCTTTTCTCTTGGATTTAATTACCATCTGTATGCAGGTGACACACTATTCTATCTCTCTGTCCCTGACCTCACTCCAGCTGTGCAGTTTCAAGTCACTCAATGTCTCTCAGCCATTTCATCATGAATGGCCCACCACCACCTTAAACTTAATATGGCTAAGACAGAGCTAGTGGTGTTTCCTCCTAAAACCCATCCATCAACACTCTTCTCCATCATAATAGAAAACTATGCTATACACTCAGTATCCAAAGCACACTGTCTTGGGGTCATACTTAATTCTAAATTAACCTTCTCCCCCCATATCCAGGCTGTCACTAGAACATGCCACTTCTTCCTAAAAAATATTGCAAAAATACGTCCTATCCTCTTCATGTCAATGGCAAAAACACTATCTCAGACACTCATTCTCTCTAGACTTGACTACTGCAACATTCTACTCTCTGGTCTTCTTGCTTCTCATCTCTCTCCACTTCACTCTGTTATCATTTCAGCCACAAGAATCACCACATTTGCTCCCAGATACCTTCCCTCTCATCTCCTCCTGAAATCCCTCAATTGGCTACCTATAAAGTATAGTATTTCTTACAAGATTCTCCTCCTCTCCTGTAAGTATCTCTGTTCTTCAGCACTCTCTTACATTTCTGCTCTTATCTTCCGCTACACCCCTTCCCGTCCCCTACGGACCTCTCAAGGGTTCTTCCTGTCCTCACCCTACACAATTTGAGCCCTCTCTTGACTACAAGCTTTCTCACTAGCTGCCCCTCGACTCTGGAATGCCCTCCCTATCACCATTAGCCAGTCATCCACACTCATCACTGTCAAGCATCTCCTCAAAACCCACCTGCTCAGGAAAGCATCTCAATAGCAATATCATCCTCTTGCACACAGATAGTCACACGAGAATCCTTCTGCACTTCTTTCACCACACCTTGTACCTGCACTTATAATCCTCCTCCTACTGTCTCTGTCATCATGAATTCTAATTAGATTGTAAGCTTCTTGGGGCAGGGTCCCTTTCCCAGTCTATAATTCCCTTGCTGCACTTTCCCTCACAAATAATGCAGTGATGGCACTTAAGCTTAATGCTCCTAACCCAGTTCTGTAGTTTTGTATTATATTATTTCAAATTTTGTTAAGTGCTGTGTACGTTTGGTGCTATATAAATAAAGATACATACATACATAGCTTTAAGAACATGATTAGAACAGGTGATAGAGGTGGAGTCAGCATGTGTATGCAGTCTATGACTCTTGCCATCTCCTGCAGCAAACTCGAGTCATCAAATTCCTCTACAACAGGAGCCATATGTGCTATTTAGAATGAACTAACTCTTGGCACACTCTCTGACACATCAATAGCATCAATACTTCTCTTATGTGCACCAGAGCCAGAGGAACTTTTATGAGTGTTTCTGCTGCTGTTGCAATTGTCGCATCTCTGACCTGTTGATAGTGTGTCTCCCAGCTACACCTGTGGTTGTGCTTTAGGTGGGATCTCATTAAGGAGGTGCCTAGATGTGAGCCTGCTTTCCGACCTACTCATGTGCGTTTTGAACAGACAATAACAAGCTTGGCTTTTTGGATCATGAGTGAAGTATCTGTGTACTGTGGACTTCATTTACTGCGGGGTTCCCGAGGGGCTGCTACTACTATTGGGGCTAGATATTGGTTCAATTCTACTACTACTAGGTGTCAAATGTGCTGCATTTGTCTCAGCGGCACTCAACATAGTTAAGATTGTGGATGTTAGTAACCTGTGTTGTTGTTGCTGCTGGTTACTCAACACTAGTAGTGTGTTTTGCTGAATGGAGCTTGGACTTGGAATCGGTAATGATGCTGATGATGACTGACAGGATGACTGTATATTATTTTCTTGTCCAGGGTAATACTTTCCAATTGTTTTTCTCAAAATGTTTATGAATAGGCACAGTGCTCCTTTTTAGTGGTGGAAGATTGAGCCTTTGCCTTTCAACTAACTTTATGGCCATGTCATCATCTCTCTCACTCTCAACTTCATCTATATCCAAAAGAGGAGGATGCTTGAGGGATATATTCTAGATATACGTCATCATCACTAGGTCATCCTCAACATTGCTGACCTCTTCTTGCCCACTTACATTTTTCTAAGCTTTTAGAGTTATCAAACAATTTAATTTTACTTTCAACAAGTTTGCTACTACTTTGAGGACAGGTGTTTCAGTGCTTGTTGTCTCCCTGTCAGATGCAGAAGTTGATTGAGCTGCTACACCTTTTTCCATTATACCATTGTCAAGCAATCCAAGGCTTGGTTCCGACCCTTAGTCCTAATTGGGCTATTCCATGTTAAAAATCTGGCGTTGTCATCTTGTGGCGCCCGATTATCGAGTCAGCTTGCTTTCCATGGCTAAAGATCCACAACCCATCTTTTGACTGGCCTATTGGGCTCCAAGCTGTCATGAAGTTTGTCTTACCATGGTCCAAACTATTGTCACTGTTCTGCAGGATACTGCTTTAAAAAAATATTCCTTCTGAGTACCAAGACCCCATTTCACTCTGTCTGGCCACACTTTAGGGAATGATTTGTCTCCTGTCTATTGCTTGCATCATATATTCAGGAGAACATGGCTATTGATGAGTTAATTTGGCCCTCTACATCACCTGCCACTGCTGGGTTTTTATTAATTTGTAAGAAAGACGGTTCCCTACGACCATATAATGATGTAATGTCTTACTTTCATTCAAAGGCAGTAGGGAATTATAAGTGTAATTAAAAAAGATGTTTAGGTTGTAGCAATAGGGAACACAAAAGAAAACAGCTCCAGGGAATGGAAATGGGCCCCGAAATTTATAATATCAAACAATTCATAAATAGTGGAACTAACTTTGTCAAATATATGATTTCCTCTCAGTTCGGAATGAAATATATTGGACGGACGATTCAGGAATTGCGAATGAGGACAGGAGAACATAGAAGGTCTATAGATCACAAGGATAGGGAGTATAGTGTTTGAAGACACATTAATCAGTGCCCTATAGGTATTGAACAAGGATTCCAAATAAAGGTATTGCAAATATCCCAGGATCGGTTCCCGATAGATTTCTAACATTGTGTAAAAAAAGAGTCCTACTGGATCCACAGATTGGGTACAATGGCTCCAGGGGAAATTAATGAGGAGCTGGAATTGGGTAGTTTTATGTAAAAAAAATTGCCATGTAAATAGCATTAATGTGTTATTCCATTAATGTGTTATTTTTGTTACTGTTTTCTATCTAAGATCAAAGCTATTCTAAAAATATAAAGAGCATTTGGTGTCTTTGATATAAATGTAAAAATAGGAATTTTGATGTTTGTATTTCTATATATATTTTAGACATATTTTCACACAGACCTGTTGGGCCAGATGAAACTACTGTAAGGGAAACATATCTGTCATTGGTTTCTTTAAATTAACAGTTTTTTGAGTAAGGATGGAACGGATTTGAGTTCCACTGTATATATGTGTGTGTGTGTATATATATATATATATATATATATATAAAAAAAAAATATATATATATATATATATATATATATATATATATACACACCAGTAGATAGGGCAGCACTGTCAACAGAGACGATCTGGGTGCTGAAGTTGAGTGGAATCCTCGCAAGTGTACCAAAAAGATGAAATCAACCAGTACTCGCAGAGTTAAGTTCAAATAAAGCAGTGTTTAATGCGGTGTGTCAATGTTTCAGTGCAGCCATTTGCACTTTCATGAGGACAAACAAACAAGACCCCCATCCCCCACTATACATTAATTGACAAACTGTTATTTCCTCTGTGTCCAATCCACTGCATACTGTGGGTTATTGGCTCTGCCTCTCAGCTGGTAGGACCAATTCAAATTCTTTAAATCTACCAGATTCACTCTCCTCTGCAGTTATTTTTGTCCTACCTAGCTGGAGGACAGAGGCGTGTGCCTCTCTCTCTCTCCCTCTCCTATGCTCAGAAAAAGAAATGCTACCAGTTTGTGGATACAATATGGCCTGCCTAATCGCGGGACTCATCAGACGAATTACACTTACTGCTAAAAAGTAACCGTAACCGGAAGTACATCACTATGCGTTCCAGGGCTGAACTCACGTGGACAAACACATCATCTTGTTGGGAGATTTAAAAGTCGGGCTGTGTTGATGGCGTCCAGGTATGTTCCATTAGTCGTTACTACTTAATGTGCAGATATATATTTGTTTGAATGAGGCAGTTCTCATAGACTTAAGATTCTTTTCTACTCGAAGTACATATCCAGTATTACAATGTCTTCTTCTAAGGAACCTAAGCCAGACAAATCCAAGGCATCTGACTCCTCCAAGGAAGTTAAAGATGCACCCAAGGTTAAGCCATGTGCAGGTTGCCACCAAACTCTGCCTGTCTCTGACCCTGCAAAACTTTGCCCAGCTTGCCTTCAATTAGCATCAGGTGGAAATGTGCCAGTACAGTTCCAGGACCTCTTGTCCTGGATGAAAACATCTATGCAGGACACCTTCTCCTCCATGCAGGAGGCAGCAAAAAAGCATCCCAGAGCATCTGACCCAGATGATGGCCCTTCTGGGGCACATGATGATTATGATGAAAGCTATATTGATCTAGAATCTGCAGCCTCTTCCACTGAAGATGGCGAGCTAACCGAGGATACTGGCAGCTTTAATTTGGACAAGATGGATATGCTGGTAAAATCCATGAGAAAAACCCTGGGACTGCCAGAAATCCAGAAGGATTTGAATATCATAGATGCTGCATTTGTGGGTTATAAGAAGGCAAATCCCCAGTTTCCGGTTCATAGTTCAATACAAGCAATTATACAGAATGAATGGAAACAGACAGAGAAAAGAAGTACTACCTCCAGACATTTTCAACGCATGTACCCAGATGATGACACAGCAACTTGGCATACACCACCTAAAGTGGATGCAGCAATTGCACAGACCTCAAGGAGGACCACTATACTACTAGAAGATGGGACCACCTTTAGAGATCCCATGGAGAAAAGAGTTGATAGTGTGTTGAAAAAACAATTCTCCACTACCGGGCAAAATCTCAAAACTGCCACAGCCATGGCTTCTACATTCTGTACGCTATGCATATGGCTCACCAAATTAGAGGAGAAGATAGAATCTTCAGTATAAAGAGCAAGGATCTTGAAAGAATTATCCATTGTGAAAGATACGATTAACTATTCATGCAATTCTTCACTAGATAACATTCGTCTGCTAGCAAGATACTAGTCCTTATTCATTACGGCCAGATGGGCATTATGGATCAAATCATGAAGGCCGACCCATCCTCAAAAAATAGATTGTTCTCCTTGCTATTCACAGGATCCAAATTATTTTTGGACCAACTGGAGGACATCATTAAAAGATCTTCCAGTGGAAAAAAGCCTTTTCTTGTATCAAGACAAGAACCCTAGAAAATCTCTGCGACAACAGGGCAGTTTTGCCATCAATCCTTTCATGAAGCCCGGAGTTATCGACCTGGAAGAGGATATGACCACAGACGAAGGAGTGCTCCACCCTCCCACAGGCGTGGAAATAATAAATATTTCCAGAGGAGGGATCAATTCCCTCAATGAAGCCAGGCATCCCCTTTCTGCTCCAGTGGGATGCAGACTGGAGGACTTCCATTAGGCCTGGGTGCAGATTCATCCAGACAGGTGGGTGATGGAAGTTATACAGAAGGGGTACTCACTGGACTTCCAATCTGCCCCCTTCCCTCATCATTTTAAGACATCCATCTTGAGACAGAATGCAAAGAGTAGGCAATTGAAGATTGCACTACAGACCCTGCTGGACAACAGAGTGATCGAAACAGTGCCACCTCCACAGCAGTACAAGGACTTCTATTCCACTTTTTTTTTTATACTATCAAGCCTTCAGGCAAACTTCGGCTCATATTGGATATGAAAAGGCTCAATACCTTCCTGAAAGTACAAAGCTTCAAGATGGAAACTATCACATCTACTCTGAAGCTCATACAATCAAAGGCATACATACAAGAATCAATCTAAAAGTTGCATACTATCATGTGCCAATCAGAGAACAGCATCGCCGTTACCTCAGATTTCACATATTTGGCACCCACTACCAGTATTGTGTACTACTGTTTGGGCTGGCATCAGCCCTATGGGTCTTCACGAAGATCATGTCCAATGTGACAGCACACCTCAGGCAGAATCATCACATCAGATTGCTACCATACTTGGACGACATATTGATAATAGAGCCCTCACTCCAGAGATCTGTCAGCAACACAAACATCTGTGTCACCCTGTTACAATCCCTGGGCTCGATCATCAAACACAAAAAGAGCTCCCTGTCACCTACACAGAACATGTTGTTTCTGGGAATTCAGTTCAACACCTAAGACGGACAGGCATTTCTGTCAATAGAAAGACATCAACGGATTCGTTACAACGTAAGCAGGTTTCTCCAGAAATGCTCATAAACAGCAAAAGCCTTTTCCAAACTGCTGGGTCACCTGGCATCAGCATGCCAGATTCTTCCTTGGGCAAGAATCCACACTCGCCATACTCATTCAAACTGCCTGCATTATTACAGGAAACAACCTGCAAACTTTTTCCAACAGGTTCCCATCTTCAAGACAACCAGAACAGAACTGGCCTGGTGGACTCTCCCACTGAATCTTGCAAAAGGCCATCCTCTCATAGAACCAGAATGGCAAATAATAAACACGGATGCAAGCAGCCATGGTTGGGGAGGAATATGGGGGAACAACACCATCCAGGGCACCTGGACATCTGAAGAGTCACGTCTACACATTGATGTCCTCGAGCTGCTAGCGGTTTGGAAATCTCTCAAACACTTCAGCCAACACCTTCATCAGAAAGCACTACTCATCAGATCAGACATGCCGCTGCTGTCTAATACCTCCTAAATCAAGGGGAACTGGAAGCAGTCAGTTATATTCCCTAGGAATAAAAATTCTATATTGGGCAGAGAAGAACCTGCTGTCCCTCACGGCATCCTTCCTGTCCGGACATCTGAATATGCAGGCAGATTTTCTCCGTCACAGAAAAGTGGACCCGGGAGAATGGAGACTGAATCCAACAGTGTTCCAAGCAGTAATAAAACAGCTAGGACGCCCAGAGGTGGACCTGGTGGCCACAGCTCAAAACACAAAATGTGTCCAATATCTGTCCTGGTGGCAGGAACATCAGGCCATGGGGCCTGGAACATTCAACTAGCATATCTCTTCCCTCCATTGTCCCTTCTATAAGAGGTCATCAGGAAGATAAGGCACAACAAAGCAGAGGTCATTCTTATTGCGCCGAACTGACCAAGAAAGTCCAGGTCCAACAACATCATTCAGTTGGCTTGCAGACCACCAGTAGTGCTTCCAGTCACTCCAGACCTGTTAATCCAAGGCCCTCTATATCATCCAAACCCGGCCTTTTTCCAGCTCAGGGCCTGGAGGCTAAGCGGCAGTCTTTAAAGGAAGAAACCATCCTCCAGGGACGTAAGCCCTCTACAACAAAGATCTACTACGGGGCTTGGTCTATTTTTCCACAAATGGTGTGTGGAACGAAAACTGGACCGAAATTCATTATCTCCTCCCAAGGAGACTTCCTGCAAGCAAGGTTTCAGAAAGTATTAAAACCGTCATCTCTGAAGGTTCAGTTATCCGCCATCTCAGAGGTTCTGGCCACACAATTTGTGGACAACTATATCTTTAAAAGATACCTTACTTCAATCTGTAAGATAAAATCTACTATGAGAGAAACCATCTGTTACGGTTTTCAGACACTCCAGACAGAGGGTATGATAAAACACAGTTTTATTGACAGAAATAATGAACAATATCGCCCTCTACATGCACACAGTGGATAACAAGGAATAAGTGTACAGACCCTTACAAGCCAGTAAACTGGATACAGACAGAGTAGAATATATGTAAAAATTAGTGTTGAGCGAGCGTGCTCGGCCGATGCTCGGATCGGCTCGAGCATCGCTCTGCTCTGCACATGGCGGTACTCGTACGAGTACCGCCATGTGCTCGCCCGACATGCTCGGGTGAAGAGGATCTGTGCCGGAAGAGGCACAGATCCGAAGACGCTCCGCTGGACCACCAGGGAATGGAGGTACGGGGGCATTGCGGAGATGAAGGGGGCATTGCGGAGATGAAGGGGGACATTATGGAAGAGGGGCATAGACTCTATGCCCCTCTTCCACAATGTCCCCCTTCATCTCCGCTATGCCCGTCTTCCACAATGTGCCCCTTCATCTCCGCTATGCCCCTCTTCCACAATGTCCCCCTTCATCTCCTATGCCATAGAGGAGATGAAGGGGGACATTGTGGAAGAGGGGCATAGCGGAGATGAAGGGGGACATTGTGGAAGAGGGGCATAGAGTCTATGCCCCTCTTCCACAATGTCCCCCTTCATCTCCGCTATGCCCCTCTTCCACAATGTCCCCCTTCATCTCCGCTATGGCATAGGAGATGAAGGGGGACATTGTGGAAGAGGGGCATAGCGGAGATGAAGGGGGACATTGACCAGGCACCCTCCGCTCATCAGAGCAGGGGGTGCCTGGTTTAATGCTCGAGTGCTCCCATTCATTTGAATGGGGCTCGGGTGCTCGGCCGAGCACTCGAGCATCAGGGGGTGCTCGGTCAGAGCACCCGAGCACCCGAGCATCGGGGTGCTCGCTCATCTTTAGTAAAAATATATACAAGGGCAGATAACACTGAGATGAGCACTCAATAGTTAACACAGTCCTCATCAGTCTCTGTTGTGGTGTTGGCACGCCCAAGGTGTAGCTGAGGCTTGTATAAGTATGAGGAATTCAATACAGAGTCTGTAGGAGAGCAATCGACTTGCACGGCAGAACTGACCCAGAACGCTAGTGCAATAACGGATAGCCCCCACGGGCGTAACAAATGCCACCAGTACTAGGGAAGCGTGAGTCGTTAGCCCCCACGGGCGTAAACCAGAGACTACAAGCTGCAAGAGCGAGGAACGTTAGCCCCCACGGGCGTATAACGGAGACTGCAAGCTGCAAGTGTAAGAATCGAGCCCCCTCGGGCGTAAACGGAAGCCAATAGCTAGTGCCAGGTAGCCCCCACGGGCGTATAACGACTCCACCAGTGCAAGTGCGTGGGCCAGGAGACCACCGGTACGGTACCGGAACAACTACCCTGCACAGATGAAAGTATGAGCCGCCGTCTCTCAGGCCCAAGCGGCCGGCTCAGCAGTAGTAGCGTAGCACTGCAAGGGTTAACCACGGCACCTGGTAGGAGGTGAGGCACAGCAAGGAATCGGCTCAGCAATCGGTATCGCCCTGATGGTACAGCTCTGCAAGCTTGCGGAGACTCAGCTAGTAGTACAGCTCAGAAGCGTTAACAGCAACACAGCGACCCAAGGGTTAAGGTCAGTCTCGAGCACAAGCGCGACTACAGGAGTAAGAATGTCGCCCAGTAGTACAGCAGCAGGACGTAGTCAGACTGGAACCGGGAACTGTGGAGAATCGTAGACAAGCCGGATCAGCAACAGGCAGGAACGTCAGCCAGGCCGGGTCGGATACCAGAGCGGGTTCATAGACAAGCCGGATCAGCAACAAGCATGAACACAGGAGAGTCGTCAAGCAGGCCAAATCGGTACACCGGAAATCAGGAACGCAGAGAACAGCAGCAAAGCTCAGGAACACCAAGAAAGGGCACCTGTCAGGTGCCAGCGGCCAGTATAAGACAGGTAACCAGGGGCGGGCCAACACAGCTCAACCAATCAGGGAGCAGCACAGCAAAGAGTGACACACAGGATCACGGGGACCGTGATACCATCCCTACGTGGGATCTTAATTTGGTGTTGCAGCAGCTTGCTCCACACCATACTTCAAACCCTTGGAGGAACCTCAATGAAGCACATTACTCTGAAATCAGTGTTCCTAATAGCAGTGATTTCATCCAGGCGAGTGAGTGAACTACAGGTCCTAGTAGCCGCTCCTCCATTCCTTGTCTTCCCTCAGGACAAGGTTGTCCCTCATCCACGTGCTTCTTTTCATTCTAAAGTGATCTCAAACTTTCACCTTAACCAGGAGATCGCACTGCCTTCCTTCTGTCCACTGACAGGACATGTCTTGGAAAGGCGTTTACACAACCTAGACTTGGTACGATGTCTGCAGATTTATCTAAACAGAACACAGCTTCTGAGAAAAACGGGCACCTTATTTGTCTACTTCGGCTGAAAATTCAAGGGATCTACAGCATCAAAACCCTCCATTTGAAGTTGGATACAGGATTGTATCAAGATGGCAAATGAAACAGCAAATCAGGAACCCCTACGGGCATCAAGGCCCACTCTACTCGGGCCATATCCACATCCTGGGCCCTCAAAGCAGCAGTTTGCCCTGAGGAGATCTGTAAGGCAGCAACTTGGTCCTCACTCTTGACGTTTATAAAACATTACAGACTGGGCCTCCAAGCATCTGAAGACGCTAAGTTCTGACGAAAGGTGCTTGAAGCTGCCGTCCCAGTCTGAACTTGTAAATCCCCAACCCTCTCTGGGGTACTGCTCTGCTAAGCCCAACAGTACTCCGTGGATTGGACACAGAGGAAAAGGTGAAATTTAATCACCAATTTTTGTTTTTCCTCTGTGTCCTTCCAGGGCAACCCACCCAAAAGTTGATGGTATTTGTATAGTTTCCATTAATAAAAGTCTAGATATGGAACAAACTGTAAATCCTGGTATATGTCTATATCTAAACTCTCATATTTTTTCAGCTTGGACAACTGTATAACTGTAGAGGAGAGGGAATCCGGTAGATTTAAAGAATTTGAATTGGTCCTACCAGCTGCAAGGCGGAGCCAATAACCCACAGTATGCCATGGAAGGACACAGAGGAACAACAAATATCGATGAGTAAATTTCACCTTTTTTGCTTTATTTTTACCTTAGTTTGATTGACTTGGATTTGTATACATGATTAAGAGAAGAAAAAATGGGAGAAAGCGCAAACCATCTGAGAGCAGTCTGTATATATAAATATCAAACAGAAAAAGCAAATGATTCTACTTACAAGATAATTTCTTGTAAGTAATGCCCACATAACAATATAACCAGTAATCCTTATTCTCTTTAGTCCTTAGAGTTCCACTTCGTCTCTTTCAAACATTGTATAGAGATGGACGTCTGTACAAAGAAAAGTAGAGAAACTTCCTCTAAGTGTAACACTGTATGACAGGTTTCCCCAAGCTAACCCATTCAGTTAGAAAAACTCACCAGATGAATGCTTGAGGGATACCTGTAATTGAAGCCCGACCTGGCTTGATGTAACACCAATCAAACGGGATGAATCGGAATGAGTTAATAAAATACTTTATTGTATTCAAATTTCCCTATGCATTTTGTGAAGGTATACTCCTCACTTCTTCAGGGGGTGGAAGGGCACAGAGGAAAAACAAATATCGGTGAGTAAATGTCACCTTTTTTGCTTTATTTTGCCTTAGTTTGATTGACTTGGACTTGTATACATGATTGAATTCACTTCACACACTGTATTTTGGACGCCATTGGTGTTCTTTCGAATACACTTGGAAACACAATATTGTGCTGTAAATACACCTGGATGGCTGAGGAGACATTTTCACCTGGTGCTTTAGGGGGCGTGAGTTTTTCAATTAGTATATAGGGGGGTGGGGGTCTTGTTTGTTTGTCCTGATGAAAGTGAACATGGCTGCACTGAAACGTTGACACCACACATTAAATACTGCTTTATTTTAATTTTACCCTGCGACTGCTGGTTGATTTCATCTTTTTGGTACGCTATATATATATATATATATATATATATATATATATATATATAATATAAAGTCTTGATGTATTGGGCTCTGTATATAAGGATTTGGCCTGGTGTACATGTGTTCTTCAACAAATGACAATATATATGTCATTGATTTCTTTGTTTATACTTAATGGCTTTTTTAGTAGTGGTGTAGTGCAATTGTGTTCAGTTGTCTGTATATATAATGAAGCCACAATGCATTGGGCTTCGGATGCTAAGATTTGGCGTGGGGCACATGTGCACTTTAACTGATGCGTTCCATTGTCCACATATAGAATGGATCCACAATGCATTGGGCTCCTAATATTAAAGTGAGGTTTGGGACGCATTTGCGCTCCTTCCATTTGCAGTTGGGCTGCCTGCGGGATGCAGTGGCCCAATGAATCAGCGTGGCGGGAAAGTGCATAAAAGGGGCAGAGTATAAAAGAGGTATGTGTTTGAGTGGCTCACTGTATATACCCCTGTTGAAGCAGTTCAATACTCGGAAACTCATTCAGTGGTAGTGAGTTAGCGCATATCCTATACTGTTTTGACTTTTTTATCCTATCAACAGTTTTATATTGGTAAGCCTACATTCTGGTATCACAATTCCCAAGCCCCATAACCATTCCACCTTAGTCCCTACATACTAGGTCTCACCTGACCCTAAATAGAGGGCCAGTTGGAGACTACAAGGAGGATGGTGAGATTGGAGAAGACTGATGAGGAGTTAGGGAAGTGGAGATAGACCATCTTAAAGATACCAACAATGGGAGTTATCCAGTGAAGGCTCATATTCTGTGAGGCTGGTTCCGCCTCATGAAAAGTTAAGTACGATAGCTCTTGCTTTAAGAGGTGTTATTTGACATGGTGAAGGAGGCTAAGCTCACTACAGATACAGTGGAGGTGAAATATGTTTTGATATTCAACTAGTCTACACTTAGATTGTGTGTGCCTTCTCTCTTTTTGTATCTTTTTTGTATGGTTGTAGAGAACTTGCTACAGGAGGTTCATGAGAGAACGGACGCTACCACTAGTGGAGGACTGTTAAGAGACTCTTTATTTGTCCAGGTGATATAAAAAAATCTATTGTTATTGTTATCTAGTGAGCTCAGGTGTAAGATTTGATATTGCCATTTGTCGACTATCTTGGGCTCACATCATCTCTATTAAAAACAGGTATCCATTACCACTCATCATGCAACTGTTCGAGCTACCATCTTCAGTGGGGCATATAACCTTGATCATATGCACCAAGGTGATGAATGGAAGATTGCCTTTTATATGCTGTACGGTCATTATGAGTACTTGGTCATACCCTTTGGGTTATGTAAGTCTTCTAGGCACTTATGAACAATATTTCATCTACCATGTTTCTGCGTATCTTGACAACATTCTGGTGTATTCTTATGTCCCTGAAGATCGGTCTCGGATCACAGCTTCTCAAGTTCATTCTCTTTGGTTGATCCAGTCTTTCCATCTTTGTTTTTCTAATAAACCTGGTTGACCAGAGGTCTCCCATTAAAGGGGGGCAATATCACGCTTCCCTTTTGGTCCTTTCTGAATTCTGTTCTTCCTCCATTTAGTTTGGTCAGAAGTTCCTATTTTATGTTTGTTTAGTGAGTTCCTCTTGATTGAGCTGTTTTTTATCTGAACTTGGCTTGTATTCAACCTTCTGCCTATCTCCAGTCCTGACCACTGCTTGTATCTGACATTCTCCAGTCCTGACCTCTGCTGGTACTTGAAGATCCACGTATCTTCAGTCCTGTCCTCAGCTTGTACTCGACCATCCATATGTCTCCAGTCCTGGATACTTGGCTTGCTTTTGACATCCTCCGGCCTTCATTCACCTGATCAACTCATCCACCCATATGTCTCTAGCCCTGACCTTGGCTTGCTTTTGACATCCTCCGACATTCATTCGCCTGATCAACTTTAGAGTGGATTCACCATTCTGTGTAAGCTCATAGGGTTGTTCTCCTTCAGCACCATCTTGTCTCTTTGTCTGGACAGATTTGCCTGTTTGTGTAAGCTCACCAGGCCTTCATCCATTTAGTGCTGTTCACTTTGATCATCAGAAGCGATAATCACCAGTCTGTGCATCTTTTTCAGTCAAGCATCTGCCAGTGTGTATGAGAGACTGATAGACTGTGAAGAATTACCAGTCTGGGTCTTCTTGCCAGCAACTCATTCTCCAGTGTGTGTCAGAGACTGATCACCTGTCAAGAATTGCCGGTCTGAGTCTGTACACCAGCTAGATGAGCTCTTTTTTTACTCCTACCTTTTCTTTTATTTTGTACCTTTAATCTTTTATATTTATTTGAATACATTAGCCTTTGTGGGTTTAGCTGTGCAATGCCCATAATTTGTTAAATTATTCTACTCTTCAAAATGGGATGCCCAAGGGACAGTATATACATTTCACTTATATCTTTGTTGTGGGAGCTTACACAATTAAAATTTCTCACTGCAAACATTTTTCTTAGGTTTTGTCTGACTCTAGGTTACAGGAAATGTTATGATATTTTGCAATTATAATCTAATGCAGGTGTTTCAAATGTTTTTCTGTGTATACTGTCTATCACTAGAGTATTTAAAAGGAGGTTAGGATCACTGTTAGTCTTTATAAAGATCCCAAAGGGGACTGAAATGTTGACCAGCATTAATAAAATGTATTTACCATGAAAAAGTTCTAATTTGAGAATAGGATTTCCTGTTGTCATTCTGTATTCCCATCTGTCTGTCCATCTATAGAGATGTGTGTGTGTGTGTGTGTATATATATACATATATATATATATATATAGATATAGATATAGATATATACAGTACTGTGCAAAAGTTTTGGACAGGTGTGAAAAAATGCTGTAAAGTAAGAATTAGTGTTGAGCGAGCGTGCTCGGCCGATGCTCGGATCGGCTCGAGCATCGCTCTGCTCGGCACATGGCGGTACTCGTCGAGTACCGCCATGTGCTCGCCCGCCATGTTCGGGTGGCGGGGATCTGTGCCGGAAGAGGCACAGATCTGAAGACGCTCCGCTGGACCACCAGGGACTGGAGGTACGGGGGCATTGCGGAGGTGAAGGGGGCATTGCGGAGATGAAGGGGGACATTGTGGAAGAGGGGCATAGACTCTATGCCCCTCTTCCACAATGTCCCCCTTCATCTCCGCTATGCCCCTCTTCCACAATGTCCCCCTTCATCTCCGCTATGCCCCTCTTCCACAATGTCCCCCTTCATCTCCGCTATGCCCCTCTTCCACAATGTCCCCCTTCATCTCCTCTATGGCATAGAGGAGATGAAGGGGGACATTGTGGAAGAGGGGCATAGCGGAGATGAAGGGGGACATTGTGGAAGAGGGGCATAGCGGAGATGAAGGGGGACATTGTGGAAGAGGGGCATAGCGGAGATGAAGGGGGACATTGCGGAGATGAAGGGGGCATTCAGAGATGAAGGGGGCATAGCGGAGATGAAGGGGGGCATTGACCAGGCACCCTCCCCTCATCAGAGCAGGGGGGGCCTGGTGTAATGCTCGTGTCGCCCCATTCATTTGAATGGGGCTCGGGTGCTCGGCCGAGCACTCGAGTCTCAGGGGGTGCTCGGTCAGAGCACCCGAGCACCCGAGCATCGGGGTGCTCGCTCAACACTAGTAAGAATGCCTTCAAAATAGACATGTTAATACTTTATAATTATCAATTAACACAATGCATAGTGAATGAACAGAAGAAAAATCTAATCAATTCAATATTTGGTTTGACCACCCTTTGCTTTCAAAACATAATCAATTCCTTTAGGTACACTTGCACAAGTTTTTGTAAGAAACTCAGCAGGTAGGTTGTTCCAAACATCTTGGAGAACTAAACACAGTTCTGTGGATTTAGGCAGCCTCAGTTGGCTCTCTCTCTTCATGGAATCTCAAAAAAACTCAATGATGTTGAGATCGGGGCTCTGTGGGGGTCCCAGGACTCCTTGTTCTTGTTTATGCTGAAGATAGTTCTTAATGACTTTAGCTGTTTGTTTGGGGTTGTTGTCATGCTGTAGAATATATATGGAGCCAATCAGATGCCTCCCTGATAGCATTGCATGGCGGATCTGTACTTCTCAGAATTGAAGAGACCTTTAATTCTGACCAAATCCCCAACTCCATTTGCAGAAATGCAGCTCCAAACTTGGAACCTCCACCATGCTTCACTGTTGCCTGCAGACACTCATTCTTGTACCACTCTCCAGCCCTTTGAGAATAAAAACTGCCTTCTGCTACAGCCAAATATTTCAAATTTTGATTCACCAGTCCAGAGCACCTGCTGCCATTTTTCTGCACCCCAGTTCCAATGTTTTCAGGAATAGTTGAGTCACTTGGCCTTGTTTCTACATCAGAGGTATGGCTTTTTCCACGAAAACCACTTCTGACAAGATTTCTCCGAACAGTGGATGGGTGTACTAGGGTCCCATTGTTTTCTGCCAAACTTAGCTAATGGCACTGCTGAACATCTGATTGTGAAGGAAAGTAAGCATGATGTGTCTTTCATCTGTTGTACTGTTTCTTTGGCCAACCACTGCTCCTATGGTCCTCAGTGCTGCCTGTTTCTTTGGGCTTCTTCAAAAGAGCTTGGATAGTACATCTGGAAACCCCTGTTTGATTTGAAATTTCTGCCTGAGAGAGACCTTGCTGATGCAATATAACTATCTTGTGTCCTGTTGCTGTGCTCAGTCTTGCCATGGTGTACGACTTTTGACATTAAACTGTCTTCAGCTACCTCACCTTGTTGGGTGAGTTTGGCTGTTCCTCATCCAGTTTTATTCCTCCTACAAAGCTGTTTCTGGTTCAGTTAATGATTGGGTTTCAACCCACATATTACATTGATGATCATTAGCACCTGTTTGGTATAATTGTTTTATCATGCACCTGACTATATGCCTCCAAAATCCCAGACTTTGTGGCAGTGTGCCTAGACGAATTGATGCTGTTTTGAAGGCTGGTCACATGACATATTGATTTGATTTAGATTTGTCTTTTGTTCACTCACTATGCATTTGGTTAATTGCTGAATATAAACTATTAACATGTCCATTTTTTAAAGCATTCTTACTTTACAGTATTTTTTCACACCTACATAAAACATTTGCACATTAGTGTGTGTGTGTGTGTGTGTGTATAATATATATATATATATATATATATATATACTAGCAATGTGGGACGGCGTTGCCCGTCAGGATATGTAGGGAATTAATGCACACACACGGATGCGAGACAAACACAGAGACACACACGCAAATGCACACGCATGCACTGAGATGCTTAAAGAGCGACAGTCATACACACATACATGCAGACACATAGAGTGTGATACAGACATGAAACACACAGGCACACACAGAGACACACACACAGAAGTGAGTCATAAGGGGTTGACTTATGTGTCATTGTAATGAGTTTGTGTTTGTACTTATGCCTCCACTGTGGCATTCATTCATATAGTTGAAACACATGTGGTAATTGCACATACTATGGTGGAAGGTGGATCGTGCTGGCTCCCAGGATGTGATTGACTGGCATTCATTCATGTAATTGAAATGCGTGTGGTAACTGCACATACTATGGTGGAAGGTGGATCGTGCTGGCTCCCGGGGTGTGAGTGACAGTGAGACTATGGTGGAAGGTGGATCGTGCTGGCTCCCGGGGTGTGATTACGTGTGAGTGATTGCGTTTGAGTGCGAGATTGAGTGATTGCGTGTGAGTGATTGAGTGAGTGTGTTAGTGAGTGTGTGTGACAGAGTGAGAGTGTGTGAGTGAGAGTGTGTATGATAGTGAGAGGGTGTGAGTGAGAGGGTGTGAGTGATTGAGGGTGAGAGTGTGATTGAGTGTGAGTGTGACTGAGTGTGACTGCGAGACTGTAAGTGTGAGAATGTGATTGAGTGTGAGACTGTGAGAGCGTGAGACTGTGAGAGTGTGATTGAGTGTGAGAGTGAAACTGTGAGAGTGTGAGTGTGATTGAGTGAGAGTGTAAGTGTGATTGAGTGAGACTGTGAGAGTGTGATTGAGTGATTGAGTGTGACAGTGAGACTGTGTGAGTGTGTGAGTATGACTGAGTGAGACTGTGAGAGAGTGAGAGAGACTGTGTGAGACTGTGAGACTGAGAGTGTGAGAATGTGAGTGTGAGAGAGTGTGTGAGACTGTGAGAGTGTGAGAGAGACTTTGAGAGTGTGAGAGAAACTGTGAGAGTGAGAGAGAGACTGTGAGAGTGAGAGAGACTGTGAGACTGAGAGTGTGAGAGACTGTGAGACTGAGAGTGTGAGAGAGACTGAGAGTGTGAGAGAGACTGTGAGAGAGTGTGAGACAGAGATTGTTAGAGAGTGTGAGGCTGTGAGAGAGACTGTGAGAGTGAGAGAGAGACTGAGAGTGTGAGAGAGACTGTGAGAGAGACTGTGAGAGAGACCGTGAGAGATACTGTGTGTGAGAGTGTGTGTGAGAGTGTGTGTGTGTGTGTGTGTGTGTGTGAGAGTGTGTGAGACTGAGAGTTTTTGAGAGTGAGAGAGACTGTGAGAGACTGTGTGAGAGTGTGTGAGAGTGTGAGACTGTGTGAGACTGAGAGTGTGAGAGAGACTGTGTGTGAGAGTGAGAGAGAGAGACTGTGAGAGTGAGAGAGTGTGAGACTGTGTGAGAGTGTGAGACTGTGTGAGAGTGTGAGACTGTGTGAGAGTGTGACTGACAGAGTGTGAGAGAGAGTGTGAGAGTGTGAGACTGTGTGTGAGAGTGTGAGACTGTGTGTGTGAGAGTGTGAGAGTGTGAGACAGTGAGAGACTGTGTGAGACAGTGAGAGACAGTGAGAGACAGTGAGAGACTGTGTGAGACTGTGTGTGAGACTGTGTGTGAGAGAGAGAGACTGTGAGAGAGAGAGAGAGACTGTGAGAGAGAGAGACTGTGAGAGAGAGAGACTGTGAGAGAGAGAGAGAGACTGTGAGAGAGAGAGACCGTGAGACTGTGTGAGAGTGTGAGACTGTGTGAGAGTGTGAGACTGTGTGTGCGAGACTGTGTCTGCGAGACTGAGTGAGACAGTGTGAGAGTGAGAGAGAGAGACTGTGAGAGACAGAGTGTGTGAGAGACTGAGTGTGTGAGAGACTGAGTGTGTGAGAGACTGAGAGTGTGAGAGACAGAGTGTGAGAGACTGAGAGTGAGACTGTGAGTGAGACTGTGAGTGAGAGACTGTGTGAGAGAGTGTGAGACTGTGAGAGTGAGAGAGTGTGAGACTGTGTGTGAGAGAGTGTGAGACTGTGTGTGAGAGAGTGTGAGACTGTGAGACTGAGAGTGTGAGACTGAGAGTGTGAGACTGTGAGAGTGTGAGACTGTGAGACTGAGAGTGTGAGACTGTGAGACTGAGAGTGTGAGACTGAGAGTGTGAGACTGTGTGAAAGTGTAAGAGTATGAGAGACTGTGAGAGTGTGAGAGACTGTGAGAGTATGAGAGACTGTGAGAGTGTGAGAGACTGTGAGAGACTGACAGTGTGTGAGACTGTGAGAGTGTGAGGGACTGTGTGAGACTGCGAGAGAGACTGTGAGATACTGTGAGATACTGTGAGAGTGTGAGACTGTGTGAAAGTGTGAGACTGTGTGAAAGTGTGAGACTGCGTGAAAGTGTGAGACTGTGTGAGAGTGTGAGAGACTGTGAGAGACTGTGAGACTGTGTGAAAGTGTGAGACTGTGTGAGAGTGTGTGAGAGTGTGTGAGAGTGTGTGAGACTGCGACTGTGTGAGAGACTGTGTGAGAGACTGTGTGAGAGACTGTGAGCGTGTGAGACAGAATGTGTGCTTTGCAATGCGTTGCTTACCCCTCTGGCACTCAAAGGGTTAAGTTGAGCTAACATAGCAATATAACACACGGTGGCTCTTCAGTTGAGGCAACGTAGCAATATGCTGAGGGATCAAATAGAAAGTGGTGTTTGAGGCTTGCCCTCTGTAACATACAGCAAAGCATCTCTCTCCCTTTAAGGAGAAAGGGTGGGAAGCAGGAAGTGGAGGAGTGACAGTTGAGACAGTGAGGTGACTGAAGAGATGATGAGTTAAATAAAAGAGTTGCTATTAAGTTTATCCCTGAGTTTGTATTTTATGGGAACATTACACCCTCGTACTGAAACAGAGTGTATGGAGGGTTACAGTTATCTGTGGGAGGTGAAACAGTGTGTTTGTGGGGTCATGATCCTGAGTGAGAGTGTGAGTGGACCGGGAGAAGTTACTGATATCCTTACCTCAGGAGCGAGTGGCAGTTATATATATATATTTTTTTGTCAGTTGGATACTGGTGGGCGGGCTGGAGGGGGCGGGCCAACTCCCTGTATGATAAACACGCCCCCATTGAATCACCCAATGAGAGCAGTAAAGTCCCCATTCAATCACCCAATAGGAGTTGTGTCTCCTAATGAGACATAAATTATGTAATTAGACATTCTGTTCAATGCGAGTTTCTTTTCTGAGGAGACATAAATTATGTTCTGTGTGTGGGGTACCATAAATTATGCAATGAGGCTTATTCTTTTATATATATAGATATATAGATATATATAAAAACAAACATTTTTATTATTATTTTTATTTGTTGTAACTTTTAGGTGGACCCTGCCCACCAGGTCATTTCTGTCCACAGGGTAGCAGTGCACCCACACCATGCCCAGTGGGCACCTTCAGCCCAAGACTAAAGTTGCATTCTGAGGTAGGATCTTCAGTAATCTTTAATCACTTTCTCTTATCACTCACTACACAAAGAAAACAGTAAACTAAGCTTTTAAGCTAAAGATGTTCTTAAATATATATAGGAAGGCTGGAATTGAGCAAATCACACAAATCTTGCCATGTCTTATTAACTTTTTAATGCAACACCAGTACCAGAGCAAAATGTCTAATTATACATAGGAAGCAACTATGTACTTGTGAAGGGAGCATCAGCTATGCTGGCCACACTAAATATAAAAATATGTGGCTAAGACCTTGCACAAATTACCGAATTCTAGTTTATGATGACTGTTTTATTTACAAGCTGCCTTAATGTCTACTTTATATAATAACTAAGACTGTTAACTTAGTTATTTAACCCCTTTACTATTCAGTTTATTTAAAAGTGTTTTTAAGTTTTTGCATTAAAAGATAAGGTCATTTTCTGTCCAAGGTAATGGTGGATGGGGCTGGGGAGAAATCATGTGAATAAATGTATTTGTGGTCATAGGTAGTGGTGCCCTAATCAAATCTGTAAGTTTATTTTCTTTAATGTCCAATATGGACACAGGTACCATGGGATTGAGTCCCTCCTCCTGGAGGACAGGACACATCTTAAAAAGACAGCATCTTGTGGGTGGAGACTCCCAGGTAACTCCTCCTTCTCAACCCTTGCCCTGCCCCGGTATAAATGTGTCCACTGAACAGTTTGGATGGAGCAGAGACACTCTCTAATTTTTTAGACTTTTTATTGTTTTTCTGATAGATATGGCCCTGTCAAAATTCCCCAGTTAGGCGGCTTACCATTACTGAGCTTCACCTGGAGTGGATTGACCAGTGTACAGCTGCTGTATGGACCCTTTCAGCCCTGTGGCATGAATCTTGCAGCACAATTTTTCCCTCCTAGCAGAGTCTCTCTAAGGCTCTGTATTCCTTCACAATGGTAACCAGAATACAGGTGAATAACCCTTTGAGTGCCTTGGTCCACATTGTTCCTACCTTGTACCTCTCCATACAGACACTTTCTCTGAGCCCTTGGGCTCCTGCACTCTTTTGGGTTGTGCCATTTATGCTATTCTAGTGCTTTGGGGCAAAGATGGCACCAGCTTTCCAGGATTAACCCTTTCTATGCAGTTTGTCAATAGTTGGGGGATATTGTGGTTTATATTTCCATTCTTTTCTTATCTGGGGTATCATTTTAGGCTGTCCTCACATGTTCCCTGGGGTTTTTGGGTACCTTGTTTGGTACTGTCCAGATTTGTGCTGCAGCATCTTTAAGAACGGGTGCCCTCTCTGTCATCATCTTTGCTCCACTGATTTCTTTGGGTGAACTTCTCTGGGAAGTGTTTGACATACAGAAATTGGAGTGGGCTCTTTCTTCTTGTCTCCTCTTGCTCTTTCATCTGGTGTCTTGGAGGCCCATAGTATTATTCTTTATTTATATAGCGCCAACTAATTCTGCAGCACTGTACAATAGGGAATAGACATACAGAAGTATTAAATAATACAGTCAAATGTGGAGAACAGAAGGATCAGAGGGCCCTGCTCATGAGAGCTTACAGTCTAGATGAAGGTAGGTTGGGCACAGAAGGAGTAAGTGCTGTTGGGTGTAAGTGCCTAGTGCCACATGAACTGCTGGTCAGTGGGTGGGAGAGAGAAGTGCTGTTGAGTGCAGTGGTCCAAGGGGTGGTTCTTGATGATAATGTTTATGGAGGTAGTCGATAGACTTCCCTGAAGAGATGGGTTTTCAGGGAACGTCTGAAGATCTGAAGGCTGGGGGAGAGCCTGATGGGACAAGGGAGGGAATTCCAGAGCTCAGGTGCAGCATGGGAGAAGTCCTGTAGGCAGGAGTGGGATTATGCGATAAGAGCTGTGGAGAGGAGAAGTGCATGTGCAGAGCAAAGGCGGCGAGTGGTAGTGTATTTGGAAATAGATGAAATATGGGGGGTGCGGTGTAAGTGAGGGTTCTATAAATTAGTACCTGAATTTTTAATTTAATTCTATATGCTATTGGGAGCCAGTGCAGGAATTGGAAGAGGGGATTGGTGTTAGAAAAGTGATGAGTGAGGTAGATTGGTCTTGCAGCAGAGTTCATTATGGACTGTAGTGGGGTTAATCTTGTGAGAGGGAGGCAAATTAGAAATGAGTTGCAGTAATCAAGACGGGATATGATGTGTGTTTTAGTAGTGTCTTGGGTGAGAAAGGGTTGGATCCTAGAGATGTTGTGGAGGTGGAGGCAGCATGAGTTTGAGATTGACTGGATGTGAAGTATGAAGGATAGGGCGGAGTCAAATGTGACCCCCAGGTAGCGTGCTGTAGGGGTTGGTGTGATGGTAGTGTTGTTAACGGTGAGGGTAATACCTGGGGTAAGGCTGGTTGTAGAGGGAGGGAAGATAATTAGTTTGGTTTTGCCAAGGTTAAGTTTGAGTTGACGGGAGGACATCCAGGAAGACACAGCAGACAGACAGTCAGATACCTGGGACAGGAGGGAAGGGGAGAGGTCTGGGAGGAAAGATAGATTTGAGTGTCATTAGCATGGAAATTATGGTGAAACCCAAAGGAGTTTATTAGGGTGCCAAGGGAGGTGGTGTAAATTGAGAAGAGCAAGGGTCCCAGGACTGATCCTTGAGGCACTCCAACAGGCAGTGGGAGGGGTGGGGAAGTGGAGCTAGAGTAGGAAGCACTAAAGGAGCGGTTGAAGAGATATAATGAAAACCAAGAGAGTGCAGTGTCACAGAGACCTAGGGAGTGGGTGCTTGGAGGAGGAGTGGGTGATCTACTGTGTCAAAGATAGCTGAAAGGTCCAGGAGAATGAGTATGTAGTAGTGGCCTTTTGACTTTGCGGAGAGCATGGCGTTGGCCACTTTAGTGAGGGCAGTCTCGGTGGAGTGATGAGGGAGGAATCCAGATTGCAAGGGATCTAGCAGGGAATGGGAGCAGAGGAATTGAGGGAGCTGGTTACATGCGAGAAACTCAAGGACCATGGAGGCGAATGGGAGTAGAGAAATTGGCCGGTAGTTTGACAGTGAGTTTGGTTCAAGGGAGGGTTTCTTTAGGATGGGTATGATTAGTGCATGTTTGAAGGCGGATGGGAAGGTGCCAGTTGACAGAGAGAGGTTGAATAAGTGAGTAAGGGAGTTAGTAGAGGAGAAAGTCCTTGAGTGAGCTGGGATGGGATTGTGTCAAGAGGGAATGTGGTTAGGTTTGAACAAGTGAGGAGAAGTGAAACTTCATCCTCAGTCACGGGTGAAAAGGAGCTTAGTGTGTATGTGAGAGAGGTGACAGGGGTACGCTGGCTGGGTAAGGGTGGATGTGATGAATTTCATATCTGATGAAGTCGATCTTGTCCTTGAAATGGGTGGTGAGATCATGGGCAGAGAAGTTAGTGGAAGGTGTTTGTGTTGGTGGGTGCAGAAGAGATTTGATTTCGGGTTAGATGAAAGATATGAGATTAGAGAGGAAAAGTATGATTGTTTGGCCAGGGAGAGGGCAGAGCTATAAGAACGAAGAATTAATTTGTAGTGTATGAAATCAACTGTGGAATGAGATTTCCTCCAGTGCCTTTCGGCAGTGCATGAGCACCTTTGGAGATATGGCGTTTGTCTTGTGTGCCAAGGTTGTAGTGGGATTGTGCGTGGGTGGTGAAGCGTTGCAGGTGCTGCTGTATCAAGGGATGTTGAGAGAGTGCTGTTGTAGAGTTGTAGGCATTGCTACAGATAGAGCTGTAGACATTGCTGGGCAACAGCAACTGAGATGATTATGTTTCCCACAATATCAGTTTCATGGGCTTCCTTCTGAAAGGCTGTCTGTTTTGCTGTCACCTGTTTACTTCTCTCTTGCTTATCCTACACAAAGGATGATTATTCTGTTTCGCCTTACTGTTCCCCATGTCAAACAGGCTTCCTAGAGAGTATTCTGGATCTCTCTGACCCTTGTATAGTGGCCCCTACTACAGACAAACAAGAACCAGCTTGGGTGAAAACACTTCTGTCCTCAGTAGCCCAAATCCTTTTCTCCCTTCAATTGGTTCTCCAATACTGGAAGCCCCCACTACCTTTAAATATGTGGCCCCTATATCTCAGAGTGCTCCTCAATTGCTAGGGTCCTCCTCTGAGAAGGAATACAAGGATATGGATTCTTCTAATACCTATGGGGACTCTTTCTCCTTTCGCTCAGCTGAGGGTCTCATTAGAGCTGTTTTGAAGACACTTCAGGTCTCTGACACCTCTGATGAGGGGTATTCTACAGATGTCTTCAAATGGCTTAAGGAATTTCCACCATTTTCTCCTGTTAATGCCACTCTTGACCAGAGCCTTCTGGATGAGTGGAAACTGTACCCCTATTCAGAGGTAGCTTTGGCACAGTGGACCTATCCTCCAACATGGATTCTCCTGTCTCCAGACACAAAGATCCAGCAGATAAAAAACTGGATTACATCCTCAGGGTCAACTTTGCAGCCACTCGTGTGGCACTTAGACCTATCTTTGCCTCCTCCTGGGTTAATAGGGCTGTTAATGTTTGGGGTGAACAGCTTATGGAGGCTATATATGCTGAGGTTTTCCTACCAGAAGAGAAGATATCTGGTGATGCAGGAGGTGTCTGCTGCCCTACAGTGGCCCTAAGCTATGATCAGGGTGTATAAGAGAGTATTGGGCAAACAAGTGGATGGATTCTGGATGGATTCTGTGCCCAGGGCTGGTGCAAGGATTTTTGCCACCCTAGGTAAAACCTAATTTTGCCGCCCCTTGGCTCCACCCCTTGTGTCCTACCCCTTTATGCCCTGCCCTGTATTTGTTTAAGTGTCAGTGTGTTTGTGTGTTCCCTATATGTGTATAAGTGTCAGTTTGTGTGTGTGTTCTCTATATTTGTGTGTGTGTCAGTATGTGTTCCCTGTAAGTATATAAATGTGTCAGTGTCTTTTAGTCTCTGTAAGGATATCAGTGTGTAAGTATGTGTGTGTGCTTCTCCACATGTGTATCAGTGTGACAGAGCGTATGTTCTCTATATGTGACTCTCCCCCCCTTTGACTCTCTTCCCCTCTTGACTATTGATCCCACCTTTGACTCTCTCTCTCTCCCCATCTGACTCTTCATCCACCTATTGACTGCTGATCCCCTCTTTGACCCTCTCTTTCCCCCGTCTGACTCTTGATCCCCCTTTTGACTGTTGATCCCCCCTTTGACTCTCTCTACCCCATCTGACTCTTGATCCCCTCTGGACTGTTATTCCCCCCTTTGACACTTTCTTCCCCCGTCTGACTCTTTATCCCCTCTTGATCCCCCTTCCACTTACTCTTCCCAGTGCACGTCTCTCTCTCACAGTGAGTATGTTTCAGTGCTCTCCATTGGCTGGCTATTTTTTTTTTAATGTAGCACAGCGATGCCCGTTTCTCTCTCCCCCTCCACTCCTTCAATCCTGGTCCAGGACTGAAGGAGCAGAGGGGGAGAGAGAAACGGGTATTGCTGTTCTACATTAAAAAAATAGCCAGCCAAGAGAGGACACTGAAACATACTTTTTTTTACTTGGGCAGTAAGTGGTGAGTGGGGGGGTGCAAGGGTGGGCCCCTATGCGCCCCCAGAGAATGTGCGCCCTAGGCCGGCGCCTACCTCGCCTATAGGTGGTGCCGGCCCTGTCTGTTCCTTACTCTCAGGTACATACGAGGGAGCTTCAGAGACAGGTTCTTTGGAGTTGGTCGGGGAATCTGGCACACCTGGATCACCAGATTTCCTTCACTCCAGAAGCCTTCAGAGACCTTCAGTGGTGGCTGCATGGGCACAGCCTGAAACAGGGGAAACCCTTTGTGTTACCAGATTAGACTATGGTCATGACAGATACCAGCCTGAGTGGCTTGGGTGTGGTTGTGGGTCACTTGGGTGTCCAGGGCAGGTGGACTGCTGAGGAGTCTTTTCAGTCCATCAATGTTCTGGAACTCAGGGCGATTCAACTTCTCTTGTGTAGTGGACCTCACACTTAAAGGGGAAGCCCATGAGGGTTCAATTGGACAATGCCACAGCCATGGCATACTTCAACCATCAAGTGGGCACGGGAAGCTCCACCACCTGGTTAAAGGTAAGGTACATCTTCAGTTGGGCAGAAGGCCACATTCCGTCCTTCTGCACCGTGCACATTCCAGAGGTAGAAAACATTTTGACGGACTTCCTAAGTCACCACAATGTGAATCCCATAGAGTGGGAACTCAATCTGGAAGTGTTACACTTAATTGTGCTTCAGTGGGATGTGCCCACAATAGATCTCATGGTCAGCAGGGAAAACAGGAAGGTTCCAACATTTGCTCTCATAGGGGAGATCCTCTGACACTTTCCACTGATACCATGTCGATTTTGTGGAACTTCCACCTCAGATGTTGTTCCTCCAGTTCCTCTCAAACCAAGGGGACTTAGGAAAATCAGGATAGATGGCACAACTGTTGTTTTTGGTCGCTATTTACTGGACTATGAGTAAGTGGTTTGAGGACCTGTTCAGGTCTGCTTCACCTCCCTCTCATCCGGACCTCCTATTCCAGGGTTACCAGTGGAAAGAAAAACAGAAACAAAAAGAGGGGAGAACAAGCTCTAAGTATAGACTGTTTCACTAATGAGGACCACCACTGAGTATACATCTTCTCACGTGCTCAATTCTACTCACATGTGGGAGAGGCGACAACTGGCCTCTCAGCTTAAAAGCATCCACTGGATAACCTCCAGTGCAGGTATCTGTGTGGCTCCTTTGTATCTCCGTCCTCTGTCCCTTAGGCCTTGATATTCATATGCTGTATCACCCAGAGCAACTCTCACAGATTCTTTAACAGGTGAAACTGCAGCTTAAATAGAATCTAACCAAAAAGCCCTATATCTAGTGAGGCTAACTCTAGCCTCCAGGGGACTAAGCATAGGGAGTATCACACTAATATATTATATTAGCAGAAAATAATGATGGACCACATATATTGGATCACTCTCTATTCATAAAAATAATGATTTATTCTATATAAAAAAAATGAAAAGATACAACAAACCACTGATGAAGTGGTTATAGACCACGTAACAAGTAGGGTTAGGATAAGAGCAGTGGTCACTGTATTTCTTATTGCTTATTCAAGCCATTATTTATTCAAGCAATTTTAATGAATGCTATAATTGTAAGCACATTTATATGTGCCTTTAAATATTTTTTCTTCTATCTTTTCATTTTTTTGATATAGAATAAATCATTATTTTTATGAATCAAAAGTGATCCAATATATGTGGTCCATCATTATTTTCTGCTAATATAATATATTAGTGTGATACTCCCTATGCTTAGTCCCCTAGAGGCTAGAGTTAACTGTTCACTAGATATAGGTCTATTTGGTTAGATTGTATTTAAGCTGCAGTTTCAGCTGCTGAAGAATCTGTGAGAGTTGCTCTGGGTGATACGGCAAATGAATATCAAGGCCTAAGGGACAGCGGACGGGGATACAAAGGAGCCACACAGATATCTGCACTTGGGGTTATCCAGTGGATGCTTTTAAGCTGAGAGGCCAGTTGTTGCCTCCCACATGTGAGTAGAATTGGGCATGTGGTGGTCCTCATTAGTGAAACAGTCTATGCTTAGAGCGTGTTTGCCCCTCTGTTTGTTTTTGTTTTCACATGTGTTGGGAGTCGAGTACCAGCAACTGAGTTGGGGAGACAGCACCGCTGAGAGGAGAAGAATCCAAATCAAGGCAAGACTGTAAGAGACTTTTTGTAGCCTTTTATTTGATTCTCCTTATAAGTGTAGGATCATATTATCTGTGTATTAGAACTTGCACATAGTGGTATTGTGTTACCAGTGGAAAGAGGATGTGGAAAAGATGGCTTTGATGGCATGGCTGTTGAAGCCCACATCTTGAGAAGAAAAGGAATCTTCACTGAGGTCATTTTCACTATAATTTAGGCCCACAAACCTGTATCTTCCAAGATGTACCATACGGTATGATCTTTGTTTCATTCTTTTGCATGGACAGGTCTGTGTTTTCACAGGAGTTTGATCTTACTTATGATGTTATTGTTTCTGCAGGATAGAGTGAACAAGGGACTCAACCTGAGCTACTTGAAGGTTCAAATTTCATCTCTTTCTTTATTCTTCCAGGGACGTATTGCCACTAGACATGACAAAAATTTTCGGTAAAATTCGATTTCGGACAATTTTTTTTTTCCCATTCGGGGGATCCGAATTTCGGACCGGACCTGTTCGACTCAGACGAAATTAGGAAATAGTCTGAATTATTCGGCTGAATAAAAAAAAAATGTAAAATATTCAATAAGAAATTTTATTTAAACAAATAAAAATAAAAAAATACATTAAACTAAATTAATAAAAATAGTAAATCTTTAATGAGACAGGAAGGGGTATTTTATAAACCCCTACACACTAACATATGTATATGTCACATCAAATTAAAGCCCTTTCTGCCCTTTAAAAAATGGTGTATAATATTTGTTTGTGCAATAAATGAGAAAGATAGGAATTATGGTTGAACACACACACATAGCAAAAATTCCAAAATTGCTTGTGTCCTTATGTGGTTAATATCTGCACTTTGCATGAACTGTAAAGCACCTGTTTTACCAGATATATTTTTAGCAGCATGTAGCAACATTGTAATAGTTTCAGGCGGGAAAGCAACTTCCGAATTTCTGAAATTTACACCTAAATTTCAGACTAGGTCCATTTCAGATTCTGATTTTTTTTTTGTGGGCGGACCTTGGCTTTTGGAAGGTCTGAATGATGCTGAATACGCCTTATTCGTCCGAATTCAAAATTAGCCAAAGTCTAATTGCCACCATTCCAGATGTCAAGATTTTTCTTCAAGGGGCGGCTCATGCCTTCCCTGCATTTAAGGCTACTAATCCTACGTGGGACCTTAATTTGGTTTTGGGAGTGTTGAAGAGGCCTACTTTTGAACCCTTTGCTTCCATTCCTTTGGGTCAACTGATGCTTCACGTTTTGTCACTACATAGATAGTTACTGACATTCATTAGGGCTTCTATTAGGATTATTCTGGAGCACAGTGACAGATGAGGAGAGGAATATTCAAGCGAGGGAATTCCCTATTGTGTGACTCCTTTTCGTTTGAATTTGAATTTTAAACAATTACCCTATCACGGAGGTTATGTAAGTGGGTTGGTTTGATTGATGTTCTGAGTCTACAAGTAAACGCCATTGTGAGAAACATTTCAGACTAATGGGCTTCTCCTTATGTATCCTGCCTCACTCCCCATCCGCTCCATTTATATGCAGTTTTTATGAAGAATCAATAAAGATATGGTTACATTTTAACACGGATTTGCAGAGTTCACATGCTTGTGTGCAGTCGCATCTGTGAATTTGCTGTATTTAATTTCCGGTATGCGGAGAACCGGTTCGTCTTGCACCAGGCTGCTGAGGTTCCTTCTCAACTTTGGAGGCAGCTAAGACATGTCAAGGTACCAGATTGCTTATATAAAAATAGCGTGTTAAATATGTGTTTTGCCAGCATTACAGTACAAGACAACTGCCAAAGATAAAGCAAAGTACAATCTCCAGACATCCAAGAGACCCAGGCGAGAAGCAATGTAGAGCCAGGAAGAAGTTAGTTTTGTTTTTTTGTTTTTTTAAACAGACAGATTAGTTGATAAGGGACTGTAAAGTGTGAATATATTTAGCAGGAATAGGCTTTGCGGTAGTACAATACTTTTCAGTAAATTGATTCTACCCACCCAAGAAACAAAGACGTTGACTATCCCTGAACCTCTATTGGAAGTTTTTGGTACAGACAGGAAAAATTGAAATGTACCATATCTTCCACGTCCGGAGTAACATAGTAACATAGTAACATAGTAAATTAGGTTGAATAAAGACACAAGTCCAGCAAGTTCAATCTTCTCCTCATACCCCAGTAACTGAGAATTTTATGGCTTTCCTGCTACCAATTACGTTAGTCTTTATCAGACCTTCCCGATCTACCTACTGATAAACAGTATAACTCTGTATGTTCCATTTTGAAAGAAATTGTCTAATCTTCTCTTAAATGTATCCATTGTATCTGCCATAACCAACTCCCTGGGCAATGAATTCCTCAATTTAACAGACCTTACTGTAAAAAAAACCCTTCCTCTGCTGAAGTCTAAGCCTCCTTTCCTCTAATCTCAAGGGGTGTCCCCTGGTCACCTAATCAGGCTTTGGGATAAATAGCTCACCACTGAGATCCTTGTATTGACCTCTCATATACTTGTACAATGTGATAAGGTCTCCTCTTAGTCATCTTTTCTCTAGAGTAAATAAACCAAGTTTGTCTAGTCGTTCCTCATATGTCAAGTCCTCCATTCCCTTAATTAATTTTGTTGGTCTATGCTGTACCCTTTCTTGTTCTAGTATATCCTTCCCAAATACTTAACACTGTCCTGTGCCCAGCTAAATGAGAAGAACTTACGTAAAGATGCCAGAAGGTATGGCTGAACCGATATGTTAAAAGCTTCCAATTTACTCAAGTGATTTTAAAATTTGAGATGACCCCATATTCCGCTATAAACACATCAATGGAGGGAAGCCAGATTTGAAATAAAGAATAGAAAATTGTCCGTGAAACTGGAAATCTTAGCGGTATTACTAAGGATGGGAAGCCCTGAGATGTCAGGGTGGGTACATAAACTATTCAAGAGGGGTTCCTAAGAGAGGATAAATAGAATGGGGGACAGTGGGCAACCCTGCCAGGTACTGCTTGCGATCATGAAGGGTTTGGTATGAAAACCATTAATCTTTATACATGCAGATGGTTCAGGATTCAGCATAGAGGTATCACGGTGCCTGTGATTTCCCTACAAGATCGCTGCTGCGAGGTGCGGGCACATTGTCTTTCACTTCCTGAGTGTCACGCTTATGCTCATTCACTATTATTATAAGCCTATGGTTAATTGCCAGAGTGAGTCTCCGACTACTTGCTAGGCCTTATAAGCCTCAGTCTTCCAGTACTCCTTTGCCCTTTCATGGTGTATCTGCGCATTTGCTCTTGTGATATTCATATGCTCTTTTCCGTGTGTTACCTCTGGCTACATCTGACTCCAGTTATGTTTGATCCCTGACTTGTTGCCATCCTCTCAGGTCTGACCTTTGGCTCCGTCTGACTACCTGCTCTGATCTGACCCTTGGGCTCCGTATGACTACCCGCTCTGTGCTGACCCCGGCTTGGCTGACTATCTGATATGGTACTGATCTTGGCATGGCTGACTTACCGCTCTGTGTTCTCGATCCTTGGCCTGATTGATTCCTCTCTCTCGCTAGACCGTGCTCTAGCTGTTCTCTCAGGTATAAGCGGTTCTCCTCCCGCTGTCCCAGACCTTGTCTCTGGCTATTCCATCCTGCTTGCTTCTACCGGTTAGTGCCTTTGGGTACTCCTTAGCATTCTAGGGCACCCACAAGTTGCCATTGCCTGTAGGTTTACCCTAGCATTCTAGGGAAGTTTCTCTTGCTTTGCTTGAGCATTTTTGCTTCACATACACTAGTAGCTACTACCATACTTGTTACCAGTACCGTTTGTAGTCAGATTTGGATCAGCCTCTCTTCTGTCAGTGGATCCTGTGCGGTCTCCATACCTGGCTAGTGAGGGTTGGGGAAGTGCTGGTGCACTGTCTCCACACCTAGTCCTGTGAGGGTTGGGAAAGTACTGACTGTATCTTTTCTGTTCTTATTTTCAATGAAGATATTGATTTTACTGTGTCTGTACTTGTCAGTGTCATTTTTCTTAGTCACTCTGTGACAAGAGGTTTACAATACAAGAAAGATCCTGGGTGCTTACCCTAAGTAAGTCAGAAATTCCTTGAGCTATGTCTAGTCCACCCTGTGTAATACTTTCTCAGAGTCAATAGAAACAAAGAGTACCGAGATACTTTTGGTAACTGCTTTATGGATCAGAGAGACTGCTTTGATGCTATTATCTCTGCTCTCCCTCCCGGTATGAAGCTTTGTTGGTTAAGATGGATCTATGAAGACATTCCTGGGGTAAGTCTGTTAACAATAAGCTTTGCTAAAAGTTTCATATCAATGTTCAAAAGTGAAATTAGTCAGAAGTCAGCACAGTCAGACTGACACTTGTCAGGCTTGGGGATCAATGCGATGTGTCCTTCCAATGAAGCTCAAGGGAGCAAGATTCCAGAAGCAACGGCATTAAAATATTTGAGAAGGTAGAGCACTAAGATCTGAGAGACGGTCTCGTTTTACACTGCCTAGAAACCATCGAGCCTTGGGCTAGAGATCTATTACTTTTGACAGTTTCTCGCTCGTGAATGGGCTCTCTAGGCTGGTAAGAATATCTTGGGGGAGTGGCCTTGTGCCTGAAGACGATATAAAAGAGCTAATATGCATCTGATTTTGTTGGAGAGTGGAGGGTGAGCCCGCACCCTTTAAGTTATAAAGGGAGTGATAAAAGGATAAAAAGTCTTTGCAATATCATAAACAAGTAATGTATCTCACATGAATTGTCCTTTATGTTTGCTATACAATGTGACTGGCACTTGTCTAACCGGCAAAGCGCTGTCCACATTTCTTCCCATTCATGTAAGCGGTGTATTTCAGCCATTGGAACAACTTTCTAAGATTCTCTCTCTCTCTCTCTCTCTGCAAAAAACTGGGCGCTCACGGATTTCAGTGAAAATAACGTACTTTACTAGTTCACAGATAAATGCAACGTTTTGGTCCACACTTGGGACCTTTGTTTGATTGACAAAGGTCCCAAGTGTGGACCAAATAGTTGCATTTATCTGTGTACTAGTAAAGTCCTGTATTTTCATTGAAATCCTTTAGTGCCCAGTTTTTGCATATGAATCTTTTCTTCTGGTGCACCCGGTATTGAATCATTGTTCACAGCAGGAATGCTTGTCCTTCTCTTCTCTCTCTCTCTCTCTCTCTATACATATATATATATATATATATATATATATATATATATATATATATATATATATATATATACATATATATATACCCTTGCCAACTTCCATCTAAGTCCTCTAAGTTTTGCTGAGGTAGTGACGTCATCTGCCAATAAAGTTTGTTTATGACAAGTTTCGAGGTATTTCATTTTCCCAATTAAATCAGAAATCAGTTGCAGTTACTGTTTCACCCATTATGATTACATTTCCTGTCCAAGAAGCCTTTTCCATTTGCAGTAACAGTTGGGTTTCCTCAAACTCCCCAATTTTAGGTGGCTTCTAGCAAACCCCATTATTATGTGTGCCCCCAGTGTGCATTTCAACCCACAGGGCCTCTACATTCTCATTTGACCCTTCATTTACAGTAATGTACAAAAGATTTAGACAGGTGTAAAATAATGTTGTAAAGTAAGAATGCTTTCAACAATAGACATGTTAATAGTTTATTATTATCAATTAACAAAATGCATAGTGAGTGAACAGAAAAAAATCTAAATCAAATCAATATTCGGTGTGACCACTCTTTGCCTTCAAAACAACATTAAGTCTTCTAGGTACACTTGCACAAATTCATGGATTTTGTAGGCATATAGTCAGCTGTATTATTAAACAATTATACCAATCAGTTGCTAATGATCATCAATGTAATATGTAGGTTGAAACACAATCATTAACTGAAACTGAAACAGCTGTGTAGGAGGAATAAAACTGGATGAGAAACAGCCAAACTCAGCTAATAAGGTGAGGTTGCTAAAAGTTAAATGTCAAAAGTTATACACCATTGCAAGTCTGAGCATAGCAACAAGACAAAAGGTAGTTATATTGCATCTGCAAGGTCTCTCTCAGGCAGAAATGTCAAGGCAGAAAGGGGTTTCCAGATGTGCTTTCCAAGGCCTTTTAAAGAAGCACAAACAAACGGGCAAAGTTGAGGATGCATTGATTGCCAAGGAAACTTGGTACAGTAGATGAAAGACACATCAGAAGATGACCAGTAGTGCCATCAGCTCAGAATTGGCAGAAAACACTGGGACCCTGATACATTCATCTACTTTCCAGAGAAGTCTGGTCAGAAGTGATCTTCAAGGAAGACTTTGGGCCAAAAAGCCAAACTTTCAATGTGGAAACACGGCCAAGCAACTCAGCTATGCACAAAAACACTGACTTTGTAATTGGCACCATGACATCCATGATGGCCCCTCCCAACAATCTATCTGCCATATGTCAAACCTGATTACCCAGGAGACAGCAAACTGTTCTATTGTAGCTATCCTGGCAACAGATTACCCTGTCTGCCTTCCTAATAATGGAATCCTCTACCACCACTATCTGTCTAAGTCTGTCCAAGTCCAGGATCCCATCAGTACTAGACAGAACAGTTCTCTCCTGTAAAGGCATTCCTGTGTCAACATCCTCATCATCATCACTGTCCTCCCTGTTCCACTGACCCCCTTGTTATGTTTAACTGTAACTCATCTAGCTACCTGCTCTTTCTTTGTGCAGTCTCCACCCCCAGATCTAATTACAAAATCTTCCTTCTGCTCAGTTAGTAGACACCTCTCAAAATTGTTTGTCTCCTGCAACTTGCCTTTCCATAGCTCTAATTTCAGTTTCCAGAGAGGCTACATTCTCACATCTGCCATAGAAGTATGCACCCTCTGTGGCACTAAGGTAAACAGACAGTCATGCTACCACTCATATTATGCCAGTTACTCCAAGTTAAAAGGCAGGTAGAAAAAATTATCTGCACAATAAAGTTAATAAATAAGTGTCCCCTGTTTGATCTCCCATATTTCAATCACTTGCTATTTAAATTCCACACTTATGAACTCACTTGAATCCCATGATATTTATATTCACAACGCTTACCACACTTCTGCACTTACACACTGACTAAAGATTCATACGTTCAAGTATTCACTGTCTGCTTTATATAGCAGAAAGCCACCAATTATTCATATTATTTGTATTGTCTGGTTTCTGACAGTGTCATCTTGTCCAGCATATATGCCACACTTAGCTTCTTCTAGCTTACATACTTCACTCTGTGTCTCTGTTTTATATAGCAGAAAAACACCAATTACAACCCATCAAATAACACAACCACTCCCACCACACAAAGGCTGCAATCAATCATTTGTACAACTGCAAAGGGAGGGAAAAATACTTTAATCTCTTCCTAACCCTGCTGCAAAATGCAGAAAATACACTTATTCCGTTCGTCTACCAAATATCCCACACTTAGCTTAATTCAGCTTACAGACTTCAGTCTCTGGGCTCTAATTAATCGTGCACGGTAAAACAGCTGATAGGGAAAAAATGGCTACCGACCATCACACTGTGTCACTGGAGGTATTCAATTGTCATACCAACAGAAACTACATCCAACGTTAGGCCAAAGAACCTGACTTTTGGCCAAAAGCTCGTTGTGTATTTTTAGTTCCCAAAATCCAAGCTAAACAGCATGAAAAATGGGAACATCAAAGAAAAAAAGTCTAACGCCCTGTGCATGGCACACACTGCCAAGCACCGAGTGTAAGCTCAAACACAAATAAATGAAAGTTTGATGCCAGTTCACATGAAGTGTATTCACATGTCAGTCTGGTGCCTGAGCCATTCTGTGACATGGCCCATTGACAGAATTCTGACAAACAAAAAAACACTCTCCATACATGGCAGATTGCAGAATCATTTCTGTTTTTCTGTTGTACAATATTGTTTTCAAAACAGATATGTTAATAATCTAAAGTTTTGTTATATTGTAATCAACATGCTGCATTGTTTTCTGAAAGCTGGAATGCTCTCCATGCCCTGCTGGACATTACTGCAACACTCCAGGTCTAATTGTCCCAGCTGGTCAGTGCTCAGAAGGATTCTACTGTAAGTTATCTTCTACATCTCCACACCAACCATTTGCTGACCATACTGGTGGACCATGCCCTCAAGGTAAACACTGTAAATGGCTAATAATACATCATTAGAGTATGCTAAAGGCTATGTTTCTGGTACCAAATTTATCAAGTTGGGTCTGTTTAATTTTAGGATATTTTTGCCCCATGGGTTCAGCAAACCCACAGCCCTGTCCTCCTGGTACCTACAATCCTATACAAAGACAAAGTGCCTGCCAGGCTTGCATAAAAGGGTGAGAACTGATTTTGATTGCATGCACACTGCAATGTTTTTATAGGTATTGCACATCCCTATATACAGTAGTCTGCATTTCATGAAACACTGTGATTGTGTAGATTATATTACATAGATAATTATCCATATGCATTTATCATTCCATGTCCTCAATTTCTGGCTTACAGGTTCTTCTGCCTAAGTAACACCTCTACTTTAGAGGGCAAGGAATGTCCTCCTGGCCACTACTGTCCAGCAGGAACAATCTCTCCAGAACAATTCCCCTGTCCTAGTGGCACCTATAATCCTCAGAAAGGAGCTGATCTCTTAGAGCAGTGTTTGCCATGTGACCCAGGTAATACAACTAGATATTTAATATACAATAAGAGAGTAAATGTCAGAAATGTTAAGTATAGTAAAGTACTTCACATAAATGGGGCATTATAGAAAATTTTGTAAGTTGCTTTCTAAAAAGATATGATGTTGGTACAGGGGGATAACTGACTGTCTTTTTGGAGACAGAAAGGTTGTTTTTTTTTGCCTGAGTGGGGCATAATAGGAAAATGCTTTAATATGCTTTTTTTTGCCTTCTTCTGATCAGCAAAAATGATACAGCACAGGTTGAACTTAATGAATCTGTCTTTCTTTTCAGCCGTATACAATTATTACTTAAACTAGTTCTTCATGTTAGTCAAAAATTTTTCAGATTTGTTTGAATCCCAATTAAGACATTATGGTACAGGACATCTAAGAAACTTTCATGTTACACATATTGTTGCCTTTTTAAAACCAAATAATAGTCAATATGAAATTATCTTAAACATTGTGTCACAGCATGGATTCTTATGTTTCAGGCCTTGTAAATGCATCTTCATACATATACAGTATATATGTGTATCAGTCTACCCTGGTTAAGCCCCTTCAAGAGCCACCCACACTCCCCCACATGGGAAGCGTTAAGTTTCAAAACTAGAATCAATTTACTGTGCAAATTTGCCAGAAACTGCCACTGGAGTTCTGAGCAGCCTCGTCCCTTCCTGGTTGAGGCTAGGATGACAGGCAAATTGCAGCAATTATATTTTGTTCTTTGTATGAAATGCAATTGTAGGAGTCAGTATTTTGGAATGGTTTGTTTTTAGCTATCCTCCTTTCAAATTCAACGATTACAGGAATCACCATAATGTTTATTGTAATCACAACCATGTTTGAGCAGGACAGAAAGTTTAGCCATAACTTGAATGTTTCTTGGAACTTTTTCTGTCCTCTTCCTCAGCACAGCCTGTTATGCACACAAACCTAAGGATCCCTTTATAAAGTGTATCCATCATCCAATTAGACAGTGGTTTAATGGGTATTGCAGAGTTAATGTATTTTGTTATTTGTAAGAAATACCATTGTAACTACTTTGTCAGTATTTAAGAACAGTTTGTTTTTAGCTATCCCTCTTTCAACTAAAGAGAATTCACCCTGGAACCATACTGGAAAGTCTCATCTCTGTGCAACTCTGCATCTTTCTCCTAAAATTCGAAGCCGTCCATGCTATATATTATAACTCACTAACTCATTTCTTGCTCCTGAGGCTCTGGGGAATGTTTTGATCCCTCGGCTGGGGCCTGTGTTGGCTGATGCCATGACTCGATGGAGAGGGCCCCATACTGCGGGAGTCTAAGCAACACTGTTAACCCCATCGGCATATGAGTGGAGTGGCCCTGAGGTCTGATAACGAAGATTTGGAGTGGCCTGAAGGAGATGAATGGAGGGTGCCTATAGGATTTCACTGAAGCCATACCGGAGCCTACTTCTGTCTAGCATCCACTCTCCCTTACCCATCATACACCTGGTATACTCCATTTGCAGCACGGCTGTGGCTCTCCATCCTGGAAACGTTACCAGTGAGGTGTGTTCATCAACTAACAGAGGCTAGGGCTGCTGTTCAAGGCACCTTGGCTCTGCTGAAGTGGTCACCTGATTCCCTGTCCCCAGTGCATGGACATTGCTCCAGGGACTACCCCATCAACCCACTTGAGTAACAGTCCCCAAGGAGAGGGAGAGGGAGGAGGACACAGAAGAAGGAGAAAGATGGGAGACATAGAGTGTAAATAAAAATATACATAAAGAATAAAATAGGTACTCTTGCAACACGTCTCTGAGAGTAGTGGGGATGGACAGGCAGTGTGGATAGAGGAGAAGAAGAGAGGAGGAGGAGGGTAGAGAGAAGAGAGAGGGGAAGAGATGGGAGAAGTCAGGAAGGGGGAGAGTAGGGGAAGAAAAGAAGAAAGGGGGGAGGAGAGAGAAAAAAATAAATTAAGAAAGAAAAAAGCCCCAGACAGGCCTATGCCACATAGGTGCCGCATCATGGCTGACTTACTCTCTTGAACCCTGGGTAGAATTTGTTCCTTCTTCTCCCTTACTGCATCGCCCCTTTGTTATTTTCTTCCGAGTACCCCTTTCCTCCCAGTGGCCTTCTGGGTGACCTACTGTGGGACTTTCATTATTTCCATCTGCTCTTTTTGTTGGTGGCCTTCCTGTGCTGTTGGCACACCCTGATTCTGGTACAAACCTTACCCCCACAGAGGCCGCTATTCAACTTGGTTCCTCACAGGCACTGCATCTCTTCAGTTGAAGGGAGGGAGTGTGCAGCTGATAGAAATAAAAAGGAATATGGCTTTGGCATCCTGTGCACCCCTCCAACATCTAGAACTTAGTGGCAATCCAGCTGAAATGTTGTCTGCCCTCAAACAGGCCTGTGGTCTGTAACAATAAAGGAACCATAGGGCAAGCTGCCTGTTCCCCTGCTTTCCTTAGCATGCTGACCTATTTGTTGTTTTTGTCCCAGTGCACTTTCCTTCACTAGGCTTTTGTGTGCTCTATGTTGTACGGGTTTTTCGTGAAGCCATCTGCCTGTCCTTGCAAGCACCTGGATATTGAGCCTGGTTTGCAGTTTCTCCATGGCATCTTGGGACACTGCCTCTCCAAATTATAAATAAATTGCTGCAGATTGCAAAACATCTTCTGCACATATGTATGCAGATGACACTATTCTGTACAAATGTATCACAACATTAAGCATTGCTAGAGGATGACTTCTCTTTTGTTTAAATATATTTTATTGAAGGCAGTCATTAAGTGTATCCTTTTAAAATGTGGCATGCGAAAGTGCGTGTGTTGAGTTGTTGGACTGCAGCTCCCATAGCGAGCCGGGGCAGCATGATGGGATAGAGCTGGACCAGACTGGGATGCAACATTTCAGTAGCGACATGAGAATCTCTCGCTGTCATGTTGCCATTTTTATTTTGACGACATGGTAACTCATTTGTCATTTGTCATTTGTCATTTGGTTGCATGCTCTTTTGCATGCAACCTTTTAAAAGTAAACCTTATCTGAATAGGCATAAGCAACAAAAAGAGAGATACTAATGCCAAGCTATAGATTCCTGAAAAACATTATTAAATTGGAAACGGTTCAAAAAGCCACTAAGCTGATGGTGCTCAGTGTTAGGATGTACTAAATAGACTTTAAAAATCAATATGTACAGCTTAATAGAGTAGAAGGAGATATTATTTTTGCATAGATGTAATTCTACTCTGAGAGTTATGTAAGACTGTGCTTTTAATAGATTGTAAAATAGACTAGATGGGCTACGTGATTTTTCTTTGCTGTTAAAATGTAAGTTTATATGTTTTATCGACCATTGAGATCATGTAATTTATGTGGTTGCATTTCCAGGACACTTCTGCAATAGAACTGGACTTTCATCACCAAGTGGAATCTGTGATGATGGATACTACTGTTTAAAAGGATCAACATCTTCAAATCCTTTTACGGTAATATGAGCAGGGATATATGACTAAGATTTTGGTTTAATTTGTTATTAAGCTGTTATTGTAAATACTGTATCTTCTATGTATTCTTTCTTTAGTTTCTTAACCATTTGATAGTCAAAGTGGTGTTCAACAGCTTTGTGCTGGAGGTTTTTTTTTTTTACTTCAAGGGGCTAATATACTTGTACTATAAATGTAAGTGGATTTTTATTTTTTAAAGGTGACAAGCAGTGGTGGCCCATGTCCAACAGGTCATTTCTGTCCAAAAGGAAGTATCAATCCCCAAGCTTGTCTAGCAGGTTACTTCTCAGACTCAAAAAGACAAAGCCTTTGTTCAGAGTGTCCTGAAGGTTTCTACTGTCCAGCAGGATCAGCAAACAAAACCATATGCCCTAAAGGTACCATAGAGTAATTTATACTGTGTTTTAGAGAGAAAGGAGAAATATATTTTTCAGCTAGTCATATTAAGTGATTTTAGTATAATCAACATACTACTCAATATATGTTCACAGAGAGTCTCAACTTATATATTCTAACTGTGACATGCATTGCAGATGACACATTGGAAGGTTGCATAAGCAAACAATGGTGAAATGGTTGAACAGCTGCCTACATATCCTTAGGAAAAGTATATTTATCATGGATGTTACTGCTTATCCACATTAAAAAATATGTATTTTCTTTACAAATGCTAGTTAGAAATATATGGTATTTAGAAGGGAATAATTCCTGATCTTTTTAAATGTAAATGTTCCTTATAAGCAACTAGTTTTACTCAAAGGGTTCCCCGAACCCACTAAAATGCCCGCACATTATGCTAAACTCTTTGCTGTGCTAACAGGTGGTAAACAGAGTTTAAATTCTAATTAAAATTAAGTGTCAGCTTACAGAATGTATGCATGGGAAAGTCGATTGAGGGATAAAATATAGTGAATCTGTATTTTAGAGGTGAAATAGAGTGCGGGTGTGTTTTATTAGAGAAATATGCTCTCCTATTTGCACTGGCCATAATATATGATGGGAGCCTTAGCAGAAGGCACTGAGGGCAGAATGAGAATAACACAGGCTACCAGATGCCCACAAATGCTTTAAACTGTAAACGACTCCACTGAAAGCAAATAGAGTTAACAGAAGAAAGCTACTAGATCTCGATGCTAAAATGTGAAAACTGACAGTTTACTTTATCTACATATTTAGAATAAAGCCTTACAAAATAATATTTTAAAATAGCAACATGCTGCTTATATTATGTGAAACCAATTCTGTAAAACAGCCTTTTTCACCAGTAGAAGAGAAAAAAGATTTGGTTACATTAAAGGAATAGTAATATTTCACAATAAATGAAGCTTCAATTAATCTTCATAGTATTTGGGCCGTGGAGAGTGTTGTTTCAATACTGTCAGAGTTGTAGTTCAAGAGTAATTGTATGATAAAGTATCCCCCCTCCCGCCCCTTTTAGTGATGTAACACTGCTCACCTCAGAGCAGCAAGACAGTCTGGATGGATCGTAGAGAGGGACAATCTTCAGTGAGCATAAGGAAAAACCTGTCAAACGGGGCAGGATTTTCCTTATGCTCACAGAAAGAAGATTGTCTCTTGCTGTGAGCTGTCTGGTCAAGGGAACAGATTCCACACCTGAGGGGAGGCAGCTTACACTAAGTAAAAGGGGTAGGAGGTAGATAATTTATCATTCAATTACTCTTGAATTACAACTCTGGCAGTATTGAAAGGGATAGTAATACTTAAAATGTAAAAAAAAATATGTTGTAGGGGTTATCCCGCTGAGTAAAACAAGAATACTCCCACTGCTGAAAGGTGTTTCATTCAAAAGTTATTAATTTTCAAAGTTGAATTTTTTAGGTTCAATATCACAGTGGCCTGAAATTGTACAGTGGTGCTATTGCTACACCATCCTATGGAGATTTATGGTCAATTGACCAGAGCTGTCCATAGGATCGTGTAGCAACAGCGCCACTGTACAATTTCAGGCCACTGTGATATTGCACCTAAAAAATTCAACTTTGAAAATTAATAACTTTTGAATGAAACACCTTTCAGCAGTGGGAGTTCCCTTGTTTTACTCAGGGGGATAAACCCTACAACATATTTTTTTTTACATTTTAAGTATTACTATCCCTTTAAATAACACTCTCCATGTCCCAAATATAATGAAGATTAATTGGAGCTGCTGTTTTTGTGAAATAGTACTATCTCTTTAACCCCTTTGCGTCCGGTGATGTACCCGGACCGTCACGCTGGTCCGGCAGTTAAGGACCAGTGACGGTCCTGGTACGTCATGTACTATTACTCACCACGCTCCTGCAGGAGTGCGGTGAGTAATACCGAGGACTGAATTTGATCGCTCCAAGACCGGAGCGATCTCTTTCAGTCCCTCAGTTTGGTGTGCCGCCCCACGTGATCAGTCACGTGGGGCGGCACTCCAAAATTCCCTATCGGGTCCTTAAAGGACCACACACCCCGCTACCGCTGGTCGTTAAGGGGTTAAAGCAGTTAGATAGACACATATATCCAAAGAGTATAATGTCTCTATTGAAATGGTTACAGTTCTTGTTATAATTATTAACTGAACATTTGGTTTAATATTTATTTCCAAATGATTAGTTTTTTATAATGTTTTTAACATTTTAAAGACACATAACATGTAAGGAAGATCAAGTCACCAACAACAAAAATAACAACCAAGTTTAAAACATATTGGAATATGGATACTTTTTTTTCTAGTTGTGAGGGAAAACATTATTGCATACTGGTGCTTTGATCATTGAAGAGATAATCAGGTTGTTGCAAAATAAACTAAAAACTTGTATAACTATTATGAACTGGCATGACTTAAAAATTATATAAATAAAATGTTAGAGTGGAATTATAATGGTTTACCAGGCCCGATTCTATCAGTGAATGCTTAGTAAAAGGCCTAGGGCTTCTGCTCATGTCATTTAGGCAGGATCATAAAATGGGCACCCTCATCTGCAAGTGGGCTGGACCAACTTCAATTATATGAATGCCTAGCCACATTGATTGCTGTGGTTGGTTGGAAACATCCATACATAGCAGTATATGGGTACTCTCAGTCAGTTATCAAGTGACCCTAAACTGTGATTGAAATATTGCAGTACAGAATCCATTGTGAGATAAGAAAGAACCAAGGGTCTTCTTTTAGACACCCATTTTGCTTTTCTGTTGGTCTGCTAGGGCTCAGAATACAGCTCTGACTTCATCATCAGTATATCTGTTCCTCTAGGAGCACACCTGCTGACAGTTCAACTATAATGTGTTAATTACCCTTTACCTGAAAAAACAAAGAATTTCTAAAAATGAGAAAGCAGGGTCTTTGCAATGTTATATTCATTTAATATTACATGCCGTATGTTGCATGTTATAAGGGGAGTGTTGACTTATGTCTCATCTCCTAACTTTTGGCTTAGTATCCAGGATGTTTGGGAAGATTTTCTAAATTATCCCCTTTGGAAATGAGGGAGTATATTTATGAGGCATAACCAAATATTCCAGAAATTTAGTTGTTTTGTAAACAATGGACATGGCAATGTTTAACTACAATTATTTCCTTTAATGCTTTAAACAGTGCCAAAAGATGTCCTATTATTAGAAAATAAGTGTGGGCGGTATGAAATTCCAAGAAAAGTTTATAGAGGAATTGTTTAATATACAATTTCATATAGGATATATAGGAAAACACTTTGTTCTACAACCTTTTTATGGATACACCAAAATAGTGTATTCATTTTGGCTCCTCCAACTGACATTTTGACATTTATCTTCTTTTAAGTTGCCTATGTGTTTTGCATGCTTGCATCCCCATAGAGTAATCTCCAGGTCAGTGGAGGCATACTATATGTAGCTGGAAATTAGCATTTTGTTGCACCCCAGTTCACTTACTTCGTCTGCTTGCATCTCCTCGAGTGTGCCGTGCATGCGTGGCTCTCACATGATGTGAAGGCCTAAGCAGTGAAACAGGAAGTGTATATAAACCCTTGCCCCCCGCTTCTAGTGCTCTTCCATCATATCCCTTGTACCTAGCTTGTTGTAGTTTTGTCTACTGCTTGACCGCCCTGATTTTTTGACCTCTCACTTTGTCCCATCTGTTTTTGCTTGTCCTCAGAGATCACTGACTGAATCCATTCAGTGAAAAAAAAAAAAAGTTCCGTGGTCCTTAACTGCCAGCTGCACAGCCATACGAACAGTTGCTAAGGGGTTAAAAACTTCCTGCAACTGGAATGCCATTCTGGAACTTATAGGATGATCAGCTGAGTAGCCCATAGCAAGAGAGAATACTAGAACAGTGGATACATGAGCACTAAGATTTGCTTAAGACTTACTGCAGACAAATAAGAAAAAGGCAGCACAGTAGTTGAAATTCATTGTTTTGAGATCAAATTATTCGATGTCAGAGTTCGCTCCATTCTGACTGCATGCGTGAGTCAGATATCGCTCCTTACTGACTGCAGGCTTGAGTCAGTTCACCCGCTACGGTGGATCAAGATCCTATGTTCCTGCTCCTGTTCCTGCTCCTGGCTCCAGCAGATACTACCAGTGGCTTAGGTCTAGTCTCCAGCAGATTGGTCAGGCTCAGCAGCCTACTGTTCCTGATAGCAGAGCTCATTGGCCTGTAACCATCTGCTTGTTCCTGCTGTATATGTTGTATATATTTTGCTTACCTTTCGGTTGTCAATAAATTGCATTTAACTATACCGTACTGACTCTTGAACTTCTCTAGGAAACGTGACAGAACTATAGTTTTCATTTTTTGTATTTTGTGTTGATGCAGTTGTTTGCTGCACTGACAGCAGCATTTGTAGTGAGGCATTCTGCCCAAAAAATGAACAAGAGTAGTTGGAGACTGCTATATCAATAGCACAAGCAGCAGTGGTGATCAGAGCCCAGCAACACCATCAGTAGATGAAGCTGCCAAACAAATCACCACCCTCATATTCCCCATGCTCTGGGGTTTGCTTTTGAAGAGGGGGAACATTGTTTTCCCCCAGTTGGAGAGCAGCAGTGGCAAAAAAAGTATCGCAGCTGCATTAGTCTGACCCAGAGCCACTGCTTTGAGGGTGACACCAGATGTGCCACCTACACCACTGTGTAGACACGTAACCTAGAAAAGAGGCCTTGTTGGACCTAGTAGTCTCAAACAATTCTGAAATGGTAAACAATTTACAGGTAAGGGAAAATTTAGGCAGCAGTGACCACAATATGGTATTCGACTGAAACAAAAGCTGGAATTTTTTTACACTAAGTTCAGTAAAGCTATGGAATTCTTTGCCTCGGGATGATATGTTTGCAGATACTGTAGTTGTATTAAAAAGTAAGGGATTCCTTTCAAGATCACAACAGTATTCTTCAAAACAGATAGGATGTTTATCCAGGGAAATACCCAACTGTTATTTGGCGTGCGGAAGGATTTTTTTATTTACCTAGTTGGAAATAGATTGAATGGGGCTTTTTTTGTTTTGTTTTTTACTTTCTCTGGATCAGCATGGTTGATCCAAATTACATAGACTGAACTTGACTGACATTTCTTTTTTTCAGCTTCCTCAACTATTTTACTATGCAACTATGTCACACTCATCACCACCAGCAAGAGATAAGAAAGAATTTATTGGTGGTGCTGCTGATTCAGAGATGATGATGATGAGAGTTTTCTTACCTTATACTGACTAGGAGTGGGAAAATTATATAATGGGTATCACCAGTAGTCAAGTCATTGGGGGAAATTCACTAAGCGGTGATAAAGAGGTGATAAAGTGGAGATGACTTCTCCAGTTTATCACATGTTTATCTTGGTTCAAGTAGTATTTCAAACTGTTATTGATGGTGTATCTTATGCTATTTACAATAGGAAGATTGGATATATGACAAAAGAATTTACTGATTACAGTTACAAGGCTCCGGACTCGGTCTATACGGGAGCACCAGAAATTATTTATTTCTGACTATTAGCCATCTGTCGGATCTAGATCGTGGTGCTCTGTTTGTATGGAGTGAATTTGGAGTCCAGATTACTTTATATTTGAGATTGGTTTTTATGTGTGTAAAAGTTGCTCATCTCCAGCAGGTTATTTTGGATCTAGTTGAGAAGGGAACACGTCTATATTGGAAGCACTCTTCGTGTATGGTATAGGATGTGGTTTGCATTATACTCAGCGGTATTGATTCACCAGCGCTAAAAATAAAACAGACGTAGTTTTTTTTAAGTCAGTTTTTGCTATTTTATTACCCGACTTGTGAAAACAAAATCAGCTGTAATTATAATTACCGCCAGTCTAAAAAAAGCCCATAGGAAACAACTAAAACCAACGTGCAATTAGTATCCTATTAACAACTCTCAGTATTACCACCTGTTTTGTGGCTACATTTAAGTCAGAAATTTTGCGCCTCAGAGGTTGAGGCATAGAAGCCATAACGACAGTTTCAAAGCCATCATTGTTCGAACAAAAGCAATGTATAATACAGTATACAGCATAGAAATCCGATATAAAGTGCCCCTCTTCGACATATTAACCTCCCCTTGTAAAAGTCTACTACAGTGCTTTTTCTCAGCACATTAGTCAAATATTGTTCATAGTCGACAATTAACCCTTCCCCTACCCAATCCGACTTACAGTGCTTTCTTCTTACACCACATTAATCCAACAAATATTGTTCATAGTGAAACATAGGTTATATGCTCTTTAATTAATAAAGAGGGCAATTGTCTCCCCAATGCTAGGGGGGTGTCATGAGGGGTCATGATATCCCTCTTGAGGTCTGAAGTACTTTTTTAATACAAATTACAAGTATAATTCAAAAAAAAGAAAATCATTGTTACACATAAATTAAATATTTAATTACATTTTCACACAGATTACATATATAGTAAAAACAAACACTTTTTTTATACATATACAGGTTGCCTATTAACCCTATGAGTACCAGAGGGGTAGCAAACACATTACAATACCTCTCTGGTACGCATAGGGTTAATCTTGCAATACAAAATATGAGGGCATGTCGAATATAATAGGAGAAGAAAAATGTCAGATAAAAATGGTGAAAGAAAGTCATGGGAGCACTGTAGTCGACTTTTCAAGGGGGAGGGGGGTTAAAATGTTGGATGTACAATATTCGTTGAATTAGTATGGTGAAAGAAAGCACTGTAAGTTGAATTTGGTAGGGGAAGGGTTAATTGTCGACTATGAACAATATTTGTTGGATTAATGTGGTTAAGAAAGCACTGTAAGTCGGATTTGGTAGGGGAAGGGTTAATTGTCGACTATGAACAATATTTGTCAGATTAATGTGATGAAAGAAAGCAGTGCAAGTCGCAGTGCAAGTCGACTTTTAAAAGGGGAGGTTAATATGTTGAGGGGGGCACTCTGTCGGATTTTGTTATGTGGAGAACACATCTAACACTGAACTTGATCTTTCTGCCATCAAATGTACGCCTATTTCCTTGGACTTCGACATTTTGTGCGCTTCTTGTAGGCAGTAGTCAGAAAAAGGCAGACAGTGCCAGTTTTGTTACTACTCTGAAAAGTGCTGTCTACACCAGTTTTGTTTTACTGTGGTTCTGTAATAGAATACCAACGTTACACATATTTGCAAAATTTGCGCTACTTTCTTTTCTTGTAATGCCAGTTTTAGCACGGGTAATAGAATCGAGCCCCTGTCTGATATTTATTCCCATTTGTGATATTTGGACAAGAGATGGTTGAACATATTTGACACAGTGTACTCACAAAGATTCTATGTGGGTTTTCAAAATAATTTTTAATAAAGTTTTATTTTCCCTAATCCCTTTGAGGTATTATTTTTCATTCAGCATTTATTAGATGTAATACTGTTATTGGTGCTTTATACCGCTATTTTATCCTATGTTATTCTATGGAGCCTATTCACTAAGATATCCACAGTTGAAAAAGTACATAGGCTCCATAGAATATCACTGGAACTGGAGAAGTGATAAACTGTAGAAAACATCTCCACTTTATCACCTTTTATCACCTCTTAGTGAATCTCCCCCCCCCCATTGTGTTGTTTGCTGATGTATTAGTTCGTGCTGCTGATGAACCACATCTGCAAATGTCAAAATCACAACAGGATCAGGCTGAGGTGTTCGCCATGCTTGGTAGTAATAGTCATAGTTGTTGAGTATGATCATCCCCACCACAGATGGTGGTGGGGGAAGTACTTGGCCCAGCAGTGATATTGGACATAAAGTGCATCTGTGAGGAGGGGTAAGGAGGGTTCACACCTTGACACATCTACCCTAATAAACCACATGCAGCATAACCACTCTGAGGTGCATGTGGACCATGTGCAACTGTCACTGTTCCTGCTGTCTATCCCCAAGCACACAAATAATTTGATCTGAACAATCCACACAAAAAGGCATGTGTCAACCCCTGCCAGCCCAGAATGTTGAAAATGTCACCTGTGTCATTGTTATCAAGTGCTAGGATCTGAAGCTGGGTTTCAAGTATTACTAATGGTAATGTTCAACAAGTCTCCTTTTTTACTCCTGATGCTCACAAATACCACCTATAACTAGAACACTGTATGTAACTAGTAAATGAAAGCAAACAACACACTCAAAGTACTCTTCCAAATGTAACATTGGATCTTGTGGTTTAAGTTTCCATCACAGTTGCTGAATTTGAAATTTTCAGACTGTTTGAGGCTTCACTTTTGGAGTCATTTGGGATTTATTACAGCCCTTACAATGTTTTTTTTTTCAGATTTTACAACTGGGAGAAAAATGTGTCTCTAATAGAATCCATGTCCAAGTTAGACAGTAAACAACTTACATGTTACTTAGATTGCAAGATTACAAGGTCATATCAACCTGATAAATTAACATATGTGTTAGATAATCTTTCATGCGTTTTAATAACATGTTTTTCTAAGAAAGCAAAAGCATATCAACACACTGAGTTTGATCTTCTGAGTACAGTAATTAGCGAAAAGCAAGAATTTTATGAGTTTTCTATGAGCCGTAATTTAATTGCTAAAAGAAAGAAATTATGAGTTTTCATTATCAATTTCTAACGAAAAAAAACTGGACATTTCTCCCACCACAAATCCCATCCTGGCCAAGTTGTTTTGATTATTATTGCTATTTTGAAAATGTTCCAACATAGAAAATGGTCAAAAAGGTTTATTCTATATGAACAGATAAGCAGGCTGACAGTGTTTCTTATCTCATATAAGAAGATCACACAGCATTTTTTTAAAGGAAAATTATTTCAAATAATAATAATAAACTATGATTTACCTTAATCTGGACAGAAAATCCTAATAGCCATTCTGAATCAATTCTGTATGTATTGGTTCCCAAAAATGAATCTCTATTAAGTACATGGAGGCAGACATGATTCTTTGTTTCACGACTTCTAAGAAAACTTATTAGGAATCCTTCAGTGGGAGGGTTTGAGTCAGGGCTACTGCTACTAGGAATGAGATATACAGTACCATTTCAAGATTAATTTTGAGGAACTAACACACACATAATTGATATGCCCATTAGGATTTTATGCTAAGATTGTAATGGTGGTATTATTAGAAGGTGCTAGTATTCCTATAAACATATGCTGTTCTTAGTGCATTACTCAATTGGTTCATTGATGATTAATGTTAAATAGACCAGAGTAACAATAGAAGTAGCTGCAACCTAAATGTATGTGCCTGAAATCAAACACACATTTTCCTGTATTGCACTCTACTTTTCTTTATTCTTGCTCTTATTCCATTTAGGATATTACTGTCCAAAGAGGACAGAATTTGCTTTACAATATCCATGTCCAAAAGGCACTTTCAGTGAAGATCAAGGTGCAGCTGACAATAGCACATGCTTACTATGCCTCCCAGGAATGTTCTGCTCCACTTCTGGATTAAACAGGCCGAATGGTCTCTGTGCACCAGGATGGTTTTGTCCAGCAGGGTCCATAGCTGAGAAACCTGAGTACATGGAAATAACTCAAGGTAATGCAAGAAGAGATTTGAAAGAGAAACTCTATAATCTTTCATGCATTTTAATAACTGATATGCAAAAGCATCAGTGCATTATAATTGTAATTCAAACTCAAATATTTCTATAAAAATACCAGAAAATGAGTTGTCTTGAATTAAGGACAATTAATTTTTCATCTTTCTATTTATAATTTCCAGGGGAATCTTCTGCACATCTTTCTGTAATAAATGGCATGTGCCCTATAGGATCATTTTGTCCCCAGGGATCATCCTTCCCCATTCCCTGTACACCAGGTATGTAGAATGTTTTATGTAACATAGAAGTTAAATGTACCAGCAGCCTTTCTCCTGTTCTCAGACATCTTTCGCTATCCCCTGTACTCTATATAGTCAAAATATGTTCAACACAATGCTTTATTAAGGACAGGGGGAATGTGTATCTCTCTTCAGTTTTCTACCAGTAGACAAGGTATGTTGAATCTGTTTTACCCAGCTTTTTATCCTGGAGAACCTAAAAGGCATATCCCTACAGTCCTCTAACTGATTTATGAGAATTCCTGCAAGTCTTAATTTACAAATATAACTAGATAGAAAGGGATCAGGCATAAAGCCACAGAGAATAAGACCAGTTCAATACTATCGACTAATGTACCTCTAGTATCAAGAAACAACTACATATACCCAATAATATTAATTTTATTAAATCAAAAATAAGGAAAATTAAATGTATTTAAAACCACATAGACTGAGGATAATTCTAATCTTCAATCTTAAAGGGATAGTAATGTTTCAAAAATAAGCAGCTCCAATTAATCTTCATAGTATTTGCCCCTTGGAGAGTGTTATTTCAAAACTGTCAGAGTTGTAGTTCAAGAGTAATTGAATGATAAAATATCCCCCTCCTACCCCTTTTACCTAGTGTAAGCCACCTCCCCTCAGATGTGGAATCTGGTCTTAAGACAAAACAGCGCACAGCAAGGGACAATCTTCTTACTGTAAGAACAATGAAAACCCTGCCCCCCTTGATAGGTTTTTCCCTTATACTAATTGAAGATTGTCCCTGTCTGGAAGCCATCTGGACACCACCTTTCTGTTCTGAGGTGAGCAGTGTTACATCAGTAAAAGGGGCAGAAGGGGGATACTTTATCATGCAAGTACTCTTGAACTACAACTCGGACAGTATTAAAATAACATTCTCCATGGCCCAAATACTATGAAGATTAATTGGAGCTGCTTTTATTTTGAAACATTATTATCCCTTTAAAACTGTCACACCCAGGTGACCGTTCATTGTGAAAAACCAACAAGGAGTATTTTACATGAGTAGTTATATCCTCCAGTTTACTCAGCCCTTTAACTAGGACAGGAAGACAGCAATCTTTCTACAGCCCTCTACCTGCTATCAGGTAGGATTTTTTTCACGCAACTTTTTATCCAGTTCAGAAAAATAAGCATCTTCCTATGACACTCTACCTGTACATCAGTAATGTAAAATCTTTTTCATCTGTTTAATTATGACAGAAGAAAGGCATTTCCCCAGTTTTCATCTTTACAGAAGAAGAAAAAGCTCTTAATAACATGTCACTTACCTTTAATATGGACAGAAAATCACAATGACTCCTTTCATTTTTGCCCTTGTGCCACTGTTCAAGAGATAACCTCTTCAATCAGTCCTGGATGTCCTGTCCATGGATGTATACATGACAGTTGCTAGCAAGGCTACAAGACACAAATCTGCCCATTGAATATGGTAATCTTATTCCTTAAACCTTTGAGTGCAGAGAGTTGAGCATCACATTACTTCACATGTGATGCTCTCCCCTGTTGCACTCAAAGAGGTAAAGGACAAGAGGGGTGCATAACAAATTGTGAAGTAAGCTCATATACTCTGCCTACTTTAGTTTAAAAACAACTGTCAGCAACTGTTATGTCTGCCTCCATGGACAGGACATCCAGGATTAGCCAAATATGTTATCTTTTGAACAAAGACACAAGGGCCATTAGGATTTTCTGGCTATATCAAGTTAAATGGTGGGCTTTTATTAGAAGGTATAATTTCTTCCTTATGATTCCTTTACTTTGTTAATCATTTAGCCAGTAAAGATATCTTTTTCACATATGACCTTCCTGCTGTAAATATGATAGCATTAAGTGGATACATTATTTTCCTCTGTTTTTGTTAAGGAAATTACTGTGCTTCCTCAGAATTGGCAGCTGAGTCTGGAGCTTGTGATGCTGGTTTTTTCTGTTTACAAGGTTCTTCCCTTCCTAACCCACAAGATGGGAAAATGGGTAATGTTTGCCCACCTGGACACTTTTGTATTAGAGGTAGTTCGTCACCATCTCCATGTCCTCCAGGTCAGTTTTAATATCACTTTTGGTTTACTAGATCTATAGCCTAGTCTATATTAATAATAGTAATGATGATATAATTAATAATAATTAATAATAATAATCATAATAATGATTAATATATACAGGAACTTTTATGCCTCTTCCTGGAGCCCAGTCTCTTCAAGATTGTCTCCCGTGCACAGCTGGTTGGTATTGTTCACATTGGGCAAACAGTTTACCTGAACATTTGTGTGATGAGGGTTGGTATTGTCCGCTTGGCACTGTCCATCCTCGGAGTCCAGGTAGGAACTTTTCCCTTTTTATTCTTCAGTAATAGACCAAGTTTTAAAGAAGATATTAGGCCTACTAATAACATCCCAACAAAATGTGCTATGGCCAGAAAATCATATTGGTCTGTATAAAGTTTGCTTTCAGCTTACCTTATTACACCATCCTGCCTATTTTTTGCCAATTCCTGAAGGCCCCTGTAAGTTTATCATCACTTCTATTTTTTATTCTTATATGGTAACATAGTAAGATAGTTGATAGGACTGGAAAAAAAGCACTCATCTATCAAATTCATGGCCCATGGTATATCATATTTGTTGATGCAGAAGAAAGCAAAAAAAACAAGATTTGAATATATTTCCAATTAAGCCCCAAGTGGGAAAAAATATCCTTCTTAACTCCAAAAGGCAGTCAAATATTTCACTGAATCAATATCCTATCTACTTTCAAACCAACTTTTATGTTTCACTATTTTTCTGAGCTAAGAAGGATATTCATTATTTTTGGAAAGCAGGTACAGTAGTAGCAAATATAACATACCTAGGCAAGGAATTCCATAACTTCACTGTCCTTACCATGCCTTTTTTCTAGTCAAAAGCTCCTTTGCTCTAGTCTTAATGTGGGATCTCTTGTTTTTTGCTCAACTCTTTGAGTAAACTCTCCCAAGAGAGTTATTGTATTTTATTAGCCTTAAATATATTTGTAAATTGTAATCATAATACCCCTCAGATGACTCTTGGCTAGTATCTCTTTATAACTCAGATACTTCAATACCTCTATCAATTTTGTTGCACATATCTGCACCATTTCAGTTCAATTATACTTTTTTTAAGAACTGGTGTGCAAACTGCACTTCATTCTGTAGATGAGGCTTTACTAAGCATCCACTTTTCAGACAGGATAATACCCTGTTGGCTTTTGCATGCATGCATATCTTTATTTATATGGCTCCACACAGTGCACGCAGTGCCTTACAGACGTATGTTGCAATAAATAAAAGGGGATAACATAAGTGTCACATTCATAGAAACAATAAGAGAGCTTGCAGCTGCTGAGAGACACTGCATACTGCTGTGAAGTCTACTGTCTAATCTATCAGTACTTCTAAATATTTCTCTAATGAGAATTCCTCAAGTAGTTTCCCATTTATTTTATATGTGTCCTGTTTGTTTGTACAGCACAAATGTATAACCTTACATTTATCTATATTATGCCTCATCTGCCAATATTCCACCCATTCACTCAATTTATCCAAATCTTTCTGCGGAGAAAAAACATCCTTTTCTCTGTCCTCTCGGTTTTTTGGGGTCCCCTTTGAGGCTGATCCTGATCCCTCAGCTGAGGGCTTGACCAGAGCCATCATAACTACCCTAAACATTCCCTTAGTTCAGGAGGTTTCTTCAGATCCCTCTGATGTATTTCAGGAGCCAAAAAGGCCCTATACTTGCTTTCTACCTAAACCCACTCTTGACTGCCTTCTGTCTGATGAGTGGAAGTCTCCGGACAGGAAACCTTCTGTTTCCAATAAATTTGTCAAGCTTTACCCCTTCTCTGAGGCGGCGCTTGCTCAGTGGGTTCATTCCCCCAAAGTGGATGCTCCTGTCTCCAGGCTACCTAAGTCCACTGCCTTGCCAGGCGCTGATGCTTGCGCTCGGAAAGACTGAACTGACAAGAAACTTGAGGTCTCCATCAAGTCCAGTGTTCGCTGTGGCATGGGTGAACCAGGCCATTGCGGTCTGGACTGAACAGCTCACCCTGGCTGTCCGTCAGGGTGCTCCTACTTTGGATATGTTGCGGCTTCTTGCCAACATTTCTGATGCCCAGCACTATATCTCTGCTGCCTTAATTGATGCCATCCGTTTGGTGTCAAGGGTTTCCACCATATCTGTGGTTGCCAGACAAGCTCTTTGGCTCAAGATGTGGTCTGCTGACACTGCTTCCAAGAAAGCTTTGCTCTCATTGCCTTTTCAAGGCACCTTTTTGTTTGGGCTAGATCTTAAGGATCTGATTAGTGAGGCCACAGGGGGCAAGAGTACCCTTCTGCCTATGGTACCCAGGAAGAAGACGCCTCTCGAGTGTAATCGGCTTTTTCGTTCCTTCCAGACTGAGACACGTCCGGTGAACCAGGTGGTTCCCTCAGCTCTGATTTCCTCCTCCAAGCCCAAACAGCAAAGGAAGCCCAAGGTCTCCTCCAAGCCTAAGGCTTCCAAGCCTTCTTCGGCATAACTTGCCGAACCCAAGTCCCCACTCGGCTGTGGGTGGCCGTCTGCGTCACTTCCACAGCATCTGGAAAGATTCAGTGGTGGACCCGTGGGTTTTACAGGTGGTGGCAGAAGGGTACAGGATCCCTTTTGCCTCTCTTCCTCCCTTCCATTTGTTTCCCTCTCATACGTCCCAGGACGTAGAGAAACGCTGTCTGTTCAATGGCACTATCCAGGCCCTTCTGGACAAGGATGTTCTGAAACCTGTTCCAATTCGGGACCGAGGTATGGGTTTTTACTCAAACCACTTTGTGGTCTCCAAGAAGGAAAGCGACTGTTGTCCCATTTTTGATTTGAAGGATCTCAGTTCCTTTGTGATCAAGACTCATTATCACCATGAGTCCCTAAGGACGGTGATTGCTGTTATGTCCCTGGGGGGAATTCCTTGCTTCTCTGGATCTTCATGAAGCATATCTACACATTGTGTAATGGTTTTAAGTGACACTCAGACACAGTAGATTAGATAAAACACAGTTTTATTGAACAAACTCAGAAAAACAATAATCCTCACGGTAATATATAACACAATATAGTACTGACACAGGACAGGTTACCGTAATATATACCGACGTGGGTCCAGTATATGTACAATTCAGCAACAACAATATACTGACACAGGTCAGGTAACTTTTGTGTGATACTCAAACGAAGCAGCACTGAATGGGTTACTATTAGGCCAGGAAGACTGACAGGCCCTAATAGCGCGAGGCCCTTTAGACTCTCACTCTGCAGAGAGTGCAATAATATCGAGTAATGCCACAATAGTAAATGGAGGCTCAGGACAAGCTGGTGAACTGTAGCAGTAGCAGAGGACTGACTGTATGCCTAGAAGGGCAACCAACGGAGACTGCACTGATGGCTAGCCGGTGGAATCGGGCACCTGCCCCGAAGGGGTTAACAAAGCTCAGACCAATGTCGACTGCCTGATCGAGAGAACAGCCTGAGGCACCCAGGGTAAGACCAACCTCAGTGTTTATGGCAGGAAGAAGGGTCAAGTGGTACCGTGATGCACAGATGGAAGAAACACACCGGAAATGTTGCCCGCGCGACACTGACAGATAACCGAGACTAGACTGCAAGACTAGTGAGGCCACAGTGACACTGTCCGGAGACAGAGCGGAGCCCAGGGAACAACCCCAACCGAGGACTGGAAGGGGCCGTAGGCAGGACTGATACACAGGCAATGGAGCCCAACCTGGCCAGTACACAGAGCAAGAACGTCAGTCAATCCGAATCGGTACACAGAGCAGGAATGTCTGGGCTGGGTCGGTACACAGAGCAGGAATGTCCCCCAATCCGAGTCGGTACACAGAACAGGAACATCAGCCAAGCCAGGTCGGTACACGGAGCAGGATTGTCAGCCAATCCAAGTCGGTACACAGGGCAAGAACGTCAGCTGGACTGGGTCGGTACACAGAGCAGGAACGAGATGCAGAGTAGTCAGGCAGTCCGGGTCAGTACACAGAGCAGGAACGGATACAGCAGAGTAGTCAGGCAGTCCGGGTTGGTACACAGAGATCACACGAAAACTGGAACAAGCGCTGGCAACGGAACACCACTTAAGGGCACCGGAGAAGTGACAAGGCCCAGTATTTAAGGACAAATGCTGGGTGGGACAAAGTCACTACAATCAAATATTTAGGTTGCGCAAAGATGTAAATTGGGAGCAAATCTGTAGTCCAGCAGCCTGAAATAGGCATCCTTGCCCCTTGATTCCAATCAAAATCAAAATAATTCAATACAAATTAGGCGCTCAGAACCAACAAATATGAGCAAAGAGAAAAGTATTATAAGATACAATACCAAATCTCCTGAAACCAGGAAGAATCTAAAAAATCTCAGAATATGTATAATCAGTAATTTATTGCAACATCTTACGTACTGAACACATCCCTATACATATGTATCTAAAATATTTGATACAAAAATACCCTGCGACCCTCAATCCACTGTTTGATTTGGTATCAAGGATTATTCCCAAACAATAATTTAAAAACAAAAGATCACAAAAATATGAGCTCGCAAACGTAATCTGTATCTTCCACACCGTTCTCCCGTAACACCAGGTTAGTGCAGAGGGAGACACCCCTTGGATCTGTCTCAACCAGAAACCGCCCGACTCACAGTACCAGCCTGGTACACGAAGAGACCCCCCGTGGGTCTGACTACCAAAGCGTACCTGGCCGAGAGCACAATGGAGATACCGAGAACTAACAGCTGCTCATAAATTATATAACTCCATCATAATCTTAACCCTTTATCTACTTGACCCAATAACAAAATAAAAATACAAAAAATAACCCATACACATATATAAAAACCAAAGTCTACATGTGTATGGGAAAGAGCCCAGGTGACATCTATTAAAAAATGAAAATAAAAAAATATAAAAATGATCGAGCTCATATTTTTGTGATTTTTTGTTTTTAAATTATTGTTTGGGAATAATCCTTGATACCAAATCAAACAGTGGATTGAGGGTCACAGGGTATTTTTGATATTTTCCCATCTTTTTTCTAATAGTCGTTCTCATTGTATTTTTTTATGTTTTTTTATCTGTACAAGAGAATAGCTATATTGTATCAAATATTTTAGATACATATGTATAGGGATGTGTTCAGTACGTAAGATGTTGCAATAAATTACTGAATATATATATCCTGAGATTTTTGAGATTCTTCCTGGTTTCAGGAGATTTGGTATTGTATCTTATAATACTTTTCTCTTTGCTCATATTTGTTGGTTCTGAGTGCTGAATATGTATTGAATTACAAAGTCACTACAGCCAATAAGCGTAAGCAGGAGAAAAATTGACAGAATGTTGCCAGCATAGCATGGGCACCGTGATACATCACCATTCATCCAGAGAGTTGGCAGTATCTCAGACCAAGGACACTTTCAGTTTTCAGCTTTTTCCTTTGGTCTGACTACAGCTCCTTAAGTCTTCAACCGTGTCCTGTCAGCTTTAGTATCCGTCCTCCATCGGGATGGCATCAGAGTTACTCCATACATGGACAACCTGCTTCTGAAAGCACCTTCTGCAGAACTTCTTCATCAGCAGGTTCAGGACTGTGTTCATGCTGTCACCCATCACTGGTGGATCATCAACATGGACAAGTCAGATCTTGTCCCATCCTAGCATCTGGTCTTCCTGGGCTTTCTCTTCGACATTCAGCAGAGCATGGTGTTTCTCATGGACAAGGTGGCTCACCAGATCTCCCACAGGGTTTCTGCTGTTCTGGCTCACAATCCAGTTCCAGTCAAGAAGCTGTCCTCTCTAGTGGGAAAATTCATCTCTACCATAGAAGCTGCCTCATTTGCCAAGGCTTACACCAGGGAACTGCAGAGGTTTGTGATCTAGGTGTGCAGGGGTCAGCAAGACCTTCTCAAGATGTCAGTATCCCTCCCTCTTCATGTAGAACTGAGTTTATCGTGGTGGCACAACCTCTCCAATCTGCTGAAAGGCAAGTCCTTCCTGGTATCCTTCTGGACCATGGTGACAACCGATACCAGCCTCTCCAGCTGGGGAGCAGTCCTGGGTCCCCTGAGTGCTCCGGGTCGGTGTTCTCTGGAGGAATCTCTCATTCCCATCAACATGTTGGAGCTGTGGGCAATATTTCATGCCCTTCGCCACTGGATACCTCAGCTGGAAGAATGCCCAGTCCGGGTCCAGTCTGACAACGCCACAGTCGTGGCTTACATCCACAAGCAGGGCGGAACAAGAAGTCTCGCCTCTTGGTTAGAGGTCAAGGCTATTTTGTCCTGGGCAGAAGAACATGTTCCTGCCATATCCGCAGTGCACATTCCTGGCATAGATAACATCATGGCAGACTTCCTCAGTCGACACACAGTGGACAGCAGAGTGGGAACTGCACCCAGAGGTGTTCACCCTCATTGCTCAGAAGTTGGGTCTTCCTTGCATCAACCTGATGGCGACACGACACAACCGGAAGGTTCCGATGTTCTGCTCTCGCTGGAGGGATCCTCTAGCTCTAGCTAGCGGATGCCATGTCCATTCCTTGGTTATTTCCTCTGGCTTACATCTTTCCTCCCCTCCCCATGTTGGACAGGGTGTTATGGAAATTGAGACTAGAGCGCTGTCCAGTCATTCTGATTGCTCCGTACCAGCCTTGACAGGCTTGGTTTCTGGAACTTCCAGATCTGTCATTGGCAGAGCCATTCTGGCTCCCTTGCCGTCCGGATCCTCTTCTACAGGGCTACCCACGGAAGGAGGATGTTCATCGTCTAGCTTTGATGGCTTGGAAATTAAATCCTCAAAACTGTAGAAGAAATGTTTTTCTTCTGGTGTGGTGGCTACTATGCTTAGTGCCTGCAAACCTGTTTCTTGTAAGACCTACCATCGTGTCTGGTCAACCTTTCTCTCTTGGTGTGCTGATAAGGACCTTTCTCAGGATTTTGATCTGCCTATGGTCCTGGCTTTCTTGCAGGATGGTGTGAATAAGGGCCACAGTTTGAGTTCCCTGATGGTTCAGGCTTCTGCTCTCTCTGTTTTCTTTCAGAGGCGCATTGCTATTCTTCCTTATGTCAAGGTTTTCTTCCAGGGTGTTGCTCATACTCATCCTGTTTTCAAGACTCCCGCTCCACAGTGGGATCTTAACCTGGTTTTGGGCATCCTTCAGTGCCCTACCTTTGAGTCTACGATTCCTCTACGTCTGCTGATGTGGAAAATGGCCTTTCTACTGGTGATCGTGTCTCTTCACCGTATCGCTGAGTTACATGCTCTGTCTTATAGACCACCCTTTTTGGTGTTTCACAAAGACAAGGCGGTGCTTCTCACTTTGCAGGAGTTTCCCCCAAAAGTGGTCTCTGAGTTCTACATTGATCAGGAGATTGTGGTGCCTTCTTTCTGCCCTGTCCCTACCTCTGACAAGGAGAGGGATCTCCACTTGTTAGATGTGGTGCATTGTCTCAAGTTTTATGTACATCGCACTAAGTCTATTAGACAGTCTGATGCGCTGTTCGTCATTCCTGAGGGCAGGGAGACATGCATCCAAGTGACTATTGCATCTTTGATCAAGTCCACTATTTGTAAGGCTTACAAGCTAAGGAAGAAGCCTGTTCCCATTCGGGTCAAGGCTCATTCTACTATATCTATTGGAGCTTCTTGGGCTTACAAGAATCAGGCCTCCAGTGACCAGTTGTGCAAGTCTGCCACTTGGTCGTCTGTGCACACCTTTTAGAAGCACTACCGTGTTGATGTTCTGGCATCGGCTTACACCAGTTTTGGGAGGAAGATCCTGGAGGCAGTCTTGCCTGTCTAGAATCTTCTTCGATTCTTTGGTAGTGAACTCCCTTTTGAGCCCTGTTGGCTCTAGTTCAGTGTGCTGTGTAACAGTTCCTGGGATGTTGTTACCCCTGTTCAGTGTTCATTGACACTTCATTTGTTTTGTTGGGCTATCTCTGATCTGATGGTTTATTTCTGCTCTGGTGACTTTGGGGGCCTTACCTGTTAAATCCTTTCTCTTAGTCCATAAAGGTTACTGGTCTCCCACCCTGTCAATAGACCATGCTTGGCTGTCCTGTGGCAGAACGTGGGGGTCCATCAGGGTCAAGCTCACAGGAGTCTTCTTTCCCTTCTACTATCTAGTCAATAGTTAGTGTCTCATATATTACTGGAGCTGATTGGCTAGCTGCAGCCAAAGAGGAAAGGTAGGCTCCACCCCCTGCATTCACTTCTCGAATTGTTCCTGCCTACTTAAAGATAGGGGTGGACAAAAAGTGTGAAACATTTTTAGCGATAAATTTTGCAAAATCATGATGATTTTTTGCTTTTCCCACGAAAACTTCGCCCTTCCACCTTTGCAAAAATGTCCTCCTTTTCGCCTATTTTAAAAAATATTCTATTTTAATTCATTCTTCACCTATATTTCCAATAGGTACTACATTTTTACTGTAATATTACTTCTTGTGGGGGCTGAAGTTTAGAAATAAGTGTCTGAAAGCCAAAGTTGTGAGTCCTACAGCAACATATGCCTTGAAAAATGTGTTAGCATACAGAATGTATTTGTCCTTTGCCCACAAAACTAACTTCCTGCTTAAGTGACACTGGCACATATTCATGATGTCAAGTAATAAAAAATAAATAAAATACAACCTACAATGTGGCAGATGTGTATGGTATTGGTGATGGTGGGGGACTGGCATGGTGTGATTTATTTATGTATTTTACCATTGTCACATGCTATACTCCTTTTCAGATTACTGACACACATAACTTATCGGTCATAGCAGTGGACTGGTCCAAAGGGTGTAAAATAGTGGCAACCCTTCTTCACATCCCTCTTCCACTGCCTCATCTGTGCTGCTGTAAATATATTTGTCCTGGCTTTGTCTGTCATCATATGTGGTTTCTGCTACCTGATACTCAGATTTTGTGTGGGTATTGCAAGAGTTAAAAAAAATGTTTATTGGGTTTCTCTCTGGCCTGTGTGATTAAGGGCAATTGCTAAGGGAATTCACCTGTCTGCAGTGTTACTATAAGAACAGTCCATAAGCTCTTTGGAGCTGGCTCTTTGAGACTGCTTTTTCAAGTGACTGCATTCAAGTGAAGAGTTAGAAGGAATCTGGTTAAGTACATGAGAGTGAGTTTGGTGTTTTAATAAGGTTTAAAAAAAATATTCATTTTGTGTGGGTATTGCAAGAGTTAAAAAATAAATGTTTACTGGGTTTTTCTCTGGTCTGTGTGATTAGGGGTGATTGCTAAGGGAATTCACCTGGCTGAAGTGTTACTATAAGTACAGTCCATAAGCTCTTTGCAGCTGGCTCTTTGAGACTGCTTTTTCAAGTGACTGCATTCAAGTGAAGAGTTAGTAGGAATCAGGAGTTAGAATAGAAGTGGGAGTTGGAAATCAGCAGAGTTCTGAAATAATTTAAAGGGATTTACTGCATTCACATTTAAAGTTGGTTACTTACCTTAAAATGAGCATTAGAGGATAATATAAAGCTATTTGAATTGTAAAACCAAGCATGAGTGATAGCAGGTTAGCCAATCTCATGCAGTGCACAATTTGTCACATGCTTGAACACTTGCAGCAATTGTTCCAGGGGTCATACCACTGTGCCAAGTGTGAGCATATTTTCTTTTTAGAGTCTAAGATATTGGATTTGGAAAGAAATATTGCAACACTGTGGGACACTGGAAACCTGGAAAGGAGTTTAGAACTCACAGAGCAGGTAGTATGTGGGGTTAGTGGTGAAGAGGATGGAGTTGTAGATGAAGAGCAACAGGTAGGCAGCTGGGTAACAGTAAGGAGAGGAGGTAGTGGGCAGAGGAAGAGGAAGGCTAGTTCTGAGTTGACTCAGTCCAACAGATTTGCAAGATTGTGTGAAGATGTGGATGAGGATAGCTCAGAATTGGTAACACTGGAGAGGGCTAATTCCTCTAACAGCCAGGGGAACAGTCCTCCTTCCGGGCTAGATGGGATGCAGAGTAAGCAGAAACCAAGGCAGGTGGTGGTAATTGGGGACTCTATTATTAGGAGGGTAGATAGGGTAATCTGCCGCCAGGAACGTGAATGCTGAACAGTTTGTTGTCTCCCAGGTGCTCGGGTTCGGCATATTGCGGACAGGGCTGACAGATTTTTGGGAGGGCCTGGAAGTGACCCAGCTGTCTTTATACATATTGGTACCAATGACAAAGTAGGAGGAAGATGGAGGTCCCTAAAGAATGATTTCAGGGATTTAGGTTGCAAGCTCAAGACAAGGACCTCTAAGGTAGTGTTTTCTGAAATACTACCTGTGCCATGTGCCAGTGCAGGTAGGCAGAGGGAGCTCAGGGAGCTTAATGCATGGCTCAAGCAATGGTGTAGGAAGGAAGGTTTTGTGTTTTTAGAACACTGGGCAGACTTTGCTCTTGGGTACAATCTATATGGAAGTGATGGATTGCACCTAAATGGTAGAGGAGCCTCTGTGCTAGGGGAGAGAATGCTGGGAAGCTTGGAGGAGCTTTTAAACTAGGAAAGGGGGGTATAGATAGCAAAAATGGGGTATATAGAGCAGATAGGAACTGGGTCCAAGTAAATGATCAGGAGGGTGGAGAAAGGGTGGGGATAAATTTAGTCAGTCGGGACGAACTCAAAGTAAATGAAAGAGTAGAAAAAAGACATATAGGGAGTAATATATGTAAAGACTTAAAATTAATTGTATGCTAGCAAATGCAAGAAGTATGGTAGATAAAATAGGAGAACTAGAATTGCTGGTGGTTAATGAGCAATTGGACATAATTGGAATGATGCACATGACTGGGCTGTAAATATAGAGGGCTATTCCCTGTTTAGAAGAGACAGGATTAATAGAAAAGAGGTAGGTGTGTGCTTATATTTGAAAACAGAGCTAAATCAAATTTTGCCAGGTTATATTAGTGAAGAAACTGGCCAAACTGTGGAGTCCATGTGAGTAGAAATCGAGACTAAATGTGGTGTAAAAGGTAAAAAAAAGGTGTTGGTGGGCATATGCTACAAACTACCAAATATCGATGACAATGTTGAGGCCCAACTGCTGTTGCAAATGAGGAAAGCTGCCCAGTTTGGACATACTATAATTATGGGAGATTTTAACTATCCAGCTATCAATTAGAAGAATGAGACCTGTTAGAGTGCTAAGGGTAGCAGGTTTTTGAACACACTTCGGGAAAACTACATGTCACAAATGGTGGAAGTGCCGACAAGAAATAATAATGTATCGGACCTAGTGATAATTAATAACACAGAAATGGTATCCAAAAATACTGAGGAAAAATGGTCAGAATTCAAATTTAGGTTGCAGAAATGTACCCAACAGTATATACCAAATGCAAAAGAAGTGAGTCACAGCCAATGTGGTTTAACTGCACATGTAAAGAAGGAAATGGCAAGAAAAAAAACACATTCAAATTATTTAAGTCTGAAGGAACTGAACAATCTTACAAAAAGGCAATTAGGGTAGCAAAATATATAATGAAACTCGAATTGCAAGGGAAAGCAAGACTAATCCAAAAAAGTTTTTCAAATATATAAATAGCAAAATACGTAAGAGGGAGGGCATTGGACCATTCAAAAATGAGATGGGTGAGCTGATTAGTGAGGACAAGGAAAAGGCCGATGTTTTAAACACTTTCTTTTCATCAGTATATACAAGGGAGCAAGGGATTGTAGAAGAGCCTCCACAAGTAACAAATAAAACAATACAATTATCAGATATTGGGTTAACTCAAGAAGATGTCATGGGAAGATTGAACAAAATTAAGACCAACAAAGCACCTGGTCCTGATGGTATACATCCAAGGGTTCTTCGGGAACTTAGTGCAGTGTTAGCAAAACCCCTATATTTACTCTTTAAAGGTTCTATCACCACAGGCTCAGTGCCACAGGATTGGTGAAGAGCTAACATAGTACCTCTAATTAAGAAGGGAACTACAACAGAACCTGGGAATTATAGACCTGTGAGTTTGACCTCTATAGTGGGAAAACTTCTAGAAGCGATAATAAGGGAATATATTCAGGATTGCAACACAAAAATAAGATCATTAGCAGGAATCAACATGGTTTTATGAAGAATAGATCATGCCAAACTAATCTTTTCAGCTTCTATGAGGAAGTAAGCAGCAACCTTGACAATGGCAAGGCAGTAGATGTAGTATATCTAGACTTTTCAAAGGCATTTGATACAGTGCCACACAGAAGGCTGGTGTATAAAATAAGGAAATTGGGGCTAAGACATAACCTTTGCAATTGGATACAAAACTGGTTGAAGGATAGGGTACAGTATGTGGTTGTAAATGGAAATTTCTCCAATACAGTTAAAGTGGAGAGTGGAGTACCTCAGGGTTCAGTATTAGTTCTGCTTGTTTTTAACATGTTTATAAATGACCTGGAAATAGATATAGAAAGCAAAATATCAATATTTGCAGATGATACTAAATTATGCAAGGTAATTAATTCAGAACAGGATATTTTCTCACTACAGAGGGACTTACATGCAATGTCAGATTGGGCAAACAAATGGAATATGAAGTTTAATGTGGGGAAGTGTGAGGAAACAATCCCATGGCTACTTATGAACTTAATGGAATCATTTTAGGGGACTCATTGCTAGAGAAAGACCAGGGTATCCTTGTCAACTACAAACTTGGAAACAGTGACCAGTGTCAAACAGCAGTAGCAAAGGCAAACAAAATCCTGTCTTGCATAAAAAGAGGTATCGAAGCAAGAGTGGATAACATTATTTTGCCATTATACAAATCATTGGTAAGACCTCACCTTGAGTGTGCAGTGCAATTTTGGGCATCGGTTCTGAAAAAGGATAAACTAGAACTAGAGAGGGTAAAGTGAAGAGCAACAAAATTAATTAAGGGAATGGAGTACTTAACATATGAGAAACGACTAAACAAACTGTTTTATTTACTCTAGAGAAAAGATGACTAAGAGGAGACCTTATCCCATTGTACAAGTATATGAGAGGTCAATACAAGGGTCTCTGCGGTGAGCTATTTATTCCAAGGCCTGATCAGGTGACCAGGGAACACCCCTTGAGATTAGAGGATTTAGGTTTAGACTTCAGCAGAGGAAGGGTTTTTTTACAGTAAGGTCTGTTAAATTGTGGAATTCATTGCCCAAGGAGGTGGTTATGGTAGATACAATGGATACATTTAAGAGAAGATTAGATCATTTTCTTTCAAAAGGGAACATACAGAGTTATACTATTTATCAGTAGGCAGATCAGGAATGTCTGATAAAGACTAACTTAATTGGTAACAGGAAAGCTATAAAATTCTCAGTTACTGGGCTAAGAGGAGAAGGTTGAACTTGATGGAATGTGTCTTTATTCAACCTAATTTACAATGTTACCAATGCTGTTTTTTTGCTGCCTCTGATGAGACCCATGAATTGCCCTGTGCACCGAATGGGATATTTTGGTTGATGATGTAGCCACTTCTGCTGGTCCAAATGCTTTGCTGCCTTCCTTTTCCCTATACTGCCTACATGTTTGTTGTGCCCTCATTTTCTCCCTCTCATCCTCCACAATGAAACCCTCCACTCGATCAATAAGCGTGTCACGATATTCCTTGACAGAATCTGATTCCTCAGAGAGTTGCTGCTGATCGCCATGACTCCTTGTTATGACAAACCGCTGATGGCCCTTTGGCAGAATTTCTGTAATTTTGTGTTTAAAGCGGGGGCCAGCAAAGTGGCAAGAATGTATTCCTCATTTCTTTTAATGGACACTATGCGAGGATATTGTTCAAAAGCACTCTAACATGTCCATTACCAGCTGGTGCATGTCTGTGTTGTCATTCTGGTAAGACTCCTCAGTCATGCTCCTCATATTTTTCTGCAATAAAAATATCAGTGGTAGAATTTCACTAATTCCTGCCCCAATGCGACTCACCAGTATGGTTGCCTCCTCAAAGGGTTTCAGCAATCACATACATCGCACATAAGCTGACATTGGCCAGCTGACAAAGAGGATCCCTCCAAATCCTTCCAGTTTTGCATGGTGTACTTGCTAATGGCCTTATTCTGCTCGTACAAATGCTCTAGCATGTACATAGTGGAATTCCACCTGGTAGGGGCCTCCATTTTCAGGATGGGGCAGGTTGTTATGCTCGTGTACGGAATATAGAGTGCTGTGTGCACTGTAGGAGCGACTAAAATGGGCACAGATTTTGCGGGCAATAGTAAGCATCTCTTTGAGCGTCTCGGATTCTGCCAGGAATCTGGTCACAACTAAATTCAGCACATAGGCAAAGCAGGGAACATGCACCATACTACCAATTCTCAAAGCAGCGATTATGTTGGAGCTGTTATCAGCAGACACAAAACCAGCTTTTAAGGAGCTTGGTATAAGCCATTCCTCTATCACCTGCTCTAGCTTACTCAGAACATCTACAGCTTTGTGGGATTGTCTCTCAAAACTCTGCATGCACAAGGTGGCATGACGATGGTATGGGTTATCCTGCTGCTGCTGCCTTTTAATCACAGTGCAACAACCAGAAGCACTGGCTTTCACCTGATGCTCTAAACTAGTATTGTCCACTGTTGGTGCTGGGAGGGAAACCCATTGAGCAGTCACAGTCATATAGTCTGTGCTCTGCCCACTTCTCCACATATCTGTTGTCAGGTGGATTTTCTTGCCATACACACTTTTAAGTCCTTTGCCCACGACACTATCCACCTGCTTGTACAATTCAGGCACAGCTGTCCTGGAAAAATAACTGTGGCTTGGGGTAGTCCAGCGTGGAGCTACACATGATATCAGTTCTCTGAAACTTCAGTTTTCTACAAAAGAATATGGCAGGAAAAGGCAGGAAAAATCGGACAATCTGCACTTTTCGCAGGAAATTATTTGCTAATCGGAAAGTGCCATAATTCACCATAACCTTTTGAAGTCTGTTTTGGACTTTGTCCTCACAAATCCATGTACATGATAGAGGAAATTATGTGTTTCTCCCTGTTTACCCATAGTCTGCCAATGTTGTTTCCTTTGAATATACAGAAGAAAATAATTTGTTTAAGGGAGGCAGTCATTGCCCTGTCCTCGCTAGTTTCCTATCTCAGTTTTAAGGGGACCAATATCAGCCTTAATCCTTTTGCTATTTATATACTTATAGAATTGTTTAGGATTTCTCTTGTACTGTTTTGCAAAATTTATCAAATTTTCTTGTTTTAGCTAGCCTAATTGTTTGCCATTTCTATTGTATTCTTATATTTTTAAACCCTAGAGTGCCAGCTACTTACAGCTTACGAGTTTGGACGGCTGTACCTGCTGTGCCAAGCTCGTACGTTGTAAGAGTAAAATATGGTCACTTCATAAGCCGATATAACCGGCATGCAGTGGCCGCATTTAAAAAAAAATTGCCTGGCACTCTTGGGGAGGCATGAGGATCACTCCTCATGCCTCCCCAGTTATTGATCTCCCAGCCGATCGTGTTGGGAGATTAATAAATACAAAGGAGAAATGGAGTTTCTCCTTTCCCCTCTCTCCTACCCGAACTTCCAGGTAGGAGTGGGCGTGACCGGGGGAAGCCTCCCAATGTCATTGGTGACACGGTACAAGCAGCCATTTCCAAAGAAGAAAACAGGTAGGTGTTGTTATGTGTTTCTGGCACTGCTACGGTGTGTCAAGTTATACCAATGGGGTGCCATTTTTCTCCTAAGTGCACTAGCTAATGAATACATTTGGAAATGCCATGGTTTTAATAGATTTCAGTACATTTCTCTAGTTGTTATAACTATTTTTGTACAGACAAGTAATGTTTGAGAAAATGTTAGAAAAATCTGAGGTTGCAATAGGTGCAGTTTTGTACTTGTAGCGCCCGCTGAGGTAGGTGAACTCATACCAGTGAGGTGTAATTTTTCTCCTAAGAGCACTAGCTGATGAATACAGTTGGAAATGCCATGGTTTTCACAAATTTCAGCACATTTGAAGGAGCAGAAATGTAAGAAAACACCTTTTTTTTCATTAGCTCCACCTTCTGGAGGCATTTGTGCACTCCGGGCTTGGGGTAACAAGACAAGTTACCCATCATTAGATGCAGCAGGTTGTCTTCTTTTCAAAATGGTATGGTTTGTGTACTCTTTCTTCACTTCTTTAGTTGTTATAACCATTTTCGTACAGGCAAGTAATGTTTGAGAAAATGTTCGAAAATGTTGAGGTTGTAGAAAGTGTTGTTTTGCACTTCTAGCGCCCCCTGAGGTAGGTAAACTTATACCAATGGGGTGTCATTTTTCTCCTAAGAACATTAGCTAATGAATACAGTTGGAAATGCCATGGTTTCCACAGATTTCAGTACATTTGAAGGAGCAGAAATGTAAGAAAATGACTTTTTTTTTCATTAGCACCACCTTCTGGAGGCATTTGTGCACACCAGGCTTGGGGTAACAAGTCAAGTCACCCCTCATTAGATGCAGCAGGTTGTCTACTTTCCAGAAATATATATAGTTTTATATAGTTATTCCACTGTTTTAGGGTAGCTTTAACACAAAAACCCTAGAATGCGCACATTAGGGTGGTGGTGATTAAGGATCTATGCTAGCCATGGACATAGGTAAAACTATACAAATTTGGTATTTTTTTACTTGGGGGATGGCGTTTTCAAATAATTGAAACTTTTTCAATCAAGATACATAGTATGTGATTTTAGCAAAATGAGTAAATTTTCACTTTTTTGTCATTATGACATCATAGCTTTTTGCACAATGTAAAATTCTCTTCATGTAAGGTAGCACGAGAAAGCTCAATATGTTCTAAAAAAAACATTATATAGTTTTCCATGTGAAACTAAAAATCTCCAGAGGAAATCAAGCCTAAACAGAAGGATGGCAAAAATGCTGAAAAAGTGTCTGGCCTGCAGGGTACAGGAAATGCCCGAGCCTCTGGCACTGAAGGAGTTAAATTATACATCTCACCCTTCTGATTTAAACAGTTTAAAAGTCTGCTGCTTATTCTGCATTTTCTTGTAAATTTCTTTGTTAAGCTACATTGGTCTTAGCTTTTGTATTTATTCCCCAGTCGTACGTATTGAACAAATTCTACCTTCTTGTGCATTTTTATCTTTGAAGATCACATCCCATTCCATATTCTTTAATGCTGTGTGTTTCACTGTAAAATTTGCATTTCTAAAGTTCAGTACTTTGGTTAAACCCTTGTTAATGGGTTTATCATATCAAATTTCAAAGGCTACCATATTGTAGAGACTACTGTCTTAATGTTTCCTTAGCTGTGTATTAAATGCCATTTCAGAATTGTTTGTGATGAAATTGTCATTAAACATGGGTGGAGACTCGCTCCTCCACATCCAGCTAAAACCTCTCCCAGCCTACTAACTTCCAAAATCATGTGTCCTGCTTAAAGTTGGCAGGGCAAGACACATTCTCTTAGTTTTTAGGGTTTTTTTGTCTTACATCTTAGATATGGGGCTGTATAAATCTCTTGGGGCTCTGTTTACTTGTCAATGTTAACCTGAAGATCAATAAGTAACCCTTTCAGTTCCTTGGTCCACTTATGTGCCAGTTCTGTTTCCTCTCCATAGAGGGGTGTTGTGAGCCTTGGTAGGCTCTTGCACTCACTTTGGATATGTTTATTTATTATGTGTTATTTCTACAGGAGCACTGGAGTAAGGATGGTTGCTTTTTTCTCTTGGGTTAACCCTTTCACTTTTGACTATTTGACCATTTTCAAAGTTCTGTGGCTTTGGGGTGGGGGTTGTTTTCCTTTCCCTTCCACTTGTGCCTTAGTTGTGTGTATCCCTCAGATGTTACCTGGAGTTTTTGGATCTCTGGGTTACCTTTTTAATTTTCACCAGTTTTACTGTAACAGACTCTTTAAGAATGGGGAGCCTACCTGCTGTCATCTTTGCTCCATTAACTTCTGTGGGACATATCTCTGCAAGTGTTTAAGATACAGTGGTCAGAGATGGCTCTATCTTTTTGTACCCTCATACCCTACTATCCAGTCTATGTAATGAGTATCCAGGGGCTTCTGGTGATTCCCTCACAAAGGAGCAATATATCTATTACAGTGATGGCAAACCTATGGCATGGGTGCCATCACTGGCACTCAGAGGCCTTTATGGTGGCACTTGACAAGGCCACCCCTTTGCCATCTAACATTTTTCTTGAATGTGAGTGAGACTACAGGCACACTGGATAATGGATCCTCCCCAGTCTCCACCAATAGTGTCTGGATTGGCTCATCTTCCTATTATAACATGATCCTTGGTTGTTCCTTCCTTCCCATCACAACTAATTTCTTTCCCAACTACTACAGGCTGTGCTGAGCAATCCACTTTTTCCTCAGAGGAATGTAGTGTGTATTGGGGGAGCAGGCAAGAAAGCATGGGTTGTAGTAGAATGAGGAGAGAATACCTGGTTTCTGTACCATTTTACCACTTGGGTATGCACAGCATACACCAGGGGCCTCAAGCATGGGGAAGGCCCCATGCTTCTACCTTGTCTCCAGAGAGAGATATGAGATTGTTCATTGCTGGGGTGGTTCAGTATACCTTGACTACCCCATGCCCAATCTAAAGTGTACTGTAATACCACTGCAGGTGGGTCTCCATCACCCCCCAACCATCCCCTCCTGGTCTTGCTTTTTGCCCATCCGCCCCTAATTGTAGTCAGTCACTCACAGCTTAGAAATTGTGCCCGGGTGGGAACAGAGGTTGTACTCTCTTTCTCTCTCTCTACTAATGTAGAGAAGTGTGAGGGCACATAGGGCACTGCCATAACTTATCCTTTCTGTAGCATTGCCGATTAATGCAATCCCACTGTCTGGACAACTGGAGTTTGAGATAGGTAGGCCCTTTATTTGGGAAAGTAGGCAGGTCTTGCAGTCAAACAGAACAGTCTACAGTAGGGCTGATTAATGTGGGTAGGTAGGGAAAAAGCCAAGACACAGTCCCACTGTAGAGCCAATTTGACAGTAGGAAAGGTCATTGGTGAGCTTGTTACTCAGTTCATTGAGGGAGGGAAGAAGGGGAGGTGCACCACTTAAATTGCATAGCTGTTGGCAGATTCAGATGAGTAGGGGGATAGGCAGAGAAGACAGGCCTGCTTTTGGGCAGATTTGCAGCGGAGGATAAAAATGGGATTGAAGCCCAAATCCTAGTGAAATTTGTTGGAGAGTGGTACTATGAGATTGTTTGATAAAGATAAAAATATATGGGTCTTTACTTTGTGAATAGCTTCCCCCAATACACCATTTCCGTCTCTGTCCCTCATATTAAGCCAATGACAGAATAATGAAACCAGTGTGTGAACCTACACAGGTATTTCAAAACAAAAGTCTCTTTTTTTGTCCAGAGCTGTTTTACTCAATTTATTGATGTAAAATAAATGGATTTATGCCCATTGAACACTCTAATGTATTCAAAATAGGAGTAAAATATAGAAACACTTTATTGGTTTCTATGATGAATACTCCCAATTTATCACTTTGCCCCAAACAATGTAGAGGGGTTGGTGCTGATACAGGAAAGTTATTGTGAACTAAAAGCTTCCTTTGGCCAAAGTTGTGTTTTCCTCAAGTGTACATAATAGCCATATTTATCTATGCAAAACTAGAGCATTTCTTTGAAAAGTGTTAAATTAGAAGCAGTCAGCATAGAAACCAATTAAGTGTTTTTATATTGTACCCAATGTTACACTTTGCACCAGAATTGCTCCAGTTTACCTTTATAAATGTGGCTTTGAGTTCCAAGTATAAAAGTGGATATCATTGCAGGAAAGATATTGTGAAATCACAGGGGGTTACTCAATAAGGCTTGATAAAGAGGTGATAAGGTATAGAAATCTTAGTGCATTGGCTCCATAGAAAAACAATGGAATTGGAGAAGGGATATCACTGGAGAAGTTATCTCCACTTTACCACCTCTTTATCACTCCTTAGTGCATAGCCCCCAGCGTCTCCTTTGCTCAAAGCCATGTTTTTACTCTGATTAATAGTGTACAAATCATAAAAGTTTGTATATTCCATTTCTAAGTTGGTGGCAGAAAAATATACTGTGAAGTTAAGCTCCATTTATTGTGGTTGTACACAACACTGATACAATGATAGTGCAATTTTTTACAAAAAAACGTTCAGTTTACACGTCTCATAACAGAAAGGGAGCACATAACTGAGTATAACTGTTTTTTGTCACGTGTATTGACCAAAGAAACAAGCATTCCATGGTATATTTACAGTACTGGCACTTTGATATCTCCAACCTTGTCTCCCAGCAGGAAACTGGGTAGTTGGACCCAAAAAAGGGTCACCATCACTGATCTATACTATAAAAGAGAACAAGGTCACGCGACCACAAATTCTATGGCCAGCCTAACACACACGGGGCATCAGCAAGGAGGAAATATACATATATCCTCCATACTGCCACACCAGGACATACACGGGGCATGATTTTTACAGTAGTCAGCCCCCTGGCCACTCCTGTCAAACTCTCTGCCAGGAGTTGGCCCGACCTTGCTATCTCTTATTGCCACAAAAAAATAAAAACACAATATAGCCGAATTACGTCACAAATCCCCTTTGCCTATCTCCCTCCCTATACAGGTAACCAATTAATTTTCAGTCACAGTAGTCACAGTAAAGAACTGTAAGTGCCCACCAGTATGCAGTCCTGGACTCAGCTACTCCCCTCCTTCTTCAAGTGGAATAACTACTTATCCCTGCTTCTTTTCATGTGCTGGATCCTGTGCACCATCAATCCGGTTCCACAGTCCTGAGGTGCAGTGACAAGGCCGACTTGAAGGAGTGGAGTAGCTCAGTCCAGGAAGCCAACATACAGCAACACAGTGTCACGGTTTGTTAAGATTCTCAGACGTAAGGTTAGGTAAAAACACAACTTTATTGAAAAGTTTAAAATAATCCCATAGGGTTTTATACACATACAAACAATACATAGAATAGGCAGACGATAATGACAATAGCAATACAGGTTCTACCGGCCTTGCCAATATTCCGGGGAAGGCAACCTGGGCGAGTCTAGAACAGGTGGCTCTACCGGCCCTGCCAATATACCGGGCAGGGCAGCCTAACGGAATACCAGAGTAGTAGGCTACTATTCTGTTCACTCTGCTTGCACAATGTCATTTCTGAAAAGGGAACACACAGTAGCTGTGTCCAGAACAGGATGCTGAACAGCAGAAATACCTCAGTCCAAGACACAATAAAGTATAAATATGAAACTTCACATGCATGTATACATACAGGAGATTGCTGTAATTACTATTTTCTGACAAAAAACTAAATTTCTGTATTTCTACTTACTCTCCTACTGGGGATTCACAGATTAAGATGACCTTCAGTAATGCCATGTATGCTTTTCTTAAATTCCATGCCATTTTCTTTGTGATAGCTCAGTGTGTGTTTATTTCATTATGGCTTCACAGGAACACTCACACTCTATAGTGCATTTTTATTGCTAATTTACTATGAGGATTATATATATGTTTTGACCTACACAGACACCTTTTAATCTTTACATGTCTGAAAACATAAAACAAAACACATTTTCTTATGAATGTATTTGTTTTTAAAGAAGATTACAGGTCTTGGTAACATCACACGTATCCCTGTACCTCACCCATGTAGTAAATTATGGTTTAATAGCATTATCAGTTTTGTTCTCCAGTACATCCACACAAAATATTATGTCTGCTGATTGCATACAATCAACAATTTAAAAAATAAAAATCTTTACATTTAAGCAAACCGCTGGTTATTTAGCAGAGTTATTCACCTTTTTTTCTCTCACTGAAATCGAAATTAGTTTACGCTCTTGGTTTCATTGACACTGTTTTGCTTTTTAATTCGACTTAACCTAAACAGTAAATGAAATTGCAAGCAGAAGCATTCCAAAACATAATTGAATGATACTGTAGGGATTTCTTGCAACTGCTATAATGAAGAATTATCTAATGTAATGCAATAAAATCAGTCTGTCAAATACATTGATTGTGTCTGTGTAAGTGAGTGCAAGAGGGGGACCACCGCTCCACTCAAAGGGTTATATAAGTTTACTTTCTAATGCCAAGTACATTTTAAATGCTGACAGCACATGATATAAATTACCTATAGTCTTGCGTCATATCTGAATGGCAGTGGGTTTTGTCCCTTTGGAAACTGGGTTTGTGTCTTGTTTGAACAATCTAACTTGCTGAAGCAAATCTAAGTGTACTTTGTGTATCAACAACAATTGCTATGTGCATTGTATGTTTGCTTGATATACATAATATGTGATTCACAAAGCATTACCATTCAGCCCATTCTTCTTCAGAACAAGTGAGTACTACTGCTGTCAGCAGAAGCATCTCATGGAAAATAACAGCTGAGGACTAATTCAACTACATTGGCCACAGTGCAAATCAGACCCATGCACACAGGGATATTGCATCCCAGCCATCGCTGGACATTTTTATCATACTTTAAAATTACACTTTACATAAATAAATACAAAGAGAAAAAAAATGGGTAACACTGTCCCACAATGCTACTCTGTTATAACCCCTTTGAGAGATATAATGTAAAGGGTGTACAAGTAAACATTTTGAAATATGCACAAGCATCAACTCAGTCATCAGCAATCCCACTTCCAAACCCAACCACAACACAGTCACATCCACTATTACTGACAAAGACTCAACCCAGGTCAACATCTGCAACCTTATCTGTGAGTTTTTGTGCTTCTGTTTAAAGTGCAACATCACAGCCACCTACTGATAGTATTATTGCTTCTGTAGTATTAGTAGTCCATCAAAAATCCCTCAGTTCAAGAATTTCAGATTCATTACTCATAACATAAAAGCATTCTTGCAAGCACATACCTGCCCCATCACCATTATGCATTGGCGATCCCTATCAGCTTCCTATCAGCCTTATATTGCTGTCAGAATAAGTCTGCTAACAATTTTTTTAAGGCTGAGGTATGTTGCCATAGGCCTATGTTGTTGCTGGACTGCAACCATTTTTTACTTTCAACTTTCAGGACTCAGAATCAGTAATATTGGAACAGGAATTCATTTTGTATAGGTGTAAATTGGGAGGAAATTGCAGGAAATTAATTGGTGGTATTAAAAGGTGAAAATTGTACGTATTTTCTATGCAAGTTAACTTTTTTCAGAAAAATAAGCAAATTATGTTTTTTCTTTGAAAATGAATGCAAAAATATGTGACTTTTTGTCCATCCCTATCTAAGAGTAAGTGAAGATGTTGTCTCTTAATCAAATTTACAAGGGTCAATTTAATTGGATCTTAAGGATTTTCTGGCTATAGTAAGGTAAATAAGGGGTTATTATTAATAGGTATTAATACTATTTTAATAAATTTGCAAAGTGTGAGGAAATGTTAGGTTTTACTGTATCATTCTGGAGATAATTAAAAGATTAATGCAAAAATGAACATGATATTTGGCCAATTCAGTAGTTTCTTGCACTGTACTGTAAATGTTATGATGATATGCATATAGCTGTTTATCTCTTTTGGTTTCAGAACTTCTTTGCCCCATTGGCCATTATTGCCCCACTGGCAGCTCTGAACCTAAAACATGCCCCAGTGGTCATTATCAGGACAGGACTGGACAAAGTCAGTGCAAGCTCTGTCCAGCAGGAAAGTATGTATGAAATATGCAGAATCTCTCACCATTCAGTTAATAAGGAACATTCATAATAAGTATACTTACAAATGCATGCATTATAAATTCCTTTCATCACAATTCAGATACATGTCATGCAAGCATATACAATCCCATGCATGCACTATTTTCCATTCCAAAACACATGCCTTCTGTGCCACAAACAAATGTATAGTTTGCTATTTATCCACAATAATGGAAAATAAATCATGTCAACTCACCTTAGCTCTCTCCTGAACAGCACCTACTGATGTCTCTATACCATTTCATTACTATATATAATCCCAATGATGCCACCAACCTTTTACCGGATAGCATTCATCTCTGTGATTCAGTGAAAAAGTGCTATACAGTACTTTACTCTTCTGTTTTGACGGTTTTCTTCTACTCTGCTGGCTAATTTGATTATGGCGCTTATGATCTTATGCAACTACTTACATAAGAAGCATCCATTTCTTAACTCCTTTGGAATATAGCAAAAATCTGGCCATTCCTCTCTCACTCTACAACAAAAACCCTCATGTATGCTCTTATCCTTTCTCGCCTGGATTACTGCAGCTCTTTACTTATTGGTCTTCCTACTAACCACTTCTCTCCTCTTCAGTCAGTTCTTAATTCAGCCACCAGAATACTCTTCCTCTCCTCCAGAACAGTACTCACCCCACCACTCTTAAAATCACTGTAATGGCTTCCCATAAAGCAGCGTATCACATTCAAAATCCTCCTCATTACTTTCAAGGCTCTCCATCACTTGTCCCCGCCTTATATTTCATCTTTGATATCCCACCATATTCCTGCATGTCCACTACGCAGCACACATGGTGGACAATTCTCTGCCCCTTTAAACACTATTGCAGTTTCACGATTGAAAGCTTTCTCACTTGCTGCCCCCTACCTCTGGAACTCCCTACCACACAGTATTTTCCAAGCCTCAACCCTCAACAACTTTAAATCAAAGCTAAAAGAGCACCTTTTATCTCTAGCAACAGCGTAATATGGAAACATTAGCAAACATTATCATCATAAGCCAAACACTGTACTTCCTCCTCTACCAGCTTGTATCTGTATGTCACCCATCCTATACTTAGATTGTAAGCTCTACGGGGCAGGGACCTCTTATCCTAATGTATACTCACCTGCTGTTTCCCTTATGACTGCCTATATAAGCACTTAATCACTGCACTTATTGTACCCCTTCTATATTAAATGTAATCTGTAAAGTGTCAAGTACACCGGTTGGTGCTATATAAATAAAAAAATACAGTACAATACAACTCTTGTGGAGCAGAGCTCTTCATTTCTGCAGTGATCTACCCCAGCATACAGCCTCAACTAGCCCCGTAGGAGCAGGGCATATTAGTAACTCATTGAGGTTATTTCCCTGGGGCTGCATATATTTTTACTAGCTCCGTAGGAGTAGTACCTTCTGGGTTCTGGTACCTTCTGGGTTAGTTTTCCTATATAAGGACTAGTGCTTTTCTCAGACTAGTTCTATTGGAGCACTTAATTTTCATTTAGCACAGTTCCCATTGTTTTTATTGGGGAAGAAGTTTGTCAAATCATTTTATTTAATTGTCACATTAATTCATTTGGGACAATACACATTATACTTAATTATCTTTCTTTTTCTTATAATATATTATATTGATTATGGCCAGGGGTAGACCTTTAATAAAATGTTTTATTAATTGGATTTCACAAGTCTCTTGAATAAACAGTGAGTTTGGAGAAAAGAGTAGACTGATGGTAGAACCGTCTTTTGTTACTTTTCTATCATGAGTCAAAAAAAGAGAGACGAGTTTGAAGTCCTTGTTAATTCAGCCTGGACTTTTCTCATTAATACATCACCTTTATTTTAAATCAATTAAAAACTAAGTAGATAAACCCTTTATCAGTAGGAATAACAATATAAAACCCTTAGCATGTCATATCCTATGACTGCTAAGTTACTAAAAGAAAAATACCACTGCTGTTTCATTATATAGGGTTAATTCCGAAAGACATATATTATGTATTTTACACACACAGAAAGTACCATTAACATTAGCTGAAATAGTTCCTAATATTAATTTGTCATTTACTCTGGTATACTCCGAGTAACCTTATAAATTTATTGATAGTAAATACTCGTTCCTGTGTCCTGTTCCAAACAGGTAGGGCAAATCAAAGCATTTCTTATGCTTATGCCCTGCCTAGAGTATATGTTAAACAGCCCTATGATGTGATAATTATTCCTACTTAAGTTTTTTTCCCCTTCAGAATAGTTAGTTATTATCCCGTTTCCATGTAACACTTCAATATTGATAGACCCACTATGATTCACTCCTATATGATTCAGTTTACCACTTTTCTTTTGGAGCATAGAGAGAATCTCTGGCAATTATAGCTAATTTTCGAGATTAACATTTTTTGTGGCCTAATAGTGTTTTCAATTCAAACACTCAATCACCACACACAGCCTTCTCTTGTCCTTATTTAGAATGTTTTAAAATGCTGCATCAGCTACACTGTTTTACTGCATAAGCCAGACTTGTTTCTTAGAATAAGCAAACTTTTTAATTTTTTGAAACAGTTATTACTTATGCACTCACGGTGGCCCCCTGGGCTATCTGCTCAGAGTATTCAACAGTAGTCGTCTGTTCTGTTAGGCAACCATTATTCCAGTCTATTGCAGATAAACCTGGGACTTTTTAGTGTCGCTTTCCTTTAGTCATGAGGTTTGAATCTAGTCCCACTTTACTGGGACAGAACTAATTTGTAATAGTATACTATCCTCATAAACTAGCATTTATTAATGACTTTTGTGACAGAATAATTAGTGTGCCCACACTCTGGAACAGTTCAGTGGTTGTGCTGACGCTATCCTTTGTGGCTATCTGCTATAAGCATTCCAAGTTCTACCCCTGTTCTATTGAAGAGCCATTACACCGGACTGAGAGGAGCATCTGCCATCAGTCTATTCTTTTCTCCTAACTCAGTATTGCTTGCAGTATGTCAGAACCCAGGGAGGAGAAGAAAACTAAGGACAATAGAGGGTCTTCTGCCACATGCAAAAACTTGTAATGCTAAAAGTTTCAAATAACGTATCTGTATGTACTAAATGTTTGGAGGCAGAGACTGACAGGACTACCACATCAATAGAGTTGCCCCCAAATCTTATCCCTGTTACGGTTATCAAGCAAGACAAGGAGTCAGATGGTACAGTTAAAGCCACCTTTATTAGAATAATAATTCGTAGGCAAATAATGAAGATACTATAAGCAGAGGGTGACTGGAGAGGCTAGAGACTCTATCAGGAACAGGAGCCTGCCGACAGGTCAACCCCAACTGCTGGAGACTAGGTTGAAGCAAACTGGTAGTCTCAGGGTAAGGCAAATAGGTGGAATGCAACACAGAACTTACAGTCTCCCGTAACGTAGCAACAAGGAAGACTACTGATTCACGTCTGCAGTCAGTAAGGAAAAGCTTGTCTCCAATAAGGATGGCAGCAATGGAGACTACTGACTCACGCCTGCAGTCAGTAAGACCGTAGTCTGCCAGAGCCCCAGGTCTGCACCAGGATGGATGTCTCTGGGGAACAGAGCAACACAGCGGAGTGAACAGAAAGACCCACAGGTCAGTACCAGCTAGGATAGTCAGACAAGCCAGGTTCATACATGGAGCGGGTAGTCAGCCAGAGCCACAGGTCTGAACCAGATAGGATGTCCACTAGGAGTAGGTAATGCTGGGAGAATACTTGAACAGACAGAGCCACAGGTCAGCACCAGAATGGATAGTCAGACAAGCCAGGGTCATACACGGAACAGGTAGTCAGACAGAACCACAGGTCTGTACCAGTTTGGATGTCTAAGACAAATGGAGCACACAGAGAGAATGGTCAGACAGAGCCACAGGTCAGCACCAGAATGGATAGTCAGACAAGTCGGATCATACACAGGATACAGGAACAACTAGAACTAGAACTGCACTGAACAACAACGTAAGGGTAACTGGATAGAGATCCAGTTCCCTATTAACAGGCAAACCAGGAAGTAGATGAGTGGAGCTATCAGCCCCAAACAGTACAAAACAGAGGCGTGCAACATATTGCAACCTCACGCCCAAAAGTGATGCATGACCACAAGATGCGTCAGAACACAGACCCCACTCCTTGTCAATCTACTGAGCAGGCCCGGTTCGCACAAGGACATTGATGGCCACTGAGAATGCCAAGCGCGCCTAGGCCCAGTCTTTGGAATGACGCATGGGATGACGCCATGGCAACATTTTCAGGGAATCAATTACCTGCGTCAACTCATCAGGCTTCGCTGAATCTAAGTTAACTGTGACAATCCCCTATCACTTTTCTTACTTATGAGGAACTTGACCAGATAGTTACAGATGAGTGGGATAATTCATATAAATACTTAGTTATATCCAAGAAATTTAAACATACTTATCCATTTCCCAAAGACCTTTGATCTAAACCACCATCAGTTTACCCCACAGTCTGCAGACTATCTACACATATTACTATATCTAATTCAAACTACAGCAGCCCTTAAAGATCCCACAGACTAAGTGATTGATACATTATATAGACTATGTTTTCAGGACATGGAGCTATCATCAGAGTTGCATTTGCATCAGCATGGGCATGCATAGTGGCTGAGACTTGGCAAACACACATTATAGATGCCATACAAGACAACAAACCACATTCTTCCTCTAATGGGCTTCTTACAAGAAGCCACCACCTATATTGGTGAAGCTGCCGTGCAGATAGCAATATAGTACCTAAATGTTTATCTACTACTGTTGCAGCACGGCATACCCTGTGGTTGAGGATCTGGAATGCAGATTCTGCCTCCAAAAAATAATTTGTAACTTTGTAGTTTAAAAGATCTTTATTATTCAGTTCAGAACTGGAAAAAGATTTTCACTCATGCCACTGAAGATGAAAGTTCTTTTTTACCTCAGAATTAATACAAAAAGATTTAATGTCAAGAAGAAATCCTTCACTTACAGAGGGAAAAATCTTTCCAGACATATAACACCTACATCATCAGGAAATTCCTTTTATTACAATAATACAAAGCCTACCTGGGTACAAAAACAAACTTTTCCCAAGACAACTGAGTCCAAACTCACCACAACATGAAGTTTGGAGTATGGAGTCCCCCACTCATCCTCCACCAGGGGGAAGACTCCAACATTTCATTCAACAATGGAGGATGTCAATTTCAGACAAATGGGTACTCCAACTGAAACAAGAAGCATACAGAATGGTACCCAAAAAAGGGGGAGGATTCCATCTTGGACCTGAAAACACAAAACCCAAGTTCAAAATGGAATCTATGAAATCAGTGATATCAACCATGGTACCAATGAAATTTCTGATATCTTTAGACATCAAAGATGCATCCCTACACATTCTAGTATGGCCCAAACACTGGCAATATCTCAGGTTTGCATACCAAAACCAACACTTTCAATTTGTGGCACTTTTGTCTGGTCTAGCCACAGAGCATCTCACCTATGATCCATGGGAGTAGACATGACTCAACAATATATTCATCTAACTCTGATAACAATGAAGAATCACAGTTGGATCATCAACATAAACAAGTCCCAACTGGTAGACACAATATAAGCAGACCCCTTTGCTCAGTTTCATATGAGACCATTACAGTTGAAACTACTCCGCAATTGTTCCAAAAATCCAACCATCTTCATCACATGATGACAATATTTTAGACCACCAGGCAGTCCCTACAATGGTGGCTCACAAATTGAAACCTCTTCACAGGAAAACATTTCTCCATAACAGTGAATTATAGTCATAACAGATGCCAGTCTGTTTGGATGGGGATCAGTGTACAAACATCATTCCAGTCAGGGTCAATGAAATCCATCGAAATCAAGCCTACCATTAACATTCTGGAGTTACGGGCAATTTACAACTCACTGTGGTCATGGGCAAGAATCCTGAAGAATCTTCCCATCTGAATTCAGTCATACAGTGCCAAAGCAGTGGCTTACGTAAATCACCAAGGAGGAAAGAAGAACAAAGCTACTGGAAGTGGAAAAAAAAATCCTTTTCTGGGAAGAAAAACATGTTCCAGCATTGTCAGCCATGTACATTCCCAGAGTGGATAATTGGGAGGCAGATTACCTCAGCTGACAGACCATAAACTCAGGGGAATGGGAACTAAATATTCCTTTACAAAACACATTGATGGGGAGTACCAGAAATAGACATGATGGCATTAAGAAGAAACAGAAAACTGCCCACATTCTGTTCAGGAGCAAATCACCCACAAACAATAGCAGTGAGTGCCCTGATAATCCCATGGAATTGCAGACATGTTTATGTCTTCTCTCTACTAGCTATGATTCCAGAATCCTCCACAAAAGAAAGCAAGAGAAAGTCCAAACCATTATTATAGAGCCTATTTGGCCAAGGAGATCTTGGTTTCAACACCTGAGAGATATGCAATTGACAGAGCCGTGGCGTCTCCCTCAGATTCCTGACCTCGTATCGCAAGGACCAATACTCCACCACAACTTATTCAGTCTTGCTTTGAGGGAGTGGAACTTGACACTCAAATATTAAAGAATAAGGGATTTGGTTCTCTAATAATTTAAACCAGGCTCCAGGTTCACAAACCGGTGTGTCACTGTTTGTTAAGACTCTCAGACGTAAGGTTTAGGTAAAAACATAACTTAATTGAAAAGTTAAAGGCAATCCCATAGGGTTTTCATACACATACAAACAATACATAGCAGATAATGACAATAGCAAATAGGTTCTACCGGCCTTGCCAATATACCGGGCAAAGCAACCCAGGTGAGTCTGGAACAAGAGGCTCTACCGGCCCAGCCAATATACCGGGCTGGGCAGCCTAACGGGATACCAGTGTAGTTGGCTCTACCGGCCTTGCCAATACCGGGTAAGGCAACCTTAAGATGGAATAGTATGTGGTTCTACCGGCCTTACCAATATACCGGGCAAGGCAGCCTGACGGAATACCAACAAGTAGGCTCTACCAGCCTTGCCAATACCGAGTAAGGCAACCGTAAGGTGGCAACATAAAAGGTTCTACCGGCCTTACCAATATACCGTGCAAGGCAGCCTGACGGGATACCAATGAGTAGGCTCTGCAGGCCTTGCCAATACCGGGTAAGGCAACCTTAAGGTGGCAAAGTGAAAGGTTCTACCGGCCTTACCAATATACTGGGCAAGTTACCAGGTCAAGTGGTTTCACAGTAATCAGAAACTCTCGTGCCCATATACTATAGGAATCAATGCTGTTAGGACTGGACAGCGCACTCGGAACCATCAAGAACCTGACTGCAAGTCAGGGAGTAAACCAGCGCCCTATGTTAGGAACATACAGGCAGAATGAGAGCCGCAAGGCTTAGTGGAGCAAACCAGCGTCCGCACACTGGGACCAACAGAATGAATGTGAGCAGCAAGGCTAATGGAGCAAACCAGCGTCCGCACGCTGGGACCAACAGACTATAATGTGAGCCGCAAGGCTAATGGAGCAAACCAGGGTCCGCACGCTGGGACCAACAGACTGTAACGTGAGCCGCAAGGCTAATGGAGCAAACCAGCGCCCGCACTCTGGGACCAACAGACTGTAATGAGAGCCGCAAGGTTAATGGAGCAAACCAGCGTCCGCACGCTGGGACCAACAGACTGTAATGTAAGCCGCAAGGCAAATGGAGCAAACCAGCGTCCGCACGCTGGAACCAACAGACTGTAATGTGAGCCGCAAGGCAAATGGAGCAAACCAGCGTCCTCACGCTGGAACCAACAGGTTGAATGTGAGCTGCAAGGCTTAGTGAAGCAAACCAGCGTCCGCATGCTGGGAACCAACAGGAGGAAATGTCGCCGAAGCGAATGAAGAACAATGTCGCCACAGATGCAGGAACTGGAAGCAGGAAACAACAGGAACCAGCAGAGAAGATCAACCGGATCAAGCGCGGCCAAGCAGACTGGCAACAGGAGCAACAGCTACTAATGAGAACAACCGGAACCGGACTGGAACTGACAAAGCAGGCAGGAACTCAGGAACAGGTTGACTCAGGAACTCAGCAACAGGCCCAATCAGCTACTGCAGTAAGGAGGAAGTGGATGCTGTCAAAGACACCACGAAAGGGCAACCAGAGGGTGGCCAGACTGAGTTTAAAAAGGCAATGTGAGGCGGGCTGAAGGCAGACAGCCAATGGGAGCCCCCTACAGGTGATAGACACTGAATTGCAGCAATCACGGGCACCGTAATACGGTGTCTGCCAAAATATACCAAAGAGAATCTATCTATCTATCTATCTATCTATCTATATTGAGAATATATTTTTCTTTCTGTGCTAAAAAAGACATAGCACCGTCTTCATTCCATCTCCCATCTCTTATAGAGTTCCTGCAAGCAGGCTTAGAAAATGGTTTTCTCCCTGAAAGTTCAAGTTTCAGCATTGTTGGTTCTCTTCAAGAGAAAAATAGTTTCTATTCCTGAAATCTAAACATTTCTTCAAGGGGACAACAGAATAGTTCCCCCATATAGAGATCCTATTCCACCATGGAACTTAAATTTAGTATTAGAGGCTCTTCAGCCCTCTCCTATCTTGTAATTCTCTGCATCTTAATTTTCATCAAGATGAAGTTGCTTTAAAGACTGTTACAGAGTTCCAAACTAAAGTAGTTTCAGCTTTCCACATAAACCAGTAAGAGGTTTTCCCTTCATTGTGCCCTAATCCATCTAATACTCATAGCCATAGACACATACATACTGAGTCTGACTTACTGACAAAGTTCTTGCTGGAAATTAGGAAAAGGGTATACATTTGCAGAGTTGTTTGTGAGCTTAAATTTCTAGTGAAAGAGTAAACTCTGTGTTTCTTGCAAAAATGCCACAAAAATACAGGAAAACACAGGATTTTTCACCAATTCCTACTGTCTGCCTCTAGCATCAATAAGTTGTCTGTTTTCTCTCTGTCATTTTAACACAGATTGATAACATGCGAGAAAATGACACCTCTTTAACAGTTAGCATGGTAGGATTATATGGAGGAAACCCTACATGTGTGCAGGGTGAAATACTTTATTATAATTGATTTAATGCAATGAAACCATTGAAAATGTATGATTTTCACGGTAATTCCCGCCCAAGCCAAAAAGTGCCATTTTTTCACACGTTTCACTTTTGCAACATTTTCACTCATCCCTACTAGTCATCCTATTCACTTCTTCATTTCACATTAATTTCCATCTTCTTGCTGTGGATCAGTAAATATGTCACAGTCTAACATCCAAATATGTTCATAGTAACAGAGTGATTTACTGAAAATATGTTTACATTTTAACAGCTCAGGCCTCTTTCACAGGTTCTGTGGCCCAAAGACTAAGGGAACACAATTAGAAGAAATGGGTGAAGTAAACATTTATAAGCCAACAGATTGTCCAGCAGGATATTTTTGCATTGAGGGGACTGAGTTTGGATACCAACATCCCTGCCCTCATGGCGCATTTAGTAATAAAACAGGATTAGTACATAAAGAAGGTTGCTCTCCCTGTCCAGGCGGAAGGTTCTGTGCTGCACCAGGTAAAAAATATTGACAATTTACCTTTTTATATATTTAAAAGACATAGCAACTGTATACTTTTGTCTCCTCTTCCTTCAATGTTTCAATAAATTATTGCCACAGACAATGCTCCAATTTAATGGCGCGATGCAAGAAACGTTTGCATTGGATAAAGGCATTTTTGCGCGCAGATAGATTTTGCACATGTTCTAATCCAGGAAGCTAAATACAGAATGCTTCTTGAATTGCACATGAAAAATTCCATTTTACGACAACAGTACACAGACGTAGAAATTCATTCGCAATAGCAGTTCTTGCATTAGGTGCACTCGCTATTCCACTCACACAGATTCGTTAATCTTAGCCACGCCCACAAAAAATAAATATACGCAGCCGTTCGCTAATCTTGATTTTTTTCATGCACAATTCAACAAAATCATGCTCAAACCTATTCCTTAGTGGTTTTCACATGGGGAATAGCGATTTGAGCACGTTTCCTGCATCGCGCCATTATATTTCATATTGCTCTACTAAATACAATAGCGGCTTACCATATGCCCACCATGGAATTTGTATCAACTATGTACCATCCAAGATCACTGTTAAAATGGACAAAGAAGCTGTTTAACAGAATAAATTATGATCTGGTGGTATAGTACAATTGCTATACATTATAAAAAGAATGCTAGTAAACAAACAACTTATGAACTGAAATTTAAGTGACGGTACAATATAGCTAAAAAAAGTGTTATATAATAAGTAGGAGAAGAAATAGAATGTTACCAACATGCCATCACATAATCTAATGAAATATCATTACTGATTTTAGTGGCATTTTATAGATGACTGTCAATCTAAATTTACAGTTAAGTAATAAACATTAATTATAGTAACATCAGTATTGTCTTAAGAGTACTCAGTCTTATCTGTTAAAATCCAGCATTAGCAATGTATACAAGTTTGTCAGGGTTTTGCTAGTTTAAATAATGAGATATTCATTAATTAAATGGTGCAGGCAGCATATTTTGTCTGTGGATATATTTCTGGACTCTCTTTGTATTTAAGAACCTGATGTTTCAATTCAGTTTTAGTTGGCTGGTCTGACAGCTGGTTAAGTAGGCCAGCAGTACACTCTTTTGTGAAGAAAAAAAAACTGGTGGGAAATGCATCTTTTCAAAGTTATTGCAGTATAAACATCAGTTTTTTTTGTTACTAACAGTGCTCTTTAGTGGTCACATTGCAGTTAATTATGTTGTTGAATTCTGTGGGAGAGATGAGTCACTGATAAATAGTAGTCAGTAGAACAAGAATGAAACTGCCAAGTAATTCTTGAGTGATTTCTGACAGTTTTAATGGCCTCAATTTAAATAATTATAACATTTGAATATAGCAACTGGCAGCAGTGGGAATACCCTTGTTTTAGTCAGCAGGAAAGCCATAAATGTTTTCTTAATAAAATATTAATGCACATGGAATATGTGTTAGATGTTATCTTTGATAGACTTATGAATCATATTTTCATAGTTGTACTAGGTACATTATGTATGATTGATTGCCATGGGGGCATGCTCATTTACACCACCGAAGACAAATGGAGATTTCTATTGACTTAACTGTGTGTTTTAACCCCTTGCTTAACATTAAATGGATTCAAAGCACTATTTAAATCAATTATAATCTTAGCATGTTTCTTTTCTCTACTATGTTGCAGTTGATTTGTTCCAGAATTGGTCAGTTTGTTCTTATACCTAAGGATCTATGTATTTTTGACATTTGTTTCATTATGTCGTTTTAAATTGCCCTACAACTTATGCCCAGACCATTTAATTGCTTTAATTTCTATTTAAAGGGGATCTCTCACCTAACTAAACGTAATGCTCATTAGTTAGAGAATTTATCTAAAACACTGAAAATAGTGTTCATTATATTTAAAAAGCAGTTACATGCGCAAGAATTAAACTTTAAAAAGTGTCCTGCAGCCTACTTCCGGCTTGCCGAACTTTGCCAACCAGAGACAGCTCCGTCCCACTATCCATCATCCTCCCATGACGGAGGATGTCTGTCACTAAAGTGGAGCGATCGCATTAACTAGATATCAATCTCTGCCAATGCGATCGCTCCACTTTAGTGACAGACAGCCTCCGTCATGGGAGGATGATGGGTAGTGGGACGGAGCTGTCTCTGGTCGGCAAAGTTCGGCAAAAAACTCACATGCTTGTAAATTAGTCTGTGTAAATAAATACTTTGGTATTGCTCTAAATCATTTATTCAGTGACACAAAGAGGTGTCATTAGGTCATGAAATAAACTAAAAATTATTGCTTATGCCACACACCCCTACTAGACACGCCCCCAGCACAACTACCACATAAAACAAAAGTGTCCCTCTTTGGCCATTTGAAATGTTGGGAGGTATGTGGTTCAGACAACTTTAGGGGCCCACTTTAAATACTGACAATATGAATCGTTTAGGATTTATGGTAATTTGCAATGAATTGGAGGCCCAAAAATGTTTTTGTACCAGAGCCCTCAATCACAAGGTCTGCCACTACCTAGAGGACGAGAGAAGTGTGTATCATATTCCAAATCTTAGATTCTTATGGTATGTTTTTCTTTCCTGCAAAAACATCTCCTTTCATCTTAGTTCGCTTACTTTATTTTCAGGCCTCTCATCCCCTTCAGGACTGTGCAGCCCGGGGCATTTCTGCATTCTGAATGCCCAAATTCCAAATCCTGTTGATGGTATAAGTGGAGCTCAGTGCCCTCCTGGTTATTTTTGTGGACCAGGGAGTAGTACTCCATCACCCTGCCCTATGGGGACATTCCAGCCATATCCAGGGATGACTTCTCACAACTCCTGCTTGGTTTGTCCCGCTGGAAAATTCTGCAAAGGTGAAGGATTGGCAAGTATCTCAGGTCAGCTACTAATACTTTGCTCAGTCTTATTAGTTGCATTAAGTCTTTTAACAGAAGGCAAGTATACATTAGGTGTGCAAAATACGGAGAGCTTCATTATTTGAAACGCTTAATAACTTTTGAAATTTGTGACTTGATTCAGGTGCAGGTAATATTGCTCTTTACTCCCTGCAATTCAGTAGTTTACCTAATTTTAATTAACTTAATGGATATGCTTCTTTCCATATGTTATTTATATTGGTTCTGTGAATAACCCATGTTGTGGGTCCATTTTAACACTTAAATACTTAAATATTTTTAAAAAGTGTAAGTACAATTATCTGTCCTGTGTAGCTCAACAAAGCAAACATCTTTTTTTAGGTGCCCCCCCAAAAAAAGAAAAAAGCATGTAAAATGAAAATGTGCATGAAGGTCATGAGCCCCAGGCCACATAAGAATTATGCCATATATAATAGCATCAACCAAACTAGATTTTGCTTAAAAAAAAAAAAACTATCAAAAATAAAATAGGAGACTAGTATCATAAAAATAATATGCCTGACAAAGAAACCTAAGTGGTCATGGAAGCTTTTACTCTCAGTTAGCCAATAAAGGTATCACTTTTACTCTACTAGTCTCCTGCTTTATCCTTGGTTATCTTTTACCAATTCCATGTTTTTTTAAAAAAAAATACTTTTTAAACTTTACTCAAATAATTTATGATAAATCCCCTGCTTTTTATGTACTTTATGATTAAATTAGTTATTTCAGAGGAGACAAGGACCATACACTAAATTGAGGAAATAAAATACTAATTTAAAAAAGTTGACAAAAACTTTCTAAAACCAGGCACAGGTTAGCCAACCACAATAACAGAAGACCTCCTAAATGGGTCTATGAGCTTGGTGGGCCCCACATGTTGTATACAATAGGGTCCATGCCTCCCAGATCATCAGCTATATTGAATCGTGCTAAATAAAAGGTATACAGACATTTGAATAAGTTTAAAAAAAAAGGGCCACAAATTGTGGTATTGGTAGAAAATTACAAGGCATACAACAAATCTGCTTAAATGACAAACAAGCCACTTATGGGTGGGCTCCAGGTAATGTGAGGTTTAGAGAACCAATGTGAATTCTGGAGGACAACAATTAGATTCTGGGGTTTAACACAGTGATTGTATATATATAAGGTTATCTGCCTCAATAAAGGACTGACAAACAAAGAACCAAATTAAAGGGGAACTACCACCTAGTCTCCAGAATTATTACCTTATTCCAAAGAAATGTGCATTGCTCTGGGGCTGACAGAAGGGATGGATCGCGGACATCTTGCCATAATGACGTCCGCGTGCCTGCTCTGTCAGTCCCTTCCGGAGCTGTCCGGCTCCTAGCAGCCCCTCCTAGACCCGGCTGGGACTGACAGCGCAGGCACATGGACATCTTTCCATAATGATGTCCTCGTGCCTGCACTGTCAGTCACAGCCGGGTCTAGGAGGCGTTGCTAGGAGCCGGACGGCTCCAGAAGGGACTAACAGCGGAGGTGTGCGGACGTCATTATGGCAAGATGTCGGCAATCCGTCCTGCTGCCAGCCCCAGAACAATGCACATTTCTTTGGAATAAGGTAATAATTCTGGATTCTAGTGATACTAAGCTGCTAGTCGCCAGATAGGGATTTATTGAAGTTAAATTCTTGAAGAGGTGGTAGTTCTCTTTTAAGGAGAAGACCAAGACAAGAATAGAAGTCACAGACAAAAAGAAAGTAAGAGTATACAAGAAGGGGGGAAAGAGTAGTTAACTAGGTGAAGAAGTGGGAAAAAGTTAGAAGAGAGGGAGGGAGAGGTTGCCAGGGGAGGGGGTGGTGTCATCCGTCATCAAAGTCATACCGGGATCCCAGCTTACGCTGTAATATTTGATACAGGGATATAGGTAGAAGAGAAATAAGGAGGGGTTGTCAGGGGAGGGTGTGGTGTCATCCATCTTCAAAGTCATCTAGGGATCCCAGCTTACGCTGTAGTATTTGATACAGGGATGTAGGTAGCCACATCATTTATCCAAGGTGACCATACTGAGTAGAATAAGGACATACGATGATGATTAAGACATGAATCTTTGAGGTTGAGAATTTAATTGACTTTTTAACCCATTGGTCTAAGGTGGGTGGGTTAGGTGATTTCCACTGAAGGGGAGTCAGTTTCTTGGTGACATTCAATAGAAAATAGAATAAAGTCATGGCTTCCTTTTTTATAGGGGGGGAAGGGGGAAAGTTAGTTACAAAAATTATAAGTAACGGGTCTAGAGGAAGGGATAACATAAGTACCGATTGAGAGCTGGTAGAATATTACTACAGAAAAGCAGAAGGGCCCTGCAGGACCAGCACCTGTGCAAGAAACTCCCATTGTCTAGCAAGCATCTCCAGCAGAGGGGGATAAGATGAATCAGAGTGTATGATGGACAATTTTTGTGGTGTGTGGGAGGTCTTTTTAAAGCATTTTTTCTGTCCATTTGAGAGGAGGTACTTTCTTATTTGTGCTACCAGGAGACATGAAGGAGAGAAGGTTCCTTGCTTGACTTCATATTTTCATAATACAAGTCAAAAGTTCTTGGAGATATCTTTTTTCAGGAAATGTGTATTCTTTATATGGATAGCTTAATTTTAACATCTATAAAATATTCTAAACTATATTTGGTGCATTTTGGTTATCTCCATGGTGCCCCAGGGAAGGACATATTGGGTATTAACATACTCAGGAGATATGTGAAAAGCTTGTTTGAGATGCCCTAAATTGTGATTATGGTGTAAATATCTGAAACATTTGTGAAAACCACTCTTTTTAACAAAATTTCCTTTCTTGATCTTTTTGAGGGATAGTTTCTGATTTTTTCAATGTCTGCTATATGCTATATGTTTTTATACGGTTATTGATCTGTTTTGGTTAGTTTTACAATGTATCCAGTGGAATGTGCATATGAGAGGTCAATACAAGGATCTCTCTGGTGAGATATTCATTCCAAGGCCTGATCAAAATAACCAAGGGACACAGCTTGAGATTAGAGGATAGAGGTTTCAAATTCAGCAGAGGAAGGGCTTTTTAAAGTAAGGTCTGTTAAATTATGGAATTCCTTGCCCAAGGATGTGGTTATGGTAGATATAACAGATAGATTTAAGAGAAGATTAGATACATTTGTTTCAAAAGGGAGCATTCAGGGTTATACTGTGTATTAGTAGGCAAAACAGAAAGGTCTGATAAAGATTAACTTATTTGGTAGCAGGAAAGCTATATAATTCTCATGTCTCTGGGATTTGAGGCAAAGGTAGAACTTGATGGACTTGTGTCTTTTTTTGACCTAATTTACGATGTTAATGTATTAGATTTGAAAATACTCTTTTGCACTCCTGTTAATTTAGGATCTGTAGGGCTTTAAAAAAAATAATCAGCGCTTTCACATAAAAAAATTAGGAAATATATTGCATGATAGTTGTAAAAGTCATTTTTATAATTTCTGTTATGTTTATGACATCATAAATGTTTGCACAGTTAACTTTTTTGTAAAGCGAGCACCATAAAAAAAGCTTATTTTTTTCTGGAAAAAAAAAACTATAAAAATATTATATAGTTTTATATTTATGACAAAATTACATAAGGGACAAAAATGCTAAAAATCTGTCCATCTTCCAGGGTACAAAAAATTCCCCAAGCCTCTGTCACTGAAGTCATTATTCCCTTTATGGTAGCCAATTCTATAAGTAGGTGGATGTAGTTACTACTTCTCCTCAGAATTTTTTGGGAAGGCCATTATCAATTAAAGGGAGATTAATTGTTAGATATTAAGTCAAGGTCAATTCTTCAACATACATTTTTGTAACAAAGTGTACCTTTCTAACAGTTCATAATGTTGCCATCTTCATTTTATTTTATATTAACGTGTCCTCCTCTCAACCTTTTCCATACGTCACAATGCCTCCCCTCAGAGCAGAAAGCCGATTCAGATGGCTTTCAATGAGGGACAATCTTCTGTCAGCATAAGGAAAACCCTACCCTTCTTTGTCAAGGGGGTGCAGGGTTTTCCTTATACTAATAGAAGATTGTCTGTTGCTGAAATCTGTCCGGTCAAGTGACCAGATTCCAGATCTGAGGGGAGGTATCATGACGTATGGAAAAAGGCCAGGAAGGGGTACACTTTAATACAAATAAGACAAAGATGACAAAATTATGGACTGTTAGAAAGGTACACTTTGTTATAAAAAAAAGGTAGGTTGAAGAATTGACCTTGGCTTAACAGCAAACCATTACTAACCCTTTAAAGTGTATTTTTTTCTGCTGTACAAAGGCAACATTATTTCTCTTAGCTGCTCCAGTTTTTTGTGGCATGCAAGTTACAGAGGTCTGTTGTTCCTTTGCTTGTTGTTTTAAGTATTTTTGTACTTTTTTTCATGTATTCTTCAACCAATGTCATTTTTGATAATTGAAGGTCTGTTCTGGAGATTGTTACTTTGCCACATACCCTATCATCCCACATCTAAATACTGAGTTATACATTTTCATAGCCATATCCCACCAGCCCAACGAACAAAAATGTATACATATTAACTGTGTGACTCACTGCTGTAGATCTGTAATAATTTACATATCTCACACAGCCCATTTGCTTGTTTGATTTGTCTGTTGTGTTGCTGGTGCATCTTTATTTTATACTTTCAAGAGCTCATGTTAAGAGGAGTGTTGTATGAAAGGATAAAAAGAGGTGAGCCTAAGATACCTGAGAAATTAGTGCACAGTTCCTGTTTTAATGAATTGTATGCTAAAGAGGACTCCTGCACTTCTAACACTGAATACATTAATTTGGTACTTTGAGATTGGGGAATATTTTATTGGGAAGTATATTACTGTATGTAGGTGATTTGCAGCCATTAATAATCTCACCTTAAAAGCCAACTTGTTGGAACTAATACTCTATAGATCTTGCTTAAAACTGACTCAAGTTGCAAAGTCAGGGCAGTTAATAACACCGTAGGCTCCCGGAAGAATCTTGAATGGACCCCAATATAGTTTAACATCTAGGATAATCTTAAAGCAGCAAAAAAGCAGCTCTGATTAATCTTCATAGTATTTGGACCGTGGAGAGTGTTATTTCAATAGTGTCCGAGTTGTAGTTCAAGAGTAATCAAATGATAAAGTATCTCCATCTCACCCCTTTTACTGATGTAACACTACTCACCTCAGAGTAGCAAGACTGTCCGAATGGATCACAGAGAGGGACAATCTTCAGTAAGCATAAGGAAAAACCTGTCAAAAGGGGCAGAGTTTTCCTTATGCTCACAGTAGAAAGATTGTCCATCTCTGCAACCTGCCCCGTCAAGAGATCATATTCCACATCTGAGGGGAAGCAGCTTACACTAGGTAAAAGGGGCAAGAGGGGGATACTTTATCATTCAATTACTTTTGATCTGCAACTCTCACAGTATTGAACACTCTCCATTGTACAAACACTTTGAAGATTAATTGTAGCTGCTTTTTTGTGAAACATTACTAACCCTTTAAGTTTAGTTGTAGCCTATCTGTTCTTTCATTCCTACTTTTGAAAAAAAAAATATCAGTCTATGTTTTGTGCACCCAGAACAGTTTAATTCCTCCCTGACAGCAGAGCCATAGGATTAAACTAATTACTTTCTGTGAAACTGCGAATTTTGGGGATCCAAGGTGAGGATCCCTGAAATAGGAGGCCTCTGTAAAATGGCCATGTATGCATTAAAATGACCATGTGTGAAGCTCAAAAGAGAGTCCATAGATTTTAAAAATGAAACACATACTTAAACAACACTATTTAATCAAGCTTTTTTTCTTAAAGTGGGACTTTCACCTTAACCTCTTAAGGACCGGGAAAATCTGAGGTCGTTTATCCCTTAAGGACCGGAGCAATTCTGACCTTTTTGACTATGTCTTTGTTCAACAGTGTTTTCCCTCTTAGGCTTTTATTCCACGCCCATAAATTATATACTGTTTTTCTACACACAAATAGGGCTTTCTTTTGATACCCCACTTATATAGATAACCCACAATTTACTTTATGAAAATTTAAAAAAAAAGTAAAAAAAACACCATTTTTGATTTTTCTCTTGGGATCAATTGGCCACAAAGGGTTACATTTTTATGGAGACTGCATGAAAAGTATGACCGGTCAGTCATACCTACAAAATGCGCAGTTTGAAGTGGCCACTATCCCCCCTGGGTGAAAATCCCCATGTCCCTTTTTCCCACCCTATTTTGACACTTTTTTATACCTGGCATTTGGTGGTGTATATAAGTGTATTACATGGCTCCACAACAATCACACTTGCAAAATTGCTTAGTTATTTATATTTTTTTTTAATAATTTTTTTTTTGTAAAATAAAAGTGTGTTGTGTTTTTTTTTTATTTAAAAACAAAAAAGTGTATAATTGCAGGTCAAAAATTGACCTGCATTTAGCCAGCCTCCTGCACCAGCAGTGAAGGGGTTAATACCCCCAACTGCTGGGTTTTTTTACCACTAGGTGTCTCCCGTCTACTTCTGTCTCCCTTACATTGATAGCAAGGGAGACAGAAAAAGAGGAGACACACAGAGGTAAGCATGCGTTGTGTGCTTACCTCTGTCTCAGAATGCCGGTACATGTGATTGCTGATTCAGCGATTGCATGAACCGGCAGAAGCAAGAAGGGCTGAGACTGAATGCCCCGGTCTTGGAGCGCTCAGTCTCAGCCTGGAATTAATGATAGCATCGTGCACGGAGGCACGCTGCTATCATTTAAGCCGTGACGGTCCTGGACCGCCATGGGTCGTTAAGAGTATAACAACCCATGACGGTGCAGGACCGTCATGGGTCCTTATGGGTTAATACAAGTTTGCTTATTTGAAAACTGCATTAAAAACTGCCAGTATGTCATGTTAACCAAAAGTCCAACAGATGTAGCTTTTAGGAGATATTCACACTTTTATTTCTGGGCAAAGTGAAAGTGAACATTTCCTGGTACTTAACAGAGTGTCATTAGCATATGAAATCTTCATTATCATATGACACATAGTTGAAAAGACTTCATTAGTATATGAGAAATCAAGAAAAGCTTAATTAGCATATGACACATCACTGGTACAGCACGGATATCACAATTAACATACATTAGCACATGGTAACGTGTGAATATCTACTTAACATTACATTTGTTGGTCCTGTGGCTAATGTGATGCACAGGCAATTTTTAATATTCAAACCTGAATTAAAGTGAAAATTCCATTTTAAGCATCAAAACTTGAATCGGTATGAGTTATAAGGATTTTATTAACAAATTTATTCATGGACTTCAATTGGAATCTTTTGAGAAAAAAAACAGAACAAAACAAAACAGAAAAACAGTGATTACACTTATCAACTGCATCGATATGTACGCCAAAGCCAGAGATGACAATATGTATACATTTTTTTTTACTTTCTTTTAGGAAATTGTTCTGCTGGATATTTCTGTGTGTCAAAAGCAAATGTTGAGTCACCTGTTGATGGAATAACTGGATCTCCCTGTCCAAAAGGCCATTATTGTCCATCAGGTGTTTCTGTTCCCATCCCCTGTAATAATGGTGAGTTCACATTACAGTTTAAGGACCAGAGGAGTATGCAAATCAAAGACCTACATTGGGTAAACCACCTTAAGCATTTGTTTGTTATATTGAACATCCTTCATGCTATCAAAGTGTATGTCTTTTTTAGGTTTCTTCCAAGACATGGAGAGAGGATCTAGCTGTAAGATCTGCCCTGAAGGATTTTATTGTGATTCCACATGGTCCTTGGGACTTGTTGACCCTCAGCCTTGCTTAGCAGGTCACTTCTGTCCAAAGGGCAGTGGATCTAGTATTGTACACAAGTGCCCAAGTGGAACGTACAGTTCAAAAACGCAGCTAACATCTGAAGGTTTGCAATATACCATTTTTCTGTGCTAGTCTTTCTATTAAAACATGCTTCATAATATTGAACTTCACTGTACAAAATATGAATCAATATATTATGTATAATTTAGGTATCTGATGTAAACCAAGTTTTATAAACACAGCACACAATTATAGCTGTTCATTGATTATAAAGTACCATATACACAAGTCTATCCATTTTTTATCATTCAAAATGTCTTGCAATGATGGACTAACAGTTTTGATTAGATATGACCAAATAGAAACTATCTTTACCATGTAATAAGGTTTATTTTAAATTGATTATTGATTAATTTTATTCTTGCAATTTGTGGTTCTTGACTTAATAATTTGAATATACTTTCACTTTACTATTTTTGTATATTCTTCTACCGCATGAAGATTTGATGTTTACCCTTTGAGTGCCAGAGGGGTACTCAAAGCATTCCAAAGCAATGAGCTGCATACACATCTGGCACTCAAAGGGTTACAATTATTTCTTAGACAGTATTTTTGTAATATGTAACTTCCCTTGGAATCATGTACTATTACATAGTGTGTACTATATTTGGGTTGTTATTCTTGTGTGTGTTTCTTAATTGTATTTAAGTTGTACAGGGTTATTTTCAGCTACATAGGTTCTATTTATTTTTTGCTATTTTGTTGTGTGCCCCCCTTTTAGGATGCTTTGCAAGGTTTGTGGGTATCAGTTTGGTTACTCACTACCTAATTGTTTATAGGTTGCATAGAAAGAGGAATACGATACTGTACTTAAAGGGATAGTAATACTTAATTTTATCTTTATTTTATCTTTTATTGTAGGCATTAAAAAACATGAAGAATGATATGTCTTATCTCTCAAACCTTTATGGTTGCAGAGATATTCACCAGCAAAGTTTCCCCTCCCTCCCCTTTTACCTAGTGTAAGCCATCTCTTCTCAGATGTGGAATCCAGTCAATAGACCAGACAGATAACAGAAGGGGACAATCTTCTTCCTATGAGAACAATGAAAGCCCTGCCCCCCTTGACAAGTTTTTCAGGTTTTTTCCCTTATCTTAATTGAAGATTGTCCCTCTCTGCAATCTACCTGGGCACCTCCCTTCTGATCTAGCTGAGCAGTGTTACATCAGTAAAAGGGGCGGGAGGGGGATACTTTGTCATTTAATTACTCTTGAACTACAACTCTGACAGAATTGAAATAACACTCTCCAAAGTCCAAATACTATGACGATTAATTAGAACTGCTTTTATTATGAAACATTACTATCCCTTTAAAGCTTTTCACATTTTAGTAAATATACAATCTTATTTAGTGTTTTCTAAACACTTGGCACTTCTTTTCCCAGACATTTGTGTTTTTTTATTTTAGATGGTTGTATACCATGTCCTTCTGGTTTCTTCTGTGCTGGTGAAGGACTCACAGAACCAACTGAACACTGTCTGTCAGGGTATTGGTGCATTGGTGGAGCAAAGATTTCAAACCCAATTGATGGAGTCACAGGCAGTGCATGCCCAAAGGGAAAGTACTGTGTGTCTGGAAACATAACAGGTGAAAATGTAATAAATGCTAACTTGAAAGAGAAGAATCAGGTGAAATCAGAAAACTAGTTATAATTCAGTTAAAGGAATACCAGCAGCTAAAAATTAGGTTATATTATTTAAATATAATTTATTTCTGGCCAGCATTTGTAAAAAAACAGTTATGTATATAAGATCCCTAAAATTCAAACCTAAACTGTCATTATGCTTATGTAAACTGTCATATACAGACACCATGTGATTAACTGTGTTCATGTCATTTTTAGTGAGAGACAAGTGCCAAAGCAGTTAAGTCATTATGATTAGTGTTCCCATCATTCTTGTATTCAAAAAGGTTGTTACTTTTTTTCAGGCCATTTACAGACCTATCCTTTCTAAGATACTCATCTAGATTGATATGCTGATGGGAGTCAGGGAGCCCCAGAAAATGCCAGAATCAGTGGCTCAACTGCAGGAGTGCAGAGGGTGCAGCTGTAACTGGGCCTAGCACCCCACATAGCCCACCACCTCTGCACCTGCAATTGGGGAACTTAAATGTAAAACAGTAGTGGGAGTACCCTTATTTTACCAACTGGAATATATACATATATATATTTATAACAAAAGTATCCTGTTACTTTAAAGAGTCAGTCTTTCCATTTCATCTGCTTACATATAATCATATACCTCAGTGTGCTGGCATTTAGGCTAAAACATTAACCCTTTATGTTCCAATGAGGTGTCCAATTCCTGCAGCAGCTAGAGCCCCTAGTGTTGCCAATCACAGTAGATACAAAACAGAGGAAAAAGGCTGGTTGGTTAGTATATGTGGGTATAGGGCTACTGTGGATCAAGGCTTTTGAGTCTATGGGGGAGATTCACTAAGTGATGATTAAGTGGAGATGATTTCTTCAGTTTATGACGTCACCAATTTGTATGTTATTCTATGGAGCCTATGGACTAAGATTTCTTCAAATTTGGAGATCTTCATCTCCACTTTATCACCTCTTTATCACCGCTTAGTGAATCTCCCTCAGTATGTCTAATTTTATTGCTACCATGGGACAAGACTGGAGGGAGTTAGAATGTACAGTTCTATTTCTACCAGAGGAGAGTGGGGGTCAGTATGTGTAGTTCTATGGCTGCAGTGAGGCAAGACTGGGGGTCAAGCTACTAGTGAAATGTGACAAGGCTGGTGTGTGAATATGTGTGTCAAAAATGTGGATAAAGGGAACATTATGCAGAGATTACATCAAAAGGCAAAAAATTTTATTTTTCTCACTTTTTTAGTAATTTTTAGAAATTCTAAGACATCTAGTTAATAGCAAGTGATTACATGCAATTTTTGTCATGCATATAGGAGATTGCCAGGCTGGTTACTTCTGTGACTTCTATTCAAAACGACCAGATCAAAAGCTTTGCCCACCTGGATTCTACTGTCCAAGAGGTACAGAGTACCCTATTCCTTGTGATAGTGGCCGCTATGCCCCACTCAGTGGGAACCAAGGATCCAAGGATTGTCAACTTTGCCCATCTGGACACTTCTGCAATGGTATGCCATGCCAGTAGATTAATGTAGTTTGTGCATACTTGTGTTATAATTTTATACTTGACAAGTATGAAACCTGCTAGGATTGCAAGTGTGTGTGTGCACATGTATGTTTGTGTCTAAAGTCTCAGTTCTAGTTAATATCATAATTTTATGACTAATTCAGATATTATCCAGGTGTCTGTGGCTAAACTCTGTATAACAAAGTTTCTTACCTGCATCTGTGTTTTTCAAGGTGACAGTGGCTGAACTTTGGGATGTAGAAGAAGATGTGGATTCTGTATTGTCTTCATCCTTTCTATTTACTACTGATAATAGTAAATGGCATTCAGGCATCTAGTGTCAGTGATAGGAGTTAGGTGTTAGGATTAGGTTTTGGGGTTATATTTATTTTAAAAAACTGAAACTCAAGACCAATTATCATAAGGGGACATTACGTTTATGTTGGAAAATATTTGCAAGAATAATAGAAAAACTGAAATTTGTTGCTTGAGTAACTATTTAACCCCAACACATTAATATTTGATAAAGCCACCTCTCATTGCATTAACACCTTTGCACACAGTACTTATGGGGTAAGTATGTACCAATTGTTTACACAGTGTCAGAGAGTCACTTCAGGACCGCAGTTTTCAAATATTGCCACAGATTCTCAAAGAGGTTTAAATCAGGACTTTGACTGGGTCACTTTAGGACATTCTCCTTTTTTTCTTGAGCCACTCCAGTGTTGCTTTGGCCTTGCACTTGGGATCATTGTCCAGCTGAAAGGTGAATTTCTTCCTAAGTTACAGATTTTTAGTGGACTGAAGCAGGTTCCCTTGCAGTATTTCTCTGAATTTTGCTCTATCAATTTTTTCCTTTAATTTCAACAAGATGCCCAGTTCATGCTGATGAGAAGCATCTCCACAGCATGATGCTGCCACCACCATAATTCACTGCGGCACTCACATGCTATCAGACAAACACCACATCTGCTTCCAGATAGTAACAACTTCCTTCTTGCAATTCCTATACAGGGCAGTATAATGCAGATCTCTTGATATGATTGACTAGTGAAACATTACTCAACTCCCATCCTCTGAACTCTGTATCTCCATCAAAGTGATTATTGGACTCTCTGTAGCATCTCTCACAAGTCTCCTTCTTGTTTCAGTGCTGAGGTTTGAGGAATGGCCTTTTCTTAGTAGTGCTTGGATGGTATGATGCAGCTTCCACTTCCTTGTTATTGATCCAATAATAATATCCAAACACTTGAATATTATTTTGTATTCTTTTCCTAAACTATACATTTGTATTATTTTATCTCTAACTTCTGTACAATTCTCTTTGACATTCATTTTTCTTCAGATCCACAGACTGACAAACAGTCCTTAATTAGTGGGATTTTTATCCTGAAATTGTGATAGCAACTTTAATGGTTCACTGGATGACAAACAGTCCTTAATTAGTGGGATTTTTATCCTAAAATTGTGATAGCAACTTTAATGGTTCACTGGATGAGGCCAAATCAAAGGTATTTGTGTACTTGTTAGAGCAGTTTCTTTCATCTCTGTAAACTGTGAACATCTACATCAGAGTGATTGAAGATATATACAGCAGGAAACATATTTCATTTTCTTATTTTTCTTAAAAACATTTCCCAACATAAAACCAATTTCACCTTTCAATAACTGATGTTGAGTTCATAGTTTTAAAATAAAATATTCAGAACGAAATTACAATGCATCACTTGTGAATGATGCATAGTAATATGACAATTGGTTAGGGGTCTGAATACATTTACAGAGCACTATATGCAGAAATTCTTTGGACAGATTCTGCTGACTGAAAATTCATTTCAGCAATTTTCCCTACCCTGGCATAGATGTATTCCTCTGAGTGAGTGACTAAGTTGCCATAGTACAGTACAACTAAATTCTGTGGAAAATGGCACTTTTCTCCTCCCGCACAAATTCTTGTAAAAGTGCTGACTTTAAAGACGTTAAAAATTCGGTGGAATTTCTTCTTTATGCCAATGCATTTACCGCAGTTTTATGGACAGTTCGATGAAATTCAAAAATACCTACTGGTTTAAAAACAGAAACGCCTTTTTGTTTATCTCGGTTCACTATTGAAATGTCCATCTATTGGGCAACCATTAATATGGTTTTTTAAAAATGTCATGGAATCAAAAGTGCAACATCAGAATGTCGCCCCTTTCAAAAGAATGATATTCTGATATTGCATGCTTAAAGGTTGCCAAATAAATTGTGACATCCATTGTATACATATCAATGTATGTCTCCATCTCTGACTTAACCTTTTGATTGCTAGAGAGGTCCACAACACATTGCAAAGCATTGTGGACCCCTCTGGCACTCAAAGGGTAAATGGGCATGTCTCCACCTGTGCCTTAACCCTTTCAGTGCCACAGAGGTCCGCAACGCTTTGCACTCAAATGGTAATAACTCTTTGTCTCACTCCATATTGATAGGTCACTCCTTCAGCCACAGTGCTCTCCTGTTACCTCTGGCGCAGGCTGAGCTCTTCCTCTGCCTCACACTATTCCTCTGCCTCTTTTACCTGATCCACAACCTTCATCTGCCCCGCACTCTTCCAGTACCCCATGCACTACCTCTGGACCATGCTGTGCATTTCCTGTGCGCCTTCTCCCTGAGACGGACCTGAGACAAACAGATCTCAGTCTCCTCTTAGGTCTGCCTCTCAGTCTCCTCCGCAGACCAGAGAGAGGACTTGTCTTGTACTCAGAAGGTGATCCTGCTGTCCCTCACAAACTACGTTATAGGTATACCTTTTGTCACAGTAGGGTTAAGAAAGCTATCAGCTCTCAGAAGGTTGTTCCAGTCACTCAGCTAGGTATATAAATCAGTCTTTAACATGCCATCTTTATTTACAACTTTCTCATTGAAATTTGTTCTAGCACAAACATTATCATTATGATGGATAATTCACTCAGCACTAAAGCATCCTACACCCACATAATTCCCTCCTGATGAGGTATATAGACTTACCCTGTCATTGGTACAAAGCAAACTGGGATGTTGGATCACAAAGAGCACACTGGAAACTGGTTAATTACATGATCAAAAAAAATCTGGTCCTAAAAAATTTGGCTGTTCAGATCTTGTCATGATCCAAATTCATTCAATCCCTCAACCTCAAAAACCTATTAATATAGTACTGTTTTAACTTCATGGCTTATGTCTTGTTTTCCTTTTAGGTACTGGAAAAGCCAGTTGGCAGGGGCCTTGCTCTCCAGGGTTCTTTTGCCCTCCTGGACAAATATCCCCTCAACCATCTTCTTATCGCTGTCCTAGTGGCTTCTTCTGCCCTGCCGGGTCTTCAGTCCCTACACCATGTGAGAGCGGAACTTACCAGACACTAGAAGGGAGGGAGTACTGCAAAACATGCCCTTCAGGATTCTACTGTGGTGGTCAAGGCAATGAAAGTAAGTCACCTGCTTAAAGGAAGAAGTAAACCCTCCTAATAAAAATCCACAATATATTTTACTATTACCAAAAAATCCCAGTCCCCTAAGTATTTGTATCTTTGTTCAAGATATAACATCAGTTTATAGACTGAAGCAGGCAACATGCACAAACCTATCTAACCCTTTTAGGTCCAGATATATGCATGGCTCATTGTAAATCAATGCATTGTACATCCCTCTGGTCCTAAAATGTTAAGATTACAATGCTGGAGATGCACTAAAGGTTGATAAGGGCCAGGATGGTGAGTTGGTGGTGAATTTGTGGTAATTGGATACCAGCATAGTAGTTTACATAGTTACATAGCACTTTAGGTTGAAAAAAGACTTGCAGCCATCAAGTTCAACCCTATTTTCCTATTCCTGTTTAACAAAAGAGGGAAAAAAAACATCATTACATCAACTTCACATTCTTTTTTAAATGGGGAAAAAATCCTTCTTGGTTCCAAATGGCAGTCAGATTTCTCCTTGGATCAACAAGCACTAAATAAATATTAATTTACTAACATACATAGCTCTCTATGTTCTGCTCTTTTAAAAAAGCATCTAGGCCCTTTTTAAAGGCATCTAATGTATTCGATAGCACCACCGCCTCAGGCAATGAATTCCATCCCTTTATTGTCCTTACCGTAAAGAATCCCTTACACTGTTGTAGGCAAAATCTCCCTTCCTCAAGTGTAAGTGGGTGACCCCTTATCCTTTGTACTGTTCTGTTAATGAACAGGTCTTTGGAGACCTTTGTATGGGTCCTGAACATATTTATATAATGCTGTCATATCCCCTCTAAAATGCAGTTTCTCCCCATTTCCCTTACTAGTTTTGTAGCCCACCTCTGCTCTTTCTCCAGTTCCAAAATGTCCTTTTTCAGAAAAGGCACCCAGAACTGAACTGCATATTCAAGGTGGGGTCTTGCCATGGACCTGTAAAGAGGGAGAATAATATCTTCCTCCCATGAGTCAATGCCCCTTTTAATACATTCCAGTATCTTATTGGCCTTTGCAGCTGCCAGCTGGCACTGCGTGCTACTACTAAGTCTATTGTCTACCATTACTTCCAAATCCTTTTAATTAGATTTCCCCAAAGAAACACAATTTAAACTATATGTTGCATTTTTATTATTATACCCAAAATGCATAACTTTACACTTGTCTATATTGAATCTCATTTGCCATTTGCCTGCCCAGTTTCCCAATTTGTCCAAATCCTCTTGTAATGAAGACACATTTAAGCCCACTGGGAGATCATAATAAACAAATTAAAAAGAAGAGGTCTCAGGACAGATCCCTGAGTTACTCCACTTATCACATTTGTTCAGTTAGAGAACTTCCCATGTACCACCACTCCTTGCATTCTATCTTTCAGCCAAATTCCAATCCACGAACAAACTTTTGCCCCTTAGCCTATTTCATTCAATTTGTAAATTAACTTTCATTGTGGAACCGTATCAAATACCTTGGCAAAATCTAAATAGATCACATCAACAGCCACACCCAAATCTATATTTTTACTCATTTTTTCATAAAATGGAATCAAGTTAGTTTTACAAGACCTGTCTTTCACAAAGCCATGTTGGCTCCTGCTTATGATATTCCTGTACAAGATGAATTCTTGCATATATTCCCTTACCAACAGTTTCTCCACCACAGATGTCAAGCTTACAGATCTGTAATTTCCTGGATGGGCTTTTGATCCCTTTTTAACCCCTTAGTGACCGGCCACACACACACGCGGCCAGCACTTAACACCCGCAGAACATTTTTTTTCATTTTTTTAAATGACTTCCGGGACGTACATGTACATCCTCTGTCCACCTGGGACATCGCTCGGGACGTACATGTACATCCTCGGGTCGTAAGGGGTTAAATATGGCCACCACATCTGCTTTACGCCAATCCATTGGCACCATACTGGAAATAAAAGAATCCCTGAAAATCAAAAATAACGGTCTGGCCAGGGCCCAGCTTAGCTCTTTAAGTACCCGTGTGTGTGTATACCATCTTTCCCCAGGGCTCTGTCTACCTTAACACCATTTAATTGTTTTAACACTTTTTCTTATGTCAGCCAATCCCATGCTTGCTGTGACTTTTCTATAAAAGTAGTTTGCAGGTTCTTGTCCATCGAGTCTTTTTTGGTAAGAAGAGAAATTATTTAAAATATCTGCTTTTTTGAATTAATCTCAAAATATACAATGTTATGGTCACTATTCCCCAAGTGCTCACTTACCTTGATGTTAGAGATAAGCTCTTCATTGTTTGTTACTGTCAGATCCAGACACTCTTCCATTAGTATGCACTAAGATGTTTTCAACATCATATCCTTGTGAATCCGCCACTAATCTGCCAACATTGCCATGAATCAGTCATGCCTTCCACAAGTTTATGATTTTGTACTCACCACATCGACAATGGCTCATTTACATGTGAAAATACCATTTAATGAGCCATTGTTGTATTCATATGGGTGTGTTTATATATTAATGTGACTGTTCACCGCATGCTCTAAGCTCCAATACCAGTATTTGCTGTCAGAGTTCACAGTTCCAACACTGACAAAACGTAACCTTTATAAGTATTATCGTTCAAAACATAAAACATGCAGTGTTTTGAATTAAAAACTGAAAAGCCCTATATCCAGGGCTATGAGAGGAACCAGACACAAAGTGTTCTATGGTGCTAACAGAGAAATAACTCAAACAGCAATCAAGAATGAAATCAGCACTAATTTAATCTAAATCATCATACTAACACAATGTAAAAACTGATTATTACTTCAACTCATTTAATCGTATCCACTACATCTCCGCTCGGCAATTGTTCATTTCACCATTTCAGAAAATAAGGAACAGGGACAAAATAAACAAGAACAAGAAAAGTACTGTAAATGTAGTATTGGTGGCATATAAAATAATTCATTAGCAATAAGACATTGCTAAAAAATATTCTCAATGAGGAAGAAACTAGTGCATTCAGATGATTATTAGTGTTGATTTCATCCTTGAAAGGCATTTGAGATATTTCTCTGTTAGTAGCAAAGAATGATTTATGGCTGATTCCTCACTCCCAGATCACTCTGTATTAACCCTTTGATGGCCAGAGGAGTATGTAATGCATTGCCGAGCAATGGATTTCATACTGCTGTGGCACATAGAGGTTTAACGAAGCTCAGAAAAGGAAACCACATAGGGACTGCATCTTAGTGTAGTAATTCAGACAGGTCCAAATATAATATTAATGTTTTATGTATATACTAGTGTAAAAGTCCAAGTACAAGGGCCAGCATTCTGTGTGTTCGAGCAATCTCTACTGCGCATGATTGCAAAAGCCTGTGTACACGGCCAGTATTCTGCACGTTTGGGCAGTCTCTACTGCGCATGACTGCATCGGACAAACATGCATCTGGCCTTCTATATTATAGGATATAGAAGATGAGCAAAATACAATTAAAAGAGGTTCATCTCATTCACCTGTGTGTATGTACGTGAGCTTTAATTTATCACTGTATTCTATGGTCTCATGTAGTGATCATAAATTCTTTCTGGTAACTGCAATGTATAATGCCAATATATTTACCTTAAGGAAGTCATTTTCCCAAATTTTTTGTCCCAAATGCTTTTAATTACTGTGGTAGAAATAGGGCTTTTATGCTCAGTTAATAGTTGTTATTTCAAACACAATACATGTTTTTAATGATAGTACTAGTAAAGGTTAAGTTTTAGCCTACTATGTAAGAATAATTTGTGAAGAAATTCCATAGAGCATAACTGATATACAACAGAATAAGGTTGACTCTCAGTGTACTTTAGCAATATCTATCCATGTTGGACCCCTTTCAGTGCTACAGTGGTGTGCAATGTAAATCCTTATGGCACTGAGGGGGTTAAGGGAGCTATGCTATTTGTGGCGCTGAAGTCTTAGTTCATCCTATCATCCTTGGCACGTGGGGTATCAGACAGAATATGCTTAGACTTCAGGGTTGTAGTACTTCTGCCAAATACACTTTGCCATATGATTGTTTCTTAGTCCCAAAAATGATCAGGATATCATAATCACATATAGTGATGATCAAGTGGATATGGTCCACAAATGATGACATTAATCTAAAAATTCTCAAATATCAAAGATGATATGCAGCAGCTGAAATTAGAAACAATTAATTAAATGAAAGTTCATTCAACTGGCATAAACTCAGATAGTCACAAAGAGTAAGGATCAAATGCATATGGTCCACAAATTGAGAATAGATGGAAAAATGGCAAATATCAAAGAGGATAAGTAGCAGTTGAAACTAATGAAGATTCATTATATCCTAGATGTTACACAGTTATTAAATTAAAATGATGATAGACAAAGAATATGCTTTGATAGCATGAAAAGTGTAACGTATTTCTCTGTCGTCCAATACAGGTTACTGGTAACTCCGGAGTGACCAGTAACCTGTATGGAGTAAGAGAAAAGGATTTAACAGGTAAGACTAAAATCCTCTTTTTTGAGAAAAGTGAAAAGTATGTTTAAATGAGGTAAGAGGATCTGTTCCTCTGTTCACACTGTCATTCTGAGAATAAAAAAATTAGTCTTATGGTACATAGTACATATAAAAAGGTTCCAGGAGTACAGGGAAAGAATATAACATTAAATACTTTCTTAACTGTAATTCATCTTTTGTTGTGTACCTTCTTACATGTGGGTGTGGTCTACAGTATGTGGGCCACACCATAAGAAAGTTGAAAACTCCTTTTTTGGAACACCTAAGAAATATTGAGAATGATATCACAAAAGCACTGCCAAATATACAGTATCTCACATAAATGAGTACACCCCTCACATTTTTGTAAATATTTTTATTTTATCTTTCATGTGACAACACTGATGAAATGACACTCTGCTACAATGTAAAGTAGTGAGTGTACAGCCTGTATAGCAGTGTAAATTTGCTGTCCCCCTCAAAATAAATCAACACACAGCCATTAATGTCTCAACCTTGGCAACAAAAGTGAGTACACCCCTAAGTGGAAATGTCCAAATATGGCCCAAAGTGTAATATTTTGTGTGACCACCATTATTTTCCAGCACTGCCTTAACTCTCTTGGGCATGGAGTTCACCAGAGCTTCACAGGTTGCCACTGGAGTCCTCTTCCACTCCTCCATGACAATATCACGGAGCTGGTGGATGTTAGAGACCTTGCACTCCCCCACCTCCCGTTTGAGGTTGCCCCACAGATGCTCAATAGGGTTTAGGTCTGGAGACATGCTTGGCCAGTCCGTCACCTTTACCCTCAGCTTCTTTAGCAAGGCAGTGGTCATCTTGGAGGTGTGTTTGGGGTCGTTATCATGTTGGCATACTCCTCCAAAGGGAGGGGATCCTGCTCTGCTTCAGTATGTCACAGTACATGCTGGCATTCATGGTTCCCTCAATGAACTGTAGCTCCCCAGTGCCAGCAGCACTCATGCAGGCCCAGACCATGACACTCCCACCACCATGCTTGACTGTAGGCAAGACACACTTGTCTTTGTACTCCTCGCATGGTTGCCGACACACACGCTTGACACCATCTGAACCAAATAAGTTTATATTGGTCTAATTGGACCACAGGACATGGTTCCAGTAATCCATGTCCTTAGTCTGCTTGTCTTCAGCAAACCGTTTGTGCATCATCTTTAGAAGAGGCTTCCTTCTGGGACGACAGCCATACAGACCAATTTGATGCAGTGCGCAGCGTATGGTCTGAGCACTGACAGGCTGACCCCCCACCCCTTCAACCTCTGCAGCAACGCTGGCAGCACTCATACGTCTATTTCCCAAAGACAACCTCTGGATATGATGCTGCAAATGTGCACTCAACTTCTTTGGTCGACCATGGCGAGGCCTGTTCTGAGTGGAACCTGTCCTGCGAAACCACTGTATGGTCTTGCCCACCATGCTGCAGCTCAGTTTCAGGGTCTTGGCAATCTTCTTATATCCTAGGACATCTTTATATAGAGCAACAATTCTTATTTTCAGATCCTCAGAGAGTTCTTTGCCATGAGATGCCATGTTGAACTTCCAGTGACCAGTATGAGAGAATGTGAGAGCGATAACACCAAATTTAACACACCTGCTACCCATTCACACCTGAGACCTTGTAACACTAACGAGTCACATGACACTGGGGAGGGAAAATGGCTAATTGGGCCATATTTGGACATTTCCACTTAGGAGTGTACTCACTTTTGTTGCCAAGGTTTAGACATTAATGGCTGTGTGTTGAGTTATTTTGAGGGGGACAGCAAATTTACAATGTTATACAGGCTGTACACTCACTACTTTACATTGTAGCAGAGTGTCATTTCTTCAGTGTTGTCACATGAAAGATAAAATAAAAATATTTGCAAAAACGTGAAGGTGTACTCACTTATGTGAGATACTGTATATTTGGCAGTGCTTTTGTCATACCATTCTCAATATTTCTTAGCTGTTCCAAAAAAGGAGTTTTCAACTTTATTATGGTGCGGCCCACATACTGTAGGCCACATCCACATGTAAGAAGATACACAACAAAAGATGAATTACAGTTAAGAAAGTATTTAATATCATATTCTTTCCCTGTACTCCCGGAACCTTTTTATATGTACTATTATGTGAGATACTGTATACAAATGCAAAAGAAAATGGAATTACCAAATGCGCTATAGATCAAGATAGAGATAGCAGAAGAGGAGGTGATAAATCCAAAAGGCTTTGTCAGTTAGAAAATTTTTTGGATTTATGAATTGAATATGTTAGCCCTTGAAGGTTTAAATATTGATATCGATCTAGCAGCTTTTATTTAGCTTTTATAAGTTCACCCATTGCTCTTTATGAATACATATATACATTTCTTATTGTTTGCTGTTTTAAAGAAATGGGATAATAGTTGCATGTGCTGTTGTCATCTAATATCAAGATCCCAACTCAAATTTAAGTTAGCAATAGGAAGCTAATACAAGTGAATGTTTTAATTTTTAAAATTCTTATCTGTACTCCTAATTTAATTTTTTTTTACATTTAATTTATTGTTATATTTTAAGTTATAGGTATTTTGACAAGATTAATGTGAGAAGTTGGGGATATGATAGTGATTTTTAAGGTATAATGGAGTCTCCAGGATTTCTTAAAAATAGGTTAAGATCTTTATAGGGACATATTGGTGTTAGAAATAGAGCAGATCTAGTTTTATATGCTTTCATGTAATCTGGATACAGATACATATTTTTTTATCCTGTCAAGTGTGTGTATCATGCTTTTTTGTTTTTGAAGCAATGTATCATATTTTTATTGATGTGTTCATGTGTATATAAGTATAAACACCAGAGGGATCAAGATTTTACTCTTAAGAAAGCTGGCATAGTGGCCCGCGATACGCATGGTGTTACTATCAGTCATTGCAGATGGCAGACTCCGCTTTTGACCTTGTACCTGGAGTACGCCTTTCTTTGAAATCCTGCATCCGGGACGCCGAGGTGTGTTAATCCTTTTTCCCCCCAATATCATTGTGGACTAGACTAGACAAAAGAAACAATAGGTGAACAGTTTGCTAAATTGTATCTGAGCAGCTTATAAAGGCATTCTGGAGAAGAATGTCGAAGAGGTGCTGACATCCAGCAGAGGAGTGATTACATAAGGCAGTGGTACCACAGGAGGGTGAAATGCGAGCTATCTGCTTACTGTTTGTAAGTACAATCATTTTGTGTTTGTTTGAGAACTAATAAAAAACACTGCTTTTAGATTTTTTTGTATTGCGCTCTTGTTTGTTTGCGTTCCATGTATACAATGTGCTTGTGCCTTTGCGAGCTACAATCCATATACATTCTCATGTATATGCATTCATACTGATTTGTGTGTCAGAGAGAGAAAACCATAAATATGCTGACTATGTCTGTATCAGCAGCACATTAGCACATCAATCCTCCGAATCAAGTAAATATGTATGGATTCAGCACAGTACATACATCATATTCAAAAGCACTAAATAAATAATACATGAGTATTCTTCCCTTAAAGTCTTAAAGATCCATTGGACAAGAAACTGGATTCTATTCTCAGGCCCAACTTTGGGGCTACTAGTGCGGCACTTAGAATTATTTTTGCATTTGCTTGGGTCAATAGGGCAGTTGCTGTTTGGGGTGAACTGCTTATGGAGGCTGCACATGCCGAGGTCTCCAAGCATGATCTGTTGTTTCATTTGTCCAACATTAAAGAGGCCAACACTGTCCTCTAAGGCCTCAGCCTTTTCTGTTGCTGCACAAAGCACTTTGTGGCTTAAGATTTGGTCTATGGGTCAATATTCTAAAATGTCACTGGTTTCTTTACCTTTTTGGACCAAAACTGAAATAGATCATTAGTGATGCTATTGGGGGCAAGAGCACATTTATGCTTCAGGTGTCCTCCAAATGTCCGAATATGACATTCCTGCCAAATGGAGTACAAAAATTGCAAGCTCCCTAGACCTCCCACATGCGCTCCTCTACCAAGCCTAGACAGCAGTGGCAGCCCAAGTAAGCAACTCCAAGAGCTAAATCTATAAAGCAATATTCTGCATGACTCATGGAATCCTGGTCCGCATTTACCATTAGGAGGACGTCTTCACCTGTTTCGAGGAGTCTGGGAGTCCTCGGTGGTAGACCAGTGGGTTTTGTGGGTAATCTCAGAAGGGTACCACATAGATTTTACACCACTTTCACTATTTCGTTTCTTTATGTCCAGGGTTCAAAAAGAGCCAGAAAAGGTTTGACTGTTTTGGGAAGCAGTTAATTCACTAGGCTGTTGTCCCATTTGGACCTGAAATGTCTCAATACAGTGATGTGCCCTGAGGAGTATCTGGCATCTCTAAACCTTCAAGGTGCTATCTACACATCCCCATTCACCAAGACAGACAACTATATCTGTGTTTTGCCTATGGCTCTGATCACTACCAGTTCACAACTCTGCCATTTGGCCTGGTTTCTGCACCCCAAGTGTTCATCAGGGTCATGAGGGAGTAACGGTCGGCTTTCATTCACATCAGGGGCATCTGGAGGATCATTTGAAAAAAGCTTCCTCAGAGGAGCTCTTGACAGCATGTCCAAGACTGTGCCCAGATTATGGTCCACCACTGGTGGATCTTGAACAAGCAGAAGTCCTCTCCAGTACCTTCACAGGAACTGGTGTTCATGGGGATGAAGTTTTACACTCGTCAAGGGAAAGTATTCCTGCCAGAAGATAAGATCTCTCTGGTGATGCAGGTGGTGTCTCAGGCCCTGGAGTGGCCCTCGGCCACAATCCAGCAGCATATGAGAGTGTTGGGCAAGCTAGTGTCAACACTTGAGGCTTTGCCTTAATCTCAGGTACACACTACAGAATTTCAAAGGCATGTCCTTCAGAGTTGGTCAGGGAATCTGGATCATTCCCCCCAGAGGCCTGCCTTGACCTTCAGTGGTGGTTGCGTCAGTGCAACCTGGAGCAGGGGAAACCTTTTGTGATACCGGAATGGTGTACGAACACAATGGACACCAGCTCACATGAAGTGCCACAACCTACTCTGTGTAAGGTACATTCTAGGCTGGGCCAAAGCTCATGTACAGTCATATCCACCGTGCACATTCCGGGAGTAGAAAACGTTCTGTTGGACTTCCTAACTCTCCAAGACATTGATCCCAAAGAGTGGGAACTCAATCCAGAGGCCATTTTACCTGATTGTGCTGCTGTGGGGTATGCCAACCATAGATCTCATGGCCACCAGAGAGAACAGGAAGGTTTCAACCTTTTGCTCCCAGACTGGAGATCCTCTGGCCTTTGCCACAGATGCCATGTTGATCCCATGGAACTTCCATCTAGTTTATGTCTTTTCTCCAATCCCTCTTATTCCCAGGGTACTCTGGAAGATCAGGATGGACAGAGAGACTATGATTCTAGTTGCCCCTTACTGGACTCAGAGGGTGTGGTTTGTGGAACTCGTCAGTTTTTACATTCAGGACCCGATCCACTTTCCTCCAGGCCAGACCTCCTTCTCTGGAAAGAGGATGTGGTAAATATGGCTTTGACAGCATGGCTGTTAAGCCCACATCTTGAGGAGAGAAGGGTTCTCCACTGAGGTAATTTCCACTATGATTCAGGCCAACAAGCCTGTCTCTTCCAAAGCCTGTCATGAGGTTTGGTCTTTGTTTCGTTCTTGGTGTGTGGACAGGTCTGTTTGACCTTCCTTTGATGTTACTCTTTCTCCAGGATGGTCTGAACAAGGGATTCAGTTTGAGCTCCTTGAAGGTTCAGATTTCAGCACTCTCTGTGCTCTTTCAGAACTTATTGCCACCATTCTGGATGTCAAGGTGTTCCTTCCGGGAGTGGCTCATGCCTACCCTTCTTTTAAGACTCCTACTCCTCCTTGGGATGTTAATTACTTTTCGAGGTTTTACAGAGACCTCAGTTTGAAACCTTTGCTACCTCCCTCTTTGTCAGCTGATGCTAAAGATGGCTTTTCTTTTGGCAATAGTCTCCATTCTCAGGGATGCTGACCAGCAAGCTTTGTCATGCAAATCACCTTTTCTGGTTTTACACAAGGACAAGGCAGTCCTTTGAACCTCTCAGTAGTTTCTTCCTAAGGTGGTTTCTGAGTTTCACATCAGTCAAGTGATTGATGTGAAACTTAGTCTCTGCTCTGACCCGGGTCTGACAATGAGTTGCCTTAAGTTTTATGAGCCTTTCCGCAAGACTGACTCACTTTTTTCATACCTGAGGGTCCTAGGACTGGATTGCCTGCTTCCAAGATTATCATTGCCTCTTGGATTAAGGCTACCAAATGCCAGTCATATGATCTCAGAAAGAAACCTATTCACTTCAAGGTCACAGAACATTCCACTAGATCTGTGGACCTACAAGAATCAGGCCTTGGCTGAGCAATTGTGTGTGACTGCAACATGGTCCTAAGTGCACACCTTTGCAAAACACTGCTGTGTTGATGTTCTGGTTTTGGCTGAAGCCAGCTTTGTCCTAAAGGTCCTTCAGGCATTCCAGCCTATTTAGGGACCTTCATTTTTCTTTTACTTACTGTTGTTCAGATGTTTGAGCCCTCCTGGCTCTTGTTTTGTGTGCTGTGTCTGTTCAGTGCCCGGTTACACTCTATTCTGTTTGGGCTGTTCCAGTTCTGCATGGTCCGTGGGAATTCTGGTATTATGGGGACAGACATGAGGTCCTTTCTCCTTCTTCCCACCCTGGGAGCTTAGTGTTGCTATATCCCCATGATACCTGTGTTCCGTCGTGGGTGTAAGAGAAAATAGGATTTTACTGTTCTTACCTGTTAAATCCTTTTCCATAAATCCATATGGAACCCAGGTCTCCAACCCAAGTAAAGGGTCCTCTGTTTGGTCACATCTATCTGGGATGTGGAGTCCTCTTAGAGTCTTTCTTCTCACAGGAGATTTATTTCTTCTTCTCTTACACTCCTGATTAGTGTGGCTTCGGTCACATTTGCACTGGAGGCAGGGCTATGGTTGAGCTGGAGGAGTAGTTGGGAGTCTCCACCCACAAGAATGTCTTTTGAGATGTGCCCTGCCCTCTAGCGGAGGGACACAAATAGATAGCATCCACACTTTTGTATTATGAAATAAACAGGATCAGGGAATTAATAAAACATGTTTTATAATAGAAAGATATTATTGAAAATATATTTCTAGATTCACAAGTTATGATGTGCCCCATAAAAAAATCAGCTTTAATTTTGTAATTTTTTACAAACCTTTCTCTGATGATTCATGTGTAGATAGGGAGCACATCTACATTATTAACCTCCTGTTCTTTACTTTTTCTGGTTGTTTTCCCAATTCTTTGCCTGCTTTTCTTTCGGTTCCCTTGTTTTGCTGGAACCTTGTTCCTAGCTCTGATTTTTACTTTGCCTTGGGCCTTTATCAAGAGCCAGTTTCTCAATACTGGCACCGCGATCTTTAGCATTCTAGTGCTTGTTGAGTTGTACCCAATCCCATTCCAGAGTTTCCATTGCCCTTTCTCCAGTGTAATTTCCATGTACCGACCTTGGCCTTGTTTCCTGACTACCTTTCAGCTCGCCATTCTAGGTACTTCGCCTCCAGCATTAATTCTTCTTTATTGACCCAGTCTCTCCCTTAGACTTCTCTTTCTTCTTGTCGATTGTGTACCTCATTGCTCTCCTGTTGTCTACCATGCTTGACAGACCATCCAACTATTCTGTTCCTGTCTGCTTGGAAATTTGACTCTCCTTTGTTCAATATTTATACCAGAGCAGTGTAAATTTGATTAATCGACTCTCAGTTGGTCCTACTGCTTTCTTCCACTATTTGATTTATTTGACCATCAGTCGATTCCAACCAAAAAAGTCGATGTTCGAATCATCTGACACCCAGTCGAATCCGAGTTGGAGTTTGAATTCCAGACTACCATCTCCTCCTGTTCCAACTCGGCAACATTCCACTGGCAGCTCATATATTCATTATTTTATATTTCATTGTCCTCCCTACACCCTAGTAGGTAGCTACTATCTCCTAGATAGTCTTTCCGGGTTTGGGCAGGCTCCTCTGGTCAGCACTAAATCAATCTTGCGATCAGCATCTTTAGTTCTGCCTCAGCCACAGCAAGACTGTCTAGTGGGGTAGTCTACATCAGCCAGAAGTGTACCCTACTCTGCAATCCCTAGCATCTGGCCTACTGGGGATCCTGCTGTAGAAGGACTGGAAACAAATACTCCACAATGCAGTAACCAAAGCCAGAGATGCATTAGTTTTTGCAACTAATTTTAAGATTGCAAAATGGGGACATAAAACCTCTGACTCTATACATAAAATGTTCCCATCTTTTGATAGTTCTTGATGGAGATGTAATAAAGAATTAGATAATATGATTTGAGTCATGTCCTTTAATAATTATTTTTTGGAATTAAATCTTATCTCTAACCATAAAGATCATCAATATTAATAAACAATAAATATATATATATATATATATATATATATCCTTCTTAACTGAAATCACAAGCATTTAAACACAAGTGTGATATTTAGTTAGTACAGTTATTAAATGTAGCAAACTTGAAGTATATCAGCACTATGGAAGAATGTGAGGTCTACATTTGTATCTGACTGGGAGGAAAGAGTTTGTTTGCCATCATGACCCAGGAGAAATTGGAAAAAGTGATAAAAACAAAATTTAATTTGACTGTATCTCATCACTGGCCGACATTGTACAGTTATATGGCCTCACGTTGACTGTAGATGTAAGCCTTCTGTATCATTTGTCCTTGATTAATGATTATTTGTCATCTTTTTGGTTCTTTTTTCATTAGTTTTGCTTCTCTCTTCTCAATTTTTTTTCTTTAAATTCTTCTATCTTCTTTTTCTTTTCATTTATCTCTTTATACATGATACTATTCCAATATTTTGTGCACTCTTGATTTATTAATTATTGGTGCACAATCTCTCTCTCTCTCTCTCTTCCTCTCTCTCTCTCTCTCTCTCTATATATATATATATATATATATATATAAATATATGCCTTACATAGTCAATATATTGCTCATAGCAATCTTTATTGTTATCAGTTAGCCACTATAATCATTTTTGGATGAGCTAATTAGCCTTTATTAGCATTGATACTTAAATGTTTATGTGTTTAGTCATCTGTTGTGTTATCCTGCAATTGTGCTTTTAAAACAAATAGGTTTTCAAGATAAATTTGAACGTCATATTTAGTATGCTATGTATAAAATTTAAATAAATGTCTTAAAAAAAGTTTAAAAAAAAGACTAAATTTAACATGTGTGGGCAGCAGCCTTTAATTAACTGATATAGGTGTTTATTTTCTAGGCTCAGGTGTAGCAAATCCTAAACTTTGTCCCAGTGGACACTTTTGTCCTCCTGGAGTCAGTTTTATCACCATGAACCCATGTCCTGCTGGAACATATGGTCCAAAAACTGGAGCTTCAAGCAAGTTGGACTGTGAGGTCTGCCCAGCAGGTAAGAGCATATAAGTAAAAGTAGGGCTAGATTTCATTACAGCTCATTCATTTATCAATGGTTTTATCTACCAGTTACCTCAAGAACGTCAAAAAAGATCTGTGACATAAACTCAGTGATAATATGTATCACCTGTAATGTAATACAGCCCCGAATTACCTGATAATCTGCAAGAATAAAACATAAATATCAAGTGTTAAGAAATGAGGTTAAAAAGTCTTTTAGACCAATATTGTTGTGTAGCACAATGTAATTCAAGTACAACATGTGTTATTCAGAACAGTTCATGCAGTATCTAATAATATACAGCTTTTATGAAAAAGCATCTCTAAACCTTACCACTAGTCATACTTTATACCATCCTTTTGTTCAAAATGGTAATTTCTAATATGAAAATTTATATTCATAGAATTATGTTACTTATTAAGACAAGGGTACAGTCCCTGCTTTCTGATTCTTCATTCACGTTATTATATAGACAAAATAAAACACATTTTGTGTGAATTATGTTCATTACCTGTCAACTTTATAGTTGTGCTATTGGTATTGTAACCTATGAAAATGTTCTGATAGATTGCAGTATCAACAGAAACACCAACAAGTAAACAGAGCTTGAAAAGACTGCAAATAAAAATAATCTTTTTCTTTGTAATAACTTTTGAATGGAGCATATAAATATAAAGTCATAATTTTATTTTTACTATAAATACAATAAAACAAGGTATCAGTCAACTTAGTTCCCAAAGCCAACAGTACATTATATCTATGTATCATATGTATTTGTTTATTTATATATGTCTTTTAACCAGGGATGTATTGTGCTTCTGAGGGACTCCAAAAGCCTACAGGATATTGCTATGCAGGATATTACTGTTCACAAGGTGCTGTAAACCCCAGTCCAATCACACCACGGGTGAGAAATGTTACTTATTATATCTAAGTTAATATTGAAAACATCACCATTGTCTACTGGAAACACTCATCACACCACACATCCCAATCTAGCTGGACTATTTACTACTCAGATGTTACAGCAGGTGAGACCCCTTTCTCTTCTGGGTCTTAAAGACAACACTAGGTACTGGATACCCTGGTTAGTGTTTGGGATGGATCTTGTAGCAATGAAATGTGTAGAACCCTGGGAATCATGGGGGTTCCCTTCCCATTGGCCCCTTGGTACATAGGTGTATATTTCAGGGTTCTAAATAGATAGTCAACTTTAGTATCAGGATCTGGAATCATTTATTACCTGTCCATGTAACCTTTCCTTTTCCTGACTGGACGGCAACCCCTCCCAAACACCTATACCATCATTCATTTACCTCTACTTTGCCAAAGCAGCAAGGGGCACATAGCAAAGCAAAATGCTAGCTTGCTTCCTCTATGGCAACAGGTTTATTGACATTAACACATACACAAAATAATTAAGCCACAAAGAGTTGTTTCCAGTAGTTGATAATCTACAATGTCATGAATAGAAGAAAGTTCAAGAAAGGAAAATTGACCTTTCTCTAACATTCATTGGGGGACTCAGGGTCCATGGGGTTAAGGTCCCTCCACCAGGAGGCAGGGCTCTTTAACCACTTTGTATCTAAAAAATAGAAGCGCAAAAGCAATCTAAAAGAAGCATCTGTAGACATGATATGGATAGTACAAATGCTTGTACTCACAGGAAAACGAAATATGTAAAGCCTCCAAAAAGAAGATCAGACAGTTTTTATGGTTGACTTATCCCATATCTGAAAGGGAGTTAAATCACAGGAAGAGGCTGCATGATCAGAAGAAGCTACATTGAGAGACTCAAGGCTAAGTTATTTGTATGACTGTTATTTTGTGATTTTATTATATTATCTATAGATGTGACCTAGCGCATTGTTGCCTTTTCTTTTTTTTTCTCTTTAACCACTTTGCATGCTAACCAATTTTGCGCCTTTTGTTCACAATTTTGAAGACGTTTAAAATCAGATGACAATTTATAGGTGTTTTCTATGAACAATACAAAAATATCAAATATCATATATCATAATATTCCAAATATATTGTTGGTTTGTGGATATCTCAATACTAGATTATCATGCATTTACCTGGCATTAATCCTTTGGTACTTGCCCTTGTTGAAAAGGGGAGAGTGTCACCTTTTCAATAAAGGCGTTCCTGGCATAATAGGAGTTGAGGGGCTGAGATACAGGCCTCTTCCTCAGCAAAAATATATATGTGTATAAAATTAACTGCACATTTATGTATATGTTTATACCAGGTGATATGTGAACATCTGTTATTAAAACCATTCATGCCATACCTTGTTGGAAAGGGGAGACTATCTCATTTCCAGCAAGGTTGCCTGAGTTTAGTGGAGCTGCAGGGACTAAGATAGCCTGTGCCCCCTGCGGTTCCTACATCACAAATCATTTTTAATACAGTGTCAGGTGATTACGTGATATATGAAATATGTTATATTTGTGCATATCTGTTTAAACACTGGTATGCTGTTTCGATATTTGCTCTTATTATGAACTAATGGATTACAATCAGCATATGGACGGAGAACACACTCTGAGGATGAAACTTTTCTGAATAATTTGGGCCAATTCAGCTGTCCTCTCTCATTGTGGAATATAAATATGAGACATTTTTGACTGCTATTAGTCGACATGGATAAGATCTGTGAAATGAACTATTTTGAGAGCAATGAAAATGTATGATATGTATGAGATTTTGATTAATCGGAAAGACATCAACACCTAGATCATGTGGATTACAAATACCTTTAAAATGATATGTGTTAACCCATGGATTAGTCGTCTAGACTGTGAGATATGATATTTAAATTCAAGTTGCTAGGCAATGATGTGCTTAAACATTATTTTGAGCTGTGTAATACAAAAATAGTCATATGGACACACATCGCTAAGATTGGACAATTTAAGTATGTAAATATCTTTCTTTTCCATACTTCGTCTACATCAAGAGTAAGATGCACAAAGAAAACTTTGTATAATTCTTGGGATCTAATCTTTAGAATGTTATCACAAGAAATGTATAATTTGCAATGGACACAATCTGCTCTTCAGCAGCAGACTTTATCGGGTTATGTATTTTTCAATAAGAACTTATCAAACAGACCAGGGCTTAGTATAACCTATAAGTCTGGGATGGTTGATCCGATCTGTATTTTTTCATATTTTCCATTTAGGTGGTAGTTAATAACTACATCTTACTTAATATTGGGGATACCATCACTTTTAGAGTGCGATAATTTGTTGCCCTTGTAGACTTTTTTGACATGAATATTTATCAGCCATATGTTATTATATGCAACTGCGTAGGCTGTATTGAATTTAGTAGTTACATTAAGTTGCACAAACAATGGGGTTAATTAATTACCGCTATTCTCCATGTATGTTTGATGACTCCCTAATTTATGTTTGCTTTCTAAGTATAGTAATGGAATTCTCTTTTTAGTGTATTATTTACACTATAGGACACTTAACCTATAGAGCCTGCTAAATTCTATAGCAGGCTTGTTCCTATTAGTAGATAAGCATAGTAAGTGTTGTAATGCACATTTGAGCATCTCTGACCAGCTATTTGCACATAAATATATTATTTTACATTTATAAATATTAAACTGCAGTTGCCACACTCTTGTCCATTTTTCTAATTCACCTAAATCATTTGCCATTTAGCTTATTCCTCCTGGAATGTCTACCAGATCTTTGTACAACTTACAAAAAGGCATTCCTTACCTTGCAGACCTTTTGCAATGTCACTAATAATAATATTAAAAAGAAAGGGCCCCAATACTGATACCTGAGATACTCCAATAGGAACATGATCTTCCTCTGAATATTAATTCCCATGTGCTAAATGTGCAAATAAAATGGGTGAAAGTAATGATGAATTTAATTAGTAGATAAGCACAGTAAGTATTGTATTGCACATTTTGTAATTTTACTTTGAACAATATGGATAGCTCTATGGATAATACACTGGTATATTATTGTAAATTCATAAATATTCCACTGGAGGAGTTGTGAAATTTTTTAAAAAAGAGATAGATTTGAATACGGGCATGGTTAACAATTGTAATCGAGACTCGCGTACATGAATTTGCTTCTGACCCATCAAATGGTAAAATTCATTAAAATTGGTTAACCTGATAGGTTAAATCCAGAAGCTTCAAACTGCTGAAACAAACATTTTCTAATGTGATTCAAAATGACATTGGAAATCCTGACAGCCAACAACATATTCTATTAACATTCCTTTTCTGATTATTTTATACAGTTTTTTCAGAATTTTTCTTCCAAAGCTGAACTATTGTAACATGATGGCTTGAGTCAAATAAAGTATTCTTGAAACGCATTTTTATTAATGTTTTCCTCAGTATCCGACTTCTTTCAATGGAATTCAGTCCTCCATCATTTAGACAAAATAATTTTCTCTCTGTTGTTCCCAAAGGAGCATGAAAAGGACAAACAGGCTACCATTGTCTTCTGGATCATATTTATAATTAGAAAAACATACATCTCAATTTCAAAACCAATAACTAGGAATGGGTAACATTTTTCCCCTCAAAATGAAACACTCGAAAAATTTTACTTCTGGTCAAGCAGGCAATTTTCTGCAAAAAGTGCTGATTTTTCTCTATTTCCAACCTAGCTAATTGCATTGAAATCAATCCATCCCCCATATGGAAAGATTCCCTTCTGTTCCCACCAAGATAGTATAAATGGATTGTCAGTTCCTGCAGCATGTAATTCTGTGTTTGTTAATGAGAGAAAACAGCACAATTTTAGACCATAGTTTAGTAATATAAACTCTATGTTAGAGGAGATTGGGGGACTCTGGGGAATTTGAAGGGAGAAAGGAGATTTATCCAAAATGCCCCACAATAATTTTTGACTTAAACAGGCGGTTGATTCAAGTTACTTCCTGAGCAAACTGAGTCTTGGTGACTGACTGACAAAATACTTGACAAAAAAGAAGAAAAATAAGAGAACTTGCTATTCCACCATATAATTGATAATAGGCTTGGCAGCTCTCAAATAATTAGGTGCTTCATCCCTCTTGTTAAAAAGATCAGTTAAGTAATTACTTTCCTGGTTGTACCTGGTAGGCTAAAACTTAACCCTTATTATATACAATTTAAAATCATATTCAATTCAACCACTCTTCAAGGAAATTATTAAAAATGCAAAATAAAAGAATACCTAATCCTTGGTTCCTTTCAATTAGGTATAATGATAATCTCCACAGTTAATTCAATCCTACGTTACCACCAACCAGAGGTTTGAATTAATAGTTCAAAATTAACACTATTCCATAATTATACAATAAAAATGCACTTTACTAAGGCAGTGGTTTGTTTGAGATCAACTCTAATGTTACTATGTAACATTTTCTGAGTTGCCTGGCTCAATCCCATGAGGAGTAGACCAGAACTCCCCTAGAAACAAGAAACTCACAGAATTAGATGAGAGGTCCACTGACAAAGGACCCAAGGACTCTGAGAGGCTGACGAAGGAAAGAGAAATATCCAAAGCCAGGCCAGATCAATTACAGGAGAAAGAGAGAAGTAGAGGATACCTGAAGGTCAAAAGTATGAATAGTCAGGGAAGCCAAGAATCATAGCCAGGTAGTCACACATACGAGGTACCAAGAGAAATCCAAGAATCAAAGTAAAAAAACAAGCAAGATCAAGATCAGAACTGGAGACAAACTACTAGAAGCAACTGTGAATCAAAGCACACCTATAATCCCCCAGAAACCAATCACAGGTCAGGTGGTGTAATGAGCAGGTGAGGAGTATAACTTCCCCTGAACCTGTGATTCCCATTCCCCTGGCATTGTCTCTGGGTTATGATAATGAAATAGGCAGAACTGGCTAGCAGTATTAGTATCAGCACACATGAGCTGCTTGTGCCTGCTTCTGTTGCTGCCAGTGTGCCTTCTTCTCCTGAAGAGATGGCAAGTAGAGGACCCTCTGTCATATTTATCATCGTCAACCAGTCCCACTCCTATACAGCAGCAGCAAGAGACAGGTGGTGGTGATGAGAATGAGGCTGATGGTGGAGCAGCTAGGGTGGAGGAGTGAATGAGGGCCTTTGTTTAGGAGAACCATGCTTACTTCCCTTCACAATTGGAAGATGTCCAGCAGTGCCATCAGCTCAGAATTGGCAGAAAACAGTGGGATCTTGGTACACCCATCCAAAGAAGTCTGGTCAGAAGTGGTCTTCATGCAACAAAGCAATACCTCCGATGTGGAAACAAGGCCCAGTGACTCAACTAGTGCAAGAAGTTGCTGTTCTCAGTCTTGTCATGGTGAATGACTTTTGACATTAAACTGTTTTCAGCAACCTCACCTTGTTAGCTGAGTTTGGCTGTTCCTCACCCAGTTTTATTCCTCCTACACAGTTGTTTCTGTTTCAGTTAGTAATTGTGTTTCAACCCACATATTAAATTGATAATCATTAGCACCTGTTTGGTATACTTGTTTAATCATGCAAATGACAATATGCCTACAGAATCCCTGACTTTGTGCAAGTGTACCTAGAAGAACTGACAGTTTTGAAGACAAAGGGTGGTCACACCAAATATTGATTTGATTTAGATTTTCTTCTGTTCACTCACTATCATTTTGTTAATTGATAAAAATAATCCATTAACATGTCTATTTTTAAAAGCATTCTTACTTTACAAAATTTTTTTCACACCTGCCTAAGACTTAACGCATTACTGTACATAACATTAATGTTGTGTTGCATGTGCTCTGAGGGCAGATGTGACAATTTGTGTCCCCTCCTTTCCCCTCTTCACTACCTTGTCACAAGCAGTGTTGTCACTTATGACTCCACTGTGTCTGCCCCAAGGAAAAAATATTCCCACACCCATGATTTCATTGAGGGAGAAGTGAATGGCCTAGTTATTCTCCAGAAACACCTTCACTAGCTGAGGCAGGTGGTGGTGCTGCTGCTGCGTCGACATTATCACCAGTAGAGCTAGGAGTAGTGGTGGCAAGTGTAACCTGTCCTAGACCCATATTACTGATTTCTGAAACCAATCCCATGGTGGTCTGGGATACACTAGCCGTTTCATCATCATCATCCTGCCACTGTGACAGATGAATGTCTGTCTCTGACAGCTGAACAGGAGGACATACAATAGCAGTAAATGCCAGAGTGTCACTGGTGGTGGTGATGTCCATCCTCAATCGCATCTCTTTCTCCCTATTTTTAGTACTTTCTACCAAACATTATATCATACTTTCTTCCACACCAGCTACTCCACCACCTGCAGAGGGTCACCTGCTGTCACATTTGCCATCACCTCAGTAGGTGGTACACTGACAGCAGCAGCAAAAGCAGATCCCTAGAAAAGTCATTGGGGGACTAGGTATTATTTGCGCTGCCGGTGTTGCTGGATTCCTCCTTCTCAGATAACATGCTGCATGGTGGAAAGTTCTGGGTTTTTATATTATGAAGGTGGGAAATTTCACCAGCATTGACAATATATATTTGAAATGGAACTGTACTCATGGAAATTTCTGTCTCGTCAATGAAACAGTGGAAAATCTATGGATTTCACTATGGGTGGGAATTCCCATGGAAAAAGTAGAAAATCATGCATTCTTCACACAAATTCCCACAGGAGCAAAAGAGGACCTTTCACCCATCCATACTAGTAACATTTTGAATCAAAACTGTTTCCAGCAGAACTCTTCCTAGGCATACAAATCACTCAGGTATCATCTGTACAGGTGTACAAAACAGTCACTTAAACCCAGTCCATATTTACATCAGTAAATACAGCATTACTGTTTTTGCCTTGATGGATGCCAACTGTGGTAAAAATTATCTCCAGGCATGGTCCATTTCAGTGATGGTGTTCACTGATACCTACTCAGAGATTGTATGAGTCTGTCAATGCATTTTTTTCCAAGAGTATTTGGTTTGTTTTCTCTCTTTTCTTGGTTATTTAGTGGACTATGTTGTGTCTCCCAATGGATGCTAGCGAAAAGTAGAATTTATTTGAACTCACCAATTAATGCTTTTCTCTTAGTACATAGGAGGCACATGGTCTTCTCTCTCTTTCTCTTTCTCTGTGGCTAGAATGCCCTGAGATTCCTGGAGGTTTATAAAATGGTGACATTTCAGCTCTCCTATTCTGCTTTGTCCTTCTCGCCTATTTCATATAAATGTAAACTACATGGAAAAAGAGTCAGGATTAAGGAGAGGTAAGGAAATGTTTTATGTTAAAGGTTTTTTTGTCCCCTGCCTCCTGATGGAGTGATCTCTGTGTCTCCATAGAGTAAGAGAAAACAATTTATCAGTGAGTATAAGAAATATGCTTTTATATACAGGACAAAAATGGTAACAATGATAAAAACCTAATGCCATCTTTGTTTATTTTGCAGGTTCCCACTGATACAAATGTATCGCCTCAAAATGATATCTGTCCTGCAGGACATTTTTGCCCAAATGGTACCAGATCTCCTATACCCTGCCCCCCTGGATCATATTCTATGGCTTTAGGTCTCATTTCACATGAGGAGTGCCAGCCGTGCCCTGCAGGACACTTTTGTGCTCAGGCTGGATTGCCTGACTTGTCCCAAGCTTTACCATGCTCTTCAGGGTAAATGTTTGAATATATATATATTTCTAAATGGTGAAAATGTATAGTAATGAATCCATTGAGCAACACAGTAAAATCATTTAGACTAAATGTAATTTAACAAGTACCTAATGTACACATTTTTTTTGCAGAGAGAGGTCTGATGCCATACAGTACTATTACGTAGCAAATTTTCATAAATGCCCTCTACATATTTATGAATGAAAGAGTGTATTTACAGTTTAAGACAAGGCAATAAGCTACAAAATCAATGTTAGTAGGGCTATCTGTGTGTTTGTTATTTGCATATGTGTTAGTCATGTATTTAGTTTTAGGGACAAGCTTTCAAGAGCAACACTCCCTTTATCAAGTCAGAAGCTGCTTTTATCAAGTCCAAATTTAAATGAATAAACTGATAGCATAAACCAAACATTATGCTATATATAATCCTGTAAATCATTTATGGAAAAATATAAAATTGTCAGAATATTATACACAACATAGTGTAGTAATATAATAAATAATGCTACAAATATACTTGGTTGAGAACATTGGAGTATCCTACTACACTAGTTAAATATCCAGAAAAACTTCTGAATAGATCTCCACCTCTAGTGGGTAGCGTAGCTCTGTGGTGAGAAACCCAAAAGGTCCAAAACATGTACACAAAAATGTTGTGCTACACCAGTCCTATAAACTTTACAATTAATATTGCTATTTTGTTCCCTTCTACGCTCACATAAGGGTCTACTAGTTTTTTCCACATACGCTACCCTACAAATAGAGTGTGTAATGACAATTACAACATATTTCATAGCACAGTGTATATAGTAATACATATCATGCATTAACCTAGTCACCAGATACTGAAATATCTTTGCTGGGGTGATCCACTGATAACAACCACACTTTTTATTGCTGTACCTATACATTCCTAAAGTATTTAACCAATAACTCTTCTTTTTCTTTCTATCACCCAAAAACATACTGGGAGACAAATGGTTAGCAAGTGTGGGTGCTTTCCTAGACACAAACTTCCATCCATTTTGCAATAATGAATTCAGCCTCCTATCTGCCAAAAGAACTGGCAGATGTTGTTTAATTATCTTTATAGTTAAGGGGTACTAAATATCACTTAATCCACCAATATCCTATTTTATGAGCTGTTGTATTTAAGAGTTCTTCTTTTGTCTTACTCCTTTGCTATAGACTCTGATCTCACCAACATCTATGCAGGATAACCAGTCTCTCTATAAATATTTCCCTCAACTCAATGCAAGCTAGATCAAATACTGTGTCTATGGAATAATTCCGTTGGAACCTCAGGAACTGTTACACGGGTAGAGAAATAATAAGGTGCAATTTTTTTCTTTCAGGAAATTTCATAAAAAATAGAATTCCCTGCACATTGCAAATCCATAAAATGTCCTCTTTTTCATTAACCCACCCAAAAATTGCCCACTAGAACTTTGCCATTTTCTGTCTATTACCAAGAATTCCATTGGCTCTGCAGACTCAGTGTGTGTGTGTGGTTCTACAGCTAACAGTGCAGTGGGACAAAGCTGGGACTCCTGGGATGTCAGGCTTTGTGGTTCTCTGGCTACCAGTGCAGTGGACAAGGCTGGGTAGTCAGCATGTGTGGGTTTTATGCTACCACTGGACAAGTCTGGGATGAGGGGCAATGAGAGACTCTCCAATTGTTACCAAACGGCAACTCTCATCATTCTCTGTCAGCCAACAGCTAGGTGGGGAATGATAGGAGTTGTTGTCTTGTAGTAGCTGGAGGGCCTGGAGACAGTAAGTGTTTTTTTATCTTCCAGTGATGTGGGACAAGGCTGGAGGGTCAGTATGTGGTTCTATGCCTACCAGTGCAGTTGGACAAGGCTGTGTGGGGGGCATGTGTGGTTATATGGCTACCAGTGCAGTGTGTTAAGTACATGCTATTCTATAGCTACAGCAGGACAAAAATGGAAGTATGGCTTGGATGATAGGCAAACTGTTAATTCATAGTGATTAGTTGATTATTGACAGAGATATCTTTTGAGCTATTAAATCAGCTGGAACTGCCAGATTTGCTCTATAATTCTTGTAAAATCTCATGTGTAATACTTGCAATTTTGCCCCCTTTCAACTACTGTGATGTGGGGGGTACATATTATACATAAGAAAAAAACAATTGTACATTAAAAAACACTAACACCTTAAATGAACTGTGGTTTTATAAACTTAAATACCATGCACTTCATGCTAGCATATTTAACATTTTTCTGAGGCCTAAAATCTAATCTTATATTCCCCTTGATGGATCAGACAGCCCTACCTTTTCCAGGCTCCAGGATCCAATTGACTGTCCAAGATTCTCTATGAATGGGCTAAGATAATGATCTTTCATATTACAAGAATAAGGGGCAATAATCAGTCAATTAATTGACAATTACTCTTATATTTCAATACAAACAATATTCAATAAATGGTTTCTGAACAGAATCATTTACTCATGCAGTGAACTCCATATTAATTTGTTTTGTTGACAAAGGGACACTATAAAATGAATATGGAGTCCACAGACCCCTTATTATTATAATTTTTTAATTAGTGAGTGAGGGTGAGTTTGGAGATTATTTTGAAAATGTTTAAACCCTCCATTTCTGGAAAGGTTATAGTGGATTCATTAGCATTAGTTTTCATCCAATGGAGCAGCAGCTGGTACAGGTGTAGGAAGATTGTTTAGGGTACCAAGTAACAAGAATCACATTGGGGTCAGGCGTGGCACAGTAAAGGCTCATTCCAACCTACTTATGCCTGAAAATTTTGTTGTTACATTGAAACCAATTATAATAATGCAATTTCCCCCCATGTGAAGAGCTTCCCCCACAGATTCCCACTATGTTAACTCACAGTATAAAATGGGGTGTCAGCTTATCACATATTGTCAGTCTATGCTTGAGAGAGACAGAGAAAATTGCTAAAATGTTGCTAGCTGTAGAGGCAGACAGATAAAGGGGGAGCCGGTGTTGCTTGATTTAAGGAGTACTAGTGGTAGCTTGTTCTCTGGCGTGGTGTGGTGTAGCCAGGGATTGTGTGTGTTTGATTTGTATACAGTGGTGCTGACAGTGACATGTAATGGTAACAGATCTCAGGCATCATAAAAACACATAGAGATAAGCCTGTCAGTTATATGAGTACCCATATGAGGTTATGTGTATGTGTACTATATAAATGAGTTTATGTGTCTCCCCCTATTACAGCACCCCTTTCCTAGGTAAATTTATTTGAAAGTTGCTTGTATGCATCCTAATTGTCTCTTCACCCAGATGCCTCCCTATACAGTCTCGTCAAGAAGATTCCCAGCTATTGTTGGGTATAAACTCCAATTAATGTGTTCTGTGCATTATCACATAGCTTCTTAAGTCTCTGAACTACTTTGTCCTACTTTAGAGGGTTTTTTTCTGAACATGTCAGACCTCAAGGGACACATGGGAAAATCCAAGCCTAAGGATTGTGGGGTCCCTTTAAGTTACCCCTTTAGCTCCCTGTTCTTCATGCTATGATGGCCTTCAACTGGAACATTCAGGCACCTTATGTTGCTCTTACATGTTTCCCCCTACTACCCCTGGGGATCTCTACTGCAGAACAAGACCCAGTTTGGTTTAAGGCTCTGATGTCTTCAGTTGCATCTATCCCTTCATCTATGCAAGGGTTTCTTCATTTTTGGTGTCCCATGCCCCCTATCAGACATGCTGACCCTGTCTTTAGGGGCCAGTCTCAGTTGGTTGAAGATTCCAATGTGGAGGAGGTTGACACTGATAAGAGGAACATGGATATTTCCTTGTCTTTTGGAGATACCTATGAGGAAGACCCTTGCTCCTTGGCTAAGGGGCTTATCAGAGCTGTTTTAGAGACTTTGCAGGTCTCGGAGTCTTCTAATACAGGGTATTCCTCGTCAGACATCTTCCAACGGTGCAAAACGGAATCACCTATTTTTCTTCCTCATCGTTCTCAGTTTACAATGGAAGAGTTGGAGACTACTGAATTTCCAACCTTTATTCTTTCTCAGATGTCTTGTCCCAGTTGGCTATCCCACCTACCATTGATCCTCCCATCTCTCACCTTGTTAGAAATGCAGCACTGCTGCGGTGCTTAAGGATCAGGCTACTAAGCACTTAGATTCCATCTTAAAGGCAACTTTTACCCATTTTCACTACAGTTTGGGTTACTAGTGCCGTGGCTATCTGTGGTGAACAACTGACAGACTTTGTGTTGAACAGCATCATTACCAGTTCTCCTCTCTCCCCTATGGACTAACATCAGCTCCAAGGATCTTTATGAAGGCCATGGCTACTTTGGCAGCTTACATCCATTTTAAAGGGTTATCCTTGACTCCTGACTTAGATGACCTTCTGCTTAAGGCTCCATTAGAATCCTTGCTCATTTCACATATTCTATACTGCATTCTTATCCTTGAGCAAGAAATCCTCTGTGGTACCTTCTCAGGTTCTGTGCTTCTTGGGCATAAGATGCAATACCCTCCAAGGGAGGGTATTTCTACCAGAAGACAAGACATAAGATATGTCTATTCATACACAAGCAATATCCTAGAAGTCATCAATGGTAAGGGATTACATGAGAATACTAGGTCACTTGTTTCTGCTCTAGAAGCCTTCCCCTATGCTCAATTCCACAAAACGAGTTACAGCTGGACATGCTCAGTAGCTGGTCAAGAAGACAACACTATCACAAACTTATGCCATTTCCCTGTTTCAACTAAGCAAGGAGGACCTACTCTGATGACTTCTCTGACCTTGCCTAATTTTGGGATGTCTATGTATCACACAGTAGTACCATGGACACCAGCCTGGCTGGATGGGAGCCACCCTGGATCACCTAATGGTGCAGGACCTCGGGACCGGTGTGTAGTCTTCTGGCGATATGTGCCATTTGGGTAGCACTTCACTTTCGGGTGCCCTGGTGAGGGTCAGATTGGACAGTGCAACAGCAGTTGCCTGTATAAATTACCAAGGAGGAATCATATGTGAGACTGCTTGAGCAGAGATCCAGGAACTTCTTCAGTGGGCAGAAGCTTACTTCCCACTCTTGTCAGCAGTTCCCATCCCAGGAGTTGTAAACGTGGTCACATACCTTCCTTGTCACCAACATCTGGATCCCAGAAATGAGTGACTGAATCAGAGTGTGTTCAGGCAGATTGTCCAAAACAGGGGTCTTTCATCAGTGGATCTCATGGATTCTCATGGGGACTGGAAGGTCCCGCTTTTCTGCACTAACTGTTGCAACGGATGTGATGTCCATTCCATGGACCTTCCATCTGGCATATGTGTTTCCACCATCCAATCTGATTCTCAGGATGCTGTGGAAGAGCAGTATGAAGAGGGCTGTAGTGATTCTGATTGCCCCTTTTGGCCCTGTCAGGCTTGGTTCATGAATCATCTGAATCTGTCCATCACAGAACCATTTTGTCTTCCTCTGAGGCCAGATCTCCTTACTCAGGGTACGCTTGTTTATCATCAGTTGAAAAGGTTTGTTTTTAAGGAATGACTCTTGAAGCCATCTTGAAAGAAGAGTTCTTTTAACTCTGTCATTTACACTGTGGTTCAGGCCAGAAAGCCTGTTTTGCCTAAGACCCAGCAAAGAATTTGGTTTCTGCTTTACCAGTGGTCTGCTGATTGACAGTCTTTCAGCCTTCCTACAATTCTGGACTTTCTTAAAGGGATAGTAACACTTCGTTTTAACTTTATTTTATTTTGTAGGCATTAAAAAAACATGAAGAATGATATAAGTCTTATCTCTCAAACCTTTATGGTTTATGAGATATTCACAAGCAAAGTTCCCCTCCCCGCCCCTTTTTCCTAGTGTAAGCCATCTCTTCTCAGATGTGGATCAGGTTGTATGACAGTACAGATAACAGAAGGGGACAATTTTCTTTGTATGAAAACAATGAAAGCCCTTCCCCCCTTGAAAAGTTTTTCAGCTTTTTCCATTATCTTAATTGAAGATTGTCCCTCTCTGCAGTCTACCTGGGCATCTCCCTTCTTATCTGGTTGAACAGGGGGGGGATACTTTGTTTGTGAATATCTCTTAAACCATAAATGTTTCAGAGATAAGACTTATATCATTCTTCATGTTTTTTTAATGCCTACAAAATAAAATAAAGTTAAAATGAAGTATTACTATCCCTTTAATGTTGGTGTCAACAAAGGTCTAAGTCTGAGTTCAATTAAGGTTCATTTCTCAGCCATCTCTGTTCTTTCTAAGAAGTGGGTAGTTTTTCTCTCTTACATCAAGACCTTTGTTCTGGGGTGGCTCATGCCTATCCTAACTTTAGGTTTTTCACTGCTCTGTGGGACCTGAATCTGGTGTTAGGATTTCTTTAGAGGCCTCCTTTTGAGCCTTTCATTTATTTTTTCTGCATCTTCAGCTGCATAAGATAGCCTTCCTTTTGGCCATTGTCTCTGTTCACAGACTGGCCAACTACAAGTTTTGTCTTGCTAACCACCATTCCTAGTTTTTCACCAGAAACAGGTGACTCTTTGTACTCCCAGATGTTTTTGCCCAAGGTCATGTTGAATTTTAACATCAATCAGGAAACTGTCCTTTCTTCTTTTTGCCCTGATCCTTCTAACATGCAGGCACAGAGTTCTATCTGCTGGATGTGGAATGTTGTCTTAAGTAATATGTCCATCACTTACAGGAAACTGGACTCTCTTTTCGTAATTCCTGATGGACCCTGAGCAGGCCAGGCTGCATCCAAAATAACCATTGCTTCTTGGATCAAGGACACTATCAGACAATATGTGAGAAGGAAGAAATATGTTCCTTTCTGAGTCATGGCACACTGCAAGAGATCTGTGGGTGACCCTGTTGAGCAGCTGTGTAAGTTGGTGACTTGATAGTCTCTGCACATCTTCACCTTACACTACCATGTCTATGTCCTGACCTTGGTTGAGGCCAGTTTTTAGCAGAAGGTCTTTCAGGTGGTGGTGCCTGTTTAAGAATGTCCTTAATAGCTTTCTTTTTGCATAGTTCTGAATCCTGTTGGCACATTTTTTTGTTAATTTGTTTGCTGAGCAAGTTTGGTGTCAGTACACCTTAGGTTTATGTGGTACCAATTAGTTCTGTGGAATACTGGTCTACAGAGGAAGGTTTTTTACTCTTTTTTTCAGTCATCCAGTAGGGTGTTTAAAATAAGATTTAGAGATTACATTGTATTAATATATACTGCCGCACATACCCTTCCCCTTTCCTTACTGCCTTACTTTTTCAATTACACTTAGGTGAGCGCTTTCATCGTATTTTTTTAATATAACAGCTCTGTCATGTACTTAACAGCAAAAATCAATCAACACTGTTATCATTCATTATGTCCACCAAACATGTCAAGTTTAAAAGGAAGAGACCAAGAGGAGGAGTTTATGGACATGTATGTGGTAGTGAAGTTGTACTAAAAATTGACTGTGACAATGGTTGCTACAGCTTGTTCAATAAATGCTGATTATCCTCCTTACAAGAAGACTGCTTGTAAAAGTGATAGCAATAAGTAGAAGTCAATTAGGAGCCATTCTTTCTATCAAATCTACAGAATGGAGATACTTCATATATGATCCAAAAGCTATCTGTTGGATCTGTAATATAATATGTGAGCAGGAAGAAAACAGATCACATATAGGCACAGTCTCACTGAAAGCTCACCTGAAACAAAACAACAGGACTAATTGGAAAACACAAAAACAAAAAGTGTGATGAATGCACACCAAGAAAAAACAACATTAAATGTTTTATTCAAGCAGGTGCTGCTCAAGTCACATTTTCACTCCCATGTGCCATTGCAGAGAGGAAATTGACATATTCATATCAGACTGATTCCACCCTCAGCTCTGAAATGTCAGGCAAATATTTTCTGCACTAGAGAAACAGCACAACCCCAGACATACATTTGGGCCTATGTGGGCCTCATCAGTAGGATGCAGCTGAATCCCTCTAGGCACATAGAAGCAAGGGCCCTTGCCTGATATACCCTTCCACTTAGGGAGACTACAAAAAAAAAGTGTGATGAACGCACACCAAGAAAGAACAAAAATAAGTGTTTTATTCAAGGCATGGTAGCCTCTCAGATGCTGCTCAAGTCACGTTTTTCACTCCCATGTGCCATTGCAGAGAGGACATTTACATATTCATATCAGATTAGTCCCACCCTCAGACAGTTCAGCTCCAAAATGTCAGGTAAATCCTCTCTGCATGAGAGAAACAGAACAACCCCAGATATAAGTTTTGGCCTATGTGGGCCTCATCAATGTGCTAGAAGGAATCAGCTGCACCCCCTGATGAGGCCAAAATACATGTTTGGGGTTGTGCTGTTTCTCTCGTGCAGAGAGCATTTGTGAGACATTTCTGAGCTGGAGGGTCTGAGGGTGGAATCAGTCTGATATGTATATGGAAATTTCCTCTCTGCAGTGGCACATGGGAGTGAAAAACATGACTTGAGCAGCACCTGAGAGACTACCATGCATTGAACAAAACACTTAATTTTGTTCTGTGTTCTTTCAAGGCATGAACAAAACACTTCATTTTGTTCTTTCTTGTTCGTCACACTTTTTGTTTTTGTAGTCTCCCTGATTGGGAGATGCAATTGCAGAACATCAAAAGTGTGATGGCTAGTAGCAGTAGCAGCATTAATAAATGTTCATGGAACAGAGAGGAACATTATAGTAATGTAGATGATGTGCAGGAATGCTTTCCTAAGTAATAATAACACCCATGTCTCCTACTGCTGTTGTGCAAATGCAAATGGTAGAGGATGACTCTGAGTTAGTTGGGTGTGACACGAGCCACACCCACCTGCCCTTCCTCCAACACCACTAATCATGAAAAATCTATTAAATTACACAGTTCTTCTGTATGGTGATAAACTATCTTTACTGATTTCTTAGATAGAACTAAAAAAAATACACAACAATAATCCAAAAGTATGCCTTTGACATTTTGAACTTGAAAACATGTTGGCATTTGAAAACAGAGATTTTAAAGAACTGATGTCAATGCAACCTGTTGTGCTTGTATATCTCAAGCCGCAGTTATATTTGAAGAAATATATTGCAAGAACTTTCACTTGACCACAGATATGCAGAGTATGTACCATATACACAGACAGCATATACTAAGACAAAATACAGAGTACTTAAACCTAATGGCACAGCAAGAAGTTCCATGATTTACGGTATTTTAATAGGAGAATGTCTTTGGTGGGTAGCCAAAAGCTGAACATTTTAATAGAGTTTCTATCTGAGGGAATTTCTGTGAAAAAAGAAAAATTATGTTTGTTGGGGTTTTCTTTTAGAAAATTCCTGAGAAAATTAAACAAGACTTTTTGCCCATCCCTAATCCTGGATTCATCCTTTATATAGCTGGTGGATGAGTCAAATCAGAAGGAAACAATACTAGTTTTGAGACTCATAATTACTGATACATTGTCAGATGTATCTATGGGTGATGGCCAGGGGAGCAGTGATCACTAGTCAGTCTTTTTCAGTATACTGTAAATCTGTGGCTAACTACAGTAAATACACTCTCCATGGTCCAGATACTACGAAGATTAATTGGAGCTGCTTTTATTGTGAAATATTCCTATCTCTTTAATGCAGCTCACACTAATTCCAGCTACTTTCAGTAGGTATACAATAGCAAAACAGGATTCACCAAGTTCTAATATAATGTCTCAATGAAAAGTTCACAGATCTTCAATGAATCCTCAGCTCCACAATATATATGAGGGACAGATGGAGAAAAGAAGAAATTTAGGGATACCCATCATCTCTCTCAAAATTTCACTTCCAAAAGGGTTCATCAATGTTCAACATTTAGTAGTGGAAATCCCAATCCTGGAGATCTCTGCTGTCACCTAAAAGGGAGCATGTATATCAATCATGGTGACACAAACTACTCAAAGAAAGCATTGCAACCAGATGGTGTCAATCCACATATGGCTCCCTAGTAGCCAATATCAAAATTCCTCAAGGCTTCTCCCAACTCTCATCACATGTAAAAATGAAAACAAAATAGTGCAGATTGCAAAGAGGTTCCTCACAGTCTTATACTCACAAGATAGCCAATATGTCAGAGCAATTATTAACAGTCTACAGATTTGTGCTTCTCCTGGTGCCCACTTACACACTTATGAAGGATTATACTCCTGCCACCATGAAGTAACCAAGCTGTATGATCCAAATCGCAGCCTAGGCAGGACAGATCCAAAACATGCACATACATACAACAGAGGGACAGGGAATGGAGAGGTGGAACATAGGGTGTCGTACAATTATAATACAGAAAAGAGCCCACCTTCCAATAATACTCTAAAAATTTAACAAACAAAGCAAGAAAGCACACACAAGTGCTACCCACATTAACCAGTCCTCCAGTCCTCAACATGCCAAGAAATGTCTTCTATCTCCAGTCAGTGTGTAACTGAAAGGAACTCAGAAGTGAAGTCACTGTCTACTTAGCCACATGAACAGTGACATGACTGTCATGGACTCTCAGTAAAGAAACACGCAAAACAGTACAAGTGAATTTAAACCAGTTTATTGAGCAATAGATAATATGAATACTATTAGTAATAATGAACACTTCCTCAGTCAGAGGGGAGATAGACGTGAGGACAGTGTCTAGTCCACTACCCAGGAGCTGACACTGAACAACCGTAGGTCTATGGTACTGAGTCTTAGAACCAGATAGAACCAGACTTGGCTCTACCACAACAGGAAGGAACGACAAGACTAGTACAGGAGCGTACATAGCGGAGGCACAGAGCGTGACTAGACCACCGATACCAATAGCGTAACTGGTAACACCACTCGATGCAGCAGAGTAGGTGCTTAGATAGATGCAGCCAGATAGGAGCGCACTGCTGAGGAAAGGAGCGAGACAGGCTGCACTCTATCTTACCAAAGGCAACTAAGAGGCATACAGCATACGTAGCACCGCAAGTGCAAAGCCAGGCAACAGGTAAGCGTAAGAGGTGAGTGCCCAGGAGCAAGACAAGTTGCACTAGCTACCCGGAGGCAAACGGAAGGCACCAAGCGGAGGCAACCTGCAAATGACCAGCTGGTGGCTGTAAAGAAGCACGTCCTGGATCGGCCTAGGGGTAGTCAGACAGGAGAGAGGCACAAACGGAGCTTTAGTCAGACACACCACGGTCAGGAACTAGATCGGGTAGTCAGCCACAAAAAAGGTCAACACGGAGTGGGTAGTCGGACAAACCAGAGTCATACACGGATCAGGAAGTCACCCACAGCCAAGGTCACAAACAGACCGAGTAGTCAGACAAGCCAAGGATTGAACGTCAGGAGACAACATAAGCCAAGCAATGGTCAGAGGAACAAACTAGATGCGCACAGGAACACCACGAAAGGGCAACAAGTCCTAGCCTCAATGAGGTTTGTAAAGCAGCAGGAGGAGGCGGGACCCAATTAGGCCCACAGAATAGGCCCATAAACAGGTATCCATACCAGTGCCTGAAACATGACTATAGCAATGAGGAAGTGGCCGGAGGCCATGCCGGACGGCGAACATACAGAGGTAAGGGCACAGGATCGCTAGGCCTCAAAGGGAGACTGTGATAATGACTAAGCTTTCTTGGCATGTGCTTTCTTCCTTTGATGTGTGAAATCAGGATGGAGAGTGTTAAAAATAATATGGCGGTGATGAAAAACATTATGGAGGAAGTAGAAAAGATTAAAGATAAATGGTATTATAAAGGAAACAGGACCGATAGGATGATGACAAATAAGTTGAGAAATATTAGAACGAATACACGGGTTGGTAAATTGATCAGTGGGAATAAAACTTTTTTGACTCCAGAGAGTATTGGGAATTGTTTTAATGAATATTATGAGAAGCTGTATAACCTACAAAGAGATGCTCCTCGGGAAGAAATAGATTTATACTTATCCAAGATAGATACTCCTCAGATCTCTACGGTGCAAAAGGAGATTTTAAATAAGCCTAAAACATCTTTTGAGGTGAAGAAGGTAATTGATACTTTGGTTAAGTATAAAACTCCTGGTCCAGATGGATTTGATTTACCAATTGGTTTTATAAACGTTTTTGTCCCCAACTGATGGAACATTTGTCTTATACATTTAAAGAGATTGTACGTTCGGGTCAGTTTCTGTAGGAAATGACAAGGGCTAATGTGGTTCCAATTCTTAAACAGGATAAAAGTCCTACAGAAGTAGCAAACTACAGGCCCATTTCGCTTATTAATTTGGATATAAAAATGTTCTCATCAGTGTTGCCAAATAGGTTGAAAGGGGTAATGGACCTGATTATACATCGTGATCAAGTGGGGCTTATACCAGGTCGATCATCTTGTCATCACGGTTTGCAAGCAAGACGAGAGTCAGAGAGTATAGTAAAATTCGCCTTTGTTAATAACTTAAAAATGAATAGCAATAAATATATAGCAGATTACAGGATGGAGCAGAGGGTAACTAAAGAGGCAGGGACTCTAGCAGAAATAGGAGAGTGCCTTCAAGTTCCCAGACTGCAGAGACTAGGCTGAAGCCAATGGTAGTCTCATACACCAGATAGGAATAGCGTAGAACCAAACAATCTCCCCTAAGGATGGTAACCGGGGAGAAGACTGACTCACGCCTACAGTCACAAAGGAGAAGGCTGTCTCCTGAAAGGGAAGGCACCAAGGGAGTCTACTGACTCATGCCTGCAGTCAGTAAATTTAGAGTCTGCCAGAGCCACAGGTCTGCATCAGTTAGGATATCCACTAAAAAGGAGGCAGCACAGAGGGTAGCTGGACAGAGCCCCAGGTCAGCACCAGTTTGGATAGTCAGACAAGCCAGGGTAATACACAGAGCAGGTAGTAAACCAGAGCCACAGGTCTGCACCAGTTAGGATGTCCACTACTCAGGAGGCAACACAGAGAGTAACAGGACAGAGCCCAAGGTCAGCACCAGGTTGGATAGTCAGACAAGCCAGAGTCATACACGGAGCGGGTAGTCAGCCAGAGCCACAGCTCTGCACCAAATTGGATGTCCAATCAAATAGGGAGCGCACAGAGGAGAGTCAGACTGAGCCACAGGTCAGCACCAGGATGGATGGTCAGACAAGCCAGGGTCATACACAGGATATCAGGATACAAAAAATACAACTGCACTGGACAACAACGTAAGGGTAACTGGATATAAATCCAGTTCCCTTAAATACTAAGAACCAGGAAGTAGATAGGAGGATACAGACAGATCTTCCTGTATAAAGTTGAAGCCTGAGTCAATACGCAGCCCCGCGCCCGTAATTGACGCATCTAGCGAGATGCGTCAAATGCCTGTACCCATCCAGCGTCATCCAGAGTCTCCAAACATCCTAGCCAGATGACGTGGGTGACCACTACAGACGCCAAGTGCGCCCAGACCAAACATCTAAAACGACGTGCGGGATGACCCCAAAGCGTTGTATCGAGGTGAGCTGTTATACTTGCGCTCATATTAGGAGAGTGATTGATATATTTGATGCTGTGGAGAAAAAGGAGTTCCTCTGTTGGTTGTCTCGGTCGGTGCTGAAATAGCATTTGACCGAGTTAGCTGGAACTTTATGAGTAGCTGTTTATTAAGATTTGGTGTACAGGGGTGGATGCACAGGGCAATTATGTCAATGTATGTTGATGTTACTGCTAGAACAACTGGTTTGAATATTTGTTTGAATTGGTTTAATCTAAAGAATGGAACGAGACAGGGTTGTCCTCTGTCTCCACTCTTGTACATCATAACTATGGAGCCCTTGGCGATTAATATCAGAAATAATATGGTGATCAGAGGTTATCCTTTGGGTACCCAAAATTTGAAAATTAGTTTATACACGGATGATGTGTTGATTACCCTCACGGACCAACTTAATTCAATAGATCATCTTGAAAGAATATGAAAAGGTGTCTAACTCTAAGATCAATGAGAATAAAACCATTCTTTTGGATATTAATATATCTCAGAGTGTCAAATACTCTATTAGAGAAAGATATGTATTTCAATGGTCTTCAACAGAATTTGTGTACTTGGGTATACATGTCACGAAAAATATAAAAAATATTATGGAACATAATTTTATGTTCCTCTTGAAACAAACTAATTCTTGTTTAAAAAATTGGGGAGAGATGGAAATTTCTTAGTGGGGGAGGATTAATATTTTGAATGTCAATGTTGTCCCCACATGGACTTATTTATTTTATATGATTCTGCCATCTGTCTCTGATCATTGGTTACAGATGATTCAGGAAAGCTTTAGTAATTTTTTTCTGGTGGGGTAAGAAACCTAGATTAAGTCAGAATTTGTTATTGAATAGGATAAGGGAGGTAGGGTTGAGTTTTCCAATTATTAAAGATTATTTTTGGGCTGACATGGTTACCCATGTGTACAGATTACAGTTGAATGACATAAAAAATGAGGGTTGGTATGTTTTGGAAAAAGAGGCCTGTGGAATTAGGGATTTTAGTGATGTGATTTGGAATAAAGTAGAGAAAACTAAAAATTTAAAGAAAACTTTAGTGGTAGATAGTATGGTATTAGGTCAAATTGTGAAGGTTTGGGTCCATATTAAAAAATTATTGGGTATTAATAATGGGATTCCCTCGTCTGCATCACTGAATACTCTGGAACAAAATATTGTAGATATAAATTTGGATTCTTGGAAGAATAATGGTATTAGGTGGGAGAGTCAGTTGTTGGTAGGGGGTTCTTTGAAATCATTTAATAACTTAGTCCAAGAATTCCAACTGACTAATAAAGATATTTTTAAATATCTGAGAGTTCAGCATTTTTTAACTAAGGAGATATTGAAATCTCCTATTAGTATCTTGCATTTAGTTTAAAAAAATATTTAACGGTTTAAGAACTGATAAGGTTGTTTCTAAAGAGTTACAATTGGTGAGGCTAGGGAGGTCTGGTCTCTTCATGGAAAAAAAGATGTAGGATGAATTTAGTTCATTGGTGTAGGGCCTTTCAGGAGGTTACCTCTCCTGTTCACTCTCTGAATTAGGTTGAAACCCATTTTACAGTAATTTATAAATGGTATTTGGTTCCGACTAGGTTGAACAAGATGTTTCATTATAGTCTGTCCATATGTTGAACATGTAATAAATCAGAGGGTACATATTCTCATATCTGGTGGGGATGTCCACAAATTACTTATGAAGTAAAATGTTTGATTTTATACAGTATTTAACATCTATTAGGCTAACTAGATCCCTTAATGTGGCTTTGTTACATTTGGAATGGCCTGAACTTGAAGGATAGATCATTGATTATTCATGGGCTTTTGGCAGTTAAAATAGTCATTGCACTACATTGGAAAACAATTTTTGGATATCCCTTGGCAGTTGGATAGGGCTCAGTTGTTATATCAGATTAAAATGGAAAAACATATTAGTCGGATTTACATAAATTCACCTAGGAAGTATGAACATTGGGCTTTATGGTTGGAAAGAACTAAAATGAGGTTAGCGGATACTCATGAACAGAAGAACAATTGATAATTTGGTAGTTTTAAAGGATTTAGGTTTATTTTGTGGGATCTCTTCTCAGGGACTGTCTCCCTCTCTTCTCAGACATTTAGTGGTTTAGTTGTAATAAGAGGATAAATATAATTGGGTATGAATGGTGATGTGAATTGGATTTGTATTGGTATATTGTATATTTGTATTGAAATGTAAGTTCGTATTGAATAAAAGAAAAAAAATAATAATATGGTGTCAATCATCCTCATAGTATTTTAAGGTATGAAAAAAGAAAATGTAATATTTTATCCAGATACAACATTAATTTATTTTTATCCACCTTAATTATTAATATGGGGTTCATATGCAAATTGGTATGATGTCTGGAGATCACATATTATTAAGTAATTTGTCATATAAGCATATGCATTAAACGGTGAAGCAAATAAAAATCAACAGAGCTTCTCTCACTAGGCAAGTAATCCCCTAAACTATACAAAGTAAGAATTAAAGCATCTTTCTAAGTGGTTTTGCTTGTAAATTCATTTAAAGATATATTTTGTGTATTATATAATCATTTCCTTTCCTTGTTGTGGTCAAATAAAAATCAGTTAGATGGGCCAATGAATTACCTCATAACATTGAAATGATTCAGTGCATGATGTGGGACACTCCGCTACTTTTAACCAGTTGCTACCCTTTTTCATGTTCATGCACTATATGAATGAGTAACTTCCAGATGGCTTCAAATCTTTGTTTAAGTGCCAGGGAAATGGCAAAAATATGAAAAACTTTTTTCACTCTCTTTCCAAATAATTCCCCAGAGTTCCTTGTAATATTTTGTAACATAGAATTGCCTTTAAGGAGCTAATATACTTGGACTTCCTTTTCAGAGTGTGGTTAAAGAGGGGGTGCTTTTATTTTGTATATTAAATATCCCTAAGCCATTAAAAAGAGATGTGGGTCATGTAAAATGTTTGAGGTTTTGTTCACCATAAATCATAAGAGAAACTGAGAATTAATAAGGCTAAAAAATGCTGCCTTTTATTAAATGATGCTTCTTAACTTCTTAAACATGGAAAATATTAATTGTTCCCCTGAAAATAATCTGATATTCAAAATATTTCCATGAATGGAGAATTATTCACATAGAATAATTCATAAAATTCAGCAAATTAATGTGCAAGTTATCCCCATCAACTGTATGTAGTTGTCACAAGTGAGGTGCTAATAGATTTATTACAAGATTTTAAAATGTTAACTCCTTGGATGCTACATGCATGACATATCTCTAAAATCAATGGAGTTAAAAAGAAGTGTGAAATGTTACAACCAAGGTTTAACCTCACACGTGAATAGAAAATCAGTAACTAATTATCCTGAATAAGAGAACTAATGATATAATATTTTTATCTTCAGGTATATATGTAAGCAAGGGAGTTCTGTTTCCTGCCCCTCTGATGATATTCACGGATATCGCTGCCCTGCTGGTTTCTACTGTCCTAGTGGGGCTAGTATAGAACTGCCGTGTGAACCTGGCACATTCAGCCCTATGCCTGGAGCAAGCTCATGTCTGCCATGCCCAGCAGGGAGTAACTGTATGAATGTGTCCACTGTGGAGCCAGTCCACTGCCCTAGAGGTAATATAAAGTATTATACAGGTGAAATGATGAGAATAACAAAAGTCGAGCAATGTTTAAAAAATGTTACCTGGTAATCCTTTGATGTAATCAAAGTATCTTATTGGGTAGAGGTAGTCTACCATTAAAGAATACCTAATAAGTGAATGTGCAAACTCTATGTAGGATAAACAGACTCTTCTTCTTTATTTGAACATTTTAAAATGGCTAACAAAGGTTGGAAAAAACATTATACATTATAAATATGTTCAAGATAGCACCCCAAATATACTGGAGGTGTGCACATTCTCTTAGAGAAAATGTGTTCAGATCTGTTAACAACACATATTAGCACCCAGTGGAAAAGGGGTATGACTTTGTCAAAGTAAACCTTATATACATACTACTTAAGAATATATCTGTATGAGCACAAGTGAGTTGATTAAAATGATAATTTACCTGTGAATAATTAAGGATTTCCTTATGCCTAACTTCTATTATCTCCTAAAGATCAAACTTGAACATTACTTCTGATACATAGAGGTATATACAGGTGAGAATCCATTGGAGTTGAACTATTTCTCTCTCACATGCTTGTAGACTACTATGAAACTCTTGCTGTCATCTAGACAGGGCTGGGTTTACATTTCGGGAACCTGTAGGCACAGAAATCTGAAGCGCCCCCCCATTGGCCATCTCCACTGGACAGCTCCACAATTCTCCTAATCTCCACACTGCCCCCATCATGTCCATATTGCCCTCTCATTGCCCCTATCATCTCCATATTTCCCCATCAGCTCCATATTGCCCCATCAGCTACAACTCGCCCCCCATCAGCTCCATAGTGCCCTCACATTGACCTCCATCAGCTCCATATTGCCCCCATCAGCTCCAACTTGCATCCCATCAGCTCCATATTGCCCTCACATTGCCCTTATCTCCACATTTCCCCATCAGCTCCATATTGCCCCCATCAGCTCCATATTGCCCTCTCATTGCCCCTATCATCTTCACATTGCCCCAACAGCTCCATATTGCCCCTATCAGTTCCATATTGCCCCATCAGCTTCATATTGCCCTCACACTGCCCTTATCTCCACATTTCCCCATCAGCTCCATATTGCCCCATCAGCTACAACTTGCCCCCCATCAACTACAACTTGCCCCCCCATCAGCTCCATATTGCCCTCATCAGCTCCATATTTCCCTCACATTGCCAGCCATCAGCTCCATACTGGCCTCACATTGCCCACATCAGCTCCACTTTGCCCTCACACTGCCCCCCCTCAGCTCCATATTGCCTGCACATTGCGGCCACCCCCGTTTCCTACCTCCTCCCTGATGGTCCAGCGGCGTGGCAGGACAGGTCTGTGCCGAAGGAGGCGCAGACCTGTAACTGCTGGAGTGCCCGCGCGGTGTTCTGCTCAGTAATGCAGAGTGCTGGAGGGAGCTCTGCAGCTAAAGGTCTGTGCCAAAAGAGGCGCAGACATGACCGGGGTTAGAAGAATAATTAAAAAAAAAATATATATAAAACTAAAATAAATAAAAAAAAAAAAAACTGGTCCCAATGACAGACGCCCCTCTATGGGGTGCGCCTGTAGGCAGATGCCTACTCTGCCTTACGATAAATCCAGCCCTGCATCCAGACACACGTGTTGAATTGCTTAAATTATCATTCACAGAAAGTGAGAGTTTTAAATAGTAGATATGTGTGAGATATATGCCCAGTAAGTGCCCTAACTCCTGCTTCTATATAATAAAATAACAAAACATGCATTTTAATATTATTTTTCCACTTGAACCTAACCTATATTATTATAGTGGTAGACAACTATAGCTCATTATAACATATGTACTCCACTTCAATTGTTTCTTGCATTTCCTATACATCTTAATGTAGATCTATAAATCTTATATATACACTCACCTATAAAACAAATCTAGCACCCCTATGGGCAGGGCCTTCTTAAAATGTAACTCTTTTGGTACCATGGATCATCTCAAAAGCCAGGATAAGTTACAGTGCTATCTTGATCAGGTGAACCCACCAGGCAGTTCCTTATAGGGACCCCTATCATCTACCTCACTGAGTGGTCACAGGTGGCTGAAGCCAGATAGGGCATTTCCTAACCTCTTAACAAGCCTATTACAGTTCTACTTTGGAATTGAATTGCACAGTGCTTAAAGATAAACAAAACTGAATCTGATTACTACAACATATCTTTTCAGCACTTCTTTTCTAGTGCTGAACATTAACTTTTAAAGAAAAGCTACCCAGGATGTACCCTACTACATCCATTTATAATCCATTTAAAATGTATCACCTTGGGTGCTATACTAGTCTCCAACTCATTACAAAGTAATGCATGGAAACCTACTTAACACACAACTGATTAAATAAATAATGTTACTTATCATAATTATTAACATCGGAACATAATGACACTGTAAATTAAGTAAAAAAGACACAAGTCCATGAAGTTAAACCTTTGTCTCATAACCCAGAGACATGAGAATTATATAGCTTTCCTGCTGCCAAATAAGACCTTCCTGTTTTGCCTATTTATACACAGTATAACCCTGTATGTTCCTTTCTGAAAGAAATGCATCTAATCTCTCTTAAATGTATCCATTGTATCTGCCATAACCACATCCTTGGGCAAGGAATTCCATAATTTAACAGACATTACTGTAAAAAACTCCTTTCTTTGCTGAAGTCGAAACGTCCTTTCCTCTAATCTCAAGAGGTGTACACTGGTTATTTGATCAGGTCTTGGAATGAATAGCTCACCATGGAGATCCTCGTATTGACCTCTCATATACTTGTACATTGTGACTTTAACATTTTAAAGAATCTTAAGTAAAATTTTAAAAAAATGTAATCAAGGGCAAACAAAAATGGCTCTAAAATTGAGAGCTTGGTTCCACTGTCGATGATACCTGTTACCACTGAATTTATTTCACAGATTCCTTTTTGAAGTATTTTGAGCAATTTGGAGATAAAACTAATGATCAAGTTAGCACTTACAAAGAAATCCATCTATATATTTATCTGATGAGAGTTTTCATTTTCCTTTAATCACACACCTATGTAAATCATTGTAGTACTGTACCTCAGTGTATAAAAGTAATGCCCAGTAACTCTTGGGAAAACCAGTGCTGCTATTGGGGATAAATACAGATTCCCTTTGGTGAAATGGACTTTAAACCACTTACAAACAATGCATTGAAGACCTCTAACATCCAACAGATTAAAAGTCTCTTTAAAATCAAATGGGAATTGGGGGATTTTTTTTACTTACTACAAAGCAATTAGTTTGCCACATAATTGCTCCATATTACATTTTATCACATTTTCAGTGTACTAAGAAGATATGCATTAACACACTATGCTTTAGCTGAAGATGCTCATGACCACATGACTGATGAAATTCTACCAGTTTATGTTACAAATGTGATGCAAATAATTTTAGTGTTTTGCTTTAGGGGCTGGTTGGATTCCATTGCAGGTGATAAATGGTATCACTAATTTTATTTCACAGGTGTCTATTGAAGGTTTTAGGTAACTTTGGGGATAAAATCTGCTATAATTTTGTCACCTATAGTGGAATGCAGCCTGTGTCTGAAACAGTTTGTTAAATGCATGCCATTTTTTCATTCATATTGATTAAAATTGAATTATGTCTACATAGGTAATTACTGTCCAGCCAAGACTGTGGCACCTATACCATGCCCAGAGGGCACTTTTAACCCACTAGAAGGGGCCTTGTCATCTACTTCATGCAAAGGATGCCCAGCAGGCAGATATTGCAAAGGAGAAGCGAATTGGGAGCCAGATGGTAAGTTGTTAACATTTTTTGTAGACTGTTAAAATTGGAATTGTTCCCAGCTTATGGGTTGGGTATACACACGATACACATGAAATTCATAGAGCTCCTAAGAGTGGTCCCACTGCATGGGACATGGTTGTAGCATTTTTGCATGCTATGTCCTAGGCTGAAACAATTACCCCACTGACAACTGGCAAAAAAATAGTGTGTGTGGCCAGCACTGACACATACTGCCGCAGAAACCCTCAGTTGCACAGCAACAGGAGTGCAGTCTGAGCTTGTTTTCAGTGTGTCTGGTTATATAGTAATTGACCATAGGACATGGCTGTCAAAGCAGCTGTGTTGGTAGGTTTACATTTCTAAAAACGAATCAACATCAAATACCATCTGAGTATTAGGTAGAAGAAACTGACAAAACAAAACCACACAAGACAGACAAACCTGCAGTAAATGTACTATTAACAGCAGCAATGAAGATAAGGAAGAAGAGGAGGAAATTGAAGGGTTACTACCATCTACCACTGTTTGAACAACTGCTATGACCACTGATTAATGTTTGACAATAATCTAAGAATAATTAAAGCTTAAATTAGACTCAGATGCAAATAATTGGTTTAGCTTGCAGCCCTATGAATTATGATAGCAAGGGTAGGCTTGAAAAAAATGATTATGAGACTCAAAGAAGGGTAGGCATGAGAATACATTTTTTGAAGATGTCAGGCTTTCCAAAAACAAGGCCAGGGAAAAAAATGTATGGCCTACTGGCCTAGTAACAAGAGTGCTAGATGGTGGTGGCAAATGGCACTTGTGGCAATCTGGCTTTTGCTACTGCTGTAATTGCTGCTTCTGAGCTATATAAGCAGAAGGATGATTAGGCTGCTGCATGGGACTTGGTTAATCATAAGCATACCTGGGAACTTTCAGTTGATGGTTCAGCAGGGGGTAACAAAAATGACGCTAATCGCGTCAAAAAGGGGCGGGACTTAACTCGAGTGTTGGGGGGATTTAACCCTTTGAGTGCCAGAGTGGTACGGAATGCATTGCAAAGCAATGCATTACGTACCACTCTGGTACTCAGAGGGTTAAATGTGTCACACAGAAGGCTTGGGACGGAGGCACAACGGGAGAAAAAGCAGATGTGGCAGAGTTTCAATAGAAACTCTCCACATACGGAGGAATCTGCCTCTGCCCCGGAGACCCGGTAAAGCTCTGTCAGAACCGGAGTCTCCGGGGCAAATCTGGAGAGTTCCCAGGTATGATCATAAGAGAGGCAGTTGTACCATGATGCTTCTACTTACCACTAACCCTAGTGTTGTTAAGCCAGCAGCAATCCCACAACAAGTCCCCACACCACTTCATGTGCATCTACAGAAAATAATTGTACTAATAATTCTTCTTCTTCTACATCTCCTCTAAAATCATTGGTGTGATGGAATACTTTTTTCCTTGAGAGGAGGAAGGAATTGTGTCTTTCATCAGCAACTGCAATATTCACAGTGTGTGTGTGTGTGTGTGTGTGTGTGTGTGTGTGTGTAAGGAAGTATTGTGGAATAGGGGAAGCTTTGCAAGTATCACAACAATTAACACATCTGCTCTGATATTTAAAGTGGATCTATCACTTATAGAGAAGTAATGCTCATTAGTTAGAACATTTAGTGAAAAAGTTTAACACGTTACTCATTTAAAAAAAAACATCTGCACAAAAATTAATATTTAAAAAGTGTCCAGCATCCTTCTTCCGCTTGTCGCAGATTTCCGCACAGAAGCTGCTCCAGTCCCACAACCCAGCCTCCTCCGATGACGGCTACATATCGATCTCTGCCAATGAGATCGCTGCAGCTTAGAGAAAGAAAGCCTCCGTCATCGGAGGATGCTGGGTAGTGGGACAGGAGAAGAGGCAGTGCTGCAAGCCGGAAGTAGGCTGCTGGACATGTTTTAAGCATTCATTTTTGTGCAGATAATGTTTTTTTTTTTTTTTTTTTTTTTAAATGAGTAACGTTAAACTTTTTTGCTAAATGCTCGAACTAATGAGCATTACTTCTGTATATGTGATAGATCCACTTTAACAACAGGCACACCTGCAACAAAATACCTTGACACCTATGTCAGCAATGTAAAACCATCCCCCAAGAAACCAAGTACTGTTGTCACTATGACCTTTGTTCGTTCCACTAAGGACATGTGATGTCAAGACTAAGTAAAAATGTGCAATCCTCCCTTCCACCAGTTATCATATTCACCACACAATGTGCAATAGGTGGACATACGAACTGCCAGATTCTCACATCTACAGACTCACTATCAGCTAGTTGGGGAGGTAATGGAGGCAAAATTGGTACACCAGAGGGGAAGGAAGAGAATACTGATGGTGTTGGGCTGGCAACGATGGGTATATTTTCTTGTAACCAAACCTTAGTACAAGAAGACGGTGACAACACAGGTGTTAAGTAGGGATGGGCAAAAGTTGTCGCTGTGTTCCTGTGAGAAATTTCGTGAAAACCACGTTGTTATCCACTTTTTCATGGGAAAATCTGCTTTAAAACTAGCGGTTAAAATTTTCACATCTTTCGCTATTGGCCAAAATCTTTCTCCATTTTTTCAATGGCTATAAAGTTTTCGCACATTGATTTACATTGTTTTCGCACTTCCGCTATAAAAGCGTTTCGTTTTCGCTGAAGGCAGACACATTAGAAGCAGCTACAGAGTGAGATAGACGTGCTGTGCTGTTCTGCTGTGATATTTTGTAAAAATTGAGGCAGGAGAGACTCATAGTGACTCCTATCACTATGAGCAGCAAAAAAGAGGAACTGGAAGGACCCTTATTATGTGTCCACTGAGTCTGAGGAGGAGGAGGAAGAGGAGGAAGTGACTAGTAGTACTAGCAGTACTGAACCAATGCTGTCCAGTACCCCTAAATCACCCTTAGGAATCTTGGGGAATTTAATGAGAAGGGAGGGAGAAAAGGGAATGGGAAGGAAGGGAGAAAAGGGAAGGAAGGGAAAAAAGGGAATGGGAAGGAAGGAAGAAAAGGGAATGGGAAGGGAGGGAGAAAAGGGTAGTACTAGTTAGAGCAGGACAGGTCAGCTGCCTGTGGCTGCTGCAAGACGTGCTGCCCCTGATGCCAGTGTCACCATTTCTGTACCTACAGCCACTAATGTTGTACCAGCTGCCAGTGCTGAACCTGCTGCCACAAATACTTTGCCTGTTGCTAGTGTTTCTTGTAGTACTCAGAGGTTGAAGGAGAAAACCATGCCAAGGGTGACAGCAAGGAACCCTAAATCACTCTTGCCATTCCCAAGCAGTCCTGCCAGTGCTAGTACTACTGCTACTAAGGTCCTGCAGCTTGTTAGCGTTAGGAGTGAAGGAGGGGGTGATCAACAATATCCTCATATTACAAGTGACTGTGAGACTGAGGAGGAAGACTCAGCGGCTGAACTTGATGTGGTTGGTGTTAGTAGTAGTAGCAGTAATGGTGAAGCATCCGGAGTGGAGGGGGAAACATTTGAGAGCATTCCATACTAGCTGTTAAGGGAGCCCACACCATTCCTCTGGCTCTGGGAGTCTCCTTCCCTTCACTACAGTGACCAAGTTGAACATGATAATTAAGAGGCCAGAACTGATGTTGGGGGAGAGCAGGCTCAGAATTAATACAATCACCACCAGCAGGGGCACAGATCAGCTGCCTGTGCCTGCTGCTAGTGCTAGTCTGCCTTCTTTTTCTTCTTCTTCAATTCAAACGCAAATGGTAAGTGTGACATTAGGGGACCCTCTGTCACATTGCTCGTCACCTCTTTCAAGCAGCAGTGAGATGTCTGGAATAGAGCAGCAGCAACAACAGCATGTAGGGATTAGTGATGGTGGTGATGATGATGCTGGAGAAGCTGGGGTGGAAACTGAGAAGGAATGGGAGACAGAAATGAGGATGGGCATTACCACCATCACTAGCAGTGAGATTTTGGAATCAGAGGAATTTGCAACTGCTCTAATTCCTTCTGATGGTGAGTTGCAAGGGCAGCAGGATGCTGAGGAGCAGGCTAGTGTGCACAGACCACCATGTACACAGTGGGAATGGGGTCAACAAGTGATGCGGGACTAGGACAGGTTCCACTTGCCAGCAGTAGCAATACTTCTGATCCTAGTTGCAGGCTGAATCTGAGGCAGTAGTAGCAACAGCAGCAACATTATCCGCTGCCAAAGACAATGAAGGGGATTGTGGTGGACAAAAAGAAAGAGGTCATTCTGCTTCAGCTGTTCCCTTCCCCCTAAAGTCATCATGGGTGTGGAGCAGGCACAGTGCAGTAATCAGCAACGGCACTGTGCACAATTTGTGACAAGTCAGTGAGAAGAGGAAAGGAGGGAACACACCTTGGCACAAGTGCCCTGATATCACACATGAAACACAGACACCATGACATTTACTCCAAACATGTTAAAGACAAACACCCACCACAGAAATCAAGCACCGCTTTTGCTGTCCCTGACTCTCCAGAAAGGCAACAAGAGGTGAGGTGGAGATCAAAAGAGGAGTAGGAATAGAACAACCCAGGCAGACACTGGAAGTTCCAGGACGAGCGAAAAAACGACTTCTTCTGCCAATCCACCTAATTCATTACCTCCCATGCCAAATGATAGCCACTCTGTTGATGTTAGGATGTGGCAGTTTGTCTCTACCCATTGCACACTGTGTAGTGCACTGACCACACATACCAGTGTCGTGGAGGAGAATCACAGTCAGTGTATCAAGCGGCATCTGAGGATATTCCATCCTGCAGAATATGCTAAGATGGTGGCAGGGAGGGTTCATCATTAATATTAAACTACCAGCAAGTTGTCATGTGTCCTTAGCGTGTCTGGGAAAGGGGTACAGTGACAGTGGCAGTACTTGGTTTCAGGTGTCATGGTGTTTGGATACAGTTGTGTCCACCAGATGTTATTTACCACACATGCTGTGCACCTTGCAGTTGCTGATGAGAGCCACAGTTCCTGCTCTCAAGGGAAAATGTTCTATTCTAATAACAACACACCAATGATTTTGGAGGAGGGGCAAGTGGAGAAAAATTATTGGCCAACTGTTCTTTTCTCCACATAGACTGGGGGTTACTTATTGTGCTGGTACTGCCTCAGACTCTTCACTGGAGCCAGTCATGGCAAGTGGAACCTTCATCATCCATCAGCCATGTTACTGCCATTGTTGATCCCGTTCCCTTTCAGCTGCCTAATCATCCTGCTGCTTAAACAACTCAGTAGCAGCTGTACGAACAGCAGTTGCAGCTCAGGAGGATATTTGACAGTGGCCACTGGTCAACGTGACCTGCCTGCATTAGGCCAGTAGGGCATTTTTATTTTTTTCTTCTCAGGGCTTGTGTTTTGAAAAAAAAAAAAAATAATAATTAAAAAGAACAAACAATCTAGTACTACAAAAAAATAAACACTTTTTGCAGGGTTTGTTTCTAACAAGCCTAAGTCCTACAAATCAATATTTCCTTAGGGTTTGTGCCAAACAAGCTTAAGTCCTACAAATCAATGTTTCTTCAGGGCTTGGGCCTCTAATAAGTCTAAGTCCTACATAGGCCTCTAACAACAAATTAAACAAATCATCCTCTACCAAATACTCTATCAAGTAAAGCATCAGTCCACCCCAGTGGCAGCTTATGTCAGGGGTTTCCTGTCTCTATCACTTTACATACAAATGTCTTATTTTATTTTATTGATTTTTTTTATTAACTTTTATTAACTGCCCCCCCAAAACAAATTCCCTGTTCAAATGATTCATTCATTTACCAACACAGGCACCCTCCTCAGACCCCTTTGTACCATGTCTTATGGTTTTTATTTTATTTAGGATTTCCTTATTATTAAGTGCCCCCCAATCCCAGTAAACAACCTCCCCAAAAATCATCCCCTGTTCAACTGATTCTTTCCCCACACCCCACCAACAAAGGCACCCTCATGCCCCTTTTATACTATGCCTTTGAGAAATAAAATAATATTTGCTATGTGTTGTGTGTAACTATGTTCCCATTGATTTCAATGGAATGAGGTAGGCGAAAAAAAGCGGAAAATCGGCACTTTTCGCGGGAAATGTTTTGCCAAGCAGAAAGTGCCATTTCTCGCCGATTTCAGTTTGAGGAGGAAATTTTTCCCATCCCTAGTGTTAAGCTCATCATCAGACTTCCAAGTTGGGTTTCTCTTGTCTTCCTCTGGGATTTTTGCCCCCCCCCTTTGTGACCTTGGGGAGGGATAGAGGTCCCAGTGATAGAGGCTCTCAATGTTTCATGTGCTTAATGAGGGCAAATGAGCAAAGGTGTATACCCTCCTTTCACTACCTTATCACACATAGTGAACAGTGCAATCACTGACTATAATGTGCATGCCCCAAGGGAAATATTACCACACCCATGAGTTCAGTCAGGGGAAAGGTGGAGAAGAATCACCTTCTTCTTCCTCTCCAGGATCATCTTCACTGACTGGGTCAGGTGACACTGCTGCCTCACTATCATCATTAGCGCTAGGACCAGGAGTATTGGAGGCAAGTGGGACCTGTCCTAGTCCCATATCACTGCTTTCTAAACCCAGTCCCTTGATGGCCACTGTGGTCTGTTGCATACTAGCAAGGGTTCACTTTGAAAAGGTTGTACGCAAAAGAGAGTGTGACCACATACCACAATAACTATGTTGCCATGATAAAAATGGCAACATGAGAATCTTGCACTGCATGACAGCGTGAGATTCTAGTGTTGCCTACTGAAAGTGCGCATACCTTTAAGCAGAATTGTAGCAACCCTCCTGTCACCACTGCATCCTGGTTCAAGTTGCAAGGTCCAATCAAGAACAGTGCCTATTAAGGTTGGAGACTCTATTCCTGATGTTCAGGTGTTCGATAGAAGTCCTGGAACATGAATAGTATGAGAGATGTGTTCAGTAACAAAAAAAGGGGTGCTGTTTGGGGTTCCAGGAGCTTTCACTCCAGGTTACTCTAAGACACACCTCCCAGAATACGTGGAACAGGATGCACAGCTGAAATTTCATGGAGGGGATGTTATTGCCTGCATCTCTGTTAATGATGTCTTTGTGATGAGTAAATGGGAAAAAGCACACGGAGCTGAAGGGAAGGTTCGTATGCTGGCTGATCCCACTGGAGCCTCTGAATTATGAATTCTGTATTCAGTGTTTTTTTTTAACTGTACACCTACCTACCACCAAGAAACATTAAGGCAACATGTGGTGATTTGGATTGGTACTATCACGGTGCCCGTGATCTTTTCTGTCACTCTCTTTGTGGTACGCTCCCATTGGCTGAGCTTAGTTTGGCCCGCCCAGTATGGCCTTCTTATACCGGGCTCTGGCACCTGTCAGGTGCCCTTTCGTGGTGTTCCTGTACCAGTGCTACTGTGTTGCTGTGTTCCTGCGTTCCTGTGTACCGACTTGGCCCATCTGACTACTCCTTCTGGTTCCTGCTCCGTGATTCGACCTGGCCTGGCTGACGTTCCTGCTCCGTGATCCGACCTGGCTTGTCTGACGTTCCTGCTCCATGATTCGACCCGGCCTGGCTGACGTTCCTGCTCCGTGACCTGACCCGGCTAGTCTGACGTTCCTGCATTGAGATCCAGAGGTGATCCTGATCCTGACCTCCGTGTCGCTTGGGCGACAGTCTTACTTCCGCTGGTGCTAGTGTTTGCAGTACTGTTGCCTCTGTTATACTGAGCCTTCCGTTAACTCTTGCAGATCACTGTTGCCTCCGTTACACTGGGCCTTCCGTTAACTCTTGCAGAGCACTGTTGTCTCCGTTATACTGAGCCTTCTGTTACTCTTGCAGAGCACTGTTGCCGCCGATATACTGTGCCTTCCGTTTACACTTGCAGAGCCCTGTTGCCTCCGTTAACCCTGAGCCTTCCATGTTACACTTGCAGAGCACTGTTGCCTCCAGTTACTCTGAGCCTTCCATTAACACTTGCAGAGCACTGTAGCCTCCGTTACAATGAGCCTTCCGTTTACACTTGCAGAGCACTGTGGCCTCCGTTAACACTGTGCCTTCGTTAACCCTTGCATTGCACAGCATTTCCGTTACCGCACCGGTCGGGTGCTATTGGCACAATTTCCATCAGCTCTTGCAGTCTACAGTATTTCTGTTACTGCACCGGTCGGGTGCTATTGGCTCTAATTCCATCAGCTCTTGCAGTGTACAGTGTCTCCGTTACCGCAGCGGTCGGGTGCTATTGGCTCTAGTCCCTCAGCTCTTGCAGTGCACAGTGTCTCCGTTACTGCACTGGTCGGGTGCTCATGGCTCAAGGTAGTGCTAGCTCTAGCAGAGTATTGTGGCCTCTGTTCTGCTCAGCACAGGGTAGAGTCTCAGTCCTGCTTTTCAGACTAGGTGCTTCCACATCTCGCACCACAGTCTCTTGCTACTTTACCATCTTACTGGGCGTTTTCAAACACACCACATTAGAGACTGATTTCCTTCCATGAACTTTAACCCATGTTGTGCTGGAATTGCCTGATTATGCCTGTCCTGTGACAGTATCTAATTTCTACCTTGTATACTGGGCCTGAGAGGGCATATGTACATGATTGTTATTTTCCTGTGATACTCTATAGCCCGTAGTGGCATTCTATTGTGCCTTATAATAAAACTGTGTTTTATTCTAACCTAGTGGGTCTGAGTATCGTACAAAACCATTACAGGTACTTACGATCCTTCTTAAAGGTATGTATCCTTTCAGTAGGTGAAATAAAAATCTCGCGCTGTCATGCATTGGGAGATTCTCATGTCGCCATTGTTATCACGGCGACATAGTTAATGCGGTATGTGGCCCCACATGCTTTTGCGTGCAACCTTTTAAAAGGATACCACTAGCAAGCTCATTATCATACTGCTACTGTGACAAATGAGAATCTGCTTCTGAGCAGCAGGAATTACAGCAACAGCAAACTCTACAGTTCACTGCTGGTGGGGGAAGTGATGCCCATTGTCATTTGTATTTCCTCCCATTTCATATTAACTTCCACCAAAAGCTCTCTCATACTCTCCTCCACACCAGCTACTTGATTATCACGATTCCTTTCATCACCACCAACTCTTGCCATCTTCTCAATAGAAGGTACACTGGCAGCTTTAGCAGCAGGCACAGGTAGCTGATGTTTGATGCTGCTTATACTGATAGACAGTTCTGACTTCTTCAGTATATATACTTCCCCAAGGTTCAAAGCTGGGGGACTGGGAATCATTGGTTCAGGGATATGTGTGCTTCTTTTACTTCTGGTGCCATTCACTTCCTTACACATCTGTGTAAGCAGCATCAGCAACATCAGATTCCATCCAGCCTCTCCTGCTAGTAACAATGCTAGACAGCATTCCAAATATAGTTATTTTTATTTTTTTCTCTCCTCCCTCTCTCTGCCTTCTACCAATCTCTTTTACTCCTAAACCATACCATGATGCATGGAAGGAAATCTTAGATTTTTAATGGTTGGAGGCAGGAATGTTATTGCTTTTGCAGAAAATGAAACCATTCTCACAGGAAAATCTGTAGTTTTAGAGCAATTGTAGAACATTTATGGATTTCTCTATTGATGGAATTCCAGTGGGAAAAGTGGAAAATCATACTTTATTTCTTGAAAATACCCACTGGAGCAAAATTGGACTTTTTACCCATGCCTACTAATCATCATCCATGTTCCTTCCTGTGCTGGCTGAATGACAGATACTTAGCAGACTGACACCCAAGAGACAGACAAATATAACTTACACTCCTATATGTACCAGAATAAGATGGGCAAGCATATTGTTAGAGGTGTCATGGTGTTGCAGCAGCTTGTGCAGCAGCAGCTTGTGTACTGCAAAACTGATCCCTTATTGCCTACTGCTGATTATAACGTTAACAGGTCTGTCCTCGTTCTGAATTGTAAAAACTAAGATTGCTGTGATTTTGGGGGAGAGAGAAAGTAGCTGCAGAAATGTTTACACTAGCTACATGCAGACAGAAAGGTAAGAGGGAGAGAAGGCATCAATATTAAAGGGAGTAAGTCATGTACTCATTTTCTAGACAGTGACTGGTAGGGATATGTAGAATGATAGGTGACAAAGACAAACAAGGACCTTGATGTGAGTTTTGAGGTCATAAGTGACAGATACTAGAGACAAATATCTACATACAAACAGTTCTGTTTTGTAACTTATTGTAAAAATCAACACTTATTTGATTAAGTCTATGGGCAGGTACTATGGGCAGTAGTATGGAAAAGGAGTAGGAGTAGTGCAGTGACATGTTAGTAAAGTGGTAGTCCAAAAACTGACTGTAGCCATGGCTGCTGCAGCTGTGCAATATTTGATGATGATCCTCCACCTCCTCCTGAGAAGACTGTTTTTGAAAGTGAGATGAAAAGTACTATCACCACCACCAATGGTAGTAATAAACTATAAGAACACAGCTAATGTTGTTAGCATAGAGGAGGAGGAAGGTTAGCAATTGAAGTGCAGCATCCATCTTCAAAGTAGTAGCATATGTTCTGACATCCCCCCTAAGTGGAAGAGAAATTGTTTGAACGTCAAAAAGCTTAGAGGAATATGACAGTACATGGGCTAGAAGGTTAGAGATGCTGGTGACCTAATTATTGATGATAATGTTGATGTGGAATATATCCCTTCAGCACTTTCCCCTTGTTCATACTTGTACTTCTGCTGTTGAAAGTGCAACACCGATTACACCTACTGCTAGTACAATTGCAATGTCTAGCCCCAGCAGAAGTTTTAATAGTAGTACTAGCAGAAGTAGTAGCAGCAGCCCCTCTGGAGCCCATCAGTATATGAAGTCTACAGTATTTAAATACTTCACTCACTACCCAAAAGCTAATCATGCTGCCATACATTGTCTATATAAGACCATGTGGGCAGGGGGGAAGTACAATCCCACCAAGGTAAATCCTTATTGAGATCCCACCTGAAGTACAACCACATTCTGACTTGGAGACACTCCATCAACATGTCAGAGGTGCCAGCGTTTGAAGCACATAATAGTAGATGTGTAGTGTGCCAAAATCTTGCAATAACACTCACTGCTTCTGAAGCTGTTTTTGAAATGCAATACACAGAGGAGTATGTTGTAAAAGAGATATACATTGGCTACACCTGTCTCTACCACCACCAACAACACAAGTCATGTTGTTAAAACAATAAAGATAAATAATTCTCCCACTACATACTGGCAACCCACACTTATTGCATTTTTTTGGAAGGGAGTCAAAAATAATCCCAAAGTACACCTGTGGAATGGCAAAGATATTGACAGCTGACATGCTTCCATATTCTTTTGTAGAAAACAGTGGTCTTAAAGAACTGATGGCATGTATTTCACCTCGCTGGCACATCACAATCAGCAGTTATTTTTCAGCTGATAACAGATATGTGGACAAGGGGGCAGAATATAAACATTATGACTGTCACTGCTCACTGGGTTTCCCTCCCATCAGTCGGTGGCAACAGCATGCAGCATCAAGTCACTATTAATCTTACTTATTACTCTGGCACATTATTAAAGGACAGCAGAAGAGTAACCCATACCATTAGTATGCCATTTTGTAAATACAAAGTTGTGAGAGACAATCCCACAAAGTCATATATGTGTTAAATAAACTAGAGCAGGTGATAGAGGAATGGCTGATAATGGCTTCAACATAAAGTCAGCCATGTCCTAAATTTAATTGAGACTAGATTTCTTGCAGAACCCAAAAATCAGAGCAATGTTAGCTTCTGCCTGCAAAACCTGCACACATTTTATCCACTCCTACAGTGCCCACGAGACATTTAATTTCATAAAACTGTGTAAAAACCTACCCCATAGCCAGCTTAAAATGTTGAAATTGCAAAGTGTATATTAAAGCATTTGTACAAGCACAATAAAGTCATTTGAAAGTATAAAATACATACATTGAAGGCTTTAAAGGCAGCATCCTTGTAACATGTCACTTTGTCAATAGCAACTAATGTGTGATGTATTTAAGCTGCTGAAACCATTTGAGGAGGCACCTTGCTGATTAGTCATGTTGAGGCACGAATTAATGAGATACTTCCACTGTAGACAAAACTGAAATACATGTCCGATGCATTTTACAATAATGACAACACAGGCATGAACCAACTAGAGAATTTGTTAGTATGCTTTGAACAGGATAATCACAGATTGTCTATTAAGAGCAATGATAAATACATTCTTGCTACATTGCAGGGTTGAATTATGGAGTATGAGAGAGAAAGATATGTAAAAAAAAAAAACTACTAGAAAACGTAGTGAAAAAGAAGTACGCAAATGGTTTATTTCTTCAGCAGAATCAGCAACAACAAGATACCATTTTTCATATGTCATCAGCAACACAAAAAGTAATTTATTTTTCTCAGGATACACAATCTAACAGTTGTGGTGAGGTGGTGGTGGCACATCTCTAATAAACTTGTGACTTATTGAAGAATCCAGCACTCCAGATTAGCTAAAACTTAATTTTATTCTTAACATTAAAACGTAAAGTCGGCATTGATGTCCGACGTTTCAGACCTCCCTGGGTCTTTCTTCAAGGACAACCACATACCTTACTGAGCAAACTCCTCTTTTAAAATGTATTCCTGCAGACATTTGGCGCCGGTTCCGATCGTTCAGTTACTATAGTAACCCAAACCAAACATCCGGATCGGATCCAAACGTCTGCATTCTGCTATTAACCATCAAACAATTACTTGAATAATCATTCCTTCAATAATAAAAAAAAAAAATATCCAATCTATAAAATAAAAACAGCAATAATCTTAGTCACTACTGGCCACTTGTTCAAACATAGTGTACTAGACTGAAGTGCTCATTTAACCCGTTAGGTGTTAAACTCCGGAGGGTGTAGATCCAAAACATCTCGCGTTTAGCGAGGCGAGTTTCTCTATCCCCCCCTCGTGGATCCTGTTTCACAACTTCAAACGGTAAACACCTCAAGTCTTTCACACTGTGTCTCTTAGCTACAAAGTGTCTAGTGACAGGAGCTCTCTTAAGTTGCTGTTCTGTGGCAATATTGTTCAATCCCCTTGTGATGAGAGATCGGTGTTCCCTCAGTCTTTCTTTAAAAGGCCTGCTCGTTTTGCCTACATAGCACATTTGACAGGGACAAATAAGCAAATATATCACATGCGACGTATTACATGTGATGTGATCCCTAATGGTGATTCCATAGTTTATGTTTGGTACAATGAATTTTGTCCCACTGATCATATGTCTGCATGTCACACATCCTGTACATTTAAAAATTCCACATGTTTGGGAACCCTCGAGTTCACTGTATTTTTCTACAGGGTCCGATCTAACCAATTCATCTTTAATGCTCTTGCCTCTTTTATACCCAAACATTGGTTTGTGTTTAAAAATATGACCAACTGAGGGATCCTTTTCCAATATCTCCCAGTGGTCTAATACCGATTTTTTAAATGTCTTAGTGACATCACAGTATGTGGTGGTAATGACCATCCGTTCATCCTTGTTCCGTACTGGAACTTTCTCCTTCAGAAGTTGTTCCCTATCCATCTCTGTCACCTCAATAAGGGATTCATGAATGTCTTGCGTCTTATATCCCTGTTCAATAAATTTTAACCCCATATTGTCCAACTGTTTCCCAAGTATGTAGGGCTCTGAGACTATTCTTTTCACCCGCATCAGTTGCGACTTGGGTAACCCTTTCTTCAACGCTACCGGATGTTGACTTTTGGCATTAAGAAGAGTGTTACAATCTGTGGGTTTTCTGTACAGTGTTGTATAAATACCCCTAGAGGATTTTCTGATTAATACATCTAGAAAATTGATCTCCTCCCTACTATAACTTAACGTCATCCTGATAGGTTCACTTAAGTTATTGAGAGTATCCACAAATTTTTTTTTTATTATTGAAGGAATGATTATTCAAGTAATTGTTTATATACCAAATCAAGGATCTTCAGCACCCTCCTATGAACATAGAGAATGTGTGCGGCGACTATCACAAAGTAGCAGTTTTCCGCACATCTCTAATAGACATGCTCTCTAACTATGGTTTGGTAACATACACACAAACATCCTCTAGTATACTTTCAGGAAAGCTATGTTCTAGGCAGAAAATATGACTGAAATGACTACAGACATAACAAAAGTTTGTGTGTGTCAAACACTGACACATGCTTGCAACCAGAGTGTGTTTTCACTGCTGCTGGTTTATATTATAAATGAACATAGGACATGTCAATCATGCAGCAATGTTGTTAGACTTACATTTCTAAAAAATGACCCAGCATCTAATACCATCTGAGTATCAGGTAGCAAAAGTGAACAACACACAAGAAACCCACAGCACATGTAGAGCTGAGGAGGAAGTGGAGGGATTTGAACAGTTGCTACCATCACCGCCACAATCCACAAGTGTGTTTGTATGCTTCAGGCCTGCAAAACAAACAATCCATGAAACATTTATTTAAAGGCTTCAGGCTTGGCAAAAACAAACTATGACCAATGCCAGCAGTGCCTCTTATTAGTCAAAATATTACATTTGCTAGTGATGTAATTCCTGCTATTGATCCATCTGAACATCAAGATTAGGCTGCTTCATGGGACTGGAATCATCAGCAGTGACATGAGACAGGTGGTAACATGATGATAGCTCAAATCCCTACTAGTCCCAGTGCAGCACTACAACAGTCTCCCCCCAGCACTTCAGATGTATCTGTTTTAAAGAAAATGGCCATCATGCTCCTCTTCCTGCACCTCCTTTAAAATCATGGGTGTTTTGGAATATTAGTTTTCCCTTGAGAGCAGGATGGAACTAAGCAGATAACATCAGCAACTACAATGTGCAGTGTGTGCAAACAACGTGAAAGAAGGAAAGCAGCTGTACATCTGCACAACTATAATGGGCACCTTGATGTTTATATCAGCAATTTAAACCATTCCTCAAGAAATCAGGTACTGCTGTTACTATGGCCTTTGACCTCTCCAATAAATGCAAGTGACAAATACATTACATGAGATGGTTAGTGAGATAGCTCAGTGGTAACTGTCCTGACTACAGAGCCTGCTCAAATCCCAAAGTTGTAGGTTCGATTCTTGGCAGGGTCAACCCTTCATCCTTCTGAGGTTTGATAAATGAGTACCATTCATTGGGTAATAATAACACCTATTATTCAGCTGCAGACTTGGTTAACTCCAAGAGCTTGCACTAAAAGCGCTTTGAGTCCCACTGGGAGAAAGGAGCTATATAAATACTAGCTGTTATGAGCTCATTATATAGGGGTACTGGACCTATGTAGGAAGGGATGTAGGCTGTGAGATCTATAGATAAAAAACTTTTATTATTCTTTGTACTTTTTGGGGAGTAGAGAGAGTCTTTTCAATCCTCCCACCTAATTTAATTTAAAACAGATCCCTATGGATCCACTATTTTCTACTTCATTTCATACTAAAGTCTAGGAAGTGATGAGTAGAAGGTTCCCCTTACATTTAAATAATTTGCCCCCCACCTACATTGGGCAGTGGTGGGGGTGAGTAGGGTAAATTTACCCTCCCAAACAGGGTGGGTAATGCATTGTTCTTTAATGAGTTGCCCACCACTCTAGCACACAAAGGTTTGGATTTTAAAATAAAATGTATTAAATGTATTGAAAGTATGAGAAATTGAAATAAAACAAATTAAAGGGAAAGTAATACTTAAAATGTAAAAAAAAATATGTTGTAGGGTTTATCCCCCTGAGTAAAACAAGAGTACTCCCACTGCTGAAAGGTGTTTCATTCAAAAGTTATTAATTTTCAAAGTTGAATTTTTTAGGTGCAATATCACAGTGGCCTGAAATTGTACAGTGGCGCTGTTGCTACACCATCCTATGGAGATTTTTGGTCAATTGACCAGAGCTGTCCATAGGATCGTGTAGCAACAGCGCCACTGTACAATTTCAGGCCACTGTGATATTGCACCTAAAAAATTCAACTTTGAAAATTAATAACTTTTGAATGAAATACCTTTCAGCAGTGGGAGTACTCTTGTTTTACTCAGGGGGATAAACCCTACACCATATTTTTTTTTACATTTTAAGTATTACTATCCCTTTAAAGAAAAGAAAATATATATTTAAAAAAGCATTTCATGTTCTCATCTTTAACCCTTTGAGTGACAGAGGGGTATAGAATGCATTGCAAAGCAATGCATTCTGTACCCCTTCTGGCACTCAACGGGTTAACTTCTGTATGATCAAATAAGGCACTGATCAATTTACCCTAAAATCTAAAATCTAAGTACATAGAACAGATGTACTCAAACCTTTGGATGCCTGACAGATGTGCAGTGATTTTCAATGTTCTTTAAATCCTACTGGCACTCAAATGGTTATATATCAATTATCAATTTAGTGGGCAAAAGATGGGGCTGAAAACCCTTGACAGATGACCCCATTTGGCAAGGAAAAGGTTAACAGTGAAAAGTTTATCTGTAATTACTTCTCCCTTCTTTTGGGTAGGGGTGAGCAATTTAAACCCTTTTATGTGATTCAGTGGTCTCTGAACCACTTAATGTAATTGTAGAAATGGGGGACAGGAGCTTCTACAGTTACAGTTAATCCAATTAGGGTTCTTCACTCTCACAGTCAAGTGGGTGAGGGGTAGAAGGGTGGATAAAATGACCCCAAGGTCCCTTTACTGAATTAACCCTCCACCACTTTGCACTATGGCTGGTATTGTTAGGTACTATGGACCCCAAGGTTTATTTAATTTTGCTTTTCCACCACACTGGCCAGCTAGTTGGGAAAGACAGTTCTTGGACCTGGGAATGGGAACTCTGATGTTAGCAACCCCAATTTTTAATGTGTACACTTCATTTTTTTTTTTCCTTTCATGCACAAGTTCCAATACAACATCCTACATTATTTATTTTTACTTTTATGACATTAGCACTATGCCATGCATTGCACAGATGGTTACTGTTAAAACCAATGACTAGAAACCAGTCAAAGTGCATTAAACAGACCAACTGGGGCGTTCATAGAAACCAGTGATACATTTTACTGAATGTATTGAATGTTTCCAGGCATGTTCCTAAACAAGTTGCTTCCCTTTAAGGAAGGGTGTTACAAAAACATATTTTGTGAGTACCTAACATCAGTTAAGTAAATACAATTACAATCAAAGTGGGTGAAAAACTAGAAGACATATTTTATTTTTTGAAAAATATGATTTTTTTACTTTATCATATTGGACCTAATTGACTTTTAATCACATTTCTGAGTAAACCGTTCAGTTAAAGACTCCCCAATTTTTGTTCTTGATCCCCATTAATAAACCTATCTAAGATGCTTCACAAAAAGCCATCCTAAAGGATTTAACGACATAAAAAGCAGATGTGAGATGAAGGCTTTAGATACCAAATTTTAACTTGTGTAAACATCTTACCATTGCTAGTCTTTGCTTAAATTTAGACGAAATTTAGGTGAAAGCTAGTATAAGAGACATATATCTTACAAAAACGCTTGATGTGTCTGTGCAGGTCTGTGTTCAGCTGGATATTACTGTGAAGGAGAGGCAAAAGACACTGTCCCCCAGAAAACACCTCAGTTTCTGCAAAATGGACCTTGTCCCCCTGGGCATTATTGCCCAAAAGGAACACAATCACCAAAGCCCTGCCCGATGGGTACTTTGAAAAATACAACAGGTATGTGAAATAATCATTGTTAAAAACTCTCTTTAGCAGTATATGTCTTTGTGTATATGTGTTTATGGATATTTGTATGTGTGTGTATAAACTGTTCATTTCTTTGCTTTTCTTCACATGCCACAACCTTCCAGCTCTTAGTGACATAAAACCAAGGACCACTCACTTAAAAGAAAGTTAGAGCAACGGAAAAGCTGTAGTATAGTGGTTATATATATGTCATAGGTAATAGAGTATTTTTGTTTTGTAGAAACAGAATGTTAGAGGAGGGGGAGAGATAGAGATAACTTACAAATAACGTAAATTTTGTCCTTGCAGAAACATCAGAAAGATTAAAAGGCAGCTAGCTTTACATTTCTAAGTACAATGTTCAATCTAAAAAATTCTGCAGCTGAGGAACATATAATTATGTTACAATTAAAGTTTGTCCATTTATATAATAACTAGCTTATAGGTCTTATTGGATCTGCGCATTGAAAAAGCATCAATATTAGTGTTGAGCGAGCACCCCGATGCTCGGGTGCTCGGGTGCTCTGACCGAGCACCCCCTGAGGCTCGAGTGCTCGGCCGAGCACCCGAGCCCCATTGACTTCAATGGGGCGACACGAGCATTACACCAGGCACCCCCTGCTCTGATGAGGGGAGGGTGCCTGGTCAATGCCCCCCTTCATCTCCGCTATGCCCCCTTCATCTCTGTATGCCCCCTTCATCTCCGCAATGTCCCCCTTCATATCCGCAATGTCCCCCTTCATCTCCGCTATGCCCCTCTTCCACAATGTCCCCCTTCATCTCCGCTATGCCCCTCTTCCACAATGTCCCCCTTCATCTCCGCTATGCCCCTCTTCCACAATGTCCCCCTTCATCTCCTCTATGGCATAGAGGAGATGAAGGGGGACATTGTGGAAGAGGGGCATAGCGGAGATGAAGGGGGACATTGTGGAAGAGGGGCATAGCGGAGATGAAGGGGGACATTGTGGAAGAGGGGCATAGAGTCTATGCCCCTCTTCCACAATGTCCCCCTTCATCTCCGCAATGCCCCCTTCATCTCCGCAATGCCCCCGTACCTCCAGTCCCTGGTGGTCCAGCGGAGCGTCTTCTGATCTGTGCCTCTTCCGGCACAGATCCCCGCCACCCGAACATGGCGGGAGAGCACATGGCGGTACTCGACGAGTACCGCCATGTGCCGAGCAGAGCGATGCTCGAGCCGATCCGAGCATCGGCCGAGCACGCTCGCTCAACACTAATCAATATGAGTCATATTTGACAAAAGAAAATAGTGACATGAAGCTATGGATTTGATTTTATTCCATATACTAGAATATTGTAACTTACAGTATATCACTGGTTTCTGCTCTAAATTTTCCAGAAACTATAATAATTATTTTTGAAAAGAATCCAGTGGTAACGTTTTTCACATGTAATAGAATTGAGACTTGACATTGCAAATCATTTTGGAGAGTTAAAATATTCTACAAAATCTTTGTGATTATTGGTATAGAGAAAAAATTTATTTGGTGAATCATTTTATTGCAAAATTGTGACATCTCTTTTTATTATTACTCCTACAGTCTGAACTGTAAGATAGTGGCATTAACAAAACTTTAGCTGTTTCTGTAAATAAAGAATGAATCTTGAAGTATAAGCCTTATAAAAAATCTTCCTCTATGTCTGCTAATTTCAGGTGGCTTCTCTGTGGAGAGTTGCATGCCTTGCTATCCTGGACACTTTTGTGCCAGTGCTGGTCTCAGCTCACCCACAGGAAAGTGTGCTGCGGGATTCTACTGTCCAGCAAATTTCAGCTCTGCCAGCCCCACTGCCTTTCTGTGTCCTAAGGTAATATTACAAGAAATGTGATTTGTTGTTTTATTTACTAAAATGTCCAATCAACAAAAATGAGGATTGAAATAAGCCCAATATTTAAAAAAAATGTAAGAATGACGTTGTTTTACGTTCACATTTCCTGTTATTTGTTTGCAGATTAGATAAAAATAAATATATTTCCGCAAATATATTTGTTGGATAAAAAGTGGTAAATTTCATTTTATGTTTTATTTTCCAAAAGGTACTACACTGTTACTTCAAAACAAAAAATAATTCAAGATTTGCTCTATGATAGAACTTTTTTGGCACTTTTTTAAATTTTATTACAGTGTCCATTGATCCAAATATATACATGTAAACGGAGTGGGAAGATGATTGGAATAGGATTGTTACAGATAAGCACATTACATATTCCGTTATAGAGTACAAGCACCATTTTTTTAATAGTCATGGTTACAATTGATTCAGGAACCAAGTCACATCACACTTTCATTAGGTGAAATTTTCTTAGGATAACACTATGGGGTCCATTTATTAAAATGTAAATAGTAAACATGAAAGTAAATACTATCATAGTTCACTGAATGTTGACATTCACATCTGTAAATAGCCGATTTGTCAGAGTATTAGCAGTAAGATATCCCACTTGCATATGCAATTTTCTCTTGCCAAATCATTCATAAGTTTACAATAAGCAGAGAAATAAACTTACTTTGTGAATGATTGCATGCTCTTCCATCTGTAAAATAAGTACTCTCATTTTAAGAAGTAGATTAAGAACAGCCTTTCTAAACTGTGTTACAGACAGGGCCAGATTTTCCATTAGGCAGAGTAGGCATCTGCCTACAGGCGCACTGTGAGAGAGGGGGCGCCTGCCATTGCAATCAACATATTTTATTTTTATTTATTTATTTTATGTGGTGTGGCGTGCTGCACTGCACCGCCCACCGCATGGTAAGGTCTGTGCCTCACAGACCTGTATCTGCTGAGCTCCCCCAGCTCTTTAGTAATGCAGAGCGCTGAGAGATGACATCATCTCCCAGTGCTCTGCATTACTAAAGAGAAGACCGTGCGGGAGCTCCAGCAGCTGCAGGTGTGTTCAGAAGCACAGATCTCTCCTGCCGCTGGACCACCAGGGAGGTAGGAAATGGATGGGGGGGAGAATGTGAGGCTTAATGTGGAGCTGATGGGGGCAATGTGAAGCTGATGGGGGCAAAGTAGAGCTGATGGGGGCAAAGTAGAGGTGATGGGGGCAATGTAGAGCTGATGAGGGCAATGTGGAGCTGATGGGGGCAATGTTCAGATCATGGGGCAATATGAGGGCAATGTGGAGCTAATGGGGGAAATGTAGAGCTGATGAGGCAATGTAGAGCTGATGGAGGGCAATGTGAGAGCAATGTGGAGCTGATGGGGGCAATATGGAGTTAATGGGGGCAATGTTGAGATTATGGGGCAATATGAGGGCAATGTGGAGCTGATGGGGGCAATGTGGAGCTGATGGGGGGCAATGTGAGGACAATGTAGAGCTGATGGAGCAATATGGATTTGATGGGGGCAATGTTGAGATGATGAGGCAATGTGAGGGCAATGTGGAGCTGATGGGGGAAATATGGAGTTGATGGGTACAATGTTGAGATGATGGGGCAATATGAGGGCAATGTGGAGCTGATGAGGATAATATGGAGCTGATGGGGGCAATGTGAGGGCAATATGGAGTTGATGGGGGCAATATAGAGATTTGGAGCATTGTGGAGATGACCAATGGGGCGGGCGCTTCAGATTTCTGTGCCTACAGACTCCTGAGATGTAAATACGGCCCTGGTTACAGAGGAACAAAACAAAAATGCACACCTGGAATCATGTATTTTTCCTTTCAGAAACTTAAACATAAACAGCATATGAAAAATAAAACAAAGAACAATCTGGATATATTTTCCTCTTATAGCTGATACAGCTTAAACATACAATACATGACCAAATGTATGAGGACACCTGCTCCTTGAAAATCTAATTCAAAATCATGGATATTAATATGGAGTTGGTCCCACTTTGATGCAGTAACAGCCTCCCCTCTTCTGGGAAGGCTTTCCACTCGAATTTGGAGTACTGGTTTGGGGTGTTTTCTTCTATTTAGCTACAAGAGCATTAGTGATGTTGAGAAGTGTTTTGGGCAATTGGGCCTGGCATGCAGTTGGTGTTCCAGTTCATCCCAAAGGTGTTTGATGAGGTTGAGGCTAGGGCTTTGTGCAGGTCAGTTAAGTTCCTCCACATCAGTGTCAACAAATCATTTCTGTATGGACCTTGCCTTGGACACAAGGGCATTGTCACACTGAAACAGAATCACACCTCCCCCAAACTGTTACTGCAAAGTTTGAAATAGAATAGTCTACAATGCAATTGTATTCTGTGGCATTATGATGTCTCTTCACTGGAAATAAGGGACCTAGCCTAAACCATGAAAAACAGCTCCAGACCATTATGCTTTCACCACAAAAACTTACAGTTGACCTATGCAGACAGACAGATAGCATTCTCCTGGCATCCACCTGACCCAGAGTTAACTTTTAGGCTGCCAGATGGTGAAGCTGGATTCTTCTCTCCAGAGAATGCATTTCCACTGCTCCAGACACCAATGGCAGGGAGCTTTATACCACTCCAGCTGATGCTCAGCATTATGCATTGTGATTTTATGCTTGTGTGAGGCTGTTTGGCTATGGAAATCCATTTTATTAAGCTACTGATAAACAGTTCTTGTGCTGTTAATTTTTCCAGAGGCAGTTTGGAACTCAGTGCTGAGTGTTGCAAAAGAGAACAGGTGCTATTTACTCACTACACACTTCAGAACTCAGCAGGCCTGTTCTGTGTGGCCTACCATTTTGAGGCTGAGCTGATGTTGCTCCAAGACGTTTAACAATAACACAGTTAACTCAGAAGTTCTAGCAGGGCAGAAATTTGATGAACTGGCATGTGAGAAAGGTGGCATCCTATGACAGTGTATTCACTCCAATCACTGTCACACTCACTCTCGCATATTCATTGTGGTGCTTCCATGCTTAAAATCACTAATATCAACTCTTCAGGAAAGCCGAGCACGCCATCTTCATTAAAACTTGACTTTTATTAAAACATGATAAATAATAAACTTTACATGTTAGTGTGTCAGACGTATTAACAGTCCAACGTTTCAGTCCACATTTGGACTTTCCCCCAAGAGCACCAACCCAACAACAGATATAATCTTCAACTTATCCAGTTACGAGTTGACTCCGGATGAAATATCAGTATTGAATAAGGGTCTCAGCTTTGTACTCACTAAGCGCCTCAGTAAATTTGATACTGAAATAGAACTATATTGATTACAACGAAAATTGCATTTGAAGGAGCACTTCAAAAATTCAACTCGTGTTATGGAATATAAAGATAATCCCTTTAAAGTGAAAAGTAATTTTGATCCCACATCTATGAATGCATCCATTAAGACCTTTGGCCGGGTGATACATCTGAACACTATGAATAGGTTGGAGAACAGCAAGCCTTGTTATTCAAATATTTTGGCTCAGGAACAGAGAGCTATAAAATTGCTGAAAGAGAACAATGCTATTATTATACATCCAGCGGACAAGGGCAGGGGGGATAGTAGTGGAAAACTATGAGGACTACAGGAGAGAGTTAAGGAGACAGTTAAATGATGCATTGTGTTATGAAGAATTACAATTCAATCCCACTAATGTATTTAAACTTGAATTGGAAGATTATTTGAATAAAGGCATAGAGGAAGGGTTGGAATTGGTTGAATGTATGAGGGTTAACCATCTGATTACCCCTGTATCATACTGTATCCCAAAGATAAACAAAACACTACAGAATCCCCCCGGACGGCCCAGAGTATCTTCACTAGGCTCATTAATGTATCCGGTGGCTCAATATATAGATAGTTTATTACAGCCGCTGATGCAACAGACGCCTACATTTATAAAAGACACTACTAATTTTTTGAACAGAACAAAAGGCATAGATTGAGGAGAAAGAGATATCATATTTGCCACTATGGATGTGACAAGCCTTTATACATGTATTCCCCATGAAGAGGGTAAAATGGCGGTATGGAATATACTTCAGGAGAGTCAGAATTACTCGGCTGAAGAGATGGATTATATTGTGGGACTTGCTAACCTCATTTTAACCAGAAATAATTTTAAATTTGAGGAAAATATTTATATACAGAGAGCCGGAACTGAGATGGGGTCCCCTATGGACCCTTCATATGCAAATGCATTCACGTGGATGTTTGAGAGTCAACATATTTTACAATCAAGATTTTGGGTATATGTGAAATTTTATGTCAGGTTTATTGACGATTTATTTGTAGTGTGGACTGGAGGGGAAGATTTGTTTCTAGAATTTGTGGATGAATTGAACCATTTGGAGACACAGATCAAACAGACATTGAATTATAATAAAAACGAGAGAAATTATTTAGATGTCCTGATAAAAAATGATGAAGTAGGGATATACACCACTTTGTTCACAAAAGCGACAGACTAGAACACGGTCTTATATGCCCAGAGCCAACATCCTACATCCCTTAAAAATGACTTCCAACTTCTCAGCTCATGAGGGTCAATAAAATAGTCTCTGACCCTAGTGAATCCATGGGCAGGTTAAGGGAGATGGGGAGGAAGTTCACTGAAAGGGGTTACAATGAGAGGGAGATTAACAAAAGCATAAGGGAAGTAGCAGAAATGGAAAGAAACCAGTTGTTGTTACAAACAAGCTATAAAAAAACTGGAACGCTGGATTGCATGGTGATAGCCACAACATACACAGATGTAGCGCATTGTTTTAAGACCACCACACTTAAACATTGGGAACTTCTCACAGTGGACCCACAGATAGGTTATATGTTCAAAAATTTCCCATTGTTTAGTTATAAAAGAGGAAGGAGTTTGAGGGACAAATTAATGAGTTCGGATCCTGTGAAGAAGAATCAGTCAGCAACAATGAGAGAGGTGGGAGGAGTGTTTAAATGCAGTGGATGTGTGACATATATTCATATGGAGACGGGTCAAACATTCACATCACCCAGTAACAACTATAAGATCACAGTAAGGGATAAGATCACTCGTAATACGGTGTATGTAGTGTATTTACTCATTTGCCTTTGTAAATATTGTTATGTGGAAAAAACTTGCAGGCCGTTCAAAGAATGGATGCGAGAACATCGATTAGTAATCATGAGCGGATTAAATGGCACTATCACTGAACAACAGCTGAGGAGGGCTCCAGTAGCGAGATATTTCATACAAATGAAACACAATGTGAAAGGATTGAGATGTTTCCCATTTGAGGTTGTGAAACAAACATTAAGGGGAGGAGACAGAGAATCTCATTTGTCTAAAAGGGAAATGTTCTGGGTGTATACATTAGGCACCTTATCGCCCAATGGTCTGAATGAACAATTCAGCCTGATCAATTACATCTGATAAAGTTGAGATATTGGGTTAGATTGCAATATATTAATACTAACATTTTAGATTTTGATATATGTGGCCATTGGACTGAATACATATTTGCAGTTGGGTATGGAGCCGTGACAGCGTCCTAGGTTGTCATGACAACGGGGAGCGAAACTCAAACAAAGCTTTATTTAAAGATGGACTATGGGAGTAGTCTGTAATGTTTGTGTCCCTGAGGAAAGTCCCAATGTGAACTGAAACATTGGACTGTTAATGCATCTGACACACTGACATGTAAAGTTTATTTTATCATGTTTGAATAAAAGTCAAGTTTTAATGAAGATGGAGTGCTCGGGGGCACTGGCCATTCTACTGCCAATGTTTGTCTATGGAGATGAATGGCTGTTATTTTTTTATACAACTGTCAGGAATAGTGGGGCTGAAATAGGAAAATCCACTAATTAGAGGGGGTGGCCACATACTTTTGGCCATTTATATTAAAATAATTCACCAAGTCTTTCTAGCACTGACATAAAATTGCAATTACATCCATTTTGGGTGGAACTAAATGTAAATGTTCATACTTTAACTAACCTTTGTTACTCAGTATTCATCAATGGCCCTGAACAAAGTTGGGGAAGTAGTGAATAATGAAGACTCTGGAACTTTGTGCAAGTCAATCAATGCTGATTCCAAAGTTCCCACACCTAATAATTTCTTGAATTCACATATGCTTTTTTTCCTTGACATAAAAAATTAAAATTGTGATTCTAGTTGAAGCATGTTCTCCACTTCTGTCTGTAGGGTCACTTTTGTAATGCTGGTTCATCCCATCCTACCCCCTGCCCTGGGGGACAACATCAGCCAAACAGTGGATCTCATTTCTGCATTCCATGTCCACCAGGTTTCTACTGCCAAGAAGCAGTAACTGAACATCCACAGCATTGTCCCCCTCATTCCTATTGCCCTGCTGGTATGTATAAATGATCACTATTCAAATATACTACTTAGTGATATAATTGTATTGCATTGACTTCATTTTTCATTTTAGGAGCACTTTTCCCTCTACCCTGCCCAAATGGGACATTTACTTCTGGAGAAATGATTGGTCTCCGTGAAAAGGGGGAATGCCTTCCTTGTCCGCCTGGACAATATTGCAGGTCAGTAGATAATGCATTGTGTTGCTATTATTATTATTATGTTATTATTATCAAGCTGTTTAACTGCTGTTCCACTTTTTTCACACACAGGGGTGGTAAAGTGCAGGGCCCATGTGCAGCTGGGCACTTTTGCTTGGCTGGCAGTTCAGAATATACTCCTTATATCCAAAACTTCAGTCGTAGCTCACTAAATGAATGCAACTGGGGCCAGATGTGTGCAGGGATCTGCCCAGCAGGTAACATATGTGAAAAAAAAAAACATACATATACTCCAAAGGATAGCTGACACAACCAAAGCGTCCATTTTGGGGTTTTTTTTGGGGGGGGGGGGGGGTTATTCATTAAAGCATGATAAAAAGGTGATAAAGTAGAGATGACTTCTCAATTTCCTGTGTTATTCTATGGAGCCTATGCACTAAGATCTCTAAAACAAGATAAATCTTAATGCACAGGCTCCATAGAATAACATAAGAATTGGAGAAGTGATATCACAGAAGAAGTCATCTCCACTTTATCACCTATTTATCACACCTTAGTTAATCTCCTCCATTGTGTCTTTGAGATGTTGACTGTTTACGTCAGTAAGGCTTGTATAAATGAATATTTAATAATTGTGAATATCTACTTTTATGATAATTTTTACATAGAGACGGACACATAATAGGGTTTTAGAGTTTATGTGTCCAGAGAGTGGTTCTCCATTGTCTGTGTCCTTGGAGAATCTGAGCAGTCAATATCCTAACTTCATGCTGGCACTTCACTCCATCCTAAGGCCTTTTTTCTAGGCTTAACCCTATACTGCAGATTCTCTATCACTAAAGATATACATATCAGTCATGTTTGCTAACAACTGTTTCATGTTTTCTGTTATTGTAAAGCATTTGTTATGTTCATCATTTTGTCTGATACACTGACTACTAGATATTTTCAATATTGTTACGTAAAATATTTTAAAATAATTTACTGTAATAGAAACATTGCTTTTGAGACATTTCCTGAGCTGTCTATATCTATCTAAAAACATTGGTGCTATGATTTTTTTCCACATCATAACCCTTAGACTCAACAAAATTGTGGCATACTGATACAAATAATGATGACAGCCCTGTTAGCTCAAGGGGTGCTCATTTACTAAAAGGCTGATTTGCGATGTAATTAAAAATTAGTTTCACAATACATTGGTTATATTTGCTATACTATTATGTAGTATTATTTTAAGAATAATACAAGAATTAAACATTTTCAGATTTAATTCTCAGGTCACACATTATTTCACTATCAGTTTGTTTTCTCATATATGAATGTAAATATAATAATATATAGTATAAGTATAAAGGGTTTGTCTTCTTTACATTTTTTTTTACTGACTGATATTATTGATTATACTTGACTATAATTAATTATTTTGTCTGCAACATTCTACCCCTGCCTGCAAACTGGCCAATAGTAGCCAAATTCTTAGCTAGGTCCCTTCTGATCTATTAATGCTTTGGGCAAGCTTTATTAATTGTTATGTCGAAACAGTGGCGATGTCTGAGATTACCCAGGCTTCATATGATATAAACCTTTTCTGGGTGCTTTCTCCTTCAAGTCATTATATTCTAACATAACTAGATTTAGTCATCCATCACCTTTGACGATACTGATAAATGAGCTAAGAGTCATTAACTACCAAGTGGATGGCTTCATCATGTTTCCAGGAAGTGAACAGAGTGGCTAAAAAGTAAGAGGGCCTCTTTGTAACAAGATGCCCAACATTCTTGGAGAAATACACTGACTGATGCTATGCAGCACCTTTCTACAGTGAGGAAAAAATATGTAATGATATACTCTATTCTCTTCATGTGCATCCTCTATTCTCTTTATGTGCAAGTAGTCTTAGATGCCCACCTACATACCAGGAGAATCAATCAGGTGCTTTTGGCTAAAGCCATGACACCTCTACCTTATGGGTGAGTTTATTATTGTTTTCTTTTCTCATTGTCAACAAATATTCTGTATTACTTTGTTAAATCCATTAGGATGATAGATATTTCTATACTGCATTGCATAACCAATGCATTATATATGTCCAAGTATCCAAAGAGGTAACTGTCTCACAATACATTATCTGTCTAATTTTCATTATTTCACAGGTGATAAAAGATGTGAGTGTAATTCTTGGCTGATGACACCTTATTTCCATTAATGAACCCCAACAGTGAACCATTAATGATGCACACTTGAATACCCAAAGCATGATGAAGTAGTCTTTTGGCTTGTTAGAATAATGCTTTTATCACCCAGATGTTTCCTTAGTATATAATGCAAATAAGGTTTTAGGTGTATTTATTTCACATTGGGCCCTTCAATGAATTATGTAGTCTTGGATTTTTTTAAAAGTTTCTTCTTTGTGGAAAATGAAACAATCTGGGGTGGCAGGATGGCGAGGTGACTATTAATTATCTTGAGCGTTAAATATATATTTTTTTTGAGGAAACATTTTTAATCTATTTATGTTTTTAATAAACATAAATAATAACATTAATTATGCCCTCCATGTAATCAATCTATTGAAGTACACAGGACTTTGATCAGATGTGGTTTTATACCATGTTTTACATGACTAATATTTTTACTTCCATTTTATTATTTAGTTTTACTTTGACATAATGTTATCATACACATCGCAGATTATTAAACCTGAATATAACCTATGGCAACATAACTGTTAATGTAGTGCAACTAAAATATTCCTCATGTTCCTCAACTTTAGGAAGCAGGAAGATAATGAAAGTAAGGGTGGTACTCATGCTAAGGATCTGCAAAAATATTTTTTTTCTCGTCATGGACTGGTACATCATTTTCAAAACACTGAGAAGCCATGTATATGTCACACACTGTACTTCTCTTTAGGAATGTATTTTGTAAACACTGTTGTTTGCTTCTAGGTTTGACCCGTTAAGGACCATTGATGTACCCGGACCGTCACGCTGGTCCGGCACTTAAGGACCAGTGACGGTCCTGGTACTTCATGTACTTTTACTCACCGCGCTCCTGCAGGAGCTTGGTGAGTAATACCGGGGACTGAAGTTGATCACTCCAAGACCGGAGCGATCTCTTGCAGTCCCTCATTCGGAGTGCCAGCACACGTGATCAGTCACATGGGGCGGCACGTCGAACTTCCCTATCTGGCCCTTAAAGGACCACACACCCCGAGTCCGCTGGTCCTTAAGGGGTTAACCTAATGTACATCCCAGTACAAATGAGTAGGGATGGGTGAAATTTGTCACAGTGTTCTCGTGAGAAATTTCATGAAAACCACGTTGTTACCCGCTTTTTTGCGGGAATATCTGCATTGTTTTCGCACTTCCTCTGTAAAAAGTGATGTTTTTGCTGAAGGCAGACACAATGGAAGCAGCTACAGAGCTTGATAGACGTGCTGTTCTGCTGTGATATTATGGAAAAATTGAGGCAGAAAAGGCTCATAATGACTGCTATCACTATGAGCAGGGTGAAAAATAATCAGTGGAGGAGCTGGAAGGACCCTTATGTGTCCACTGAGTCTGAGGAGGAGGAGGAAGGCGCCACTACTGAGCCAATGCTGTTCAGCCCCCCTAAATCACCCTAAGGGTTCTTGGAGAATTTAATGTGAAAGGAGTGAGAAAAGGAAATGGGAAGGGAGGAAGAAAAGGGTAGTACTAGTGAGAGCAGGACAGGTCAGCTGCCTGTGCCTGCTGCTAGATGTACTGCCTCTGCTGACACCGTAGCTGCCCCTGTTGAAACCAATGAGGTGTCTGATGCCAGTGCTGAACCTTCTGCCACCAGTGTTGAAGCTGCTGCCACGAGGGCTGAAGCTGCTAGTGTGTCTTGTAACATTCAGGAGGGGGGAGGAGAAGATGATGCCAAGTGTGACAGTAGGGGACCCTCTGTCACATTGCTCATCACCTCCTCCAAGCAGCAGTGAGATGTCTGTAATAGAGCAGCAGCATGTAGGGACTAGTAGTGTTGGTGATGATGTTGGTGGAGAAGCTGGGGTGGAAGAGACATTGATGGCATTTTTAGCAGAAACTGAGAAGGAATTGGAGACAGGGATGAGGATGGGCATCACCACCACTAGCAATAAGCTATTGGAATTTGCAGAATTTGCAACTGCTCTAATTCCTGCTGCTGCTGAGATGCAAGGGCAGCAGGATCCTGGGGAGCAAGCTAGTGTCCCACAGATCACTGTGGATACAGTGGGAATGGGGTCAACAAGTGATGTGGGACTAGTACTGGTTCCACTTGCCATCACCAGCGATACTCCTGGTCCTAGTTGCAGTGCTAAATCTGAGGCAGTAGCAGCAACATTATCATCTGCCACAGAAAGTGAAGGGGAATGTGGAGGACAAGAAGAAAGAGGCCATTCTTCTCCAGCTGTTCCTTATCCCTCTCCCCAGAAGTCATGGGTGTGGGGCTATTATTCTCTTCTGGCAGGCACAGTGCAGTCATAAATCAATAACAGTACAGTGCAAAATTTGTGACAAGTTAGTAAAAAGGGGAAAGGAGGGAACACACCTTGGCACAACCTCCCTGATAACACACATGAAACACAGACACCATGACATTTATGTCAAACATGTTAAAGCCAAACACCCATTACAGAAATCTAGCACCGCTGTTACGGTACCCCCTGACTCTCCAGAAAGGCACAGGAGGTGAGGTGGAGATCAAAGAGGAGGAAGAATAAAGAAACCCAGACAGACACTGGAAGTTCCATAATGAGCGAAACAACTAGCTCACCATCAACATTACCTTCTTCCTCTAGGGTAACAACTGCATCTCCTGCCAGTCCATCTCATTCATTGTTACCTCCCCCCCAAATGATAGCCACTTTGTTAACATTAGGATATGGCAGTTTGTCTCTACCCATTGCACACTGTGTGGTGCACTGACCACATATGTCAGTGTGGTGGAGGAGAATCGATAATAGGTCATCAGGTGGCATCTGAGGAGATTCCATCCCGCAGAATATGCTAGGATTCTGGCAGGGAGGGTTCATAATTAATATTAAACTGTCAGCAAGTCATCATGTGTCCTTAGCAGGGTCTGGATCAGGGGTATAGTGACAGAGGCAGTACTTGGGTTCTGGTGTCATGGTGTTTGGATACAGTTGTGCCCCCAGATGTTATTTACCACACACACACTGTGCACATTGCAGTAGCTGATTGAAGCCACAGTTCCTGTTCTCAAGGGAAAATATATATTCAAATAACAACACACCCATGATGATTTTGGAAGAGGGGCAGGTGGAGAAGATTTAATGGTCAACTTGTTCTTTTCTCCACATATACTGGGGGTTACTTATTCCTCTGCTACTGCCGCAGGCTCATCACTGGAGCCAGCCATGGCAAGTGGAACCTTCATTATCAATCTTCCATGTTACTGCTATTGTTAATCCCATTCCTTTTCAGCTGCCTAATCATTCTGCTGCTTAAACAACTCAGCAGCAGTAGTATGAACAGCAGTTACAACTCAGAAGGACATATGACAGTGGCTACTGGCCAACATGACCTGCTGGCATTAGGCCAGTAGGGCATTTTTATTTTTTTCTCAGGGCTTGTGCTTTAAAAAAAAAAAAAGGAAAAAAAAAGCATAGCTCTAAAAAACAAAACAAAAAAACAACAACAATTTTTGTGGAGTTTGGTCTAACAAGCCTATGTGTTACGGTTTTCTGACACACAGACCAGGTTATGAAGTAAAAACACAGTTTTATTGAACTGGATAGTAAAATAGTGCCCCTAAGGGCCAGTACAAGAATAACAGTAATGGTAACACTGACAAGTGAATGCACACAATGATATAATGGAGAATAACCCCTAAGGGGTAATAGGTGCACAACAGCAGAAAGGATCAGGATAGGCCAACGCCCAGGATATATATCAAACAGTCTCTAGCAAGTAATGATAGAAATGGTGTCTGACTGAATACACTCTCAAGTAGAAATAGGAATGCGCCCTTATGACCAAAGCTGAACCAATACCACCTCCGTGGGCTGTCTGGGAATACTACTGCCAGTGCTGGAAACCAGAACCATAAACGCCCTTACTAGTTTACGTAATAACCCTGCGAGTGCCAAACAGATGGGGCCTGGACACCCCTTGGATGCCACAGTGAAGGTTACTGCACAAGCTGTATGGAGCCGGCGCACTGGAAGTGCGGCTTGAAAGCGTATCCTCTATAGTGAATAGGCCGGAGCCAGAGCACCCCTCCGGTGCAGCTACTACTGTAGCGAGCGGACTAACAGACACCGAGCACCGGTCGTCGGTGCACAGAGGGAGCTCGTAAGATACAGAGAGGAACACCAATAAGTGGCTCAGCAGTTAACCATATACTTGGATATTACGGAAGGCACACCACGGAGACCAATGGCACCGCACGGGTTAAGTGGTTCAGTATGAGAAGGAGTGACAGCAACCAGCATAAGGCAGAGTACCCTAGGTCACAGCTTACTGCCGAGAGAGAGAAACAGTGAGTCTCTATACAGTTCAGAATGTCGCCGGAGCGACTGCAGAGTACTGGAACACCGGAACAGGAACCAGACAGCAGCAGGCTTCACCAACGAGAAGCAGGTCAATCACGGAGCAGATTCAGCAGCCAGCAACGAGTCAGATCACGAAGTCGGGTCCTCAGCCAGAATCGGGTCAGATCACGGAGCAAGGTCTTCAGCCAGAATCGGGTCAGATCAAGGAGCAGGGTCATCAGCCAGAATCGAGTCAGATCACGGAGCAGGGTCTTCAGCCAGAATCGGGTCAGATCACGGAGCAGGGTCGTCAGCCAGAACCGGGTCAGATCACGGAGCAGGAACCGCAGAGTAGTCAGGCAAGCCGGGTCGGTACACAAGAGATACTGGAACTAGCAACAAAGCGTAGGAACAGGAACACCACGAAAGGGCAACTGACAAGTGCCCAACCTCCAGCATATAAAGGAACATCCTGGGCGGGCCAATCAGCTTCCTCCAATGCATAGGTATACAGCCAAGATTGACAGCAAAAACACGGGGACCGTGATACCATGTCCTACAAATGAATGTTTCTTCAGGGCTTGGGCCTCTAATAACTCTAAGTCCTACAAAGGCCTCTAACAACAAACCAAACAAATCATCCTCTACAAAATACTCTATCAAGTCAATTATCAGTCCACCCCCGTGGCAGCTTGTGTCAGGGGGTTCCTGTCTCTACCACTTTACATACAAATGTCTTATTTTATTTTATTGATTTTTTTTTTTTTATTAACATCCCCCAATAGCAGTCAAGAAACCCCCCAAAACAAATTCCCTGTTCAAATGATTCATTCATCCACCAACATAGGCTCCCTCCTGAGACCCCTTCATACCATGTCTTATGGTTTCTGTTTTATTTAGGATTTTTTTTTATTAACTGCCCCCCAATCCCAGTAAACAACCCCCCCAAAACCATCCCCTGTTCAACTGATTCTTTCCCCACACCCCACCAACACAGGTAACCCTCATGTCCCTTTTATACTATGTATTTGGGAAATAATATATATATTACTCTGTCTCTATTTATCTTGTTCTCTATTTATACTTTTTAAACAATTTCCAATTAATTTTCAAACAGATAAAAATGTTATCTTTTCTGCACTGAAACCAATGGTCATAATATTGTTCTCAGCTAGAAGGGTATCTAATACATTTTTAAAGGCATCTACATTATCTGCAAACACAGCCTTCGGAGACAAAGACTTTCACCACCTTACGGCCCTTGTGATAAAAAAAACTGCATAGCCCCTGGTGTTATTGGTTGACAACTGTTTTTTGCTTGGCTCTTTGAGCAAAGAGTTCCTCATAGGTTTTGTATTGGTCTTGAATATATGTAAATTGTAAATAGGATCCCCTTTTATCAGGCTCTGGGTTTTTGTTCTGCTTCTGTCCTTTCATGATTTTGCTGTTTCCTTACCTTAAAATTCTACTTGTTCTACATTCAAAGCTAAGTTTCCCTCCTCAGAATGTATCTTGCTGTTGTTGTTTTTATCCAGCACAGGACAGGAACCCCCCTGCAGAGCAGCAACAAAGGAACACTGTTTGACTCTTGCTGTGAGAGCTGTTGTGTTTCAATGACTTTTTCCTGGATTGGAAAGGGAGGCTTGGATCGTAGACAAAACACTTGGTCCATTGGGGCTCCCCCATATTGGATACTGTGTCAGAACTGTGCCAAGCCTTAATTTGTCTATGTACACAAGAATGTCAGCTAGAAATATATAAAAGCTGTGTGTGTGTGTAATCAATAAAAATAGTTTTCTTTTACCTTCTGTAGTAATATCCCTATATGTATATATAATAAATACAATTTCAATGGGTTCATCTACTTTAGTGAATATGTATAAAGAAAGCCAAAAACAGCCATTCATAGTTCCAAAGTGCAATCCCGCTTTAACTACACCAGGCAACAAATTCCCCACTTTTATCCCCTTATGTTTAACACACACACACTGATGTTAACTGAAATGACAAGGTTCAGAAAACTTGGATGATCCCAACTACAGATCAGCAAACAGAGGGGGTGAGGATAGACAGTTGCAGAGAGAAGGGAGCTGGGATCATCCACAGAAAAGGATCAGAAAAGAAAAACAGAGTTTGTGCTATATTCTTTAATGCTTTCTGGTCCTGCACCCCCATCCATTTCCTACCATGTGCAAAGTAACCACATTCTCCCACTTTTACTTGTCCTACGTTGCCCAGTTTCAAAGTATCTTTCCCCAGGGTAGGGAAACCCATTTACCGCAAAAATATTGTGGTAAAATTTACCCACCGTTGCTCTGGAGGAATTCCTTCAGTGACATGAAATTCCCTGCATACTTCCTAGTCTGGATAGTTATTCTAACATCTGTCTCCAATTACACACTTCTGTACAAAATGTAGACATATTTACAAGATTCTATATTCAGTTCTTTGCTAAAAAGTCTCTACAGGACTGTGACCATGGTCAGTTCATGTTTGTATGGATGACTCTATGTGAGTCATCTGTCTCCCACCATTCAATATCAGTAGATTCCCTGCAGTTGAGGCCCAGGACATCCATTGAAATCCACATGCCCAATCATGTTGCAACTCCTCCAGAAATGGTTCCTTGTATTCCCACTTCCCTTGGTTTTGGACCATTCTTAAAGGAAGCGAACAAAAATCCTACCATACTGGAATATTAGGAAACATGACAATACAACTCTTTTGGAATGTGATTCAACTATGACTTCCTTTTTTCATGGGACTCACATCAGATCCTTACAACGCTATCTGTTAAAACACACATTCCTCCCCCAAACCCAGAAAACAACTATTTGAGCATTCCATTCTCTACCTTCATTTAAACTGATGTTGCTTACTTACGATTTGTTGTAACTACTTCTCCATACAAGATCACCCATTCCCAGGACTGTTCTGGGAATTATATATAGTCAATATTTCAGTCCCGAGACCTTTATGTGACTGAAATGATGACCATTTATTTATCCAATTGTTGAAATAAAATGTTCATATAAAAGTCCCACTGTTGCAGCTCTCCTTTTTCTTCATGTATCTTCCAGATTTGGGAATGTGCACCCAGGAAATTGCTGCCACCTTCTCTTGTCTTCACTATATTTACACAGTATATATATATATATATATATATATATATATATATATATATATATATATACACACACATACAAATGCACATGTATACATACGCAAGATTCTTGCTCTCTATGCTTCTTAACATGCATTATATCTACTAGTCTAACACATTTCCCTCCTTTTGCCGTTGTGATACAATGTATACTCAATCCTGTGACGAAGTTCCATCATTATCCTCCAATGAGTTCCATCTCTATAATATCAACACTGTTTGAGAGAGTGAGAGAGAGAGAGAGCGAGAAAGATAGATAGATAGATAGATAGATAGATAGATAGATAGATAGATAGATAGAGATAAAAGAGAGAAAAAATTATAGTGAAAGAGAGAAACAAGAACAGAGAGAGAGAGAAACACACAAAAGAAAATTAAATCCTAAATGGAAAACCTGGGTCTGTCTGCTTTTCAACTATTTTCCATCATGCTTGTCTCCTGGAGAAACAAAAAAGAATAAAACATTAGTACCCTCCCCCAGGAACCCACACATTAACTCCCTGGGATATGTTGGCTTATTCTGGGTTAAACCTCCAAGTTATCACCCACAACAGTGTCCACCATCCCTGTACACACTCACCCATGCAACTTTCATGTGTCCCCCGACAAAACAAACAGCTGGAATATTAATGCACCCTCTCCTTCACTATAATATTATGGATATGTGCACAAATAGAGGTTGAAATGGAAAAATAATTATAATTTAAGTTGTCTCTGAGACCAGTATCATGTCACCCTGCTTGTGACATAATTCTGCCTTATGCCTGGTAACTTGCTCTTTTTTAAGAGATCACATTCAGTTTTTATTTTAGCATAATCTCTTTCTAGAATTTCATGTTCTCTTTTCACAAATCTACTAATATTTCCATCTATGTTTGCTCTTTACACTCCTGTACAATTTCCCCCCTCCCAAAACATTCCTAACTACTTCCCTCATCTCTTATCCTCCAGTTTTCACTATATCTCCTTCGCTGTGGTGCTTCCCATCTCTGCTTAAGGGCCTTACTGATAAGACTGTTCATATGGGTGGTCAATCCACCACTTATCTGCTCTCAGTAACAAGAGATCTTAATTTGTGGGGGTTAGGTCAAACAACCTCACAAAGTCTTGACATTGCCTAGGAAGCATGTCCAGAACCCTTGCAATGTGTGCTGGTGAGCCCTGTGCCATTGATCACTGTGGCTGGTGCAGAGTGTGCCAGAAGAAAACCCTTTGTGCCACCCCATGAGGTCCCTCTGTTGGCCTCATGGTAATCTAACTTACCTCTTTCTCTATATTCTTTTTACAAAAATGAGTTGCTGCTATTCTTTCTGCCTGATCAGACATACTTGCATTGAAGCCTAGCAATCTGCTCTAAAAGCTCAGTCCCCCCCTCTAAGTTAAAGCCTACCTTCTCAACTTTTTCAACCCCTCTTTCGAACTGGTGGGTAAAATCATTATAGTTATGAGTTGGCGTAGCACCCCACCATTGATGAAAATTGCCCTTGCCTCCCCATAGTCATAGGGTGTGTCTGCCTAGTAAACCCTGTGGGCATATCCATTGCAAGAAATGTTTCCAAAATGATGGCTGGTGCTTGCTGCACATAACCTCTGTTAGGTGAATATACATTCAGTGGGATATTGTGGCTCTCTAAACCCTGTGCTGACCCTTTTCCTTCTGCCCCCAATGAGTTCAAAGCTTGTTACAGCTTCGGACTGTACTTACATTCCACCTCCTGTTCTTCCGTTACTTTATTATTTCTACTTTCAATAACAGTATCCTGAAGTCCATTAATTGCCAACCATAGTAGTTGCTCCCAGGGCAGGTAACCTCAGGCAAAAATTATATTCATGGGCTTCAGATACATTTTCTGTTATTGGTACATTAATATACCTCAATTCTTGGACAATATCCTCTAATACCCTTATTGCATTAGTCACTGCCTGTACCACTGAACCTTTCCTTTTCTTTGCACTATATGAAATAATCACATACTTCAGTAGAGAAATAGTTTGCTCCTGGAAAACACGTCTTAAACCCTGTGATATTTCCTACAATCTTTGTTAATAAAATAACATTCTTTTAAACAAGCAAACTATTTACCAACACTCGTGGAAAACCACAAGACAAATACAAAATGACCACCGAATGAAAAACTAGGCCTGGATGGCTAACAGAAAACTGATCATTTAAACTTTTATTTTTAATAAAGTACATTTTTTTCCACCCAGTGTTGTCTACCAGTACCCCTAGATCTTTACCTAATGAGGATTATTCAAGTAGTTTCCTATTTAATGTATATGTACGATGTTAGTTTCTGCAAACCAAATGCATAATCTTACATTTATCTATATTAAATCCCATCTGCCAATACTCCATCCATTCACTCAATTATACCAAACACGTGCTCATGATCATCAATTTAATATGCAGGTTGAAACACAATCATTAACTGAAACAGAAATATCTGTGTAGGGGGGAATAAAACTAGGTGAGGAACAATCAAACTCAGCTAATAAGGTGAGGTTGCTGAAGACAGTTTAATATCAAAAGTCATACACCGGGGCAAGACTGAGCACAGCAACCAGACACAAATAGTAGTTACACTGCATCAGCAAGGTCTCTCTCAGTGTCACGGTTTATTATGACTCTCAGACACAAGTTTTAGGTAAAAATCAATTTTATTGAAATAATAAATTGATAACGAGGATGGTTAACACATACATACAGATACATACAGAATATAACAAGACAGAATGCAGACTCTACCGGTCCTGTCAATATACCGGACAGGACAGTCTGAAGAAGCTGAATGTTAGGCTCTACCGGCCTTGCCAGTACCGGGTAAGGCAACCTGTAGATGGAATAGCATAACGGTTCTACCGGCCTTACCAAATTACCGGGCAAGGCAGCCTCAAAAGATACACAATGTAGGCTCTACCGGCCCTGCCAATACCGGGTAAGGCAACCTCAGATGGAATGTGGCAAAAGGTTCTACCGGCCTTACCAATACCGGGCAGGGCAGCCCAGAGATAGTAGCAGCAGTCAGATGGTAATGGCAAATTGACAGGATCGTCAATTTGCCATTACCATCGGAGAGATGGCTCAGTTGGTTAAGGCACCAGCTGTAGAATCTGCTCAGACCGTGAGGTTTCAGGTTCTAGTCCCGGCAAGGTCAGCTCAGCCTTTCACCTTTCTAAGGTAGATAAAATGAGTCCAGGACATACTTGAAAACGAGAGACAATCTCAATGTATTCTTCCTGGTAAAATACTTTCACCAAAAAAAACCCAGTGTACACACACTGAGACCAACAGGGAGTAGTAAAGCCGCTAGACTTTGGAGCAAACCAGCGTCCGCACGCTGGGACCAACACAGGATTGTATAGCCGATAGGCTTTGGAGCAAACCAGTGACCGCACACTGGTGTAACAAGCAAGTTTGTATAGCCGCAAGGCTTTGGAGCAAACCAGCGTCCGCACGCTGTGACCAACACAAGACTGTATAGCCGATAGGCTTTGGAGCAAACCAGTGACCGCACACTGGTGTAACAAGCGAGTTTGTATAGCCGCAAGGCTTAGGAGTAAACCAGCGTCGCACGCTGGGACCAACACAGGATTGTATAGCCGATAGGCCTTGGAGCAAACCAGTGACCGCACACTGGTGTAACAAGCGAGTTTGTATAGCCGCAAGGCTTAGGAGTAAACGAGCGTTGCACACTGGGACCAACACAGGATTGTATAGCCGATAGGCCTTGGAGCAAACCAGTGACCGCACACTGGTGTAACAAGCGAGTTTGTATAGCCGCAAGGCTTAGGAGCAAACCAGCGTCCGCACGCTGTTACCAACACAAGACTGTACAGCCGATAGGCTTTGGAGCAAACCAGTGACCGCACACTGGAGTAACTAACAATGTCGCCTACGCGACCGGGCAGGAGGTCGCCAGGATACAGGAGACAGGCGATGAGATGACAGGAACCAGCAACGATCAGTCAGGTCAGGAAACAGCAGAGAAGAAGAACCGCAGGAACTGCAACACCAGAGACTAGGCCGGAACCAGGACTGGAACAACACAGCAGGCAGGAAACACTGGAACAGTAGAGATCAGGAACTCAGGAACACATGAGATCAGGAACTCAGGAACACTGGAACAGAGGCCCAGCTATCACTAGCATAGTGATAGCAAGAAGGTCAGAAACAACACGAAAGGGCACCCAAAGGGTGCCCAATCCAGGTTTAAATAGGCAATGAGAGGCGGGCTATCTGCAGACAGCCAATAGCAGCCCCCTGCTGGTGACAGACAAGGAACTGCAGCAATCACGGGCACCGTGATACTCAGGCAGACATTTCAAGGCAGACAGGGGTTTCCAGATGTGCAGTCCATGCGATTAGACAGTGCTGTCTCAAATTCATATGATTTTGCAATAGCTGGCTAGAGTCGATATTTACGTTTGTTGATTTGATCATTTTTTGCATTTGCAGCCAATTTTGATTTTTGCTCTAAATGGATGATGGTCACTTCCAAACTTTAAAATGATTTAAGACTGAGAAGTCAGTGAAAATCATTTTATTATTTGCAAGTATGAAGTCAATTTCACTTGTATTACCATTAGGGCTTTTCCATGTCCATTTTCTGTGGGCCTTTTTCCTGTAGAATGAATTAATGATGGTCAAATGTTGTTCTTCTGCAAATTGTATCAGTTGGTTGCCTCTGACATCTCTTTTTCCAGTTCCATGTGGTCCAGTTGACTTTTCTCCATTTTGGATCTTACCAGTTCCTGCTTTGAAATCTCCCAATACAAAGTTGTATTGGTAATTGTCCTGTTTGTAGTGGCATAATATGTCATCATTAAATTCTTTAACTTCATCATCACTGTGACTATTTGTAGGGGAATAAACTTGAATGATTTGAAGAACATAACAACTGTTTAGTTTGATAACACAGGAAGTTATTCTTTCTTAAATACTTTCTACTTTTAAGATTGAGTTTGTCAATCTTTAGTTAATCAAGAATCTGATTCCTCCACATCGTCCATTAGCACCTCTGCCATTAAGCTGGTCTTCCCATTGCTGCAGTAGGAAGTAACTCGCAAGCCTTCAGCAAATGACAACCATTGCTTTTGTTGTAAAGCCATGTTGAGGGAATGGACCATAATCTGCCACGCTGGTACAGTGCAGATTGGCAAATTTTTGATTGATTTAGTCTTAGCTCTGATCTTTTCACCTTGGGTGACCCTGCTAGGAGTATATGATCCTGATGTCATATATATGTATATATACATTTTTTTTCTGTTCCTGCCCCATTCCTATCACCGTCAACAAAACACAAACAAATCTCTGTTCAACCAATTCTTTCCCCAGACTCCACAGTACAGACCTAATAACAGCCAGATCAAGAAGGAACTTGGATCACAGCTGCCTGTGTATTTCCAACCAATCACACAGAATGTTTAGGTATTTGGTGTAAACATTCTTTGCTCACACTCACAGACATAACTAACACAGCAAAAATAACAGCCAGATCAGGAATGAACTTGGATCACAGCTATCCTTGTCTTTCCAATCAGTCACACAGAATTATGGGGCATTTGGGTTATTCTCCTTTCTCACACCCCCAGACACCCCCACTTAGTCACATACGATTTTGGGGCAAATCCCCTTTCTGTCTTTTTCTCCCCTAGAGTGACTCCAGACTCCCCTAATAAAGAGAACAAATGTCCTGCCTATATGACACTCTAAACTAAGCTTCAGCTGCACTTTATTAGTCTGTCTTCTCTAACTGAAAAATGTGCTGCTCTCTCTTCCTCTCTCAAACACAGAATGGCATGCTGCGGCAACCTGACACCCCTTTTATACTATTTCTGCTGGAAAATAAGGGAAACTTGCCATATGGTGTGTAGAAATTCAGTCTTTCTATTAATTTCAGTGCAATGAGATAGGTAAGAAATATGGAAAAATGGCATGTTTCGTCAAAAAGTCAAATTTTTCTCCTGTTTCACTTCTGAGGCGAAAATGTTCACCCATCCCTATTTAGAAGAGGAGAGAGCTGTTAATAAGACGATATGTGTTTCCTGAAGTGTTTGAAGTCCGTTTGACTTACTGTTAGGTTAGTGAGGGTCAGTCAAGGAAGAGTTAGTGTTAGGGCAGTGAGGGGCACTTGGATTGTGTGGTTAGTGTTAGGGCAGTGAGGAATGGTCATTCAAATTATTAATTAGTTTAGGACAGTGAGCATCATTCAAATTGTGTGAGTTAGTGTTAGGGCAGTAATGGTCAGTGTAGAGTGTAGTGTGAGTGGCATATCTTTTTGTTATTATTTTATTTTTTATTTTTCTTTAATTTCTTTGATAATTTTTTTATAATACTTATTTTTTTATAACAGACCTTTTTTGCAATGTCAATCAGTAAGACTTGAAACGGAGGGGGATGAACTGGGGCATCATCATCAGGAGGGTGTAGGCCACACCTAAATAGGTGTGTTATTTCAATTCCCAAGATGGAAGGAGAGGCATCAACTGTTAGCAGAGGTGCCACTGCTACTGACACCACCAGCAGCACTGCAGTGGAGCCCCAGCCACTTGCATCAATAATGGTGGTGATGCCAGGTGCACCACCCTTGTCACCTAGTAATTTAGACAATGGTGACTGCTCCTCATGGTAACAGTTGATGAGGCTGAAAAAAGACATGCGTCCATCAAGTCCATCCCATGCCAAAAACACCCCTGTTGATCCAAAGGAAGGCAAAAAAAGCCCTCTGAAGCCATTTCCAATTTAGCCCCAAGTGGGTAAAAAAATTCCTTCCTGACTCCAAATGGCAGTCAATTAGTTCCCTGTATCAACATCCTATCTGCATTGAAGCCATCTGTCATTGTTTTCAATATTGGTCTGTGCTAGATAGGCATCCATTGCTTTTTTGAAAGCAATTGCATTATCCGCAAGTACAACATCCGGAGGCAAAGAATTCCATAGCTTTACCACCCTTACTATAAAAAATCCCTGCCTTTGTTTTAGTCCAAAGCACCTTTCCTCTAGTTTTAATGGATGACATTTTGTTGTTAACTCAGCTCTTTGTGTAAATAATTAATTGGATAGTTCTTTCTAATGACCTTGAATGTATTTGTAAATAGTAATCATACCACACCTTAGACATCTCTTCTCTAATATAAACAAACCCAGTTCGGCTAGTCTCTCTTTATAACAGGGTCCTCATCATCTCCAAAGCTTCCATCTCCAGACATGCATGGAATGGCACAGAGAGGGAATAGAAAGGGGGGATTTGGAAGACAGAGTACAATTGGAGGCAGGTGTAGCAGGTGTACATAACAAAAAATGAAAATAAAAATTAGATTGGTTACTCTAGGGTGGTCTGTTATTCAACATAACCAAAGTTACACAGAATAAAGTCCATGCATATACAGTGAGGGAAAAATTATTTGATCCCCAGCTGATTTTGTACATTTGCCAACTGACAAAGAAATTATCAGTCTATAATTTTAATGCTAGGTTTATTTGAACAGTGAGAGACAGAATAACAACAAAAAAATCCTGAAAAACGCATTTCAAAAAAGTTATAAATTAATTAGCATTTTACTAAGTGAAATAAGTATTGGACCCCTTTGCAAAACATGACTTAGTACTTGGTGGCAAACCCTTGTTGGCAATCACAGAGGTCAGACGTTTCTTGTAGTTGGCCACCAGGTTTGCACACATCTCAGGAGGGATTTTGTCCCACTCCTCTTTGCAGATACTCTCCAAGTCATTAAGGTTTCAAGGCTGACGTTTGGCAATTTGAACCCTCAGCTCTATCCACAGATTTTCTATGGGATTAAGGTCTGGAGACTGGCTAGGCCACTCCACGGCCTTAATGTGCTTCTTCTTTAACCACTCCTTTGTTGCCTTGGCCATGTGTTTTGGGTCATTGTCATTGCTGGAATACCCATCCACGACCCATTTTCAATGCCCTGACTGAGGGAAGGAGGTTCTCACCCAAGATTTGATGGTACATGACCCCGTCCATCGTCCCTTTGATGCAGTGAAGTTGTCTTGTCCCCTTAGCAGAAATATACCTCCAAAGCATAATGTTGCCACCTTCATGTTTGACGGTGGGGATGTTGTTCTTGGTGTCATAGGCAGCATTCCTCCTCCTTCAAACACGGTGAGTTGAGTTGATGCCAAAGAGCTCGATTTTGGTCTTATCTGACCACAACACTTTCAACCATTTCTCCTTTGAATCATTCAGACGTTCATTGGCAAACTTCAGACGGGCCTGTACATGTGCTTTCTTGAGCAGAGGGACCTTGCGGGCGCTGCAGGATTTCAGTCCTTCATGGTGTAGTGTTACCAGTTGTTTCCTTGGTGACTATGGTCCCAGCATCCTTGAGATCATTGACAAGATCCTCCCATGTAGTTCTGGTTCCACACTGATCTCATGATTATTGAAACTCCACGAGGTGAGCTCTTGCATGTAGCCCCAGACCGAGGGAGATTGACAGCTATTTTGTGTTTCTTCCAGTTGCGAATAATTGTACCAGCTGTTTTCACCTTCTCACCAAGCTGCTTGGCGATGGTCTTGTAGTCCATTCCAGCCTCGTGCATGTCTACAATCTTCTCCCTGACATCCTCTGACTTCTCTTTGGTCTTGGCCATGGTGGATAGTTTGAAATCTGATTGATTGCTTCTGTGGACAGGTGTCCTTTATACAGGTAACAAGCTGAGATTAGAAGCATTCCCTTTAAGAGTGTGATCCTAATCTCAGCTTGTTACCTGTATAAAAGACACCTGGGAGCCAGAAATCTTGCTGATTGATAGGGGAGTATTGAACAAACCTGATAATTTAGTATATATTACAGTGAGTTAACACCACGGGTTAATAATGTATAGTTACAAATACCAAAAAGAGAAATAATGCTAAGGAGCAAACACCGCGGATCAATAAATCCACCGTGTTAAACCTTGCTAGTTAACCCGTTCAGTGTCAAACGGAAGTACTGATAGACCCTCAATAAAACATAACCTTTACTAAGTTACATGATAAAATCTCTCAAAATTAACTAATGTTAAAAAATACAACGGCTACTAAAACAAAAGGCTCAGCCGTGTATTACAAAGTATAAAGGGTATTTCTCCGAAAGGCAATGGTAATAAGTGTATACATACTCCCAGATATTATCGCTCACTGTCCCTACACTTGGGCAGGAAAGAGTAGAAAAAAAGTATAGATACCTATAGCTTGTGTCACAGACATACAAGCACTTGTATTACCTCCCGGATCAGTGTAAAACTTCACCGGTAACCATCCCTGTTCTTAGTTAAGGAAAGAAAGCACCCTTCAGTATGGGTGTAAGTAACGTGACAGTACCCTATTACCAGTTACTATACTATTAGAGAAAGTACGGGAGTGTGACGAAACGCGTTGGGCAGTTTAAGGGTTAATATTTCTCCGGATGACGATGGTCACACTCCCGTACTTTCTCTAATAGTATAGTAACTGGTAATAGGGTACTGTCACGTTACTTACACCCATACTGAAGGGTGCTTTCTTTCCTTAACTAAGAACAAGGACGGTTACCGGTGAAGTTTTACACTGATCCGGGAGGTAATACAAGTGCTTGTATGTCTGTGACACAAGCTATAGGTATCTATACTTTTTTTCTACTCTTTCCTGTCCAAGTGTAGGGACAGTGAGCGATAATATCTGGGAGTATGTATACACTTATTACCATTGCCTTTCGGAGAAATACCCTTTATACTTTGTAATACACGGCTGAGCCTTTTGTTTTAGTAGCCGTTGTATTTTTTAACATTAGTTAATTTTGAGAGATTTTATCATGTAACTTAGTAAAGGTTATGTTTTATTGAGGGTCTATCAGTACTTCCGTTTGACACTGAACGGGTTAACTAGCAAGGTTTAACACGGTGGATTTATTGATCCACGGTGTTTGCTCCTTAGCATTATTTCTCTTTTTGGTATTTGATTGATAGGGGGTCAAATACTTATTTCACTCAGTAAAATGCAAATCAAGTTATAACTTTTTTGAAATGCATTTTTCTGGATTTTTTGTTGTTACTCTGTCTCTCACTGTTCAAATAAACCTACCATTAAAATTATAGACTGATCATTTCTTTGTCAGTGGGCAAAAGTACAAAATCAGCAGGGGATCAAATATTTTTTCCCTCGCTGTATATTTAATACATGGCAAATATAAACTGCCAGTTGTCAAGACTGTTTGAACATTTATTTTCCTAAAGTGCCATGACAATAAGAATGCTGGAGGTGTCATAATAAAACACTATTCCTAAACCTGTCTATTCTAAGCCAGAAAACAACATTTTTCAGGGCTAGCCTTGTTTGAAGCCCAAAATCAATTTTTTTTTCAAGCCCAGCCTGCTGTAATTGTTTGAAAGGATCACTTTCAGTAAGCTTCACTTTTTAACTGTCCCTATCAGCATCCACAAAATAGCACACTCCCTGTGCAACTGCTTCCTCCCCGGACTACACTGATAGCCAGTTCATAAGCAGCTCGGATCTTAGCAGCCTATGAGTTCCCAGTCAGTCGCACATTATTTTTTGATACTTGGGGTAAAGCTTCTCCCTTTGCTTCACTGTCCCCCAGAGTGTCCCAGACTCACCTAACACAAAGAACAAATCTCTTGCTTACAAGACTCTCTAAACTACATCCCAGTTTCACTTTATTTCACTATCCTAACCAGTTGCAAAATTGTGCTGCTTTCTCTTTGTCTAACAAATACAGAATGGCATACCCCGTTCATACTATGCCTACCTGGAAAGAAGGCAAACTTGCCACATTGTGTGGGTAAAATTCAGTCTTATCATTGATTTCAGCATAATGAGCTAGATGCACTTTTCACAAAACATTTCTAGCTTAGTGTGATATTTCATATTTTGCCTGTTTCTTCTTTGAGGTGAAAAGTTTTGCCTTCCTCTACTGGTAAAACCAATTGTTTTATTTGCCATTACTCCACTGGGTCATACCCACTTCATATTATGCCTGTGGGAAAAAAAGAAAAACTTGCAATGTTGTGTGGGTAAAATTCAGTCTTACCATTGATTTAAATGTAATGAGCAAGATGTACTCTTCATGAAACATTTCCAGCTTAGTGGGACATTCCATTTTCTGTCTGTTTCTCTTTTGAGGTGAAAAGTTTTGCCTGTCCCGGCTGGTCCCACCAATTGTTTTAATTGCCATTACTCCACTGGGTCATCATTTTCTGCCTGAAACAAAGTGATCCTGCAGATAGGCAGTAACCCTCTCATAGGCAGTGGGGCCACTCCTTCGAGTTATATTATGTTTATGTGTGTCAGTTACCAGGAAGCAAGTCTGATAGAGAAGTGTCTGTGCCATCACCTCCACCACATACACCAACCTGACTACCATGCCCACCCTCACCACCACCATCAGTACAACCCATGTTAGACTACCTCTAAATTACCATAATGACTTTCTGTGATGATTAAAGATTCTGTGTGTTCTCTTGGCATGTTGTTGATGCTGTTGAGGGAAATAATCCATTTTTTGATGTCCCTATGTTTTCTATTTCATTTTTGGGCCCATACTTTTCTCTCTCTCCTTCTTCTAATACAATATTTAACTTATCTATAGGGATTTCTTTATAAGCTTTGACAGAATCTGATTCCCCAGAGAAATTCCCCTGAATCTCTATGTTGGTAATGATATTTTTACAGAAGTCTTATTATATCACTTAAGGGTTTTTTTAAGTTATTTGTATACACTTGAGTACCACTTGAATTGACTGCATTGAGTATTTTGTTCTGTAATTACATTTTGCATGCCAGTGGATCTTCACTGCATGAAAGCCAATTATATAATTCTGACACTAGATCACTGCTTCAGTTAGAATTCAGTTCTCACTGCATAAGAACTTTGTACCCTATGCTAGGCTATTACCTTTATTTTATGAACCACCAATGGAGGCCTTGGAAACACTCAACACTAGCCTCCCTTTTTTCCATGACCTGCCTGCCACAATTTGCAGTCTTGCCCCATGCGTTATTTTTTACTATCTCCTACCTGCATGAGCTGCATTCTTCTCCATGACTCCTCTGGCCTTAAAAACTTCAGCTCTGAACTCTGAAGGTATGGCATACACTGCTATTCCAACTGCCTTATCATTGGCTTATGATTCATGGTTTTATTTTTCACGGGCTTGCATTACATCTATACTTTAAAGTGTCAATAAATCAATGAATATTTTCAATTGCTGAGCAAATCATTTCTATAAATACAGTTATAGTTTTTATATGCAGATCAAACCAAATATATAAACACGGGGGCTAGATTGGAAATGGCTCCAGAGGGCTTTTTTGCCTTCCTCTGGATCAACAGGGATGTTTTTGGCATGGGCTGGACTTAATGGACTCATGTCTTTTTTCAGCCTCATCTACTATGTTACTATGCTGAACAGTGTAGTAGTGTATGCAGTTTTACATAATTGCAGTGTTAGTTTCTATACAATTGTTAATGTTTACATTAAAATACACAAGTTTTCATTATTGTGTCCATCATCATTTCTAGAACATAACACTAAATACATTTGCAAAGAGAAATACACATTTCACTATGATAGAATGGGGAAGCCAAAAAAAGGGGATCCTTAAAATTTTGTTAAGATGAAGGAGTTTGGGTAAGTAAAATAACTTAATGATAAAATGTAATTTTGAACTCATGTTGACCAAATGCAATGAATCTGAGTGTTCATTAGAACTTTTGGTAATGAAATGGAGTAAAAAAAAATAATACAGCTGTTTCTTTGTGAAACAATGAAGGCTGCATACTGGAGATTTTTTATGAGAGCAGCGTGGAACTTAACAGACCTGTTTATGATGTGCTGAATAATGTAAGTGGCTAAAATCAAATCAGAAAACAAGGCAAAAAATAAAGAGAAATATTTTAGGACATTTCTGGAATTTCTTGACAAACAGATATCTCTATAGAGTACTTGCCAACAATTGTCTGTTATGTGCTTAACCCTTTGAGTGCCAGAGAAGTAGCCAACACATTGGCACTCAAAAGATTAATGGGGCAAATGTAATAAACTGGGTTAAATTGACCTCACCTCAGATATATTCCAATTCAAGTTACACCACAAGAAGCTAAAATTAAGTGACAGGGAGTTGAAGAGCCTGTAAAAGTGCAGATTGCCAGTAATGTAATATATCTAATTTCATATACAGTGATGTTCAATGGATGTTTCATTGGGATCTGAAAAGTTCTATAATGTAATGGCTTGAATAGAACAAAGCCACCAGAAAATCCTTCACTGACAAAGAAATGATCAGTCTATAATTTTAATAGTAGGTTTATTTGAACATTGAGAGACAGAATAACAACACAAATATCCAGAAAAATGCATTTCAAAAAAGTTTTAAATTGATTTGCATTTTACTGAGTGAAAAAAATATTTTACCCCCTATCAATCAGCAAGATTTCTGGCTCCCAGGTGTCTTTTATACAGGTAACAAGCTAAGATTAGGAGCACTCTCTTAAAGGGAGTGCTTCTAATCTCAGCTTGTTACCTGTATAAAAGACAACTGTCCACAGAAGCAATCAATCAATCAGATTCCAAACTCTCCACCATGGCCAAGCCCAAAGAGTTGTCCGAGGATGTCAGGACAAGACTGCAGACTTACACAAGACTGGAATGGGCTACAAGACCATCACCAAGCAGCTTGGTGAGAAGGTGACAACTGTTGGTGTGATTATTTGCAACTGGAAGAAACACAAAATAACTGTCAATCTCCCTCGTTTGGGGCTCCATGCAAGATCTCACCTCGTGGCATGTAAATGATCATAGGACATACTTGAAAACGAGAGGAATCTCAATGTATTCTTCCTGGTAAAACATTTTATAAATAAATAAATAAATGATCATGAGAATGGTGAGGAATCAGCCCAGAAGTACACGGGAGGACCTTGTCAGTGATCTCAAGGCAGCTGGGACCATAGTCACCAAGAAACAATTGGTAACACACTACGCCGTGAAGGACTATAATCCTGCAGTGCCTGCAAGTTCCCCCTGTTCAAGAAAGCACATGTACAGGCCCATCTGAAGTTTGCCAATTAACATCTGAATGATTCAGAAGAGAACTGGGTGAAAGTGTTGTGGTCAGATGAGACCAAAATCAAGCTCTTTGGCATCAACTCAACTCGCTGTGTTTGAAGGAGGAGGAAAGCTGCCTATGACCACAAGAACACCATCCTCACCGTCAAACATGGAGGTGGAAATATTATGCTTTGGAGGTGTTTTTCTGCTATGGGGACAGGACAACTTCACCGCATCAAAGGGACAATGGACGGGGCTGAAGGTTCGAGTTGCCAAACGTCAGCCTTGAAACCTTAATGACTTGGAGAGGATCTGCAAATAGGAGTGGGACAAAATTCCTCCTGAGAAGTGTGCAAACCTGGTGGACAACTACAAGAAACATCTGATCTCTGTGATTGCCAACAAGGGCTTTGCCACCAAGTACTAAGTCATGTTTTGCAAAGGGGTCAAATACTTATTTCACTCAGTAGAATGCAAATCAATGTATAACTTTTTTGAAATGCATTTTTCGGGATATTTTTGTTGTTATTCTGTCTCTCACTGTTCAAATAAACGTACCATTAAAGTTATAGACTGATCATTTCTTTGTTAATGGGAAACTGTCATGGTTCATTATGACTCTCAGACACAAGTTTTAGGTAAAAATCAATTTTATTGAAATAAGAAATTGATAACGTAGGATGGCAAACACATACATACAGATATATACAGAATATAACAAGATAGAAGGCAGACTCTACCGGTCCTGTCAATATACCGGAGAGGACAGTCTGAAGTAGCAGAATGTTAGGCTCTACCGGCCTTGCCAATACCGGGTAAGGCAGCCTCAAAAGATTCAATGTAGGCTCTACCGGCCCTGCCAATACCAGGTAAGGCAACCTCAGATGGAATGTGGCAAAAGGTTCTACCGGTCTTACCAATACCGGGCAGGGCAGCCCAGAGATAGTAGCAGCAGTCAGATGGTAATGGCAAATTGACAGGATCGTAAGCAACCCAGTGTACACACACTGAGACCAACAGGGGAATCGTAAAGCCGCAAGACTTTGGAGCAAACCAGCGTCCGCACGCTGGGACCAATACTGACTTGTATAGCCGATAGGCTTTGGAGCAAACCAGTGACCGCACACTGGTGTAACAAGCAAGTTTTGTATAGCCGCAAGGCTTAGGAGCAAACCAGCGTCCGCACGCTGGGACCAACACAGGATAGTATAGCCGATAGGCTTTGAAGCAAACCAGCGTCCGCACGCTGGGACCAACACAGGATTGTATAGCCGATAGGCTTTGGAGCAAACCAGTGACCGCACACTGGTGGAACAAGCGAGTTTGAATAACTGCAAGGCTTTGGAGCAAACCAGCGGCCGCACGCTGGGACCAACACAGGATTGTATAGCCGATAGGCTTTGGAGCAAACCAGTGACCGCACACTGGTGGAACAAGCGAGTTTGAATAACTGCAAGGCTTTGGAGCAAACCAGCGTCCGCACGCTGGGACCAACACAGGATTGTATAGCCGATAGGCTTTGAAGCAAACCAGTGACCGCACACTGGTGGAACAAGCAAGTTTGAATAACTGCAAGGCTTTGGAGCAAACCAGCGTCCTCACGCTGGGACCAACACAGGATTGTATAGCCGATAGGCTTTGGAGCAAACCAGTGACCGCACACTGGTGGAACAAGCGAGTTTGAATAACTGCAAGGTTTTGGAGCAAACCAGCGTCCGCACGCTGGGACCAACACAGGATTGTATAGCCGATAGGCTTTGGAGCAAACCAGTGACCGCACACTGGTGTAACAAGCGAGTTTGAATAACTGCAAGGCTTTGGAGCAAACCAGCGTCCGCACGCTGGGACCAACACAGGATTGTATAGCCGATAAGCTTTGGAGCAAACCAGTGACCGCACACTGGTGGAACAAGCGAGTTTGAATAACTGCAAGGCTTTGGAGCAAACCAGCGTCCGCACGCTGGGACCAACACAGGATTGTATAGCCGATAGGCTTTGGAGCAAACCAGTGACCGCACACTGGTGTAACAAGCGAGTTTGTATAGCCGCGAGGCTTAGGAGCAAACCAGCGTCCGCACGCTGGGACCAACACAGGATTGTATAGCCGATAGGCTGTGGAGCAAACCAGTGACCACACAGTGGAGTAACAAGCAATATCGCCGATGCGACCAGGCAGGAGGTCGCCAGGATACAGGAGACAAGCGATGCGATGACAGGAACCAGCAACGATCAGTCAGGTCAGGAAACCGCAGAGAAGAAGTTCATCAAGAACTGCAACACCAGAGACTAGGCCGGAACCAGGACTGGAATTACTCAGCATGCAGGAAACACTGGAACAGTAGAGATCAGGAACTCAGGAACACATTAGAACAGGAACTCAGGAACACTGGAACAGAGGCCCAGCTATCACTGGCATAGTGATAGCAAGAAGGTCAGAAACAACACGAAAGGGCACTCAAAGGGTGCCCAATCCAGGTTTAAATAGTCAATAAGAGGCGGGCTATCTGCAGACAACCAATAGAAGCCCCCTACTGGTGACAGACAGGGAACTGCAGCAATCACGGGCACCGTGATAGTACCCCCCTTTCAAAGACCCCCTCTCCTAGAATAGGGTTTAGGTTTCTGTGGGTAATTGGCATGAAAGACCCTAGTTAGCCTAGGTGCATGAAGGTCCTCACTATCCACCCATGATCGATCCTCAGGACCGTACCCTTTCCAATGTACCAGATACTGTACCCTTCCTCTAAGCCTACGGGAATCAATAATGCTCTGAACCTCGTACTCCTCCTGGCCCTCGACCTCAACAGGCCCTGGCACCACAGGTGTGGTAGTATAGCGATTGCAAACCAGAGGCTTAAGAAGGGACACATGGAACACATTATGGATGCGCATGGATGCAGGTAGGTCTAGTGCATAGGAGACAGGGTTAATTTTACGAATAACTCTGTATGGACCAATAAACTGAACAAGTGCCCTCTGAACTTGTGCCCATGTGAAACAGAGTTGCTCGATATGCTCATCCAGAGCTGGAATCTGTTGCGTCTGAAATGAATCTGGAAGCAAACAGGGCTGGAACCCATAATTAATCAGAAACGGAGAGCTCCCAGATGAAGAATTGACCGCACAGTTCCTGGCGAACTCTGCCCAGGGCAACAAGTCGGACCAATTGTCATGATGGTCAGTAACGAAACAATGGAGAAATTGTTCCAAGCCCTGATTAGTAGTGATGAGCGAGCATGCTCGGCCGAAGCTCGGTTCGGCTCGAGCATCGCTCTGCTCGGCACATGGCGGTACTAGTACGAGTACCGCATGTGCTCGCCCGCCATCTTCGGGTCTCCTCCCCGCACGTTTCGTGGCTGCTGCGCAGCCAATAAACGTGCAGGGAGGCTCTGACATCAGTGTAATGCCAGCAGCCATGTTGGCTGCTGGCATTACACTGATTGGCTGGCCAGAACCCGTGATCGGGTGCTGTATAGCACCTGACCAGCGAGTTCGGCTCAGTCTTAGCCAGGGAGAGATGAGGATAGGAAGGGAAAGTCAGTGTAGGGAGAAGAAAAGTGTTGTTGAACAAAAAAAAGACCCAAAAGTCCTTTTTAGGACTACTGTGTGTGGGGGCAGCAGTTTATTTTGTTTGGGGGGGCAGAGATTTAAAAAAAAAACATGTCACATATTCCGTTCACTGTGCCTAGCCGCAGATTAGCAGCACATTCTGTTTAGTGTGCAAAGTTGCAGATTAGCAGCACATTCTGTTTAGTGTGCAAAGTTGCAGATTAGCAGCACATTCTTTGTAGTGTGCAAAGTTGCAGATTAGCAGCACATTCTGTTTAGTGTGCAAAGTTGCAGATTAGCAGCACATTCTGTTCAGTGTGCAAAGTTGCAGATTAGCAGCACATTCTTTTTAGTGTGTAAAGTTTCAGATTAGCAGCACATTCTGTTTAGTGTGCAAATTTTCAGATTAGCAGAACATTCTGTTTAGTGTGCAAAGTGTTAAATATCAAAGTCACATATTCCATTCACTGTGCCGAGCCGCAGATAAGCAGCACATTCTGTTTAGTGTGCAAAGTTGCAGATTAGGAGAACATTCTGTTTACTGTGCAAAGTGTAAAATATCAAAGTCACATATTCCATTCACTGTGTCTAGCCGCAGATAAGCAGCACATTCTGTTTAGTGTGCAAAGTTGCAGATTAGGAGAACATTCTGTTTACTGTGCAAAGTGTAAAATATCAAAGTCACATATTCCATTCACTGTGTCTAGCCGCAGATAAGCAGCACATTCTGTTTAGTGTGCAAAGTTGCAGATTAGGAGAACATTCTGTTTACTGTGCAAAGTGTAAAATATCAAAGTCACATATTCCATTCACTGTGCCGAGCCGCAGATAAGCAGCACATTCTGTTTAGTGTGCAAAGTTTCAGATTAGCAGAACATTCTGTTTAGTGTGCGAAGTGTAAAATATCAAAGTCACATATTCCATTCACTGTGCCTAGCCGCAGATAAGCAGCACATTCTGTTTAGTGTGCAAAGTTTCAGATTAGCAGAACATTCTGTTAAGTGTGCAAAGTGTAAAATATCAAAGTCACATATTCCATTCACTGTGCCGAGCCGCAGATAAGCAGCACATTCTGTTTAGTGTGCAAAGTTGCAGATTAGGATAACATTCTGTTTAGTGTGCAAAGTGTAAAATATCAAAGTCACATATTCCATTCACTGTGCCTAGCCGCAGATAAGCAGCACATTCTGTTTAGTGTGCAAAGTTTCAGATTAGCAGAACATTCTGTTTACTGTGCAAAGTGTAAAATATCAAAGTCACATATTCCATTCACTGTGTCTAGCCGCAGATAAGCAGCACATTCTGTTTAGTGTGCAAAGTTGCAGATTAGGAGAACATTCTGTTTACTGTGCAAAGTGTAAAATATCAAAGTCACATATTCCATTCACTGTGTCTAGCCGCAGATAAGCAGCACATTCTGTTTAGTGTGCAAAGTTGCAGATTAGGAGAACATTCTGTTTACTGTGCAAAGTGTAAAATATCAAAGTCACATATTCCATTCACTGTGTCTAGCCGCAGATAAGCAGCGCATTCTGTTTAGTGTGCAAAGTTGCAGATTAGGAGAACATTCTGTTTACTGTGCAAAGTGTAAAATATCAAAGTCACATATTCCATTCACTGTGCCGAGCCGCAGATAAGCAGCACATTCTGTTTAATGTGCAAAATTGCAGATTAGGAGAACATTCTGTTTACTGTGCAAAGTGTAAAATATCAAAGTCACATATTCCATTCACTGTGTCTAGCCGCAGATAAGCAGCACATTCTGTTTAGTGTGCAAAGTTGCAGATTAGGAGAACATTCTGTTTACTGTGCAAAGTGTAAAATATCAAAGTCACATATTCCATTCACTGTGCCGAGCCGCAGATAAGCAGCACATTCTGTTTAGTGTGCAAAGTTGCAGATTTGCAGCACATATTCCGTGTAATATGAAGAAGGCGGGTAAAAAGGGACGGGGAAGTGGACGTGATCCTGATAGTTCAGGGCGCGGGTCAGGACGCGTAGAAACTGTGCCTGGTGCCAGAGCACAAGAAAGAAAGACATCCACCATACCTAGCTTCATGTCTCAGTTTACAGGGCGTCGCAGGACATCACTCTCGAGGTCAGACCACTGCGAACAGGTGGTTGGTTGGATTTCAGCTGATACTGCTTCCAGTCGGTTAAGCACCACCCTGTCTTCCACCAAGTCCACTCTCAGTAGCCAAGAGTCTGGTCAACATAATCCTCACCCTGATCATCCTTCCTCCCACCATAGAGGGTCTGGTCAAAGAAGTGATCCCACACTGGGATATAGTGAGGAGCTCGTCTCATCACCAATCCTTAATTTGAACCTCTCTCCAAGCACGCTTGCAGAGGAACATTACATCTTGTGCCCTGATTCACAACCTCTAGAGGGTACCCAATCACAAGAAGATGACAGAGGTGAACGGCATTTAAGGTCAAAGGAAGTGGATGATGATGATGATGAGACACAGTTGCCATCAAATCAACCACTTTTACTGTCTCAAGACCTTGATGAGGAGGATGATATACAGTTGTCAATGACTGAGTATGTGGTGGGATCAAGACATGAGGAGGATGATCAGAGTGAGGAAGTGGAGGAGGACTTGGTGGAGGATGAGGTGACTGACCCCACCTGGGAAGGTGGAGAGCCGAGCGATGACAGCAGTCCTGAGGGTGAGCCATCTGCAGCACCGCAACAGGCTGGAAGAGGCAGTGGTGTGGCTACAGAAAGAAGGCGGACCGCACCAAACCGGCCCGCAAATGTTCCACGGAGCACCTCCTTGCGTAAATCTCCCTTGCCAAGGGGTAGGTGTTCCGCGGTATGGCGTTTTTTTAAGGAAAGTGCGGACGACAAAAGAATTGTAGTTTGCAACCTGTGCCACACCAGAATGAGCCGAGGCATGAACACTAGAAACCTCACCACCACCAGCATGATCCGACACATGGCATCCAAGCACCGTAATAAGTGGGAGGAACGCCCGAATCGCCAATCTGTGTCTGCAGGCCACACCACTGCCTCCTCTTCCCCTGTTTTCGGTGCCGGCCAATCGCCTGTCGAAGGCGCAGGCCCGCATACCTCCCGCCCTGCACCTGTACCATCTGAAGCACCATCAGCGACAACATCCACTTCCCTGTCCCAACGCAGTGTCCAAATGTCGTTACCCCAGGCATTTGAGCGCAAGCGAAAATACCCAGCCACCCACCCACAGGCCATAGCACTAACCTCACACCTTTCCAAATTACTGGCCATCGAAATGCTGCCATTTAGGCTTGTGGAGACTGAGTCCTTCCGCAGCCTGATGGCAGCAGCTGTCCCTCGGTACGCAGTCCCCAGCCGCCACTACTTTTCCCGGTGTGCCGTCCCCGTCTTACACCACCATGTGTCCCGTAACATCACCCGTGCCCTGACCAACGCAGTTACTGGGAAGGTCCACTTAACGACTGACACATGGACAAGTGCTTGTGGCCAGGGACGCTACATTTCACTGACGGCACACTGGGTGAATGTCGTGGAGGCTGGGAGCGACTCGGACCCTGGGATGGCACAGGTGCTACCCACGCCGAGGATTGCGGGCCCTACCTCCATCAGGGTTTCCGCCAGCACCTACGTTATTGGCTCCTCCTCCTCCGTTTCCACCTCCGAATTCTCTGCGCGCAGCGCCACTCACCCATCAGCCGGTAGCTGGAAGCAGTGTAGCACTGCAGTGGGGAAGCGTCAACAGGCCGTGCTGAAGCTGATCTGCCTTGGGGACAAACAGCACACGGCCTCAGAGCTGTTGCAGGGGATTAGTCACCAGACCGAGCAGTGGCTCTCGCCACTCAACCTGCAACCAGGCATGGTTGTGTGTGATAATGGGCGTAACTTGGTGGCGGCTTTGGAGCTCGGCAAGCTCACACACGTACCATGCCTAGCGCATGTATTTAATTTAGTGTTTCAGCGATTTCTAAAAACCTACCCCAATTTGCATGATCTCTTGACCAAGGTGCGCCGCGTGTGTGCACATTTCCGTAAGTCATCTACAGCTTCAGCCGGCCTGTTGAAGCTGCAGCAGCACTTACAATTGCCAGCTCACCGGCTGCTGTGTGACGTGAGCACGCGCTGGAACTCCACCTTCCACATGTTGGCCCGGCTTTGTGAGCAGCAGAGGGCAGTAGTGGAGTACCAGCTGTTACACGGTCGTCGCCTCTCCGTTCAACTTCCTGTAATCAGAAGTGAGGAGTGGGAATGGATGTCAGACCTCTGTGAGGTTTTACGCAATTTTGAGGAATCGACACAGATGGTGAGCGGCGATAACGCTATTATCAGTGTAACCATCCCACTTCTGTGTCTACTGAAACGCTCGCTGCTCACAATTAAAACCGACGCTTTGCATGTGGAAGAGCTGGAAATGTGGGAGGAAGAGCTTACACAAGGTGATAGCCAGAGCACCCTCACTTCGTCTTCTCAGCGACAATTGGAGGAGGCGGAGGAGGAGGAGGAGGAGGAGGAAGACACGGTTGCCTCCGCCACAGAGGGTAGCCATGGAACTTTAGTTCCATCTCTTCAGCGTGGGTGGGCAGAAGAGGAGGAAGAGGATGAGGAGATTGAGAGTCATCCTCCTGTTGAGGACAGCGAAATCTTGCCTGTTGGTACTCTGACACACATGGCTGACTTTATGTTAGGCTGCCTTTCCCGTGACCCACGCGTTACACGCATTTTAGACAACACGGATTACTGGGTGTTCACCCTTCTGGAACCCCGCTACAAAGAGAATTTCTCATCTCTCATTCCTCCGGTGGAGAGGACAAGCAAAATGGTGCAATACCAGAAGGTTCTTGTTGAAAAATTGCTTCAAAATTTTCCATCTGACAACGCTGGCGGCAGAGTACGTGCTACCTTGGCCAACCGAGAAGGGGAGAAAAGGGGAGCACACAGCAGTTCCGACAAAGGCAGGGCAACACTCTCCAAGGCGTGGGACACCTTCATGACACCCCGCCAGCACCCTCACCCTGATGCGCAGCCTAGTGTCACAAGGAGGGAAAAGTTTTGGAAGATGGTGAAGGAGTACGTAGCAGACCGTGTCAGCGTCCTCAATGATCCCTCTGTGCCTTACAACTACTGGGTGTCCAAGCTGGACACGTGGTATGAACTGGCACTCTACGCCTTGGAGGTGCTGGCCTGCCCTGCCGCCAGCGTTCTGTCTGAGCGGGTATTTAGTGCTGCTGGTGGCATCATAACAGATAAGCGTATCCGCCTTTCCACCGAAAATGCTGATAGGTTGACACTTATAAAAATGAACAAGGCCTCGATTTCCCCTGACTTCTCCACTCCACTGGAGGAAAGCCCCGGGGGAACATAAAGTCACTTTATATATGTTATTTACAATGATGGGAATACTCTGTATTCCCATTCACCCCTTCCACCCAAAAAATGGGTATATGGTTGACTGTCTTCCATATACCCGGTGATATAATTTTTATATAGGGCCAGCTCACCAGCGGGCCCTTTGATATAATTTTTATATAGGGCCAGCTCACCAGCGGGCGCTGTTTGACAATTTTTGTATAGGTCAGCTCACCAGCGGGCCTTCTCATATAATGTTTTATTGGGTCAGCTCTCTAGCGGGCCCTCTCATATAATGTTTTATAGCGTCAGCTCACTAGCGGGCCTTCGCATATAATGTTTAGGATGGTCAGCTCCGCAGCAGACCCTCACCCATAATGTTTTAGATGGTCGGCTCAGCGCACGTTTCCCTCTTAATCATGGCCCCAGTTCAGAAAAATCGAGGAAATTTTTGGGAGAATTTGCCTCTGCACACGTTTCCCTCTTAATCATGGCCCCAGTTCAGAAAAATCGAGGAAATTTTTGGGAGAATTTGCCTCTGCGCACGTTTCCCTCTTAATCATGGCCCCAGTTCCGAAAAATCGAGGACATTTTTTGCAGAATTTGCCTCTGCGCACGTTTCCCTCTTAATCATGGCCCCAGTTCCGAAAAATCGATGACATTTTTTGCAGAATTTGCAGATGATATACAAGTAAATATACAGCAAATACTGTTTGGTAACAATTTTTCGCCTGAAGTCGTTTTTATCTTCCTTTTTGTGTGTTTTACGGTCAGTCTGTAAAAATGGCGTACTACGGGCGAAAGATCGTTCCCAGCAGCGATGTTGGAGTCCAAGATGCATCCAGACATCCTCCCTATGCTGTCCCTGAACCATTTCTGTGGTGTTTCCATCATTTTCTGCCCTTTTCCTATGGACCAGGCACCCTCCCCTCATCAGAGCAGGGGTTGCCTGGTGTAATGCTCGAGTCCTCCTATTGACTTCAATGGGGCTCGGGTGCTCGGCCGAGCACTCGAGCCTCCGGGGGCGCTCGGTCAGAGCACCCGAACACCCGAGCATTGGGGTGCTTGATCATCACTACTGATTAGCTCGTTCAGCGGCTCCATTGGTTTGGGGATGGTAGGCAGAGGAGAAGGACAGCTGTATGCCCATCTGTTGGCAAAATGCCCTCCAAACTCTAGACACAAACTGGCTCCCCCTGTCAGACACCAGTACCCTAGGCACTCCATGCAACCGGAATACTTCTCTGGCGAACACCATTGCCAATTCCTTAGCTGAAGGAAGGCCACGGAGGGGCACGAAATGAGCCATTTTAGAAAACCTGTCCACCACCATGAATATAAAGGAATACCCCTTAGACATAGGCAATTCTCCCATAAAATCAATGGAAACATGAGACCAGGGGCGTTCGCCATTAGGCACCGGTTGAAGCAAGCCCACTGGGAGATGTCTCGGGGTCTTAGCACGGGTGCAGGTGGCACAGGCATTCGTAAATTCGGCACAATCGTTTCTCATGGAAGGCCACCAAAATAACTGAGAAAGGGACCATAACAATTGGTCTCTACCAATATGTCCCGCAGCCCTAGAGGAATGGTAGGTTTTGAGCAACCTAGTATGAAATGGTTCAGCGACAAAACATTTGCACATTGGGGTTTCATGGGGAGCGGACCCCTGAGAGGCCAGGATCTCCTCCCCTAAAGGAGAAGTAATACTTGTGCGTATAGTAGCCAGTATTCTATCAGGTTGGATGATAGGTGCTGGTGCTTCCACTCTGTCACTGTCGGCCTCAAATTGTCTTGACAGTGCATCAGCCCTGATATTCTTTGACCCCGGTAAATATGATACAATGAAATTAAATCGAGACAGGAACAGTGCCCACCTGGCCTGACGAGAGGACAATCTCTTGGCCTCCGAGAGATAAGACAGATTTTTATGATCTGTTAGAATTAAGACAGGATTCTTAGTACCTTCAAGCAAATGACGCCATTCCTTAAGATCGAGGATAATGGCCAATAATTCTCTGTCACCTATCTCATAGTGGCTTTGAGTGACAGTCAACTTTTTTGAGAAAAACCCACAAGGTCTGAGAGTTCCACCTTTATCGTGTTGTTGCGAAAGTACTGCCCCGACCCCAATATCTGAGGCATCAACTTCTAACGTAAATGGAAGTAGAGGATTGGGGTGGGATAACACAGGAGCCGCAGCAAATGCCAGCTTCAAATTCTCAAAGGCATTCTCAGCAGCTAGCGGCCAACAAGAAGGATTAGCACCCTTGTGCGTAAGATCGGACAGAGGTTTGACAATGGAAGAAAAGTTCTTAATAAACCTCCTATAATAATTAGCGAAACTCAGGAAACGTTGTATGGCTTTAAGACCCTTGGGTTTTGGCCATTGTAGGACAGCTGACAACTTTTCTTTGTCCATGGCAATGCCATCATTGCCAATAATGAACCCCAAGAATGTCACACTGGTTCTATGAAACTCACATTTTTCCAATTTATAAAATAATTTGTTCTCACGGAGTCGTAGCAATACTGCAGATACATCTTTGATATGCTGTGCCATGTTTTGGGAGTAAATCAGTATATCGTCAAGGTACACCACAACACATGTCTGTAACATATCTCTCAGAACATCGTTTATCAGTTCCTGGAAAACTGCGGGGGCATTACACAGCCCAAATGGCATTACTAGATACTCGTAGTGCCCAGCTCGAGTATTAAAGGCAGTTTTCAACTCATCACCTGCTCGAATGCGAACCAGATTGTAAGCGGCCCGTAGGTCCAATTTGGTAAAAATCGAAGCGCCCTTAAGCCTGTCAAAAAGCTCGGTGATGAGTGGTATTGGGTATGCGTTTTTTGCCATTAGTTTATTCAAGCCCCGGTAGTCAATGCATGGTCTTAATTCGCCATTTTTCTTTTTTACGAAAAAGAACCCAGCCCCAGCTGGAGAGGTATATTTTCGTATGATCCCTCTAGCAAGGGCATCAGAAATGTAATCCTCCATAGCCTTATTTTCCTCACAAGATAATGGATAAGTGCGTCCTTTTGGAGGTACTGCCCCAGGCTGCAATTCGATGCAACAATCATAAGGTCTATGCTGGGGTAGCAAACTAGCCTCTCCTTTGCTAAAAACATTGCCAAACTGTTGGTACACATCTGGTATAGCCGAGGAGGTTCACAGGACCTTAATAGGCTGGATGACGCACTTGTCCATACAAAACTGGGACTAAGCAGCAATTTCACACTTTTTACAATCAAATTGTGGGTTATGTAACTGTAACCACGGAAACCCCAATATTACCGCATGGTGCAGAGAATTAATCAGTTGAAACTGCTGCTCTTCTCTGTGTAGTGCCCCAATAGTCATAGACAGTGGCATAGTTTCAAATATAACCTGAGGCGGTTCTAAGGGTCTGCCATCAATCGCTTCAATTGTCAAGGGGTTTTCTCTTTCAATGCGTGGAACTCCGTGCAATTCAGCAAAGGTATTATCCATAAAATACCCTGCTGCACCAGAGTCAACCAAGGCCAAAACCTCCACAGAGCGTTGTGCCCAAGATAATACCACCTGTATGGAGGGTTTCATTGTGCCCGACACTGGGGACGATTGTACACCACCTAGGGCCTGTTCCCCAAGGTACCCTAGGTGTGTGCGTTTCCCGGACGTACCGGACAGGAATTTAGCAAATGCCCTTTTTTACCGCAGTATAAACACAATCCTTGTTTTTTGCGATATAGTCTCTCAGCCTTGGTTAGTCTAGTGAAGCCTATTTGCATAGGTTCACTTGTCTCCCGTACAGGTTCACTAGACCTCAATGCCAGGAGAGGGATGGGTGGGCAAAACATGCTACTAGGCTCATTATTTTTTGACCGTATCTTACGATCTCTGGCAATTGATCTCTCACGTATTCTGGAGTCAATTATCATAACATACTCAATGTAGTCATCTAGATCAATAGGTAGATCTTTAGCAGCGATTTCGTCCTTAATGTGGTCATTCAGGCCTTGAGAAAAAGCTGCCAATAATGCCTCGTTATTCCAACCTACCTCTGCTGCCAATGTGCGTAATTCGATGGCATAGTCGCCCACTGTACGCCTGCCCTGATGTATCTCCATAAGGCGTTTGGCAGCAGAGGTGGTTCTACCAGGAGGCTCAAACACTCTTTGAAAGGATTGCACAAATTCTCTAAAGTTCTTAGTACAAGGTTTAGCATTCTCCCACAATGGGTTAGCCCAAGCCAAAGCTCTGCCAGTGAGCAATGATATCGTGAACCCCACTTTACTACGATCATTGGGAAATGCGTGTGCCGTCAATTCCATAAAGATTTCGAGTTGGTTGATGAACCCTCTGCAGAGACTAGGGTCACCATCATATCTTAGTGGCACGGGTGCAGAAGCCGTTAACCCTTTAACAGTACCCCCTAGGGGTCTGGTATCACTTTCCGGTGTCTGACTTGGCGAGACCACCGTGCTAGAGCTAGATTTGTCAGCAAGTACCGTGCATTCAAGGATCGTTTGAATTGCAACTGCCAACTGATCCTAACGTTGCTCGTGCATATCCATCCTCCAATGGATATTCTGTGCGTTACCTTCACCTTTGCTGTCTGAGGTCATGGCCCTTTCGTGCTGTCACGGTTTATTATGACTCTCAGACACAAGTTTTAGGTAAAAATCAATTTTATTGAAATAAGAAATTGATAACGTAGGATGGCAAACACATACATACAGATATATACAGAATATAACAAGACAGAAGGTAGACTCTACCGGTCCTGTCAATATACCGGAGAGGACAGTCTGAAGTAGCAGAATGTTAGGCTCTACCGGCCTTGCCAATACCGGGTAAGGCAACCTGCAGATGGAATAGCATAACGGTTCTACCGGCTTTACCAAATTACCGGGCAAGGCAGCCTCAAAAGATTCAATGTAGGCTCTACCGGCCCTGCCAATACCGGGTAAGGCAACCTCAGATGGAATGTGGCAAAAGGTTCTACCGGCCTTACCAATACCGGGCAGGGCAGCCCAGAGATAGTAGCAGCAGTCGGATGGTAATGGCAAATTGACAGGATCGTAAGCAACCCAGTGTACACACACTGAGACCAACAGGGGAATCGTAAAGCCGCAAGACTTTGGAGCAAACCAGCGTCCGCACGCTGGGACCAATACTGACTTGTATAGCCGATAGGCTTTGGAGCAAACCAGTGACCGCACACTGGTGTAACAAGCAAGTTTTGTATAGCCGCAAGGCTTAGGAGCAAACCAGCGTCCGCACGCTGGGACCAACACAGGATAGTATAGCCGATAGGCTTTGGAGCAAACCAGCGTCTGCACGCTGGGACCAACACAGGATTGTATAGCCGATAGGCTTTGGAGCAAACCAGTGACCGCACACTGGTGGAACAAGCGAGTTTGAATAACTGCAAGGCTTTGGAGCAAACCAGCGTCCGCACGCTGGGACCAACACAGGATTGTATAGCCGATAGGCTTTGGAGCAAACCAGTGACCGCACACTGGTGGAACAAGCGAGTTTGAATAACTGCAAGGCTTTGGAGCAAACCAGCGTCCGCACGCTGGGACCAACACAGGATTGTATAGCCGATAGGCTGTGGAGCAAACCAGTGACCACACACTGGAGTAACAAGCAATGTCGCCGATGCGACCAGGCAGGAGGTCACCAGGATACAGGAGACAGGCGATGCGATGACAGGAACCAGCAACAATCAGTCAGGTCAGGAAACCGCAGAGAAGAAGTTCATCAGGAACTGCAACACCAGAGACTAGGCCGGAACCAGGACTGGAATTACTCAGCATGCAGGAAACACTGGAACAGTAGAGATCAGGAACTCAGGAACACATGAGAACAGGAACTCAGGAACACTGGAACAGAGGCCCAGCTATCACTGGCATAGTGATAGCAAGAAGGTCAGAAACAACACAAAAGGGCACTCAAAGGGTGCCCAATCCAGGTTTAAATAGTCAATAAGAGGCGGGCTATCTGCAGACAACCAATAGAATCCCCCTACTGGTGACAGACAAGGAACTGCAGCAATCACGGGCACCGTGATAGAAACGTATAAAATCAGCAGGGGACCAAATAATTTTTTCCCTAACTGTAGCTAAACCTAGCCCTAATGCAGTTATTTAAATAATTAACACATATTGGTTCAGTGCATCTAGCTCTTTAACCTAGTGCTGCACATCCCAGAACTTAAGAACCTTAACAGACCAGAATGTAAGTATGAGATAGTCAATGTGAGGTTGTTTAGTTTGGTGTAAAAATAGTTTTTTTCTTCTCATTTTACTGTTTTTTTTCTTTTGATTCACACAGTATATTTCAGTTTGCCTATATGAAAAATTTGCTTTCCTTCAGCTTTAGTCCATAGTTTTGTTTGTAGAAATTGTGTTATTTAGGGAAGAAATTAATGTGTTATGTTTTATGAAGATCATTATTACTTTTATTTACATACAGATGTTTTGTTTTTTTGATTATTAGGTTTCTACTGCCAAGAAGGTACCGCACAACCAAAAGCATGCCCAGCTAACACTCTGAGGACCTCCCCAGGAGCAAGGACCAGAGATGATTGTTTGCCATGCCCTCTCGGTCACTGGTGCAAAGAAGGTTGAGAATACATTACAAATATTTTCTGTTGTCAAATAAGTTTGTGCATACTGTACACACAATACATTGAACTTGAATTTCTCTTTTCATCTTTATTTTAAGGGAATCCAACACCTGTTTTGTGCCCTACTGGCCATTATTGCAGTGGAATAAATCAGACTAGACCCAGTCAAAATGTAGGACCTCAAGAGTGCCCAGTTCATACATATAGAATACTTCCTGGAGCAGAACGGGTTGGAGATTGCCAAGTGTGTCCTCCGGGATATTTCTGCAGGTTGCCAGGTTGTATTTAAACTCTTACCTAGAGTAACTACATACAGTAGTTTGAAATGATTGAAAAATAATCACAATCAAACATGCAAAAACTATAGTCTACTATTTGCCAGTTTTGTGACATTTCCAAAAATAACTGTGAGAAATCTTTTTTTAATAGTGTTTTATTCATTTGTCAATAAGCTAAGATTTTGAATGATAAAATTATATGCTTAAAATAAACTTCTGCAAAAAATATTCAGGGGTTGTATTAAAATGTTAAATTCCTCAATTTCAAGAAGGGTCAATGATGTTTAATCATTTAAAGCCCAGCAGAATTGACAACTCATTTCAAAGCTTTGCACTTCATACCCCTTTGGTCCTTAATCCTTTAAATGCCAGAGAGGTATGCAGCCAATTGCAGTGTAATGCATTGGATACCTCACTGGCACTCAGAGTTAAAAGGTTTCATAAAGAGTTAGAAGCAATTTACATTCATAAGGAAGGGTAGGATTGAACAACATAATATCCCTTTTTTGAAAAAAAGTTATTCCTAACTCTTTTTAAAATTAAGACAACATTTAACATTTTGATTAAAATTCCCATTAAGTGAGGATTATTCAACATGTTAACAATTTAATGTTGATAATAATAATAACTAGTATTTATATAGCGCCTTTCTCCCAGTGGGACTCAAAGCGCTTTCAGCGCACGCTCTCGGAATTAACCAAATCGGCAGCTGAAATAATAGATGTTATTATTACCCAATCAATGGTACTCATTTATCAACCTCGGAAGGATGAAGGGCTGAGTTGACCCTGCTGGGATTTGAACCTGCAACCTTGTGGTTAGAACAGGCTCCATAGTCAGGCACATTACCACTGAGCTATCTCACCAGCATAAGGGTATTTTATTATCGGGTCAATACAGAGTTCAAAGATGTATGCAAATTAAAAAAGACGTGTTATGCTTTATTGCCAAATAGCTCTTCTTTATCTCTAAATATTATTTTTAATCTATATTAAAAAACTCCCGTCACTCCCTAAATAAAAATAACAAGAGTTTAACACCGAGTATAATTCCCCTCACATTATTCAACAGTTTGATGTGACAGTGAGGTAAGTGAAAAGGCATGTTTAGAATTCTTCTTTTATTGATTGGTCACTTATAATTAATTATTTGCAACTGCATTAATTGTACAATTCCTTTAGGTATTATTATGTTTAAAGACTTTCCATGCCCACCTGGTCACTGGTGCCCAGGAATGAGTGATCCTGTGCCCTGTCCTGCTGGCACCTTTAGGACTGAGCCTGGAGCAGCATCTGTTCAAGACTGTGAATACTGTCCTGATGGACATTACTGTCCTGACCCAGCCATTACTCTAGAAGTCAATATTATTGGAATTCCATGCAAACCTGGCTACGAGTGCCCACTTGGTGAGTGTGATTATTGTTTTTCTTTTTTCATTTAAAAATGTATGTGAAACAAAAAAGTACCTATATAAAAGTTAATAAAACCTACCAATAAGTAATCTTACTGTGAGAACAATGAAAACGCTGGCCCCCTTGGCAGTTTTTTCAGGTTTTCCTTTATGCTAATTGAAGTTTGTCCCTCTCTGTAAGCCATCTGGACACCACCTTTCTGTTCTGAGGTGAGAAGTGTTACATCAGTAAAAGGTGCAGGAGGGAGAGACTTTATCATTCAATTACTCTTGAAATACAACTCTGACAGTATTGAAATAACACTCTCCATGGCCCAAATACTATGAAGATTAATTGGAGCTGCTTTTATTTTGAAACATTACTATCCCTTTCATGATCAGTAATACCTTATGTACCATAAACTATAGGCAATATAAAATCACATGGTACAAGTTAAAAAATACTCACAATGAAACCCATGATCTCCTGCCACAAGGCCTCCAGACAAAGTGTCTAATGCAAAAAGCCACTGTAGGGGACAGGAATCCCACTGCAGCCATCTGTGTCCCAGGATTCCCTAAAGTACACATAGTAACATAGTAATTTAGCTTGAAAAAAGACTTGCGTCCATCTAGTTCAACCCTTTTTCTATTCCTATTTACCATCGTTGATCCAAAAGAAGAGATTTCTCCCTGGATCAACAAGCCCTAACTAAATATTAATCCCAATACTAACGTACATAGCCCTCTATGTTATGCTCTTTTAAATCAGTATCCAGGCCCCTTTTAAAGGCATCTAATGTATTTGATAGCACCACCTCCTCAGGAAGTGAATTCCATACCTTTATTGTCCTTACTGTAAAGAAACCCTTCCGCTGTTGTAGATTAAATCTCCTTTCCTCAAGTCTAAGCGGGTGGCCCCTTGTCCTGTGTACTGTTCTGTTAATGAACAGGTCTTTGGAGAGCCCTTTATATGGACCTTGAACATACTTATATAGTGTTATCATATCCCCTCTAAGACGCCGTTTCTCTAGTGTGTACAAGTTTAATTTTTCTAGCCTCTCTTCATAACTAAAACTTTCCTTACTAGTTTTGTAGCCCTCCTCTGCACTCTCTCTAGTTCCATAATGTCCTTTTTCAGAAAGGACGCCCAGAATTGAACAGCATATTCCAGGTGGAGTCTTACCATGGACCTGTAAAGAGGCATAATTATATCTTCCTCCCTTGAATCAATACCCCTTTTAATACATGCCAATATCTTATTGGCCTTTGCAGCTGCCAGCTGGCACTGCACACTACAGCTAAGTCTATTGTCTACCATTACTCCCAAATCCTTTTCATTAGTAGATTTCCCCAGAGAAACACCATTTAAACTATATGTTGCATTTTTATTATTATACCCAAAATGCATAACTTTACACTTGTCTATATTGAATCTCATTTGCCATTTGCCTGCCCAGTTACTCAATTTGTCCAAATCCTCTTGTAATGAAGAGACACCCGTATCCATGTAAATATTATGGCAAAAAAAATTTGTGGTGCAAAGCTGGAGGAAATGGAAAATCATCTAGAAGAATTACAAGAAAACCGTCTTAGGTGACAATAAATGAACCTTGATCAAATGCATTCAATCTACATTTTGCAGGCTTGATCCAGAAGGGGTCAATATGAATAAAGAGGTGGCTGTGGAAAAGGTAGTGGAGGAGTAATAGCAAGCACCAGAGCCAAAAATTATATGAAAACACAACAAATACACTGATGAATTATTTGGTGGGGGGCACATGCAGAAAAAGACACTGATAAATCTGAATGTGAGTTATGCATTACAATGATCAATCTCTCTGAACAGGGGTATGAATGGGTGAACATGACACAGCAAAAGTATGCAGCACAGTGGGGTCAAGCATGAAAATCCTATATAATAATTCGCTAAGTTGTGTGTAACGCCCGACATGCGCAGTAGACACTGCGGCGCGTGCGGCAGTCATGCGCACTACAGACTGCCCACGCCGCGGCTGATACAGAGCTGGGCGCTCCGAAGGAGCGTCCAGCTCTGTATCAGCAGTGGCGCGGGCAGTCTCTGCTGCACGTGACTGCCCCGCGACCGGCTGCCAGAGGCACTGTGGCCCGTGTAACGGACTGTTCAACTAGTAAATAAATAAATAAATAAGTGGACCTAGTGTATTCTTAAACTGCCAAAGCTGTTGCTGAGAATAAGTAGTAAAACATTTCCTAATAACTCTAGACAGCATAGATAAAAAAATAGGTAAAAGCACTTATGGGAAGTAAAGATACTTCTGACTGTACTGTAATACTAGACAGGATGATGTAACATAATAAAATAACTCTGAAAATGTATAAGATCAAAATAAATGAGATAGAGTAATTAAAACCAATATAAGTCCAGCCTGTGTACTTCCAGAAAGCAGATTAGTAACCATCAAAAATAACACTGCGCACTTAGAGCAGAATATTTACTGACGTACATTAACCAAAAACACTTAGATTTAAAGGAGACAATTCATAAGACATTAAGATAATTGGAGAGAAAATCCAGTTTACCGAACAAACGACATTTAAAACAGAAAAACTGAATTTGATAAGGGAGAATATCCTAACAAATGTTTGTAGTTTCCAATCATAACCATTATGATGTTAAGATTAACATTCCAGGGTCACCTAAATAACAAAGATCTATTGGAAGCCCCAAAGAATACCTGCACTTATTTCCACTTCAGAACTGTAGGGACTAAAGGTAACAATACATATATTTCAATCACAAATGGAATCACCAATTAATCAACAGAATCCAGATCGAAAACTGAACACCTTCCCATACCATAGAATATGGGAACCCACATTATTTTCAGTGGGTACCCACCCCTGGAAGATGTAAAGGATAAATATATCCCAACAGAAAATACTGAACAGAGGGAGCTATACCAGAGAGCAATAAATATCTCCTAAATGATTCCCATGATTCTTTTTTGGGGGGTGATTACCCAACCATGTTGGAAGGAAGCGGATAAAGAGGAGAGAGTTGAATAGAAGAAAGAAGATCATAGTTAGAGGGACAAGATAGAAGAAGTAGAGGGGGAGGGAGGGGGCTAAGATACAAAGGAGGGAATCACAGTAAGCAATTATGTTTTACAAAAAGAAAATTATTTTTATCAGTTATAATGTATTGCAAATAAGGTTTTAAAGAAAGGTTTGTCGTATCCCCCCAGCAAAAGTCCTAATAAATTTCAGCTGTAAACTGATGTTCAAAATATATTAGATCCTTGATTCTTAACACATTGAGTGCCAGAGGTGCTTCCAGTGCATTGTAAAACAATGAGTTGGGCACCTCTCTGGCTCTCAAAGGATTAAAGCACATTTTACTTTAAAACATACAACAGAATATGCATGGCTTGTACGCATAATATACTAAGGGAACTCAAGGAACTAATACATAGTGACCTGAGGCCTAAATCTCCCTTTATTTCTACCTAGTATTTCTTAAGTTGAATATATTTAAGTCTTGCTTAATTGATTAATTGATTACTAGGATCTTTGAATCAATATGCACTCTCCTCTCCAAACATATTTAAAAAAATGAGACTAATCAAGAAAAGAAAGCTTTGAAAAAGTTAGAGGAGGAATCTAATAGAAAATTAGAAATACAGACAAAGGTGGAGGCATTTGTATACAAAGCTAACCTTAGAGAGGCCCACTTATTACTAAATGGTAAAGATAGTTATATACTGCTTATGGGACATACCACAGAACAATGCAAGAGAGAACTCCAAGATTTATTGTTTATAGGGTTAGTTTCCTGGAGAGGGAATAAAAGATCTGTCTATATTGGGATAATCCCTATCGTTTATTATTTCCCAAGGACATATCATTCCTTGTATATATTCTCTAACAGCTAGACTATCAGAATGTGTTGAATATTACCTCTACCCATATGTATCTGGTCTTCCTTCCTACATTAAATATACCATTCAACTACTTCAAATTATAGAAAATGGATGGGATGTCCAAGAACTATATACAAATATACCACATAATGAAGGGTTAACTGCCACCAGGAGCATCATGGAAACTAATTGGATCTAAATGGATCTTTGGCCTGTTCCATGGATAATTTTACTTACAGAAGAAGAATGTGGCCATGGGATCAACTTTTGCCCCTTCCCTAACTAAATTAATAATGGGGACCTGGGAGGAAATAATCACATGGCATCAAGATAATCCTTTTAAAGATAGCATCATTGTATAGAAGAGATATAGTGATTATTTGAGTTTTTTATGGAAAGGTCCTGAAGAAATGTTTAATTGGTTTGTAATTGTCGGTTCCTTGCTGGGTCGCGGCGCCGAGGTGGACGGCTGCCGCATTCTCTTCTGGCTTCTTCCTCCCTTCTGCGCAGGCGCCGACATCGGGGCACGCAGAAGACGCACGCTTCCGGTGGCGCCGAGTTATGACGTCACCGGGACTACATATAGAAGCGCCCAACATGCCCTCGGCGCTCAGTTGTTTTGATTGCTGCTCTAGTCGGTGCAGGAATAGCTTCCGGTTGTGTTCCTGTCCTGACCTGCATTCTTTCAACGGGCTCCTGCTCCTGTCCTGCCCAGTTCCTCCTCCTGCTGGTTGCCACCTTCAGTCTCATCCAGTCCTCCTTTGCCTCCTACCTGTCCTACCAGTACCTCCTCCTGCTGGTTGCCACCTTCAGTCTCCATCCAGTCCTCCTTGCCTCCTTCCTGTCCTGCCCAGTGCCTCCTCCGATCACAAGCTGCTCTTCAGTGAACCTGTTCTTCTCTGGTATTGTGCTCCTTGTTATTTTATACATTTATCTGTACCGGTTATCTGCAGTGTTTTTTTGGTGATCCATATATATATGTTCAGTGCCAGTCTCTGTATATATATGTGTGTCTGTTCACTTTTGTAAAGTTAGATATAGGGCTGTCTTTCCCTTCAGTTAGTTAGGGTTTTTTTAGTTTAGTAGGGCCTTCTCTGTCCTTCCTTTAGGGGGTCCTAGTGTCTTGCCCTAGCTCAGTTTAGGCTTCTAGTGTTCTCATTTATTTCCTCATGCTTTATCCTTCACCCTTTCCTAGTGGGGGTGCTCCGTCTACTCTCAGTATTTCTGGCTGCATGCTTGTTCTCTACGCAGCTCACTCTGCCTAGAGTTTTGTTCCACGCAGCATACATTCCTGTTTAATCCACAGGTTCTTACATTACAACTGAGCCATGGATCTTGCAGGCCTCATGGAGGCTTTATCAACCCTCAGTACTCAACTCACGTCCTTGACGGCTACTATACAGGAACTACGGACCAATCAGGAGGGGTTGCAGCGTCAGATCCAAGAATTGCAACCTGGGGCTTCTCCTCATAGCCCTTCCGTGTCTGCTGCTGCTCCTTCTTTTTCTGACCCGAGGGGGGCCTCTGCCCCTGAACCTAGGGTGCCTCTTCCAGACAGATTCCACGGGGACAGGAAACAGTACAAGACATTCATGACGGCCTGTGAACTCCTTTTCTCCATCAATCCAAGGACCTACGCTTCGGATTATGTCAAGGTACGCACCGTTATTACCTTACTGTCCGGCGAACCCCAGGCCTGGGCACATTCTCTTCTTCAAGACGACAATCCCATTCTGTCATCCTGGTCTGCCTTTCATCACGCCATGGATACCCTATATGAAGACCCCTTGCGATCTGCCTCAGCCCAGTCAGCCATCAGAGCCTTGACACAAGGTAGACGCCCTGTGGAGGATTACGTGGCGGAATTCCGCCGCCTTTCTATTGAGACACAATGGAATGAGCCTGCTCTTCTGGACCAGTTCAGACTGGGTCTCACGGACGCCTTGAAGGATGAGCTGGCTCGAGTAGGAATTCCTTCATCCTTGGAAGATCTCATACTGCTAGTGATCCAGATTGACCGGCGTCTGAGGGAGAGACGCAGAGAACGGTCTTTCACCACTCAGCCCACACCGATAGTTGGTCCACCTTCCTCTTCTGTATCTGCTGCATCTGCCCCCTCTGCTCCTGAAGAGCCCATGCAGATAGGACTTGTGCGTGGTCCATTGACAGCGGCAGAGAAGGAACGTAGAAGGAAGTTTAACCTTTGTCTCTACTGTGGAGGAGCTGGACATGTCCTTCGCAATTGCCCCAAGAGACCCCAGGTCCCGAGAGGTAAGACTGTGTCTGCTCTGGGTATGGTAGGTTCTTCTATGGTCCTTTCGTCTCATTTATCTGTTTTGGTTTGTTTGCAGTGGCATGATGAAGAACATTCTGTACCAGCCATTGTGGATTCCGGGGCCAGCGGATGTTTTATTGATGAAAAACTAGTAGCTGCACTGGGTATTCCTATTCAGACCAAAACTACACCGCTTCACTTGCAGATGGCGGATGGGAGAAGACACCAATGTGGGCCGGTCTCTCACGAAACCAAACCCCTGCAATTATCAATAACTCCAGGGCATCACGAATGGTTAAGTCTTGATGTCATTTCCTCTCCTCTACATCAGCTAATCCTGGGTATACCTTGGCTTCGAAAACACAACCCCAGTATCGACTGGGTGACCAACTCCGTCTCATTCCCTGAAGCAATCCTTCCGGTCCAACAGGTGCATCTGTTGGTTCCATCTTCATCGGCAGCCCTGCTTCCTGACGCTTATCATGCCTTCTTGGACGTATTTGACCAGAAAGGAGTGGATCGTCTTCCTCCCCATCGTCCGTCTGATTGTGCCATCAACCTACATCCAGGGGCTCCCATACCGTATGGTCGCATTTTTCCACTATCTGTACCAGAGATGCAACACTTAAAGGCTTACCTATCGGAGAATTTGCGCAAAGGCTTTATACGCCCGTCCACTTCGCCAGCCGGGGCCGGTATATTCTTCGTCGGCAAGAAGGATGGGGGTTTGCGACCATGTGTTGACTATCGAGAGCTGAACGACATCACGGTGAAAGACCGTTACCCGCTTCCTCTCATACCCGAACTGTTGGAACGCCTGGCCTCCGCCACTGTGTTCACCAAACTAGACTTACGGGAGGCGTACAACCTGATACGCATCAGAACGGGTGACGAGTGGAAGACGGCCTTTCGCACGCGGTATGGCCAGTATGAATATCTGGTCATGCCATTTGGACTCTGCAACGCTCCTGCCACATTCCAGAGGTTCATAAACGATGCCTTCTCGGACCTACTCGACCAATACGTGATTGTCTACCTCGACGATATACTCATCTTTTCCTCCTCTTTGACAGAACATCGCAGGCATGTTCAAACCGTTCTAGCACGCCTTCGTCAGAACTCCTTATACGCCAAGATGGAGAAGTGCCTGTTTGATGTGAAGGAGATAGAGTTCCTAGGGTTCTTGGTCGCTCCAAACAACATACGAATGGATCCCCGTAAGATTTCTTCCATCATAAGTTGGCCGACCCCTACCGACAGAAAAGCCATCCAGAGGTTCATAGGATTTGCCAACTTCTATAGGAGGTTTATCAAGGACTTCTCTAAGGTCATCACACCTCTGACTCATTTGACTAAACTTCATGTGCCATTCCTCTGGTCTCCCACTGCTCAAGGCGCTTTTGACCATTTGAAGACTTTGTTTACCCAAGCACCTGTTTTAACCCAACCAGATATCCATAGGCCTTTCATTCTAGAGACAGACGCCTCCGACAACGCCATTGGGGCTGTCCTCTCTCAACGAACCGGGGATCAAGACCAGCTGCATCCGATTGCATTCTTTTCGAAGAAGCTCCTTCCATCCGAGAAGAATTACGCAGTTGGGGATAAAGAACTCCTTGCTATCAAAAGAGCGCTTGAAGAATGGCGTCATCTTTTGGAAGGAGCAGAACACCCGGTCATGGTATACACTGACCATCAGAACTTGGAGTACCTCAGGGGTGCTCGTCGTCTCTGTTCAAGACAAGCCCGTTCGGCTATGTATTTCTCCAGGTTTCGCCTGCATATAACATACAGGTCAGGTTCACTGAATGGCAAAGCAGATGCCCTTTCACGGATGTACCCAGAAGAACCGCAGATAGAGACACCACCGGATACCATTCTGCAAGCTCACCAGTTCCTTCTTACTTCTACGGGGTCCCTTCTGGATAGGATTAAACAACATCCTAGTCCAGAGACATCCTTTCTACAAAAACATTCGTTGCTGCTCAAGGATGGCCTTATGTATCATCATAATCTTATCTTCGTACCACCACCTTTCCGCCAGGAAGTACTACGCCTTTCCCACGACATTCCTACTGCTGGACATGGCGGGGTACACCAGACCCTGGAGATCATGCGACGTCATTTTTGGTGGCCAGAGATGGAACGGGATATTCAAGCCTATGTGTCTACCTGCAACATATGTATACAAGCCAAGAACAGGCAAGGGAAGCCCACAGGCCTACTTCGTCCTTTGCCTATACCCTCCTTGCCATGGCGTGACATATCCATGGATTTCATCACGGATTTACCCCCGTCCAAGGGAAACACCACCATCCTGGTAGTGGTCGACCGGTTCTCTAAACTGGCACACTTCATTGCCACCCCTAAACTTCCTTCTGCTGTTCAAACCGCTACGTTATTTATCCAAGACATCTTTCGTCTTCATGGCCTTCCTTCCTCTATAACCACCGATCGTGGCTCTCAGTTCACGTCACGATTTTGGAGGTCCATGTGCCAGTCCCTGCGTATTCAGTGCAACTTGTCCTCTGGATACCATCCTCACACAAACGGACAAACTGAACGGGTCAATCAGACACTGGAACAATACCTCCGATGCTACTCTACCTATCTACAAGACAATTGGTCTGCTATCCTCCCATTGGCCGAATTCACGTACAATAACCACTTTCATCGTTCAACCCAATCCACTCCTTTCTTCCTGACTTATGGGTTTCACCCGCAAATGCTTCCTGGTCTACCAGTTGCTGTCACAGTACCACAGGCGGCCCAAAGAATTCTACAGTTACAACACAAGCACCGTCTTCTTCGTCTCGCTTTAGCGAAAGCCCAACATGAGTACAAAAGACAAGCGGATAAGCACCGCTCCCTAGAACCTGCATATACCATCGGTGACAAAGTCTGGCTATCCACGGCTCATATGAAGTTAGCTTGTCCCACAAGGAAGTTGGGTCCTCGCTATGTGGGCCCCTTCAAAATTATAAGCAGGATTAATGCGGTTGCCTATCGATTGGCATTGCCCCGCTCCTTTAAGATTCATCCCACGTTTCATGTCTCACACCTGAAACCATGGAAAGCATCGCCTTTCCCTCACCGGGATCCTGTTCAGCCTCCTCCGCTATTGGTTGATGGGTCTGAGGAATATGAAGTTCAGGAGGTTCTGGATTCGCGCACCAGGCAAGGCAGGTTGGAATACCTGATCCACTGGAAGGGTTACGGGCCGGAGGACCGGTCCTGGGAGCCTGCTTCTCAGGTACATGCTCCTGCCTGCATACGACGCTTCCATGCACGACACCCGTGTCGACCTGGGCCTAAGTCCGTCCGGAGGCCGTCCGTTAGGGGAGGGCTCTGTCGGTTCCTTGCTGGGTCGCGGCGCCGAGGTGGACGGCTGCCGCATTCTCTTCTGGCTTCTTCCTCCCTTCTGCGCAGGCGCCGACATCGGGGCACGCAGAAGACGCACGCTTCCGGTGGCGCCGAGTTATGACGTCACCGGGACTACATATAGAAGCGCCCAACATGCCCTCGGCGCTCAGTTGTTTTGATTGCTGCTCTAGTCGGTGCAGGAATAGCTTCCGGTTGTGTTCCTGTCCTGACCTGCATTCTTTCAACGGGCTCCTGCTCCTGTCCTGCCCAGTTCCTCCTCCTGCTGGTTGCCACCTTCAGTCTCATCCAGTCCTCCTTTGCCTCCTACCTGTCCTACCAGTACCTCCTCCTGCTGGTTGCCACCTTCAGTCTCCATCCAGTCCTCCTTGCCTCCTTCCTGTCCTGCCCAGTGCCTCCTCCGATCACAAGCTGCTCTTCAGTGAACCTGTTCTTCTCTGGTATTGTGCTCCTTGTTATTTTATACATTTATCTGTACCGGTTATCTGCAGTGTTTTTTTGGTGATCCATATATATATGTTCAGTGCCAGTCTCTGTATATATATGTGTGTCTGTTCACTTTTGTAAAGTTAGATATAGGGCTGTCTTTCCCTTCAGTTAGTTAGGGTTTTTTTAGTTTAGTAGGGCCTTCTCTGTCCTTCCTTTAGGGGGTCCTAGTGTCTTGCCCTAGCTCAGTTTAGGCTTCTAGTGTTCTCATTTATTTCCTCATGCTTTATCCTTCACCCTTTCCTAGTGGGGGTGCTCCGTCTACTCTCAGTATTTCTGGCTGCATGCTTGTTCTCTACGCAGCTCACTCTGCCTAGAGTTTTGTTCCACGCAGCATACATTCCTGTTTAATCCACAGGTTCTTACAGTAATCTACATAAATACAATACAATGGATTTGAATTTTACTAATCATTTTCAGCCACAATTTACTGAACATCTAGATATGATTTTATGAATTATCTCTATCTAATCATTTTCACAAACATAGACAGTAATGGCTACCTGTAGTTGAAAAGTGGGCACCACAAATATTAAATTATATTCCTCAGAGTCAAATAAGGGAATTGTTATAGGAATTTGAAATAGAAACAAACATCATGGCTAATAAATTTATTGAAAAGATAATAATCTCCAGATAATTAATAGAGCTAGTGTAATAGATAAGAAGTTATTATGTTACTAGTATGAAAGCCCGTACACACAGGCTAAAGTGCCATCCAGCGGGCTTGGCTGCTGCCCTGGAGCCAGGAGCAGAGAAAGGAAATGGCCATTTGGAGCACCCCACTCCAGATCAGTGCATTCGGCCAGTCTCTACTGCACATGACTGCAACGTTTCAGTAGTCTCTACTGTGCATGTGCGGTTACGCACACAGGGAGCTTCTTAGCCTAGCATTTTATATTATTGTAGATAAGCATAACTGTACGGTAGATAATAGATAATAAAAATAAGAGGCTATCTTTTTAAAACAACTTTAAATAATAAAGCAGGTAATATGATCAATGTTATTAACAACCACGGGTCAATCCTTACACAAAATTCCAGTTTTTTTCTATGTAATTAGGAGCGAAATCCCAGATCATTTGTAGAAATTCAAAATGCTACAAGGGATTGTAATGTAGGTGCACACTTGCCTAGTATGAGGTGTATCACTTTCAGTTCTTCCAACATGGGTAAATGCTGAAAATTTAAGGAATATATAATTTGCAATAGCATTCTTTTGATGTGTGCGATCACTTGTACTTGTACTAATCAATATGTTGTCAGAACATAAGAAAAACTAAGGTTAGGTGAGCTGAACACTTAAAAAATATGAAAACATGTTTGCTTACTTATAGTGCATTTAAACACTTTTCTCTGTCGTCCAATACAGGTTACTGGTAACTTTGGGTAGGTGATCAGCCCTTTAATAGGCTGGAACAATTGTGAGAAGTGACTGCTGGGTGGAGTTTACCTCCTCTCCTTAGCTTGCAGATTGCCAATCCCCAAACAGTAAGATTTGTTCCGTGGTCAAGACACAAGGCAAGAGAACAGTTCTGCTATAGTTTTAGCTTTTTTATTATTTTTCTGTTAGATATGGAATACCACCAATAGGTGAATTACCATCACTAACAATTCCCTTCACCCAAATGTGGATAGGTCAGTTTACCAGGGACTTTTGTGGACTTAAGCCCTGGGGAGAAAATCTTAGCTGCATGTTCTTTCCCCAGGAGTTGCCCACTGAGGCTTCTTCTTGATATATGGTAATCTGAAGACAGAAGACCTGTTGAAAAAAGGTGAGCACCCTTTGCGTGCTGAGGTCCACATGCCCCATGTTTTCCCTCTGCACAGGGGTCTCATTTGGAGTTCCTATTACATACTCATGCACTCTTGGGGTTAAATCTGTATGTCTGTGAGGTGTTTGGAGCAAGTTCCTGTGGTAACTTAAAGGGATAGTAATACTTAAAATGTAAAAAAAAATATGTTGTAGGGTTTATCCCCCTGAGTAAAACAAGAGTACTCCCACTGCTGAGAGGTGTTTTATTCAAAAGTTATTAATTTTCAAAGTTGAATTTTTTAGGTGCCATATCACAGTGGCCTGAAATTGTACAGTGGCGCTGTTGCTACACGATCCTATGGACAACTCTGGTCAGTTGACCATAAATCTCCATAGGATGGTGTAGCAACAGCGCCACTGTACAATTTCAGGCCACTGTGATATTGCACCTAAAAAATTCAACTTTGAAAATTAATAACTTTTGAATGAAAGACCTCTCAGCAGTGGGAGTACTCTTGTTTTACTCAGGGGGATAAACCCTACAACATATTTTTTTTTACATTTTAAGTATTACTATCCCTTTAACCCTTTAGTTGCTGGTTAGCACATTTTGAGGGGGCTTTGGACACTTTCCCTACTGGGACCAGGGTTTATTGGGTCTACTGTTTAATTCTAGTGGGCTTTTGAGTGGTTTTATGTTTTGGTATTCACCTTGTTAACTTTATATTCCGTGCCTTTAAGGCGCGCTTTACCGCATAGCCACCGCTCCATTCACTTCTACGGGACTTTACAGTTTGGGGAATATATCTGCAACCGCTCCACGTAGGGTTTGCCTTTGATCTGTCATTCAGTCAAAGGTCTGGGGATGTTGGGGGGTTTTAGGGGGCTTTGGGCACTGTTGGGGTACTCCGCTAGCGAAACTATATTTCCCATGAGCATCTGATTCGCGCACTTGTTTCAGATTGGCTCCCGTCATGGCAGCCAAGCCCAAGGATTCCAAACCTTCTTCTGCATGACTCGCCAAACCCTGGTCCCCACCCACAGGTAGGAGGCCGCTTAAGCCACTACCTCTCAGCTTGGCAGGCCTCTGTGGTGGACCCGTGGGTTTTACAGGTGGTGGCTACGGGGTACAGGATTCTCTTCACCTCTGTTCCTCCTCCCAGGACCTTTGCTTCTCGTTCTCCCTTGGGAGCAGAAAAGCGCCGCCTTTTCAAGGAAGCTATACAGGTCCTTCTGGACATGGCGGTCCTGGAGCCAGTTCCCCCTCTGGAGAGGGGCTTGGGATTCTACTCCAAACTCTTTGTGATTTCCAAGGACGGGGGCTGTCGTCCCATTTTGGATCTGAAGGATCTCAACTCCTTTGTGTTCAGGTCCCAATACCACCAGGAGTCTCTGCGCACAGTGATAGCGGCCATGTCTCCTTGGCAGTTTCTGGCCTCTCTGGATCTTCAAGATGTCTATCTGCACATCATCATTCATCCAGAGAGTTGGCAGATTCTCTGCTTTGCCTGCCTCCGAGGGCATTTCCAGTTTTCTGCCCTCCCCTTTGGCCTGATCACAGCTCCTCAAGTTTTCAACAGAGTCCTGGGAGCTTTGATCTCCGTCGTACAATGGAACAGCATCAGGGTGACTCCATATATGGACGACCTCCTTCTGAAGGCATCTTATTTGGAACTCCTTCACCAGCAGGTACAGGACTGCATTCATGCTCTCTCCCATCACGGGTGGCTCATCAACTTGGACAAGTCCGACCTTGTTCCTTTCCAGAGGATGTTTTTTCTGGGCCTCCTCTTCGACACTCAGAGACACATGGTATTTCTCACGGACGAAGTAGCTCATCAGATAGCACTGAAGGTCTGGTTCCAGCCAAGAAGTCATCCTTGGTGGGAAAGTTCATTTCCACCATGGAAGCAGTTCCGATTGCCATGGCTCACACCAAGGAACTTCAGAGGTTTCTAATCCTGGCATGCAGGTTCCGTCCTGATCTCCTGGAGAGATCCCTATCTCTCCCTCTTCAAGTGGAGCAGACCCTCTCATGGTGGCTCAACCTGAACAATCTCCTGAAAGGCAGACCCTTCCTGGTGCCCTTCTGGACCACAGTGATGACGGATGCCAACCTCTCTGGACGGGGAGTGGTGCTAGGGCACTTGAGTGTTCAGGGATGGTGGTCTCAGGAGGAATCTCTCCTTCCCATCAATGTCTTGGAGCTTTGGGCGATATTTCATGCCCTACAACACTGGACACGGAAACTGGAGGATTGCCCGGTCAGGGTACAGTCAGACACGCCACAGTGGTAGCCTACATCAACAAGCAAGGCAGCACAAGAAGTCTCGCAGCTTGGCTAGAGATCAAAGATATTTTATCATGGGCAGAGGAGCATATCCCTGTCAATTCCGCAGTTCGTATTCCTGGCATAGACAATGTTCTTGCAGACTTCCTCTGTTGGCACACTGTGGACAGCGGAGAGTGGGAGCTGCATCCAGAGGTGTTCAACCTCATCATCCAGCAGTGGGGTCTTCCTTGCATTGACCTAATGGCAACCATGTCCAACAGGAAGGTGCCAACATTCTGCTCTTGCTGGGCAGATCCCCTGGCTCTGGCAGTGGATGCCTTGTCGATCTTGTGAATGTTTCCTCTGGCATACATCTTTCCTCCTGTTCCTCTGTTGAACAGAGTACTTCAGAAGCTGAGACTGGAGCCCTGCCCAGTCATTCTGATTGCTCCGTACTGGCCCTGATAAGCTTGGTTTCCAGAGCTTCTGGACCTGTCAGTGGCAGAACCTCTTTGACATCCCCCCGTCCGGACCTTCTTCTACAGGGTTACCTCTGGAAGGAAGACTTTCATCGTCTGGCTTTGACGGCATGATTGAATCCTCAATTTTAAAGAGGAAAGGATTTTCTTCTGGTGTGGTGGCTACTATGCTTAGTGCCCGTAAGCCTATTTCCTCTAAGGCCTACCATCGAGTTTGGTGTACTTTTCTGTCTTCGTGTGCTCACAAAGACCTGTTTCAGGATTTTGACCTTCCTACAGTTCTTTCCTTCCTCCAGGATGGTGTGGAAAAGGGTATCTTAAGGTTCAGACTTCTGCTCTCTCTGTCTTCTTTCAGAGGCATCTTGCTATCATTCCTGATGTCAAGGTTTTCTTCCAGGGTGTTGCTCATACCCATCCAGTGTTTAAGTCCCCTGCTCCTCAGTGGGGTCTTAACCTGGTCTTGGAAGCACTTCAGAATCCTCCTTTTGAGTCTTTGGCTACCATTCCTCTACGTATGAGCTGCCTGCCCTATCTTGTAGACCACCCTTTTTGGTCTTTCACAAGGACAAGGCAGTGCTTCGCACCTCACAAGAATTTCTCCCAAAGGTGGTGTATACGTTTCACATTAATCAGGACATTGTGGTCCCATCCCTCTGTCCTAACCCTACTTCTAACCAAAAGAGGGATCTTCATCTGTTGGATGTTATGTGTTGTCTCAAGTTCTATGTGCATCGTACTGAGTCTTTGAGGCAGTCTGACACTCTTTTTGTCATTCCTGAGGGTCCTAGGGCATGGAAGGCTGCTTTCAAAGTTACCATCACTTCTTGGATAAAGTCCACGATTCAAAGGCTTACGAACTTCGGAAGGAGCCTGTTCCCTTCAGGGTCACTGCTCATTCTGTGAGTCTATTGTGGCTTCTTGGGCCTACAAGAACCAGGCCTCAGCTGATCAGTTGTGCAAGGTGGCCACTTGGTTGCCTGTGCACACTTTTCCTAAGCACTATTGTGTGGAAGTGTTGGCATCGGCTGATGCCAGTTTTGGGAGGAAGATCCTGGAGGCAGCCTTGCCCGTCTAGGATCTCATTAGTCTCTCAGTACTCTTTCACTTTCGAGCCCTGTTGGCTCTAGTTCAGTGTGCTGTGTAACAGTTCCTGGGGTCTGTTTTACCCCTGTTCAGTGTCCGTTGACACTTTGTTGCTGTTGTTGAGCTATTCATGATCTGTAGGTTCATTGGTGCTCTGGTGACTTTGGGGGCCTGCGCCTGGTCCTTGCCTTTCTTCCCGCCCTGGAGAACTGAATGGTTGGACATCCCAAAGTTACCAGTAACCTGTATTGAACGACAGAGAAAATAGGATTTTAGTCTTACCTGTTAAATCCTTTTCTCTTAGTCCATACAGGTTACTGGTCTCCCACCCTGTCAAGAGACCATGCTTGACTCTCCTGTGGCAGAACGTGGGGGTCCTTTCGGATTCATGCTCACAGGAGTCTTCCTTTACCTTCTTACTACCTAGTCAATAGTTAGTCTGCAAATCTTACTGGTTGGGGATTGGCTAGCTGCAAGCTAAGGAGAGGAGGTATGCTCCACCCAGCAGTCACTTATTCCTACCTATTAATAGGCAGGAACAAGTCACAAGCAGTCACTTGTTCCTGCCTATTAAAGGGGCTGATCACCTACTCAAAATTACCAGTAACCTGCATGGACTAAGAGAAAAGGATTTAACAGGTAAGACTAAAATCCTATTTTAGAGGTCCACAATAGGAATCCTGCAGGGGCAACATTCCAGGCCATTGAAAAGATGTAACAAAGACCTCCTAGAGGAGGTAATATAGTTTTGATATGACAAAGCATCTGAACTTGGAAGTCTAGCCCCAGCAAGATTAAATATTGACATAGACCTATCAGCTTTAATTTAATTTTTATTTATCTTTCAAAGATTATTCACTATTTTGTCTTCTCTGGTACGAAGTTATGGGTCTTATATATACATTTGTTCTTGTAGGTTTATATATATATATATATATATATATATATATATATATATATATATATATATACATATGTCTTCCATGTATATTTTTTATCATAATTTAACCAATTTCCACGTTTTCAGCTCATCTATTCTAGTGAATGTTTACTGGTTTATTGAATCCTTACTTTATAGCCCCTATTTTCACTTCTCTTTCATCTAATATCTGTATTATCATTTACAAGATTATGTCACTTAGTTGTGTTTCTCCCTGGTCCATTCAGATGGCACTGAAAGTGTGCTATTGAGGTGAATCAGGAAATTGAAGCTCTATCAGCATTAACTTCAAAAGGCTGTTAACAAGTATTATTTTCTCAGCTGTTTCCCCTTTTAACTCATGTGGATGGAATTTAAATGGTGCCTGTTTGTGGCATAGTCCATTTTGTACATTATCTTTTCTCAGTATTTGGGGTTCCAGTCATGGACAGAGAAAAGGGTAATTTAAAAATATGCCTATCCAAAACAGTGTTGATAAATAGAAGCACTCTTTTATTTATCATGTTTTATTTTCATATGTTATAATCTTTGATTCAAGTATTATCTGAGAGTGCATTAATTAAGGAAATTATATTAGACTGATTGAATAATGCTTTTCCCAGTTAGGTTATGTAAACTGAAAAAAGGATACATTTTGTTTTTATTGATAACATCATGTATGTTGTACTTTTTTTTTACCATTGTGTCAAGTTATATCAGTGTGTTTTACCATTGATGACACCATGTATGTTGTACATTTTTTTACCAATGTGTCAAGTTATGTCAGTGTCTTTTACCATTATGTTTTTTAAAATCTAAAGAAGGGGTCAGAGTGGTCCATGAATATGCATCAAGTTATGTACACTTTGTGTTTGTAATGGTCCTGCCCCAATCTCTGTAAGGTCCGCTCCACTCTTGTATTTCATTAACTTTTTTGCCCCACTATGGCATGTTTCATCTAAGACACTGAGTTTGCCTCCAAATATGATTTTGAACAAAACATTTGATCATCAAGCAAGAGTGAAGTGCTCTCTATTCCAGCATCAGTGTTTCTGAGCATATCATTTCTGAAACCTGGCAGGTTCCCATCAAGAGGTTTGCACTATAAAGATTCTTATACATTTTTGGTTGTAGTGGGTCTGTTTACATTTATTTCATATGTGCCTTGCTGAGAATGACAATCTTTCTGGTACCTTAATGCCCATATTTGGAGAAATGATAATACAGAGTTCCAGCAAGTATAATAAAACAAATCAGTAACATAGTAAATCAGGTTGAAAAAAGTCCATCAAGTTCAACCTTTGCCTCATAACTCAGAGAAATAAAAGAAAATAAAAGACAAAAAGAGAATAAAGATTAGTAAGAATTTAAAAACAGCCAGTGTTGACTGACCACCATTACCCAATATACAGATTAGCATCAGCACAGAGTTATTCATGAGGAGGATAGCCCAGTTTTTGCATGTCACATCTCTTAAACATAGGTATCTATAGCCAACAGCCAAGCCAAGTTTATCATGCAATTTTTTTATACCTATAACTATGATTGCTCATGACATCAATATTTAACTAGTCAAATATGTATTAGGGAAAAACAACGTTAAATATACAAGGTTGTCTTTTATGCTCTCCTTTAATTATTGTTTTTCCTTTGAAGTTTTCTCTTTTTTGTTGGCAAAAATACTTCAAACCAATTTAGTCTTTTTAGATCTGACCTTGAAACTTTGGGAAAAATGATGTGATTTCTACAGTATGCATTTATCTGCTTTATAATTTTTCCTTTTTTAAGGTTCCATCAGTGAAACTATTTGTAGAAGTGGTTCGTACTGCACATCACGTACAGGTATCCCTCCCCTTTGCCCTGGTGGGTATTTCTGCCCTGAAGGATCATCCACTTATAACAACAGTAGGCAGCTGTAAGTACGAGTCATCTTACTAGTGCACATCCATACAAATCTGAACAAAGATATTTTAGTCATTAACAGTATTTCACTGCATATTGCTAATAAAAATGCTCCATAGTCTGGACAAACATTCATCTTTCTGGTACCCTATTTTTCACAAATGTCTTACATAAAACATACAAATGAAGTGAGAAAATACTGCTCATGTAGAAATCATAAATTAATTATATTAATTAACTTTCATTGGAGAGGGATATTGGAAGTCATCAGTAATAGCAATAGCTCAATGAACAAGACATTATTTTACTGTTCATTTATCAGGGAGCAAGTACAAGCATATACCTCTCAGATATATCAAACAGCCGGCAAAGGCAATGTTAGTCTAATAAAGAATAAATTAATCCATAAACTACATAGGCATATTTCCTGTATTTTAGAGTAGAACTTCCATTCAAAAAGTCCTACATATGCTATATCTTATGCTCTTTTTTGGGTGCAGGATACATTAGTGTATACAACTCCAAGAAAGGTGTCCATTAATAAATACCTGAATAGTACCGAACCAAAGGGCAAGAGAGGCCAGTGTATACAAAAATCTGATTCTCTATTGCTTATTAAGTGAACCCTAAATTATATTTTCATGTCCACTATGTTGCTATAAATCACCCTGCTATAGGTATGCAGAAAAATATTGTTTGCAAAATTATCAACACCATCCACTTAGAAATAGTACCTCAATTTTCATATGATATTGCCGAGAGTCATAGTTCATGTTCATGTTCTGTGTAGTCCAAGCTTACCTAAACAGTGCTGCTACAAAAGCATACTAACAGAAGGTATGTGCCTCATATTCTGAGACAACAAAATAGTATGTAAACTTGGTCCTTTGTATGATGTCCCAATGTTTATCTGTAGAAGCATGGTTTTAAAGGAAAAATATTGTTATAGATGTTTGCTAAATGATCACATTGTTGCTGTTTTGTCTGTGTAGCTGCTCATTCCCTTATTATTGCCCTCCTGGAAGTCCAAACATGATGCCCTGTACAGGAGGCAGTACAGCTGTGCAAGTCACAGGACTCAGAGACTCACAAGAAAAATCATGCAGAATATGTGAAGCAGGAACCTATCGCAGTAGTAGTGCCACTGATGACTTATGTCAGCCATGTCCAGCTGGGTTCAGCTGCCCCAATGGTAAATGTTTAGGATTGCTCTTGCAAATGTATTAAAATATGCATGACTGTATCTTATTTGATAATTGTTTTTATCATATGTATGAAGAATGATTTGAGAAAATTAAGGCCCTTTCAGTCAAGTGACTTTAGCAACAACTTTTATGTAGCACATTTTTTTAAGAAACTGAAAATGCATTGTAAACAAAATTGCATTGAATTGTAGCTACCTGAAACAGGTGTTTGATTTGAATGTAATTCACTGAAATCCATACAACACATTTGTTGCAGACACTGTCTGAGGATGATTCCAGCATGCTGTGTCTCTCTGCAACATAGCATGTTATTCATATGAAATCCCACAGAGGAGTTATACACTAAGGTGTGAGAATGATGTGATGAAGTGGAGATGACTTCTACAGTGATATCACTTCTCCAATTCCTATGTTATTGTGTGGAGCCAATGTACTAGGATCTACAAAGTTGGAGAAACATTAGTGCACTGGCTCCATGGAATAACATACGAACTGGAGAAGTGATATCACTGGAGAAGTCTCCTGTACTTTATCACTTCTTCATCACACCTTAGTGCATAACCCCCAATAACTCACAAATCATGTAGGTTTTCATGAATGTCTGTTGTTGCTGTGACAGTGAACCATGAAAAAGGGGCCCTATAGAAGTAGAGAAATCTTGTTGACTAATCAAGATATGCATGGACTTACTGTACAACAGAGCTGCAGATTTACAGTACTAAATTCCAGATCTGTGTGCTTTGCCCATCTTTTAATCTGCTCAGTATGGCCCATCTAATGTAGGGTTGGGTGAAAAGTCAGATTGTTTTCCCGCAAGAATTTTCACTGCTTGCCACGATTTTCCCACAAATTTTCCCCGGATGACTTGTATTAAAAGTTTACAATTGTTTCTGTTTAGCCAATGCTAAACTTTCCTTCTTTTTGCCAATTCCAACAAATTTTCGCCTATGTTTCCTATGGTGCAACTTTTGCCACCACAATATTAGTTTATGAGGGCCGCAATGGAGAAATGAGCTGAAAGTCAAAGTTGTGAGTCCTGCAACATGTGTTAGCATGCAGAGAGCATTTGTCCTTTGCCCACAACACTAACTTCCTGCTTAAGTGACATATTCATGATGTCAAGAGAAAAATGTACAACCTACAATGTAGCAGATGTGTATGGTAGTGGTGGTGGGGGACTGGTGTGATTGATGTGTGTATGTATTTATGATGTCAAGAGATAAAAATGTACAACCTACAATGTGGCAGGTGTGTATGGTAGTGGTGTGGGGGGGACTGGTGTGATTGATTTGTGTATGTATCCTATATAATAATTCGCTCCAAAGTTTGTAACGATGCAGTCATGCACAGTAGAGACTGCTGCACGTGCTGCAGTCATGCGCAGTAGAGAAAAGGATGATACAGAGCTGGGCGCTCCGAAGTCAGACCGGAGGTCTGGCTTCGGAGCGTCCAGATCTGTATCAGCCATGGCTGCGGGCAGTCTCTACTGGGCATGACTACAGCACAACCACCGGACACTTTGGCCCCTGTACACGGGCTCTTCTACTAGTTTATATATATACTACCAAAGGGGCATGGCGTTGCCAGTGAGGCTTAAGTGCTTTGGATGTTTCAGGGGTATATTCTAGTACAGACACAGGTAGGTGTGTCTGCTGGATAGGAAGGTAGCTGTGTATATAGGTAGGTGTGTAAGAAAGTGTATGTATGTATGTCTGTAGGTAGGTGTGTAGGTAGGTAGGTAACACTATATATACAGAGCAGTATAATACCCCATTGCAGATGCGTCATTAGTTATTGGTTGTTTCTGCATTTGAAATCACAGACACAACAGGTCCATTTGACAGTGAGATAATCAGTATAAAAAGCAGACCAACATCCCCTCGATAAACTACCAAGATGTCCAATACATGAGGCACAGTAAAAGTGTCATTGTCAGCTAAAAGTATGGGTTAGTAGGGTGGCAACTCTGGGCAATAAGCTGTAATGCAAAAGTGGATCAACTGTGGTGCAAATGAACAGGCTCATAATGGAGAAGTACAAATTCCCAATTATTGAAACTGTGCTTTTAACCTCTTGCATGGTAAAGATACTGAGGCTGATGTATTAAGAGGAAGTGGTGCAACTGTGCAGCAAGCCATGTGTATTGCAGGTGGGATAGAACTGCACATGTATTTAAATGAGACTTAACCCTTTGAGTGGAAGAAAGGTCTCACCTGTGTAGCACTGAACGGGTGAAGAACATTATAGTAACCCTTTGAGTGCCAGAAGGGTGTCCAAGGCATTGCAAAGCAATGCCTTGGATACCCTTCTAGCAGTCAAAGGATTAAATGAAGTGAGATTTTAACCCTTGAGTGCCAGAGGGGTACGGAATGCATTGCAAAGCAGGTAAAGGCTTTGTAATATGTTTATTGTTTGTCAGATGTTTACACATGAATGAGAAGCAAACTCTAAAGGTTGAACGCTTGACACATGCTTTCATCCGTGAGAGGCTTCATACATGAGGATACACAGTGTGTTTTTGTAATTTGTGTGAGAAGCCAAACATAGAAGTGTGTCAAACCGTAGCGGTTTGAGAGATAGCGTTTGTTGCAAATAGTTTATTTTTTCAATATCTACCTAAACCCAGAGAAGTCATATAGTCTGTGCTCATCCCACTTGTCCACATATCTATTGTGAGGTGGATTTTCTTGTCGTATGCACTTTCCAGCCCTTTGCCCACAACACTACTGACCTGGAAAATTCAGGCACAACCATCCTGGAAAAATAACCGTGGCTTGGGATATGCTAGCATGCTACAAAAGAATACAATAACATGTCCATTGCCAACATCTTGGCATCCTTGCCTTTTCACAGGTGTACTTTCGGATTGTTTTTGTGAAGTTTTTGACTTTTTCCGAGGAACTCTGTCAGTGTGGGTTGGCAGGACATGGCAGAAGAACCCTTTATTTTTTTTGCTTTAACAGCATGACTAGAGGAGGTGGTGGAGGTAGAGGCAGCATGTGGGAGCATACTCTTCTGCAGCAGGAGTCATAGGTGTTGTTTGGAATGAACTAATTGTTGGCAGTGGCACACTACAGTACACAACACAACTGATAGAGTGTGATGTTTTGCCTTAGCCCTTAGCAAAATTCTCAATGTCGTCTGCTGTCTATCAAGTCTGCCTCAGTCACAAAGCTGACATCAGGCACCCAGTCAGCTGTCTATCATGCAATATATAATATTACTTTCCCTCCATAATTTTCCCTCCATGTCTCTAGTCCAATTCCATTCTCCGTTTCATGCATTACTTCCCTCTTTTGTCTGTATTCCAATAGCCTTCTTCGTTTCATGATGGGGGTTGGACTAATGACACAGTCAAACAGACAGACAGTCTGCATTTCCTCATTGCGTTGTTGGAGCTAAGAGAGAGAAGAAGAGATTAGAGAGTGTCCAGTTTTTGTATAGTCAGGCAGATAGCATTAGGCTAGGCAAAGGTAGGCAGCCAGCATTAGTTCCAGTTATTGCCACTGCAAGAGCGAGTAATATTTGTTCCTGTGCAAAATATAAAAAAATATTAGGTATTTGTTCGAATCATTTTCAATGTCACATCAACCAGTCTGACAGTCCTATAGGCAGGCAGGGTGCCTTTTCACCACCGCAAGGGGGGGGTCATCTGTGTTTCTTAAAAAAAAAATATAAAAAGTACAAGTAATTTGTTTGAATAATCTTCAGCGTCAAACTGCCAGTGTCACAGTTGTATAGGCAGGCAGCGTGCCTTTTCGCCACCGCAAGGGAGACACACATGTGTTGGTTTTATTAAAATTATTCCTAATACAAGTTATTTGTTTGAATAATCTTCAGAGTCACACTGCCAGTGTCACAGTTGTATAGGCAGGCAGGGTGCCTTTTCGCCACTGCAAGTGAGACCCACATGTTTTGGTTTTAGTAAAAATATAAAAAATACAAGTGATTTGTTTGAATAATCTTCAGCATCACACTGCCATTGTCAAAGTTGTATAGGCAGGCAGGGTGCCTTTTAGCCACCGCAAAGGAGAGTCACATGTGTTGATTTTATTAAAAATATAAAAAATACAAGTTATTCGTTTGAATAATCTTCAGCGTCACAGTGCCAGAGTCACAGCTGTATAGGCAGGAAGCGTGCCTTTTCGCCACCTCAAGGGAGAGTCACCTGTGTTGGTTTTATTAAAAACATACAAAATACAAGTGATTTGTCTGAATAGTCTTCAGAGTCACACTGCCAGTGTCACAGTTGTATAGGCAGACAGGGTACCTCTTAGCCACCACAAGAGAGAGTCGCGTGTGTTTGTTTTATTAAAATTATTCCTAATACAAGTTATTTGTTTGAATAATCTTCAGCATCACACTGCCAGTGTCACAGTTGTATAGGCAGGCAGCGTGCTTTTTCGCCACCGCAAGGGAGAGTCACCTGTGTTTGTTTTATTAAAATTATTCATAATACAAGTTGTTTGAATAATCTTCAGCGTCACACTGCCAGTGTCACAGTTGTATAGGCAGGCAGGGTGCCTTTTCGCCACCGCAAGGGAGACCCACATGTGTTGGTTTTATTAAAAACATACAAAATACAAGTGATTTGTTTGAATAATCTTCAGAGTCACACTGCCAGTGTCACCGTTGTATAGGCAGACAGGGTGCCTCTTAGCCACCACAAGAGAGAGTCACATGTGTTTGTTTTATGAAAATTATTCATAATACAAGTGATTTGTTTGAATAATCTTCAGCATCACACTGCCAGTGTCACAGCTGTATTGGCAGGCAGGGTGCCTTTTAGCCACCGCAAGGGAGAGTCACATGTGTTGATTTTATTAAAAATATAAAAAATACAAGTTATTTGTTTGAATAATCTTCAGCATCACACTGCCAGTGTCACAGTTGTATAGGCAGGCAGCATGCCTTTTCGCCACCGCAAGGGAGACCCACATGTGTTGGTTTTATTAAAATTATTCCTAATACAAGTTATTTGGTTGAATAATCTTCACCGTCACACTGCCAGTGTCACAGTTGTGTGGGCAGGTTTTAAAGTTGTAAAACTATAATCGTTCTCTACCTACCTTTCCGTAATAGATTTGAGTCCTAGTGAACAACCTGTTGTTCCTCGTCCTGGTACCAGCTGCCGTGACCCAGCAACCACCAACACCACCATAGTGCAGTTGCTTTCAAGCAGAGCTAGCAGCAGCAGGCGGGGAAAGAAGAGTACTTTGATTAGTACTAGTCAGACTCAGCAGCAGCAGTCCAAAAAAAAACTAGAAAGAAGAAGGGAACTGCTGGTCGTTCTACCTCTACTAGCAAGGAACAGAGGTCCAGTTCCTCCTCTAAGACCACGAAGCGGCCGTCACCCATCTCTCACCAGCTTCATGATGATCCCCCCAGAACCACCTGCACAATGACTATTGCCACTGCCAGTTCCGTCACCACTTCTGCTACAACCAGTTCTATAAACCTGGGGACACCTAGCCTGTTGAACATGAACACTACTGGTGGGAAACTGCGGGCAGTATCAACGCGGGAGTTTTACAGCGAACGTCCGAGTAAGCAACCCAAACTTGAATTATTAGAGTATTTTGAGAAAATTTCTCCTGCTGCCACTGTCACTGACACTGAGAGCATATTGTCTCCTAAAAAGGTTATTGAGGGAGATCATTTACCATTTCCAGGTAGCCACCAGGTAGAAGAGGGAATTCATCAGCTCTCCCCAAAATCTGCTGCTGATGATTTTTCTTCCTGTCCAAACCTACAAGAGGTGGAAGAAGAATATGAGGGACCAAGGCCTGCTAAGCTTGATTTTTCCACTGAGCATGATTTTTCCTCTGACCTTGATTATTCTCCTGAGCTCCATTTTTCCACTGCTGCCCATAGTACTCCCCCTGTTTCTCCAGTTACAATTCTGTCTTCTATTGATGAAAACTCACCACCTGACTCTCCAGTTCCAAATGAGTCTCCCAGGCAAGTAGTAGCTGCTAGTGTCTCTGCCACCAGTGTTACTCCACCCTCCTCCAATCCCAGTCCCGACATCCCTGCTACCATCTTTGGGTCTACTAGTAATCCTGTAAAGGTATGTAGAAAAAAAAAGCAGATGAAAATGAAGATGAAGATGAAGAAAGCGTCACCTCAGTTTCTTCTTCACCACCTTCCAAAGTCATCCATCGCTCCAAAGCGTGGGACCATTTTGTGACACTTGGCGATGGTCGGCTAGCAAAATGTAAATTGTGTGGCAGGGAAGTCAGCCGTGGGAGGGTGTTGGGTCATCTTTCCACCTCTGGGATGAACCAACACCTGAACCACTACCACAAGTCAGTGTTGATGAGTGCAGAACGTGGTGGCACTACTACATTTACCAGTGTAACACTCACCACCAGTAGGCTGGAAAAAGGGCAGGGAGATCATGCCACATCTGGTCCTAGTAAAAGCAGTAGACAGTCACAGCCCATCCCAAAGTCAATACAGGCCACACTGGAAGATTTTGGTGGGTTTAATTCCAAGGGGATGTGCAGACAGCAGTCCAGGAAAATTACACGCCTCATTGCACAGCTCATAGCCGTTGGGGGTGCAACTTTCAGTTTGGTGGACGGGGAGCCCTTCCATCAACTTATGGAGGTTGTTGCACCCCGATATAAAATTCCATCCCGCACCACATTTAGTATAACTATAGTGCCCTCACTGTACCAGTCGTGCGTTGGTCTTTTGAAGGAACTGCTAGGAAAGGCTGGTGGCCAGTCAGTGCACTTTACCACTGACTTATGGAGTGCTCCAAGTGGCCAGCATGGCTTCCTGTCATTGACGGCACATTGGTGGCAGCCCAATGTGTTTCAAGACACAATGATAGAAACAACAAGTTCAGGTGCAGTAGCCAAGCAGGCAGGGCACCGCTCTTTCCTCCTCCATGCTGAGGTAATGGATCAGCAGCACATCTCAGATAACATTCGAAAAGCACTGCAGAACATGGTGGTGCAATGGCTAGGGGAGCAGGCAGGCACACAGACGCAAATGGGGTTTGTGGTTACTGATGGTGCGGCTAACATGATCAAGGCTATCCGGGATGGCAGATTTGTGGGTGTGTGCTGCTCAGCGCATGTTCTGCATCTAGTAGTGAAGGCTGCTGTTGAGGATGGCAGTAACACTGGAAGGTTGCCAGCACTTCTGGAGTCATGCCGAAAAATTTCTGGCCACTTCCATCGGAGCGTCAAAAATAGCCAGCTATTCAGGGAGGAACAGAAAAAGGCAGACCTCCCAGAGCACCGCCTAAAACAAGATGTTGGGACCAGGTGGAACTCCACCTTAGATATGCTAGAGCGTATCCTGGAGCAGAAAAAGGCAATTCATGCAATGTCATGTCACCATTTCATTGGCAGTAACAGAACACTGGGCAGGGCTAACTGGGCCCTGATGGAACAGGTAGTGACAGTCCTTACGCCTTTCCGTGCTTTGACGGAACTTTTGAGCAAAGAGAACTCTAGTCTGGCAGAAGTCATTCCCCTCTTCACGCACCTCTCCTTAAAATTGGATGATTTCCTTTCCCATAGGGAACGCTTGCCTGGTGCTGAGGGTAATATACTTCCAGATGTTGCTGCCCTTCTAACGAGGTTGAAGAAGGAACTTACTCGGCGCATGGAAGAGCGCATGGACAATTGTCCCGAGTTAATGCTTGCCACAATTTGCGATCCTCGAATCAAAGTCAAGTTGGCACTTCGTTCCAATTCTGTCAGTCTCTGAGAAGGGTTAAGTGAGGTGATGATTTAGCACAAGATTAACCCCTTAATGACCGTCCGCGAGCGCACGCGCCCGGCACTTAACAACGGATTTTTCTTCTTCTTCATTCTAGTGAATGACTTCTGGGACTTACCAGGTACGTCCTCTGTCACTAAGTGACAGTTTTTGCGGGACGTACCTGGTAAGTCACTTGTCGCGATGGGGTTAATGTATTTTCAATACACAAATTAGTTTAGACACACATACTGCAGTTTAAACAATCATTGATGTTTATTCTTGATGTAGTATGAAACACTACAATGTATATACACATAGACTTATCTGATATGAGGGGAAATCAGGATAGGAAAACGAGAGAGAGGAATTTGGGTACTAAAGAGGGACCGTAGGGTAGGAGTCTGGTACCAGAAAATGAAACCTTAATCTTTACCCATGTACTAACATAGAATGTGACATGTAGTTTGTCCATGTTCGAGTCGAACACTTATGTTGAGTAGGATGTGACAGGCATGGGTTTTCGATGTTCGAGCATATGCTAAATTGAATGACAGGCATGGGTTTTCGATGTTCGAGCATATGCTATATTGAAGGACAGGCATGGGGTTTCGATGTTTGAACATATGCTAAATTGAATGACAGGCATGGGTTCTCGATGTTCGACGTTTGCATTGTGACTGGCATCCCATGCTGGAGTAGAGGTGACATGCACAGACTGGCAATGTACGACAATGTCCGTTTTTGGGATGGATCTTTTTCTAAATGCACACCCTGTCTGCAAAGAATGATAGCAGCATGCACGGAGGCGCACCGCTATAATTTAACCCATGTTAAATTCGGCCGAATAATTCGGAATGGATCAGAATTTCATTCGAATCGAATAGGCCCAGTCCGAAATTAGGATCATCCGAATTAGAAAAAAAAAAATTGGTCAGAATTCGAATTTAATAAAAAATTTTGTCCATGCACAAGTCTAATGAAAATGGTCTTTCAAATCAAATCAGTCAGACAGAATGCTGGGGTATTTGTGGTTGACCTCCTTTGCTCCCTTATCACAAGCCCAAACTTGTCCATCACAGATATAATAATAACAGCAAGATCAGCAACCAAATTGGACCTCAACTGCTTGTGTCTTGTCTGTCAGTATAAACAAGGGAACAATTAAAAAAGTATAGATACTTCCTGGGGCACTCAAGTGGTAGTGTAACTCAAATCAAGTGACACTGTTATTTACTAAACTTTCAGTGAAAGTAGTAAGACTTAACTTTTATTAGATAAAAAGAAGAATAACAAATATACAGTGTTAAAATATTCAAGATAATTCTGAACTGCACAGTGAACCCAAATATATATTCATAAAGTATTTGGTGCAACACCAGGCATCTGGAAATAGTCAAATACGTAATCTGAATTGCCTAAACATGGTCTGATTTTGTATCCTCAGACCAAACTATTATGATAAGATATGTATGTACATCAAGTACCACATATATTGGTTAAATGTTGGGAAACAATCTCTGTTAATGCTCCCCAATTCATCCTCTGCCTCTGTTGTGATGGAAAAGATAAAAAGCAACAAACTTCTCTATTACTGCAGGCAACTCTCCTAACCTTAGGAGAGTTGCCTGCACTAATAGAGAAGTTTGACAACTGATTACTATTTGACAGTTGTCTGTCTATTAATAATACAAGGTTAAATTTGACTCAAACTTGATAATGCAAGTAATTAAATATATATATATGAATTAATTTTACAACCACCACCATACACATCTGCCACATTTATTATAACTTTTTTATATTTTGTTTTTATTTATCTGTTAATGGTTAGCATAGCAGCAGGCTTACAGAAACAAAACCTGAAAATATTTTTACAAGCTTACATAGTAAATATGTTGGTGAGTGCTTACCAAAGTCCATTCATTTGTTGACCATAGATTGATTAGTGTGAACAAGAAACACTTCTAATTCTTATCAAAACTATTACAGGTGCTGAGAGCTATCATCAACATCCCTGTAAAGCTGGCTATTATTGTCCATCCAGTAACACAGTTCCTGTGCCTTGTCCTCCTGGAACATTTGGAAATAGTACTCATGCAAGAGATCAAAAAGACTGTTATCCATGTCCGCTGGAGACATATAACCACTTGTTTGGTCAGGAATCGTGCTTCCCTTGTGGAAGTTCATCTTACTCAAAGTCAGGTTTGTTTGAAAAGCACAATCACTTTATCGTCTTCAGAACAGCCATATAAACATACAATCCTAGATTGAAGCTTCAAAGTAAACTAAAACTTGTAAAGCGCCATGTATACTTGTGATTAGTGTTGAGCGAGCGTGCTCGGCCGATGCTCGGATCGGCTCGAGCATCGCTCTGCTCGGCACATGGCGGTACTCGTACGAGTACCGCCATGTGCTCGCCCGACATGTTCGGGTGAAGAGGATCTGTGCCGGAAGAGGCACAGATCCGAAGACGCTCCGCTGGACCACCAGGGAATGGAGGTACGGGGGCATTGCGGAGATGAAGGGGGCATTGCGGAGATGAAGGGGGACATTGTGGAAGAGGGGCATAGACTCTATGCCCCTCTTCCACAATGTCCCCCTTCATCTCCGCTATGCCCCTCTTCCACAATGTCCCCCTTCATCTCCGCTATGCCCCTCTTCCACAATGTCCCCCTTCATCTCCTATGCCATAGCAGAGATGAAGGGGGACATTGTGGAAGAGGGGCATAGCGGAGATGAAAGGGGACATTGTGGAAGAGGGGCATAGACTCTATGCCCCTCTTCCACAATGTCCCCCTTCATCTCCGCTATGCCCCTCTTCCACAATGTCCCCCTTCATCTCCGCTATGCCCCTCTTCCACAATGTCCCCCTTCATCTCCTATGCCATAGCGGAGATGAAGGGGGACATTGTGGAAGAGGGGCATAGCGGAGATGAAGGGGGACATTGTGGAAGAGGGGCATAGAGTCTATGCCCCTCTTCCACAATGTCCCCCTTCATCTCCGCTATGCCCCTCTTCCACAATGTCCCCCTTCATCTCCGCTATGGCATAGGAGATGAAGGGGGACATTGTGGAAGAGGGGCATAGCGGAGATGAAGGGGGACATTGACCAGGCACCCTCCGCTCATCAGAGCAGGGGGTGCCTGGTTTAATGCTCGAGTGCTCCCATTCATTTGAATGGGGCTCGGGTGCTCGGCCGAGCACTCGAGCATCAGGGGGTGCTCGGTCAGAGCACCCGAGCACCCGAGCATCGGGGTGCTCGCTCATCCCTACTTGTGATATTATATAAACACACTGATATACATTTGACCATGTCAAAAATATGAATGTATATGGTAATTTATAAAACATGGATTGACAGCTCTTTTCAAAAGTATTTTGAAAGGCCAAATCATTAAGTTTTGTCATTCCTTAGATGTAAAATTATAGGGGAATGAGATACTTTGAATAAGTGGCTTTGAGATATATATATAAATATACAGTACTGTGCAAACATCTTAGGCAGGTGTGAAAAAATGCTGTAAAGTATCAGTTAACAAAATGCATAGTGAATGAACAGAAGAAAACTCTAAATCAAATCAATATTTGTTGTGACCACCCTTTTACCTTCAAAATAGCATAAATTATTTTAGGTACACTTACACACAGTTTGTTAAGGAACTGGACAGGCAGGTTGTTCCAAACATCTTAGAGAACTAACCACAGTTCTTTAGCATGTGAGGATTATAGCTTAGTTGATGGTGTCAGAACCCAAAAATGCCCCACAAAAGTATATATTTCTGAAAAGTAGACAACATAGGCTAATTCATCAGTAGAATTTTGGAGTTTTTAATGCAGCTTTTGTTCCAGAATTCTGTACCAATATTGTGGTAATATTTTTTTTTTTTTTGCAGTTTCAACATGCACATTACAATGCTGGTATGGATTTCAAGCACATGATAGTTGCATAGTTTTAAAAAATGCATTGGTTAGTGTTCAGCTACTTCTTCTGAGTACAGCAATACCCCATATACATAGGTTTGTCAAGGTTTGGGGAAGCTGTGGAACATGCGCGTTTTTATTTTCACACATGGAAATTTCAAAGGTTGCTTAACTGGTACCATATCTCATTTGGGACTGTGTACCAGTGCTCCACTTTAAAATGTTCCCCAAAAGTGTATATTTTTGAAACGTAGGCAACCCATTTTAGGTGTGTTTTCACAATTTTCATGTAGTCATTTTATCACCAATCTCTCTCAAATAACTGCCAGCAGCTCCTTTTGGCACAAAGCTGAGGACATCCTCTTTTTCAGCTTGGTACTTAACAGTTCTTTGCTCAAATCTCTGTAATTGCATCTAACAGTGCCACAGGCCACTGTGTCAAAACAAAATATTATTTAAATAAAAGGGGACTAGTATAAAAGTTGTCAACATATAAATGATACCCTTTATTTAATAAAGGGTAAATGAGATCCCAAACAATTTTCCCATTGGTTCCCAGATAGTCTGGACAACCAGCTGTATCAAGTTGCCTGTCCTTGCCCTCAAATTCTGCCTAATATTCCTCCTGGCACTTTGACACAGTTTATAAAATATTACTCCGAACATAGTGGAGATGTATTGTTTGAATCCCTACCTTCCATTATGTTTCATTAAGGATTCACCTATGCATATGTTTTTCTGGGGTGTATATACTTCTGAAAACATTTTTTAAAATAATTTAGGGGCACATTTTATACAACCTGTCATACTGGGGGGCTCTTTTGGGAGGCACAGGGTATTGTATTTGAAAAGCATGATGTACAAAAGCATTTTATATCTTCTCCTGGTTATTGTTTTTGTGAAAATAGGGGTATCACATATGTGGGTTGCCATGATTGCTGCTTTGCAACAAAGTGTGTGGGATTTGCGGCAATGTATTGGACTGCATAGAGATTTGTTTGGGACACAATTTCCCCAAAATGTCATCCCCAAAAATAAATAAAAACTGTGCATGGTTAAATCCTGCCACATCCGCTTGAATTTCTAAGTTGCCTATGAATTGTATCCACATTATTATATTTTAGGAGATACTTTATATCTAAAGTCTCATATTTCAAATATTTTAGATACTACAGTTGTGTTACACCTACACTACACATAGACTAAATAATCTCCCTGCGACATAACAAGCAATAACACTTGCATATTGTTTTTATATATATCCAAATCTTGTGTTTTATTATATATCTTATACAATAAATGACTCAAAAATTATAAATCTATAAATATTATATGTTCAATACATCTTATTCTCTGAATACTCACATGATGAACTATATTTACATCACCAATCTACATAAATATATCAAAATGGACCAATAATAGCATAATGTGTTAGATTATGCAAGAGAAGTCCAAAACAATGCGAGAGAGAAGGAAAAAAAAAGAGGTTAGGTGAAAGAGAATATCCCATGTCTAGTACAAGAAACCAATAAGTTCCGCACCTGCGTTCAGTCCATATGGTTGACTGGTTCTCATGTTGAAAATACATTGGTCTCTTTCCTAGACATCTGTTGGTTGAAATCCCCTCCTCTCCAGTTCCTTTTAATTAAATATATGGCCTTGAAAGAAAGATCTTTTACACTGAATCAGTGACATTCAGTGAAGAGTGTGTCTAAACTTGTTTCATGCAATGTCAGAGGCATCCATAACCGATAAAGAGGACAAAAAAGCATACCCATCTTAATCTAATGAGGTACATCAAGGATCTGTACTGGGTCCCATTCTTTTTAATATTTTTTATTAGTGATATGGCAAAAGGTCTTCAAGGTAAGGTAAGCCTTTTTCAGATGATACAAAGGTCTGCAATAGGGTAGACATTACTGGGGGAATAAGGCAAATAACAGATGATTTAGGTACATTAAAAGAATGGACAAGTGTGGCATCTGAAGTTTAATGCACTTGTGATGTGAAAATCCAAAGAAAAAATATAGCATTATGGGTATTGTGATGTCAGAGGAAAGGGATTTGGGGGTAATAATTTCTAATGTTACATGCAGGCAATGTAACAAAGTGGTGGGGAATGCAGGCAGGGTGCAGGGTTGTATAGCTAGGGGCATTAGGATAAGGGGAAGTGGTCAGGACACTCTAAGACCTCTGGTTAGACCTCCCCTAGAGTATTATGTACAGTAGGAACTAAGAGGAACTAAGTTCCTCATTCGGACTTCATCCTTTTTTGGACTTTGTCCTTTTCAAGTCTCCTTTGGACTTTGTTCTCAGTAAGCCATGCAAATGATGGAGGATATTTGTAACGGTTCCGTAGGACACCCAGACCAGCAGGCCAGAACAAAACACAGCTTCATTAAAAGACAAGAAAGACTGCCCTCCACAGGCAACACAGAACAACCGAAACGAACAGCAAAGTATAGATGCCCTCTCAGGCCCAGCACACAGAGAAACAAACATACACTGTCACAGGACAGGCACTAGCAACATAAAGGGCACTCAATCGTCAAAGTACATAGAAATCAATCAGTCTCTGTCGTGGTGTGTCCGATACGCCCATAAGATGGTAAAGGAGCGGCAAGTGGTGCCAGATGAACAAACACCAGCAGTAGAATAGGACAGAGACCACTGCTCATGCTGAGCACAAACCGAGGCCAAAACACTCCACCAGAGCCGATGAGCCAGAGCCACCAGCACCCCAACCGGTGCATGAACGGAGAGCAAGTGCACTGCAAGAGCCAAGGACAATAGAGTCACTAGCCCCCACGGGCACAGCAACGGAGACCAATCACACTGCAAGAGCTAAGGATAATTGAGCCACTAGCCCCCACGGGCGTTGTAACGGAGACAAAGTACACTGCAAGAGCGGAGGATAACTAGAGCCACTAGCCCCCACGGGCGTTGCAACGGATACCAATACACTGCAAGAGCTAAATTGACTGGAGCCAATGGCGCCTCCCACTGGTGCTGTAACGGAGACCGACTACACTGCAATAGCTTAGCTGGGAAGAGCCAATGACACCCACACGGGCGCTGTACGGTAACCAAGGCTTGGCATGTGTAGCGGAAGGCTCAGGGTAACGGCTCTGCAAGGGTTAATGGAGGCTCAGTGAATGGAGACAACTACTCTGCAAGTGTTAATGGAGGCTCAGGGAACAGAGACAACTGCTCTGCAAGTGTTAACAGAGACTCATAGAACGGAGACAATTGCTCTGCAAGTGTTAAAGGAGGCTCAGTGAACGGAGGCATGGCTCTGCAAGTGTTAACGGAAGGTACAGTGCTCTGTAAGAGTAAACGGAGGCCCAGAGTAACGGAGGCAGCAGGCTCAGCTAGAGTAAGCGGAAAGGCCCAGTACACAGGAGGCAATGACACAGTCAGCCCTGCCACAGCACAGCGGAAGTCAGAATGTCGCCCAGGCGACACTAAGGCAGCAAACAGCAGGAACACAGGCAGGGTCAGCAACAAGTCGGTTTAGATCATGGAGCAGGAACGTCAGCCAGGCGGGTCAAATCATGGAGCAGGATCCTCAGACAAGCCGGGTCAGGTCACGAAGCAGGAACGTCAGCCAGGCCGGGTCAGATCACGGAGCAGGAACCAAGGAGCATAGTCAGACAGGCCAAGTCGGTACACAGGAAGCAGGAACACTGGAACACAGCTACACAGCAACACTGGCTCAGGAACACCACGAAAGGGCACCTGACAGGTGCCAAAGGCCGGGTATAAAAAGGCCATAATGGGCGGGCCAAACAAGCTCAGCCAATGGGAGCGCACCACAGCAAAGAGTGACAGAGGAAGATCACGGGCACAATGATAATATTCCTTAATGTCCATTTAAAATCTCATGATCCAGAGAAGACTAGAAAGGATAGAACCCCCAAAAATGTCCCATCTTGGTGATATGAGGGGTGGAGAGGGGGATTGGGCTAGTTCATCTAATAGGGAGTTGCCATTGTTACAGCCTGATAAAAAACAAATACATTTGACAAAGAACAAAATCTTTAGGAATGGGAAAAAGATAAAATGTATGCATACAAATGCTCACAGTTTGGCTGGTAAGATGGGGGAACTAGAAATGACTGCAGTACATGAGCAGTATGATCTGATTGGAGTGTCTGAAACCTGGTTAGATGATACGTATGACTTGGCAGTCAATCTAGAGGGTTAGTCACTTTTTAGGAGGGACAGGGTTAATAAAAGGGGAGGAGGGGTATGCCTATATGTAAAGCGGGCCTTACAACCTAGTTTAAGGGAAGATATAAATGAAGGGTCCAATGAAAAGATAGAGACCTTGTGGGTTGAAATACACACTGGGGGCACACATAATAAAAAGATATTGGTGGGGATTTGCTACAAGCCACCTAATGTTGGGGAGGTGGAGGAAGCCCGACTTTTACTGCAAATGGAAAAGGCTGCTAGGTCAGCAAAGGTAATTATAATGGGAGATTTCAACTATCCTGAAATTGACTGGAGCAATATGACTTCCGGCACAACAAAGGGAAATATTTTTCTAAGTATGATAAATGATAATTTTATGTCCTAACTAGTAGAGGAGCCAACTAGAAAAGAGGCCTTCCTTGACCTAGTGCTCTCAAACGATTCTGACATGATAAAAAATGTGCAAGTAAGGGAACATTTGGGCAGCAGTGACCACAACATGGTATCCTTTGAAGTTTGTTATGAGAAACCCAATAGCAAGGTATCACGGTCCCCGTGATCTTCCTCTGTCACTCTCTCTTGTGTGCTCCCTTATTGGTTGAGCTTGTTTGGCCCACCCCTGGTGATCCTTTTTATACCTGACTATGGCACCTGTCAGGTGCCCTTTAGTGGTGTTCCAGAGCCAGTGTTGCTGTTGCTGTGTTCCTGTGTTCCTGATTTCTGGTGTACCGATTTGGCCTGTTCTGATGACTCTCCTGTGTTCCTGCTCGTTGCTGATCTGGCTTGTCTGCGAACCTCCTCTGTGATCCGACCAGGCCTGGCTGACGTTCCCGCTCGTTGCTGATCTGGCTTGTCTGCGAACCTCCTCTGTGATCTGACCTGGCCTGGCTGACGTTCCTGCTCGTTGCTAATCTGGCTTGTCTGAGAATCTCCACTGTAATCTGACCCGGCCCGGCTACGTTCCTTCTGCTGTTGTCGCTTGGGCGACATTCTGATTCCTGCTGAGTCGCGGCTGTTTGTTCAAGACTGTTCCTGTTAACCCTTGTGCTGCTGAGTTGCTGGTTTTGCTTGCAGAGCCATACTACCAAGAGGAGTCTCCGGTTACGCTTGCAGAGCTATACTACGAAGCTGAGTCTCCATTTACGCTTGCAGAGCTGTACTACAATAAGTCTGAGTCTGCCGTGGCACTTGTAGGGCGATACCGATACGCTGAGCCTCCGATTACTTGCTGTTCCAACTGGGTGCTGTGGTTAACTCTTGCAGAGCCGTATCGTTCACGCTACTCCTGCTGAGCCGGCGGCGTTTGGGCCTTGGTAGACGGCGGCTCATATTGTCATTCCCATAAGCAGAGTAGTCGGTATCCGGTTACGTGCCGGTTTGGTCTCTTGGCTCTTGCACCTTTGCACTGGTGGTTCCATTACGCCCGGAGGGGCTATTGGCTCTAGCAATCGCTGTACAGTTGGTTTCCTATACGCCCGTAGGGGCTAGCGAGTCACGCTCTTGCAGTGCAAAGTGTCTGGTCATACGCCCGTGGGGGCTACTCGGCTCCAGCTATTCCTGTAAGGTTGGCCTCAGTTACACTCCCGTGGGGGCTAGCGATTCACGCTCTTGCAGCATCAATAGTCTCCATTATACGCTCGTGGGGGCTAACGTCTCACGCGTCAACATTACAAGTGGTCTCCGTTATACGCCCGTGGGGGCTATTCACTACTGCTCTAAAAGCACTCTGTGTCAGTCTCTGCATTATCCAAGCAGCTTATTACATCAGTGGACTGATAGTGCTGTGCTATCTCGCACCTGTTGCTGCCTTTTCTTCACCTTGGGTGTGCCGAACACCACAACAGAGACTGACGGGTTCTATGTGTTAACTTTTGATGCCTATTTCCATTTTGAGCCTGTCCTGTGACAGTATATGTATCATCTGTATTCTGTATACTGGTCCTGTGAAGGTCTCAGTGTCTATCTCTTGCTATATACTGTGTGGCCTATTGAGGGCGACCTTGTTCATTTATTTTTGTTTTAATAAAATTGTGTTTTATTCAAACCTGCTGTCTGAGTGTCTGAAAACCGTTACACAAGGGTTTAACCAAAACATTCAATTTCAAAAAGGCTAATTTTACAAAGTTAAAAGAAGTGTTAAAGGATATCCAGTGGGATGTAATTTTCAAAGCTAAAAATGCACAAGAATCATGGAATATATTTAAAATGCTCTTGGGCAAATATACACGTCAATATATACCATTGAGGAATAAGCACAAAAGAAGTAAAGCGAAACCAATGTGGCTTAATAATGTGGTTAGCAGGGGGATGAGAAATAAAAAACAGGCTTTTAAAGTGTTTAAGTCAAACGGGTCAGATGCATCATTTAAAAAATATAAAGAATGTAATAAAATCTGCAAACAAGCAATTAAGATAGCTAAAATAGAAAATGAGAGAAACATTGCAAATAAGAACAAGAAAAACCCTAAACAATTCTACAAGTATATTAATAACAAAAAAGTTAAGGTTGATATTGGTCCTCTTAGGACTGAGACAGGTGAACTGATTAGTGAGGATAAAGCTATGGCTGACACCCTAAATACATTCTTTGCTTCAGTATATACAAAGGAAGCAGCAATGACAAACTATGGGCAATCAGACAAAACCACGGAATTTCCTCCAACATCTACATGACTTAATGAGGACAAGGTCCAAAAGAGACTGGAAAGGGTTATAGTGAATAAAGCGCCTGGACCGGACGGTATGCACCCAAGAGTACTTAAGGAACTTAGTTCAGTAATAGCAAAACCATTATACTTAATATTTATTGATTCACTTTCATCAGGCATAGTACCCTGTGATTGGAGGAAAGCTGATGTAGTTCCATTGTTTAAAAAGGGAGCAAGATCCAAACCAGTAAGTTATAGACCCGTGAGCTTGACTTCCATAGTGGGTAAGATACTAGAAGGGTTATTAACTGACAGTATTTAGAACTATGTGAAGACAAACAATATCATTAGTAGGAATCAGCATGGTTTCATGAAGAACAGATCATGTCAGACTAATTTACTTGCATTTTGGACAGGGGAATTGCTGTTGATGTAGTATACTTGGATTTTGCAAAAGCCTTTGATAATGTTCCTCACAACAGGTTACTGCATAAATTAAAAAGCTTCAGTTTGGGAGGTGATATCTGAGCATGGATTGAGAACTGGTTAAATGATAGATGGCAGAGAGTTGTTGTAAATGGAAATTTTTCAAATTGGTCTAAGGTTATAAGTGGGGTGCCACAGGGTTCAGTCCTGGGACCAATGCTCTTTAATTTGTTTATTAATGATCTAGAAGTGGGAATTGAAAGTAGCATCTCAGTCTTTGCTGATGACACTAAACTATGTAAGGAAATACATACAGAGCTGGATGTTTTTTCCCTACAGAAGGATTTAGATAAACTAAGTGAATGGGCAGAAAAGTGGCAGATGTCATTTAATGTAGATAAATGTAAGGTTATGCATTTGGGCTGTAGAAACAAACTTGCTACATATACTCTAAATGGGAAACAACTTGCGAAATCCTCATTAGAGAAAGATTTAGGAGTACTGATAGACGATAGACTTCACAGCAGTGTGCAGAGTCACTCAGCTGCTGCAAGAGCAAATAGAGTACTAGCCTGCATAATAAGAGGTGTAGAAGCAAGGGATGCTAATATTATCCTACCTCTGTATAAATCCTTGGTTAGGCCTCATCTAGAATATGGAGTACAATTTTGGGCGCCTGTTCTAAAAAAAGACATTACTGAACTGGAAAAGGTGCAGAGACATGCAACAAAAATTATAAAGGGATTGGAGGATCTGAGTTACAAAGAGAGACTAGCCAAACTGGGTTTGTTTACGTTAGAGAAGAGACGTCTAAGGGGTGATATGATTACCATTTACAAATACATTCAAGGTCAATACAAAGAACTATCCAATGAATTATTTATGCAAAGAGCTGAGCTAAGAACAAAAGGTCATCCATTAAGACTAGAGGAAAGGTGCTTTCGACTAAAACAAAGGCAGGGATTCTTTACAGTAAGGGTGGTAAGGCTATGGAATTCTTTGTCTCGGGATGTTGTGCTTGCAGATAATGCAACTGCATTCAAAAAAGCAATGGATGCCTATCTAGCACAGAACAATATTGACAATTAAGACAGATGGCTTCAAAGCAAATAGGATATTGATCCGGGGAACTATTTGACTACCAGTTGGAGCCAGGAATGAATAATTCCCCCCCACACATTTGGGATTAGATTGGAAATGGCTCCAGAGGGCTTTTTTGCCTTCCTCTGGATTAACAGGGGTGTTTTTGGTATGGGCTGGACTTGATGGACGCATGTTTTTTTTTCAGCCTTATCTTCTATGTTACTATGAAAGAATTCTCCAAACAAATATTCCAGAAAGACTTTTTATTAGAGGAAACAATAATGCAAAAAAATTGTAATCATGGAACAAGTGTTCCATTGCAGCTGATAACTTTATGAACAGTTTTATTTACACATTTGTCATAGACGTCAGTGGCAATCTGTTGGATAAAAGCAAATATATCAATCAGCTGCAATGTAATCTAGTCCAATGTTTGTTCAATGAGTCATTAGTGATGAAATCCTGCAGAATATGAAGAGATCTAGGACTAAGATAAAAGACATAGATAACATGAGGCTTTAAACAAACTTGGAAGAATCAGAAAATATTTATTCTAGCACCATATTTTTGTCGCAGTCTACATAATATTGTAATAATTTAGATGCTTCCTTCCAATTACCATATAATCAAACATAATTAACAAAGGCTTGCAGTTCTGAACAATCCGAATAATTATAAACTCAGAGACACGGGGCTTGTACAAATCTGGAAGCACAACATATTTTCCAAGCTTATCATTTATCAGATATATTATGCACTTGAATCAAATGCTTTAATACATAGCATCTCACATACTATGCCATCATTAAGACCTTAAAGCGAGCAAGTCCTAACACCCAACTCTATAGCATGCACATGAAAAGAAAAGGATTTTACTCCATGTTAGTACATAACGAGAAACAAGGTGAATTGGGACAGAATTCCCCAAAATGTCTATACACTTGCACACTGTCTGCTTTTACTGAAAATGGTTTAAAGAGAACAATTGCCAACAAAAAAAGCTTAGTAAATAGGTTTTAGGCAGACACAACAAAAATATCTCTACACTGTTATCAACCTTATTTGGTTAATTGTGTATATAATTGCACCACCAGCATTAGGTTATTAATGGATAATTTTGACATTATGGTGCCTGTAAGAATATTTTTCTATCACTTTCTGAATTTATTTTGGGTTACGCATTCACAGACGCTAGAAATTGTATTGAGCACTTAGTCAATTGTTTTGTTTCTCTAGGCCAACAATTCCCCTAATATATATTTATATATGTGTATTCCATATGAAATTTCCTTAAGGTGCTGAAAGCTGTGTTTGCCGTGGTCTGAATCGTGCCTTCCAGGAATCAGATGGGTCTTGCATTTGCAAAGCAGGATATGTGTTCTATGATGACAGAAACAGAAAGCAATCAGACAGTAACAGTGACCTGGACTGCCAGCTACAGGTAACATTTAGAATAATCAGTTGTGAATAAAATGGTTTTATAATGAAGTGTCAATAAAACTGAAAACAGTTTGAATGAAATGAATAAACTATATCAGAAGAAATAACATTAAGGAACAATGACACCTAATTACCATCACACACACATAATTTTCATGACAGTAATACAAAATTTGGATTTCCAAAGACAGTACATCATTGTTAAAGCACAAAGTTTTGAACAGAAATGTATGATGACAAGCAAATGATATGTAAATTAGTGTAAATCCTTTTTATAAAAAACATTCAAATGTCTTTACAGAAATAATTTTGTAATACATTTTGTAGGCACAGAAGATAGCATAATGTAAATAGCTTTGCACAGTACTAATTAGTATACTAAAGTATATATTTTGACAATAACTTTTTTAATTTAATTATGTAATATGAAATATACATTCATACTAGAAGTATGCAGTTTAGACAGTGTTTTCTTTTTAAAGGAATAATAAGTGCTAATTAGCAGATAAAACCATACATTGTGTGATGTTTCCCACAAAGCAAAATAAGGGTATTGCAACTGCTTGTGGATACTGCATTCCAAAGCAATCACAGTTCAAGCTGTTAGCAACAGTGCCATCTGGTGTCCAGAAGGTTCACCTGGTGTACAGATAGTTATTCTCTGCATTCTGTGGAATCCATTGTATTGGATACCTGTCTGACACTTAATGGGTTAAAAGTCATTTTCCCATTAAGATGAAACCTACCATGTTATCACAGGTAGCCATTCTATTACTGTCTGACTGCTTTAAACCTTGATATAGGTAAAAAAAGATAAATATCGGTAAATATCTTCTTTTTAATTACGTTGCTTTAGGTGGAAAAGCGATGTGCCTTTGGGGAAGTACGTTTGGCATCTACAAGAGAGTGTGTTTCTCCAGAAGAACATGACTGTATTGCATTTTGTGGACTCTTGGGAGGAGAACTTCGTTCAGATCTTGCAATGCAAGTGTTGCTTACTATATGGGGTATTTCCAATCCATAGCACAGACATTTAACTCATTATAATAACTTTCAAATAGATAATGCTGTTCCATAGGCCAGTGTTGAAAGACAAATTACAGACTGTTAAAATATGTCATTTTGCTGACCTTTATATTGAAGGGATGAAGTATGTTCATATAAATGAACTTGAAGACTCTTAACTGGGATGGGATAGAGAAGTGGTTCTCAAACATTTTGCTGTTTTGGAAAACATTACTTCAAAATCTAAAATCTTTATGGATCTCTAACAATCAGAACCTTTAAAGGGATAGTAATACTTTGTTTTATCATTATTTTGTACTCATTAAAAAAAAACATGAAGAACGATATAAGTCTTATCTCTCAAACCTTTATAGTTTGAGAGATATTCACAAGTTTCCCCTCCCGCCCCTTTTACCTAGTGTAAACCATCTCTTCTCAGATGTGGAATCTGGTTGTAAGACCAGACAGATAACAGAAGAGGACAATCTTCTTCCTATGAGAACAATGAAGGCCTTTCCCCCCTTGACAAGTTTTTCAGGTTTTTCTCTTATGTTAATTGAAGATTGTCCCTCTCTGCAGTGTACCTGGGCACCTCCCTTCTGATCTGGCTGAACAGTGTTACATCAGTAAAATGGGCAGGAGGGGGATACTTTGACAAAATTGAAATAACACTCTCCAAAGTCCAAATACTATGATGATTAATTAGAGCTGCTTTTCTTATGAAACATTACTATCCCTTTAACTCAGTGCATGATAGAGAGGCTTTCACCATATTGCTTCTCAATGCTTTGGGGACCTTTCTAGGATCCAAAGGGTTACCACAGTAGAAAAATCAAATATATTTGGTTTGATTTAGTTGTTATTGGTAATGTATTAGTTTAATAGGTAAAATATATTAGAATAGCATTTCAGAAGGTTTTAAGTTTTTTCTTTGTACCTTGTACTGGTGTGTGTGTGTGTGTGTGTATTTTTGTGTGTGTGTTTGTGTGCATATGGGGGTGTATGTGAGGGTTTAAAAGGTGTGGGGAGGATGAATGTGTGTGTGTCTGTATATGTGTATGTGGGGGTGTGCATGTGGGATCACTATTAATTTGTGTGTCTGTGGGTGCTTGTTTGTATCATTGCATGTGTTTGTGCAGCAGCTCAAAACCTACTGTATATATACACATAGTATTCTGGGCACACACATTTATAAATCATCTTAGCTGCTACTTCCTTTCAGAGGGCAGTCCTCTGTACAGACTGCTAACTACGACTCTTAGAAACATTCATAAAGATAGGCAGGATATATGTTACAACAAAATATATATTTTGTCAGCATTAATAAGGTAGGTGTACACAATATAAGTAAATAATAGATAGACATATTGATATATAATTCAAATATATAGTTAGTAGTAAACAGCTATTAGGCACACCTAGGGAACAAATAAAAATTATAATTTTTATTTAACTAGGGCTTTCAACACATATATTCTCTAAGCAGTGATATAGAGGTGATAAAGAGTTGATAAATTGGAGATGACTTCTCCAATTTATCACTTCTCCAGTTCCTATGTTATTCTATGGAGCATATTCACTAAGATCTCCAAAGCTGAAGAAATATTAGTGCATAAGCTCCATAGTATAACATAGCAGTTGGAGAAGTAATAAACTGGAGAAGTCAACTCCTCTTTATCACTGCTTAGTGAATTTCCCCCCATAGAAGTAGAGATAAGTTATTCAGTGATATCACATCTCAAGTTCCTATATCATTCTATGGAGCCAATGCACTGTTTTCATAGGCTACATAGAATAACAAAGGAACTTTAACCCTTTCAGTGCCAGAGGGGAACGCAACGCATTGCTTCGCAATGCGTTGCGTACTCCTCTGGCACTGAAATGGTTAACACCTCTTTAGCAAGCCTTAGTGCATAACACCCATTGAATGCTTGGGGAATCTCCATTGCAGTGTTTCAAAATTCACTGGAAACCTTTCCAGCATTTAAGAGGTTAAAAATCCCCATTTAAAAATGTGGAATGTTTAGTGTTATGATTTATTTCCTATGGTGCAATCCCTTTGCCCCAGCATTGCTCTACTTTTGATTTTGCACATCTGACAAAGTATCTTATGATGCTCCACACTTTGCACATTTGACAAAGTCTCTTATGATAAGATTTTATCATGACCACATGAAATACAGTCTCCTTGGGAAGACTGCAATATACATATAAGATACATATAATTTGCATGACAAGCTTTACTTCAGTCAGTTACATTGGTTATAAGATATTAGCTGATTAAGTGTCAGTGTACCATGAGGTTATAATTACAATGCTCCCTCCAGAGCTAAAGACTGGCAGCTCATTAAAATCTGCCTGTAATCTAATATGTCTATTATTATTCTGACCTACTTTCTCAGATGTCCTAGGTCAGCACTGCTTAGGGAAGCTTCTCACTGGCAGATTGGCTCAGCTATATTACACTTCCAGTGCAAAAGTAATCTGTGAATGCACACATTACAGGTTTATTTAATGAATCATTCTTAAAGTCCTACCCACATGTGATCATCAATATATTCTTACATTTATGAATTTCTGTGCATATTCCCTTGCCTATTGTACTCTAGAGAGAAAACCAATAAAGCAAAGCTTGACACACTCAGAATCTATAAATATGTCGTCTTGTGTTCTAATATCCCTCTGTCAGATTGGGAACCCACACAGCCCTAGCCCAAGTTCTGCAGCTATAGGGCAATGTTGGTGAGCATGGCTCAGGAGCCGATAAAGTTCCCAGGTACCTCCTTGCTGCAGCCAAAGCTGGATAAAGATGCTGCTGAGACAGGGAACAACCAAGATGGATGTACACATTAAAGTGGGAAGAATTGGCTAATGAACTATGGAGGACAAACACTGGAAAACTCACAGAACTGGGAGTGAAAACAGGGGACTACTAGGTGTCCAGACCAGGCATGGTATGTGAGCCACTACCGAATCTCCTACCCCAGAGATTCAGAGAGAAGTAGAGGGAGAGATAGGAGATAGAGAGAAAGAGATAGAGAGAAGGATATAGAGAGAGAAGAAAAAAGGAGAGACAGAGAGAAGGAGAGAAACAAGTAAACCAGCCTTTTGGCAAAAGCAAAAGGCAAGAGACCTGATTAGTTATCTTGTAGAGGATTCACAAGAAGATTGTCACGGTTTTTGAAGACTCTCAGACTTAAGGTTTGATAAAATAACTTAGCTTTATTAAAAGTTAAAGGCAGTCCCCATAGGGTAAACATACATAACAATACAACAGTAATAGAACATACAATAGGTTCTACCGGCCTTGCCTAAATACCGGGCAAGGCAACCCAAGTGACAGTCTAAATGACAGGCTCTACCGGCCTTGCCTATACCGGGTAAGGCAACCGTGAGATGATGTATACCGGTTCTACCGGCCTTACCAATACCGGGCAAGGCAGCCCAATGGAATGCTGAATGTAGGCTCTACCGGCCCTGCCAATACCGGGTAAGGCAACCTTAAAGATGGTGAATTACAAGGTTCTACCTGGCCTTACCAATACCGGGCAGGGCAGCCCAAAGGAGTACTGTAGTAGGCTCTACCGGCCCTGCCAATACCGGGTGAGGCAACCGACAGGATGGTATCGTCAAGGTTCTACCGGCCTCACCAATACTGGGCAGGGCAGCCTGAGCAAGTAGACCAGCTGTCAGGTGACTAAGACAGCAGAGAGCATAAGTATAGAGGTCTAAATCAGCAGAAGTCTATTGACAGGGATAATCAGACAACTGCAAGGCAGTGGACAGCGACTGACCACAGTACTGGATGTACAGGAGCAAACCAACGTCCCCACGTTGGGACTAATGGTAAATAGCGCTACCAGGTTTAATGGAGCAAACCAGTGACCGCACGCTGGAACCAACAATGTATATCGCAACCAGGTTTAGTGGAGCAAACCAGCGTCTGCACACTGGAACCAACAATGTATCTCGCAACCAGTCTAGTGGAGTAAACCAGCGTCCGCACGCTGGAACCAACAATGTATATCGCAACCAGGTTTAGTGGAGCAAACCACCGCCCGCACGCTGGAGCCAACAAAGTATCTCGCAACCAGTCTAGTGGAGTAAACCAGCGTCCGCACGCTGGGACCAACAATGTATATCGCAACCAGGTTTAATGGAGCAAACCAACGTCCGCACGCTAGAGCCAACAAAGTATCTCGCAACCAGTTTAGTGGAGTAAACCAGCGTCCGCACGCTGGAACCAACAATGTAGACCGCAGCCAGGTTTAGTGGAGTAAACCAGCGTCCGCACGCTGGAACCATCAATGTGTATTGCAACCAGGTTTAGTGGAGCAAACCAGCGTCCGCACGCTGGAACCAACAATGTATCTCGCAACCAGTTAGTGGAGTAAACCAGCGTCCGCACGCCGGAACCTAAAATGTGTATCGCAGCCAGGTTTAGTGGAGTAAACCAGCGTCCGCACACCGGAACCAACAATGTATATTGCAACCAGGTTTAGTGGAGTAAACCAGCGTCCACACGCTGGAACCAAAAATGTATATTGCAACCAGGTTTAGTGGAGTAAACCAGCGTCCGCTCGCCGGAACTTACAATGTATATTGCAACCAGGTTTAGTGGAGTAAACCAACAAATGTGTATGCAATAGCGAGGAGAACAATGTCGCCGAAGCGACAGCTGGAGCGCGAGACTCAGGAACTCGTACAGGTTAACCCGCACGGTGCTGGAGCACAGGAACTCCAGAATACAGGCACACAGGAACGCTGGAACACTGGAACACCGGAACGTTAGCATACAGGAACACTGGAACGCTGGAGCACCGGAGCATTAACGTACAGGAACACTGGAACACCGGAACGTAGCATACAGGAACACTGGAAACAGGCCCAGAGATCTGACAAGCAGGTCAGGCAGAGTGGAGTCAGAAACACCACGATAGGGCAACCTGGAAGTGGTCAACCTGGGTTTAAAAAGGCTGTGTGAGGAGGGCTAATGACAGACAGCCAATCATGAATACTCAGCAAGGTGACAGACACAGAGCATCACGAATCACGGGCACCGTGATAAAGATACTACTTAAGGACTTATTACTCCATTCCATTTGGAGAAGGCACTGTATTAAGAAACCCTCAAACTAAAATGGACATCTAGTATACCTCTCTAGAAAAGGAATGAGTGGAGGAACGTATCCATCTGAGGATGATGAGGATACAACATCAGGTGCTGTGGCACCTGCAACTGGGGAGGAAGAGGTCTGTGCCGCCGGAGCCCTCACTTCCAAAATGGCATCCAGCTTCCACTCCAAACTTTGGAGGAAAGCATCTGATCCTGGGGTTCTTGCCTTACTGTTATATGGGAGAGGTTGGCTGGATCCATAATGATCTTTGGCCCATTGTAACTGTCAGGTGTGCTGGGAACCCACACAGCCCTATCCCAAGTTCTGCAGCTAGAGATCGATGTTTATGAGCATGGTTGGGAAGCAGAGACAGTTTCCAGTTAGCTCCTTACTGCAGCCAAAGCTGGATAAAGATTCTGGTTGAAAAACAAGATTGAGAAAAGGGCAATAACAGGCTAATTAAATGAATCAGAGCAAGTGATCAGGAGAAGGAGCAGAGGAAAGAGGGTAAGGAGGCCGGCAGTGAGCTTCACTCTATCCAACTACTCTGGGACACATCAGCAAGTGAGGATTGTCAAAAAAGCTGAGGTCTGAACTGGAACAGGTGAGGAGGAGCAGAATCAGAACCAGAGTAGTAGTCAGAGTGAATGCTGAAGTCAGAACCAGAGCAACCAATGTAAGACAGAATCAGAAGACAAGCCATAGTCAAAAAGAAAGTCCGGTCAAGTATCGTAGCAGACAATCAAGTTACAGAATCTGAGCACTGAAACGTCAACAGGCAAGCTGTATTACAACTGAAGGCAAGTTAAGAAACCGCTACAAACAAGGGTACAAAAGCATAGCTTGTGGCCAGTTTAAAAAGACAAAGCAACCAATGAGAAACTGAAGAAACTGAGGCACGATCTAGTGCCAAAAGGAGCCTGGAAAGAATGGATCATGACACACACCAAGCCTCTTTCTCTTTTTTTTTTTTCTGGATCAGAATTTGCAAATGCCAGATATTACACTATAATTTTTTTCTAGATTATACCTGTTTATGCACACTATAGGAATGTTATATTCTTTTTTTTATATTCCTTTTATGTATTTTTATCTACATGTTTACCAGCTGCCATTGATTCATTTTATAACAGTGTTATGCAATTAATTTTTTCCTATGTCACAAACAAAATATCGAACAACATATACTATGGGCATTCCAAATATATAGATTATATATTTTATACATCTTTATAGATGGATGAGAGTTTTTGTTCTAGCTAACCTGCAGCCTTTGTTTGCTATTTTTCTATTAGATATTATTCATTTAATGGTAAACTACCTAGGGATGGGCGAAACATTTTCATCTCAAAAGCAAAACAGGAGTATAATGGCAGAGATGAGCGGGAAATGTTTTGTGAAAAGTGACGATTGTCCACTTGTCAATGGTAAGACTGCATTTCCCCACCACATGGCAAGTTTCTCTTATTTTGCCACAGGCATAAAAGGGTGTCAGGATCCCACAGCATGCTGTTTCTGTATTTGTGAGAGATAGAGAAAGCAGTACAATAATGTAGATAGTTAGGACAGGCAAACAAAGTAATATTGGACTGTAGTTTAGGGAGTATTGTAGGCAGACATTTGTTCTCTGTGTTAGGGGAGTCTGGGGACAATAAATTGAGAAAGGAGGTCGACCCAAAATACCTCAAAAACTTGGTTGCCTGAGACAGGCAGCTGTGATCCAAGTTCCTTCCTCATCTAGCTGTTATATCGGTGGTAGGGAAGTATGGGGTTGTGTAAAGGGAGCAAAGGAGATCTAAACCAAATATCCCCAAAATGTGTGTGACTGACTGGGAATACCCAGATGGCCATGATCCACATTTTCTCCTGATCTGGCTGTTATCGCTGTGCTAGGGGAGTCTGGGATTGTGAGAAGGGAGCAAAGGAGATATACCCCAAGTCCCACAAAAAGTTCCACTACCACCAGCACCACTACTATTAATAAACCATCTAAAGAACACTAAACACAACAGCAAGCACATAGTGTAAGGAGTTGTAACAGTCCAACCAACTGTTGCAATTGACAGTGAGACAAACAAGCAAAACACATGTCGTAGTAGCAGTAGTAGTGAACATTGTGAAGATCCCTCCAAGGGGAAAAGTAAAAATAAACTGAGATCTCTAAAAGCCTACAGGAATATAAAAGTAATGTGGAAAAAGTTGCAGGGGACACCGAGGATGAACTAATTACTGATAATGATGATGATGTAGATCTAGAATATATCCCTCCAGCATCCTCCTCTCCTTCAGATACAGGTGATGTTGAGAGCAAGAGAGGTGATGACATGGCAAGAAAATTAACTGAAAGGCAAAAGCTCTGTCTTTCACCACTGAAAAGGGGAACTGTTCCTACCTATAAACTGTTTGAAAAAACAACTGGAAACTTGCAAGTATTCATGTTTTTGAAATTGCATATTTCATGCCAATTATTTTTCTTTTAAATCTGAATGTCACGAAACATGCATTTTTTGTTAAATTTGCATTAGCTCTTAAATGAATGTACAAGTCTATTATGTAGTAATTTAGCCTAAGCAAGGTAAAGAGGAAAGGACAAGCCTGAAACACATACAAACTGCCCCATTGTCGTCCCCTTGGTCTAACCTTCATTAAAGGGAGGAATTTGGTTGTACATAACTTATTCTGGCTTAGGGATAGATCCCTGATTCCAGTGCCTTTTATTGCATAGAATCAAAATGGTGCATTCACCACTTTTCTACACATGTAGAGTTTTCCATTTCTTTGTACAATACAAAGAAATATCATATGTGCTTTTTTTAGCAGAGTGGGAGAAACTATTTAATTTGCACTCTTCACTTCCAGGTCCGAAAGATTTACTGTGTTTTTTAAGACATATCTTGAAATCAGGAGTGCCAAGGAAAACTGTTTTCCCCAGACTGCAGAAAATTAGCACATGTAGTGTCATACAAATATATTTTCGGTTGCCATACCTTATTAAATGCTTAGTGTTTGACCCAAAACAGCAAATCCTTGATGGTCTTGATTTCCTTTGTGAATTAGCTGATTGCATTTTTCTGTACACTCACATAATTAATTTCACCACATTATAGTGCCCACATTAACTTAAGTTGCATCTATCTATTATATTGTATGTCCAATTTGTTGTATATTTTGAGGATTTGAAAGCATGATTTGTTCCCCATTTGTATGATATTTTTAAGTAATTTTCCTATGTAAATCATTCTCTTTCTTTACAGGTGTCATTGTACCCAATATGTTTCTGCTGAAGAACTGTGTGACCAATTATGCTTAATGAAGACACCACATATATCTATGAGCTTTGGAACTAATAAACAGTTTCTGTTACATATCGAGGAACCAGAAATGAGAAGGAGCAGAAAGCTGGTAAATACAGAATAACCTACGTGAAATGTTCCCAAAACATTCTTGCTTATTACAGTGGCATGGGGCAGAGTTCTTTGCTTTTCACTTAGGATCATCAGAAAGTATAGTGTGCAGTATACATATGGAACAAGAAAAAAAAAGGCACGACTGTCAACACTTAACTCTACTCAGCTATTTGATACTTTTGTGAAGTCTCCAAAAAACATGAAAAATACGCTGGGCCTGGGATAATTGGTATGACTTGGATAATGCGTGTTACATAGATTGGATATTTAAACTGCAATATGTTTGCAAACCTGGAACAGCCACAAGAGGTTTCTTAAGCAACTAGTCTCTTGGGAAGTTCAAGTTAGAAGTCTGGATACGCAGGTCAAAACACTTAGAGTGACAAACATTGTTGAGAGGAAGATGCCACTCGCTGAGCAGAAGGTAGTTAAAAAGCACTGGAGATGGAGATTCTACAAAAGCGGAGCAGGTATCTAGATGGATAACAAAGGTAACAAGTGGGGAAGGAAGAAAAGGAAGGATGCTCCTTGGCTTACTCACCCAAATAGATTTGCCACATTGAGCAATAATGTTGCAACTGTCTGCAGGAGACGGTTGTTATTTCTAACTGGCAGGAGAACAGCACTTTTAGCATTCATGAGCTCCAAAATACAGGAAGATCTAGACAGGTGGTGTTAGTAGAGAACTTAAAAATTAGGAAGACAGTGTAATCTTTCACCAGTATAGCTACAACTGAATAGCTTGTTGCCTCCTGTGTGCACTGGTTTGCCAAATAGTTGATCAATTATTGCTAGAAGATAGAAATGTCCCAGATTTCATGTTACACCTTTGTGCCAATGATAATGTCAATAGGAGATGGAGATCCATTAAGCATGATTTCAGGATTTAGGTCACAAACATAAGCAAAATACTTCTAAGGTAGTATTTTCAGAAATACAACCTGTGGCATGTGGTACTACAAAAACACAGAATGTGACGAATGCACACCGAGAAAGAACAAAATGAAGTAATTTTCTCAAGGCATGTGTGGCCTCTCAGGTGCTGCTCAAGTCACGTTTTTCGCTCCATGTGGCATTGCAGAGAGAAAATTTCCATATTCATATCAGTCTGGTCCTACCCACAGGCAGTCCAGCCCCAAAATGTCAGGCAAATCCTCTCTGCATGAGAGAAACAGCACAACCCCAGATGTACATTTCGGTCTATGTGGACCTCATCAGTGGGGTGTAGCTGACTCCCTTTAGGCACATGGAAGCAAGTCCCAAGCCTGGGATGCCCTTCCACTTAAGAAGACTACAAAAACAAAAGAATGTGACGAAAACACACAAAGAAAGACCAAAATAAAGTGTTTTGCTCAAGGCATGGTAGCTTCTCAGATGCTGCTCAAGTCATATTTTTCACTCCCATAAGTCATTGCAGAGAAGACTCAGACTGGTCCTGCCCACAGACAGTCCAGCTCTGAAAAGCCAGGCAAATCCTCTCTGCACAAGAGAAACAGCACAACTCCAGATGTACGTTTCGGTCTATGTGGAAACAGCACAACCCCAGACGTCTTTGTGGACCTTGTCAGTGCCTAGAGGGAATCAGCTGAACCCCACTGATGAGGTCCACATAGACCAAAACGTACGTCTGGGTTTGTGTTGTTTCTCTCGTGTAGAGATGATTTGCCTGACATTTCGGAGCTGGGCTCTCTGTGGGCGGGACCAGTCCGATATGAATATGGACCTGAGAGGCCACACATGCCTTGAGCAAACCACTTTATTTTGCTCTTTCTCGGTGTGCGTTCGTCACACTCCTTTGGTGTTTGGGTAATTGGGCATTAGGGAATAAAATGCATTGCTAAAGACTTGGAATAAACAGGAGAGGTTTGAGGTTTTTGAGCAATGGTTGTCTTTTTCTCTTGGGGCAATATTTATAGTAGAGATGATTTGCACCTTAGTGAAAGAAAGTCTGCTATGCTAGGTGACAGGATGGTTAGAGGGTTCAAGAAGACATTAAACTAGGAAGCAATATAGGATAAGGTAGACAGTATAGAAAAAAATGGGATTAGAGAAGGGGCATGGTGGGGTGAGGGAGGAATTGCAAGTTCAGCTGATATGAACACACAACATTTTTTTTCCAAAGAATGCACATCTTCAGAATGGCTGCTACATAAAATGTATGCTTCAAATATCCTTAGCCTGGCAAGATAGATGGGGGTATTACAACTGAATGGAATGAATAAGCAATATGAGTTCTACACAGAGGTGGTACGTATTTCCTGTTGCTGTGCCTAGTAATCTCAAGTGATTCTAATATGGTACACAAAACACAGGTAAAGGAGGAGTTGGGTAAAAATTAGTGACTTGAGATGGGTGAAACCCTAAAAAAAGAACAGGAAAAAATAGTTAAATTTTCTGATATTTTTTTCCACCTTGATCCTTGCCTTGAAATAGAAGTTAAGAATGAACACCCGTGGAAAGTTTCCCTTTTATTCCTGCCAGGATGTTATAAAAGGGCCATCATTTTGCATTTGTGAAAGATAGCGGAAGAGCCCTTTTAGCCAGAGGACATGAGCAAAGAAAGTGAATTTGGATCTTAGCGTTAGTAGAACGCTAGGGGTGGATCGCAACACAGTGAAGTTACATATATATGTAGGCAACCAGTGTCCCCTCTACTGAGGATGGTACAACGCAACGCTGGCTCTTGAGCCCAAGGCTACTGCAGATAGGAATATGCACAACCCTACCTGGACTGTCCAGGTACGCAAAGGGTCAATAGGTAACGCCATGATATACTGCAACTCCCCAAGGGAGTGAACCCAGTGCTGTAAAGGAGGTGGACACCGAGAGATCAGAATAACACAGTCAGTGCTATGAACACTGTACTGGTACTTTGCGTGTGCACAACACCAATGGTGGTAAGGAAAGTAGCTACAGCACGAATGATTAGCTAATGGTCGACAGAGTAATAGCGCCACGAGGCTCAACCAACTAGTGTAACAGCACGCTACCGCAAGTATAGCAGGAACGAAACTGAGGCCACCAGGCAGTAGGCTATATACGCAAGGCAACAGTGTGTCAATATGCTTGACACAGAATAGACTCGCAGCCAGGTATGGTCAGAAACAGAGCGGGTGCACAGCCAGGTAGGATCAGCAATGGAGCAGGTTCTCAGTCAGACACAGTCAGCATAAGAGCGGGTCCTCAGCCGGATATGGTCAGCAATGGAGAGGGTTCTCAGCCAGATACAGTTGGTAACAGAAGCGGGTCCTCAGCCAGATATGGTCAGCAACTGAGCGGGTTCTCAGCCGGATACAGTCAGCAGCGGAGCAAGTACAGCAAACTCAGGAGCGTCATCAGGCAGGCCAGGTCATACACGATCAGCAATAACGGAGCAAAAGTCAGTAACTAGTAAACCACGAAAGGGCACCATAGTGTAGACATGACAGAGGTTATAAAGGCTATCACTGGGCGGCGACAAGGACACTGTCCAATCAGAAATGAGATATGGAAATAGACTAGTCAGAATGTCGCCTCTTGCAGCCAGGAGCACGGGCACCGTGATAAAGGGTCAAAATTCTTACTGTGAGAACAATTAAATCCCTGCCTCCCTTGACAGGTTGTTCAGCTTTTTCCCTTATCTAAATTGAAGATTGTCCCTCTCTGCAATCTACCTTTATCATTCAATTACTCTTGAACTACAACTTTGACAGAATTGAAATAACACTCTCAAAGCCCCAAATACTATGAAGATTAATTAGAGCTGCTTTTATTATGAAACATTACTATCCGTTTAAACCGGCCCAATGACAGAAGGAGGAAAATGGTGTAAAATTAAAGGAACAGTATACTTTTTTTATGAAAACACATATTTTATAGAGAATTTCCTGCTGAATAAAACAAGGTTACTTCCACTGATGTCAGATGTTTTATTCAAAATTTATAGCAGTTCAAATAATCAGGAAGTAAATGTACTGTATTTACTTCCTGATAGTTCTAACTGACAGGAAGTGACAGGCTGTTTCTATCACATTCTATGGGGAACTGTATGTCTATGACTTTTCTCTCCATTAGAATCTAACACAAAAACTAATTAGAATTTGACCACTAGAGGACACTGCTAATGTAAAAAACATGGGTTTAAACTGTAATAACTGGAAATATAAATCTTGGCAGTACCCTTATTTTACTCAATAGGAAAATCCGTACAATATATATTTTTCATAAAAAAGTATACTGCTCCTTTAAACTATTTCCTGTATGCCTAGTATAATACATGACATTAAAAAAGGACTAGACAAAAGTACTGATGCCCATAGCCCTCCCGTTGTTGGAACACTTTGAGAACTTCTGACAATGTGCTACATTTTTGTCTAAGTAAAATACTACATTAACTAATTAAATGCACTACATGAATGTGTTTTATTTGTGGAATGAATGATGAAACGGATGTAAGAGATATTTAGGAAGATATATGCCAGCATAAAATTATAATCGTATGTAAGAGAAACAATGTTTATTAAAAAAAATGTAGCTTCTCTCTTTGAAAACTGACCAATTTAGCTAATCTACTCCACATATATTAATTTATCAAGATCTATTTATTTTGAACAGCTACCCACCTGAGGCACATCAAAATGTTTCTACTTTTAAATGCAAATCTGCGCAGGTTTAACATTTTAATCTATTGAGTATGCAATTATGAAGCAGTAATTGCAACTGATTTTCAAAATTAAACATGCAGTATCATTTTTGTCCACTAGATGGAGGATTTGGTTTGTTTATGAGCTAAATGCTAGAATTACAGAATAGGTTTACACTTATATACAATATGAAGTTGGTGATAATTCTTTTGACATAAGACAATACTTTTTGGTCGAGATAGGGAGAATTTCAGCGTTCAGGGGAATTTGTTTTTCTTGTGTGTGTGTGTGTGTGTGTGTGTGTGTGTGTGTGTGTGTGTGTGTGTGTGTGTGTGTGTGTGTGTGTGTGTGTGTGTGTGTGTGTGTGTGTGTGTGTGCAAAGGCAGCACAAATAATGAGATACCCCTATTCCCAGTACGGAAAAATATTGAAGCTTAATTACAAATAAATAAACCAGTATGATCAAAACATTTGTTATTTGTGCTGCCTGTTAATTGTCCTTGTGGGCAGAGGTAATAGTACCAACTTAATAAAATATAAAATGAATTCTTTTGTCCCTTTGAGGCCAGAGAGGACACCAAAGCAATGCGTTGAGCACATGCCTGGCATCCAAGTGGTTAAATATATTATAAAAGTACCACAGAGTTTAGAATTGAAATGGAGCTACAAAATTATACCTGAGAGCTTACAATTGAAATGGGACTAAACAAGTAATTCCACAGAATTTACAACTGAAATGGAGGCCACAAAATTATACCACAGACCCTACAATTGAAATGACGCTATTATTATTATTCTTTATTCATATAGTGCCAAAATACAAGAAATAATTGATGCCATGATCAAAGAAGGAATAGATAAATCTTACTTAAATATCCTCCAATCAATATATGAAAATGCAACTGCATTAATATAGGTCAACAATGATAAAGTCCAGATCAACATTAAAAAAGACATCAAACAAGGAGACACAATCTCCCCAGAACTATTTCTGCTTGTTTAGAAGAAAATTTCCTCAAACTAAACTGGGACAAAAAAACAAGATTAATGGAGACTACCTACATGACAAGTGCTTCCAACAATATCATACTCATTGCCAATAGTCCTGAAGAACTGCAAGGGCCCATTCAAGAACTACAACAGGAACAGGCAAAATCTGGGTCTGAAGATTAATATCAACAAAACACAAGTCATGTTTAACACATTTACTATAAAAAGGAAAATGACAGTAGATGGACAAGAAATAGAAGAAGATGACAAGTATGTATTCCTTGGACAGGAAATGTCAACAGGACCGAAGTTGGTGGAGGCTTAGTAAGGCGGTCTACATCCTGCAGTGGATCGACTACAGCTGCAGATGATGAGGATGATGACGAAGCAGCCATTTTTCAAAATAGAAATCATGGTAAGGCATCAGGTTCCCTATTGATGTCTCTCGGCTACCGATTTCCCAGCCAAGTTGGAGGGGAGCAAGAGAGTTCCCCTGCTTCCATTCCACTCAGAGTACCAGGAGGAGTGAGAGAGATCGAGAAACCCTCTGACGTCAATGAGGGAAAGCATTTTTTATGTGTGTGTGTGTGTGTGTGTGTGTGTGTAAAAGTCTTAGGCAAGTGTGAAAATGTTGTAAAGTGAGAATGTTTTCAAAAACAGACATGCTAATAGTTTATATTTATCAATTAACAAAATGCATAGTGAGGGAAAAGAGGAAAAATCTAAATCAAGTCAATATTTTGTGTGACCACCTTTTGCCTTCAAAACAGCATCAATTCTTCTAGGTACACGCACAAAATCAAGTAATTTGTAGGCATATAGTCAGGTGTATAATTAAACAGTTATACCAAACAGGTGCTAATGATCATCAATTTAATATGTGGGTTAAAACACAATCATTAACTGAAACAAAAAAAGCTTTGTAGACGGAATAAAACTGGGTGAGGCGCAGACTGCACAACATTACCGAGCCATTTCTCCAGAATGTTTCAGAGGGTGCTGGAGGTTGGTGATATGGCCCATGTGTCGTGGGGATGCCCTGAGTGCAGACTTTCTGGACTTCGGTGCTATCACTCATACGTGAGATCCCTAGGTACTGGTGCTGGGTCTGCACCCCGAGGGCCTCTCCGGGCCTGTTGCCAAGCTGATAGCTCATATTCTCCTAGCATCTCATAATCTTATAGCCTCACACTGGAGGAAGCCCTCCCTTCCGGACAGAGTGGCACTGGAGGTGGCATGTATACTATGGAAAAGCTGATTGCCCAATTAGCTCACAAGTATAATACTTTCCTCTTTGTCTGGGAGCCCTGGGTGTCTTATACCACCCCAGACGCTGATGTCCAGGTTCAGTGAGCAGATGGCCTTGCGGCAGTAGGGGGGTTGGCCCTTCCTCTATGGTAGGTGACCCATATTCCTTCTCTGTGCTCCCCAAACCTCTGTTTGTGTTTTTCTCCTCTTCTGCCTCTTTTTTTAATTTTTGCTTCTTCTTTCTTTTATTTCCTCAGATTTGCCTTCTAGCTATGTCTTGTCTACCCTCAGCTGAATTTCTGCCTGTTGGTATATATATTATATAGTTTGTATTATTACCACCTCAGGGGAATATGGTTGCCACAATACCTTGATCTGGTACTTTGCCTTCAGAATTTTTGCAGCAGGCTACATCAATGTGCTTTTCCTGCTAGTTACTTACACATGAGCATTTTCTTGGTGTAATTTTTCAAGCATTGAATGCATTTCTGTACCCTTTACATATGGCTCTCCTGGATGCCACTTAGGCTTGGTGGCAGGGCAACTGTTTTCACTTTGTGCTGTTTACCTCAGACCTCATTGTTCTGAGCAATTTTTCTCCTTTTCTCATTCCCTGTTTTTCCTTTCTTATCTTCTTTAGTTTCCCTTCATCCTACTACTTTTACTCTACCATCTTTCTCTTTCTGTTACCTACGCACAGGTTTTGTTTCTATTTAAAGGGGTGGATGGGGTCGGCGCGGCTCCCCATTACCCCTGGCACCTCTCCTGGGATTTTAGGGCTTCCATGGGGGGTGAGATATTTGGAAGAGGTAGCTTCTTGCCAGTCCTGGTCTCCTTTCCATCACTTAGTTCACCTGTAGCTTTTTACTCACCTTATTCGGGCTTTGCCCACTTTGTGCTCTTGGGTTCCAATGGCTCAGTGGTTCTATTATCTATTACAGTCTGATTCCATGGGTCCTTGGTCCGAGGTCTGGGGATCCATGCTCTCTCCTCCTATTGTGTAATGTCTTGTTTACATGATTGTGTCAAATGTACTGTACCTCCCCTGATCAGGCATTCCCTTTTGAGTTGTAACTAGATGTACCCCTTCCCCATGCTTCCCCCTTTACTGTTCTGCACTTTCCCTTTTTTAGCTTATAAAATTCAATAAAAATCTTGAGTTAAAAAAAAAACTCAGCAAACAAGGTGAGGTTGCTGAAGACAGATTAATGTCAAAAGTCATACACCATGGCAAGTCTGAACACAACAACAAGACACAAGGTAGTTATACTGCAACAGCAAGGTCTCTCCCAGGCAGAAATTTCAAGGCAGACAGGGGTTTCCAGATGTGTTGTCCAAGATCTTTTGAAGAAGCACAAAGAAATGGGCAATGTTGAGGACTTTAGATGCAGTGATTGGCCAAGGAAACTTAGTGCACCAGATGAAAGACATAGCATGCTTATTTTCCTTTGCAATCGGAAGATGTCCAGCAGTGCCTTCAGTGCAGAATTGGCAGAAAACAGTGGGACCTTGGTACACCCATCTACTGTCTGGATAAGTCTGGTCAGAAGTGGTCTTCATGGATGACTTGTGGACAAGGAGCCATACCTCTGACATGGACATAAGGCCAAGTGACTCAACTATGCACGAAAACACAGGAACTGGTATGAAGAAAATTTTAGCAGATGCTCTGGACTGATGAGTCAAAATTGGAAATATTTGGCTTTAGAAGAAGGCAGTTTGTTTGCCGAAGGGCTGGAGAGCAGTACAAGAATGAGTGTCTACATGCAACAGTGAAGCATGGTGGAGGTTCCTTACAAGTTTGGGGCTGCATTTCTGCAAATGGAGTTGGGGATTTGGTCAGAATGAATGGTATCCTCAATACTGAGAAGTACAGGCAAATACATATCCTCAATGCAACAGCAGCATGGAGACATCTGACTGGCCCCAAATTTATTCTGTAGCATGACAACGGCCCCAAACATACATCCAAAGTCATTACGAATTATCTTCAGTGTAAAGAAGAACAAGGAGTCCTGGAAGTGATGGTATGGCCCCCACAGAGCCCTGTTCGCAATATCATCCAGTTTGTCTGAGATTATATGAAGTTAGAGATGCAACTGATGCTGACTAAATCCACAGAAGAACTGTGGTAAGTTATTCAAGATGTTTGGAACAACCTACCCACTGAGCTCCTTAACAAAGTGTGTGTAAGTGTACCATGAAGAACTGATGCTTCTTTGAAGGCAAAGGGTGGTCACACCAAATATTGATTTGATTTAGATTTTTCTTCTGTTCACTTACTATGCATTTTCCTAATTGATACAAATAAACTATTAACATGTCTATGTTTGAAAGCATTCTTACTTTACAGCATTTTTTCACATCTGCCTAAGACTTTTGCACAGTACTGTAGATAGATAAGTAGATAGATAGATACATACATACATAGATAGTAAATACAAATACGCAGTTATTTTAGGGGATTTTAGATTGGGAGACGATTTCATCTTTTTCAGGTCGGTTATTCCCAGCTCTCTTTTGGAGAAGATCGACCTGCTTCTATGTTGTATTGTTGAATAGTGAGTTGGTAGCAATAGTGTGGAGGAAATATTCAGTATGGAGAGCTGGAGAGAGAGCATACTGTACTGATAATCTGGTAAATCCTAGGCAAGAAAGGTAAACATTTCATCTAGATTTGGATGTTAGTCAGTTTAGTGCATTATAACTAATATATTATTTTTAGCCCCATAATATGAAATATTAAAGGGATAGTAATACTTAAAATGTAAATAAAATATGTTGTAGAGTTTATCCCCCTGAGTAAAACAAGAGTACTCCCACTGCTGAAAGGTGTTTCATTCAAAAGTTATTAATTTTCAAAGTTGAATTTTTTAGGTGCAATATCACAATGGCCTGAAATTGTACAGTGGCGCTGTTGCTACACCATCCTATGGAGATTTATGGTCCCAGGACCAGAGCTGTCCATAGGATCGTGTAGCAACAGCGCCACTGTACAATTTCAGGCCACTGTGATATTGCACCTAACAAATTCAACTTTGAAAATTAATAACTTTTGAATGAAACACCTTTCAGCAGTGGGAGTACTCTTGTTTTACTCAGGGGGATAAACCCTACAACATATTTTTTTACATTTTAAGTATTACTATCCCTTTAATATGGATTCCATAGACTCCTTTGCAACAGAAATAGGGTAGGCTGCATCATTCAGTGCTAAGTCATTTCAGTCTCTTCGTCCATTAGTGTCTCAGGTTCTCCACTATCACTACCAGTCCCTTCTTGCTGCTGCTGCTCTATTACAGACATCTCACAAGTTGGAGATGATGACAAATGTGACAGAGGGTCCTCTATTGTCACTCTTACCATCTCCTGTTGAGATGAAGAAGGCAGACTGGCAGCATTAGCAGCAGGCACAGGCAACTGATCTGTGATTATGGTGGGGGTGGTATTATTCCTGCTAGCCACAAGTTCTGACTTCTTTAGGATCATGTTCTATAAATTTAATGCTGTGAAAGGAAGGGGTCTACTAGTCAGATCACTCCGCATTACTTCGCATACTACCTCAGTATCAGCAGGACGGTCTGCTACGATCATGCTAGTCCCACCAGCTGCTTCACCATTACTATTACTAACACCAACCACATCAATTTCAGTCTCTGAGTCTTTCTCAATACTACTATCACACCCTCCTTCAATTCCAGTTTATAGCTGTTGTATCTTAGTAGAGCAGTAGTGGCAGGCCTGCTTGAGGATGGCATGTGTGACTTAGGGTCCCCTGCTGTCACACTTGATATAATCTCCTCCTCCTCCTCCTCTCCCTCCTGAGAATCAAAAGACACCCTGGCAGGTGCGGCGTTGACACCAGGCACAGGTGGCTGATGTCTTGCTCAGACTACACCCTGTTCATCCTCTGCACATGATGTAAATTTCCCCAAGATCCCTATGGGTGAAGTAGGGGGACTGGCCATAATTGGATCTGGGAAATCAGGGCATCCAGACCTTTTAATGTTGGTGGTGGTCACTTCCACCTGAACTCATAAGGGTCCCTCAGCTACTCCTTTTATTTATATTCCAGGTGCCCATAGTGATAGCACACAGTATGAGCCACTGCTACCGTCATTTTTCAAAATTTTGCACAGCACAAAAGCCTAGCACCTTCTCTCTCTATATAGATGCTTGCATTGTTTCGCTTCCTGGAAAGCCACGTTTTCATAGCAAAAACAAGAAAAAACTGTTATTAAAGGGGCAAAAAGTTTGTAGCCTTTGAAAAAAATAGGAACACATTTTTGTCGGTGGGTGAAAACTAGTGAATATGTTAATCGCTTTATGATGACTCTCTTCCTCCTCAGAAGGCTGTGAAAGTAACATGAGAAATTGAGTAAATGAGTAAGCCCTGCTAAAGGGAAATGTAAAAATAAACTATTTGAGATTTCAAAAAGCCTAGAAGACTACAAATGTAGTTGAGAAGAAGTGGACATTACTGATGATTACCTAATTATTGATGATGGTATTGATCTAGAATATATCTCTCCAGCATCTTCTTCTTCTTCAAATACAAATGAAATTGAGAGTAAAAGTGCTCATGATAGCCCACAGTTATCTAAAAAGAAAAGGCCTAATCTTACACCACTGAAAAGGAGCACTATGCCTGTTTACAAACTCTTTGAGAAAACAGTTGGAAAGCATGACACTGGACAAGTAAATATGCCTAGAAGTACACAATCATCACGTCAAACATCATCACCACTTCCAAGTCTATCCCCCACCCAGTCACAAACATTACTGTTGAGTAAGCAGTAACAGGTCATTAACATCCACAACCCTAGCTATGATGAGTGTTTATGCTGCTGTTTGAGGAGCAGCACCACTGTCGGCTACATCATAGCAAAATGTGGCACTGAAGGAAAAAACATAATTTGATTTCACTTCAGTCCCTTCAGAGATCTAATATCTTTCAACACCGTGGATTTTTGATTGTATTGAATACCTAATGCCAGATTGACCAAAATGGCTCTCCACTGGAATAGGCTGATATATCATGGTGGGTGCCAGGAGCAGGGCTATCAGAGAAAATGCAGTGTATGGATCAGACAGTGTATGTGGGAATCTGTGATAACCAGTGGAAGTGGGCCCAGACTGGTATATGTGTGGGGGCTCAAATACTCTATGTGGGGATTTGTGGAGTGCTATGATTACTAATTGGATTGTAAGCTCCTTGGGTAAAGAGTTCCCTTCCCAATGTACGATTCCCTTTGCTGCACTCTCCCCTACCCCCTGTGCTAATAATGAAATTACCACACTTTAGCCTCATGCTCTTAACCCAGTCCTGTATTTTGCATTGTACCATTACTATTTCTGTAAAGAGCTGTGTACTTGTATGGCCCTATATAAATAAAGATATATACATACATGTCATAAAACCTAGATTTATTGTCACAGTAGCGGCGGCTGCCGAGCCGACCGCTACCTTACCTGCTGGTTCGCCAGCGTTTGCTTCTGCGCGTGCGGTCCGTTCCTTCCTGCAGCCTGCCACAGCCTCTTCCGGCGGGCTCTCAGTGTGCCTTGGCGCGCGTCCAGCTAGACGCGTGTCTGTATTTAAAGAGACAGGCACACATTTTTTGTCTCCTCCTCTTCCTGGGGGCTGCTCCTTATAAACCACTGGACACTACTCCCAGTTGCCCTTTCGTGGTGTCCAGTGAGGTTGTAGTACTGACTATCTGTTCTGGTTATGACTATTGGCTTGTTCTGACTATCCGCTCTGTGTATGATCTTGGCTTGTCTGACAACCATTCTGGTGCATAATCTGCGGCTCTGGTAGACTACCCTCTATGTGTATGACCCGGGCCTGGCTGACTATCCGTTCTGGTGCTGACGTTTGGCTTTACCTGATTTCCCGTGCTGTGCGTTACGTTGGTTGGTCCCTTTACCTCTGGGATCAGACCTATAGCTCATTTCTTGTATATCGCTATCTACCTTGGTTGGCCTGCGGTTGTCAACTGCGCAACCAGCATACAAACGCTCCAGGGGATAGCCGTTGGGCACCTTGGTAGCTCTAGTGGCCTCTATCCTGGTTTCTGGTGGTACAGGTGCGGACCTGTCGGGCGATTCCTACCTTGGTTGTACAGGTGCGGACCTGTTGGGCGTTCCTACCTTGGTTAAGTACAGGTGCGGACCTGTCGGGCGTTTCACACAGTTGGCCGGGAAATTAGTGGATCTCCGGTGCGGACCTGAGTCAAGTCCTTCCTTACTATCTTTGGGGCTCAGTTCCTTGTCTTCGGAAGAACAGTATTGCTGCCAACCGTGTTGCATTGTACTTTTCTGTACTTTTGCCTGTGTTTGTGTTTCTTAATAAAATTTGGTGAAATAGTACCGACTCCAGTATCGTTATTACTGCCGTGTCAGTACGAAAGGGCCATGACTACGGACGGTACTAGCAACCCTTCTAACCAAGACCTCCTAGCCAGAATGGAGGTTCAAGAGCAGCGTATGGATCAAATGACGTTGGCCTTACAAACCCTGCTGAACCGTACTGCTCATCTCGACCGCCCAGCCGGTCAGTCGGTGGCCTCCCCAGTTGCCAACCCGGCACCGATAGCTTCAGCCAACCCTGATGCAAGTGTGATCAGGGGTTCCTCATGGCATGCTCCTACTCCTCAACGTTATGAGGGAGACCCAGCTCTGTGTCGTGGGTTCTTGAACCAAGTAGGCATATTTATGGAAATGGTTCCACAGGCTTTTCCTAACGATCGTAGTAGAGTTGGATTTCTCATTTCTCTACTCTCGGGCAAGGCTTTAGCTTGGGCCAATCCATTATGGGAGACTGACAAACCGATTGTGTATGATTTCCTGGCTTTTGTGGATGCCTTCCGTAAAGTCTTCGACATGCCCGGTCGCAAGGCATCGGCTGCCAAGCACCTCATGACGATACGCCAGGGTACTCGTACAGTAGCCGAATATGCGATTGAATTCCGTACCCTGGCAGCTGAGGTTGGGTGGAACAATGAGGCTCTAGTAGCGGCATTCTCTCAGGGCCTATGCGACTTAGTCAAAGACGAAATTGCGGCCCGTGAGTTACCCAGAGACTTAGACGAATTCATATCATTCACTATCCTGATTGATACCAGGATCAGGGAGAGACCTTCCTTCAGGGAGCGTCTGCGTAGACCTCCATCTCGCCTGGCTCCCAGCTTTACTTACCCACCCAGTCCTCCCACGCCTCCCACACCTCCTGGCCTTGTCTCTGGGGACAGTGAGCCTATGCAGTTGGGAGCGACTCGTCTTTCAGTGGAAGAGAGAGCCTTCCGACGAAGGGAGGGTCTTTGCTTGTATTGTGGTAAAGCCGGTCATTTGTTAAAATCCTGCCCTGTACGGCCGGGAAACGCCCGCACCTAAGGTCCTGTCGGGGACAGATCTTGGGTGGAATATCTCAGTCCCCGGAGGAGGGGAAGGGTAAACTTATCCTCGAGATCTTACTGTCTTGGGGCAACTGCTCCGTAATTGCCGCCGCATTGATCGATTCAGGGGCGGCAGGTCACTTTATTGACTCTGAATTTGCTGAAAGACATGGCATCCCTTTGCAGAACCGCGAGTCTCCTTTGGCCATTGAGGCCATTGATGGGAGGCCCCTTAAACCCTCCCACATCACTCATGAGACTCTACCCTTAACCCTGCGTGTAGGAGCCCTACATTCAGAAACTATTCAGTTCCAGGTTATTCAGTCTCCACATTACGCCATTGTTTTGGGATATCCATGGCTGCAGAAGCATAACCCCAGGATAGACTGGGGGACCTGTGACATAATCTCCTGGGCTTCCAGTTGTACAAGTTCCTGTCTGGCTCACCCTACGAGACTATTCTGTACGTCCTCTCCTGGTCTACCAGAGGAGTACACAGCTTTTCGTGATGTGTTTGATAAGGGTCAAGCTGGGGCAGTGCCTCCTCACAGGGCCTATGACTGCGAAATTAACTTGATTCCCGGTACTATTCCTCCTAGGGGCCGTGTTTATCCACTTTCTGCCGAGGAGACAAGGGTTATGGAGGAATATGTTGCTGATGCTCTTGCGAGAGGCATAATCCGTAAGTCCTCTTCACCGGCAGGTGCAGGTTTCTTTTTTGTCAAAAGAAGGATGGGGAACTGCGTCCCTGTATTGATTACCGGGGTCTAAATAAGCTGGTAACCAAGAATGCCTATCCGATACCCCTGATAACTGAATTGTTTGACAGATTAAAAGGGTCCAAGGTATTTACTAAACTCGATTTGAGGGCGGCCTATAACCTTATCCGTATCAAGAGTGGTGACGAATGGAAGACAGCTTTTAATACCCGTAGTGGGCACTATGAGTATTTAGTGATGCCTTTTGGATTGTGCAATGCCCCGGCTGTCTTCCAGGAGTTGATCAATGATGTCCTCAGAGACTTGTTACAAAGTTCGGTTGTGGTATACCTGGATGATATACTCATACACTCGCCATCTATTGAGACACATTTCATAGATGTGTCAAGGGTTTTACAGCGTCTGAGAGAGAATGGTCTCTACTGTAAGCTCGAGAAATGTGAATTCCATAAATCCCAGGTCACTTTTCTGGGCTACGTGATATCTGCCTCGGGGTTTGCTATGGACCCACAGAAACTATCTGCCATCATACAATGGCCTCGTCCAGTGGGGTTGAAAGCCCTCCAACGCTTTTTGGGCTTTGCTAACTACTATCGTAGGTTTATTAAAAACTTCTCCTCGATAGTAAAACCTCTCACGGATCTCACTTGTAAGGGATCAGACGCTTCCAGGTGGTCTCCCAGAGCCATTGGGGCATTCGAGACTCTAAAATCCGCCTTTGCCAAGGCCCCTATCTTAGTGCACCCTAATCCCGCCCTGCCCTTCACATTGGAGGTTGATGCATCTGAGACGGGAGTAGGCGCCCTCCTGTCCCAGCGCTCGACTCCTGGGGAGGCGTTGCTTCCTTGTGGATACTTTTCCAGGAAATTGTCTAAGGCGGAAAGGCTGTACGAGATTGGTGATAGAGAACTGCTGGCCATTATACTGGCATTGAAGGAATGGCGTTACCTGCTGGAGGGAACTAGTACTCCGATCTTGATCCTCACGGATCACAAGAACTTAACTTATTTGTCTGAGGCTAAACGTCTGTCTGCCCGCCAAGCCAGATGGGCATTGTTTCTGTCCAGATTTAACTTCATTGTCTCGTATCTCCCGGGCTCTAAGAACATTCGGGCAGACGCCTTATCCCGTCAATATTGTTCTAATTCTGAGGAGGAACCCCCTCCCGCCCCGATTATTCCAGCCGATCGTATTCTGGCTCACATTCGTACTAGTATTACGTCTCCTCTGGGTGAGGAGATTTTGGCTTCCCAGGGTTTGGCTCCTGCAGAGAAACCCGGTGGGAGATGTTTTGTACCAGTTTCACTGCGCAACAGACTGTTGGAAACTTTCCATACCTCCAAAACCGCTGGCCACAATGGACGCGATCAGTTGATCTGGTCCATTTCCCGATTATTTTGGTGGCCCAGCTTGAAGAAAGATTGCGCAGCCTTCGTGGCAGCCTGTCAGACCTGTGCTCAGAATAAATCCCCACGTAGCCTACCTGTGGGTCTCCTTCAACCTATTCCCAATGGGGATCGCCCATGGTCTCATCTGTCCATAGATTTTATGGTTGACCTTCCCGCTTCCCTGGGCCATACGGTGATCCTGATGGTGGTGGACAGATTCTCCAAAATGGCGCATTTTGTACCTTTGAAGGGATTGCCTTCTGCCCAACAGTTGGCGGAGATATTTGCTAAAGAGGTCTTCCGTTTACATGGCATTCCTAATGTGATTATTTCCGACCGTGGGAGCCAGTTTGTGTCCCGATTCTGGAGATGTTTTTGCTCGCAATTGGGGATTCAACTTGCCTTCTCTTCTGCCTACCACCCTCAATCTAATGGTGCAGCCGAACGGTCTAACCAGGGCCTGGAACAATTCCTTCGTTGTTATATAAACCACCACCATGACAATTGGGCTACTTTGTTACCCTGGGCGGAATTTGCCAGGAATTGTGCCATCAACTCCTCTACCCAGAGTTCTCCGTTTTTGATAAATTATGGGTTCCAACCCTCTGTTCTCCCGGAGACCTTTGAGGCACAACCTATTCCGGCTCTGGATGAGCATTTACGGGCTCTCCGCTCCTCTTGGGTACAGGTACAGCATACCCTACATGGTTCTATGCAACGACATAAACGGCAGGCCGACCGTAGGCGACTTCCCGCACCCTCCTTTCAGGTGGGAGATAGGGTATGGCTATCATCCCGGAATCTTAACCTCCAGGTTCCCTGCAACAAATTGGCTCCCCGGTTTGTTGGTCCATTTCGCATCATTCGGAGGGTCAACCCTGTGGCATACGCATTACAGCTACCCGCTACCATGCGCATTCATAATGTTTTTCATGTGTCGCTATTGAAACCTTTAACCTGTAACCGGGTTACTTCTACCTCTTGTCCCCCGGCTCCCATTCAGGTGGGGGACCATGCTGAATTCGAGGTGCAAAGTATACTGGATTCCAGGAGGGTAAGGGGGAGTTTACAATATTTGGTGCACTGGAAGGGATATGGTCCGGAGGAACGCTCTTGGGTTCCTTCCAGAGATATGCACGCATCCAGACTGATTCGTAGGTTTCATTCCCGCTTTCCAGACAAACCTCGCCCCGATCCTCGCAGGAGGGACCCTTAAGGGGGTGGTACTGTCACAGTAGCGGCGGCTGCCGAGCCGACCGCTACCTTACCTGCTGGTTCGCCAGCGTTTGCTTCTGCGCGTGCGGTCCGTTCCTTCCTGCAGCCTGCCACAGCCTCTTCCGGCGGGCTCTCAGTGTGCCTTGGCGCGCGTCCAGCTAGACGCGTGTCTGTATTTAAAGAGACAGGCACACATTTTTTGTCTCCTCCTCTTCCTGGGGGCTGCTCCTTATAAACCACTGGACACTACTCCCAGTTGCCCTTTCGTGGTGTCCAGTGAGGTTGTAGTACTGACTATCTGTTCTGGTTATGACTATTGGCTTGTTCTGACTATCCGCTCTGTGTATGATCTTGGCTTGTCTGACAACCATTCTGGTGCATAATCTGCGGCTCTGGTAGACTACCCTCTATGTGTATGACCCGGGCCTGGCTGACTATCCGTTCTGGTGCTGACGTTTGGCTTTACCTGATTTCCCGTGCTGTGCGTTACGTTGGTTGGTCCCTTTACCTCTGGGATCAGACCTATAGCTCATTTCTTGTATATCGCTATCTACCTTGGTTGGCCTGCGGTTGTCAACTGCGCAACCAGCATACAAACGCTCCAGGGGATAGCCGTTGGGCACCTTGGTAGCTCTAGTGGCCTCTATCCTGGTTTCTGGTGGTACAGGTGCGGACCTGTCGGGCGATTCCTACCTTGGTTGTACAGGTGCGGACCTGTTGGGCGTTCCTACCTTGGTTAAGTACAGGTGCGGACCTGTCGGGCGTTTCACACAGTTGGCCGGGAAATTAGTGGATCTCCGGTGCGGACCTGAGTCAAGTCCTTCCTTACTATCTTTGGGGCTCAGTTCCTTGTCTTCGGAAGAACAGTATTGCTGCCAACCGTGTTGCATTGTACTTTTCTGTACTTTTGCCTGTGTTTGTGTTTCTTAATAAAATTTGGTGAAATAGTACCGACTCCAGTATCGTTATTACTGCCGTGTCATTTATGAACTGTAGAAATGTGTTAAAGCCTTAAAAAACATTTTTGGAGCTATATAGTACTGTAAAAGAGTATCGCATACTGTAATATTCTAATCATAGAGGCAGACACATTCCACATAACCTAAAATGAGTCAAAAAAGTACATGTCGTTCAATATACTACTCTATACTGCTTTGCATTAAAAGTAAGAAAAATTAGTATATAGTATATGTATCTAACATACTTTTGTGATTATATTTCAATATTTTCCAGGAAGTGCTAAATGTCCTTGGCCCAGATAACCATATCTTGAGCAGTAAAGAGGTTCAACTTGTGCAATTTGGACCAAGTGGAGTGTTTGGAGTAATACTTTCGAGCACACAAGAGATTGATGCATTTCTAACAGGTTATATACATATTATTGTTTACATTTTTTAATTAAATATATATATTTATAATAGGGAGAATTAATGCATTTGATACAGTGGATAAACTGCATAATGAACTGTGTTTGTGCAGCTCCTTAATGTCTATGAACATAGTTGTAGCTTTTCACCATTTGCAACAAGTGGCGAGCAGTGTGGGAATGTGTAGTCTGGACTTGATGTTACTTTGAACCCTGTCCTATAAAATCTATTCACCGGACAAGAAGAAATTATAACAAAATTCATACTTTTCCTTATGTCAGCTGTAAAGGGCTTGTTCATATAGAAGCTGTGCACTTTGACCTCCAAGATGCCTTACACCACCATATTTAAGAAATTGATTCAGTTATTGGCTGAGAGTTTTCCAAAATGTAATTGCCTGACTCTGACTTTCAGCCAAACACATTATGATTTACTCAAAATGTTCTTTTAGTTTCAAATTATTTTACTGAGCACTGTTCATGGATTTGGTTTATTGTGTCTAGCTTTGCATCTTTTAGAGACACAATATTTTGGTGGGGACATTTGAAAAAAGGTTAAAAAAAAAAAAAAAACAGAAACATTTTAAGTTACATATTTATTAGGTTTTTTTTACGGAGTAGGTTTTTTAGCCACTGCAGCTCTCTCATTTGGGCATTACTAAATATTACAGTGTTAATTAGTTTAATAGTCTTCTCCACCTACTTAGATGGAAGAGTAGTAGTAGAGTGGCATTTTCCATTCTCTCCTGGGCGTTAGCCCTTTGAGTTCCAGAGAGGTGTGCAGCTCTATGCTTTGCAATGCATGGTTCATCCCTCTGGCACTACAAAGTTAACTGAAGTTTTTGGGAGCCAATGGACCTCAATATTTTATTTATTTCCTACTCATCCCACAGCCCAGGGAGTAATAGGAGTGTTTATATTACCATTCCTTAAATATAAATATATCAATGACACATTGGGTAGCAGTAGGGGCTGTTAGGGAGAGATGTACCAAGATCTGCCAAAGCAGTGATAAAGAGGAGGTCACTTCTTCAAATCTTATGTCATTCTATGGAGCCACTGCACTAAGCTTTCACAAACTTTAGGGATCTTAGTGCATAAACTCCATAAAATAACCTAGAAACTGTAGAGTTTATCATACTGGATGAGTTATCTCTGCTTTATCACTACCTTATCACACCTTAGTGAATCTCGCCCCAGGTGTTCTAGGGAACCCATTATAATTTTTTTTTATAAAATGTCCAAACATACCTGCCACATTTGTACCTGAATTGGCCTCCTAGAATCTAGAAACCCCATTTTAAAAAGCATTTAAACAAAAACATTGTTTATACAGATGTTAATGTCAGAAGACCCCTACAGTTATCAGTCTGCATTTTTTCTTTCTGCTGAGCTCCAATATACAAAGGGTTAATGTTTCCCTGTGATGTATAAAAGTTGTGGTGGAAACATCTCTCAAGACAATGGAGCCTCCTTAAAAATATGAGAGACACTTGGACGTAAGATCCACTAAGGGGAAATTATATTCTGATGTGTGTCTGGTGATGTGTGGCAAGCACGTTGCCTTGGTGATAGAGACACACATTTTCATATGTACTAAGAATTAAGCCTGCAAGGGGAGGGTGATCAAATGTAAACATTAGCATGCAGGGTTGTCGAAACTGCTGGTGATGTGGAAAGGATGCCCTCCGTTACACATTGCCGGCAGTTTGTAAACCTTGAAGTCTGACAGCATTCTCACTGTTCCCCCCAATAGTCACAGGAAGAGTGGAGGATCCTCTTAGACATCAGTCCTCACAAGCAGCATTGCTTCTGTAACCATTTCAGTGCTAAAGGGATGTGCATTGCACACCTCTGTGGCAAAGGAAAAGTTTAAAAGCTGAATTATTAACAATTTTCATTGTTTTTGCCTCATTTACGTGAGTACAATAATTTTCCTAATTTTCCTGACTGAAAAGTATCTGGATAAAACTACCATCTTTAGCTATAACAAACTCATCCAATTGCTGCAGCTTTTGCATTGCATTCATTTGCATTGGATTAATGTGCGTTAAGCCCAAAGTGCTATTAGATGTATTTTTCCTTTATATAAAATCTAACAGCAATATTAGCAGCAGGAGGAGACCTCACCTGGCGAAGCATCCACTGCCATCCGTTCAAATCTGCTCACCTCACCATTGACTGATGAGGTGATCAGATGGCAGTGGATGCTTCACCATGCAGGGTTTCCTCCTGCTGCTAATATTGTTGTTAAATGGATGTGTCTGTGCAAAAATCTAAATAATGACAGAAGAAAATGAGGGCCTCACACAGCAGACAGGATTCGCTTCTCCCATGGATCCTGTTCCATTTACCTTCAGTCTCCTCACACCTTAACTCTCAAAATTTTTCACTCAACTCATACATGCTCCTCCTCACATGTATCTCCTCATTCATTCATGCCTCACTTCCCCATGAAAAATTTTGCTCTACTTACTGTAATTTCCCTTGCACCTTTAATGCATTTCTCATTCCTCATTCCCCTCACACAAGATCCACTGTACATTTCTCACAGCTTACCTTGGTTTCAGCAGCCGGTCATGCCGCATGGATGACACAGGAAGATGGCAGCGGTTGGACGCATCAGAGCTAGATGCGTCATCTGCAGGTGCAAGGCTTCAGAGTGAAGCAGGCCTCTGTTTTATGCCATGCTTCCTGTAGTCTCCTCCTACCTTCTTCCTTCCTCTGGGCCTGCTCCTCCTACCTACTTCCTGAGAAGGGTTTAAAGGGCAGTCTGAGTCCTGACTCAGTTGCCCTTGCGTTGTTGTACAAAGCATTTCTGTTTCTTTGGGCTCTGTGTATGACCTGGCTTGTCTGACCATCCAATCTGGTGCTGACCTGTGGATCTGTCTGACTATTCTTCTGCCTTATTCCATTATAGTGGACACTCAATCTGGTGCAGACCTGTGGCTCTGGCTGACTAACTGAACTGTGTATGGCCTGGCTTGTCTGACTACCCTCACTGGTGCTGACCTGTGGCTCTGTCTGACTAGTCTCTTGTTTATCCCCTGTACTTAGCAGACACTCAGCCTGGTGCAGACCTGGGGCTCTGGTAGACTAGCTATTATACTGATTGCAGGCGTGAGTCAAGCATCCTCTTTCTCCATACTGACTGCAGGCATGAGTCAGGTATCCTCTGCTACATTTCTCACTGCAGGCGTGAGACAGGTAGCCTCCTCTCTACATCGGACTAAGACCCTGTGTTCCTGTTCCTGCTCCTGTTCCATTCCAGTTCCTGCTCCTGGTTCCAGCAGAGATTACCAGTGGCTGAGGCCTAGTCTCTAGCAGTGTGGTCTTCTTTGGCAGCTTACTACTGCTGATAGTAGCACTTGCTGGCTGTGACCCTCTGCTTGTTCCTGCTGTTTACTTTGTGTGCTACTTTATTGTATATTAATAAATTGCATTTTTACTATACTGTACTGACTCTTGAATGTTTCTCCCCTCACACCTTTCACTCAGTTCATAAGTCTGAGCTAGATTTTATATTAAGCAACATTAATCTCATACAACTTTGGGCTTCACACACTAATGCAGTGCAATGCAAAATCTGTAGCAATCAGACGAGTTCTTTGCAGGTAAAGATGGCAGTTTTATCCAGCTGCTTTTCAGTCAGAAAAAATAGGAAAATTATGCTGATGTAAATTAGGCATGTGCAAATGTAATTGTTGTTAATAATGTAGCTTTTAACCCTTCAGTGCCACAGGGGTGTGCAATGTACATCCCTATGGCACTGAAAGGGCTAAGGTAGGGCAGCTGCTGTCTCTGCAGTCAAGAGTGGAGACAGCATACAGTCATCTGGCTCCATAGAGAGCTACAGGGAGATCACAACATCGCCAGCCTCAGGTAGGTGATGTTGGGTCTGTGAACACTCACAGCAGAGGCAGCATTCGGTGCTTAATGCATGAGGCAAAGTGCCACATAATCATATAAAAAACAAAAAAAGGGCGACCAATAGTGCCTATGTTACGGTTGGCAAGCAGAACTAAGACGGTATAGTTAACATAACCTTTATTATGAGAATAATACAGTATTGCAATATAATATATACACACAGTGGGTAATCGAAAAGGCGAGTACTGTATCAGGAATAGCAGTCTCCCAATATCACCACCACACTGTCCGAGACTAGGCCTCAGCCTGCTGGAGTCTCGCGGTACGGTAATGCCCAAGAGTGATACTGACTCACCTGCAGTCAGTAGCTGGGAGTCTGATAGCCCCAGGTCAAAACTAGGAAGGATGTCTGAATAACGGAACCAACCCTAGGAGCAAACAGACAGGGCCTTCTAGTAAGCACCAGATATGATAGTCAGACGAGCCAAAGTCATACATGGAGAGGGTAGTCAGCCAGAGCCACAGGTTTGCACCAGATAGGATATCCACTGAAGTGATGGAATGCTGGATGCACAGTGGACAGGGTCCCAAGTCAACACCAGAGTGGGTAGTCAGACAAGCCTAGGTCATACACAGAGTGGGTAGTCAGCCAGAGCCACAGGTTTGCACCAGAAAGGATATCTGAGCCAAATCGGAACATACAAGGAGAATAGTCAGACAGAGCCACAGGTCAACACCAGAATGGATGGACAGCCAAGCCGGATCATACACAGAAATCAGGAATACTAGCTAATGAACTGCTCAGAACACCAACGTAAGGGTGACTGAGTCAGGACTCAGTCTGCCCTTTAAACCCCTCCACATGAAGTAGGTAGGAGGAGCAGCCAGAGGGAGGAAGTAGGTAGGAGGAGACTACAGGAAACAAACACACATAAAACAGAGGCCTGCAGCATACTTGAAGCCTCTTGCCTGCAGATGATGTATGGAAAGACGCCGAGCATCGCTGAAGCGGTGGCACTGGAAACAAGGTACCGTGACAGCCTATTACCGTTATTAACACCTATAATAAACAGTTAATATTATACTCACAAAAATGGTGGTTGTGAAATGAATGTATGTCCAATCACAACATATCAAGCATGTAAGGAGATTTTTGAACCTGTGCTGCTCAGGTTTCCATGGTGCAAATGGTGCTTCCATCCAATAAAGCCACAGAAATAGGAAGAAGACAAAAACTGCTATGGTATCCAAAAAATATATTTAATAAAAATGTAACACTGGAAATGATTCCTTGAATAAAAATCAATAAAAACAACATATAGGCATGAGAAATAGCATCAACGTTTCACAGTTATCAAAACTGCTTCTTCAAGATCGATGCCTAAAAGCAGAACAACATAGCAGCTACAAAACTATCACATTTAAATCTACCACCCTTTCCCCTGATTGGTGAACTATCAATTTAGAGAGAAGTTGGTCAAAACAACACTTTTACTCTTCTTATTGAAGTCTCCAACCTTCTATTATTTATAGTATGCATTATCTAATCTCATCCAAGTTATCAACTTTGCATTAAAACCTTATATTTAATTTTTATCCAGAACCGGAAGTAGATCTTTCTTTGATTGTCTAACCGAAGTTGTCACTCATTGACCTGATGAGTGACAACTTGATTATATCAACATGAATTCGACAATGGCTCATTAACCTGCATTCCCATTTGCAAATTAGCCTTAATTGATGTGTTAAGTGCAAAATCATAAATCTGCTCAGATTCATGGTAATAATGGCGATTGGTAGTTGATTGATGGGGATATGATGATGAAGATATCTTAGTTCATATGTACCTTCATATCCAACACAACAATAATTCTCAGCCCTTATCAACCTTTAGCATATCTCTGCTCTGCTTGCTTGGGTTGAAGTAAAGGGGAAACTCTACAATACTATAGAGATAATAATAAATTATCCTCCATAGTATTTTAGTTAGGAAAAAACAAGGATACTATATGCAGTCTAGAACAAAAAAGAAATGCATTGATGTTTTATTTATAGAATAATAACTATTTAATGCTACCTATACCACACAGCAGAATACTAGTGTGTTAATGCTCCACTTGATTAACACATACACACATATCAATGAAAGCATCTCTATGGTACGTCCAGGTTAACAGTAAGGATTGTTGAAAAATTGAAGAAATTTTCCAGAAAAAAATTATGATTTGCAAAAATGCTGTAGATAAAAAAATACATTAAAATACCCAACTCTTCCTTATCACTTATGAAATTCCAGCAGGACTTTGTCAGTTTCTCCCTATGCTTTCTATGTGAAGCAATAAAGCCAGTGAGATGGCTTAGTTGGTTAATGCCCCAGCTGTAGAATTTATTCAAACCTCGCAGGTTCTAATCCTGGCAAGGTCAACTCAGCCTTTCAGAGGTAGATAAAATGAGTCCAGAACACGCTTGCAAACGAGAGATAACCTCAAGGTGTCCTTCCTGGTAAAATACTTTGGCAAAAAAAAAAATAAATAACAGGTATTAATAGGCTGAGATCTACAGAAAAATACATCTTGAAAACATGGTTAGTAGATTGAGGCCTATGGCCAGGTATGCCTTGAAAAAGCTGTTAGCATGCTGAGTCACACAGCAACATATATCAGGAAAAAATTATTAGCAGTAGAGTCCTACAATATCATAAACCTTGAAACAATTCTTAGCAGGCTGGTAGGGCTTTTCAAACTGGTTACGGGACAGGTGGTTATGTTCTTACAAGAAATATAATTAATTGGTAATGGTAACCCTTCAAAAAAAACTCTTAGCAGGCTGAGGCCTACTGCAACATAATCCTTAAAGATATTGTTATTAGGCTGAGGCCTATGTAGTTGTAATTCCTGGAGTACTGACAGACAACAACAACAAGTGACTGGTGGTGTTGGTTTTGGTAGGTGACCGTCAAGGGGGAATCTAGTAAACGATCACCTAGCTAAACAAGGAATATATGCTTACTGAAACCAACCCTGCAAAGAACGAAGTCTAAGCAAGTAAAAGCAGAAAGCTTCTTGCTCTAAATAGATGCTGAGTGAACCCAGAGCAAAAATCAACAATGTATAGGAACCCAAAAGCAGACAGAGCAAGCAAACCTCAAATACAGGAGAGTGTACAGATAAGCAACCCCAATATAGGAGAATGTGTACCTTCTGGAGCAGGCAACAGGATGGTCAGGCAGACTTGGGTCAATACACTTGTCCAGCAGCAAAGTACCAACGGTGCAGGCAGAAGAATGGTCAGGCCAGGGTCAGCACACTTAATCCAGCAGAGGAGTACCAAAGGAATAGGTAGAAGAATAGTCAGTTCACAAGCCAGGGTCAGCACAGGAGAACTGGAGAAAATGGAATCACAAGCAAGGTCAAGGATTAAGGAGAACTCTGTGGGAGGCTAGTAATTAGTACTTGGAAGAACCAGGCCCAAGGACACCACAACACCACGTTGTGATACTCGCTGCACAGACAACATGAATGAGGAGAGGAAGCAGTGCCCAAGGCATTAATCCCATAATCTGCTCCGGATTGCCACAAACTTCTCCTGATCAAGCTGCGCTGACAGTGGCAAAAATATAGACTAAGAGACCACTTTTGAAGTGACCTATGGGAACCTTAGTATGATGACGGAGCCCTTAAGGCTAATACATGTTGGGAGTTTAGAAGGAATGGCACCATAATCTCTGATTGTAAGAGTTTAGTATTCTTTATTGTAAAAGACACAATAAAATCTACAAATAGAAATGGATATGTTTGGCCCCAGAAATATAGGTTACACGATGTACAGATGGCTATTTAATCCCATATTGACAATTTTATTATGGCGACATGGTTACTGTATTATTTGGTCCCACGCTGTTTTGATGTGACCTTTTAAAAGTAAATCATTTCATGACTGAAATAATCTGTTACTTTGTCAAGAGCAAAAAGCAAAATAGTCAGTAGTGTCTAAAATCTCACCATACAAATCATTGGTGCCCTGCTGCATAACGAAAGAAACATTGGAAGATCACAAACCAGAAGTACTACATGATTGGATGAACAGCTCTGCATACCAATAATGGGATGCATATCTGCCCCTGTGAATGATACCCAAAAGAGCTTTTATACGTTTGGGTTCCAATGAATATATAGTTGCTACTTTGAAGTTATGTACTTTCAGTATATAACTTCATATTGTTCTTTTTTGATTGTTGGAATGTTAAGCGAGTGATTCAATAAAAGTGTATTGAGAGATCTTTATTTTATTGAAATATTTTGGGCCATTGGAAGGCTATAAGATCCTCACTTAGCCAGCAGAAGCATATTATTGTATTTTAATTACTAGAGTAGATATGATAGTCCGTTAATGTATCCAAATATTATGGAAAAACCACACTGTTAGACGTGTAGATATGTTATTGAAGTTTTTTTACTTGTGGGTAAGAGATGATAAGATTGACAGATTAGTCTTTTTGATTTTTGAAACATGAGACCGAAATGACAAGTCACTCGAGTGTTAAAATATTTCTGAATTGTACGATCGAAAAATTATATACTAACTGGATGTATATTTATACCTTTTAGCTCATTATAGCTCTTGTTGATGTACCTTTAATATGTCTGATTTAATTCATCAAATTTTTGTGATAATATACTTTGGTCAATATAATATGAATGTATGTTTCATTGCCGATCATATACATGTTATCTAGTCTTAAAGCAGATGCATCCTCCTCCCCAACATTTCACTTGACAGTTCAGGTGGAGCTGTGTCCGTGCATCCAATCGCACGTGTTGATTGGCAATGTTTCTAAACCAATTGTTACATTTGAAGTGTTATTTGTATGTTTGTTTATTCGGCGGCGGCACCTTTGTATGCTTTGTGTTTTTAAATATGTGGTTGTTAATTGTGATAAAGTGGCGCTGTAGCCATGAAACGCGTAGCGTTACAACCTTTTAGATTTTTATGAATAAACGAGTTTACAAGCAAAGCTTCCACCTTGTCTTCCCCATCTGGAGATCCAGCATATGGCTACATTCATGAGTCCTTCCCTGAACGGAGATGGGGTTAGTCTCTCTGCATGCATTATAGTCAGTAGTCCTTAATATTAAGACTCTGACCACAATATATTGTGAGTGTTTTTCTTCTTATTATATTCCATTGTGTATTATTACATACTACACTATTAGGCGCTTTCCATTTTTCTTCCCCCTTTCCCCTTTTTTGTGTTGTCCTGTGTTCACGATTCTATACCGCTAAAGGAGACTGTGATTATTCCAAAGAGAGCTGTCTACTCAAAAGGTCTGATTGAGAGATCATTGCTGGTTCTGGAGACAGCCTAATACTCCAGCAACCTAGAACATTGGAGTTTGGTATAAGCCACCTCCAACATTGACAGATTGTGAGTGCACACCTAGAGGGTGTCTGGTGTTGGTCAGTTTCTGTGTGATTGATATACACAGGGGCTCCCCTGTTTTTTCTACCCTCACTACTTTTGTTTTTTAGTGTATATACCGGAATTCGGATACCATTGAACCCAATGTTGTAAAACTGTATGGACAACTGGAGAACCTGCTTAAGACTGAATGTAACCAATGGTGGGACATTGAGACACTCAATAAATACTTGGAATTCAATATGATACATAGAGGCCCTAGATTAGGTCTTCTTCCTACTTCAACAAGACCCAAAATTTGTTGACTGTTGGTACAAAATTCTAGATTCATGCTCATTCTCTTTAATCAAATTATTGATTGAATTTAGAGAAAGTAAACTAGTCTTGTTAAATAAGACAATAGAAGAACAGATGATAGAAACTGATAATGCAAAAACCAATGAAGATTATAGTCTATTTGAGGAAAGAACAAATAAAAATGTTAGCTCCCACCAAATAGAACTGATAGAGAGGAAAAATAAAAAATTCTCCAGGGATGGGAATGATTATTTAACTAATCAGGTACGCAAATGGCCAAGGGGAGAGAGAAATGATATGACGAATGATTATAAAAATAAGAACATCAACTCGAATTTTAAAGATTTACCATCTGGCGTTAATCATGGGAGGAGATATGCTGAGTGCGAGATAAATCGGAGGGAATCTACCAGTGGTAAAATCAATTCCACTGATTCTAGTTTGAAGGATACTTCTAAAAGTGATAGAATAAATTCAGTGCAGAATGTCCCGAGAGTCACCAATAATGAAGAATTAAGTAACGAAGAAGGTGCTCTTCCAACGAGTAGGGGTATTGCTACTCCAAATAAGGAGAAGATCCATATTATTGTCGCTAACGATACATCTACATCACAACCCCATACTTCTGTTTCCCATATACCCCAGCCTTCCTCCACAACCAATCCAATCTATACAAATCCTTTTTTAGGCAGGAATCCGACCTTAGATTTTGGTCGATGGAGATCTCATCCCAACAGATTCCTCTCATTGGGGGTGGAGGAAGGCTTGAAAAGATCAGATATAGAGGATGTAGAGGGGGGAGGAGCAATCCCAAAAAATCCAAAATAGAAGGAACAGCCAGTTGAGTAGAGTCAGCAATAATTTACAAACAACCAATATCATAAACCTTTCTAAATATGAGCTGTCCATATAAGATGGATTTAATGTTTAAAGGACTATCCTCTTGTCCCTCGAATAAATCAAACCTGTTTGAACTGTTCATAGATTTAAAAGAGTTTGTATGGACATTCTCTTTGAAGAGATTTTTTGCTCTTAAAAATATAAAGGGAATTCTACCGCTATACCCATTGTTACTAATGCACCACTTCTTGATGACTCAGGTAGAGAGGTCTTACCTTATATTGAGACGGAATTTATCCTTAATGGAAGTGTTCCCTCTGGCCTCAAACCCAAGTCTTCCTTTTTTCCAATCCATACTAAAGGACCCTTTGTAAAGACCTTTAGTGTAGCAGTTCTTGAAGATCTCAAGAAATTAAATAAAAGAAGATCCATCGAAAGGAAAACTTGAGTAGAGAGGAATGGAAAGCATTGAGTGAATTAAAGAAAAAACATCAAATTATTGTCAAACAGGCAGATAAGGGGGAGCTGTGATAGTACGAGACAAGTCTGTAAAGCTTATTGAATCCATAGAGATGAGAGCTATTATCAAATATTAAAAACGAGTCCAGCTCAGTCCTTTGGAGTTGAGTTCCAATTGTTGATTAAAAAGGCCTTCAATGAAGGTTTGATCACCAAGGATGAGAGAGTATTCCTTTATGTGAAGAATCCAAGACCCGCCATATACTATCATCTGCATAAGGTCCATAAGAGCCTTATACAACCTCAAAGCAGACCAATAATCACTGGGATTAACTCCCTAACCTCTAACATGTCCAAATGTATTGATTTTCATTTGCAGAGACATGTTTTGGGCCTTCCCTCTTATTTAAGAGGCACCCAGCATCTAATAGATCTCCTACAAAGTACCATTTGGCTGGAACATTTTCTTTCGGCCTCTCTAGATGTTACCTCCCTCTACTCCAATATAATTCATGAGGGTGGATTACAAGCTGTTTTTTGACATCTGATTTGTTGATGCCCCCGAAACAGAGAGATTTCCTGTTGGAGGCTATCCTCTTTACATTGACTCACAACTTCTTTGAGTTTGATAACAAACACAACCTCCAGGTGAATGGCACTACGATGGGGACGAGATTTGCGTCAACTTATGCCAACCTTTTTATGGGATTTTTAGAGGATCAGCTGATATACCATTGGGATAGTCCCTTTGGCTCAAATCTGGTCCTCTATTGAAGCTTTATAGACAATATCATCATTATCTGGAGGGGTGACGTCTCCGAACTCGAGGACTTTGTATCTTATATGAATAGGAATAGATAGGGTACGGTCTTCACCAGTAACTTTCACAAGTCTTCTATCTAATTCCTATATTTAGAGTTGTTTGGTATACCTGGTCTTTTCAATCAAACACAAGACTTTCTTTAAAGGGATAGTAACACTTCATTTTAACTTTATTTTATTTTGTAGGCATTAAAAAAACATGAAGAATGATATAAGTCTTATCTCTCAAACCTTTATGGTTTATGAGATATTCACAAGCAAAGTTCCCCTCCCCGCCCCTTTTACCTAGTGTAAGCCATCTCTTCTCAGATGTGAGTCTGGTTGTATGACAGTACAGATAACAGAAGGGGACACTTTTCTTTGTATGAAAACAATGAAAGCCCTTCCCCCCTTGACAAGTTTTTCAGCTTTTTCCATTATCTTAATTGAAGATTGTCCCTCTCTGCAGTCTACTTGGGCATCTCCCTTCTGATCTGGTTGAACAGGGGGGGGGATACTTTGTTTGTGAATATCTCTTAAACCATAAAGGTTTCAGAGATAAGACTTATATCATTCTTCATGTTTTTTTAATGCCTACAAAATAAAATAAAGTTAAAATGAAGTATTACTATCCCTTTAAGGATGTCGATAGGAATAGTTTCCTTAGATTCGATAGCTGTCACCATAGAAATGGTTCAGAAACGTGCTGTATGGACAGTTTCGAAGAATAAAGAGGAACTGTTCCAATTTGGCTGACTTTGACACACAATCAGTCCTATTGAAGGAACGTTTTCAAGATAAAGGCTATGCTTGGAGACTTGTGGAAGATTCTTGTAAGAAAGCTAGAAAGTGAGTTGATAAACCAAAGACTACCTCCATTGGTGATTCTCCATCTGAAAGGTCCGCCATGTTTATAACCATGTACAACTCTGACACTGAAGACATCTATTATATTTTTGATAAACATTGGAACATTCTGTTGAATGATCCCATATTAAAGAAAACCAAGGGTGGTCTACAAGCCAGGACCTGATACTTGCAATTATCTTGAGGAGGTAGTGATGACAGAACAAAATGAAGGGATGTGACGTGAAATGATGGCCAAATGGGAAGTAAAGAGGTGACACTTCTGCTTCCATAGGTCTAAAACTAGAGTAATCACAAATTCTGTGAATTCTTGAAGGCATACCTTCTTCTACTGCGCTTACACACAGGAACATTCTTTTAGAGTAATAGCTTCACTTGGTCTGAAGCATATCTGGGCATGGGAATGAGAGGGTTTCTTATCCTGTACCTTTATTTTTTCTTATCCTGCACCTTTATTTCACATTTAATACAAGTTTTATTGCCTTCTTTTCTGGCAATTCAGATAAGCAGCAAGATACAAGGGGTTGAAATGTAAATAGCCGGACATTTTTTCCCTATCTCTCTTCATTTCTGAAACTCCTGAAAGGTTTTTTTTAAAGATTTAAAGATATTTAAGGATCCAGATCTCTAATAGTGTAATAGGTGTAAGAGTCCTAGTTTTGCAGAGAACAAGTAAATCATTGGCTGAATATGAATACTTTTCAGTGGCAGGGCTGAATATACAGAAACATAAATTACTTTAATAATGGAGATTTACATGCAAAGACTTGAGTCTGGTTGCAGTTTCTTTGTGGTAAAAAACAAGTTTATAAGTATGGTGCAGTTTCCACCTTTCATGGCCTTATCTCCCATTCATTAAAACTGTGTGACTTGTTGCATTAGGAAGTTGTAGACATATCACAGTAGGTTTTATAGAGAAGTAAATTTATTAGAACCTGCATGTGAAAATCATTGAGAGCAGCTTGTATACTGACTCCAGAGTAAATCTCTGTATTGGAAACAACCCCATGTGTATATCCATTTAGGAAAAAAATGTAATTAATTCTGATTAGGTTAGTTGCTGTCTTTGAAATATTATGATGATCATAATTCAGTATTGCATTTAGAGAATGTAATTTATGAAGATGCTTTGTAGCTTTGTAGGGGCTAAAAAATATACACAGTTATTTTCTCCAAGAACTTGGGGGATTAGGGCATACTCATTTGGAAAGAGAGATGTACCCCTTTCTAACAACAGTATTAATAATTATTTAATTTTATGGGGCTGCCAGAGCTACAGTATTTGAAAACAGACATGGCTATATGTGTGGTGTCATTTTTTACTGCTGTTTAGAGAAAAGTGAAAAGTCACGTTTTCAGGAATTTAAACTGAAAATCCATAATTTGCACATTTTCCATGGAATTCATGCCCGTAGAAAATGCATAAGATTTCCGCTTTTTTGCTAACAGCCATTATTTACCTGTAAGAATTTTGCTTTTTCTCACCTTTACTTTCTGTAACGTGAGCATTTTTCCTTCCACAATATAAAAACCCATAATTTACATCTGCTCTGTGTGGAGACAGGCAACGTTTATAAAGAGAATGCATGAAAAACCAAACTTTTGAGTACTGCTGCAACTTTCTTGCTGTAGAGTGAGCAAGAAGAGTTGGATGGATTCTCCTAATGTGGATACATCAACAAGCAGCAGTAGTAGCAACCCACTCTCTTTGGTAATCTTTTAGAAAGCAGAATGTTAGCTGCCTGTACATCAGAGGTTCCTATGGCTCACTTTTCAACACTAAGACAGGAGGAAGGGACTGGTGGTTGGGATGTTTCTGAAGGAGATGAAGAGAGATGAAGAGAAAGTATGGGAACTTTTGTGGTTTCAATCGGTGAAGAGAGGGATATAGATATGAAGTGGTGACCACCACCAGCATTGCCATTATGGTGATTGATGCTGAATCCTCTTAGTCTGAGTATCATATGTCACTGCAGGATCATCAGGTTAATGTGCCCCCCCTGCCTATGGGTATTAGTAAGTGTGATGGTGGAAGTAGCAGCGATGGTGATATGGAGCAGCTAGTGGTAGAGTTTGCTCCTAGCACTCCTCCTGGTACTAACTAGAGGAAGATGGAGGTTGATAAATATGATTTCAAGGATCTAAAGTTCAAGTTCAAGACAAGGGCCTCCAGGGTAGTGTGAAATACTACCAGTGCCATGTGCCAGTGCATGCAGGCAGAGGGAGCTCAGAGAACTTAATGCATGGCTGAAGTATTAGTATAAGGAGGGTTTGGAGTTTTTACAGCACTGGACAAAGCTGACTTTGCTTTTGTGTACAATCTGTATCTTAGTGATGGATTGCACCTAAATGGAAAGGGAGAGGCTTTGCTTGGGGATAGAATACTTAGACACCTGGATGAGCTGTTAAACTAGGAAAGGGGGGGGGGGTTATAGCTTGTAAAAATGGTGTACATAGGAACTGGGTACAACCAAAGGAGCATGGATGTGGAGGGGGGATAAATATAGATAACAGAGGAAATCGTATTAAATTCAGATGTACAAAAAAGGCAAGAAGTAGGTAAAATACATAATGATGACAAAATTAATTGTATACACCAACAAAAATTACCCAAATACATGGGTTAGGGATGGCACAAACTCCAAAATTGTTATGCGGGGATTATAGCTCAGATAATAAATGCTCTTCGGGTGCAATGAGAATTTAATGACTGAAACAAAACAAAAACAATTTTTCTCTCAGGAGAGGGAAAGAAAGTATTCTCTTGTATGCACTCCGTTATACCCCTTTTGTGAAATTTGCCACGTGAGGTTTATTGGAAGATGTGGAATTAAATTGCTATGGAGATATATGGTCCCGGGACCAGAGCTGTCCATAGGATCATGTAGCAACAGCGCCACTGTACAATTTCAGGCCACTGTGATATTGCACCTAAAAAATTCAACTGTGAAAATTAATAACTTATGAATGAAATACCTTTCAGCAGTGGGAGTACCCTTGTTTTACTCAGGGGGATAAACCCTACAACATATTTTTTTTTTACATTTTAAGTATTACTATCCCTTTAAATCATAAAAAATCCAATAGATTTTTTATGATTTAATAAAAGTTATGTTTTAGCAAATAATTTTAATTCATATGCTTCCTAAGACCCACATCTTCCAATAAACCTACTGAGAGAAAAATTGTTTTTGTTTTGTTTCAAAATTAATTGTATGTTGATGAATGCAAAACATATAGTAGGCAAAATGGGTGAGCATGAATTACTGGCAAATGAGTATTTGGACATATTTGGTATAGCCAAAACATAGTAGGGTAATACACATGATCGGGCTCTAAATATTTAAGGTTATTCACTGTTTGGGAGGGAGAGGATTAACAAAATCGGGGGAGGTGTATGTCTTCATTAGAAGCTTGATCTAAATCCAAGTCTAAGGGAGCATACTTGTGAGGAAACTGGAAGTAATGTGGATTTCTTGTGGGTGGACACTGAAGCTAATTGTGGCAGAAAAGTTAAAAAAAAAGATGTTAGTGGGTATATGCTACAAACCACCAAATATTGTTGAGAATGTTGAGACCTGATTGTTAAAATTGTACATTTTGGGCACACTATAGTTTGGTATGGTTTAAATATCTAGATATAAGGGGCAGAACTGAGACATAGAAGGGATAGCTACATGACACAAATGCTGGAAGTGCCGACAGGAAATAACAATGTATTGGACCTAGTTATAACAAATAACTAGTGGTGTAAACATAAACATTTTATATTCATTGTCATCTTATCATCATGTTAAAATTCATTTTTAAACATTTTATTTTCCTGAAAGCTGTAGAAAGTGATAGATTCTGTATCTTAGTAGCCATGGAAACATATTTAAAAAATGGGGGTAGGAATATTAATAAACCAACTCTAAAATTGGATTGTTATGTACTTTTGTATATAGCACAATAGGGTTATATATATTATTTTAACATATTTTGTTTATGAAGTGCACACAAAAAGAATCTTCTTTCTACTTTTCTTTTAGTTAAACTGCCCACACATTTTTTCCATCTTTGTTTATTTTTGAACACTTTTATATCACTGGCATTGAGCTCCCTGGACTTGTTTCGAGAAAATTTTCTGTCAGGGTCCGTGAAAGAAGTTATAGTGGTACAATGTTTCTATCACATTCTATGGAGAACTGTATGTCTCTGCCTTTTCTTTCCATTAGAACAGGAAATCTAATTAGAATTTGACTACTAGAGGGCACTGCTAATGTAAAAAAACATGGGTTTAAAGTGCAATAACTCTGGAAATATAAATCTCTTGGTAGTAGGAGTACCCTTATTTTACTCAATAGGAAAATCCCTACAATATATATTTTTTCATAACAAAGGTTTACTGCTCCTTTAAAGAGCTAAAGGAAGAATCAAATGACATCATGGATGAAATGTTACCTCTAAACAGGGCCAATGCATAGTGCAGCTGATTTTAAATCAACAAACGGATTTCACAACACTGCCTAAGGCCCAGTACCAGTTTACATTTGAAATGCCAATATGATTTAAAATGTTTGCTTCAGTGCTGCTTGTGTAGCTGGGTTTCAAACAGAAACCAAAGTCTCATTTTAAAAGAGGGCTGTTATAAGCAAATTGTGTTATTGAAAAAGGGAATATGATAGTTAATGTTGTATTTCCAGGACACAATTGGTCAATGCCAACACCTAGGAGACAGAGAGATGCTGAGAATGTGTTGAAATCGAGAGAAATGGGATCCCTGCACAGGATACCAAACCCAGTTTTATGTCTGAAGCAGGGGGATGCTGTCCTATTTCAACTCAGTATTTCTCCTAACGGTGGGTATTACCTGACCAATCACATTTGTACTATTTGACTATAGTTGCTAGTAGTTGCAATTGTATGTTTTTTTCTCTTTGGGCATGCCTCACTCTCTTTATGACGTTACTATAACAAGAATACATCTTGAAACCCCCAGCTTATAAGAGACATGGGTTTGGATATGACTATATAGAATGACACAAATTTCCCATTTGATGTAAAATTGTAAGCACCTTATGCAGAGATTGATTTACATCTTAGTTTCTAGTAAACAAAGAAACCTAGGCACCTATAGCTGTATCTATAATCATAACCCAATTTTTCACATGACCCCTTCACAGCAAAGGAAATACATATAGCCTACATTATATAATCTGGTAAGTTATCTGCCCATATTAGTATTTTAATTTCATATTACAGTAAAATATAAACTTGTAAATATATTTACTACAGCAAGCCAGGGACATGTGTCTGGTGGATGGGGACTGGAACTGTTCACACCTACAACATGACACAGTGGATGGAGCAGAGGTGCTCCTCACAATTAGGTACCTTAGCAGGGTGCCTTCTCTGCCTAGTAGAAAATCTACTCTTGACCTTATCAGTAGGTTTAGCTTGGCTGTACTGATGACCCCATGCAAATGGATTATGGAATTTTTTTTGCACTTCTGATAACATACACCATTAAGAATCTACTAGTAGTTAAAAGAAAGGTAGTACCTTCTGTTAATAACTGTTTATATAAATTATTATGGCCCCAAAATCCTAGTGTGCTATTTGAATGTTGCTCTTGTGCCTTTATTCAAGTAATAGCATCATCAGTCAGTGCTGTATGACATGAGGGGTAGACATGACAGTTGCTAGTAGGACCACAGAACAAAAACTTGATCTACTTTGCATGGTAATCATAAGTAGGTACATGCATTCTGCCTGTTTCAGTTTGAAAAAATAGCCAATAACTGACAGGTCTAACTCCATGGACATGACATCCATTACTGATTAATAAAGAGGTTATTAAAAATAAATAAAAAATAAATAAACAATAATATTTGCCAACCCCGTGTTATCACCTTAATGGCTGAGCCATCCGGGGATGGGTTGCTCCAGAGGACCATGGCAATTTTTTATTGCAATGCATTCTGGGATCACAGAGAGGTGTGCAGCTGTGCTGCAATCCCAAAATTCCATGACATGCCAGGTCCATCACTGGTCCTTAACACACATCCACTGATGACTGTCCTGGCACATCATCAGTCGTTAAGGAGTTAAACAATAGTTTTTACAGACAAATTTCTCCTTTATCCCCTTAGCTCATATCATTTGTTTCTCTTGTAAGACTAAGGTTAGCTAAATATATAAGAAACAATTAAAATAATAGTTACACAAGGTCTTTGTTCTTGGAATACATATATTTGTTTAAGAAAGCCATAAAGTTTAAATCTTATGTAGTTTTCCACTTACAATTTCAATTCCAGCTCTACAGTATATTGTTCTCTGAAACCTTTCTCACTGAGATAAACAGCTACAATTACATTGCTTGATGGAGTTTCACGGGGAGTGTAACCATTTATCGTTTTTTTTAAGGCACCTGCCTTATTCAAGATTAAAAAAAAATGCTGACTCATACAGTGCCTGCTAAACTCATGTGCAAATAATACAATGGTAGCATGTGAATTAATTGCCATAAATTTCTGATAAATGTAAATGTATAGTGTATGGAGTAAAATAACTATAATTATCTTTTTGTGCTCATTTTTCTCTGTACAAAACTTTTATTTTGGATTTAGTTTGAATAAGAGGGAAATCTTAAATAACGCATTACATATCTGGCTGTCAAATAATCAGCTTGATTCTACTCGCTCCAAACAAAGAAGCATTAAAAAATCTATAGAATTGTTTTTTTTTCTTTTGCCATCTTTTTTATTCCATTGAATACACCACCCATGCAAAAAATTAGAACCCCACCTTACTTTTTTTTTCTTTGAGAAGGCAGTGTAGCCATTAACTCCATAGTACATCATTACCTCCTACAGAAGAAAATACCTTCAGTCTGAATAGAAGATGGGAGAGTTTCAAATCTTTTGGTGCCATAGAGCTGAGTAACACATTTGGAAAAATCTGATATAAATCTAATAGAACTTCATATGCATTGGCTCAGTTACTTAAGACTTTTTTGTTGTGTATTTATTTTATTATTTAACTGTGTTTATGCAACTTGCAAGGGATGTTATACTTCTATGTGTCTCATTTTTTAAAGACATGAGGATTCAGGGCTTTGACGATCCTTGCAGGACTCTGGAAAAGTTAAGGTTTAGTTTAAAGTTAATTTTATATTAATTACTTTTTAATTATTCTGCTTTCTCTGTCATCCAATATAGGTTACTGGAAACTTTGGGTAGGCGACCTCCCCTTTAAGTAGACAGGAATAATTCTTGAAGAGAATGCTGGGTGGAGCCTACCTCCTCTCCTTAGCTGCATCTAGCCACTCCTCTCCAGTCAGATTTGTTCTTTGATGAAAACAAGGCAAGAGAACAGTTCTGCTATAGTTTTAGCTTATCTTTTTGTTTTCCGTTAGATATGGAATACCACCATTAGGCGGATTACCATTACTGACATTCCCTAGTGGATAGCTCAGTTTCCAGGTGCTGTGGTGGACCTGTCAGCCCTGAGGGGGAAATCTTGTTTAGCAAGTTCTTTCCCTAGAGGTGGCTCACTGAGGATTCTTCTTGACAAATGGTAATCTGAAGACAGAAGACCTGCTAAAATGGTGAGCAACCCTTTGAGTGCTGAGGTCCACTTTTACCATGCTTCCCCTCCACACAGTGGTCTCCTTTGGAGTTCCTAATATATACTTCTGCACTCATTGGGTTTGGAGCAAATTGGTTTCTGTGGTAATTTAACCCCTTGTTTGCTGTTTTGGGCACTTCTTTTTTTTGGCACTTTCCCTACTGGGTACAGTGTTTATTTGTTTTTCTTAATGTGTTCTGATGTTTTTTTATCTATTTCCACTTATTTGTAAACTTTCGGATGTTTTGAGTTCGCTTTACCGCATAGATGCCATGCTCCATTCACCTCTATGGGACTTTACAGTTTGGGACATATCTCTGCAATCGCTCAACATAGCGACTTCAGAGATAGCTCATTTTGTTTGTATGTCCTTGTTCTACCATCCGGTCAATGTTCTGTGTGTTTTGGGGGGCTCAGGGGGCTTTGGGTACTTTTTAAGGGAAAACTACAATTTCCATGAGAGCTTGCTTTGCGTGCTCTTTTATGATTGTCTCCTGTTGCGGACGCCATTTGCTGCCTTCCCTTCATGAGTATCCTACGCAGGGCTTGGACTCTCCTTCCCTCCTCAGCAGATTAACCCTTAGCCTGCCAGATACATTTCTGGGGTAAAATATTAATATTACACACTGTATTTGGTTGTTTCCTTATACTGTTAGACGTTTTGACACTGAGTATGTCAACTTCGTTAGAACTTGGGGCTAGACCTAAGACTAAGGATAATGGGGTACCTGTGTCCCTCATTGCTCTTTGCTCCTCATGTCAATCAGGGATGCCTAGAGAATATTCAGGTCATTTATGCCCAGCATGCGCTGCTGCCCCTGGGTTTCCACCAGGGGTCACTCCTGTTCGTCCTGCTCCCATTACAGTTGCGGATCATGAGGAGTATGAAGTACAAAATACTCTGGACTCTCCTAGGGTCCTTGGCCACCTACAATATTTGGTGCACTGGAAGGGATATGGGACTGAGGAGCATTCCTGGGTCTCTTCTGCAGTTATGCATGCCCCCGATCTTATTAAGAAATTTAATTCCCGCTTTCCTTTTAAACCTTGGCCACTTCCGCGGGGGAGAGGTCGATGAAAGGGAGGTACTGTCAGTGCTTGTGCTTCCTTTAGACCAGAACCGGGTGCCCCAGTGCTCGTCTGGGCGTCCAGTTCCCTCTGCCTTCAGTCTCTTGCGGCTCATGCTGCGTTTATGTCATTCAGAGGAGAACCAGGTGCCCTAGTGCTAGATTGAGCTGCTGGCTCCCTCTGCATTCAGCCACTCGCAGCTCCTGCTGTATCTAGCTCTTACCTTCCGCATTCGGCGGCATTGTGCGGGAGAGCATCACTGGGAATCCCTCTAGTGACGTTGTGTCCTGATTCTTAAAAGGACAGCCTCATTTAGTGCTCCACCTCCTGGGGTTGGGGGAAGCTACTTAAGCTGCCTGGACACAACATTAGTCGCCATTTTGTGGTGTTCCAGTGCAGTCTTGTTGATTTTGGTGTCCATGTATGATCCTTGGCCTGTTGATCCATCTCTCCCGATGTCCAGTGTTGTGGCTTGTCTGACTACCCGCTTGGTATTGAATCATCGGCTCTGGTTGACTACACGCTCCGGTATTGACCCCTAGCTTGTCTGACTATCCTCTTGGTATTGACCGTCAGCTCTGGATGACTACCCTCTCTGGTACTGACCCCTGGCTTGTCTGAACTACCGCCTGATACTGATTGTAGGCCTAAATCAGTCTGATACTCTCTTGTTGCGACCTATTCCCATTGGAAACCTTCCTGGGTTCCAGCCCCAGTTTGGGGCTATTGTACAGTTTCCTGCTATTGAAACGTCGCAGGAGCAGGCTCCTATTTCTGGTAGGAGTCACTTGCTTCCTGTTCAGCTCTCTACTCTCTTCTGAGTGTCAGTTGTATTACGCATTGAGTGTCTACGTTATTCAAATAAGGTGGTGTTTCAAATACTATACTGTTTCTTTGTCCATTCCTTGTTATCCATGACAGCAATCTTTGTTACGGCTGGAACTTCATTGCATCCAGCATTCATTGCGGCTTGAGTGAACAGGGCCATTGCAGTTTGGATGGAACAACTGACTGTGGCTATCCATCAGGGCACTCCTACTGCTGACATGTTAAAGCTTCTCGCCAACATATCTGAGGCTCAGCATCATGTTTCTGCTGCTATCTTTGACTCCATCGGCTTGGTGGCCAGGGTCTCTACCATGTCTGTGGTTGCCAGATGGGCTCTTTTGCTTAAAATCTGGTCTGCGGACACTACCTCCAAGAAAACCGTTACACTTTCAGGGAATGTCTTTTTTTGGGCTAGAGCTTAGGGACCTCATTAATGAGGACACAGGGGGTAAGAGTACCCTGCTGCCCTTAGTTCCTAGGAAGAAGCCTCCAGTCAAGTGAAATTGTTTTTACCCCCCCTTTCAGGCTGAGGCGCGTGCCACTAACCAGGCAGTTCCCCAGTCTTCACGCTCCTCCTCCATGCCCAAACAACAATGTAAGGCCAAGCAGTCCTCCACTAAGCTCAAGGTTTCCAAACCTTCTTCGGCATGACTTGGTGAACCCCAGTCCCCACGCCCCAGTGAATGGTTGTTTGCTCCACTTCCTCAGTGTCTGGATAGACACCATGGTGGATCCGCAGCTTTTGCAAGTTGTGTCAGAGGGGTGCAGGATCCCTTTCACCTCTCTTCCTCCATTCAGGTTCTTTCCTTCTCACACTCCTCAGGGAGTAGAGAAGCACCATCCAGAACCTTTGGACACAGATGTTCTGGAACCGGTTCCTGTGCTGGAAATGGGTCCGAGGTTTTACTCCAACCTGTTTGTGTTTTCCAAGAAGGACGGTGGCTGTCATCCGATTTTGGACCTCAAGGATCTAATTTCCTTTTATCACGGTGCCCGTGATTGCTTGTTTTTCCTGTCAGTTAGGAATGGGTGCTTCCCATTTGTTGCCTGTGATTAGCCCGCCCAGAATTGCCTATATAGACTGGGCTCCTGCACCCTATCACTGCCCTTTCGTGGTGTTTCTATGCCAGTGCAACGCCTGTCTGTGGATTCCAGTGTACTTCCTTGGCCTGCCTGACTTCTCTCCTGTTCCTGCGCCTGTGTACCAACCCAGATAGCCTGACCACTCTCCTGTATTGTTCCTGCACCCGTATCCGACCCGGTTTGGCTGACGTTCTTGCTCCGGTATCCTGACCCGGCCTGGCTGACGTTCCTGTTCCTGGATCCCGACTTGGCTGTGTTCCGCTTTGACTCTGGTCGTCTCGGCAACATTCTGACTCCCGGTACCCTCCTGGTTTGGCACCGCTGCCTACAGGCTTGTTTTGCCTCCGTGATTACACTGGTATTCAGTAGCTGGTTTACTCCACTCAGTCACCAGTTGCTAGTGCTGCCTCCGTTATAGCACCGGTAGGGCCTTCGTGTTTGTCCAGTATGTGGTACTGGTTTGCTCCACTCTGACCTTCCAGTCGCAAGAGTTGCCTCCGTGATTGCACTGGTATTCAGTAGTTGGTTTGCTCCACTCAGTCACGGGTTGCTAGTGCAGCCTCCGTTATAGCACTGGTAGGGCCTTCGTGTTTGTCCAGTACGTGGTACTGGTTCAGTCCACTCTGTCCTTCCAGTCGCAAGTGTTGCCTCCGTGATTGAGCTGGTATACCGTAGTTGGTTTGCTCCACTCTGACACCGGTTGCTAGTACTGCCTCCGTTATAGCACCGGTAGGGCCTCCATGTTGCTCAGTTTATGGCACTGGTTCGCTCCACTCTGAACCTCCAGTCGCATGTGTTGCCTCCGTGAATGCGCTGGTATACAGTAATTGGTTTGCTCCACTCCATCTAACCGACTGCTTTGCTACCTCCGTTATAGAACCGGTAGGGCCTCCGCTAAACCGTGTCACACCAGTCATAGGCTGCCTTACTCGGTATTTGGTAAGGCCGGTAGAGCCTCCTCAGTTCCTTGCTGTACCAGTTTAGGCTGCCTTGCCCGGTATATTGGTAAGGCCAGTAGAGCCTCCTCTGTCCTATTGCACCATCTACTAGGCTGCCTTACCCGGTATTTTGGTGAGGCTGGTAGAGCCTATATATGTATACATTGTATGCTATATTACTTGAACCTGTCGTGTGTCTGTAACATATGTGTGATGTTCAGGACCTGTGAGGGTTCTTTATTATTTTTTCAATAAAGCTGTGTTTTTATCTTAACTCTGTGTCTGTGAGTCAAACAAACCGTGACACCTTTGTGGTCAAGACTCAATATCACCAGTAGTCCCTGAGGACGGTCATAGCGGCCATGTCTTCTGGGGAGTTTCTCACCTCCCTGGACCTTCAGGATTCCTACCTGCACATAGCTATCCATCCAGGGAGCCAGCAGTATCTCTGGTTTGCTTGTGACCTAGGGCATTTTCAGTTTTCTGCCCTTTCCTTTGGTCTAACGTCAGCGCCCCAGGTCTTCAATCACGTCCCGGGTGCCTTAGTGTTCATCCTCCACCAGGACGGCATCAGAGATACTCCATACATGGACGACTTGCTTCTGAAGGCCCCCTCTACAGAACTCCTTCATCGGTAGGTCAAGGACTGTATTTACACACTCACCCATCCCGGATAGATCCTTAACATGGACAAGTCGGACCTTGTACCATCTCATAGACTAGTCTTCCTGGGTCTTCTCTTCGACACCAAGCAGGGCATGATGTTTCTCACGGACGAGATGGCCCACAAGATCGTCCAAAGGTGTCTGCTGTTCTGGCTTACCATCCTGTTCTTGCCAAGAAGTTGACCTCTCTAGTGGGGAGGTTCATTTCCACTATAGAAGCGGTCCCGTTTGCCATGGCTCACACGAGGGAATTCCAGAGGTTTGTGATACAAGTGTGCAGAGGTCAGCCGGACCTTCTGAAGATGTCTCTTCCCCTTCACGTGGAGCTGAGTCTATCGTGGTGGCTCAACCTCTCCGATCTGCTGAAGGGCAGTCCCTTCCTGACATCTACCTGGACTACAGTGATGATGGATGCCAGCCTCTCCGGCTAGGGAGCGGTCCTGGGTCACATGAATGCCCAGGGTCGGTGGTCTCCGGATGATTCTCTCCACCCAATCAACGTGTTGGAGCTTTCGGGCGATATTTCATGCTCTTCGCTACTAAACACACCAGCTGGAGGGATGACCAGTCAGAGTCCAATACGACAATGCAGCGGCTGTGGCCTACATCAACAAGCAAAGTGGCACAAGAAGTCTCGCATCTTGGTAGGAGGTCAAATCTATTTTAGCCTGGGCAGAAGAACATGTTCCTGCCATATCCGCAGTTCATATTCCCAGCATAGAGAATGTTCTAGCGCACTTCCTAAGTCAACACACAATGGACAGCGGAGAGTGGGAGCTGCATCAAGAGGTATTCAAACTCATTGTGCAGAAATGGGGACTTCCTTGCATCACCGTGATGGCGACAAGGCACAATCGGCGACAAGCCACAGTCCCTTTGTTCTGCTCCCACTAGAGGGACCCTCTAGCTCTAGCAGTGGATGCCATGTCGATCCCATGGCACTTCCCTCTGGCTTACATCTTTCCTCCCATTCCCATGTTACACAGGGTGCTGCGGAAGCTGCATCTGGAGTGCTCTCCAGTCATTCTAATCGATTCTTACTGGCCTCGGCAGGCTTGGTTTCCGGAGCTTCTGGATCTCTCAGTGGTGGAGCCTTTTCGGCTTCCCTGATGTCCAGGTCTTTTTCTACAGGGGTACCTGTGGCACGAGGATGTACTTCATCTGGGTTTGACAGCATGGAAATTGAATCCTAAATACTGAAGAAGAAGGGTTTTTCTTTGAGTGTGGTGGCAACTATGCTTAGTGCCTGCAAACCTGTTTCCTCTAAGTTGTTTCATGGTGCACTGATAAGAATATTTCCCAGGAATTAAATCTGCCAACAGTCCTGTCCTTCCTACAAGATGGCCTCAGCTTGAGTTCCCTTAAAGTTCAGACTTCTGCTCTCTCTGTTTTTTTTTCAGAGATGCATCGCTATCCTTCCAGATGTCAAGGTTTTCTTTCAGGGCGTTGCTCATACTCATCCTGCTTTTAAGAATCCTGCTCCTCAGTGGGATCTTAACTTGGTTTTGGGCATCCTTCAGGGTCCTCCATTTGAGTCATTGGCTATTATTCCTCTGCATATGCTGACTTGGAAAATGGCCTTTCTCCTGGTGATTGCGTCTGTTCGCCCAGTCGCGGAGTTACATGCCCTGTCTTGTAGACCACTCTTTTTGGTGTTTCACAAAGGCAAGGCAGTTCTTCACACTTCTCAGGAGTTTCTTCCGAAGGTGGTCTCTGAATTCCACATTAATCAGGAAATCGTGGTGCCCTCTTTCTGTCCTGACTCTATATCCGACAAAGAAAGGGATCTTCTCTTGTTGGATGTGTTGCGCTGCCATAAGTTCTATGTGCACCGCACTGAGTTGTTCGCCAGTCTAATGCTCTATTCATCATTCCTGTGGGTCCCAGGGCAGGGAGACAATCATCCAAGGTGACCATAGCGTCTTGGATTAAGTGTACTATTCGTAAGGCTTACGAACTGTGGAAGAAGCTCATTCCACTAGATCCATTGGAGCATCTTGGGCTTACAAGAATCAGGCCTCAGCTGATCAGTTGTGCAAGGCTGCCACTTGGTTGTCTGTTCACACCTTCTCTAAATACTACTGTGTTGATGAGCTGGCATAGCTGATGCTTGTTTTGGGAGGAAGATCCTTGAGGCATTCTTGCCTGTCTAGGAGCTTTTTCGTCTCTTCAGTACTCCTTAACTTTGGAGCCCAGTTGGCTCTAGTTCAGTTTGCTGTTTTCTGTTCCTGGTGTGATTATACCCCAGTTTTGCCTCCGTTGACACATTGTTGTTATTGTTGGGCTATACATGACCTGACGGTTCATGTATGCTCTGGTGAATTTGGGGGGACCTGCGTCTGTTCCTTGCCTTACTTCCCACGTCTGGGTAACTCAATGGTTGGACATCCGAAAGTTACCAGAAGCCTATATTGGATGACAGAGAAAAGATGATTTTAGTCTTACCTGTTAAATCCTTTTCTGTTATTCCATATAGGTTACTGGTCTCCCACACTGTCAAGGGGCCATGCTTGGTTTTTCTGTGACTGAACGTGGCAGTCCTTTCGGTTTCATGCTCACAGGAGTCTTCTTTTCCCTACTTACTACCTAGTCACTAGTTAGTGTCTTAAATCTTACTGGAGGGGAGTGGCTAGATGCAGCTAAGTAGAGGAGGTAGGCTCCACCCAGCATTATCTTCAAGAATTGTTCCTGCCTACTTAAAGGGTCAGTCACCTACCCAAAGTTACCAGTAACCTATATGGAATAACAGAAAAGGATTTAACAGGTAAGACTAAAATCCTCTTCTTTGCCTGATAAATTTTCCATGTATGTCTTCTGTGTGCTAGAAAGTTAGGCAACAAATTACCAAGCAATTCACAGTCATCAAAGTATAAAATATCCAATTTGATAGTCAATAACTCTTCCATGTTCCTTTCATTTGTCATTTCATTGTATGTTACTCTTTGATAGTATAACATACATTAATTGCAAATTGGTTGCATTGCTGTGTTTATTACAATAGAGAGGGCTTCTAGCCATTACCCTGTATATCAAAAAGATCATCTATATAACACCAACCCTGACTGGGATTTCGGTGCCTTTAGAAGACTGGATCACCTTATTAAAGAGACCAACATCAAGATTTCCAGGTAATACTCACATATTTACTTATAACCATTAAGGCCTGAGTTACAAGGACAACTTTGTTATGCTGCTGGCCATGTAAATTTATTCAAATGAATATAGTTTGTGCCCTCTAGGCATTGTTGTATGGATGACTGCCATCAGTGGGGACAATCTTTCTCATTAGCAACTTGCTGTAAGTTTTCCCTAGCTGGCGACATTGATGGGAATTTTCAGAATGGTGTGTCTGCATGACAGTGAATGGGGTTGCAGTAACATTGCTGATAGTCACAGATGTTGTGATGATTGCAAAGACCTCCTTTGGAGGTGATTAAAGTTGCCTCTGTAACCACCTCCTTAGGATCTACGTTCTATTTGGCAGTAGAACCATCCCAAACACCACTGTTGTTTGAAGAAATTACACTGACTATTCTTTTCTACAGCTTTGCTCATGTTTTCGGGGACCCTGGCACATATGTTTTTTTGGACAATGGTATTAAGGATCGATCTCTCTTTGTGACTGTAAAAGAAGCTAACATAGGTTGTGATACAACGGTATCTCGCATTCAACCTTCATCTCCATATCAGCTGATCAAGCATGGGATAGTTATTCATCAAAAAATCAATCTAGAACCAAACTGGGTTGCAATCTTAGGTAAGGATTACACTATTCAATCCTCATGTTAATAATATATATGAACAATTTCATTTAATAGCAAAGCATATTAATATTAGATGTAAATGTCATAAATATACATTTGTTTTGAATTGCATCTTGTAGCAATGAACAATTGCAATAGAGTGAATTATTATTAGAACTAAAGGGGAATTATCACCCCTATATAAGTTTACCTACTTGCCATCTTCATATAGTGATAAGCTTTAATCATTGTTGTTGTTTTTTTTTAATGCATGCTCTTGCAAAATCTGAATTATTAAAGACTAATTTTAAAGCCTGCGTACACGGGCCAACACTAGCAGTGCTGCAGTCATGCGCAGTACTGAATGCACCTTCCTGGGACCAAGTGGACTCCGGTCTGAATTTGGATCACCCAGCTCAGTATCAGCCGTGGAGCGGGCAGTCTGTACTGCGCATGACTGCAGCTCGTGCATCCGTCTCTACTGTGCATCACAGCTTCTGACAAACATCCTTAGCAAATTGTAATATAGGATGAGCCTGTGCCTTACTTCTGAACAGACTGCTGTTACAGTTCTGTATCGCAGTCTGTCAATCTTCTCCTGTTCCCTCCCATGCATTCCAACCTCCTCCTCCTGTGACAGAGGATTTCTCCATGTAAGCTGGTTGGAACGCGACAATACTTGGGGAGGAACAGAAGATTTACAGATTGCAGTGCAGAGCTATTTGAGAATGGCAATTAGGTAAACTTGTATAGGGGCGATAATTTCCTTTAAGTTTCAATATGTTGGAAACCTCATTAACCCTTTGAGTGCCAAAATGGTATCCAATGCTTTAGCAATCAACAGGTTAATCTGAGATACATACAGATTGTTCTTTATAGTTACTACTTATCTGCGATGTTGCCATAACTTTATTGTTACACTGAAATTATATTATGAAGTTTACCCCTCCTGCCTCTTTTCCCAAAGTCAATCTTTTTGCCTCAGATCTGAAAGTGGATCGTCATGAGGGACAATCTTTAGTCAGTATCAGGAAAAACCTGCCCTCCTTAATGATGGTTGTTCCTCATTGTGATCTGTCCGGTCCGATGACCGTTTTTCAGATCTGAGGGGTGGTGGCTTACACTCAGGACAAGGGGCGGGAGGGGGCAAACTTCATGATATAATTTCAGCTTAACTAGAAAGTTATGAACAGTGACAACACTGAAGATCAGTATTATCTTCTGCTATTATTATGAAACATTTTACAAAGGCCTGGATGAGAAAACATTATAATATTTAATAATTGGGGCTGGGCTTAAAGGAGCAGTAAACTTTTTTTTATGAAAACACATATTTTATAGAGCTTTTCCTGCTGAATAAAACAAGGTCACTCCCATCACTGTCAGATATTTTATTAAAAAATGATAGCAGTTTAAATAATCAGGAAGTGAATTTACTGTGTTTACTTCCTGATAGTTCTAACTGACAGGAAGTGACAGGCAGGTTCTATCACATTCTATGGAGAACTGTACGTCTCTGACTTTTCTGACTTTCCTCTCCATTAGAATCTAACAGGAAATCTAATTAGAATTTGACCACTAGAGGGCACTGCTAATGTAAAAAAATATGGGTTTAAACTGTAATAACTCTGGAAATATAAATCTCTCTGCAGTGGGAGTACTCTTATTTTACTCAATAGGAAAATCCCTACAATATGTATTTTTTCATAAAAAAGATTTACTGCTCCTTTAAGATGTTTTTGCAATGAATTGTAAAGTAACTACAGTGGTTAAAGTGTATACAAGTTTCTCAAAATCTTTTATCCCTCAATTACTTATAATCAATGTTTGACATAATATAAATGTATCATATTTAAAAATAGATGCTACAAATTATACTTTTATAATTGATAAGACTGTCATTTAATGGATCTCCAAAATGCCGTGCCTTTTAATGTATATTAATTTAGGTGCAATGGAGCAAAATGGCATTACAGGATTCCAAATCCATTTTCATTATAGCAAATATATGACCATCACATATTTACACATATATGCCTAGCATATTTAGAATGTGAGTTTTACTACAATTGTTTGAAGTTTTTATTATGTTTTATCTTGTAAAATTATGTGAAATTTGTATGAAATTTTAAAAAATTATATTCTTAAACTCTCACAAGCAGGGCCCTCTGATCCTTTCTATTTTCTATGTTCCATTTGTACTATTTAACATCTCTGTATGTCTATTCACTATTGTACAGCTCTACGCAATATGTTGGCACTATATAAATAAAGAATAATAATAATTTCACTTTGTTTACATATTAGTTTGTTTACTTTTACTTTTTAGGTGTTCTACTTCTGCTGTTCATATTGATGATAGCTTTGCTTGTATTAACTGTTGTGCTGAGACCATTACGGAAAAGTCCGAACCCCATGAAAAGCTGGAAGCCTAGGTGGAGGAGCCTTGGAGAACCTTATATCCCTCCCGAATATATACTCACAAAAGACAGGTTCTATTATATGTCATTATTTAATTGTATTCTGTTTCATTGAATACTACTCTCATTCAAAATCATTCATCCCACAACTTTACCATTGGGCGATTGAGAAAGTGTACCTTACCTTTCACGCACTGCTCACATTATATCCTATATAATAAAAGGCCAGAAAGTTTGTCACGATGCAGTCATGCGCAGTAGAGACTGCCTGCGTTGGGCCAGTCTTTACTGCGCATGATTGCATCGCGTGAGTGAGGTGGCACAATCGCGTGGAGAAGCGAGGTAATGGCAGTATGCAGAGCAGGTCCGGGTAATGTTAACCCTTCGAGTGCCAGAAGGGTACGTATGTGTACCCCTCTGGCACTCAAAGGGCTAAGAAGCTGGTCCTGCTCTGCGTACTGCCGTTACCTCACTGCTCCATGGCCCGTGTAAACGGGCTTTTACACTAGTCAGTCATAATTATCTTCTAGTATTTGTGATTAATCAGTATATTTGAATGGCTAGCCTAGGATATTTAAGGAATAGCAATCCATACAAATCTTTAAAAGTAGTAATTTTCCCTTATGAAAATGTGAGTGTATAACCATATTTGTATAGCATGTATACATTCGCTCTCTTAATTTAAATAACACACACTGCTCTGATCTTTGTGGACAATAAAAGAACATTCCAGTAGCATATCATTGTGCAGTATTTCAGATGATATTGCCAAAACTGAGTATGGGCAAAACTTCATTTTTTTCAGCAGTTTGCTGCGCTTCCATGGAAATTCCAGAACATAGAAGAGCCATTGGCTTGTGGGGAATGATGGAAGTTGTAATGTGTCAGTAACTGGAGGGCATAATGTTTCTTATACCTATGGCTACAAGTGCAGTGGGACAAGGCTGGGGGGACAGTATGTGTGGTGCCATGGCTACCAGTGCAGCGAGACAAGGTTGTTGGTCATGGGTCAGTATGTGTGCAGTGGGAAAAATAAAGTGCATGAGCATTCTCACAGAAGCTGAAAAGTGCTGTTTTCATGCAAAAGTTTCTACCAATCCCTAGCCAAGACATACAGTGTTTTAGATCCTATGGCCAACACAGGACTGGTAGGCATTGCTAGTTAAAGAGATATCAAAAGTGCTTTTGCATAATTAACCTCTTCTGGACTGCACTCTTCATGTCTCCTCCTTTTTTAACCGAGTGCCAGAGGGGTACGCAATGCATTGCTTTGCATACTCCTTTGGCACTCACAGGGTTAACTCTTCAATCCAGCCATATTTTAATCCCACTCTGATGGTAAATATCACTGTCTAACCAGAGGTTCGTAGATCTGAAGTCCTCCAGTAGTCTTCAGACAAAACTGCTGAGATAGAGGGGAGATAGAAAATTGGGAAATACTGGAAAATTAGAGGATCTAATGCAGAAGAGAAATTGTGTGGTCAGATATACCTTTTTATACAAGCACTTTTGATATTCCAGTAACAAGGTGAAACCCTCGGGTTCTGTGATTATCATCTTATATGCGTGTGTACTGTCAATCATTGATAAAAAAACAAGTATAATGTAATTGGTAAATATATGAATTAATACACATAAATGCATGCCTATTTCCAAGTAGGTTTATTCATTTAAATCACAGATCATATATACAAAATATGTTAACAGTATACTTAATAATATGCTGAAACTTTTTAGAAAACTTAGAGCAGGTAATTTATAACTGCATGTATAAAACAACATCAATAGTAAATAGCAGGAAATAATAAGGCACACAATTTTGCTTATCTCAAAAAATATATGATTTCTGTTTGTCTCTAATATTGTCTCAAATATATGTTAACTAGTGTAAAAACTTGTGCACACGGGCCAAGGTCGGGGTGATGTTGAGATGCTGGTCCTGCTCTTTGTCCTGCCGCAGTCATGCACTGTAGTGACTTTCTTGTGGCAGCAAAGTGCATAATGGGGCTATTGTTTTTATTTTATTTTCATAATGATTTAAATTCAGCCTGCATGATTTCTATCATATTGCATTTACTGGGGATTTTTTTAATAGTTATGATTATACAGGAGGTGTACGGGAGCTCACTTCTAATATATAATTAAATTAAGCGTATTACTATGCTGTGAAATTTTGTAATGATATGATGGATTTCACAAAAAAGATTATACCTGGGAAACACCTCCCTATTAGTGTGGCTACACTGGCTAATATAGAAAAAAAAGACACCAATATCAGGGAAAGTGGCCCAAGTCTGCTCAAAGCACATCAGTATACTTCCATATACAAATGATAGTTTATTTTAGGAACTGGCATGTACTGCACAACATTTCTGCCCATTGCAAAGCCTTCATCTCATAGTATGAGACTTTTCTCTTAGACTATATCATTTACAATGAAAATACAGATTCTGTACCTTAGTATTTGTACAAATGTTAGTTTCATAACGTACAGGTAGGTTTTTAAATATTTTGAGAATTTACAAATTTACTTTAAGTTCATATATTTTTTGTTCTCAGACCACAAACACACACACACCACCCAATGAATGAGGTGAACTAAAACTCTGAAGGTTCTTTCATGTCTTTAGAACAACGTTTTTCAACTGTTTTCACTCATGGCACCCTTAATTCACAATCTGTCATGTTAAGGGCACCCCTGACATTTTAAAGGTATTTGCCAATTACTTCATAAAAGGCAGAAATATTTAAACATAAAGTTATTCTTACGGCTCCCAAACAGAATGACAAAAAACAAGCATATTGTTTATAACAATTTCTTTGAATATACATTTAAAAGTCAATATTTACATCTTAATAGAGAAAAGGGACACCTTAAATTTGTGTCCAGGTCATGTCCTCTGTGAGAACCACTACTTTAGAGAGTAGTCTTCATGAAGATACATATTTGTACATTAATGTTTAAGCCCTTGGATTTTAGAAACTTCTCCAACACATTGCAAAAGCAATGCACTGGCGACTTCTCTAGGACCAATGGCATTATTCTATAATTTTTAAAGGGATAGTAATGTCAGAAAAAAAGTATTAACTATATGGTATATACAATTAAAAGAGAGTATGTGCACTTATTCGTATCTCCCAAACCCTTATGGTTTGAGATATATAGGAAAATAAAGTTCTCTGGTCCCTCCCCTTTCTGCTTGACGAGCTGTAAAGCTGTCAGGAGCAGATTCTGGTTGCTTGACCAGATGTGGCTCTTCAGCAGAGCTGATATAACGATATCTAAAGATAAATACTTAATTTGGAGCGGTCTACAAAGTGTGCCTGGCTTGCAAGCACACTTTGTACACCATTCCAATGAAGTATTTATTTCTAAATAGTGTGATTTCAGCTCTGCTGAAGAGCCTCTGTCTGGTCAAATGACTGGAATCCGCAGCTGTCAGCTAGATGGCAAACTTGAGTAAAACAGCCAGGAAAAGGTAACTTTAGCAAGTTATATCTCTCAAACCATAAAGGTTTGAGAGATAAGACTTACACCGATGTTAATCTTTTTTTAATGTCTAAAATATTAAATCAACTTAAAATTAACCATTACTATCCCTTTAAAATGAAAAATGAGTGTCATTTAATCGTGAAAAAATGCTTTTTCTGGCTTATTGCCATTATGTTCCTAAATAAGTGAAGATAAACCAGAGAAAATACATAAATTAATATTTTGTACTGTCTCTTTTTTGTTGTACAGTCTTCAGTTTTATGAAGCTCTTGGCTGTCATGGCTCTGGAGAGATAGTTGATATTGGCAAAAAAGAAATTACCTATGGATCAGGTATGTATATTTATTGTTTTCAGTATTCTGTAAAAATCATGTAACATGCAAAGTTTAAAGAGTTAGTAATGTCTAAAAAAAGTTTTTTGCATTTAGAAGAGCTGAAAAAGCTGATCTCAATGCAAAAAAACGTATCTCTCAAACTGCTATGGTTTAAGAGATACGGTCGTTTAAAGTTTGATTTCTCCTACTGACAGCTGTAAAGCTGTCAGCAGGAGATCCGTGGTGGTCGACACAGAGGCACTTATTTACCACAGATCCCTTCATTGGAATGGTCTAAAACGTGTGCTTGAACACTAGGCACACATTTTAGATCATTCCAATGAAGGGATTCCGTGTAAGTAACAAGATCTCGGCACTTCTCAAGTGCCTCCGTGTCGACCAACATGGATCTCCTGCTGACAGGTTTACAGCTGTCAGTAGGAGAAATCAAACTTTAAACGCCCGTATCTCTTAAACCATAGCGGTTTGAGAGATACGGTTTTATGCATTTAGATCAGCTTTTTAAGCTCCTCTAAATGCAAAAAACTTTTTTTTAGACATTACTAACACTTTAATGAGTCATAACTGGGAACTGTAAATTATTTTCAATTGTATGTTATTACTGTTCTAGACCAGAGGACAGCAGTAAAAGACTTAGAGAATTTCAATGTACGAACCTTGTTTGATAAGCTTGAGGACCAGACTCTTCATTTAACATCCCAGCTGGGAAGACACAGAAGTGACACACTTTCTTTTTATAAGGCTTTTATCCAAAGGATCCAAGTACTTAAGGTACGTCTAAGGCTTTTAGTTATGCTCATGAGAAACAATAAATCATTATGCATTTTAGTTGACATCTCTTTACTATTTATAAAGGGTATCAATATTAAATTATGATTACTTTAAATATATAATTTCCTTTATTGCTTTTCTTGTTTTAGATAGGATTCAGTGTAGCAAAAAAACTCACAAAAGTGATATAAAGGTGATACATTTTAATGGCTAACTGAGGACATAGAAAGTACAGCTTACATGACACTAAGGCCCCTTCTTCAGGCATGGCTTGTTTTAGATAATCTCATTTCTAAATGATCAAATATATATTACACTAGTAGCAATAATAACAAATCTTAAGAAGAAATTGTGAAAATTTTGGCATATAAAATAACTGCAAATAACTAACCAAATCTCTCATCTACTTTGCCCATTTTCTACCTATTTAAAAGTTCAGAATTAGAGTAACTATATATCTCTTCCAAGACACCTTTAAAGCACAACTATCATGTTAAAATAAAAAGTTTAGGTTGCAGTATATGATTTAATGATTGTGGCAAGCCTAAGACTATTTTTTTCCTTCTCTGTCTCGTTGGTAGCACACCAAGAAAGAGCGAACACCACCTCCTGATCAGGACAGATACCACCCACAAAATGTTTTATACAGTATATATATATAAGGACCTACCTCCTAGGCCATTCCCAATGTTGTTCCAGTCATCCATCAGGGATACTTCACCTGGTTTGTTGTTTTGTGGTGGGCCCAACTGGATCTCTCTTTGACTCACTGGTGCATGCCATTGAGGCCAATCCAGGAGAGAGAATGATAGACCTTTGTTTGTTTCTTTTGCCATCCCCTTCTTCAATGGATATATCAGCAGAAGCTGCTGTATGTTTGGCCAGCCATTTCTCCTGTGTGTTTCACTGTTGGAACACAAGTGTGTTGTGGAGGATATGTTTCTTCCAGTCTGTGATTTCCTCAGACCGGGAGTTGAAGATGGTTATCTTGTTAGTTCAGTGTTCTGCTTCCAGCTAGTCTATTTTGATTTTGTCTTGTTTTGAGTTTGGAAATGCAGCACTGGAGCCTTTTGCATCCTGTCAGGTAGACAAGCAGTACTGCGCTTAGGCCATGCCTGTTCCAGTTTTTTGTTCAGCCAGGGTAAGAAACATGCTTACTTAAACATATATATATATATATATATAATGCGATGCCATTAATGTGATGCCATCTATTTGGCTATGTATAAATGTGTTAGTGTATGTGTATATTGTGTTTTGGCAAATATATGCCCTCCCTGCCTGGCTTTGTTTAGGGCCTTATACTGGGTATGCTGCTTCTGTGGCCACTATGCTAACTGATATTTCTCAATGACTTTCTTCTACAGGTGGGGAATGTGGTCTCTAGGGCAGTATATAACGGTACATGTGATTCCTTGCCTGTTCTTCTATCTGGTGGTGGGTTCTGGACGCATCTTCTGGTCTGGCACTATCAGCGGGCGCGCGTCTCTGACGCCGCACTCGGTATTTTGTAGTTTCCTGTATGCCCTCAGTGGCTGCCTTATAACCTTTCCGCGAACTGGGCTTAATCTCCCTTTGGTGTTTCTGTGCGCATTCCAGTGTTGCTCGTTTTGACTGTTGCTTGGCATTCAATATCTCCTGGTTCTCGTTCCTTGGCTTGTCTGACTATCCGATCCGGTGTATGACCTTGGCTCCATCTAACTGATCCATGTATGAATCTGGCTTGTCCGACTACCCGCTTTGTGCTGACACCAGCTGTGACTGGCTACCTGATCCAGTTCCTGACTGTGGCTTGTCTGACCTATGCTCCTCTTTCTCCTGTCTGACTACCACTGTCCCCAGGTATAGTTGTAGGAGCACTTTACCTATCTGGTGCATCTGCTACCTTGCCAGTAGCGTTGCTAATTACTTCCACATAGTGCGATCCCTTTGTCTCTGGGCACTACCTAGCCGGTACGACTCTACCTTGCTGGTAGCGTTGTTTGTTGCCTCTCTCAGGAGGTTGTCCGGGTACTCTCCATTACGATTCCTGGCGTTCCAGGTGAGAGCCAAGTCTGGTTCGGTACCCATGTTATCTATTATCAGATTGCAATTCAGTGTCAGCTTGAGTAGTGGACTACACTGTCCTTACACCTGTCTCCCCGAGGTTGAGGAAGTGTTCGCTCTTTATATCATTCATATTATTTCTATTGCTGCTATTATTTTCTTCAATAAACTGGTTAAACTTACTTGTACTGGGTTGTGTGATTCTTTGCCTAGGTTACAGTGACACAGTAGTAGAGATGGCCATCTTGTACTGTTTATCTTCTCACAGGGAGGCACTGGACCTCAGCGAGGAAATTTCTAGATAAATGGCTGAGATGCTGAAAGTGAAGAAGCTGAAAGCCACTTTTGATACAAAAAAATCACTGTATTGGGGCCATGTTCCCAAGGTATATCTCCATGTGGCCAAATTTTCCAAGAAAAACTATTCTAGTTTAGGACTGATGCAGTTTTAGAAGACCTTATGGACTATAAGATTGAGATAGCCCTTCACAGATGTTAAGAGGCTAGTGCTACAGCTTTCCATCCAAGTGTTGCTATTTCCTGCAGTGGGAAGGAGATTTTAACACAGGCTTCCCAGAGAAGAACTTCTGAAGTCCATATCATCTCTTATGTTATCCTTCTATGTAGTATGTTCAGATAGTGGCCAGACTGGCTATTCTGGATGCAGAGATCTGTGACAGGCAATAGTGTAACTGTTGTGTATATGTCTTTTTATGTTGGTTCGTTTCACTCATCATTTTGCTCACCCCCACTCCCTCCTAGATCTCTGTGCCACCTCTCAGCTTCACTTCATTCTCGGAGCTTTCTGACACGTCCGGGTTCATCCCAATAGAGCGTCACATGCACTGTGATGTCATCCAACCAAGTCTATATCCAGAAGCCCCAGACTGACACTAGTGTTCTCTACTGTTTTGTCTGCCTTGCAGCTCACTCCTGCACCCTTTCCTTGCCCAGCTTAGTATGTTGCCAGTTCCTGCCTGCCTCTGATGTCTCCCTAAGCCTGCTGAGTTTGGTTCTTGCTGTTTCTGTCCGTGTATGACCTTGACTGTTCTAGACTACACTTTGTCTGCTGATTTGGCTTATCTTATCCTGGCTTGTGTATGACCTTGGCTCTGTTTGACCATCCTTTGTTCCTGTTGTGGACACTTCTCTTGACCTAGTTCCAGCGGCCTGCAGTTCTAGTATCCTGTAGTTCCAGACTTTCCAACGCCTTTACTCTACTTTCTCCAGACTATCTCTGTTGGACAGGTCTGTTCTCTCCCTTTTAGTAGAGTATTCTTATTACTTTACTGAATGCTTTATCCTTCTAGGAGAGTTACTCCGTAAGATCTTTGTTCTCTAGCCAGGCTCCCTAATCCTTGCATCCCAGCCTTCATTCTCCCCTACAGGAGAGCTGGTGCTGCCTATGGGGGTTCCATTCAAGGCTTACTTCCAGCTCCTCTGCGGCTGGCACCTGTAACAGTGCAGAACAGTACCTCTGCAGACAGCCCATGCATCCCGAGCACTGCCCCATAGAGTCGCACCCAAGCACTCCCTCTCCTGCTCCTACATCTACCAAGCTCCTTGTGACAATGTATGGCTTTGTGCCATGCCTTTTTGAGTAGTCTTGGACTCTCTTCTTCAGTTATTTCTCTTCCCTTTCTTCAATCCCTACTTGAGTTACAATAAGTTATTCAAAGGAAGAGACAGGTAACTAGTATCTACTATATGCTGGTATAACGGTTCCCGTGCTTCCCTGTCAATCTTTGCTGGGTTACCTGTGCATTGGAGGAAGCTGATTGGCCCACCCAGGATGTTCCTTTATATACTGGGTTGTGGGCACTTGTCAGTTGCCCTTTCGTGGTGTTCCTGAGCCTTGTTGCTGTGTTTCTGCTCTCCGGTTTGCTGACTCGGCTAGTCTGACCATCCCATTGTTCCTGCTCCGTGATTGACCCAGCTCTGGCTGACGTTCCTGCTCCGTGATTGACCCGGCTCTGGCTGACGTTCCTGCTCCGTGATTGACCCGGCTCTGGCTGACGTTCCTGCTTCGTGATTGACCCGGCTCTGGCTGTCGATTCAAGCTCCAAGTACTGATCCGGTTCCGGTTGGGATCCAGTGCTGCATCTGTTCCTGTGTTCCTGCGTGTTCCAGGTCGCCGGCTGGCGACATTCTGAACTGTGTTTGTGTTGCTCTGACTAATCCTCTCTTGAGTACTGGACCGTTGCCTGAGCCTGTTCCTTAAGCACTGCTGAGCAAGTACCCTTGTAAAACCAGTATTAACCCTTGCTGTGCCGGTTGCCTCTGATCTCTGAGCCTGTACTCTTACTTGCCAAGCCAGTGTATTCCTTACGAGCCTGTTAACACTGAGTGTGCCTGTGCCTTGCTGACCAGACCTCCCTATTAGCACTAGCAGAGCTGTAGTCTTTCCAGTGCCGTTAACACCGCAACCGCGCCGGCTGTTGTTGGTACCTCCGTTTGCTCTTGCTGTTGTGCTCCGTTGGACACCGGCGAGGTGTTCCGGTCCAGGTCACCTTAAGCGCTCATTGTGTTACTACTGTATTACTATTCCGTTGGCTCGCTATCGCTTGTGCAGTATTTTTCCGCTCTGACACCCAAGGGGTGCGTACGGCTCTTCTCCCGTTGGCATAAGCAGGGTTATATCCATGACAAGGTTAAGGGCGATTCCGATTCTGGTCCATCTACTCGCAGTGGCTCTACTCCAGATTATTCCACTAAGGTGGTATAGGCTCGGTCCTGGGCATTTGCTGGTCTATCTGGGCGTTAATTTCCAAAAGTTCTGAGAGTGATTAGTTCAGTCACACAATACACCCTTCTCTTCATCACCAAGAGACTGATATCTATTCTGGGCATTGGCCAATCAGTGTACTTATCTAGTTCATTTCCTCCACATTTAACCCTGTGTGTTTGCTTATCTGTGCTCTTTACTCTGTTAGACATATTTGGGCCTGTATCACAGTTACCATTCTTGGCCCCCAGTGGTGCTGTTCTTTCATTTTATTTTCAATAAAACTGTGTTTTACTATATCAGTGTCTGAGTGTCAGAAAACCGTAACAGCTGGTCTCTTCCTCTGGAGGACAAGCATCTACTCCCTAATATGCTAGATAGCCAAGTCTTCTATAAATTCTCAGGATGAGTCCTCCAAGCAGCAGTTCTGTCATTAGGCTGGGAGTTCCATGGAGAAGAAGGCTTCAACATTTCCTTTCCCAATGGTGCAAGAAGTCCAACAGATTCCTGGGTGTTAAACATTTTTTGGAAGAGTTTATCTTTTCATATCTGTGCCCCCTCCATGGTTAGTGGTTTCTCAAGTATCTTTACATTTTCCAGTAGGGAAAAAAATATTCAAGCTGTTTGTCATCTCATAGCATCCAGAGTCCTGATTGCAGTTTTACCAGAAGAGAACCAATTCAACTATCTTTCTAATTTCCAGAGCCTCGGTAGGTATCTCTGTTGGTGGTAGAGCTGACCTTTGTATCTAGTTCTTTCTACAAGAGTGAAAAAAATTAAAACAGAAAATGTGGCATGTGCAGATGTTTGGGCACCCTTCCAGCTGATCCACTATTTTTATTTTTTATAAGGTTTCGGAACTTAATTGACTTAGGCCTTAATGTAATTTAGTTTACTACAATTTCAGAGTTTAATAAATTCCATGACTCTTCTAGCAACCATGGACTCCTCTAAACATCTGACTGCTGATCAGAAAATAAAAATAACTGTCTCTTACAAAGCAGGGGTAGACTATAAAAAGGTATCTAAATGCTTCCTGATTGCAATTTCCACTGTAAGAAATGTCATTAAGAAATGGTATAAGTGGAACGTTTGTCAAGTGAAGATCTGAAAGTCCAAGAAAAATCTTTGATAGAACAGCTTGTAAACTGGTCAGGAATGCAAAGCAAATCCGCCATATCACTGCAAAGGATCTGCAGAAATGTTTAGCTAGAATTGGAGCAGTGGTGCAACCGTCCACTGTACAGTGTTGCTTGCACAAATATGATCTGCATGAAAGAGTCATCAGAAGAAATCCTTTCCTGCAATTCATCACAAAAGCCAACATCTGAAGTATGCAACACAAAACTTACATAAGCCAAAAATATTTTGGAACCAAGTGCTGTGTGCTGATGAAGTTAAAATTGAACCCTTTGGCTACAATCACCAAATGTACATTTGGAGAAAAATAGAAGCATTTGAAGAAAATAACACCTTGCCAGCCGTTAAGCATGGAAGTGAATCTATTATTCTTTGGTGCTATTTGGCAGCCAGTGGTACAGGAAATATTATGCAGGTAGAGGAAAGAATAGATTCTTCTAAGTATCAACAATTCCTGAAAGCTAATGTCACACAGTCAGTGAAGAAACTGAAGCAGAAAAGAGGTTGGATATTACAAGACAGTGATCCAAAACATACTTCTAAATCAACCATGAACTACTTCAAGAAACAAAAGCTTAAAGTTCTCAAACGTGCAGTGCTTGCAAGATGACTTAAGAAGATTTCTGAACTTTAAACATTAGTTGGAAAAGCATCCTAAAGCAAAAATAGAAAGATTGTTAGCTGGCTGTAAAAATGTTTGGAGGCTGTGATTACTGTTAATACTGACTGATAGGCTGCCCAAACCTTTGCGCATGACGCAATTTCTGTTTCATGTTTTTCAGTCTGTTAAATTCAGCAAACACATAGTGTGTGCATTATAATCTGCAGAAAAATTTCATGTTTAAGTTTGATCACTGCAGATGTTGTATTACCTTATTTTCACCTAAAAAAAACTCAACAAAACGTGATTTGGCCAACAAAATGTGTAATTTGGCCAGGATTGCCCAAACTTCTACATGCTACTATACATATTCACATGCACACGCATTTGTGTCCACTCACATTTGAACACACTCACTCACACAACGTTCACCATGGAATAAGTCTAGGGTTACAGTTTGCATGGTTACTTTGGGACAAGGATGATGGAAAGTGTGGGGTTCTATGGTTCCTATGGCTACAAGACTTGGGGTGGGAGGTCAGCATGTGGTTCTATTGTTATCGTGGGACAAGCTTGGAGGGAAAGTGTGTGGTTCTTTGGCTACCGTGGCACAAGGCTGGGGATGTGGACAGTGTATGGTTCTGTGGTTACAGTGGGACAAGTGGGACTAGATGCTAAATATTGCCGGTAAAATCTGTGCCCATTTTAGTCACTCATATGCTCATACAGTGCACACAATGCTTTATATTCCATACAAGAGTGTAACAACCTGCCCCATCACAGCTCAAAATGGAGGTCCCTGCCAGGTGGAATTCTACAGTGTGCATGCTAGATCATTTGCATGAGCAGAATAGGACCATCAGAGAGTACATAATGCAAAACTGGAAGGCTTTGGTGGGAGTCACTTTGTCACCTGGGCAATGACAACTAACGTGCAATATACATGAGATGCTGAAAACTTTGAGGCTGAACCATGCTAATTAGTCTCGTTGGGGCAGGAATTAGACAAATTCTAACACTGATAAATTTGTTACAGAAAAAACTGAGGTGCGTGGCTGAGGAATCTTACCATAATGACAACAAAAAAAGATTGATCAAGGGCATGCTGTCATGCTTTGAGCAAGATCCTCACATAGTTTCCATTAAAAGCAATGATGAATACATTCTTGCCACTTTGGACCACCACTTTAAAACAAAATTTCAGAATTTCTGCCAATCTTGATCAGTGTGTCACAAAAGGATTCATGATGATCAACAGCATCTCTCTGAGGAATGGGATTCTATCAAGAATAATAAAGATATGCATATTGATGGAGAGGAGGTCTGTATTGTGCAAGATGAGAGGGAGAAAATTTGGAGGAAAGAAACTGCTAGAAAGCATAGTGAAAAGGAAGGCAGCATAGGGTTTATACTAGCAGCAGCAGCAGCAGCTACATCAGCCAGAACACCCCATTCCCATTCTGAACACAGGTTGATTTGTGAGGCTCAGGTGTGGTGGTTGCACTTGTGGTGGCACATCTGTTTGTGACTTGGGTTGGTAATTGATACACTGGAACACTGTGAAGTTCCTAGAAGTGGTCCCACTGCATGTGAGATGATATTGTCATACTTGCTGGATAGCTACATTCCCGGCAGAAATAATGATCCCATGATCTACAGGCAAACAAAACAATGTTTGTGGCAAGCACTGACATGTACTGCAGTGGAAACCCTTATTTGCCCATCAGTAAGCATTGAGTCTGAGCATGTTTTTAGTGCAGCTGGTTATATTGTAAATGACTGCAGGGCACTACAATCAAGCAGCAGTGCTGGGAGACTAACATTCGTAAAAATGAACCTACATCTAATATCATCTGAGTATCAGGTAGCAGAAGTAGAATTAAACACACCTGACAGGGAAATCCAGGCCACATATATTATTAACAGCAGCACAGATGATAACATTGCTACCATCTACCACTGTGGGATAACTGTGTCACGGTTTTCAGGCAAATATAATAATAAATATAAATACACTATTATTTAATAAGTACAGTAATAATAGTATAGCTCACACAGCCCCAGAACACAGGATGATAGGACCAAGGCTCTTACCTGCAGCTGCACGCTGTGCTGAGCACTGCACTACTGTGAGATACCGGAGACTAGGACCGAGGTGCGGGTTGAACACCAGAAGGAACAGTAACAGGCACAAGTCTCCACTCTGGGTCACGTGACCAGAGGCAACAGGGAGCGAGAGCAGGCCTGAACCATGAAACAACTAGCCCCTACCACTTCAGGTGTATCTGGAGAAAATAAGTTGGCCAATAATGCTTATCTTCCTGAACCTCCTCCAAAATCATGGGTGTGTTTTTGTAATACAAATTTTTCCCTTGAGAGAAAGTACTGCTATCACTATACCCTTTGTCTCCTCTGCTAAGGACAAGTGACAAATAGCAGACTTAGTAGTAATGATGAATTCTCCCTGCCACCAGCTTAGCATATTCTGTGGGATGGAATCTCCTCAGATGCTTCTTGATTCCCTGCTTACTACATATAGTCAGCGTACACAACAATGTGCAATACGTGGACACAAATTGCCACATCCTCACATCTACAGAATCGCTATCAGCTGGTGGAGGAGGTAATGTTGATGGATAGGGTACACCAGAAGAGCTGGAGGTCCCAGGGAGGGGAACAGTGGCTACGTCTTCCTGTGCCGGATTCTAACACAGGAAGTTGATGATGAGGCAGGTATTTCGCTTGCCATCAAACTTTCAGTCTCAGGCTGAGTTTTGCTACTCTTTATGTTTGATTTCCACCAACATTCGTGGTGCCCTTGGGGAGCGACAGGGGGTACAATGACAGAGGCTCCCAATTTCTTTTGTGAGGGTTTGTCTTTAACATGATTCACATAAATTTTATGGTGTCTGTATTTCTTGTGTTTTATGAGGAGGTTATGCCAAGGTGTGTCCTCTCCTTTCCCCTTTTCACAGACTTGTCACACACAGTGTGCAGTGCCGTGCACTGTGGCTGCACCAAGAGAAAATTAGTCACACACACTAACCCCTTCACTGGCTGGGGCAGAGTTTGATGCTGCAGCCACCTTAGTATCAGCAATAGAACTAGTACCAGGATTATTGGTGGCAAGTGGAATCTGTCTTAGTCCCAAATCACTATTGCTGGAATCCAGTTCCTCTGTGGCCACTGTGGACTGTGGACTAGCCCTCTCATCATCATCCTGCTACTGAGACAGATGAATGTCTTGCTAAAAAGGCCCCCATTCTGTCCTCCACTTCATCTGCTCCACCATCACCCTCACTAAAATTAGCATCACCACCATCACGGGTCTATTGATGCTGCTCTAAGGGAGTAGGACTGAGGTTGATGATGACAGATGTGACAGAAGGTCTCCTAATGTCACACTTGCCACCTTTTCAGAATGGCAAGGCACACTGGCAGCAGAAGAAGCAGGCACATGCAGCTGACCCGCCTGCTCACACTGCTACCCTGTTCTTCTGTGCCTTTGTCCCAATTTCCCCCCAAATGCCAAGTAAAGAAGTTGGTTGACTGGCATCATTGATTCTGGGATATCTGGGCTCCCAGACCCTTCCATCCTGGTGGTGGGAGCTTGTTATGGACACAAATAAATTGCAGCAAATTGCAGCAACACTGTATCCATTGCATGGTTATGTTCTCATGTCATTCATCCCACTTTTTGGCTCTCCACCATTTTCCTTTGTCTCCCTGGTCTGTTTGGGCGGGAAAATGACAAAGAAGGACAACCTGCTCTTTTGTTTCTCTTCCTTCTAGGAGAAGGGGAGGAGGGGTGTGTCAATCAGGTAAAGTGGGCTGGAGATGGGTGGGGCTTGCCAACAATAAGAGAGGTGTGCAGAGAGCCAGAGGGGCAGTCTTGAAGGAGTCTTGGGAAAAGAAGGGTCTTGGGGCAGGAGAGCTATGAAAAGGGAGATGTGACCAGCAGCAAGGGGGCCATGCCTTGCCTAGGCCCCAAGAACTGTTCCAGGATCCTGGCCTGTTTTTCCCCTGCAGCACCATCCTCATTGTTCCAGATAGATGAGTATAGAAACTAAGTATCTCTCTATTATTTTCATACTATCTATAATATTTCTAGGAAAAATACCTTAGTAACCAACGTATAGTGTTTTCTACTATAATTGTTGTATCATGTGTTTTATTTGCACTGCAGTAAGTAATTGTCTAGTTAAAATTATTAGATGTTTTAGCTAGAATATATTTGATAATATACAGTGTATTGTTAATATTATTGTTTGTTATTAAATATTATTGCTTACTGCTAGTACTGGGGTGTTATTGTGTTAATTGTGGTATTGGTCATTAGGACAAATTTCTCTGGATATATCCTTTAATTAAAGGGTTGGCTTTTTGGGTGTGGGCAAATTCATATTGCTTCTAATAGCCGTGTTGGGGTTTGTGTGGTGTGAGCAAGTTGTAGGCCCTGGCCTTGCTCATAGATTTTATCTCAGAGCAAACACATGGTCTGACTCCATCTTGCTAGGCCCCAGCCTGTCTCCACATGGTTGAGGACGCCATTTTGTAAAAAGCACATGGTGTGAGTTTGCAGTTTCTTCACAACTACATTGATTTTAACACAGCTGCTATTGTGCAACCTTTTGCACCAAATTAATTCACCCAAAGCCACGAACATAAAACAAATGGCGTAGTTGGCAGGATATTCGCAGAAATTATTAATATTAATGATTAATAACCATTATTGACATATTTCCTAGAAATTAATATTTTGTTAAAAAATAAATTTTTTAATAATTTTTTAATTAATATTTTTTCCTGGGCAATTTAGACAGTAAGCCTCCCAAGTTATTTTTGTGTGCCAGTACCACACTGCGACAAGAGTGGTGGGTTTTAGTATTGTCACATTGCAAGGGGCTTATTCACTAAAAGAGGATTTGTGTGCTGGAATACTCTTGAATTGTAATAAGTGTACTTTTCATGCTTTGATTATAGACTTGTGGGGCCCTCATAGAGGAGTTTCAAACTTCGAAGTGCATAGATAAGTGCTCATATTACAGTTACCTGTATTGTCTGTATTACATATATGCATACGTGTGTGTATACATGCCTGGGTATGGGTATAGATATATACAGAGGCAAGAGGGAACGTTTACAGTTACACTGCTTCAATTAACCCTTGTGTGCTCTCATTAGAGGAGTGCTAACTTTGAGGCATTTTAATTGTAACCGTTCAGGTCAAGGTTCTGCAATTGCCGGACGTGATATTTCTAGTGTGGCTAGATTTATTGCGCATATGCATATCTCTGTACTGTCAAGATTTCCTATTAAAGGGACTTTAATTAACTCTTGTGCGCTCTCTGTAGAGTGTAACTAACTCTGAAGTCCTACTTCAGTTAAATCCTTGTGTGCCTCTGCAGAGAAGTTGCTAACTTTAAAGTCACGCTTCAATTATAGACTTGTGTGCTTTCCATAAAGGGTAACTACATTGGACAATTGACTAGTCACTAGCACTTGTACATAGACAGGTGACTTGAGCACCTGAGGCAGGTGACTAACTAGCATTTGTACCATTTGCCTTTGTGGAGATGTCACTAACTTTGAAGTAGTGCTTCAATTATAAAACTTGTGTGCCCTTTCATTGGGAGAACTAACTTTGAAGCCTAATAGGAAGTCACCTGACGTGCAGGTGTGTGTATATGAGTTTGTTTGTTTTCTTCAAAGGCATAAAAACATTCAACAGTTTGTGTGTTCTGTAACTTTCATAGTGGTTTGCGTGTTTTCTCCCTGTGTGAAAGTAAAAACATACGTGTGCCTGCTAACCTGTGTTCAGGTACTTGGTTAAACACGCATATCTGCTCTGCTGTTAAATTGCTTTAATTAGAAACACTTGTGTATTGTTGACAATACTAACTTTAAAGTATATTTAACGGAGAGCATGAATTTCCTGAGAGCATGAATTACTGAGTGCTTTGATGGGGGATTAAATCTACACTGCCCAAAGTAATATGTCTGGATAAACTGGATTATTACCTACATAACATCATACTCTATCAGGTGACTTTGAGCGCTTGTTCCCTAGGCAGGTGACTAACTAGCATTGTACCATTGCAGTGGACAATTGACTAGTCACTAGCACTTGTACCTAGACAGGTGACTTCAAATACTTGTACTAACATTCCCAAGACTGATGTATGTGTTATGTATGAGTTTGTTTGTTTTCTAGAAGGGCAGGAAAAAAAAAACATTCAACAGTTTGTGTGTTCTGTGACTTTCACTGTTAGTTTGAGTGTTTTCCTAAGAGTGAAAATAAAAACACATAAGTGCGGCCTGTGTGTGTGTGTGTGTGTTAGTGGTACAACACATACTAGTTAGGCTCACTACAAACACGTGATTGTCCTACCGTCTGATTGCGCTTGAGATTCTGACTGAGAGAATGGGTTTCTTTAAGAAGAAGTTGAGTGCATTGATTGGGGGCAAAAGACCCAAATTTGGGGCTGTACCACATTGGGCTACAGCTATGGGTAGATGGAATGCCATAGCAGATGAGCTAGTACGTCACAGTGCTCCAGTGTACCCAGAGGTTGGGGAAGAGATAGGAGGTATGGCACTTAAGCTTGATTTAGGGGTCTATTCTAAACATGAGAGCAGAGCTGCGGCAGAAGTGGGGTGGATTATTTTACATGCCTTAAAAAATGAGGTAGTAAAGAGACAAGCCCTAGAAAGAGATTTAGCTGATGTAAGACAAAAATTGTTAATATCAAATGAATGTTTGGAAAATAACAATGCCCGTAAGACTGAATTACAGGAGACTAATACTCGGCTAATCAATAAACTTGACCGTAGTCGCTCTCACAGGGGTAAAGTGCCATACACCACCAGAAAGGTGAGAACACTGACTACAGGGCCCTGCAGGGACCCAGAGTCACTTTTCTCATCCTCCTCTGAAGAAAAGGAGTACTCAAAATACTCATATGTTTCCTCCTCTGATGATGACGAAAAGGTGGACAGCTTCAAAGCTCGCCCACTCATCACCCAGCAGAGAAAACGAAGGGTACACAGGGACTGTGATAGACACGAGTCTGTAAATGCTAAAAGAGGGTCCCCTTTGTCAATGATAAATGGTACAGCAGAAAATGGTCAGATTTTTGTGAGTACAAAAGGGTTAGCAGAATTGGGGAAATACAAAACAGAGGAAAAGGTTAATCAGAAAAGGGGTGTCTCCATGGCTAGCAAGCCAGAAAGGAAGGATGAAGGGAAACCACCTATTGATAAACCTAAGAGGAATAATAAACAGGATGCTTCCACACACACAAAGGTGTCAAGGAAAGAAATGATGGTAGATCTTGTTAAAGCTGGTGTCAATGTAGATGAACTAAAAAAAAGGTCAAATCATGTTTTGTTCAAAAGGTGGAAAGCTTTTAAGAGAAAGGTACATATTAATGTACCTATTTCTAAAACTCTCACTAATGAAACAAATCTGATATACACACCATCTGAATTTAATATTCCTGTTGCTAATTCCTGTCCTCCTGTTCCCCATCCTAGGAAAACAAAATCCCTGTACCCATTATGTGCAATAGCGGACAATGACGGAATGGACCCATGGGACGGCCAATCCCCAGCACAATGTTACCCATCAAGGCTGGTGATCGACAGCCCCATGTTCCTTTGACTGTAGGGTGGGGAAAGGAAACCAACCACACCTAGGTTTTAGCCTTAGTATACACTGGGGCCGAGGTAACAGTGTTACAGGTAACCCTTCCAAACCTGTAGGCCCCATCATTTCACAGAGAGGGTCTAGGGGAAAGAGTAACTAAGGCTATACAAACCACAGTCACATATTCCATAAACAAAGGGCCCCTGGGTTTATGGCTAATATTTTGTGTTTCCAATTTCCTGACAATATCTTGGGGGTAGATATATTGTTAGGACTCATAATAGAGATGCAGTTGAGAGATGTTCAGATTTTGGCTTTCCTCACAAACCCTTTTATGTTCATGCGGCATGGGAGGTGGTGAGAGGAAATACAAACTGGACACCTGTTGTCATTCTCCCTCCCTGTAGTCCAACAAGGGCTACCAGGAGGGTTGAAAGAAATCAGATTAGTCAGTTTTAGTTCATCCTGCAATTTTGCTCTTTAAACGCTCCTGTGATTCCTGTTAAGAAGTCAGACGGTTTCTTGGTGTGGAACGATAGATTATTGGGGACTCAATAGAGTGGCACCGCCAATGAGCGCTGCGGTCCCCAGTATCGTCCCTGTCATTTATGACAGCCAAACAGACACAGGGGTGGCATGCAGCGATTGATATAGTGGATACTTTCTTTTCCAATTCTCATTGCACCTGAGTCACAAAATTCCATTTGCATTCACTTGGGAAGGAAGCTAATATACCTTTGATGCCCCAACACTATCTACACTCCCCCGCCACATGCCATGATACGGTTGCCAGAGAATCAAGCCAACTTCCAATACCTTTTAGAGACTGTGACATTAAAGGCCCCAACCACTTGGGGTGAAGAGGCCTACCTATCCGTGCAGAGGTGGGCCAGGAGTCCAGCTCTCATGAAGTGGAAAATGGTACGCACAAGAGCAAGGTGGATTTGGCTTATTACATGGAACATTAGTGTGGGGAGGTACAGAACTTTGGGAGAAGATTTGGGCAGCCGCCTGAACAAGACTAATGCCAAGAGTTGTGGGGGAAATGAACCTCAGTAAAACTACGGAAGAATTGACTCAAATAAGGAACCTGAAGACCAAAATGAAGAGGTCCCATAGATCCAGTTTTCAAAACGGACACCGGTACTCGCTTTGCTGGTCAGTCCAATGGGCGCAGGCTATCCCATATCACCCCAAGCCTCGGGGTTGATTAAAAGGTGCAATGGGCTTTTGAAAGGACAGATTCATACACTATCCCCAAGTATGTCATAGAAGGGGTGGGATAGAACTTTTACACAGGCTCTTAGGATTTTACATGACTGACCAACAGAACTTATCTCTATATGCCCGGCTTACATGTAATGACAATCCATTTGTTAGTTTGCGGGTTGACATGTACTGGTAGCCACCCCATATTTCAATTTAAACTAACATTTTATTTTATTTTTTTTCTCTTGGTAGTGGGAGAGGTTAACAGAAGTTAGTCTTTCCCATAGGAGGCAATATGCCTCCAGGAACAAGAGGTAACCTTAGTGCTCACTAAAAAACTGACCAAAGAGGGTTGGAGCACAACAGGGAGTGTGAGTGTGGATGGATGAATGCATAGCTGTCTAGGAATGACCCAAGTAGGTTAATTGCTGGTACAATCCTAGGAGAGGTGGCAGCCTGGGTACCCCATAAAATCTTGTTATCCTGGGATGAGGATAAACAAGTGCTCATGGGGTCCAAAGTGTGGGTGTTACCGCAATCCACTGATCAGCACAGGCAGAAAGGAGAGGTTATTTCAGAGGGTCCTGGTAATACTAAAGTTGTATTATGAAATGGTGATTCTGTACCTGTCTTCTTTCCCTCAAATAGATTGGTGGCCGGCTAGCTCCTCTGAACCCTTGATCGTCCACCACATTCATGAACCCCTTGGCCAGCTATGCAAGAGTGGACAACTCCTCTGACTGTTGCGGCACCATCCCCGTCAGTGAGGAAGGAGGGTACCCGTTCCTTGGAGTCCCGTGGGCACAGCGAGAAATGAGACAACTCTCTGGACACAACACTGGACTCTACTACCAAACTGTCTTATGAGCAGCTACAAATCAGGGCGGTAGCTCTCCAAAATCGCCTAGCCCTGGACTGTTCTTACTGCCAAAGTAGGAGTTTGCTGGCTGGTAGGAAAATAATGCTGCAGTTATATTGTGAACTATGAAGGCGAATTTAATTATGATCCATCAAAACTGACAGCTATAATAGACAAACTCCAGGAAACATCAGACGTTGGACTATTTGGGTGATTTGGGAAGTCAGTGACCTACCTATCCAGTGAGCGACTTTAGTGTGGTTTATGACATGGGACCAAGAGGTGGAATGTTATGGACACAAATAAATTGCAGCAAATTGCAGCAACACTGTATCCATTGCATGGTTATGTTCTCATGTCATTCATCCCACTTTTTGGCTCTCCACCATTTTCCTTTGTCTCCCTGGTCTGTTTGGGCGGGAAAATGACAAAGAAGGACAACCTGCTCTTTTGTTTCTCTTCCTTCTAGGAGAAGGGGAGGAGGGGTGTGTCAATCAGGTAAAGTGGGCTGGAGATGGGTGGGGCTTGCCAACAATAAGAGAGGTGTGCAGAGAGCCAGAGGGGCAGTCTTGAAGGAGTCTTGGGAAAAGAAGGGTCTTGGGGCAGGAGAGCTATGAAAAGGGAGATGTGACCAGCAGCAAGGGGGCCATGCCTTGCCTAGGCCCCAAGAACTGTTCCAGGATCCTGGCCTGTTTTTCCCCTGCAGCACCATCCTCATTGTTCCAGATAGATGAGTATAGAAACTAAGTATCTCTCTATTATTTTCATACTATCTATAATATTTCTAGGAAAAATACCTTAGTAACCAACGTATAGTGTTTTCTACTATAATTGTTGTATCATGTGTTTTATTTGCACTGCAGTAAGTAATTGTCTAGTTAAAATTATTAGATGTTTTAGCTAGAATATATTTGATAATATACAGTGTATTGTTAATATTATTGTTTGTTATTAAATATTATTGCTTACTGCTAGTACTGGGGTGTTATTGTGTTAATTGTGGTATTGGTCATTAGGACAAATTTCTCTGGATATATCCTTTAATTAAAGGGTTGGCTTTTTGGGTGTGGGCAAATTCATATTGCTTCTAATAGCCGTGTTGGGGTTTGTGTGGTGTGAGCAAGTTGTAGGCCCTGGCCTTGCTCATAGATTTTATCTCAGAGCAAACACATGGTCTGACTCCATCTTGCTAGGCCCCAGCCTGTCTCCACATGGTTGAGGACGCCATTTTGTAAAAAGCACATGGTGTGAGTTTGCAGTTTCTTCACAACTACATTGATTTTAACACAGCTGCTATTGTGCAACCTTTTGCACCAAATTAATTCACCCAAAGCCACGAACATAAAACAGAGCTTCATACTCTTTTCCTGAATCAATGGATGCATCACGGCCCTGCTTCTCCTTTTTTTTAAATCCAGGTAATTTAGCTAACCCTATGAGCCTCGGCTAGCTTTATTTTCGCTAACTAAATTGGTAGGAAATCACCTTCTGCCCCCTCTGTCCTTCTAGCTGCTTATTTCTCCATTTCACTTCCCGGTAAAGGAATGTGAGATACATGTAGTAAATGGGTGGGACCATGGGGAGATTGTACTCATTAAAAAGACATAAGCAAAATATTTTTTGTTGTGGGTGAAATAGAGAATCTCTTAATGGGTTTGCCATAGGCAAAATTTCTCATGAAAAAGTGGAGAACCATATGGTTTTCAAAGCATTTCTCATAAGAACACAACAGACCTTTTGCCCGTCCCTAGTGTATAGCATACCTCTGTGGCAGTGTAAGGCACAAGACCAAACTTATGAGATGGCGTACAATAAAATAGATTTGTATGGGAATCTTCGCACTTAAAACTTCACATTTAACTTCAGTTCACATGGCTAAAAGCCACGTCAAAAGTCAAGATGGCAACAATGCCATCTGCAGCATCTTTCAGGTCCATTTAGTAACGTATACACTGTACTTTTCTATCATAGTGGAATAAACTACAGTAGGCAAGGACTAAAAGCTGTACTCTTCCTTGTTTATAATAAAAAAAAGTCACCAAAGCTTCCAATCAAAAGTGGAGGGACTTTGCCAAGCTTCACCCCTGGAATCTGCTCACATAACCAGACACATTACCAAACACTATGTTATTGCTGCCAGCCTGACTTTTAACTTGCCTTTTAGCCATGTGAACTAATTCTAATTGTGCAATCCTAATTCCCATACAAATGGGTTTGAGTTTTGTTGTGTGCTCTGTCATAGGTCTGTCCCTGTCTCTTTTACTGCCACAGGGGTATGCATTGCATAGCTCTATGGCACTGCATGGGTTAATGGAGGACAGCTGCTTTACCTGCTCTTTAGAAGAGGCATCACTCTGTCCTCTGACTTCATAGAGAGCTATAGGATGATCCCAACATCGCCAACCTAAAACATTTGTCTATTATTCTCATAGGCTAAGATGTTCAGAGTTACAAAAGAAAATGTGTCTTGTTTTGGTCTGTAACTTTGATCTTTGGATATCCCCTAGCTTCCATGTATGCATTTTCAACTATATGTGTGGGATATAATTCTTTAAACATCATATTTTATTTAATATTGTAACCTCTTAAATTAGTACAATTTATTCTTAGTGGGCCTGGCTGAAAGAAATGTTACTGCTATTGCTATCATCCTTTTGGGGAATTCAGTCTCCAGTACATCCAACCAGTCCCACATCTAAAAACATTATTTTAATGTTGTTTATTTTTTAAGGTGAATGAAAGCTCCACATCTACTTATTCAAATGTGCCATAAATCCTGAAATGCTTTGACTGTCACCCTCCCATATAATGCTGTATATTAATTATTATGTCAACTAAATGATCTTCAGAATAGCCCATAAATAAGTTGGTATAGCAGGGTTCAAACCTGGGGTCTAGTAAGTTTTCTTTTTACTTGTAAGCATAGCATTAAAAAAGCAAGACAATGTTTCTGATTCCAGGTTAGAGATATATCCTTGTAGCAGTTCTTCTATATATTTGTTTACATGGTTTTTTTTTGTTTTTTTTTAAGGATTTGTTACAGAACCTAGAATTCAATGATAATAAAGGATTGCATTGGGGGAAAATTCCTATAGAGGGAGAACATGGCAGTACCTGCACTACCATTACGTCTCAGCAAAGCGAGGGATCGGCCACAAGTATCAACCAAAATGACCATTTCCATGGAAATCAAGGTAAATCAACATGTGGGTAGCCATTTACCAGCAAGCATATCTTAGAAAATAAAAATGTATAAAATGTTGCTGTTTTTGGGAAAGCACCTCACTACTAGGTATGGGCAAAAAGTCAGAAAAATTGCCCGCAGGAATTTTCATGTAAAAATAACGATTTCCTGCTTTTTTCACGAAAGTTCCCACCCATAGAAAATACATAAAATGTGCTCCTTTTTGCCACTGCCAATAAATTTCCCATGAGAACTTTGCCAATTTCCCCCTTTGTCTTTTATAACTGCAAGTGTTCTCACCAAAATATTACTTCTTCTGAGGGAAGAATTCATACAGGTCTGTAATACCCATGCCCCACTAAGGAAGATCATGATAAGAGGTTCCATCTTCCCTGGGTTTTGGCTGACCTTCTTGAGTTATACAGTTTCAGAGATGCCTTATGGACAGAATATGCATACAGACACTGCATACAGACACACTGCATACAGACACAAAGCAAACAAACTGGTTCATAACCACTTCTCTAGAAAGCAACCAGACTACCTGAGAAGTATGCTTACTCCAGTTCTCCATACTAACTTTAACCTCTTCTCCAATGCTAACAACTCACCGAGTATACCATACTACAAGAAAGAAGCCAAACGATCCGAAAGTCTGGATTAACCTGCCAGAAAAAATCAGATCTTCTTCCAGTCTAAAATCCTTAAAAGTAACTGCTTCTTTATAAATAAAAACAATATGTAACTGTGTACACATTTTTAGTGCGCATGTTTGTGTGTGTATATATATATATATATACATATATATATATATATATATATATATATATATATGTTTCTCTATTTGTGTAAATATGCAACTCTTTGCAGTAAACACTCCAGGACATACTTGAAAGAAAGAGAAATCTCAATGTATTCTGCCTGGTGATACATTTTTCAAAATAAAAAAATAAAAAAGAATTGGAGAAATAAATGGCTGAAAGTAAAATTTGCGAGTCCAACAGCAACATATGCCTTGAAAAAATTGTTAGCAGGCTGAGAGCCTTTGTCCCTTTGCCCACAACACTAACTTCCTACTTCAGTAACACTGACACAGCCATCCTTGAAAAATAACTGTGGCTTAGGATATTCCAGCAAGATGCAACACATTACATTGGTTCTTTAAAGCCTCTGTTTTCAACAAAAGAAAAAGGCATCATGTCAACCTCCAAAATTTTAGCAAGTTTTCTATGCCACAGGCATTATTTTTTTGAAGGTTTTGACTCCTTTCTAAGAACTTAGTAAGTGCAGGATGGCAGTAAATAGTGTAAGAACTGTATAACTTTATTGGTTTAACAACATAGTTGGTGGAAGAATGTGTTGGCACTGTATGACTCTTGTCATCTCAAAAAAACAAACTTAGAGTCATAGTCCTCTGCAGCAGGAGCAGAAAATCTTGGCACACTCTCTGACACATCAACTGCACTTCTATTATGTACCCCAGAGCCCTGGGAGCTTTTAGGAATACTTATTCTGCTTCTAGTTGTGGCATTTTCCACCTGTTGATGGTGTGTCTCCCAGTCAAACCTGTGATTGTGCTACAGGTGGGATTTCATTGAGGAGGTGTCTAGGTATAAGCCTGTGTTCCCCCTACTCACATGCTTCTTACACATGCAACAAATAGCAACATGCTTAGCTTTTGGATCATGCCCATACTGCCAAAGTATGGGTTTGGCACAGCAGGCACTTTACAGGTTAAACGTTTTTTTTGGAACATATATTTTGTCATTATTTTCTTGCTGAGTAAAACAATAGTACTCCCACTTCTGAGAGACTTTTCATTAAAACATTGTTACAATTACTGTTTTTTCATCTTTTGCTTAAGTAAACTGTAAGTTTTTATTGTGTTAACCAGTTTATTATGTTCCTATTACTTCCTATTTAATACAGTGCATTCTATCAAATGCCTTTTGGACACTCTTTAGTGCTATTGCTAACAATGTATTCAGCTATAACTCTTGAATGAAAACGCTCCTAGCAAAGCAAGCACTGTATAACATTTCCAAAAAGTTCCTATTGATCTCTACACATTAAAGTGGTTAAAAGCCAGATTCTATAGCAATGATAAGTTTTATTTTCCAACAGATGGTTTGCTCCAGAACTGCCTCTCTTTTGTTTTCTATGTAATGCACCTTGTGTGCACAGTGTCCTATAGAAAAATGTTTCTCAATTTATTTTCCATGTTCCTTTTTTGTAAATAAAGATTTTCTGCCATTCTTTTCTGCATACAGAATGGAGAGTCCCCTAGTTATTTTTGCTTCTTAGTCAGTAGTGGCCCATGAGCATATACCATAAAACATTACATTGTAAGCCTTCATTATTATTGCTTTCACTATGTTACTGCATTTTCTTGCACCTTTTTTTTCCCTATTTTTGCTCTTTAGAATGTATTGGTGTTAAATAAATAGATCATAATAATTATAGTCTTTTGGAGTTAGCAGAGAATTGCAAGGCAATGTTTAATCACCTCACTGTACTAGAAAGGTTTAACCTCTGAGTGCGAGAAAGGTATCAAAGCATCATATTGCAATGTATTAGTTACCTCTCTGGGTACTGTAAAAATGAAATAATACAATAATAACAAAATGTGAATTTATTTAATCTAATGATTTACTTCAGATGATTTAAAAGTCTGATATATTGCATGGAATTTATGTTAATAGGACATTTCTTGCAAGAGGCAACAACACTTATGAAAGTTTTTAAAGAAATATTGATGAAAACCAGTTCAGAACTCTCAGCAGTATATAAAGAGAGAGCAGAACAGATACCGCCTCAAAATGAAGAGACAAAGTGCACTGAACACATCCCAGAAAAGCAAAATGCACAGGATCAGGTAAGTTATAATATACATTGTAATTACTGTTTAAGAATGGACATTAGAATTCAAGTAAGTTAATAATGTCAATAGAAAGTTAATGTATATATTAAGTAACATGAAACAGAGAAGTGATGTCCTAGGAATACATAGCTCTTAAGTTTTTCTGGTTTTTTTTTTCAAAAAGCTTAACTGAATAAAAGTCAGTACAAATACATAAACAGTATCTCAGAAAATAATGAGCAATTTGAAAAAATAAAGGAACAGTGGAGAACAGGCCAAGGTGAAGGAACATAAATGTGCAGCCTCGCAGTAAAACAGGAAATCAGGCATGCAATGCTTAGAGGACAGGAGCAAGCATGCAGGGTCTAGATGTGCCTGTGAGTGAGAGGGCTAGTTCCCACCTCAAAGGAGGTGAAGAAAGAGAAGAGAGAAAGAGAGAAGAAAGGAAAAAAAGTAGTAAGAAAATGAAAGGGGAAAACAGAAACATAGGGGATTGTGGTATAAGGAGCAATAGGGAGGGAGGGAGGCTAAGGAATAGTGGGGGAAGGAAGGCAGTGGTAACTATGGTACCAAGGTGAGGAGGGAAGGCGGAGGAGAGAGAGAAGGGGAAAAAAAGGGGGGGGATTCTGGGTCTAGTAAACTAAGTAGAGAAATAGGTTGTCCAGGGGGACCATGTGGCCTGAAATCTGTCCATCATCTGCAAGGCATGCATCCATTCCAGTTCTATGTATTTCAGGAGCCTCAACCTCCACAATTCCAAAGTAGAAGCTGCAGCAGAGTGACATAGCGAGGGGATACATGCCTTAGCGGTCGCTAAATGGATAAACTAGGGTTTAACTAAGTGTTTATTTCCAGCAGAGGAGAAAGGGGGGGGGATGAGATTCAACAGCATTTTAGCTGGGGTCAGGGGAGATGGGATCACAGTAACCAAGGCAGTTTGTACATCCAATTAGAATTATATAAGTAGAGGGCAGTTCCATCAGATATGCACAAAATCTGCAGGCAAAGAGGAACATCTCCAACAGATGTCAGATGTCTTGCTAGCATCAAGGGAGTATGATACCATCGTGTCATGATTTTATAACTCATTTCCCAAAGTGCAGCATTGTTGTTAATAGAATGAATAGAGGAGGGTACCCTTCTTCGGTCCGCATCGGGGATTTGTATAGCCAAATCAACTTCCCAATTACTCAAAAAGAGCGGGGGTTTTGGCATCTCATCCTGCAAAAGTTTATACATTTTGGAGATGCCTTTATGTGTGACCATGTTCAAAGTTAGCAGCTGTTTTACTGGCATCAGAGAATAAAGGGAAAGGCTTCATTTCAGAAGACCTAACAGGATATTATGCACCTGTCTGTAATGCCAGGCCTTGCTGACGGGCAAGTCGAAGTCTTTACATAAGTCTTGAAAGGGATTAGAAAGCCCATAGCATGACAGGTTAGGGAGGATATGCAGTTGACAGCGACTCAAGGGTTCACACAAGCCTAATGACAGACCGGGGGGAAGTCAGAGACCAGCGGGAAGTCAGGGTTGCATAGGCTTCAAATGAGCGGAGAAGGGAAGTGGCTTGATTGAATTTGGAATTAGATGTATGCCAGATACAAAGAAGGGTATTTACCACTGAATGTGGGTAAGTCCAGAAAGTGGGCAGAAGGACTTCATCAAAAGAAGTTGGATTGGGAGGAGTCTTTCAAATATGACTTGCCTAGCAGTGCCCAGTCGGGGGGGTGAATGGATCGACACTATAACTATCAAAGCAGTCAGATTGGAGGCCACTTAGTATTTGTAGAAGTCTGGAAGGTCAGCTCCCCTAGGGGAGTAAGGAGAGACAAGATGGAGCTGCAAAATCTGGGTTTTTTTAGAATCCCATACAAAATCGGTCAGCAAAGTGTGTGGGGTTCAAAGAAACTGAAGGGAAGGAAGATAGGTATCATCTGGAAGTGGAACAAGATTTTAGGGAGAAGCAACATTTTAATTGTGTTGACTCAAACCATGACAGAAAGAAAGGGAGCCAAAGAGTGATATCCTGCTTGAGGGGGTGCAGGAGTGGTATGAAGTTGATGTTGAAAACATCTGAGGAGTTAGCAGTCAGTCAATAGGGGATTTGATGGGTTTTGTAAGGACTAGACAGAACCAGGGGGGAGGTTAACATTACCATAAGCATATAAAACAGATCAGACTTATAATTATAAGGTAAAGTTCGCCAAATGACAGCCAGAGTGAGGGACCCTTGAGCTAATACAGTTGGAAGAAAGATGCAACAGTGTGTTTAACGTTACGGCCTAATCGTTCAAGTGGCTCAAGGTCTTGATGGGTCAAGAAGGCAACAAGCATCCCATGATACAGAGTGCCCCCAGAGGGAATCTGCAAAAGCAACTAAGCCCCATCCCTCTTTGATCTAGTCCTGGGTGAGGAGGATTCCAGGAGGTACCATAATAGAATGAAAAAAACAACAAACAAATATATAAACATAAAGTATATGGCTAGCTTGAAGCTACAACCCGTTGGAATATAGTTCAATAGTACTAAGATTTGGAAGAGCTGCTCCTCCTCTAGATCCGGGATCATCCCTGCTGCAGAAGATGGAGGGCCACCACCACCACCACTAGGCCAAAAGCACCTAGATCAGACAGATCTCGACCAGAGGACATCAGCGAAGCTACCAATCCCTACAGTCCAGATCCAACCAAGGAGATTACCTCACTGAACTGCCTGTTTAACCTCTTCTACCAGATATTTAATGTCCTCCTAGGTGGGGATATTATCCAGATTGCCCCTGGTAAGTAATATCTGAGAGGCAGTCACCTGAACAGCAGAAGAATCTCACAGATCTAGAGAGGGTTGTGTTGTCTCCTCTGATCTAGAGAGATCTTACACAGGGCAGCAGTGGTAGGCTCTGCCTCTAGCCTGCATGGGCATGAAGTCATGGACTGAGCCAGATCCAGTTGAAGATGTCAATATACTGCATTTTTTCATGTGGAATTGTAGAAGTAGAGTTTAGGGATGGGTAGGAATGAAAAGGGGAAGCAATGGCGCTCGCTACTACGCATACATCTTGGTCAGCAGAAGATTCGCCTCCGGCTCTTACACTATTTTACAGATTGATGTACCTAGGTAGGTGTCCTTTATACACTATTTTTGTATATGTTTGTAGATAGATTTTGCATTATTGCAGATATATACAACATCTGCAATTTGTTATGTATTGTGATCTCTACTGAAGTCTGCCTCTAGATCACATCTCCTCATAACACAATTGGTTTCAAGAGGCCTGATCATAAGCATCAATTATTTGAAACACCTCCCAGCAGTAGAGTACAACATAGATCAAATTTTATTAATATATATATACCTGAATGTTGTCTTAAGGACACCTACACTGGAAAGTCATTCTGTTAAACAAATAAGAGTTCTGTATTCCTAGAGCATAGTTTCTGTTTTAAAGTTCAAGATCTGGTATAAATGAGGAGGGTAAGGGACATGAATTGGGGAGGGGTGGTTGTAAACTCTTAAGTGAAATATATCAAAACTAAATATTCACAATTTTGCTGTAATTCATTTTACAACACAATCTGAATCAACACAGTAGTTGTCAATTGAAGCACATTTTGCAGCTACAGCAACTCTTAATTAAAAAAAATACCACTGCAGAAAAGCATTAGCTGACACAATGTATATTGACAAATGTTACACTCTTCACCCATTTTTGCAAACTTCAATAACTCTATGTATATGAGAGCTAAAGTATGCTTCAAGCATGCATTAACTTCTTGGCTGTGACAGACCCCTCCAACAAACTTTGAAGCAATGAGTTGGATATGTCTTTAGCACTCAAGGGGCTAAATCCAAATTTGATTTGTTTTACGTTATTTATTATATTTTTTCTGCAGATCTTATCCAACAAGAAAGTATACACTGGCCTTAGAAATGGATCAATACCCATACTTTCAACAGGTGTGTGGATTTAAAGAACAGGTGAAAGTGTGTGTGTGTGGGGGGGGCTCTCCAACCTCCTTCTGATGTTATTTGAGCACTACAGTATTAATTGTTACAGTTATATAGAGCTGAATTGGGTTGCCAATTTAATAATTGATTTTTACTAGTTGCTGAAAGAGCTGAGCAAAGAACAATAGGTCATCCACTAGGGCTAGAGGAGAGGTGATTTAACTAAAAAAAAGGCAGGGTTTTTTTTAAACGTAAGGGCAGTACAGTTAGGGATTTCTTTGCCTTGAGATGCTGGGCTTTCAGATACTATAAATGCTTTCAAAAAAGTAATGGATACCTATCTAGCACAGAACAATATTAATAATTATTACAGTTGGCTTCAAAGCAGATAGGACGTTGATCCAGTGAAATATCTGCATGCTGTTTGGAGTCAGGAAGGGTGTTTTTTTTAACAGCTTGTGGCTTAATTGGAAATGGCTTCAATCATTATCACTTATAGTGGGCCTATGATAAGGCAAGCACTGAAAAAAAAAATTACTAAATAGAGCAGACCTAATGCAAGGTAAGCCTCAAAAAATATTCCTGAGCTGGTGGACTGACAACAATAAGTGACTGGGGGTGGTGACTGACTTGGGCTATACTCAACCAAACAATTAATAAAAATAATTGGACTTCCCTGGTCCCTGCAATGAGCCAAGCATATTGGATTTATCCTCTATAGATATACTTCTATACCCTGAAGTAGTTGAAGAGCCCGTTACACGGGCCACGGTGCCACTGCCAACCGGTCGCAGGGCAGTCATGCACAGTAGAGACTGCCCATGTCACATCTGATACAGAGCATCCAGCATGACTGCAGCACGTTCAACAGTCTGTACTGCACATGACTGCGTCATTACACACGTTTTAGCGAATTAGTATATAGTGCTGGCATTTCTGCATGGAATTTTGGGGCACATGATTGTGGTCATTGGGGAGACAGTGGTGAGATAACCTGACTTTTTTTCATAAAGCTCATGGTGGTTATGTTGGACATGATTACTGCTTAATTAAAGCTCATGTATCAAGGAGTGATCCTTCCTTCTACTTCTTAACCCCTTAAGGACCAGCAGACGCAGCTGGCACTTGAGGACCACGGGGCTTTTTTTTTCTAACTTACGGTTCAGGGCTTCTGGAGCGGCGTGCAGCCACGCCAGGAGCCCTGAACTTCATGCCGTCACTGGTCCTAAAGTGCCGGAACGCTGTGATGGTCCTGGCACGTCAATGGTCCTTAAGGGGTTAAAAACATTTTCACAATGTGTAAATAGCAGTTGTTGATTAAAAGTGCACAGGCCTTTGCTGCCTATAGAAAAATATTTTCACACTCATGATTTTAGGGGAGGTGGATGAGAAGAAGGATTATGGTGACTGAATAACACAGTGCATTATTTGTCAATCAATGTTAATCTGTCAATGACCTTAGCACTGCTACCAGCTGTCACAGATGGGGGTAACTGTGCTTATCCCTCCTTCTCCTTCCCAGTATTGTTACTAGCACAACATGTGCGTTTAGGCTTCTCTGTCTTCTGGGTTTTTTTTTTTGTTCTACTTCTGTTATATACTCATACTAGTTACAAAGCCCGTATACACGGGCTGATCCGGAGCAGGGAGCTCCGGATGGCTCACAGCCTGTCTGTGTCACCCAGCCGCCTCCGCTGCTGCCTCGGAGCCGGGAGCACAGACAGGCTGTCAGCCTTCTGGAGCTCTCTGCTCCGGATCAGCCCGTTCTGCGAGTCCCCACTGCACATGTGTGGTTATGCACACAGTGAGAGATGCATTCTAGGACTTTATGTTATAGGATGGCAATGTATGCTGGTCTTAACACCACATCTGCTAGAATTAAGTTTTGAAAGCACAGCTTTTTATTTATTATGTTTCTTCATAAAGGTCCTGTAGCGGAACAAAATGATGACCTAATAATTTTCCGTATTCAAAAACCATGTGTGCTGCCCCCTCTTTCCTCTCTCCATGTACCACTTTAACCCTTTGAGTGCCAGAGTGCAAAGCAATGCATTCCGTACCACTCTGGCACTCAAAGGGTTAACAATGTGCACACTTAATGAATTCAACCATACCAACTCCTTTTCTCTCCTGCTTGTGAGCAGTTATTTAGACAGAGTCTCTCAATCCATGTGTCTCTTATGTTGACTCACACTGTGTCTGTCTCACTTTGTCTCATACTGTATTTCTCTCCCGTTATCTCTTTAACATTTTCCCACCTTTCCATCACACTGTCTCTTTCACTTTCTCACACGTTGTGTGTCTTTGTCTCACCATTTCTTTCAATGTCACAGTCTTTCTCATCATTTCTCATTCTATCACTGTCTCTGTCATTTTCACCATATTTCTGCCTCGGTCTATTTCCTTCTCTGTGTCTCTGTGTGTGTGTCTTTCTCACGTATCTCTCTGTTCCTGTTGCAGAAGCTCTCTTTCTCTGTGTATCTCTCTGTGTGTCTTTCACTGTGTGTCAAAATGTGTGTGTCTCTCTGCCTTACTAATTCAATCTTTTACTGTCTCCATCTCCCTCCCTCCCTGTGTTTCCCTCTGTGTGTCTGTCTACATTTCACTAGGCGAGTCTGCTACTGTCTGCCCCTAAGGAGCAGAGGGGTACACATCATGTGAAGCAGTGCATTGTGCTCTTTAATCCACAGAATGTAACCCATTGTAAAAGCATTTGAGACATCTTTAGTACTGGTGAGTTATTTTCTCTTATGCCAAATATAGAACAGAGGTTATATGGGTTTGATTCCCTCCTCCTGCTTTTTGGCACCAAGAATCATGGTGGCCCTGGGAGCCATTATTCACGCACATGGCATCTCTTTGAAACAGTATTTGGATGGCTTTCTCGTCTTCATGTCCAAGACTATAGCTGCATTCTGAGCCTGCAGAAGTCCTCTCCAATTCCTTCCCAGATTCTGGATTTCCTGGGCATAATGTTTGACACCCCTCAGGGGAAGGTCTTCCTGCTGGAGGAGAAGATTCAGGTTCTGTTCCAAGACTTGTCTCAGGCACAGGAGTGGTCTTCATCAGCCCTAATCAAGGACTTCATGATGGTGTTGTTTGGGTTGGTTGGTGTCAGCACTGTCTGTGGTTCTGTACTCCCAGTTCCACATGAGGGAACTACAGAGGGACATCCTAAATAATTGATCCAGGAACCCGAAGCATCTTCTTCAGCAGATGTCTCTCTCTCTCTCTCTCTCAGGAGGCCAGGCAGGATCTCTGGTGGTGGCTACATGGACTGAACCTGGTTCAGGGGAGGCCCTTTGTGATCCCGGAGTAGGCCCTGGTCACCACTGATGCCAGCCTCTGGTTCTCACGGGGGTTCCAGTAAGAGTACTGTTGGACAACTCCATGACTGTGGCTTACATCACCAGGGAGGAACTCGCAGCAAGATAGCATGGAGGGAGGTGAAGGATCACCTCATTTGGATGGTGATCCATATCCCAGCCATCACAGCTGTTCAAATTCCAGGCATAGAAAACATCCTGGCTAACTTTCTAAGTCTCCAAGACTTAGATCCAGGAATCTGTGAACTCCATCCAGAGGTGTTTTACCTGGTAGTCCTGCAATGGGGAGAGCAAGTAGTAGGTTTCATGGCAACCAGGGAGAACAGGAAGGTTCCATCATTTTGCTCTCTGACAGGGGATCCCTTGGCTTTCATGAAAAACTCAATGACCATCCAGTGGAGCTTTCATCTCTCCTATGTTTCCTCTGATTTCTCTCATTCCCAGGGTATTCCAGAAGATCAGAATGGATGAATCGTTGGTCATTCTGATTGCTCCCTGTTGGCCCAGGAGAGCATGGTTCATGGACCTGGTCAGCATGTCTGTTTACTATAAGATCCATCTACCCCCAGACTGGATCTGTCAAGGTACAAGGAGGTTAGAAACTGGCTTTGAAGCCGACATCCTGATGTGGAAAGGTTTTTCTACAGAGGTCATATCTACCATGCTCTGAAGCCAATGTCTTCTAAGGCATGCCATAGGGTATGGTCCATTTTTCACAAGTGGTATGTCCCCGCAGCTTTCTTCCCATGGTTCTGTCTTTTCTTCAAGATGGCATAAACAAAGGACTCAGCTCGAGTTCCTTCAGGTTCATATCTTGGCATTCTCTGTTCTCTTTCAGAGACAAATTGCTATCCTCTTGGAATTTCCCTTTGTTCAAGTGGGACCTTAACCATTTCCGAGATGTTTTTCAGAAGTCTCCTTTCAAGCCTCTTTCTACCATCTCCTTGCATCAATTGACACTCAAGATGGCTTTCCTCTTAGCAGTTGTCTCAGTGTGGAGAGTTACTGAATTACAAGCTCTGTCTTTTAAACCTCCCTTCATAGAAACACAGAATTTGACAGCAGATAAGAACCATTCGGCCCATCTAGTCTGCCCATTTTCCTGCTGCAAAACCCTCAAACCTTATTTGGTCCTTGGTCTTGTCTTATGTTCAGCACAGCATTATGCCTATTCCATGCATGCTTAAATTCTGTCACCGTATTAATTTCTACTACTTCAGCTGGTAGGCTATTCCACTTATCTACTACCCTCTCAGTGAAGTAAAACTTTCTTACATTACATCTAAACCTCTGTCCCTCTAGTTTTAGACTAAGACCTTATCCTAACATTTTTATTCCTTTGAAATGCACTTCCCTCCTGTTGAATACCGTCATATATTTGAATGTTTCTATCCTATCCCCTCTCTCTCTTCTCTCCTCCAAGCTATACATTTTCAGATCCTTTGTCTATCCTGATATTTATTTTCCTGTAAACCAGTCACCAATTTAGTAGCCCTTCTCTGAATTTTCTCCAGCGTATATATATCCTTCTGGAGATGGGGTCACCAGTACTGCACACCATACTCTAGGTGAGGTCTAACCAGAGATCTGTAGAGTGGCATGACCACTTCCCTTTTTCTACTACTAATGTCTCTAGCTATACAACCTAGCACCCTGCTTGCATTCCCCACTGCTTTGATACATTGACTTCATAACTTTAAGCCAGGATAAGGTGGTGCTCCATACCTCTCAGGAGTTTCTTCTCAAGGTGGTTTCTGAGTTTCACATCAATCAAGAGATTGCTGTACCTTCTCTTTGTCCTGATCCTACATCAGATATGGAGAAAGATTGTAATATGTTGGATGTGGTGCGCTGTCTTAGGTTCTAGGTGCATAGTACTCAGCCTCTTCACAAAACTGACTCTCTGTTTGTCATCCTGGAGGGTCTCAGATCTGGTCAGGTTGCTTCCAAGGTCACTATTGCTTCTTGGATCAAGGCATATGGGGTATGGATGGAACTTGTTTCCTTTAAGATCACAGCACAATCCACTAGATCCTACAAGAATCAGGCCTTGGCTGAACAGCTGTGCAAGGCTGTGACTTGGTCCTCCTTGTATACTTTCACCAAACACTACCATGTCAACATCTTGGCCTCGGCAGAAGCCAGCTTTGGGCAGAAGGACCTGCAGGAGGTTCTGCCTGTTTAAGGATCTACCTTCTTTTTACTACCAGTTGTTCAGTAAGCTCTGAGCCCTGTTGGCTCTTGTTTAGTGTGCTGTGCTAGTTCAGTGTCTATTGACACTTGTTATTAGGGTTATACAGATACTGGTTAGTCCTAGTGAACTGTGGTATCATGGGGACATGTGAGAGCTCTTTACTCCTTTTCCTCACAGGGAATCCTAGCTCTGGTACCCCATGGTACCTGTGCACCACATTGGGCATAAGGGAAAATAGGATTTTAGTGTTCTTACCTGTTAAATCCTTTTCTCTTTAGTCCATATAAAACACAGGTCTCCCACTCAGAAAAAGTGTGGCTTTTCCTGGGCAGAGGAGACCTCTTGGGTTCTTAGTCTCATTAGTCTCATTTTCTTTCCTGCTTACTTCTTTTTGTGTGGATTTGGTCACATGAATTCTGGGAGTTAGTGGGTGGTGGATTTGAGCTGGAGGAGGAGGGAGTCTCTACCCTGTCTTTTGTGATGTGTCTTGCCCTCGAGAAGGGACGCAGCCACACGTAAACTGTGTATATGGACTAAAGAGAAAATGATTTAACAGGCAAAAACACTAAAATACTATTTAACTCTTTTTGCATCAGATTAAGGTAGTAGTAGTAACTGGGAACTTTCTTGCTTTTTTCCCCTGGAGTGATGGCAGTGTCCTAATTATGTCAGATGTACCATTGTATGAACAAGGCTGTATTGGAAGTGGGTGTTTTGGAGGAGGAAATGTAAGATTTGACCTGCAGATGGGTGGAATGGGAGAGTGATTAGTAGTGTCCAAGCTGAGGAAGATATGAAAGTTAACAGAAGAGTAGAATGAGAAGGGGGATAGACACATGACAGCTGCATTTGCAGGGCACCAATAGTGACACACTTAACCGTTTGATTGTGAGAGGGTTGACAGGCACACTGCTTGGCACTGAAAGGGTTTGCAAGTGAGCAGGACATGCACGTAGAAAAATTAAGGGCCTGTTTTCCTCTCCCTTTATTTCTTGTACTTGGTTGCTTAATACTCAGTAACCTTCTGAGTAATTCATGTATTTTAGTGGAATGGAATAAAAGAACAGATAAATCTGCAACCCAAAACTGAAAATAAGGAAAAGCAAACAACAGTATTAAAGTTTGTGTCCATCTGATTGTGAAATACTGATGGGATATGGTGAGAAAGGAAACGTCCAAAAGGAGGGAAGAGGAGGGGAAGTGGAGAAAGGAGGGGGGTAAAGTTGCAAAAAGGAGGGAGGCAAGAAATGAAAAGGCAAAGAGGAAGTTTAGAGTGGGGAGTTGTGGAGCAGGGAAAGGGAGGGGAAGTGGTGAAAGAGAGACAAGCAGAGGGAGGTGGGAAAATGGAAGCTTGTTAGCGGTACATATTCATTTTTGTTATGGATTAATGTGAAGTAGAGGGAGGTAGTTAAGGCTGGCATGTCATGAATTGCGTTATATGTAGTTGGAGTTGGTAAAACAGCAGCAAGTATTGTTATTGATACAGATAAACATTTGTGGTGAGTGGTTAATTTAATACTGGTGAAAATTAGTAGTGATTGCTTTCAGCGGCAATGTGAATGCTGTGTAAAGAGGTGTAGACTTTTGGCTGTTTTATATTTGTCTAGAGGTGGGAGTGGATTTTTAATACAGCGAGCCTTCGCGCAGGCAACGTGAATGCTATGTAAACAGGTGTAGATTTTTGGCTGTGCCGATATTTCTCTCTCTCTCTCCCCCCCTATATATATATGAGTATTTTATATATATATATATATATATATATATATATATATATATATATATATATATACATACATATATATACACATACATACATGCAGGGAGAGAGATAGAGAGGAAGGGTGGTTAAGTTCTCATTCAGTTGCACAAAAGCTGAGCAATACAGATACAGTTCTTTGCATTAAACTCCATATCCCATGTGCTTTCCTGATTACATCATTCAGCATGACATTGCACATTACATAATCAATGGCACACTGATTACCTCACACTCGATTATGTCCAAATGATATCATCATCAATGGCATCAATGGTGATATCACAAATGACTACTACTTGTTGTACTAAAATTGCATTTCATCATTGGTCTACCAGAAATGCATCTACACAACACTATCCTACAGCCAATATACATCATGAGCCAGGAGGAACACTAAACTAAAACACTGACAGTGCACCAAAAGTTGTTCCTTTCTGCACTGCATATTGTTATTCTGCACAAAACATCACCCTACTAGCAGTGAACATAATCATCCAGTAATAACTCTAATCCAATACAGTGTTCAAGAAAATTGCACTTTGTATACAGTACTCCTACATCACCAAAATCCCAAACCAGAAACAATGACACTGCAAAACGTCAGGTATTGTTTCAGTGGTGGAATTGTACTGAAACCAATAAACTCTACACCAGTGTTCTCCTCTGCTATACTAAAACACTAAATCTCTTTACTCATTACAAAAACAATGCCCATATAAACGTTCAAATTAATGCTCACTTTTTAACAAAATGCTTATCTAGCAACATTCAGCTTATCATCTAATAGCAAAATAAACTGAAATAATAGCATAAAATGTCTTCAAATCATAATTCAGTAAGAGCACTCCACAACATCACCCAGTACTCTCACTGCAGTTTATAAAAACTGTTTCTGTCATAGTGTTAATGTCACAGATGTGATCAATTGTAATGTCACCAATTTTTTGATAACACCAGTGATGCAATTGATGAGGTCATTTGTGATATAATTGATGATGTCATTTGTGATGTCATCAATATATCATTGATGATATTTGTGACATCCTGTCTCATGTCATCAGCAAAGCACAAGGCGTTGTGGAGTTAAGTATTAAGAAATGTACCTGCATTTCTCAGATTTTGTGTGTTTGAGTAAAAACTTAATTATGGATTTAACGCCTTAAGGACCAGCGGTCCCGGGGTGTGCGGTCCTTTAAGGACCAGATAGGAAACTTTGACGTGCCGTCCCACGGGATTGATCACGTGGGGCGGCACACCGAACAGGGGACTGATAGAGATCGCTCCGGTCTTGGAGCGATCAACTTCAGTCTCTGTTATTACAGGAGCGCGGTGAGTAACGTGCCAGGACCGTCACTGGTCCTTAAGTGACGGACCAGCGTGACGGTCCTGCCATGTCAATGGTCCTTAAGGGGTTAATGAAAGTTCATTTTTTACTTTCCATAGTTTTTTTCAAAATATTTACTATTAAGACAAAACTAAAATCATGATGACAGACTAAGGGCTCAATTCAATTGACCACGATAAAAAAAAGTACCATCTGTAGTTTTAAAGGGATAGTAATACTTTAATATTACTAATCCCCATAGCGTAGCTCTTTAAAAAATAATTCAATTTCTCATAGGTTCATCTCGCAAACCTTTATGGTTTGAGAGAAAACCGTAAGAAGAGTTCCCCCCTCCCTCCCCCTTCCCTGAAGTCAGCGTTGTACTAACTGCAGGGATATCCGGTTTATTTTTCATCAGGCGGCTCTGCAGCAGAGCTGCGATTGAGTTAGTAAAAAAAAATTATTTCACTGAAACAGTCTTCTACGTGTGCTTACAAACCAAGTACATGTAGAAGACCGTTTCAGTGAAATAATTATTTTTCACTAACGCGATCTTGGCTCAGCTGCAGAGCTGCAAGCCTGTCGTACGACAGACTTCCCCTGCAGTCAGCACAACGCTGACTTCAGGGAAGGGGGGAGGGGGGAAGTTGCTTATGGTTTTCTCTCAAAACATAAAGGTTTGAGAGATGAACCTGGGGACAATTTAATTATTTTTTAAAGAACTACACTATGAGGATTAGTAATATTAAACTATTACTATCCCTTTTAGTCACAGTCAGGTATACAATTACCTGCACTGTGACACACTACCAAACAGAAAAAATTAACTATGGGCATTAAATTTGCACCCATAAGAAGCAGATGAAGTACTTACATTTCATCTCCATGCGTTGAAATGTAAAGTAGTTTAATTTACATTTCAACTTCATGTGTTGCATAGTAACATGCATCAAGGGACTCAACTTCATTGCCAAAAATCTGCTCCATAAAAAATTGGCCCATTGTTTTCTTATCTTGCACTATTGTACTATATTATTGACTAAAAAACTTAAAAAAAAATAAAATTGGTGCTGACTCCCCTATCATGTGCTAAAAATCACTGATATTGAAGTGTAGAGTAAAATAAGATAAGAAAAAATGCTAAGTGGCCAGTGGATGTATTGATATGGGGCACTAAGCCCCATAGCAATACATCCTAAGTAGTGTTGAGCGAGCGTGCTCGGCCGATGCTCGGATCGGCTCGAGCATCGCTCTGCTCTGCACATGGCGGTACTCGTACGAGTACCGCCATGTGCTCGCCCGACATGTTCGGGTGAAGAGGATCTGTGCCGGAAGAGGCACAGATCCGAAGACGCTCTGCTGGACCACCAGGGAATGGAGGTACGGGGGCATTGCGGAGATGAAGGGGGCATTGCGGAGATGAAGGGGGACATTATGGAAGAGGGGCATAGACTCTATGCCCCTCTTCCACAATGTCCCCCTTCATCTCCGCTATGCCCCTCTTCCACAATGTCCCCCTTCATCTCCGCTATGGCATAGGAGATGAAGGGGGACATTGTGGCAGAGGGGCATAGCGGAGATGAAGGGGGACATTGACCAGGCACCCTCCGCTCATCAGAGCAGGGGGTGCCTGGTTTAATGCTCGAGTGCTCCCATTCATTTGAATGGGGCTCGGGTGCTCGGCCGAGCACTCGAGCATCAGGGGGTGCTCGGTCAGAGCACCCGAGCACCCGAGCATCGGGGTGCTCGCTCATCCCTAATCCTGAGTACTGAAAACATTTGTGTAATGTAAATAAGTACCCCTTTCGTCACCTACAGTCTTCTCAAGGGTTCTTCCTGTCCTCTCCCTACACAACTCGAGCAATCTGTTGGGCACAATCTTTTTTATTGACTGCCCCTTGACTTTGGAATGCCCTCCCTATCACCATTTGACAATCATCTACACTCATCACTTTCAAACATCTCCTCAAAATCCACCTGCTCAGGGTCGCATTTCAACATCCTCCTTTTGCACACTGATAGTCACATCAGAATCCTTCTGCATTTCCCTCAAACATGCCTTGTACTTGCACTTATGATCCTCCTCCTACTGTCTCTGTATGTCATCATGAATTCTAATTAGACTGTAAGCTCCTTGCGCAGGGTCCCTTCCCCAGTGTATTATTACCTTGCTGCACTTTCCCACACAAATAATGCAATGATCAAACTTTAGCCTAATGCTCTTAACCCAGTTCTGTATTTTTGTATTGTACTATTGCAACTTCTGTAAAGAGCTGTGTACATGTATGGCGCTATATAAAGATACATACATACATTCACAGCTCCTAACACATCATAAATCCAGTCCTCAGCCCTCCTCCCTTAATCAAAGCCATTGCCCTCCCCGAACAGAGCTCTCAGCATCCCATCAGCACACTCCCATAATAAAACTGATAAAATTGTATCTACCAGTGGTACAGTGAAACCAGACTAAGGGTTCAGATAGGTATCTGTGAATACCATGGGGAATCGGAACCAGACTGGAGGTCAGAAAATATATGTAATGATATGGAACTACCAGGGGTAGTAGAACCAAGCTGGGGGGTCAGACAGTGTATTTGTAGATCTATAACTATTAGCAGGCAGTGGAACAAGGCTGGAGGTTCAGACATTGTATATTAGATCTGTGAGTACCAGTGGAACACTGGAACAAGGCTGGGAGTGAGAGTCAGAGACTGTATGTAAAAATCTGTGACTACCAGAGGCAGTGGAAAGTGTATGTGGAAACCTGTGACTATTACTGGGCAGAGGAACAAAGCTAAAGTTTCAAACAATATAAGAGGGGATCTGTAACTATCATGGGACAGTAGAACCAGGCTGGAGGTCAGACAGTGTATGTGGGTTTGTGTGACTACCAGGGGACAGTGGAACCAAACTCAGGGGGGTTAGACAGTGTATGTGTGCGGATCTGTGATTATCAGAGGGCAGTGGAACCAGACTGGGGGTTCAGACAGTGTATGTGAGGATCTGCGAGTACCAGTGGAACACTGGAACTAGGTTGGAAGAGGGAGGTCAGAGAGTGTGTTTGGGAATCAGAGATTACCAAGGACAATGAAACTAGACTGGGGGTTTATGATTTCAGACCTCGCTGTGGACATTCAGGACCCCTTCTGTTAGCCCCCACCCCACAATATTGTTCACTTACACAATGATGCTAGTGGACCTTTTTGCTCCTCCTAATGAACTCAGACGTTTGGTGAACACCAGGTTCAGAAAGACAGTAGGAAAGAACACTTTTCCAACACGTTTCAAAATCACTACTGACTTCTTCCTCAGGGAAAAAAGACAAAAAAAACCAACATATTTTAGTCTCACATAATTGTATAAGCTGTAGAAAAAGCAAAACACTGGTAGAGTAAAAGAGATACCTTTAATGGCTAACTTAGGGCTCGATCCAAATGTTGGCGTCGGCAGAAAAAACTGTTGAATGTTCCCAATACTAAGAAATAATGGCAGTTATGAAACACACGACGCCCGTCGCCAAAATATTGCCCATTGAGGACAATGTAAAAGCTAAGCTCAGAGCCATTCAAATGTTGGAGTTAGGACTAACGAGAGTTATATTGAAACATTTTCCTCCAGAAATCTAACACATACTTTTTTTGGAGAACATCATGCAACTCAGTGTAGAAAACCACCGTTGAGGGAAACAAAACAGAGAAGCAGGTCATTCAAGGACATAACCCAAGCATACGAAGGTCAGATATTAACCCCTGCAATGCCAAGCAAACACAACAACAAGGCCTACAACAGTGGTTCACAATCCTTCCATCCAAGGCACCCCAACATGCAATCTGGATGTTCAAGGGCACCCCTTGAAATTGTTAGAAAGGGCTCAGTGAAAGGAACAATCAATGGATAAATACTTATTAGTAGGTATCACAGTGGAGATGACAAGAAAGAGATGATTGAGCAGAATGACCACTACAAACATACATCACAGAACACATGTCTACAAAGCAGTTGTAACCTGTATGGGAATAGTCAGGCAACCTGAGCTTGCGTTGATAGCACAGTAAAGAGCCACGGCACAAAGGTTGTGAAACACCGGCCTAAACCATACAAACAAGTCACAGACAAACAACAAGTCTCCAGCAACCCCACAGGGACAAGGCATAGAATAATGACCCTATAGACTGAGAGCAAGTATATGTAAAGCAAAAGTGAAATACCAAATACCTACAAAAAATCCAAAGTGGACTGTTAGCAATGTGCAATATTACCATACATATAAAGTACAAAGTGATAATAATAAACAAAATATAAATACTCATATACCTATCTATCTCCAGGAGTCACACTGTTTGATCGTTCCCTTGTGCTCTTACTTATATTCAGAGAGATAAGTATATGTGTATTCATACTTTGTTTATTATTATCACTTTGTACTTTATATGTATGATAATATTGCACATTGCTAATAGTCCACTTTGGGTTTTTTTTGTAGGTACTTGGTATTGCACGTTTGCTTTACATATACTTGCTCTCAGTCTATAGGGGCATTATTATATAGGGAAATATCTTTATGACTTTATATTCCTGTGCTGGATGGTTTTTAATTGATTTTATGTATTCACTTGATTGATTTTGTATTGTCTAAAGATTATTTCTATTTTTTGTATACTCCTGGAGTGTGCCTCAGTTATTAGGTTTCTTTTTTTGGGCAGAGGGGGGTACCACCTGGTGGTTCTCTTCCGGTTGGTTTCCCCCTTCTTTTCTTCCCTTTCTTCGGTATCCATGTATATGCCTATGAGTGCACCTCAGCTGATTACAGTTTTATCTTAAGTAAGAAGTTATGTACAGAGTTGGTGCGATTCCTCCCCTTTGTTTTGGTTTCATCATTATGACCACATAAAGAACACCTTACTGCTGTTTAAAAGTGACAGCCCACCCTCCTCGGATGTAGTGTTAGAGAGACACTGACAGAGAGACAGACCAACACCAGTATGTACACATGCTTGTGGAGGCAAAGGTCTGAGAGGGCTAGGGCTCATCCTCCTCCTCCTCCAAGCATCCCTGTCCAAAAGCTGTCCCTTGCTGCAACTGTTCATGCTCCGGCTGAAGGTCTGCCATGCTGACTTGTTTGTGTGTGTGTGGCACAGTGAATATGCCACTCCATTGCTTCTCAATGTCGTGTCAAAGCATCAGGACCCTGTGAGGTGTCCATCAAGGGGATGGCAAGCAGACATATGTATGTGTGTGACGCGGACCCTGAGCATGCACCTCATCAGTATGTAGATCGAGATCCATGAAATAGCTTCTCTGTTTCATGGGTCTTGGTTTACACACTGATGTCTGTGCCCCCTCACATATACATATGTCTGCTTGCCATACCATGATACAAACCCCATAAGGTCATGGTGGCTAGACAACACCCTGACAAGCAATGGATTGTTCACTCCATGTCAAATAACCAAGCTGTACCTGTGGAGTGCCAGTAAGGTCTCCAAAGCATTGCTGAGCAATGTGTTGTGTACACCTCTAGCACTCAAGGGTATGATGACGGGTCAGCAATAGCATGACTGTTGTGTTCGTAGTGCACCTTCCAATCTTGTTTTCACTCTCTGCAGGCATCCATGGCATGACCTCTCATGGTCCAAAAGTTTGTTCCGGTGACACGTTGAATCCACGTCCATGAGGATCACCTGTTGGTGTCCATGTCACTTACACATCTGATCACATATGACTATCTTGTGTCATTGATCACCCCTACCTTGTCAGGGTTTTAAAGGGATAGTAAAACTGAATATGTTTTAGAAACCTATCTAGCAGGGTTCATCCCCCTGAGTAAAATAAGGGAACTCCCACTGCTGAAAGGTGTTTCATTCCAGAGTTATTTCTGTCCAAAATTGAATGTTATAGGTCAAATATCACAGTTACCTGAAATTGTACAGTGACACTGTTGCTACACCATCCCATGGACAGCTCTGTTCTCAGCACCATGAATCTCCATAGGATGGTGTAGCAACAGTGCCATTAATCAATTTCAGGCCACTGTGATTTTCTTATTTAAAATCAACTGTGAGCTGAAATAACCTGTGAATGAAACACCCTTATGCAGTGGGAGTTCCCTTGTTCTACTCATGGGGATGAACACTAAAACATATTTGTTCAAACATTCTAAGCATTACTATCCCCTTAATTGTGATGATGTTGTTGATCTGTTGATCTATCTAATGTGTTCATGTTGTTCAAATTCAAGTCACATCATGGAACAACACCCTGATGTTGTTTGGCTTTCATATGTCTGTATATGATGTGTGTGTTCACCCCTGCTGTAAAAGCTTGTGACGCCATTCCTCGTGCATAAGTTGTGTTCACTGCATAGCTTTGCAATGCATTGGAGACAACTCATTACCTGACATCTATGTTAGATGTGCATGCGTCGTGTTCACTGCATAGCTTTGCAATGCATTCGAGACAACTCTGCCAAATAAACATCTTGAATAGGAAACATGCATGGACACAGATGTTTTGAATAAGTGCAAAAGAAGGTTGGAGAAGGCTGACCTTACTTCCTCTTTTTCTTGGGAGGGGCGGGGGGGCTGCAGGGGTGGCTTCCCTTGGACTGTGCCGGGTTACCCGAGTGGATCTGGTGGCTGGTGGTGGTTGTGGTGGGGGTTGTGGATCACTGCTGGCTGGGGATGGATTACTGGACCCTTCATTTGATGGCTGGGTCATCTCCTGCCTCTGATTTTCTCTGCGGTTCAAGTCTCGCATCTCCACCAGCACCTGGCCAAGGACCGCCATCATGCCGGTGTGGAACTGGAGCTGCTGTGTATTCAACACCACCTGTTGCGCCTCGATAGACCTGAGGCACCCCATGATCTGCCCTAGGTTTAGCTCCATTCGCCTCAGAGTTCAGGCACACCTCCGGATGGCCGTGAGCTGCTCCCCCTGGTCGGCCACACAAGCCGCATCAAGGGCTGTTGTGGCCATGGGTGCCACAGGCATGGAGGCAATGGAGACTGGCGGAGGCGGTGGTGTGGGGGAGCGGACTCCCATGGAGTGCCTTCACCGGCATGGATGCTTTGGGGGGACAACAGGTTCAGATCCCTCACTCCCCTAATATTCCTTGGCCTCAGAGTGGCTCACTTGTGTTGCTGTGGGTGATGGCGTTGGTGGTGGTGGGGTGAAGTAAGTGCAGCCCTGTGGCCGCTGTGGCTTCCCAATTAGCCCAAGGTGGTGGTTGTCCAGGGGCCACACCTCTGATGCCTCCTGGCTGGATGATGACCATGTGGATGGCCGTGGTCTGGAGCACATGTGTGTATCTGCCTTGGCCAGCATTGTCACAGTCATTGGCATCCTGTGCCGTGCCACTGGCTGTGGTGGTGGGGGACCCTGGAGGGCAGGAATAGTCCACTGCTGCTGTTGCGGTGTCTGCCACTGTGGAGATGAACCCTGGGGGCCATAGCCTGCCCACTGCTCCTGCTGTGTCTGCCGCTGTGGAGGTGGACCCTGGGGGCCATAGTCTGCCCACTGCTGCTGCTGGGGCTGCCGCTGTGGAGGTGGACCCTGGGAGCCATAGTCTGCCCATGCTGCTGATGGGGCTGCCACTGTGGAGGTGGACCCTGGGGGCCATAGTCTGCCCACTGCTGCTGCTGGGCTGCCGCTGTGGAGGTGGACCCTGGGGGCCATGGTGGGACCACTGCTGCTGCTGCTCCAGTGGTGGACCCTGTGGGCCATGGTGGGGCTGCTGCTGCTCCAGTGGTGGACCCTGTGGGCCATGGTGGGGCCGCTGCTGCTGCCGCTTCTGCAGTGGTGGTTGTGGTGGCAGCACCCTGGAGGTGTTGGCCTCCTCATAGGAGGTGCCTCTGGAGTCCTCTGCTTGTGCTGACTGGTGTGCTGTGTGGGGAAATGACATGATGTAATCAGTGATGTGAGCCATGACAGGAGTGCTGCAAGACTATTACATTGACATGTGAACCGTTGAGTGACAGGATGGTATCCATTGCATTGCTTTGCAATGCATTAGTTACTATCCTGACACACATTGCTAAGCTTGACGTGATCCCATACATTGATTCTACTAACCTACAGTGGTATATATTTGGTCATCATGTGTATCCTGAGCAGTGGGGATGGCAAGGCATATACCTCCTTGCTATCCCCATTCATCAGGATCCATGTGGTGAGCAAAACTGAATCATCACACCTTGAGTGACACAAACACACTGCATGTCCTACACCTAGGCCTCAACAGCAAACTCACTAGGACCTCTAAACACAGCAATGCACCAGTGATGACCAGTGACTACAGAGTCCAACCAATGATGTCAGCAACAGTAACAGACACACCAAGCACACCAACCAACATGATCTGTGGAACACAGCAACACAATCAGCTGGAGGACACACGAACACACCTCAGGACAGTTAAAATCCTAACACATAGCAAACATGTGCATGGTTATACTGTACTATTGGAGGTTACTTCTACATTTTCCTATGTTATGCTATGGAGACTAAGCACTGATATGTCACATGTTGTTTACATCTCAGTGCATTGGCTCCACAGAATAACACAGGAAATGCAGGTGTGATGACACTGCAGTTGTCATGTGCACATTGTCACCTCTTTCTGACACCCTAGTGAATGCCCCCCCATCATGAATGAGCCTTGTGAATCACATATGCCCTGCAGATGGTGATGGCAGTGAAAGTCCCCTGGCCATCCACACTCTGCAGGCTACATATGATGCAGAAAGCTGAACCTTGACTATTCCATTTGGACTAATTACCTACATGTACGTCTAGCTCTGACATGCAGTAACAACACAATAGGAAACACACCAATTCCCCTCCTTGCTATTCTCTGGTAACCCCTTGGGTACCAGGGGACTAGCCAATGTATTGTCGAACAATGCATTACTTATCCCTGTGACACTCAAGGGGTTGTGTGCTGACCTCTTTGTCACTCTATGTATGACATTGTGATACACATAACAGTTAGATATGTGACTGACACATGACAGTGTGCATTGTTTTTGTGCTGTGCATGATGCTGACCTCTGTCTGGTAGGTGTCAAGATTTGTGTGATGTGTGTGTGTGGGCCTTGATGCACTTACTGGTGGACTGGAGGCTACTTTCATCCCCGGTGTCACTCCATCCAGGGATCCTGTGCACCAATATGGAGGAGATTTTCCTGCGCACAGCCTCCTCCCACTGGCTGTACTCCACGCACAGTGGCGGACCACCCCCTGTGCCAGCAACATGCAAGGCCTGCTCTCCCATCTTCTTCTTCACCTTCACAATGGTAAACAGGAAAAGGAAAAGGGTTGAACTAGATGGACGCAAGTCTTTTTTCAATCTAAATTACCATGTTACTATGTTACCTTGGCCTTGCAGTCTGTCCACCTTTTTTTATAGACTCCAGTGACTGGCTGCAGCTGGAAACAGCATTCACTGGACATCCTTCCATGCAGCCTTTCATTTGGCCCCCATACCAATGACCTTCCTCTTAGGGAACAGGAGCCTCTCCCTGGTGATGACTGTCTCACAGAGGACAAAGTTCTTCTCCTCTGAGAACTTCGGGTTCTCACCCTGTCCTCCTCCTCACCCCCAGAGGTTCTTTGGGAACCCTGGCTTTGGCTCTCCAGCCCTGCCTGTGCTGACCCTGGCTGTGTTGGGTGCACCCCCAGATGTACCCATTGTCCCACTGCCAGCTCTTGCCCTGCACTGTGTGCCTCTTCTACTGTGGCTCCCCTTCCTCCCCAGGGCTCTCCCTCTCCTACCCTGACTGGGGATGCCCACCTGCTCCATCCCTCTCTCCTGTCCTCCTCTCCATTTCACTCACACACAGGCACTCACTCAGGCACTCACGCACACACTCACTCACTCTTTGCCACCCACTTGAACTCACAGACTCACACTGTCAAAAAATACATAAAAGTATATGTGATGTATTATCAAAATAAAAATAATCTATGTGTGTTTATGTATGTTTGTGTTTGGATGTGTGTGATGGATATGTGCAAAAGTGTTTTATGTGTATTATAGTGTACCAATGCTTTCCAACGCCTGACTGATGTGCTCTGATGCTTTCTACCTATCTCTCTTATACTAGCCTCCAAGCTTCGGATTTGAGATTTAGCTCTTTGAACTCGATAACAAACAAAGGTGCGTAGGTGATTTTGGGTCTATATATAGTTTATTTGACTCAACTTGATACTTTGGGGTGCTGTGATTGGCTGGGGCACTAGGTAACATTTGACTTTTCACTTCTTTTTGTTTTTACTGGGAAGTTTCTCGCATTTATCGTGAGTTTTGCAGCAACGATGAGGTCAGATTTTAGGCGACTCCAGTTTTGTAGTTTTCGTGTGTTTTGTAGGCCGTCGCACATTAACTCTTCTAGGTAACGAACATTTGAATCTCACATTACCCCGTTTTGGTTAAGTCGCAAAGGCAGTTTTTTTCTTCACGCTGGTTTTAACTCCAACATTTGGATCGAGCCCTTAGTCTCTGATGTCAGAGAATCTGATCTATAAGAGTAGCAAAGTTTAATCATAAGAATGGACTATTCATTCCACAAGTGGCATAAGTAAAAGCAGCCACCAAGTAGTGACTACTTTGTGATATATTTAACTCTTTTATTTGCTATTGGTTGCAGGGCATAAGAATAATTATCCCCTTTTCACCCCAGTTTTTGGTAACTATGAAAAGGTTGAGTGCTGGTTCTTTTATTTATCTTTCAAATTAAAAAATAAGTTGTTAGTGTTTTAGCTAAGAGCAACAGAGAAAATTATGTATAATTGTTTCAGCATAGGTAGAATGCTAATACAGGGAGAAATCCATCTGCCACTGGAGCCAAGGAGACTTATACATTTTTTCTTTCCTCTAGATCATCAATAGGTGATCTGACAAATGTTAAACTTGATGGACCTATACACTTTTTCAATCTTATTCATTTTATAACAATGTAACTACTATACAACATGTTGGTGAAATATAATTCTGGTCTAGAACAGCTAATGGCTTTAGTTTATTTGTTCTATACCTGCATAATACCAATTTACTAAGCAATTAAAATTCTCCACTTGAACTAAGGAGTGGGTTTTGAGAAAGTATATGAATGTCTTGGGGTGTTCCTTTATTCTATGTGTTGCTGTACATGATGCACTAAGAAATTCAGAGAAAAATATTATAATTTTATGTGTAGGGTTTACTGGCATCAAAGTCTAAGCAATGGTGGCATCTGTGTTCCTGTGTGTTCCTGAGATTATATGTTATAGTGCGTGGCTCCAAGTGCAGCTGCTGGTGTTGGAAGCGAATGCCAATGGAACTGACTTGACAGATTTTTTCATTTTCTTATTGTTCCTAGAGGCATGATATATGGATGGAATCTAATTATCTGGTATGTGCTACCTAGACTTAACCTGTTCATTTAAGGAAAATTAATAAATAGTGTGGCATCTATTATGTCCCTTAAATGGAAGAGGAAATGAGCCTCAGCACCTTAACCCTTTGAGTGCCAGATGGGTAAGCAACGCATTGCTTTGCAATGCATTTAGTACCCCTCTGCCACTCAAAGAGTTAATGGCTATTTTGTCCACAGTGCAATACAAAAACACAATAAAACATCCTTGTTAATTAGCCTGACATTCCCCATTTGTGAATCCAGTACCAGTGCCAATACGTTAAAATTTGGCAAATTTCTTCATAGTAACATACATAGTAACATAGTTGACGAGGCTGAAAAAAGTAATGCGTCCATCAAGTCCAGCCCATGCTAAAACAATCCTGTTGATCCAATGGAAGGCAAAAACCACCACCATGAAGCCATTTCCTATTTAAGCCCCAAGTGGGTAAAACAAATTCCTTCCTGACTCCAAATGGCAGTCAGATAGTTCCCTGGATCAACAACCTATATGATACTGATGGTTTTTTAATATTTCTGGTTACTACAAATTCACTTTTTCTGAAGAAATGCCAAAAAGTAGAACAAGTTTTCAATTAAATCTAATCTGTAGTTTTCTGTTCCTTCAGGGCTTAATTTGCAACCGTGCATATTTATGGCAGCCCTTTACCGAGAGGAGAATCTGAAGAAGCTGGTGATGTCAAGCCCCCTTTCCAGAACACTGGAGGATATCAAAGAAGCTCTTAAAACAAAGAATGACCATGGTAATTTTATAGTGTGCTTGACGTGTGTGTGTTTAGATATAGATAGAGTAAAAGTTATACCTTTATTGGCTGAGTAGCTTTAGAATGCAAGCTTTCAAGACAATTTATGCCTCTTCTACAGGCATATTTAGAATGAAGGCTAAATACAAAATACATGACAGGTCATATATTATGCAAATATTATCAGATCTTACTAAGAAGGAAACATCTTAACATTACACTATCCTATATAATAATTTGCTAATGCATGCTTGTCAGAAGCTGTCATGCGCATACAGACGGCTGTGCGCTGCAGTAATGCGCAATACAGACTGCCTGCACCATGGCTGATAATGGAGCAGAGCACTCCGAATTCAAACTGTAGTCCTCTCTGCGCACCAAAGAGGTGAGCAGAGAGCACTACAGTCTGAATTCGAAGCGCGCCACTCCGTTATCTGCGCAAGACTGCACCATAGGAGTTGCTGCCTGGCACTGTGGCCCTGTGACTTCTTCTCCTCCTGTTACCTTCATTTCTTCCCCATATTACTTGTGCAGATGTTTTACACAAAATAGCTGCTCAAAATTTGTACTATGATCACACGATAATAACTTTAGATTTGATTCTGTAAGTTTTCTTTTTGTTAGTGCTAAAACACAGAAACAATGTACGCATCAGCAGATTTAGTCAATATATATTGTTATGTTAATTAATGTGTTTACAATAAAATGCATTGTTGAATATTGTGGCAAGAGATAATTAGGGACACTTTTGTTGAACAATACCAAGCTTAGGTTACTTCATACACGGAGCTCATAATAAAACAACATATAAACGCATTATATAAAGATCTACAACTCAGGTTGTAATGTATAAAATATGAATCTTTTTTAAAACATATTCTGTGTGTTTCTTTAGGGAAAGAACCAAAGGGAATTCCATTTTCATTGGAAAGTGGTGCCCTTGTGCCCATGGATATAGAGAAGCTGTCTCCTCGTCAGTTTGCCATTTATCACTTTGGCTGCTCCATCTTGAATCTATTACGTCATAGTTGCATTCAGAAACCTTTGGTGCTTTTAATAGCAGAGAAAATCCCTAGAAGGAATATCTGTCAAGAAAAGGAAGAACTTTTTCTAGAAGATTCTTATTTTGACACAGAAAGCAAGGCCATATTTATACCAACTTCGTGTCTAGAAAATGCAGGCAACCTCATAGTGATAATCATGCATGCAGTTGCACAGATAAAATCAGGTAAAATTTGCTCGTATGTCATTCACTCACTTTTCATTGCATCAGATTACAGTCTCTCAACTATTGTCGCTAAACACCCATAACAGTGAAGGTTTTCAGGATTTCCTTGAAAGATGCACAGGTGAACTCATTACATTGAAGGATCCAGTAATTATACAATGGTTCTCAGGGGCATCCTTAGATCCTACACTGTGAGTGGTACTTGAGGACCACAGCTGAGAAACTCAGTATTAGGTAAATAACAGGTTAGAAAATAAACTGAAGATGAAAGTCATTGCCTGTTAGTGGCCACTGAGGGCATGGGTTGAGAACCTCTGATCTAGAGATCACAGTGATTCATGTTAGTTCACTAACTGAATTCCCACAATTAAACTTAATTTTCTAAACTTTAATTTATTTATAACATGTCTTTAGATAAAATCTGGGATTATAATATGAAGAGATGTTTAACTAAATATAACATCAAACAAGCCACTTTTTTAAAAATTATTTTAGGTGTAAATTTTTTAAATATATCAGTTTGTTACATTAAATAGAAAAAGGGGAGACATGCCACTTCAAACATAGTCTAGTATTAACATACTCATGTGCTTTATTTGTATCTCTTTCTGGAAACCATCCATTTTTATGTACTGTAATTTTATATTTTATATATATATATATATATATATATATATATATATATATATATATAAATCACACATAATTATATACTTGTACACAAACACATTCATGCACATGCACTCTCATATACATGTACACACCTACACACACACTCGCATATATAGACACACACACATGCACTCATAGATATGCACACATACATACACAAAAACAAACATACATTCCCCTTTTTCCCAAGAAACAAAATTTGCTGCTTTTTCTACTTCCATAAAAATATAAAATATGTATTCCTTTTTTACTACCACCAATTAATTTCATGTGAGAAAATATACTTTTTCACCGAAGTGACTGTTTGCTACAGTAGCAGCAGAGTTGTAGCTGCTTGATTCTGATAATGCTGTTGTGTCTGTGAATGTGACACCAGGTGTACCACCTTCACATTTGTAACACACTCAGTCACCACCAGCACAAGCAGGAGTGGGGGAGAGATATGGTAAGAATGGGTATCAGCAGAAATGTAATGAGGTTGTTTGGTAATATAGTAGTTTCAGAAATTCCTGCTTCTGAGTTGCCTGGCTCCCATTTCAACTCGCACCTCAACAGTATGATCAGGCTGATGTGTTCACAATGCTGGGAACTGTTGGGAGTGGCATCATCATCCTCACTACAGACTGTGGTGATGACACTTGAATTACCAACAGTTATATGGGCAAGGCAGATGCCCAACTTCCTACTTCTGTTGCTAATAATGAGGCAGCTACTCCAGCAATCACACCTCAAGGCATTTGAGGTGCACCTGGAGGAGAATGTGTGCAATCGAGATCTTTTTTGTACCCCCCCCCCCTCTGCAATCATGGGTGTGGGAACACTTTTCATTGGGGGCAGATGTCATCAACTATGTGCACACTTAGTGCAGGGGAAGGAGTGGTCTTCTTTGCACATCAGCCCTAGTAAAGCACATGCAGCATAACCAACCTGATGTATATGTGGTCAATGTGCAGCTATCCCCAAAAGAAACAAAAATCAGATGTTTCTGTGCCCATATGTCCATCCTCAATGACAAGAACAATGTAGAAGAAATAAAAATCCCACAAAAAAAGTAATGAGGTACTCCCACCAGCCCAGAATATTGATAAGGTGAACTGTATGATTGTTATCTAGTGCTAGGGTTCTAGGGTTTGGGGCCAGGCTCCTATTATTATCCCATTTGTACCCCAAGCACTCTCAATGTCCTTCTCCTTGGCATTACCACAGGCACGTCTGAAAAAAGTATTAACAGCAGGCAGAGAATCTGTAGATGTAATTATCTGCCAATGTGTCTCCACAAAATGCACACGGGATGGTGTAAAGTCCACGTATGGAAATATTGTGGAAATAGAAATAGAAGACAGGTGTTAATGGAGTATGGCCAGGCTTACCCCCAAGGAAAGATATTCCAATACCAGTGCCTGCCTTGCTATATAATTCTGGTAAAATGTTTTTCAAGGTTTGTTTACTGTGTAAATGTTAGGGACCAGGAACCAGACAGACACAAAAAATATAAAATGCAAAACACCTTTATTAAAGTAACAAAACACAAACAAAACAGAATGGTGATTCAGGAGCATAAACCAAAAGACAAGCTGGGGTCAGGAACCAAGGCGGGTACTCAGCCAAGCCAGGAGTCAGGAACACAGAAGTCAGTGATGTCAGGAACAACCAGGAGTCAGGAGCCAGAAGGATCTTCACAGGAAGCCAGGTCATACACAGAAACAGGAGCACAGGAGAATCCACAGCAGCCAGCAACAAACACAAGGACAACCAGGAAGTGAGCCAAGCTACTTTAAATACCCTGGGAGGGTTGGCTGATAACAGTCAGTTGAGTAATCACAGAGAGGTCAGCTGATTCAGCCTGACCCAGGAAAGGGAAGGCAGCAGCAATGGATAGCAGAGCTCTAGATTAGCTCCGACAGCAGAATCAACAGCAGAGTTAGAGCAGCACAGCCAAACCTTCACAGTAAATCTATTTTTTCAAGATGTATGTTACTGTGTAAGGCTTCTAACATTTTTTTCAAGCCTTGCAATGTTGCCCTTACTATGATTAATCACCACTAAGAAGCATTATGCTTTAGCTTTCCAGTGCCATTACAGATGAGCAATGTACATGTTGCACTAATCCTGTCCAAAAGGGCAGTCCAGTTCCAAAAATGACAGGCAAGTCCTGTGGACAAACAAAAAGCACAATGATTTATTTTATGGATAGTCACTTCTCAGAAGCATCACATGTAGCTCTCCATGTTCCTATGTTATTTTATGGAGCCTAGTCACTAAGATTTCTTCAGCTCTGGAGATCTTAGTGAATAGGCTCCATAAAATAATATAGGAACTTGAGACTTCATGAACTGGAGAAGGCATCACCACTTTATCCCCTCTTTATCACCGTTTTGTGAATCTCCCCCATTGACTCCTTACTCTCAGTGCTAGGGAAGCCAGCTGCACCTCAATTACAAGGCATAAAAAAGGCCAGAACATGCATCTGGGGTTAGCTGGTATTTCCTGTGCAGATGGGACTTGCCTGTCATTTTGGAACTGGACTGCCCTTTTGGGCAGATTAGCCTAAAATGTATGTTGGAAATGCCTCCTCTATAATGGTATTAGACAGCTCAAATGTGATGCTCTTCAGCGGTGAGTAACTGCAGAACAGGCAACATTGCTTAAATTTGTTCTCAGAGCCTGTGGCTTAGGATATCTCAGTGGGGTGCAACATATACCATCAATTCTTTGTAACTCTAAGACACGCCTATAGTTAAAACTTCTATTTTCTACAAAAGAATAGGTCAGCTTGTCAACCACCAACATTTTTGGCAGTTTTGCTGTTACACAGGGATACATTTGTATAATTTGTGTGCTTATTTTTACGTCTTCCTAAGAACTCATTAAATGTCACTTAGCAGCACATAGAAATGTACTGGTAGAGGTGGTACTTTGCATTTCTTCAAGTAGTACAAGATATGGATGTTATTATTGAAGAAAATGTTGTTCTACTCTCTTTGATATTTACAACACTACTATTATATGCCTCTTGTCCCCAGTGCACTTTTAAGAGGGCTTCTACTGCTCCTAATCGTTGCATGTCTCACGTGCTTCTCCCAATCAGACCTGCAGGTATACTTTAGTTGAGATCTCAATGAGGATAGGCCTAGATATGATTCTGCCTTCTGACTGCTCACATGTTTTTTTTTTAGAGAGAACAAATTATTCGGTAACTTTGGGTACATAAAGGGTTTAAAAAAGCAAATAAGTGGAATTTGGAAGTATCAGGTATATAGTATAGAAAAAGTACTTGTGAGTTGTGCTTGGAAATATAGAGTTATAAAAACAAAGTATTGGGTACATGATTCAAAAACACAAATTATTTTTATTAATTTTTTTCTTCCCTCATCTGTTTGTGGGTGTGAGTGCTTGACTTGAAAAAAGGGATCCATCTGTGTGTAGTCCTGCTTTATAAGCACGTGGCTAACAAGTGGAGTTTGAAAGAATCAGGTGAAAAATTTACAAAAAGAACTTTGGTTTGATACTATGCCTACCAGTAAAACTGCTGGTAAGGCAAAAAAAAAAACCAGAGGGAGAAACCCACTTTTGTACCGCAGCTATTCTATAGCTGGCCCGGTACTTGTACCAAAATCCACATTGTGGCCCAACGTTCTTTGTTGATTTTTGTTCCCACAACAGCGTCACCCTCCCCAAACCTGCAAAACACTAACCCTACACTACCCCTAACATGACACTTCTTCAATACTACCTCTAACACTATCCTAACACCCAGAAATATAACACTTACCTGTCATCCACTGTCCTTCTTCTTCAATCTTCTGTCTTCTCTTTTTTTGTGTAAAATCTGTTTAAAAAATCATCCAATGAAAGTGTATTTGTAAAAAAAAATAAAAATGCCCCCAAGAGATGACACAGTTAACTGTTTGAGTGTTGGGGTTAAAAGATGTATGGCATAGCTCTCCAAAGTTAGAGAGCGTCAGTCAGTATGTCAAAAAGTAATTATTTTTGGTGATGTTAAAAATTTTTCCAAATTGTTGTAAAATGACCTCTGCCCCTGGCTCTGCTGATGGTGACAGGCATGCATATGGTCACAGATACCCCCACCCCCATACGTATCAGTCCATTGCCCGGGTCCCAATGAGGGAATTTGAGGGAATGAGGGAGTGTGATCAGGCCTAAACTTTAGGCAAAAAAAATAAGAATGAGAGAAAGGTGATCAAAACTTAAAATAATTAACATGGGTGTTATATACAGAAGAAATGTAGACCTGGCACAGATGACAGTATCACCGGTGTGAGAATGCATATGTGGGTGGGATAAAGTAGGAGCTAATAAAAAAATCTACAAACCACCTGCTCTATCAGCAGCTTCACCCAGGCAAAATAGTGCATCTATATTGAGGGCCCAGTTATGTAGTTACTTAGTAGTTTAAGTTGAAAAAAGACTTGCACTCATCAAGTTCAACCCTTTTCCTATTCCTGTTTACCATCGTCGATCCAAAATAAGGCCAAAAAAAACCCTCAATACAGCAATTTCAAATTCTGCTTTGAATGGGGGGAAACATTCCTTCTTGATTCCAAATGGCAATCAGATTTCCCACTAAGTCCACTTCTTCACTAGTTATTATTGCAATGAGTTCAGGGATCTTATTCCCTAAACTGCGGGCATTTGTACACATGGCTCGAAGTCATAGACATACCTTGATCAAATTCATCTGTGCAATGCTGTGGGGGGCAATTGGTTTTATCCTGTATCATTCCATTGTCCCCATCTAGTAGTTTAAATATCTGTTAACAAAACTTCTGAATTGCTTGCTGAGAACCTCTGTTCCCTTTTGAGAAAAATGCAAACCATCCTTTTTGTACAGTTCCTTGTTACATCAAATAGGGTTGGTGTGAGAAATGAAGCCAAATCCATGTTTTTGGCCCCACTTCCCTAGCCATGAATTAAAATCTCTAATTCGCTGTATCCTACCATCATCTTCCTTATACACTGGTAGAACCTCTAAAACAGATACAGTGGAAGCAACTTGCTTACATAGCTTCTTAAAAACATATTTTACCACACTCACCTCAATAGAAGCCAAATAATTTGTCCCTAAATGGACTATGACATTCAACTCTCCATTTTGTCTTGCTTCCTTAACAATTTTTAAAATTCTTCTTCTATCTCTGTGAGCTGTGGCACCAGGAAGACATCTGACTTGTTTGCAACCAGTCACGCCTCTTAATATAGAATTCCCCAATCAATAATAGTTGCTTCCTCTGAAAGTAGTTTTCACTTCTTACCTTTGTCAGTTTATCAGTAGTTGCAGTCTGATTTACCTGTGAATTACAGACTGGTGAACCAGTAGTCTCTGCTTCTGGAGTTGTTCCAATATTAAGTCAGTGTTTTGAAAGTGCAGCAAAATAATTATGAAGAGGCACAGGCTGTGGGACATGCCTCTTGTCCACAACTCTTATGCTTCTAGAACCAACTGGTATTTGTTTCTTTTGTATTTGTGTGGAGCTCACAGACATCTTGTAGATTTCAGCCTTCAAATTATCAATTTCCTGCTGTAAAACAGAAAATTGCTGATAAATTGGACAACTTCTGAATCTCCGAAAGGTTTCCTAGGGGAAAAAAGCAAAACATCCATTGCACTGCAACATGCCTGACATGTTAACAGCACTAATGTAATCAGTTGATAAAGACTAAAGAGTAAAATACCTTCAGATTTTGCAGTTGTTTTCTAACTTTAATCACCACAGATCACCTCCAGATTATCTCCAGAATATCTCCTTGTACACTTACAATTGCTCACTTTCAATTGCTGTACTGCCCAGCTATTAATTAGCCCAGCTAATAACAAACCTACCTTTATACACAGAAGGCAACTCCCATTAATTAGCAAAACAGTATGTAACTAGATCTAACAGGTACACATCAAACCCAACCACCGCAATGACTCAGTGTTGAGTTTCAGTGTTTAGATTCCTTACCCATTATCTAATCAGCCCTGAATCTTGTCTACAGGTAGTAATTAGGAATAGATTCATAAAATTCTTACCTATGAAATAGAAGAATAGATATCATGAAAATGGATACAAAATAGATCTCTAGAATATCTCCTTGTACACTTTTAATTTCTCATTTTCAATTGCTGTACTGCCAATTAATTAAAAAACTTGTTGTAAGTGGAACTTTTCAAGTAGTTCTAAAGTTGTAAGTGGAGTGCCACAGGGTTCAGTCGGGCTGAATGAATTTTAATTTGTTTATTAATGATATAGAAGTGGGATTAGAAAGTAATGTCTCAGTCTTTGCTAATAACACTAAACTGTGGAAATACATACAGAAATAGGATGTTTTTATCTGCAGAAGGATTTAGATAAACTGAATGAATGGGCAGAAAAGCGGCTGATGACATTTAATGTAGATAAATGTAAGGTTATTCATTTGGACTGTAAAAACAAACATGCTACATATACAATATATGGGAAACCACTTGGGGAGTCCTTATTAGAGAAAGATTTAGGAGTACTGATAGACAGACTTCATAGCAGTGTGCAGTGTCACTCAGCTGCTGGAAGAGCATATATGGTACTATGTTGCATAACAAGGGGTAAAGATGCATGGGATTCAGATATAATTCTACCTCTATATAAATCCTTGGAAATGCCTCATCTAGAATATGGAGTATAGTTTTGGGCACCAGTTCTTAAAAAATACATTACTGAGCTGGTAACATGCTGTGAAGTGCAACAAAACTGATAAAGGGATAGGAGGATCTGAGTTATAAAGAGAGACTAGACAAACTGGGTTTGTTTACATTAGAGAAAATGTCTAAGGGCTGATATGATTACCATTTACAAATATATTTAAGGTTAATAGGTACTATTTACTCAGAGCTGAGCTAGAGGTCATCCATTAAGACTAGAGGAAAGGTGCTTTTGAATAAAACAAAGGCTAGGATTTTTTACAGCAAGGACAGACTCACGATGTTGTGCTTGTAGATACTTTAACTGCCTTAAAAAAGTAATGAATAAAGATCTAGCATAGAACAGTATTGAGAATTATGACAGATGGCTTCAAAGCAGATAGGATGTTGATCAGGGAACTATCTGACTGCCATTCAGAGTCAGGAAGGAATTTTTTGTTGTTGTTTTTGGACTTAAAGGGATAGTAATACTTTAATATTACTAATACACATAGTGTAGCTCTTTAAAAAAATAATTTAGTTGCTCCCAGGTTCATCTGTCAAACCTTTATGGTTTGAGAGAAAACCATAAGCAAAGTTCCCCTCCCTCCCCCCTTCCCTGAAGTCAGCGTTGTACTGACTGCAGGGATATCCGTTTTAATTTTTCATCAGGAAGCTCTGCAGCAAAGCCGCAATCGAGTTAGTAAAAAAAAAAAAAAAATTCACTGAAACGGTCTTCTACGTGTGCTTGCAAACCAAGCACATGTAGAAGACCGTTTCAGTTAAATAATTATTTTTCACTAACGTGATCTCGGCTCAGCTGCAGAGCCGCCTGATGCAAATAAGACCTGATTTCCCTGCAGTCAGTACAATGCTGACTTCAGGGAAGGGGGAGTTAGGTTTGAGAGATGAACCTGGGGGCAATTTAATTATTTTTTAAAGAGCTACACTATGGAGATTAGTAATATTAAAGTATTACTATCCCTTTAATGGGCTTATGTCTTTTTTTCAGCCTTATCAACTATGTTACTATAGATATATACAAAAAGATTGAATCTTACAGTATGTGAAAATATATTTTCTTTTGGACAGTCACATATTATGAAACCTTCACTGAGGTTCACCAATTCAGTGGAGAAAATGTAGTCACAAAGAGAAAGTGACTACTAAAGCAAATGCTATTATAGTCAAATCATTTTTAATTTGGCCAGTTAATTTTTTAAATTAATAATTCTTGTGGAATTTCACAATTTTTGTATATAATTTTAATTATTTCTTAATGCCATTAGTATGTGTCCTCCAGATTATTTTTCGCAAGTGATATCAATGGTTACAATTCTTGCATAATTCTAAGTCTTTTTGCATACCATGCCTTTAAAGGGATAGTAATTCCCCGAACAATGTGACGCCAAAATACAGCAATCATACAAACATACTGAACTCACTTAGACCCATCTCTCAAACCTTTATGGTTTGAGAGATGTAAGGCAAGACAGACCTCCGCTCTCTCCCCCTTCTGCCTGACGAGCTGTAAAGCTGTCAAAGGCAGAATCCGGTTGGCCGACTTTTGGCGTTTCTGCAGGAGCTCTGACATCTAGATATCTCCATATAATTACTTCATCGGAATGGTCTACAACATGTGCTTGCAAGCCAGGCACACGTTTTAGACCATACCCATGAACTAATAATACGGAGATATCTAGATGACAGTGCTCCTGCAGAGCCGCCGTCTGGTGCTGGAAGCAGGATCTCATGACGTACAGCTGTACAGCAGACGTATGAGAAGGGAGAGGGAGCGGAGGTCTGTCTTGCCTTACATCTCTCAAACCATAAAGGTTTGAGAGATGGGACTAAGTGAGTTCAGTATGTTTGTATGATTGCTGTATTTTGGCGTCACGTTGTTCGGGGGGGTTACTATCCCTTTAAGGCATATTGAGCCCATGTCATATAGCTTTTGCAATGAATTTCCCGTGCTTGCAGTCTTAAGTTATTAAAATGACTGACAAGAAATGGAATGTGTCTAAGCATCTCTATATGTGACAGCTTCTGTGTTGGCCAAGTCATTGCATTTGCTGCCAGCACAACTCTTACTCATAACTGATACACACTTGGTACTTTCCTCTTTTGTAGGGTTTAATCACAAATCTGTTCAACCTGAGTTCCTGAAGTGTATCAATGAAGTTGTCAGTGCATTGGCAGTTGCTTTCTTCCATTCCTGGAATAAAGAGAGAATTTCAAGTGAAACTGTTAAAAAACATATGGTAAGCAGGACTATGAAAATCCCCCTCCAGATTTATGTGTGAATCCCTCATCCTATGTATTTGTATAAAATTAACAATTTATATGAAAATATGTAACATACAAATAAAAAAGTGAATGAAACATATTTATAGAATAAATATGCTAAACTTTGTGATCAGTTAAAGAAATAAGACAAATAGTTCACTGAAACCAATAATAAGACATAATTAAAACAACCCATTTCAATTTAAACAAAAATGTATTAATACACAATATGTTATGGATAATGGAAAGGAACTGTGGTGATAAGAGAAGAGATGGAATTCAAAAGCTATAATTTAAGATAATGTAAAACAGTATATACTATACTGATACAAATATGGACTAAAATGTAAATGGTGAATAAGTTACTCTTACATCTCTGCTGAAATACCACAGTTAAAAGCATCAATACCTCCACTATACACACTGCTATATGTGTGAAATAGACAAAATACTCAGCATCAAAATTTGGTAGGATACTATAATGTACATCTAAAATTTTGCTGATTGACAAAACAATACAATTGTTTGCCGTAGGATTAGAACACTTTATCAAAAAATAGTCATATGTGAATCTTAGGCTCCCAATTAGGTGTGGGCGAAAAGTGGGAAAAAATTCCCGTATGACTTTTCACAAAAACTGGACAATTTTTCTCTTTTTTCATGAAAGATTTTGCATTTTTGCCAATGCAAAATTTTTCTCCTATTTGCCTATTTAAAAAAATGTTTTGCCTATATTTCCTATGGGTACTACATTTCTCACTAAATATTACTTCATCTGAGGGTTGTAGTTAAGAAATAAGTGGCTGAAAGTCAAAAGTTGTGATTCCTACAAGAATGTATGCCTTGAAAAATGTGTTACCATACAGAGTGCATTTGTCCTTTGCCCACAACACTAACTTGCATACGTAACACTGGCATATATTCATGATGGTGATGTCAAGTAATAACAAAAATAAAATACAATGTACAATGTGGCAGATGTGTATTGTAGTAGTGGTGTTGGAGGGGGACTGGCTGGTATGGTGTGATTTTTGTGTATCCTTCTCAGATTATTGACACACATTATGTTTCTGTCTAGCAGTGGTCCCAAGTGGGGTTGATGGTGGCATCCCTTCTTCACATCCCTCCTCCTCCTCATCTATGCTGCTATTAATATATTTGTCCTGGCTTTCTCTGTCATGTGTGGTTTCTACTACCTAATACTCAGATGGTATGATATGTTGGTTCATTTTTAAGAATGTTAGTCTCCCAACATTGCTGCTTGATAGCCACAACCTACAGTCATTGATAATGTAACCAGCAGCACTGAAAATCCTCCCAGACTCTTCTTGGAGGACAACTAAGGGTTACCACTGCAGTACTTGTCAATGCTGGCCACATACACTACTTTGTTTGCCAGTAGTCCATGGGGTCATTGTTTCTGCCTAGAACATAGCTATCCTGCAAATATGCAGAAACCATCACATGCAGTGGGACCACTTCTAGGAGTTATACAGTGTTCCTGTGTGTCAGTTACCAAAGAGATGTGTCGCCACCACCATCACCACCACCAATGTTGGGCTTTTACTACCCCTCCTGAGACCCATGAATTGTCCTGTGTTCTGAATGGGATATTATGGTTGATGACATAGCTGCTTCTGCTGGTTAAAATGCTTTGCTGCCTTCCTTTTCACTATACTGTATAGATGTTTTTTGTGCCCTCACTTACTCCCTCTCATCCTCCACAATGCAACCCTCTACTCAATCAATAAGCATATCTCAATATTCCTTGACAGCATCCGATTTCTCAGAGAGTTGCCCTGATCATCATGACTTGTGACAAACTGCTAAAGGCCCTTTGGCAGAAATTCTGAAATTTTGTGTTTGAAGTGGAGGTCCAGTAAAGTGGCAAAAATGTATTCATCATTAATTTTAATGGACATTAAGCAAGGATCTTGTTCAAAACACTCTAACATGTCCTTTACTAGCTGGTGCATGTCTGTGTTGTCATTATGGTAAGAATCTTCAGCCATGCTCCTCATGTTTTCTGCAATAAAATATCAGTGGTAGAATTTCTCTAATTCCTGCCCCAATGCGACTCACCAGCATTGTTGCCTCCTCAAAGGGTTTCAGCTGATTATATACATCACACATAAGATGCCATTGACCAAGTGACAAAGAGGCTCCCTCCAAAGCCTTCCAGTTTTTCATGGTGTACACGCTAATAGCCTTATTCTGCTTGCTCTAACATGTACATCATGGAATTCCACCTGGCAGGGACCTCCATTTTCAGCTGGTGATGGTGCAGGTTTTTATGCTCTTGTATGGAATATAGAGTGTTGGGTGCACTGTAGGAGCAACTAAAATGGGCACAGATTTTGTGGGCAATAGTAAGCATCTCTTTGAGGGTTTCGGATTCTGCCAGGAATCTGGTCACAACTAAATTTAGCACATGGGAAAAGCAGGGCAAATGCATGCCAGTATCTTTTGGTCTTAGCAGTAGTGTGCAGTGCCAGCTGGTGGCGACAAAGTCTATTGTCTCCCATTACTCCCAAATCCTTTTCATAAGTAGATTTCCACAAAGAAACACAATTTAAACTATATTTTGCATTTTTATTAGTATACCCACTCACTGTCTAGCTTCCTAATAAAGAATAATGCACTGACCACACATGGCAATGTGGTGGGGAGTAATCGGATGCAATGCATCAGGGAGCATCTGGGGACATTCCATCCCACAAGAAATAATAAACTGGTGGTGGAAACACAGTAACTTAGGTAGAAAAAAGACTTGCGTTCATCTAGTTCAACCCTTTTCCTATTCTTGCTTACCATCGTTGATCCAAAAGAAGGCAAAAAAAACCCCCTCAATACAACAATTTCAAATTATACCTTGAATGGGGGGAAAAATACTTCTTTATTCCAAATGGCAATAAGATTTCCCCTTGGAACAGCAAGCACTAACTAAATATTAATCTCAATACTAACATACATATCCCTCTATGTTCTGCTCTTTTAAAAAAGTATCCAGGCCCTTTTTAAAGGCATCTAATGTATTCGATAGCACCACCTCCTCAGGTTGTGAATTCCCTACCTTTATTGTCCTTACAGTAAAGAATCCCTTCCGTTGTTGCAAATGAAATCTCCTTTCCTCAAGTCTAATCAGGTGACCCCTTGTCCTTTGTACTGTTCTGTTAATGAACAGGTCTTTGGAGAGCCCTTTGTATGGTCCCTGAACATATTTATATAATGTTATCATATCCCCTCTAAGACGCCATTTCTCTAGTGTGTACAAGTTTAACTTTTCTAGCCTTTCTTCATAACTAAAACTTTCCATTCCACTTACTCGTTTTGTAGCCCTCCTCTGCATTCTCTCTAGTTTCATAATGTCCTTTTTTTCAGAAAGGGCGCCCAGAATTGAACAGCATATTCTAGGTGGGACTTAACATGGACCTGTAAAGAGGCATGAGAATATCTTCCTACCTTGAGTCAATACCCCTTTTAATACATGCCAGTATCTTATTGGCCTTTGTAGCTGCCAGCTGGAACTACACGCTACTGCTGAGTCTATTGTCTACCATTACTCCCAAATCCTTTTAATTAGTAGAGTTCCCCAAAGAACCACCATTTAAAGTATATGTTGCATTTTTATTATTATACCCAAAATGCATAACTTTACACTTGTCTATATTGAATCTCATTTGCCATTTGCCTGCCCAGTTACTCAGTTTGTCCAAATCCTCTTGTAATGAAGACACATCCAGTTCAGACTTTATTACCCTACTTAATTTTGTGTCATCGGCAAACACTGATACATGGCTCCCTATGCCCTCTGGGAGATCATTAATAAACAAATTAAAAAGAAGAGGACCCAGGCCAAATCCCTGGTGTACTCCACTTATCACGTTTGTCTAGTTGGAGAACTTCCCATTTACTACTACTCTTTGTATTCTTTCAGCTAATTTCCAATCCAAGCACAGATGTTTGCCCCTAAGCCTATTTCATTCAATTTATACAGTAACCTCTTGTGTGGAACCGTATCAAATGCCTTGGAAAAGTCTAAATAGATCACATACCCCGCCGCTACCCAATCTATATTTGTACTCACTTTTTCATAAAATGCAATCAAGTTAGTTTGACAAGACCTGTCTTTCACAAGACCATGTTGGCTCCTGCTAATGATATTCCTGTTCAAGATGAATTCTTGAATATATTCCCTTAACAACCCTTCAAACAGTTTCCCTGTTTAAATTTGGGCAACACATCTGCTTTACGCCAATCCGTGGGCACCATACCTGAAACAAAAGAATCCCTGAAAATCAAAAATATTGGTCTGGCCAGGGCCTGGCTTAGCTCTTTAAAGGGATAGTAATACTTCGTTTTAACTTTATTTTATTTTGTAGGCATTAAAAAAATATGAAGAATGATAGAAGTCTTATCTCTCAATCCTTTATGGTTTAAGAGATATTCACAAGCAAAGTTTCCCCCTCCCACCCCTTTAACCTAGTATAAGCCATCTCTTCTCAGAAGGGGAATCTGGTTGTAAGACCAGACAGATAACAGCAGGGGACAATCTTCTTACAATTAAAACAATGAAAGCCCTGCCCCCCTTGACAAGTTTTTCAGGTTTTTCCCTTATCTTAATTGAAGATTGTCCCTCTCTGCAGTCTACCTGGGCACCTCCCTTCTGCTCTGGGTGAAAAGTGTTACATCAGTAAAAGGGGCGGGAGGGGGACACTTTGTCATTGAATTACTCTTGAACTACAGCTCTGACAGAATTGAAATAACACTCTCCAAAGTCCAAATACTATGATGATTAATTAGAGCTGCTTTTATTATGAAACATTACTATCCCTTTAAGTACCTGTGGGTGTATACCATCCGGCCCTGGGGCTTTGTCTACCTTAACATCATTTAATTGTTTTAACACTTTTTCTTGTGTCAGCCAATCCAGTGCTTCTTGTGACTGTTCTGTAAAAGTAGTTTGCAGGTTCTTGTCCAAAAATTTTTTCAGTCTAGGTAATTGAATCAGCTTTTTACAGGTTTGTTGGCATTTTTATATTTTGCAAATGCCTCTGCTGATCCTTCAGCTTTATAATGTTTAAATGCCGCTTTCTTGTTATTTATTTCATGAATTACTTTACTGGTTAGCCACATTGGTTTTAATTTGATTCTATTGTATTTGTTTCCAAAGGGGATACTTTTATATGTATATTTTTGCAAAGTTATTTTGAAGGCATTCCAGTTAACTTCTGTGTTTTTTCCAGAAAATATTCTGTCCCAGTCAATGAGACCTAGGGATGAATTAAACCTGCTCAAGTTGGCCTTTTTAAAGTTCAGTGTTTTGGTGGAACCCATACCAAATTGCTTTTTTGAATTAATATCAAACAATACCATGTTAATTAATTGTTTTTACTAAGTCTTCTTGTTGTCACATGTGGAGTGGATAAAGACCATAGTGGCAACAGTATTTGATTTTTTGGCTGATGGTTTTACATTGCCGACCTAAGCATCAAGGTGATTGTAGCTGTGCAATTTGTTTGTTATGAGAGCAGATGCGTCAATTGTTCCCTTCCTATTTTTCAAAATGTTTCTCTACACACACTGTACAGTGTGTGCACATTGCAATTGCTGATGAAAAGAACAGTTCCTTCCTGTTCTGGAGGGAAACATTAGTATTCCAACACACCCATGCTTTTGGAGGAGGAGCAGGATGAGAATTATTGACAAACTTCTTTTCTCCAGATACACCTGAAGTGGTGGGAGCTTGTTGTGGTGCTGCTGCCTCAACAGCACAGGAGCAAGTGGCAAGTGCAACCATCATCTTACCATCACCTCTCTCATATTATTGCTGATGATCACAGTCCCTTGGACAACTCAGAAGCAATAATTACAGCACTAGGAAATGCCAGAATGACACCAGTGGCATTTGCCAATCCGCAACATACCATCACACACTGCTGGCACTAGGCAATAAGGGCATATATTTTTTGGCAAGCCTGAGTCCTACAAACCAATTTTTGTCAAGGCTTGTGTTTGGCAATGTCATGCTTAAATCCAGCAAAATAGTTTTTCTCGGGGCTTGTGTTCAGGGCTTGTATTTGACAAGCCTAGGTCCTGCAAAACTATTTTTCTTAGGGCTTATGTTTGGCCAACCTGAGTCTTGCACGCATAAATATTTTTCAGGCTTTTCATAAGCCTTCTACTATGCTGGATAACCATTATTTGTAAAGAGAAAAAAAGGGTTACAACCTACAATTAATGTGGCAGATGTGTCTATCTATCTATCTATCTATCTATCTATCTATCTATTCATCATGATTCCTACAGAAAATATCATAATTTAGCATAATGTAATCTTGCATCATTTCTCAGCTTATTGACACACATTATCCATCAGTTATAGCAGTGGTCCCAGCCTTTCACATTCCTCATCCTCTGAGTTGTTGTTAATAATACATGTGCCCTGGCTTTCTCTGTCATGTTTGGTTTCCTCCAGTTCTGGCACCTGATACTCAAATGCTATTAGCCATGTCCTACAGACTTTTACAATATGATCTGCTGCACTGAAAACCTGCTCATACTCAAAAGTTGCTGGTGGCTAACTAAAGGTTTCAGTGGTTGTTCATGTCAGTCCTGGCCACACACACATTGTTTTGTTTGCCAGTAGTCTATAGGGTCATCGTTTCTGCTGAGAAAGTAGCTATCCCGCTAGCATGCTGAAACCATCTCACTTGCAGTGGAATCACTCCTAGAAGCTACACTGTGTTCCTGTGTATCAGTTACCAACCCATACTCTTCCAGAGTCTCATAGAGATGTGGCACTACCGCCACAATTGTTTGATTGCAGCCCCTGAGACCCATAGATCACATTGTGTTCACAAATATGCTAGGAATTTGTTGTTCTGGTAGATGCTGGTGCTCCTGCTGCTGCTGGTATAAACCCTTTGCTGTCTTCCTTTTCACTTTCTTTTCTAGTAGTGTTTTGGCCCTCACTTTCTCTCTCATCCTCCACAATGCAAAGCTTCACTAGGTCTATAAGCATGTTGTTATATTCTGTGATTGAATCTGATTCCTCAGAGAGATGCTGCTGATTATCATGAGGATTTGGCAGAAATTCTGACAATTGTGTTTAAAGTGGGGGCCCAGCAAAGTGAGAAGAATATATTCCTCATTGCTTTTAATGGACACTGTGCAAGGATCTTGCTCAAAGCAAGCCAACATGTCCTTTACCAGCTGGTGCATGTCTGAGTTGTCATTATCGTAAGATTCCTCAGCCATGCTCCTCAGTTTTTCCTGCAGTAAATATTTAATTGGAAGAATTGTGCTAATTTCTGATCCAACAGATAACCAACATGGGTGCCTCTTCAAATGGTTTTAGAAGCTCACATACTGTACATCGCACTTTAGTTGCCATTATCCAGGCAACAGAGACTCCCTCCAAAGCCTTCCATTTTTGCCTTGTGTACTCACGAATGAACTTCTTCTGCTCATACAATAATCTAGCATCTACAAAGTATAATTCTACCTGGTAGGGACCTTCATTTTCAGCTTGTGATGGGGCAGGTTGTTACACTCTTGTATGGAGTAAAATGCATTGTGTGCACTGTATGAGCTAAAATGGGCACTGATTTTTCAGGCGATATTCAGCATCTCTCTGGAGTTCTTCGATTCTGCCAGGAATCTAGACATAACTAATTTATGGACATGGGCAAAGCAGGGTACACAACACCAGGTTTTAAGGAGCGAGGTACAAGCCATTCTTCTATCACCTGCTCTAGTTCACTTAATATATCTGTGGATTTGTGGGACTGTCTCTCTAAAAACTGAATGCACAAGGTGGCATGTAGGTGGTATTGTTACGGTACCTCTGTGGCAGCTTCTCAAGCCGACTGCAGCTTTCATCCGGAGACTCCGGCCGCATTGTTTGTCTGGCGGCTCCAGCAACATGCTGTCTATGTGGCTCATCCGCTTCCTGCTTCTGGGCGCTGGTGCCTTCCCCCACTGTAGTGGCCGGATGAGGTCATCATGGGCACACGTTCAAGAGCATGTATGTGCTCTCCATTTAAAAGGGCAGTGGTGCAATTGTTGGCTTCTCCTCTTCCTGGCTGTAGGGTACTTGTACTGCCTGGACACTATGCTCAGTCGCCCTTTCGTGGTATCCAGTGCAATTTGGCTTGAGTTAGTGTATTACCTGGTTCCGACCTCTGTCTCTGTCTGACTACTCTCCTTGTGCATGACCCCGGCTTAGTCTGATATCCCTTCTGGTGTGGACCTGCGGCTCTGGTAGACTACCTCCTCTGTGTATGACCTCTGGCCTGTCTGACTATCCATTCTGGTGCTGACCTGTGGCTCTGACTACCCGCTCTGTGTATGATCCTGGCTAGTCCGATACCCAATCTGGTGCAGACCTGCGGCTCTGGTTGATTATCTGTTCCGGCTTGTCTGACTACCCACTTTGGTGTTTCCTGGGGCTCTGTCCACTGCGTACCCATCATACCAACGCTTCAGCAGATATCCTTTCTGGTACTATCAGTGGCTCTGGCAGATTTCTCCTTGCTCCCATCTGTTAACTGGTGCCTTCAGGTGCGAACCTGTGGCACAGTTAGTTCTTACTCAGGAACGTGGACTGTGCAGGTACGGACCTGTTGTAGACTGTTCAAGTGCACACCTATTGTAGACTGCTCAGATGCAAACCTGAGGCTGCCTATTTCCTCCCTATTGCCTATAGGGGTCCAGTTCTATACCCCAAGCAGTGCTATCCTTCCTGACATTGATGAAGATTGTTTTTGTGTACTTACTGTTGCAGAGTATTCCTTTACGTTGTGTATCTTAATAAAGATTGTGTTACCTACAGTACTGGTCCAGTTCTCTTTCTTACTAACCGTGACAGGTATGGACTATCCTGCTGCTGCCTTTTAATCATACTGCCAGAACCAGAGGCGAGATTACTGGCTGTCACTTGATGCTGTAATCTTGTGTTGCCCACTGGTGATTGGAGGGAACTTAGGGTGGGAATTTGACAAACTGCATCCTCCTCAGAAGGAGAGAGATCACCATCATTTATTGCAGAAGCTGTAGCAACAATGGCTGTTTTTAGACTACCACTTTACTCACACATCCCTGCACTTCTCCTAATCCTTTCACCCTTGTCCTACCCCTTGTGCATTTGCTTGACATTACAGTAAACACACAGACACACAGTAGCTGAATAAAGTATACAATAGAACAAATTGTGTGTGATGTCTTTCCCTGGCCATCTACAAAATACTATACTTGTCTAGTATCAGTCTGCTTCAGTCACAGCTCACGTCAGGGTCCCGTCTCTGTCTTCTATCAATTTTAAAAAAATAATGATAATTAAATGTCCTCCCTATCACTGTCGCTGTCAACAAAAAAAACACACTCCCTGTTCAACTGCTTCTTTCCCCATACTCCCTTAGTATGGAGATAACAGTGTTATCAAGAAGTAACTTGGATCACAGCCCTGACACAGAGGAAGTATCTACTTGGTCACACAATATTTTGGGGTATTTAGGGTAAACCTATTTTGTTCCCTTCTCACACCACCAGCCTCCCCTGGCACAGAGACCACATCCAGGTTAGGAAGAAACTTGGATCACAGCTGCCTGTATCTTCCCAGTCAGTCATACAGAATTTTGGGCTCCAACCTCCTTTCTCCCTTCCTGTCCCCATAGACCCCCAGACTCCCTTATTAGAGAGAATAAGATTCCCTAAACTAAGTTTCAACTCCACTTTATTAGACTGTCTTCTCTAGCTCAAAAACATGCTTCTTCCTCTTCCTTTCAGAAACACAGAATGGCATGCTGTGGGAACCTCACACTCTTTTAAAAAACACAAAAGATATGTAGGAAGAAATGCTAAACCATTTTCCCTATTAATCCTTCTAATTGGAAAGTACCACTTCAATAGGTATGGAGAAAAAAAGAAAACTATCTTTAAGGCACTAACTGATCTTCCATTAAATCAAAAACTAGAAGTGACTCGTGCAATTACCCCTCCAATCGATCCACCGTCAAAACTAATATAGAACTGATTAATAGTCAAGAAAAAGTTCTCATAAAGTAAAAATGAAGAAAAAAGGAAAAACAAAAAAAATATTTATTGTTAAAAGTCCCTCAGGACCAATATGACATCCTCAATCCCTGTATGGCATCTATGAGCAAGAGTTAATGTACTCATGGGGTAAATATCATATTGGACCAATCTATAGCAAGCTACACACATATATAATATCTCTTGGTTCCAGGCATATAGCCATCCGAAACCTCATGTGTTGATGATAGTAATGTATAAGGATATGAATCGGATGATCCAGTAATATCAGCCTATGGAATCATCATTATTCTCAACGCGACCCTGTCATGGACAGACTACTTTTTCAGATCAATTCCTTAATTGAAAATACCATTTTCATCATAACATTCATACAACACAGCCAGTTGTGACTGACTAGGTAACAGGAACAAAAAGGAATGTTCTGCGCCTTAATCAAAACCCTAAACCCTATAAATCACCCCTGTTCCACAATATCAATCACACATACTGTAGATGTGTGTATATGTTTATATATATATATGTGTATAATATATACACACACAAACGTAATGTTACACAGAGAAGTGTGATGCATAGAATTGTGAACATAACAAAAGGAGGCCGAAAAATGTGTGCATGAATTCGTCAGCAAACCAAGTTCTATGACATCACTTTAATAGTAAAGCCTCTTAAATGGAAATGGGCAGGCCTGATTGATAGAATTCATGATGGTAGATGGCCCAGACACATTTTGTATTGCATTCCAAAGGATATTAAATGCCCAAGAAGAAGACCAAAAACAAGATGGGTAGATTAAATTACCAAATTTGTTGTACACGGTGGCAACAAAAGACACAACACAGAAGTTGTTGGAGACATCCTGCAGTGGATGAAGGGGCAGAAGAAGATGATGATATATATACACTATATACATATTTACTGTATATACTCTATGTCTGTGTGTGTCCCCAGCATGAAACATCTCATTAACTGTGTTTTTCTATTATTATTAGTCAAGAACTATTGATATATAGGCTTTGATTCAATAAAGTACAGTAAAACTGCCATTACCACAAACAAAGCCCAACGATCGTTAGTCATATCTGACTTACATAGCATTCAAAACTTAGTTGATAAGAATGGCTAACAAGTGGAGGCCAAAAAAGTTCCTGTAGCTCAAAAACCTGCATCATACCTTTTTTCACCTCACATATGTCCCAATCAGTTGATAATTAAATTACAATATGTCTAATGCAAAGGAAAAAAATAAGAGTCAATGTTATTACAACACACGAAGTATCAAATACATTCAAATATACCTATATATACCCCAAAATAATGACTTGCCTTCTTTGTGAATTGAGTTTTTGCGAGCTAGAGCTCAGGACCCAGGAGCGGAGGTTAGCCATAGAGAGAGGAGCATACATTCAAGTGAGGTAGAAGGAAATGGGAACGCAGTATCTGACATGAGGACGATAGGACCCTTCAGACTACCGGTAACTGCATCATTCCATAACTAGACACCACACAAACTCTTATACCTAGTACAGCCCAACACAGTGACAGATGAATACGTGGCCAGCATTGATTAACACAACATCACTAACACAGCACTGACAGGGTTCAAACAAGGACAGATTATTGTACAATCAAAGCAGAAATGTGAAGGCTTAAGCAGGACAAATCTTGTCCAAGTCCAGGTTTAACTCCCTCATTGCTGTGTTGATCATTATACCCACAAAACAAAAACAATGCTTTGTATGACTTTGGCATATGAAGATCTTTTCTGTTCATCCACAATGTTAAATATGTAGCCATAGGGAGATCAGAACCTAACCCCTTGAACGCTAGAGGGATAAGCAACACATTGATCCAAAATGCCTTGGTTACCCCTCTGGCACTCCAAGGGTTAACAGAGGACAAACACAACAGGGTTACATTACACCTGTCCACAGGGGTCAGTTCACACATCACAGTTCTACAGAGACAAATTATTTGCATGTACAACACATAGGCCTCAAATGCAAAAACACCAGGGCCTCAAAACCCACAAATGCACAGTTGACACAACCATGACAATTAAGTAGAAGCAATGTCAGCAACACATACTGGCAAATAGGGGTGGGCGATAAGTGTGAAAAATTTCCCGTGAAAAATTTAGCGAAGCCATGCTGATTTTTCGCTTTTCCCGCGAAAACTTTCGCCTTTCCGCCTATGCAAAAATGTCCTCCTTTTCTCCTATTTTAACACATTTTTTGCCTATATTTCCAATAACTACTACATTTTCTACTGTAATATTACTTCTTGTAAGGGCTGAATTTGTAAATAAGTGGCTGAAAGTCAAAGTTGTGAGTCCTACAGCAACATATGCCTTGAAAAATGTGTTAGCATGCAGAATGCATTTGTCCTTTGCCCACAACACTATCTTCCTGCTTAAGTGACTCTGGCACGTATTCATGATGTCAAATAATAAAAAATAAATAAAATACAACCTATAATGTGGCAGATGTGTATGGTAGTGGTGGTGGTGGTGGGGGACTGGCAAGGTGTGATTTGTGTATGTATTTTTACCATTGTTAAATGCTATCCTCCTTCTCAGATTATTGACACACATAACTTATTGGTCATAGCAGTGGAAAGTGTGGAAAATAGTGCTGCTGTTAATATATTTGTCCTGGCTTTGTCTGTCATCATATGTTGTTTCTGCTACCTGCTACTCAGATGGTATGAGATGTTGGTTCATTTTTAAGAATGTTAGTCTCCCAACATTGCTGCTTGATAGCCGTGTCCTGCGGTCATTGACAAAATAACCAGCCGCACTGAAAACCCTCTCAGACTCAAAGCTTGCTGGAGGACAACTGAGGCTTTCCACTGCAGTACATGCCAATGTTGGCCCCACACACTGCTTTGTTTGCCAGTAATCCATGGGGTCATTGTTTCTGCCTAAAACATAGATATCCTGCAAGTATGCAGAAACCAGCTCACATGCATTGGGACCACTTCTAGGAGCTACACGGTGTTCCTGTGTGTCAGTTACCAACCCATTCTCAGGAAGCAAGTCCCAAAGAGATGTACCACCACCACCACCACCACTACCAATGCTGGGTTTTTGCTGCCTCTGCTGAGACCCATGAATTGCCCTGTGTCCCGAATGGGATATTCTGGTTGATGATATAGCCACTTCTGCTGGTTAAAATGCTTTGCTGCCTTCCTTTTCACTATACTGCCTATATGTTTATTGTGCCCTCAATTTCTCCCTCTCATCCTCCACAATGTAACCCTCCACTCGATCAATAAGCATGTCACAATATTCCTTGACAGAATCTGATTCCTCAGATAATTGCTGATGATTGCCATGACTCCTTGTTGAGACAAACTGCTGATGGCCCTTTGGCAGAAAATCTGAAATTTGGTGTTAAAACGGGAGGTCCAGCAGATGGGCAAGAGTGTATTCCTCATTGCTTTTAATGGACAATGGACAATGTATCTTGTTCAAAGCACTCTAACATGTCCTTTACTAGCTGGTGCATGTCTGTGTTGTCCTTCTGGTAAAAATCCTCAGCCATGCTCCTCATTTTTTTCTGCAATAAAAATATCAGTGGTAGAATTTCACTAATTCCTGCCCAATGTGACTCACCAGCATGGTTGCCTCCTCAAAGGGTTTCAGCTGCTCACATACACCGCATATTAGTTGCCATTGGCCAGGTGACAAAGAGGCTCCTTCCAAAGCCTTCCAGTTTTGTATGGTGTACTCGCTAATGGCCTTATTCTGCTCTTACAAATGCTATAGCATGTACATGGTAGAATTCCACCTGGTAGGGACCTCCATTTTCAGCTGGTGATGGGGCAGGTTGTTACGCTCTTGTATGGAACTATCACGGTGCCCGTGATTGCTGCAGTTCCCTGTCTGTCACCAGTAGGGGGCTTCTATTGGCTGTCTGCAGTTAGCCCGCCTCTTGTTGCCTATTTAAACCTGGATTGGGCACCCTTTGAGTGCCCTTTCGTGTTGTTTCTGACCTTCTTGCTATCACTATGCTAGTGATAGCTGGGCCTCTGTTCCAGTGTTCCAGTGTTCCAGTGTTCCTGAGTTCCTGATCTCCTGTGTTCCTGGGTTCCTGATCTCTACTGTTCCAGTGTTTCCTGGATGCTGAGTTACTCCAGTCCTGGTTCCGGCCTAGTCTCTGGTGTTGCAGTTACTGCTGAACTTCTTCTATGCTGTTTCCTGACCTGACTGATGGTTGCTGGTTCCTGTCATCTCATCACCTGTCTTCAGTATCCTGGCGACCTTCTGCCTGGTCGCGTTGGTGACATTGCTACAATTCTGTGTCGGTCCCAGCGTGCGGACGCTGGTTTGCTCCTTAGCCTTGCGGTTATACAAACTCACTTGTTACACCAGTGTGCGGTCACTGGTTTGCTCCAAAGCCTATCAGCTCTACATATCTGTGTTGGTCCCAGCGTGCGGACGCTGGTTTGCTCCTAAGCCTTGCGGCCATACAAACTCACTTGTTACACCAGTGTGCGGTCACTGGTTTGCTCCAAAGCCTATCAGCTATACAAATCTGTGTTGGTCCCAGCGTGCGGACGCTGGTTTGCTCCTAAGCCTTGCGGCTATACAAGCTCGCTTGTTACACCAGTGTGCGGTCACTGGTTTGCTCCAAAGCCTGTCAGCTATACAAATCTGTGTTGGTCCCAGCGTGCGGACGCTGGTTTGCTCCTAAGCCTTGCGGCTATACAAGCTCGCTTGTTACACCAGTGTGCGGTCACTGGTTTGCTCCAAAGCCTATCATCTATACAAATCTGTGTTTGTCCCAGCGTGCGGACACTGGTTTGCTCCTAGCCTTGCGGCTATACAAGCTCGCTTGTTACACCAGTGTGCGGTCACTGGTTTGCTCCAAAGCCTGTCGGCTATGCAATTCTGTGTTGGTCCCAGCGTGCGGACGCTGGTTTGCTCCTAAGCCTTGCGGCTATACTACTCACTTGTTACTCCAGTGTGCGGTCACTGGTTTGCTCGCAAAGCCTAACGGCTATACTATTCAGTGTTGTTCCCAGCGTGCGGACGCTGGTTTGCTCCAAAGCCTTGCTGCTTAACGATTCTGATAATTTGCCAGTTTCATCTGACTGCTGCTACTATCTCTGGGCTGCCCTGCCCGGTATTGGTAAGGCCGGTAGAACCTTTTGCCACATTCCATCTGAGGTTGCCTTACCCGGTATTGGCAGGGCCGGTAGAGCCGACATTGTGTATCTATTGAGGCTGCCTTGCCCGGTAATTTGGTAAGGCCGGTAGAACCTTTTGCCACATTCCATCTGAGGTTGCCTTACCCGGTATTGGCAAGGCCGGTAGAGCCTAAAGACTGTCCTGTCCGGTATATTGACAGGACCGGTAGAGTCTGCCTTCTGTCTGTGCTATATTCTATATATATATATATGTATGTTATTGCCATCCTAAGTTATCAATTTATTATTTCAATAAAATTGATTTTTTACCTAAAACTTGTGTCTGAGAGTCATAATAAACCGTGACAGTACGAAAGGGCCACGACCTCAGACAGCAAGGGTGAAGGTAACGCACAGAATATCCTTTGGAGGATGGATGTGCTCGAGCAACGTTTGGATCAGTTGGCAGTTGCAATCCAAACGATCCTTGAACGCACGGTACTCGCTGACAAATCGAGCTCTAGCCCGGTGGTCTCGCCAGGTCAGACACCAGAAAGTGATACCAGGCCCCTAGAGGGTACTGTTAAAGGTTTAACGGCTTCTGCACCCTTGCCGCTAAGATATGATGGTGACCCTAGTCTCTGCAGAGGGTTCATCAACCAACTTGAAATCTTTATGGAATTGACGGCACACGCATTTCCCAATGATCGTAGTAAAGTGGGGTTCACGATATCACTGCTCACTGGCAGAGCATTGGCCTGGGCTAACCCCTTGTGGGAGAATGCTAAACCTTGTACTAAGAACTTCAGAGAATTTGTGCAATCCTTTCGAAGAGTGTTTGAGCCTCCTGGTAGAACCAACTCTGCTGCCAAACGCCTTATGGAGATACAACAGGGCAGGCGTACAGTGGGCGACTATGCCATCGAATTCCGCACATTGGCAGCAGAGGTAGGTTGGAATAACGAGGCATTATTGGCAGCTTTTTCTCAAGGCCTGAATGACCACATTAAAGACGAAATCGCTGCTAAAGATCTACCTATTGATCTAGATGATTACATTGAGTATGTTATGATAATTGACTCCAGAATACGTGAGAGATCAATTGCCAGAGATCGTAAAATACGGTCAAAAGATAATGAGCCTAGTAGCATATTTTGCCCACCCATCCCTCCCTTGGCATTGAAGTCTAGTGAACCTGTACGGGAAACAAGTGAACCTATGCAAATAGGCTTCACTAGACTAACCAAGGCAGAGAGACTTTATCGCAAGAAGCAAGGGTTGTGTTTATACTGCGGTAAAAAAGGGCACTTGCTAAATTCCTGTCCGGTACGTCCGGGAAACGCACACACCTAGGGTACCTTGGGGGACAGGCCCTAGGTGGTGTACAATCGTCCCCAGTGTCGGGCATAATGAAACCCACCATTCAGGTGGTATTGTCTTGGGCACAACGATCTGTGGAGGTTTTGGCCTTGGTTGACTCTGGTGCAGCAGGGTATTTTATGGATAATACCTTTGCTGACTTGCACGGAGTTCCACGCATTGAAAGAGAAAACCCCTTGATTATTGAAGCGATTGATGGTAGACCTTTAGAACCGCCTCAGGTTTTATTTGAAACTATGCCACTGTCTATGACTATTGGGGCACTTCACAGAGAAGAGCAGCAGTTTCAACTGATTAATTCTCCGCACCACGCGGTAATATTGGGATTTCCGTGGTTACAGTTACATAACCCACAATTTGATTGGAAAAAGTGTGAAATTGCTGCTTGGTCCCAGTTTTGTATTGACAAGTGCGTCATCCAGCCTATTAAGGTCCTATGCACCTCCTCTGCTATACCGGATGTGTACCAACAGTTTGGCGATGTTTTTAGCAAAGGAGAGGCTAGTATGCTACCCCAGCATAGACCTTATGATTGTTGCATTGAATTGCAGCCTGGAGTAGTACCTCCTAAAGGACGCACTTATCCATTATCTTGTGAAGAAAATAAGGCTATGGAGGACTACATTTCTGATGCCCTTGCTAGAGGGATCATACGAAAATCTACCTCTCCAGCTGGGGCTGGGTTCTTTTTCGTAAAAAAGAAAAATGGCGAATTAAGACCATGCATTGACTACCGGGGCCTGAATAAACTAATGGCAAAAAACGCATACCCAATACCACTCATCACCGAGCTTTTTGACAGGCTTAAGGGCACTTCGATTTTTACCAAATTGGACCTACGGGCCGCTTACAATCTGGTTCGCATTCGAGCAGGTGATGAGTGGAAAACTGCCTTTAATACTCGAGCTGGGCACTACGAGTATCTAGTAATGCCATTTGGGCTGTGTAATGCACCCGCAGTTTTCCAGGAACTGATAAACGATGTTCTGAGAGATATGTTACAGACATGTGTTGTGGTTTACCTTGATGATATACTGATTTACTCCCAAGACATGGCACAGCACATCAAGGATGTATCTGCAGTATTGCTACGACTCCGTGAGAACAAATTATTTTGTAAATTGGAAAAATGTGAGTTTCATAGAACCAGTGTGCCATTCTTGGGGTTCATAATTGGCAATGATGGCATTGCCATGGACAAAGATAAGTTGTCAGCTGTCCTACAATGGCCAAAACCCAAGGGCCTTAAAGCCATACAGCGTTTCCTGGGTTTCGCTAATTATTATAGGAGGTTTATTAAGAACTTTTCTTCCATTGTCAAACCTCTGTCCGATCTTACGCACAAGGGTGCTAATCCTTCTTGTTGGCCGGTATCTGCTGAGAAAGCCTTTGAAAATTTGAAGCTGGCATTTGCTGCGGCTCCTGTGTTATCCCACCCCAATCCTCTACTTCCATTTACGTTAGAGGTTGATGCCTCAGATATTGGGGTCGGGGCAGTACTTTCGCAACGACACGATAAAGGTGGAACTCTCAGACCTTGTGGATTTTTCTCTAAAAAGTTGACTGTCACTCAAAGCCACTATGAGATAGGTGACAGAGAATTATTGGCCATTATCCTCGCTCTTAAGGAATGGCGTCATTTGCTTGAAGGTACTAAGAATCCTGTCTTAATCCTAACGGATCATAAAAATCTGACGTATCTCTCGGAGGCCAAGAGATTGTCCTCCCGTCAGGCCAGGTGGGCACTGTTCCTGTCTCGATTTAATTTCATTGTATCATATTTACCGGGGTCAAAGAATATCAGGGCTGATGCACTGTCAAGACAATTTGAGGCCGACAGTGACAGAGTGGAAACACCAGCACCTATCATCCACCCTGATAGAATACTGGCTACTATACGCACGAGTATCACTTCTCCCTTAGGGGAGGAGATCCTGGCCTCTCAGGGGTCCGCTCCCCATGAAACCCCAGTGGGCAAATGTTTTGTCGCTGAACCATTTCGTACTAGGCTGCTCGAAACCTACCATTCCTCTAAGGCTGTGGGACATATTGGTAGAGACCAATTGTTATGGTCCCTTTCTCAGTTATTTTGGTGGCCTTCCATGAGAAACGATTGTGCCGAATTTACGAATGCCTGTGCCACCTGCGCCCGCGCTAAGACCCCGAGACATCTCCCAGTGGGCTTGCTTCAACCGGTGCCTAATGGCGAACGCCCCTGGTCTCATGTTTCCATTGATTTTATGGGAGAATTGCCTATGTCTAAGGGGTACTCTTTTATATTCATGGTGGTGGACAGGTTTTCCAAAATGGCTCATTTCGTGCCCCTCCGTGGCCTTCCTTCAGCTAAGGAATTGGCAATGGTATTCGCCAGAGAAGTATTCCGGTTGCATGGAGTGCCTAGGGTACTGGTGTCTGACAGGGGGAGCCAGTTTGTGTCTAGATTTTGGAGGGCATTTTGCCAACAGATGGGCATACAGCTGTCCTTCTCTTCTGCCTACCATCCCCAGACCAATGGAGCCGCTGAACGAGCTAATCAGGGATTGGAACAATTTCTCCGGTTTTTTGTTACTGACCATCATGATAATTGGTCCGACTTGTTGCCTTGGGCAGAGTTCGCCAGGAACTGTGCGGTCAATTCTTCATCTGGGAGCTCTCCGTTTCTGATTAATTATGGGTTCCAGCCCTGTTTGCTTCCAGATTCTTTTCAGACGCAACAGATTCCAGCTCTGGATGAGCATATCGAGCAACTCCGTTCCACATGGGCACAAGTTCAGAGGGCACTGGGTCAGTCATTTCAGCGTCATCAGCGCCATGCTAATCGCAGAAGGCTTCCAGCGGTTTCCTTTCAGGTTGGGGATAGAGTATGGCTTTCCTCCAGAAATCTCAAGCTGCAGGTTCCGTCTAATAAGTTGGCTCCCCGGTTTATTGGTCCATACAGAGTTATTCGCAAAATTAACCCTGTTTCCTATGCACTAGACCTACCTGCATCCATGCGTATCCATAATGTGTTCCATGTGTCTCTTCTTAAGCCTCTGGTTTGCAATCGCTATACTACCACACCTGTGGTGCCAGGACCTGTTGAGGTCGAGGGCCAGGAGGAGTACGAGGTTCAGAGCATTATTGATTCCCGTAGGCTTAGAGGAGGGGTACAGTACCTGGTACATTGGAAAGGGTACGGTCCTGAGGATCGTTCATGGGTGGATAGTAAGGACCTTCATGCACCTAGGCTAACTAGGATCTTTCATGCCAAGTACCCACAGAAACCCAAAACCCTATTCTAGGAGAGGGGGTCTTTGAGAGGGGGGTACTATCACGGTGCCCGTGATTGCTGCAGTTCCCTGTCTGTCACCAGTAGGGGGCTTCTATTGGCTGTCTGCAGTTAGCCCGCCTCTTGTTGCCTATTTAAACCTGGATTGGGCACCCTTTGAGTGCCCTTTCGTGTTGTTTCTGACCTTCTTGCTATCACTATGCTAGTGATAGCTGGGCCTCTGTTCCAGTGTTCCAGTGTTCCTGAGTTCCTGATCTCCTGTGTTCCTGGGTTCCTGATCTCTACTGTTCCAGTGTTTCCTGGATGCTGAGTTACTCCAGTCCTGGTTCCGGCCTAGTCTCTGGTGTTGCAGTTACTGCTGAACTTCTTCTATGCTGTTTCCTGACCTGACTGATGGTTGCTGGTTCCTGTCATCTCATCACCTGTCTTCAGTATCCTGGCGACCTTCTGCCTGGTCGCGTTGGTGACATTGCTACAATTCTGTGTCGGTCCCAGCGTGTGGACGCTGGTTTGCTCCTTAGCCTTGCGGTTATACAAACTCACTTGTTACACCAGTGTGCGGTCACTGGTTTGCTCCAAAGCCTATCAGCTCTATATATCTGTGTTGGTCCCAGCGTGCGGACGCTGGTTTGCTCCTAAGCCTTGCGGCCATACAAACTCACTTGTTACACCAGTGTGCGGTCACTGGTTTGCTCCAAAGCCTATCAGCTATACAAATCTGTGTTGGTCCCAGCGTGCGGACGCTGGTTTGCTCCTAAGCCTTGCGGCTATACAAGCTCGCTTGTTACACCAGTGTGCGGTCACTGGTTTGCTCCAAAGCCTGTCAGCTATACAAATCTGTGTTGGTCCCAGCGTGCGGACGCTGGTTTGCTCCTAAGCCTTGCGGCTATACAAGCTCGCTTGTTACACCAGTGTGCGGTCACTGGTTTGCTCCAAAGCCTATCATCTATACAAATCTGTGTTTGTCCCAGCGTGCGGACACTGGTTTGCTCCTAGCCTTGCGGCTATACAAGCTCGCTTGTTACACCAGTGTGCGGTCACTGGTTTGCTCCAAAGCCTGTCGGCTATGCAATTCTGTGTTGGTCCCAGCGTGCGGACGCTGGTTTGCTCCTAAGCCTTGCGGCTATACTACTCACTTGTTACTCCAGTGTGCGGTCACTGGTTTGCTCGCAAAGCCTAACGGCTATACTATTCAGTGTTGTTCCCAGCGTGCGGACGCTGGTTTGCTCCAAAGCCTTGCTGCTTAACGATTCTGATAATTTGCCAGTTTCATCTGACTGCTGCTACTATCTCTGGGCTGCCCTGCCCGGTATTGGTAAGGCCGGTAGAACCTTTTGCCACATTCCATCTGAGGTTGCCTTACCCGGTATTGGCAGGGCCGGTAGAGCCGACATTGTGTATCTATTGAGGCTGCCTTGCCCGGTAATTTGGTAAGGCCGGTAGAACCTTTTGCCACATTCCATCTGAGGTTGCCTTACCCGGTATTGGCAAGGCCGGTAGAGCCTAAAGACTGTCCTGTCCGGTATATTGACAGGACCGGTAGAGTCTGCCTTCTGTCTGTGCTATATTCTATATATATATATATGTATGTTATTGCCATCCTAAGTTATCAATTTATTATTTCAATAAAATTGATTTTTTACCTAAAACTTGTGTCTGAGAGTCATAATAAACCGTGACAGGAACATAGAGCATTGCGTGCACTGTAGGAGCGAATAAAACAGGCACAGATTTTGCAGGCAATAGTAAGCATCTCTTTGAGGGTCTTGGATTTTGCCAGGAATCTGGTCACAACTAAATTTAGCATATGAGCAAAGCAGGGCACATGCATCATACCACCAAATCTCAAAGCAGCAATTATGTTGGAGCCGTTATCAGCAGACACAAAACCAGCTTTTAAGTAGCTTGGTACAAGCCATTCCTCTATCACCTGCTCTGGCTTACTCAGAACATCTACAGCTTTGTGGGATTGTCTCTGAAAACTCTACAAGCACAAGGTGGCGTGATGATGGTATGGGCTATCCTGCTGCTGCTGCTGCTGCTGCTGCTGCTGTTGCCTTTTAATCACAGTGCCACAACCAGAAGCATGATTACTGGCTTTCACCTGATGCTCTAAGCTAGTATTGTCCACTGTTGGTGCTGGGAGGGAAACCCAGTGAGCAGTCACAGTCATATAGTCCGTGCCACTTGTCCACATATCTGTTGTCAGGTGGATTTTCTTGCCATACTCACTTTTAAGTCCTTTGCCAACCACACTAACCACCTGCTTATACAATTCAGGCACAGCTGTCCTGGAAAAATAACTGCGGCTTGGGATTTTCCAATGTGAAGCTACAAATGACATCAGTTCTCTGAAACCTCAGTTTTCTACAAAAGAATACGGCAGCATGTCCATTGCCAACATCTTGGCAACCTTACCATTCCAACGTACTGGGATTGTATTTGTGAAGTTTTTGTCTCCTTCCCAGGAACTCAGTCAGTGTGGGTTGGCAGGACATGTCAGAAGAACCCTGAAACTTTATTGCTTTAACATTACTAGAGGAGGTGGTGGAGGTAGATGCAGCATGTGTGGGCAGTCTATGACTCTTGCCATCTCCTACAGCAAAGCCAGAGTCATCATACTCCTCTGCAGCAGGAGCCATAGGTGTTATTTGGACTGAACTAACTTTTGGCACTGGCAGTAGCACACTCTCTGACACATAAATAACTTCACTACTTCTTTTTTCTGCCGTAGAGCCTTGGAAACATTTTAAAGTGCTTCTACTGCTGCTAGTTTTGGCACCTTTGGCCGCTGACAGTGTGTCTCCCAGTCAGACCTGTGGTTGTGCTTCAGGTCTCATAGAGGAGGTGCCTAGGTGTGAGCCTGCTTTCCCCCTGCTCATGGGCTTTTTGCATAGACAACAGATAGCAACATGCTTAGCTTGAGGATCCTGAGTGAAGTATCTCCATACTGTGGACTTCATGGAATGAGGGGTTCCTGAGGTGGTGGTGCTGCTGCTGCTACTACTACTACTGGGGCTAGATGTTGTCGGGCTATTTATATGAAGGTATCCAAAGGGTTAAACAGAGAACCACTCAGGTTGGATTTCTTCACTTAAATAGGCAATTGACAATAAAATAATTCAAGAACTTTATCTTTAATATGTATTGACACGCTACTTCACAGTAACGAATTGATCACAAGAATCAATCCTTCATATTTGTGCAAAAATATATATATTTTATTAAAATACAATATATATATACAAGTATCAGCAACAATGAAATATATAAGTGAATAGCAATTATAATAGGTACATAGAAAATCAAACCACACTTATTACCATAAGGATTACCAGCGGTGCAAGGGTTAACCACACATAGGTATATTCAGAGGTATAATAACAATAATTGCATTCAGCAGCACAGAACAGGTTAATTGATTGTTACAATTAATATAATACAGCTGGCCACAGTGTCTCTTAATACCTCTGCCCCAGAAACTGTATAGACTATGCCAATTATGATGTAAGGGGGTATTGTGAGATGAATTAAATAATTCCTCTAACAATTCCTTGTATCATATATCGATAATAATCAAATTTAGGGAATAACTGGAATAGAATCACTATAATTTAATTATCTACTGAATTCAGTATTGAATACCTCTGAATAAAATATATAAATTGCAATTAATATAGTCAATCAAAATCACACAAATAATCTTAAAATTACTTCATGCAACATTTATCATAATTTTGACTACAGCAACATATATAAAACCTATAGGCACTCCAAGGGTTAATCCACACGTTTAAAATAGATGCCACACCCAGAAGTTATTTTGTCTATTGAGTTAACCTTCCAATTTACAAAATATAAACCTAGCACATATACAGAGAATTCCAAAGAAAACACCACTAACAGCAGACAAATAGCGGTTAAAGGGTTAATAACTGGATTCAAAGAATATCCTATATCAAATATTAACTATTATAATCTTCCCAGAACCACAAAATATTACTCTAGGAATACCAAGATTTATATTAGCTAATATAGATAACCCACACTATATACTGTATTACACTGATTGGCAATTTATAACATTTCCCAATAGATATATATATAGATTCTATTACTTCCAGAATTTAATAGCTAAATCTAGCTTATTATAAATTATCCCAGATAGTTGGCCAGTTCACTTAAGACAATTATAAGACTATTTAAGTTTCTTCAAACAGAAGAAAAATTATGAAATTCTGGATTAAATTAATCTAAATGAATAAATGATATAGTTACCAATCAAGATTTCTTTGTATTTCTCTGTGAGATGGCAGGATCAGGAATTTAATCTGCAAAGCCTTCTTTTGCCAGGAATTTCAGGAAGTGAAGGACCTCTCTTTCAGGAAGTGAAGCACCTTTCTTTTTCAGGAGGTGAAGTCTTTTCTTTTTCAGGAGGTTAAGTCCCTTTTTCAGGAAGTCAAGTCAGAGACAATTACATCAAGATCAGCAAGCAAATAGATCCCTAGATGCCTGTGTCTTGCCAGTCAGTCACATGGAATTTTGGAGTATTTGGGGTCAGCCTCCTTCCTTCCTTCTTCTCCCCAGAGTGCCTCACTGACTCTCCTAATAAACACTTACACAGAACAAATGTCCTACTTTAAGATTACATAACCTAAAAATTCCCCTCTCTGTCTTATTTAGCTCAAACAAGGTGCTGCTCTCTCCTCTCACAAACACAAAATGGCAAGCTGTGAGAGCCTGACAGCCTCTTATATGGCTGTAGAAAACTTTTCTTCCCATTGATTTCAATGGGTGGAAAAGGTGGGAAAAAGCAGAAAATCAGCACTTTTCGCTGGAAATTACTCGCTAAGCAGAAAGTGCCATTTTTTGCCGATTTCAGTTTGAGGTGAAAATTTTTGCCCTTCCCTACTGGCAAAGCAATACCACAAAGCTATGTAGATGGAGGAACACAGCAACACAAGTAGCTGCAGGACACACCACAAGAACCACAAGAAACACACATACAACATGGCATGCTTGAACATTGATTATTATATGTTTCTTGAAGAGTGATTTTACGTTTCAGGTCTATGTGTTGTATATGCAATCAGTTTGACTCAGTAGAACTGTCATGGTTCATCTTTGGTTATAATATGCATCCAGAAGTGTAGGGATGGCAAGGAGGTATTCCTTTCCATCCACACTCTTCAGGATACAAATTATAACCAAAGCTCCACTAGTGTAGGGCTTACATCAATGTACAGTATCCTGTCAAACCCATCAATCATTTATTGCCAGGCTGGTATGCCATGCAATACAATGCATTGGATACAATCCCGAAACTCAAAGATTCCCATGTCAATGTCAACATCTTGAATCCCTCTTGTCATAACACAGGTGAATAATCACATCATTTCATTTCCTCTCACAGCATCCATACTTTTTGCACAGCAGGAGGACAGTGAGGAGGAGCCATATGGTATCCCTCCCCGGTGACTTACCCCTTGAGAAGCCAGAAGAGGAGACAAGCAGGAGGTCACCACCACCACCATTGTAGTTCAGCCTGCCACCGTGACCATCACAGACTGGATGCCTTCTGGGAGGTGGATGCCTCTGACTACCACTGCCCAATTCTGGATGGCCCAGCCACCACCACCATGACAGATATGGATGCCAAGTATGGTCATCACACATGGCGCCACTGCACGACCACAGCCAAAAATGTGGATGCAGCTTCAGCAGGAGACCATATATGACCCCGCACCCAGGTGGAAAGGGACCAGATACCAGTGGCAATGGTATGACCCATGGCCACTGGACTATGATCACGTGGGACTAATTAGTCAGCTACAGTACTCATGACCACTGGAGGACTTTGCACTCCACCACAGACCCAACCAGAGGGCCAACCATCTGTTGGCATTACAGAGTCCACAGATGTGGTGGGGGCACAGGCATTGTCTAGGTCCTCAGATGCTGGCCCCCCAACACCTGCCCCTCAACACATCTCACCACCACCAGCAGAAGAATAATAACACCTGGAGGAACCACTGGCCAACATAAAGAGGCAGAGGACATTGGAGAACCATCCCCACCACCAGACACATCATCAACACCCACATCTACAGCGACATGTAGCCCAACCATGGGGATCGATGTCGAGTGTATAACCATCCAGAGGAGACGGGCTCAGGGAGGCCAGGAGATTCACAAAATACCTGAGGAGGTTGCAGCGAGATGTTCAGAGAAACACAACTACCCTTCAAGCAATAGAATCCCAGCAAGCCATCCATACAATGGAGATATGGCAATTTAGGAGCAATCAGATTGAGAGCCTGCTGATGGAGATGGCTCAGCGATCCACAGACAGGTCAAAGGCAACAACCTCCTCCGGTGTGACCCCTATACCAACCCCCCAGAACAACCAGAGGCACCCAACAATCCATGAGGGCATCCACCTCTGCAGCCTCTTCCAATGTCTACCCACCTCCCAAAAAAATAAAAAATCACTTATTCATCCCATGTATATATGTGAATGTTTCTTGTGTCTAACAGGTTAAGTGGCAGAGATGTCTCCATTGCATTACAGATCAATGCAGTGGACACAACTCCTGCACATATTACTTGTAAAGTGTTTGATAATGGGTAAGAGCACACATCACAGACACTGTCGTCCAATTTCAACTCACAATCCACCTAGCAAAGCAACAACATGAAGGTGTTTAAGCCATAATGTGAGCTGAACTTGAGCAACCATATATTATTGGTTAATTATTCACTGGCAGGATAGATTACCTAAATAAACACATTCTGGGATTTAGACTCTGATGAGGGAAATCCATCACACACCTAGTAATGTAAGGCTAATTATTGAGATGTATGTTGTGTTTGGCTACAGGACAGGAGCATGAAGAAGTGGTATCCTTTTAAAATTATGCACACAAAAGAGCGTGCAACTGCACTACGCATTAAACATGTCGCCGTGATTAAAAGGGCAACATGAGAATCTTGTCCTGCATGAAAACATGAGATTCTTGCAGCAAAGCAACAGCAGTGGATCCAGTCCAGTTGGAGCTCATTGGTTTATGCTGAGCACTGCTCTGGGCTCTCTCTCTCTCTCTCTGGGCCTGAAACATCGCCTACAAATCCCATCATCCTTAGCCATTTGGTGGCCGCTGAGGATGATGCACACACAACCCACTGTGAGTTCTGCCCCCTCTGCTCTATTCAAAGTGCTGCATGTAAATGCAGTTGCAGCTTTACATGCAGGAAATAAAGGGGGTGATTATTATTTTACTTTTTAACAGCTGTATGCATTCACTTTGCACACCACAGGTCATACGGAGAGCAGCACAGCCATAGGGATAAGCTGAGGCTCTACAACTGACAAATATGTGCTGTTGCTTTGTGAAGGCTCCTTGTGCACATCAAGAGTACATGACCAGAGTTGTTGGGATGAGTGGCATGGAAACTGATAAGGGCAATATTAATCCTTTTTTCACATATTGGAATTGAAGTACGTGATCCTCTGTTTAATGCTGCAACATGAGAATCTCACACATTTCCCGCAGGGCGAGATTCTCATGTTGCCCTTTTAATCACAGCAACATGTTTAATGCACTGTGTAGTCGCACATTCTTTTGTGTGCAACATTTTAAAAGTGATCCTGAAGTAACCACTAGTTGTGTCAATTGATTACATTGTGCATGGAGAATATCATCTCATTGCATCATTACATAGCCACTCCACTCATGGAGCCTATTTAATTAATAGACCCCTAATATAAGGGACATGCTTTCATAAGTATAACGTATACCTAACTCATAAATATTTTTTCTTTCTGAATAAATGACTAATACAACATCAAAATCAACAGACATATTTTACATGGTGATAGGCTCCTTTTAATATGTTTGCCAATACATTTCTGTATTAACATCTGTATTGTACCAAACTGCATTAAAGACTTCTAAAAGCACCCACAGGGTACATTTTCACATAAACACAGCCAAATGAATAAAGTTGAGCTGCTCATATGTTCTCCAAAAAGGCCTTTGAACTCTGAAGAGGATCAGTATTGCTCTAAAGGTTTTTAACCTTAGTTCAAACACATATATTTGTGTAGTTTCTTGAATATGTGAAAGGTTTTGCAGAGGTTGCTAGCAATATCAAGTTTCTCAGAGAATAAACACCAGGATTAGAGAACAGCAAGAGGTGAGCTTCTTGGACATGGAGTCAACCTTTCACCAGGGTCATTTGAACATTCCTCTGTTCTATGATGGGTCATGCCATTGATGTCTGTGGGAAAGAATGACAGGATTTGAAACTGCACCATTCGTCTATAATGTAAAAGAACCATCATGAACCATCATTATCCCATTCACCTTTTGCATTCCCGTGGAGTAGACTACCCATTGCTTTGCAATGGAACTCATAAGGTTTGGAACAAGGGGATGCTAACCAGCAATATATATATGAACCAAGCCCCATGACTCAGAGGTTATTGACATCATTGTCATTATGCTGCACACACTCACACACAGATCAGCATGGTGGACCTTGCAACATGGTTCCCAAATAGTTACTGTGATGCTGTAGGCAACACTAGCACAGTATATCCTTCCCTATTGTGCTCCATTAAGCATTGCACAACTATTGTTCTCATGCTAACTCCAATACCCTTTAACTTCTGGAATGCCATAGTGATATCTAATGCATTGCATGTCATTACAATGGATATCTCTATATGGAGTAGACATCAGCAAGAACAGCAGTCACAAATTCAGCATCTATTTCAGGGCATTTGACAATGGTCAGTGGCTAACAGGACATCAGCTGCTGGCACTAGGCCAGTAGGGCATTTTTTTCTTTCTCAGGGCTTGTGCTTCTCCATATAATTCTCAGCTCCGTGAGAGTAAAAAATAATTCCAGGGCAAACCAACAGCAGATCCAAAAAATATGTAGAGCATGGATCTTGCTATGGTATGTTGTGGCCATTACTATATCAGATGCTGGGTGAATCGAGGTTTAAGCCGGCAACATGAGAATCTTGCATTTTTGATGCAGGGCAAGATTCTCATGTTGCTTTTTTCATTACAGCGACATGGTGAATGCGATGTTTAGTAGCACGCACTTTTCTTTATTCCTGTGTCTGGTTATACATGTTAGAGCACAGTTCGGGATTTATGTGTAATATCCTTTCCTTAACGTGGATTTGATGACATAGGCCTAGATTTAAAGGCAACCGTTAAACCAGCCGCTAAGTGAAAAAGGCACATCGCTCGCAAATAATACAGGAGTTACGGCAGATTCAATAACTACTCTACGAGAATAGCTATCGAGCGTAGGCACACAAAAAACACGTAACACAAAACCCGTTGTCGCTCATGTTAATGCACAACGGGCGGACAAATCACACGATAACTGAGCTCCAAACAACATGTAACATAACGGCTGCCGTTGTCAAGCAACCATGATTGATGCCAAAACAAATTCAAACACACATCCAATCCCAAAGGCCCAATGTATCAAATAACTTCAAATACACCTATATATACCCAAAAATAACCGCCACACACTGTCTGTTATCGAGTTCTTCAGAGCCAGATATCAGGACCCAGGAGCGGAGGATAGTGATCAGAGAGAGGGAGACAGGAGCGTTCATTGGAGGTAGAGGAGTTTTGGAGTTTGGAGAGAGGAGAGCATTGCACAGAATACGACACATAGCACACCTTTGCACATATTACATACACACATACAAACACATACACATACATACACATAGTCCTTTTATTTTATAACACCTCACACATTTTACTTTTATTTTTGACAGTGTGAATCTGGGAGTGAAAGTGTGTGACAGAGAGTGACTGGATCGAGTGTGTCTGTGAGGGCCTGTGGGAGTGCCTGGGTGTGACTGGGTGAATGATGGCGAGGAGAGGAGGACAGGAGAGAGGGATGGGGAGAGTAGTGGAGGAGGAGGAAGATCAGGAGGGGATCCCTCAGCAGAGCAGGGGTGGGAGAGGGAGATCCGCAGGGCGGAGGGGGACCCGGCCCACAAGAGCAGGAACACGCAGGACAGGGACAGAACCTGCAGTGGGACGAGAGGTAGTTGCTGGGGAGCACCCCACACAGTCAGGGTCAGACCAGGCAGGGCACTCCGGCTCTGAGTCATCCCATGCCGGAGCTGATGAGGCCAGGATCAGAGACCCAAAGTATACAGAGGAGGAGAACACGGCTCTTGTGGAAGCTGTCCTGGAGAGGCAGAGTGTTCTCCACCCGACAGCGAAGGTCCCTGGCCTGTCAGCGAGGAGGAAAGCAGCCTGGAACCAGATCTGCAGCCGGGTCAACGCGGTGGCTCCATGCAGGCGGGACGTGGAGTCCATCAAGAAGCGATGGGGCGACTGCCGGAGGGTGGTCAAGACCAAGCTCTCCGAACTCGCCAAGCACGCCCGAGGCACTGGAGGTGGCCCATCTGTCCCTATCACCTTCTGCGGCTGGGAGGAGATGGTGCGCCAGAATATGTCCCCAACCCTGATCGAGGGGGTTGTTGGAGGAGCTGACACTGGGGATGAGAGGACCCTCCACACTACCGGTAAGTGCAACACTACAGAACAACACACTACAGCAACCAACACCAGCTGCACACACACTCACACCTCAACACATGGCCATCATTCATGCACACAACTGCACCAACACAGCACCCTGAGGGTTAAAAACAGGACACAACACAAGGACAAATATCAAGGTCCAACTTGGAACAAACCTGTCCAAGTCCTACTTCAACCCTCCTGTCGCTGTGCTCATCACACACAATACACAAACCATGCAGTTCCAAATGTCGACTGTCATCACTGTTCACACACAATGTCACCCATGTCCCCGCTGGGATGTCAGCACTTAACCCCTCGAGTGCTAGAGGGATCATCAATGCATCGATCAACAATGCTTTGGCAACCCCTCTGGGACTCAAAGGGTTAACCAGACAACAATCAAGTCAATAGGCCAACGATCACATGCTACACAGGGGACATTCACTAAGCGGTGACAAACACATGGTGGATAGAAATTCACCCTCACACATCCTCATTTCACCAATACCAGTGTTAGCCTATGGAGAATATGCAATAACATGAATCAAGTTGCTAAGGTCCCATCGTATACACTCCATAGAAAACACTGGAAATGGGGAAATGAGATCACTGGAGAAGTCAGCATTATGTACACTCCATCATGTCAACAACACCGCTTACTGAATCACAAAAAGGATGGAGCAGGTCACACATCACAGTGGCACTGAGAATAACTGCTTGTATGTGCAACACACAGGCCTCAAACAATACCCCAGAATTAAAGGGGGAAAAAGTAGGCCTTGGTGTTGTGTCTGCAATCATTTACCCTAACTTCAAATGACATATCTCACATCTGATTCCCACATGGATCCTCAGGGGTGCTGATGCCATGGATGGATGGTACACCAGACACTGTTTGCAGGATACACATGGGAACCAAATATCATCCATTGTACCTTGGTCACCAACAGGCCATGAATGATAGATATCTCGGATTGAGTACGGTTGCCTCACTCAGAAGGATGGATGGGCTCATACTCAAAGAAAAACAGGCCTCAATCAGAGATATCCCTCACTACTGGCGTGATTGTTGCCCTTCAGGATTCAACTGGAACACACGACATGGACAGGATCCTGTCCAGTTCATCAATCTCTGATTGCCAGGGTGGTATCCCATGCCCTACAATGAAATGCATAGGATATGATCCTGACAACCAGAGAGTCACCTGTCAAGTAATGAAAAATTGTGAATTGGACGGGATCAGCTAAGAAGATAGGGTTGAATAACACTTGATTCCCACTGCACATCTGTTCAAACAAAGATATGCACACAAAGGAAAATGGTCAGATATGTACCTTTCAAATGGCTCAAAATATGTCCCAACACGATGTGAACCCAGAGATCATCTCACTGCCTGTGATTGCCCTACTGGCCAGATATGTGCATCCATCAGAAACTAACTTACATTGATACCATCCAAATACACATACCTAGTATATCCCACTCTACGTAGATGGGATATACGAGGTATGCTCATATCCATCATATCAATCCAATGTATATTTTGATGGGTGCACATATATAGCCAGTAAGGCAATCACACCTACTGAAATGATCTCTGGCTTCATATCTGGAAAGGATATATTCATATCCATATGAAAGGTACACATCCACATGCATATATGAACGTTTCTCCTTGTATGTAACTGTAATAGCATAGCAATTGTTAATTTCACCAACATGTGGATCCATGTTAGTCCTATCCCGCCAACCCTCATGGTTAGACAGATATCGCTCTATTTGACAGCTGGAGATTCCAGTCATTAGAACACACGGAGGCTCTTCAGCAGAGCCTAAATTGCCCCATTCAGAGATGGAGACATCTCTGAGATGGTCAACAAAGTGTGCCAGGTTTGCAAGCACACTCTGTTCACCATTCCAATGAGGTTTACATCTCTGAATGGGGCAATTTAGGCTCTGCTGAAGAGCCTCTGTGTGGTGAAATGACTGTCAAACATGTCAAAATGACTGTCAAATAGAGCAATATCTGTCTAACCATGTGGGTTGGAGGGATAGGACTAACATCGATCCACATCTATCTCTTACAATGCCTACAATATTACATCATGGTGAAATTAACCATTGCTATTCCGTTAAAGGGATAGTAATACCTAACATGTGAAAAGAAAAATATATTGCAGGGTTCATCCCCCGAGCAAAACAAGGGTATTCCCACTGCTCAAAGGTGTTTCATTCAAAATGTAGCACAGCTCATAGTTGACTACTCCAGCGGCAATATCACAGTGGCCTGGAACTCTAAAATGGCGATGTTGCTAGACCATCCTATGGACAGCTTACGTCCAGACGCAATAAATTCTCATAGGATAATGTAGCAACAGTGCCAATGTACAACTTCAGGCCACTGGGATATAGCACCAAAGCAATTCTACTCTGAGCTGGGAGACTTTTTGAACAAAAACCTCCTCCAGCAGTGGGAGTACCCTTGTTTCACTCAGGGTGATAAACCACAAAACATATATTTCCCTTTATGCATTTCATGTATTAGTATCCCATTAATCCCATCATGGCTACGTTTACTAATCACACAATCTCAATTCTCCACACAGCTTATGGGCCTCCATCGCAGCAGGAGCCCGTGGAGGAGCCGACCACACCACCCAGTGAGGAGGATACAGAGGAGGGGACTAGCCACTGGGAAGCGTCTACAACCACCACACCTCCTCCCCAACTGGCTGCATCACCACTGCCTGCCTCTCAACTGCCTGCCTTTCAACTGGCTGCCTCTCAACTGCCTGCCTCTCAACTGGCTGCCTCTCAACTGGCTGCCTCTCAACTGGCTGCCTCTCAACTGCCTGCCTCTCAACTGGCTGCCTCTCAACTGCCTGCCTCTCAACTGCCTGCCTCTCAACTGCCTGCCCCACCACAGGATGCTCGACAAATGTACAGCGGCTGGATTCAGGGGGAGAGATGGATGCATCCCACTAGCACCGGGAGCTATTACCCTCCAGCAGCAGCACCACCACCACCAGGGAGGCAATGGCTGCCCGGGAATGTGGCCACCAGCCAATATGGGCCATATTCCACCGAGATGGATCTACCCTCCTGGATGGCTCCCCAGCATGGCCCCAGGTATGATCCCAGGTGGGGGCCAAGCACCTACCACTGGCCAAGGTATGACCCTTGGCCACTTGACTACCAACACCTGGGCCTGATTGGGGAGCCCCAGCGCCCTCAGCCAAGGGACTTGTTCACCCCACCACCTCAACCAGCACAGACATCAGTGGGCAGCAGTGGGTCCCTTGATGTGGTGGGCACCCACACACCGTCTGTGCAAGCCACTCCACCAACACAAACAGCAGTAGCAGCCACAGCACACCCAGTACCAGCAGAGGAGACAGCAGAGGCTGGGGAGATAGAGGCTGAGGAGACAGCTGAACCTGTTGAAGCAGAGGCTGAGGAGACAGCTGAAGCTGGGGAAACAGAGGCTGAGGAGACAGCTGAAGCTGGGGAAACAGAGGCTGAGGAGACAGCTGAAGCTGGGGAAACAGCACATGTGTCACCGGCCACTCCCATCTCCAGCAGTCAACGCACCCCAGATCTGGAGGCTGAGTGCATGGCCCTTCAAAGAGGACAGCTCCGGGCAACCCACGCCACCAACGACAACCTCACGAGGAACCGGAGGGAATCCCGGAGGAACACGAACAGGTTGGAGACCAGAATCCAAGCTCTGGAGTCAGAGGTTGCCAGGGGGAACACACAACTCCACCAGATACATACGGGGATGATGGACATGTTTGCACAGGTGCTCGTGGAGTTGCGAGAGATTAACCGCAGGGAGAACCTGAGGATGGAGAGGGAAAACCTGCGTTCCACAGAGGGGTCCACTGCACCCACCACCCCTTCCAGTGTTACCCCAGAAGCCACACCTAGGGGACAGAGGGTGACAAGGCAATCAGCCAGGGCATCCACCTCTGGCACCAAGTCTAAGGCCCCCCCCCAAAAAAAAAAGAAATGAAAGGCCCAACCTGTCATCTGCCCCCTCAATAAATGAAAATTGTGCTTTTGAATCCTGTCTGATCTGCTGTGTAATCACTTATAGATTGGGTGGCAGGGTTGTCTCCAATGCATTGCCAAACAATGCAGTGAACTCAACTCCTGCCTGGGGGAAATGTTTGTGTGATGTTACAACATGGGTTCACACACACCCACACCGTTGTCCAAATTCACCTGGCAACCCATCCCTGTAGCCATATAACACAACAGTGTTACATGGCCATGATGTGTGTCAGATTTGATCAGAACATACCCCTTAGCACAACAACTGGTGCAACACTGAACATTCGTCTGCATCAATTGTTGTGTTTGAGGGGAAAACCAAACTAACAGCTATGCGACTTAGCAGGGAAATAACAAGCAGGACAGATTGAACATGCATCAATATGGTCTTTAAATCAAAATTCTATTGTGCAGCTGACATACTGGGGAACACAATGTACACCCTAGGATCTCAATGTGTGTGTTACACATTGTGATCCTAGGGTGAGCATTGTGTTCTCCAGCAAGTCAGTTGCACAACAGGAGTTTGAATCACAGCCTAACTTACTGCATAACCCAAAAATCTTCCTAAGATTTCATTGTGTAGCACGCACATTGGAACCTTAGGCTGAGCATTGGCTTATGTATTAAAGGGATAGTAAACCTTGAAAATAAGTTCATTCTATATTGTAGCCCTTAAAAAAACATGTAAAATGATATAAGTCTTATATCCCAAATTATATATTTGTTTGGTAGATAAGACTGATATCATTTTTCATGGTTTTTAAAGGGCTACAATGTGAAATAAACTTATTTTCAGGGTTTACTATCCCTTTAAGTTGTGTTGTTGTTTAACTAAGGTTATAACACACTTCACCAGTAATAACACTTGTCCACATGGTTGTTTTTGTTGATGTAGCCCATGTACTGAGATATGACAACCTACAGCAATCTCAGGACATTGATTATATTGAGCAACACACAAACCATGGACATCACATCACAGTGGAAGTGTGTCCCCTGTATCACCAGCTAATCACTCACAACACACATCAGTGTATCACTGCCATCATGTCATTGCATGTATACATCACAAAGTCCACTCATGGTCAGGCAACTAGTGGACTCCTGTGATGTAAATCATGCCTTCCTTTGTATGAGGGATACTCTAGCCTTGGGTACGGTTCCACATTGACAGGTGTTTGATCCAACATTCATTCATACAGACACGGATTGAGTAGTGATGTTTCTTGTGTATGTAGCCAATATGCATTAAACACTTGTATGAGCAGAAAAAGGTACATCTGAACTAAATAGGAATACATTAGAAATGCTAGTGAACTGCTCATGTGTTGTCTACATCGTTTGGCATCTGTGTATGAGCAGTCTTAATGTACAGGTCTGATACCTGGATGTTAGTACACACATAAATTTGTGTCCATATGTGAATGTTCCAGTAGAGGTTGCTGTGAACATCAGGTCAAACATTGCATCACCAACACAATCACTTGGAACGCCAAGGGGTGAGCTTCATGGAAGTGTTGTCCAGACTTCAGTCCAGTCATATGGAAACTCCTCTGTTCAAGGATGGATCGTGCTATGGATGCCTGTGGGACAAGAGGACAGGATTTGGAACATCACCCTCGAAGTGATCGTCATGCAACAGCTACAACATCATGATCCTCTTAATCTTTCCCGTTACATAAGTCTACACAAACCACTGCTTTGTAATGTGTTGTGTACTGGTCTATGAACCATCATGGGGGGAACTAAGGGGATGTTAACCATCCTTAGGGATATTTGCCCCTGACATGGTTACACACATCAACAAATATGTCCTAATAGCTTCCTGACAACAATATATTTGGGCTGCCACTGTCAGAGACAGGCCAAATATGTTTGGTTCATGGAGCTAGTAGGACATATTTGTTAATGTGTGTATTTCTGGGGCACATATCACTGCACACACATACACACACACAGGGCAGCATGGTGTCCATGGAGATGTGATCCACATTTCATGAGCTCCATGTTGTGTAACACACTATTACTGTCGATCCACCCCTCTGCTGCTTTCTTCAACTGTAGCAAGCTACTGGTCCCATGTCCCCACGAATGCCCCCTGAACCCCTTATATGACAGAGTTCTATCCGATGCATTGGCTTGGATGAGACTCCCTTGCTACAGGGGTACCATGGTTGCTATGGGTCTGATCCTAGCAGAACACTTTAGTTGGTGCCTAGGGAGCTGTGGGATATGCTGAACAAGGTTAAAGTGTTGTACCTTGGTTTCCAGGGGGGGCATGCATGATATCCTTGAGGTAGCAGTATCAACATGGACGACAGGTTGTCAGGTGTATTCGGAATCTCTAGGCCCAATCTGACTGGTCCACGGAATAGTTGATGCTGGTGGTCCATACTGCAGCCAGTGACAAGGCTGTGTCACTGATCCTGTGGGGTGAAACAGAACATGTGTGTTGTGGTGGGTGTGTATGCATGGATTGTGTGCATACATGTATTATACTCACAGCAGAAGTGATCCCTGATCAATCTGTCCCTTGTCTGCATCCCTGTTGGGGTTTCCTCACACTCAACGATATCCACAGGGTCTTCAGGTCTGGGTGGGGGATGGACATCGTCGATGAGTCTGGTGTCCACCGCGATATTATGTAGGATGGCACATGCCACGATGATGTCGCAGACCTTGCCTGGTGCATACTGCAATGCTCCCCCCGAGTGGTCCAGACATCGGAATCGGGACTTGAGGAGGCCGAAGGTCCGCTCAATGGCATTCCGTGTTCTGGCATGAGCCTGGTTATATCGTTCCTGGGCATCGTTTTGGGGATTGGCGACCGGGGTGAGGAGCCATGGCTTGCATCCATAGCCAGCATCACCTGTGGAAAGTGAGTGACATGGTGTGACAAGGAGCACATATTGTGTAAATGTTGTTTTCTGTGGTGAACGTACTAGCACATGTGTATGTGGTGTCATTTGGTGCTGTTAACTCACCCAGAAGCCATCCGCCTGTATAGGTCCCATTTTCGAAATCCCTCTGCACAGATGAATTTCTGAGTATATGTGAATCGTGACAGCTCCCGGGAAATTTCGCACAGACATTCATTATGGCCAGGTTGCTGTCACACACCATCTGCACATTCATGGAGTGGAAGTTTTTGCGGTTCAGGAACATATGTCCCTGACGTGCTGGTGCTTTGATACGGACATGGGTGCAATCTATTGCACCCATGACCATGGGCATGCCTCCCCTTGCATAGAAGCCCTGCTTCAGATGTGTCCACTCCATATCGGTGATGGGGAAACGTATGTAGGTACTGGCCTTGGCTTTGAGGGCTGGCAAGACCTGGGCCAGCACCCTGGAGAATGTGGCCTGGGACATGCCAGATGCGTAACCCTCTGTCGACTGAAAGGCGCCACTTGCCATGAAGTGTATGGCACACAGGAGTTTTTGAAGGCCAGTTAGAGCATGGTTATGGGTGCATATGGGATCCACCTGCTCCTTGATGACCTCATACAGGGCTATGATGCTGTGTGGCCTCAACCTGTAGCGATCAATAACCTCGTCATCGGTCATTCCAAAGAGAGTGACCCTTGGACGGTATACCCTGGGCCTTGGTGGTCATCCTGGGCTGTTGCAGGGGTCCCTGTGGCAGCTGGGGAGCATCCTGTTGCTGCAGCTGTGCATCTGCAGGCAGGTGTCCTCCGGGTGGGGATGGGCTCCTGTGTGGCTGCTGAGCCAGAGCCTCCTCACTTGCAACAGGTGGAGGCTGTTGATGAGGCGTGCTTGGAGGTTGCTGATGTTCCCCAGCTCTCTCCCTTGCACGCCTTCTCCGCAGCCTTCGCAACAATATGTAACCCAACATACTGTTTGCTCTCTCTATCTGTCTCTATCTGTCTCTCTCTCTCTATCTCTCTCTATCTCTATCTCTCTCTCCCTCCCTGAGTGGAAAACAAGCCACAAGTGAGTGTGTTGAGTTGTCCCTTTAAGTACTTGCTAGGGCGTTGTGTAGGTGTGTTGATGAGGTGAGTGCTGACCAATGGTGAGTTGTTTTTGTCCAGGTAAGTGTTAGCAGGTGTGTGTGTGTTATAAGATGTGGTGTGTTGTGCTTGTTCTGTGTGTGCCATTTGCGGACGTGCAGTTGTGGGGTGCAGGTGGCGTGTTGATGTTGCCCAGGTGAGCTTGTATTTGCAGGTGTCCGCTTTGTGTGATGACCCCCATTGTTCCGTGCCATGTTGTGTTGTTGTTTTTGTGTGTTATTGTCCCTGTGGTGTTGGTTGTTGTTGTTTGTGTAGTGATTTGTGTTGTGTGTGCATGTTTTTGTGTTGTTTTGGCATTGCACGGGTTAATTTTCCCATTTACATGGTTGTGCGGTAAGCATTTTGTGTGTTTTCCTCTGTAACGGGTGTTTTGTTTTGGCCGTTAAGTGTCTAACGTGTGTGAGAAGTGGGTCTTAACTTTTAGCCGTTAGGTGTGTCTTTTTTTCAGCCGTTATCAGTACCGCAAGCCTTTGAATAGCTCTGGGGTATGTTTTTCCATGCGTCTGAATGCACGTAAGTGTATCGGCCGTAAGGATTCTACAACTGCCGTTAGCTGTTGTTTAGACGGATCTTTGAATTGCAACATGACACTTAACGCACCCGTTAGTGATTTTTTTTGCTAACGGCTGCCTTTAAATCGAGCCCATAATATCCTATATATAGGATATTATCCTAGCATTATATATATATATATATATATATACACACTGTGTATGTATATATATATATATATATATATATATATATATATATATATAGAGAGAGAGAGAGAGAGAGAGAGAGAGAGAGAGAGAGAGATTGATTTTTTTTTCACACTTTTCCATTTCCTTGTGTATATTTTCTCTATCTAAACATTATGTACGTTGAATTATTATGATGCACGATACATCATATAATCCTATAATATAAAAGGCTAGATGTATGTTTGTCCGATGCAGTCAAATGCAGTAGAGACTGCCCAAACAAAGGCTGGAATATTTGTTCCCAGAGGCAGTGGGGCCAGGGATCGAGTTAGGGTGGAGGGAACCCGGTGTACCTGGATGATTTCGGCCAGTACCATGACAGTGACAAGCAGTGGGAGGCCAGCAAGCAATTCCTGGGCTTCCACCTTCATCTTTACCCAGGCCGAATGCACAGAATGCTGGGGCGTGTTCACAGGATTTTACACTAGTACTATATATTAGGAATAAAAGTTTGCTCTTACAGTAAACAGATTTCTTGTATTTTGAATATATGGTGGTTTTGATAATTCCTATGGATCCTTTGTATTGATTTCTGACCTATTCTCTGAATGCCAGAATGTGACAATAATATTATATCTATATTTGCCATGTTTGTTCCCCTTTAAAAAACTTATAGCATTTCCTTATTCCTTGTGGGGGACATGGAAGCTACTCATTCTGTGGGGCAGATTGCAGTTCTTGCTGGTATTAAAATTGTAATGACAGAGAAGTTTGTTTGTTGGTGTGTTCTGAAGAGACCGTAGTCTCTGATCTTGAAGGCTAATGCCAGTGGAATGTGTGTATTCCCTCAGTGTCACAACCTGTTATTGGCTGATTGATTGAGACATAACAGGGTAAATGTACCTTCATAGAGACACATAGCTAGGCTGATTCACAATCCCCTTTCCAATCCAAATTATTTTCTTATGATAAAGAAGACATACACATTTGTTGGTCTTTAGTGACTTTTTTTCTCTTACAGAAAGAAAAAAAGACTGAATTGTCTTTGATCTTCAGTGGAAAAACAGCAATTGATGATCTTCTTTCTATTCATAAAATACCTAATGATCAGCACAGAAAAAAAAGGTAAATACTGTACCTGACATTATAAGGTAAATAAAAAGTTAGTCATATTCCCTTGATGTAAGATGGGTGCTTGAAGTTATGGAGTTCATAAAACTCTGTAATATGTTGCACTTGTCAAATTCAACATGAAGTCCATGTATTAAAACTAAATATGGTGTATGAATTAATAAAAACAAATGTAAATGTTAGTGAATAGAAGATAGAAATACCACAGCGTATTTGACACCCATCTTGTATTCAAAGGGTTAAAACCCCAATTTAAATCAATGGGATTTTTATCCCCACCCCATGGTTCTCCAGACTTGCACATGTTTAACTTGACAATTAAGGTCCATATTTCATAAAACTTGCTCGTTTTATTTTCAGGGAATTTTATGAAAGTTTTAAACTAATGATGGAAACTGAAAACGGCTTGGGAAAATATAGTGAACATTCAAAGAAAAAGCAGTATGAATACAATTCAGAAGAAACTGCTTTCCAGGTTTGTTGTTGCAGTCGGTTTAATGGAACAATAATTTAACAATTATTTAAACCCACAATGCACTGCACACCCCTTTGGTCCTTAAAGGATTTATTATTTCTTCATGGGAAATTGTTTAGACATCAACCTATGTGAGTGGTGTGCCCAATGCACTGGGCAAAAGTAAGATTAATGAGCTGGTGATGGTGTAGCTAATTGTAAAGATCAGCAGGCTAGCATTGCAAATGTGAGATTAAATGTTCATTCTTTATGTAGCACTTTACTGGAGTTGATATAGATACACATTTACATGGCAAATTAGGTTGAGAAAGACACAAGTCAATCAAGTTCAACCTTTGCTACAGTATAATTCATGAAATGAGAATTATATAATCCTTCCTATCTCCAAGATAGGTGTTAGACTGTTTATCATCACTTGTTTTACTTAATAATACACATTATATCCCTGCATGTTCCCTTCAGCTACAAATGCATCTAATTTTTTCTTAAATGTATCCATTGTATCTATCATTACCACATACTTGGGCAAAGAATTCCACAATTTAGCAGATCTTACTCGAAAGAACCCCTTTCTCTGCTGAAACCTCCTTTGCTTTATTTTATTTTGTTTTACCTTTTTATTTTTTTTTGTTGTTCAAAGCTTTATTTAAGACAAAGAGCATACAGATAAGAAAAGAAAAAAATCAGATGTCAAAGGTAAATACAAGACAAATAGGATCAATATTAAAATGACACCAACAAGTAGAGCTCTGGTTCCCTTCATTGATCAAGACTGAATGGTGGCAAACATGCAGGATCAAACTGATCAGGGAGCCAAGCCTCAGCCAGCTCTCCCACCCAATGCAGAGCAAGACTCATAGGGATTGAAATATAATCAAGAGAAAGGAGAGGACAGCAAAGGAAGAAAGAAGTAAGAAAAGAAAGTGAAGGAGAGAGGTAGAAGCAAAAAGGGAGGAGGGAGTTTGATGGGAAGTAATAGAAAACAAAGTCCGGAAAAGGAGTCAGAACTGTCAGACAGGAATCAGGATCCCAAATTCATCTCAGGTCCAGTGGGAACGAGCATCTCAGGGGTGTCAGTGAAGATAAGCCAAGGAGTCCAGACCAGCCTATGACTCTCCATTGTCCCTGTCATGGAAGCATGAAACCTTTATATAATCATATAGTTTCCACCCGGTCCCTCCAAATGGTCAGAGTCGGGGGTGGGGTATCAGATCTCTGGCCACCAAGATAAAAGGGTAAGCATCGGGAAGGTGGGAGGTGAAAAAGGATTGGGTTAGGAGTGTAGAAAAGTTAGCTAAAAACAGTTCCTCAGGGTTGGGGGGTGATAAAGGCACCCAAATATTTGATCTGGGAGTCAGACCATTTGAAGGAGAAGCAGTTATGGAGCTGTTGTAGCATAGCCCAAGTTACATTAATATTGAGGGTCTATGACTTGGAATAGTCAATCTTAGAAAAGGAAATAGCCCCAAATGCATCCAGGAGTTGCTTAAGGTTGTCTAGAGAACTAGCAGTGTTGGTAAGAAACATCAGCAGATCGTCTGCAAAATCATGCTGACTTCATTGGGGTGTCCCCAATCCGGAATCCTCCAATATTAGCATCCATTCTGATCATATTAAGATAGTATCCATGCAGAGAATAAAAAGTAGAGGGAACAGTGGGCAGCCCTGCCTTGTTCCTTTGTTTATAGGAAACGGTTTAGCGAACAGCTTCCATACACTCCCACCTGAAACTGTCAAATTATTTTTTCACATCTGTAGACAGAAGGATCATTGGGATGTTCTGGGTATGGACCAGATTGGTTACTGATAGAACATTAGCAGTATTGTCTTTAGCTTCTCTACGTGGTACAAACCCAGAATGCTGGGTGTATCACCGAACCTAGAAGGTGTTTAAGCCATAATGCAGTCATCTTGGTGTAGATCTTAATATTGATATTCAGCAGAGATATAGGCCTATAGTTGGTACATTGAGCAGAGTTCTTTCCATCCTTAGGAATGACAGATTTATGGGCCTGTAAGGAGTGAGGAGGGAAAGAAGAGCCAGAGACCACCTGGTTGAATGTCTCAAGAAGAGGGGGGAAGAAGAATGTCATGGAACTTGCTACAGCAGGTAATAGGAAAACCATCTGGATCCAGACTTTTTCCAGCGGGGAAGGATTTAAGAGCTATATCAAGTTCCTCCATAGAGAAAGGGCACTTTGTCATTGTGTCCATCGAAAGAGCCAGAAGAGAAGCAGAGCCCAAAAAGGGGTCTATAAGACGATGTTGTGTCCCTTCTGTCTGTGAGGGAGTATCACGGTGCCCGTGATTGGCTGCAGTTACTTGTCTATCACCAGTACGGGGCTTCTATTGGCTGTCTGCAGATAGCCCGCCTCTTATTGACTATTTAAACCTGGATTGGGCACCCTTTGAGTGCCCTTTCGTGTTGTTTCTGACCTTCTTGCTATCACTATGCTAGTGATAGCTGGGCCTCTGTTCCAGTGTTCCTGAGTTCCTGATCTCATGTGTTCCTGAGTTCCTGATCTCTACTGTTCCAGTGTTTCCTGCATGCTGAAGTACTTCCAGTCCTGGTTCCGGCCTAGTCTCTGGTGTTGCAGTTCCTGCTGAACTTCTCTGCTGTTTTCTGACCTGACTGATCGTTGCTGGTTCCTGTCATCTCTTCACCTGTCTACAGTATCCTGGCGACCTACTGCCTGGTCGCGTTGGTGACATTGCTACAATTCCGTGTTGGTCCCAGCGTGCGGACGCTGGTTTGCTCCCAAGCCTTGCGGCTATACAAACTCGCTTGTTACACCAGTGTGCGGTCACTGGTTTGCTCCAAAGCCTATCAGCTATACAAATCTGTGTTGGTCCCAGCGTGCGGACGCTGGTTTGCTCCTAAGCCTTACGGCTATACAAACTCACTTGTTACACCAGTGTGCGGTCACTGGTTTGCTCGCTAAGCCTAACGGCTATACTATTCAGTGTTGTTTCCAGCGTGCGGACGCTGGTTTGCTCCAAAGCCTTGCTGCTTAACGATTCTGCTAATTTGCCAGTTCCATCTGACTGCTGCTATTATCTCTGGGCTGCCCTGCCCGGTATTGGTAAGGCCGGTAGAACCTTTTGCCACATTCCATCTGAGGTTGCCTTACCCGGTATTGGCAGGGCCGGTAGAGCCTACATTGTGTATCTATTGAGGCTGCCTTGCCCGGTAATTTGGTAAGGCCGGTAAAACCGTTATGCTATTCCATCTGCAGGTTGCCTTACCCGGTATTGGCAAGGCCGGTAGAGCCTAAAGACTGTCCTGTCCGGTATATTGACAGGACCGGTAGAGTCTGCCTTCTGTCTGTGCTATATTCTGTATATATATATATGTATGTTATTGCCATCCTAAGTTATCATTTATTATTTCAATAAAATTGATTTTTTTTTACCTAAAACTTGTGTCTGAGAGTCATAATAAACCGTGACAGTACGAAAGGGCCATGACCTCAGACAGCAAGGGTGAAGGTAACGCACAGAATATCCATTGGAGGATGGATGTGCTCGAGCAACGTTTGGATCAGTTGGCAGTTGCAATTCAAACGATCCTTGAACGCACGGTACCTGCTGCCCAATCTAGCTCTAGCCCGGTGGTCTCGCCAAGTCAGACACCGGAAAGTGATACCAGACCCCTAGGGGGTACTGTTAAAGGGTTAACGGCTTCTGCACCCTTGCCATTAAGATATGATGGTGACCCTAGTCTCTGCAGAGGGTTCATCAATCAACTCGAAATCTTTATGTAATTGACGGCACACGCATTTCCCAATGATCGTAGTAAAGTGGGGTTCACGATATCACTGCTCACTGGCAGAGCATTGGCTTGGGCTAACCCCTTGTGGGAGAATGCTAAACCTTGTACTAAGAACTTTAGTGAATTTGTGCGTTCCTTTCGAAGAGTGTTTGAGCCTCCTGGTAGAACCACCTCTGCTGCCAAACGCCTTATGGAGATACAACAGGGCAGGCGTACAGTGGGCGACTATGCCATCGAATTCCGCACATTGGCAGCAGAGGTAGGTTGGAATAACGAGGCATTATTGGCAGCCTTCTCTCAAGGCCTGAATGACCACATTAAAGACGAAATCGCTGCTAAAGATCTACCTATTGATCTAGATGATTACATTGAGTATGTTATGATAATTGACTCCAGAATACGTGAGAGATCAATTGCCAGAGATCGTAAGTTACGGTCAAAAAATAATGAGCCTAGTAGCATGTTTTGCCCACCCATCCCTCCCTTGGCATTGAAGTCTAGTGAACCAGTACGGGAAACAAGTGAACCTATGGAAATAGGCTTCACTAGACTATCCAAGGCAGAGAGACTATATCGCAAAAAACAAGGGTTATGTTTATACTGCGGTAAAAAAGGGCACTTGCTAAATTCCTGTCCGGTACGTCCGGGAAACGCACACACCTAGGGTATCTTGGGGGACAGGCCCTAGGTGGTGTACAATCGTCCCCAGTGTCGGGCATAATGAAACCCACCATACAGGTGGTATTGTCTTGGGCACAACGCTCTGTGGAGGTTTTGGCCTTGGTTGACTCCGGTGCAGCAGGGTATTTTATGGATAATACCTTTGCTGAATTGCACGGAGTTCCACGCATTGAAAGAGAAAACCCCTTGACTATTGAAGCGATTGATGGTAGACCCTTAGAACCGCCTCAGGTTATATTTGAAACTATGCCATTGTCTATGACTATTGGGGCACTTCACAGAGAAGAGCAGCAGTTTCAACTGATTAATTCCCCGCACCATGCGGTGATATTGGGATTTCCGTGGTTACAGTTACATAACCCACAATTCGATTGGAAAAAGTGTGAAATTGCTGCTTGGTCCCAGTTTTGTATGGACAAGTGCGTCATCCAGCCTATTAAGGTCATGTGCACCTCCTCTGCTATGCCGGATGTGTACCAACAGTTTGGCGATGTTTTTAGCAAAGGAGAGGCTAGTATGCTACCCCAGCATAGACCTTATGATTGTTGCATTGAATTGCAGCCTGGTGCAGTACCTCCGAAAGGACGCACTTATCCATTATCTTGTGATGAAAATAAGGCTATGGAGGATTACATTTCTGATGCCCTTGCTAGAGGGATCATACGTAAATCTACCTCTCCAGCTGGGGCTGGGTTCTTTTTTGTAAAAAAGAAAAATGGCGAATTAAGACCATGCATTGACTACCGGGGCTTGAATAAACTAATGGCAAAAAACGCATACCCAATACCACTCATCACCGAGCTTTTTGACAGGCTTAAGGGCGCTTCGATATTTACCAAGTTGGACCTACGGGCCGCTTACAATCTGGTTCGCATTCGAGCAGGTGATGAGTGGAAAACTGCCTTTAATACTCGAGCTGGGCACTACGAGTATCTAGTAATGCCTTTTGGGCTGTGTAATGCACCCGCAGTTTTCCAGGAACTGATAAATGATGTTCTGAGAGATATGTTACAGACATGTGTTGTGGTGTACCTCGACGATATACTGATTTACTCCCAAAACATGGCACAGCACATCAAAGATGTATCCACAGTATTGCTACGACTCCGTGAGAACAAATTATTTTGTAAAATGGAAAAATGTGAGTTTCATAGAACCAGTGTGCCATTCTTGGGGTTCATAATTGGCAATGATGGCATTGCCATGGACAAAGAAAAGTTGTCAGCTGTCCTACAATGGCCAAAACCCAAGGGTCTTAAAGCCATACAGCGTTTCCTGGGTTTCGCTAATTATTATAGGAGGTTTATTAAGAACTTTTCTTCCATTGTCAAACCTCTGTCCGATCTTACGCACAAGGGTGCTAATCCTTCTTGTTGGCCGGTATCTGCTGAGAAAGCCTTTGAGAATTTGAAGCTGGCATTTGCTGCGGCTCCTGTGTTATCCCACCCCAATCCTTTACTTCCATTTACGTTAGAGGTTGATGCCTCAGATATTGGGGTCGGGGCAGTACTTTCGCAGCGACACGAGAAAGGTGGAACTCTCAGACCTTGTGGGTTTTTCTCTAAAAAGTTGACTGTCACTCAAAGCCACTATGAGATAGGTGACAGAGAATTATTGGCCATTATCCTTGCTCTTAAGGAATGGCGTCATTTGCTTGAAGGAACTAAGAATCCTGTCTTAATCCTAACAGATCATAAGAATCTGACCTATCTCTCGGAGGCCAAGAGATTGTCCTCTCGTCAGGCCAGGTGGGCACTGTTCCTTTCTCGATTTAATTTCATTGTATCATATTTACCAGGGTCAAAAAATATCAGGGCTGATGCCCTGTCAAGACAATTTGAGGCCGACAGTGACAGAGTGGAAGCACCAGCTCCTATCATCCAACCTGATAGAATACTGGCTACTATACGCACGAGTATCACTTCTCCTCTAGGGGAGGAGATCCTGGCCTCTCAGGGGTCCGCTCCCCATGAAACCCCAGTGGGCAAATGTTTTGTCGCTGAATCATTTCGTACTAGGCTGCTCGAAACCTACCATTCCTCTAAGGCTGCGGGACATATTGGTAGAGACCAATTGTTATGGTCCCTTTCTCAGTTATTTTGGTGGCCTTCCATGAGAAACGATTGTGCCGAATTTACGAATGCCTGTGCCACCTGCGCCCGCGCTAAGACCCCGAGACATCTCCCTGTGGGCTTGCTTCAACCGGTGCCTAATGGCGAACGCCCCTGGTCTCATGTTTCCATTGATTTTATGGGAGAGTTGCCTATGTCGAAGGGGTACTCCTTTATATTCATGGTGGTGGACAGGTTTTCTAAAATGGCTCATTTCGTGCCCCTCCGTGGTCTTCCTTCAGCGAAGGAATTGGCAATGGTGTTCGCCAGAGAAGTATTCCGGTTGCATGGAGTGCCTAGGGTACTGGTGTCTGACAGGGGGAGCCAGTTTGTGTCTAGATTTTGGAGGGCATTTTGCCAACAGATGGGCATACAGCTGTCCTTCTCCTCTGCCTACCATCCCCAGACCAATGGAGCCGCTGAACGAGCTAATCAGGGCTTGGAACAATTTCTCCGTTGTTTCGTTACTGACCATCATGATAATTGGTCCGACTTGTTGCCTTGGGCAGAGTTTGCCAGGAACTGTGCGGTCAATTCTTCATCTGGGAGCTCTCCGTTTCTGATTAATTATGGGTTCCAGCCCTGTTTGCTTCCAGACTCATTTCAGACGCAACAGATTCCAGCTCTGGATGAGCATATCGAGCAACTCCGTTCCACATGGGCACAAGTTCAGAGGGCACTTGGTCAGTCATTTCAGCGTCATCAGCGCCATGCCAATCGCAGAAGGCTTCCAGCGGTTTCCTTTCAGGTTGGGGATAGAGTATGGCTTTCCTCCAGAAATCTCAAGCTGCAGGTTCCGTCTAATAAGTTGGCTCCTCGGTTTATTGGTCCATACAGAGTTATTCGCAAAATTAACCCTGTCTCCTATGCACTAGAACTACCTGCATCCATGCGTATCCATAATGTGTTCCATGTGTCCCTTCTTAAGCCTCTGGTTTGCAATCGCTATACTACCACACCTGTGGTGCCAGGACCTGTTGAGGTCGAGGGCCAGGAGGAGTACGAGGTTCAGAGCATTATTGATTCCCGTAGGCTTAGAGGAAGGGTACAGTACCTGGTACATTGGAAAGGGTATGGTCCTGAGGATCGATCATGGGTGGATAGTACGGACCTTCATGCACCTAGGTTAACTAGGGCCTTTCATGCCAATTACCCGCTGAAACCTAAACCCTATTCTAGGAGAGGGGGTCTTTGAAAGGGGGGTACTATCACGGTGCCCGTGATTGGCTGCAGTTACTTGTCTATCACCAGTAGGGGGCTTCTATTGGCTGTCTGCAGATAGCCCGCCTCTTATTGACTATTTAAACCTGGATTGGGCACCCTTTGAGTGCCCTTTCGTGTTGTTTCTGACCTTCTTGCTATCACTATGCTAGTGATAGCTGGGCCTCTGTTCCAGTGTTCCTGAGTTCCTGATCTCATGTGTTCCTGAGTTCCTGATCTCTACTGTTCCAGTGTTTCCTGCATGCTGAAGTACTTCCAGTCCTGGTTCCGGCCTAGTCTCTGGTGTTGCAGTTCCTGCTGAACTTCTCTGCTGTTTTCTGACCTGACTGATCGTTGCTGGTTCCTGTCATCTCTTCACCTGTCTACAGTATCCTGGCGACCTACTGCCTGGTCGCGTTGGTGACATTGCTACAATTCCGTGTTGGTCCCAGCGTGCGGACGCTGGTTTGCTCCCAAGCCTTGCGGCTATACAAACTCGCTTGTTACACCAGTGTGCGGTCACTGGTTTGCTCCAAAGCCTATCAGCTATACAAATCTGTGTTGGTCCCAGCGTGCGGACGCTGGTTTGCTCCTAAGCCTTACGGCTATACAAACTCACTTGTTACACCAGTGTGCGGTCACTGGTTTGCTCCAAAGCCTTTCAGCTATACAAATCTGTGTTGGTCCCAGCGTGCGGACGCTGGTTTGCTCCTAAGCCTTGCGGCTATACAAACTCGCTTGTTACACCAGTGTGCGGTCACTGGTTTGCTCCAAAGCCTATCAGCTATACAAATCTGTGTTGGTCCCAGCGTGCGGACGCTGGTTTGCTCCTAGCCTTGCGGCTATACAAACTCACTTGTTACACCAGTGTGCGGTCACTGGTTTGCTCCAAAGCCTTTCAGCTATACAAATCTGTGTTGGTCCCAGCGTGCGGACGCTGGTTTGCTCCCAAGCCTTGCGGCTATACAAACTCGCTTGTTACACCAGTGTGCGGTCACTGGTTTGCTCCAAAGCCTATCAGCTATACAAATCTGTGTTGGTCCCAGCGTGCGGACGCTGGTTTGCTCCTAAGCCTTGCGGCTATACTACTCGCTTGTTCTCCAGTGTGCGGTCACTGGTTTGCTCGCTAAGCCTAACGGCTATACTATTCAGTGTTGTTTCCAGCGTGCGGACGCTGGTTTGCTCCAAAGCCTTGCTGCTTAACGATTCTGCTAATTTGCCAGTTCCATCTGACTGCTGCTATTATCTCTGGGCTGCCCTGCCCGGTATTGGTAAGGCCGGTAGAACCTTTTGCCACATTCCATCTGAGGTTGCCTTACCCGGTATTGGCAGGGCCGGTAGAGCCTACATTGTGTATCTATTGAGGCTGCCTTGCCCGGTAATTTGGTAAGGCCGGTAAAACCGTTATGCTATTCCATCTGCAGGTTGCCTTACCCGGTATTGGCAAGGCCGGTAGAGCCTAAAGACTGTCCTGTCCGGTATATTGACAGGACCGGTAGAGTCTGCCTTCTGTCTGTGCTATATTCTGTATATATATATATGTATGTTATTGCCATCCTAAGTTATCATTTATTATTTCAATAAAATTGATTTTTTTTTACCTAAAACTTGTGTCTGAGAGTCATAATAAACCGTGACAGGGAGTGGAAGAAGCAAGGTGATATAAGTGCTGGTAGAAAGAAGGAAAGACGTCTGCTATTAAGTTGTTTTCAGAAAGAGAAGTTCCACTCAAGGAGGTGATGGAGCAGATAAGAGGCGTTTCTATAGAACTTCACCATCACGGCTATGTGCTTGCTCGGTCTATTACCTTGGAGATACCATTGATATTTATGCCACTGAAATTACTTAGTGGCCTGGGCTCTCAATAGATTTTAAAAATGTATTTCTCGCCACCTTCATTTTGTTAAGAGTGTGGGGGTCTAGTGAGGATTTATATAAAGTCTCTAAGGTATGTATCACCATCAAGAGAGAATTGGTAGCTAATTTGTCACAGAGTTTATTTTGTGCACCCTTCTTAATTAATTCTCCCCTCATGACGTACTTGTGCACCTCCCAAACCAGAGGGAGTGGAACAGTGATAAAATAGTCTAAGCTGTGATGGAAGAAGTCCCATAACCCTGAGGAGATATACTGCACCATTTTGTGGTCTGGTAGCAGTGCTCATTGAACTTCCTGGAACTGTATGGTCTGGGTTGCTGAGAGAAAACCATGTATAAGTTGACAGTACCATGGCCGACCATGAGATTACTCCAATTGAGGCTGAACAGAGGGATGCTAACAGGCTGAAGTTGAAATCCCCACCAATGATGAAGAGCCCCTTGCAGAAGGTATCAAGTTTCTCGAGGGTATCCATTAAAAATGTTTTAGGTTTCTCATTTGAGACAAACATTTGCAAAAATAATATATCTATCACCTAGCTGCCCCCATGTAAACAGAGCATGACCCTCAGAGTCAGCACAGTCTGCCTAATGGGAGGGACTTGTGCAGCATAATAGCAATACCATTAGTTTTCGTGGAAGTAGAGGAGTACCAAGCATGAGGAAACTTGCCACTACTTCACCTGTGATGGGAATCTCGTATAAAATGGGTTTTCTGAATAAAGAGTGCCTAGGGCTCTTGTCTCATTGCCTCTCTCAGACCTCTTTTCAGGGCTATTTAGCCTTGGCATTTATAGAGGTTTTTCTCAAATAAGCCATAGTCAATTAAAAGGGTGGAGCAGCCTGCAAGGGGGAGCCACAGGGCCACCAGGAAAATCAAGGCATAGCCTTGACCTACGACACCTCTGTGCACTAGTGAAGGGTAAGGCAAGGAGTAGGTGACAGAGACAAAGAAGAAATTTTAAAAGAACCATATAGCCAGGTCATGGGCAGGGGTCGACCAAAATCATCTGGAGCCCAGTTGCCTGCCGAAACAGGCCTGGGGGGGGGAGGTATGTATCGAGCAAATTGGAGGCATAGATTGAGAAGAAGTAAATAGAAGAAAATATGTTCAATACACATACAGGAACAGTAATGTAAGGAGTACCATCTCAGTAGGGAATCAGTATAAGTCTGTGTAATCTTAGATGTATAAAATAAGGGTCATCCACTAGGGCCAGGGAATAAGTGACATAGAGAGACCAAGCAGGCCATAACCATAAATAGAAGTGAAGTCAACCCACCGATTAGCATGTGTCTATGTCTACAGAGTAAGCAGAATAGCATTCAGTCAATCAATGGTAGCTTCCCCCATCTATCCTGACGGGGTAGATTTAGGGCCCATCAAGTTCCACCATGCCACCTGACCCTCAAACTTAGCCCAATATATTAGCTGTAAAGGGAGACAAGATGGAAATAGGGGGTGAGTGGAAAAGGGAGGAGATGGAAAAGTAAGAGGAGGAGGGAGGCAAGAAAAGGGCAGAGGAGGAGGGAGTGAGGAGAGGGAAGGGAAAAAGAGGGATAGACAGGAAGGAGGTTTTGGGAAAGAGGGATTAGAGGCAGATGGGGCACAGGAGGAGGGGTAATAACTGGGGGGGGAGTAAGGAGGGATAGAGGGGGGAAAAAGGATGGGGAGGGGGAATAGATAGGGAATGGAATGAGTCAAACCAAGATTCAAGTCTAATGCATCCACACTGGGACAAATGAACCCCTGCCTAATATCCAACAAGTGGAACATGTTAGAAAGCAACCACAGGGAGGCCCAGCAATAGAGTCTAGTGCCAGATCCATGTCAAAACATGTCTAAATTGACACAGAACCCGTGTCAGATCTACTTCTGCAACGGTGATGGCTGGTGTTCAAGACATGGTGACATCCCCATGGGCACTTCACATTTTGTTAAAAAAAGATCTCCCCAGAATATGACGTATACAGTCCACATTCAGTCACAACAGGTTGGGACATAGATGGCCCACAAAATCAGTATATTACATGAGCCCCTTACACAATATACTTAACATGAAGCAACCAATATACAAAGTCACAATAAATGATAAGGTAGGTAAAACTGCACGCTTCAGACTGCAAATGGGTACCCATGGAAAGCTATCACGGTTCCTGTGCTCCCCGTGTTATGTTTCCTGTCAGTCTGCACTGTGATTGCTCCCATTGGCTGTCCTGTGTTTGTCCCGCCCACTATGGCCTTTATATACTGGGCTCTGGCACCCATCCGGTGCCCTTTCGTGGTGTTCCTGTACCAGTGCTTGTTTCTGCTCAGTGATTCCCAGTGTACCGACTTGGCCTGCCTGACTACTCTGCATTTTGTCTCCTGCTCCTGTGTACCGACCCAGATCGCCTGACTGCTCTTCTGAACCTGCTCCTGTGTACTGACCCGGCTTGGCTGACGTTTCTGCTCCTGTGTACCGGCCCAGCTTGGCTGACGTTCCTGCTTCCGTGTACCGACCTGGCCTGGCTGAAGTTCCTGCTCCGTGATTCGACCCAGCTTGGCTGATGTTCCTGCTCCGTGATTCAACCTGGCTTGGTTGGCGTTCCTGCTCTGGCTGCCTCTGTGTCGCCTTGGTGACATTCTGATCCTTCGGGCAATCCAGTCTCCATTACTGCCTCTGCAGAGTGCAAGTGTTAGTCTCGTTACTGCTACGGCAGTGTGACATTGGCCTAGTCTCCGTTACTGCTCCTGCAGAGTGCAAGTGTCAGCCTCCATTACTGCTACAGCGGTGTGCCATTAGCTTAGTCTCCGTTACTGCTCCTGCAGAGTGCAAGTGTCTGCCTCTGTTACTGCTACGGCAGTGTGCCATTGGCCTAGTCTCCGTTACTGCTCCTGCAGAGTGCAAGTGTCTGCCTCCGTTACTGCTACGGCAGTGTGCCATTGGCCTGGTATCCGTTACTGCTCTTGCAGAGTGCAAGTGTTTGTCTCCGTTACTGCTACGGCAGTGTCCTACGTTACTCAATTCCTGATATTGCTCTAGAAGTTCACGTTTGTTCTGCTAACCTGTTTCTGGGCGTTATGTATCCTAAGCTCTCTATATGGAGAGAGCTCTATCACAGAACTCTCCACACATGGGACTGTTTACACTCCATGAAGATCATTAACCCATTCAGTACCTTACACCTGGGAATCCTACATATTCTGCCTGACCTGTGTCAGTATAGACTGCTATGAACTTTATGGTTATACTGGACCTGTGTAGGCATATGTGTATGTAACCTGTCATGTGTCTATTACTCTGCTTGTATACTACAGGACCTGTGAGGGTTATTATACTATTGTGATTTCAATAAAACTGTGTTTTATCCTAAACCACTGTGTCTGTGTGTCGAACAAACCGTTAGAAAAGCAACTGAGAAATGACAGAGTCAATCAGGAGAAAAAAGCACTTAGGCAAACTCTCACTGGACCAGTACCAACTCAGTGCTACTCACAGTGGGCTCAGAGTAGATGAGCATCTTATTGAGCACAATGTCTCTCACCTTGGCAGTGATTTGGCATCTCCAGCTTCAGGTTGAATGCCTGGCATCAGGACTGCAATATTTACAGACATAGAAAACACAGTGTCAGCTCCCTGCGTAATGTGGAGGAAGAGAGGCAAGGTTCTGGCACAGGTTTATCTCAGGAGCTAGCGAGCGGTGTTAGAGAGCGGTGTTCAGGAGCGTTGGAGCCCTATTGGAGTATCCTTGCTGCAGCCGTGGATGGAGTAAAGGTGCTGGCCGCGAAGACAGATGTCTGACCCCAGTTGAGTCGGGGCCGGGACCAGGATAGATACTCCTCAGACTTGGAAACCGAGAAACCAGTGCCAGAGATAGAAGGACTTGAAAGGCAGACCAGAGGAACGGGAAGCTAAGAATCACCACGTCCCTGAGAGCCTTAGGGGACAAAAAAGGCTAACGGCCAGAATGCCCCCTAGATTTGCCGACTCCTCAGCGCAAAGCAATACTGGACCTGCTTCCTACCGTGAGCCCACGGTCAGACCCAGCAAAAGAAACATTGAACCCCAACGAGGAATAGGAGAGTGGGGGCCCCCAAGGAAGGAAAGTACACTCAAAGATGGAAAGAAAAATGCAGTCTATCTACTGCCAGCTCCAAGGGGAGCCAAGGAAAATCCCAGAGGGGAAGACCAGCAGGGCAGGAGAACAAAGCAGGAGTGCCCTAAAAATCCACATTCCCGCCGTCTATCTACGGCTAAGATGCTGAAGGAGAGGAAAGGACCTCCCTGAGGAATAAGCAGAGCTGGAGAGCCAGGCGAGAAGACTGCACAAAGATAGGCGAGAACCACAGCCGCTGACCTCCCGTCTAACTACGGGAATCAATATCCCAGGCACTTAAAGAGAAACAAAGTAACAGCCGCAGCAAAGGAAGCGCTCATCAGACCAAAAAAGGAAACCAAGAATGCTGGCAGATGGCCTGGAGGGGTCTGCGGAAGCTGGCACTAAGCCCCAGTGGCCTCCCGTCTAACTACGGGGAGAGAAGGCGGCAGAAGGAGAAAAAGCACGGAGCAGCCGCAACCGGGCTGGACGAAAGTGCCGGGATAAAGAAAAACGATTGGAGCTTCAGCTGCAGTCAGCTACCAGACTCGCAGAGACTGAAAGCCAAATCAGAAAGAGCAGGAGCGTACAGCCCGACCAGAAAGGGCAGGAGTGTAGAGGAGTCGGGGCGGCTCTCCTAGCAGAGCAGAGGAGAGTACGGGAAGTCACCGGAGCAGAGTAAGAGCCAGGCCCAGGTCAGCAATGATCCGGAGGTAAGGTATATTGAAGGAATAAGACTGGTGAGAGGTCAGTGTACGGAGCCAGGGTCAGGAGCCAGGAGGACACAATAACAAGCACGAGGAAGATCCAACGGAGTAGTCAGGAATTCAGGCAGAAGTCAGCAGACCAACCACAGGAACACAACCAAGTGACCACAAAGCTTGATAAACAGGCATCTAGGCCACAGGGAAGAGCACCTATAAACTTCCTCTAGCCAATCCAAATCCAGGGTCAGAGGTCGGAGGAGTAACACACAGGTATCTCAGAAGGGTCACAAAGACTTGCCTTCACTCCATTGACCATTAGGAGAAAAGGAAAACTCCATTTATATTTAACTAGTTTTAAAGCCCATGAACACAGGCCAACACTGGTGGGGCTGCAGTCATGCGCAGTACTGACTTTCCAAATGCACCGTGATTGATACGGATCGGGGGGCTCCGAATTCAGACCGTAGTCCTCTCTGCGTACCTTCTAGTGCGCAGAGAGGACTCCGGTCTGAATTAGGAGTGCCCCGCTCCGCAACAGCTGCGGCACGGGCAGTCTGTACTGCACATGACTGCAGCACCTGCAGCAGTCTCTACTGCGCATGACAAACATCCTAGCGAATTAGAATATAGGATTTGTAAGGCTCTAAGGTGATCCATCAGGAGCTTTAGTGCTCTCCTTTTTCGTAAGGTATTGGGAACAAGATAATTGAAGATCTGGAACTGTGTCCCCACATAGTAGATGGCCACCGACTTTTGGCTAGCCATGATAATTTTTCCATGTTGGAAAATTGATGCAAGCAGCAGACTATTTTGCGTGGAAGTTCTCCTGTACGCACTCGCTAGCCCAAAGCTCTATGGTCTCTCTCTCTAAAAGTAGCTGTGGTTGCCAAGTCATGAACCAGAGAGCAAAATATCTTTTGGACCCATTTCCTGAGGTCCTTTGAGGGGCAGATTCCATATATTAAGTAGTCTGAGGTTGCATCACCTGCTACGGTTGTCAAGATCCTCGACCTCGTATAGGAGCTGGTAGATGAGATCCTGCTGGTTTACCATCCTGGCATCCTGCTGGAAATCAAAGATGAATTCCTGTTCCCCCTCCAAGGTGTCAGTTGCTGACCAATGGAGACAATGTCCTTTTTAATGTCTGCTAGCTCTGTCCGGAGCTTATATTTTATATCCATCTTGGTAGGTAGATCAGCCATATCCCTTTTAGTTAGGTAGTTCTTTTCAGAAAGGTTTTATGTGGACATGTGGAATATCAGGTATGCAGGGGTTGGAGGAATCTCTGCCGGGCACAAGTCATCCAAGGCTTCACTGCAGTTATTCGATTGGGCCTCCAGAGTGGCACGAAAGCCAGCTGTCAGATCTGTGGGAAATGGACAAGAGGAGCCCACAGAGTGCTGTTTAGGCCTTTGTTCTTGTGACATTAGGTACGTTGGAAGATCTGCCACTGTCCAGAAATGGAATATCAGCCGACATGCTTCCAATAATTGCCCTACTTCAGTTTCTTCATCCAGAGCAAGCCTGTCATGCTTCCATCTTGGAGCTAGGCCAACCTCCTTTGACTAATTATTTGATCAGGCCTTTGAATAAAAAGTTCACTAGAGGGATACTTTAATTGGTCTTACATATACTTATAAAATATTACAAAATCTCCTCTTTTCTCTAGAGTAAATAAACCAAATTTCACTAGATACTTAGTTCCTCCATTCACTTAATTAATTGTGTTCTCTTCTCTGTACTCTCTCCAGTTCTAGAATAACATTTTTTAGTTTTGTCCAAAACTGCACTACACATTCTAGGTGGGGTCTTACCAATGATTTGTACAGTGGCAAAATGATGTAATCCAGTCTTTCTTCAATATCCCTCTTTATGCAGGGCAGTACCTTGTGTGTCTTTTGCTACTGTTGTTTGACACTGGTCATGATTTCCAAGTCTGCAGTTTACAAGAACTAAAATCTCAGATCATTCTCTAGCAATGAGTCCCCTAGAATGATCCCATTAAGTTAATAAATAGCATACCTAAATATATAACTTTACTCTTTCCTACATAAAATGTAATAGTATATTTGTTTATCCTTTGAGTGCTAGAAGGATGTCAAATGCATTGCTTTACAATGTGCTGGACACCCCTCCGGCACTCAAAGGGTTAAACAAAAAAGAAGGAAGAAATAAAGAAAATAAACACCTAGAGTAGCACCAGACCTTTCCTTTTGTGTCCAAACTGGGTAACTACAGACAGTTACTAGGGCCGTAACTGGTCCTTAATCAACCGAACATTGTGACGGTCCTGACACATCCACGTTTCTTAAGTGGTTCTTTTTATTCTAGTAAAGGAATAAAAACAAAATAACTAAAAGCACAGTGAGATAAGTAATGAGTAATAAGGTTCACTATCTGAACCTTATTATTACTTATTGTTGAGGGTGACATTTTGATAGTGAACCCACAAGTATGATCCTACAATTACAGTTACCAGATCACCCTCTGAGATAAAGTGCACATGAAACTTTGCATTGAAATCATGGATATTATTTCATTAAATCGTCATGGTATATAATCTATTTGTGTTCACTATATGATCCAATCTATTTGGAAAGGTGTACAAAATACACAGTCTACTATTAGGATCTACTATTATCACAGATCTGTGATTTCTGCATGGGAGAGTGTCTGAAATTTAATATACATTTGACAAAATGAAATAATAAAATTCAGGAGGTTTTCTGAACACTGAGTATATTACTTCACTTTATTGGGAGAACTGTTAACATGTCATCCGATAATGCATGATTGAGACATTATTTAATTTGCTGTACTTTTATTATAGTTATTTTGTTGGTTCTTTTTACTACACTAATAAAATATGTGGTTTGTATTTTTTTTTGTACTTTGGCCCCTGAAATCAAATCAGTCTGTAGTTACCCAGTTTTGCCAGAAACGGAAGGGTCTACTGCTACTATGAGTCTTTATTTTCGATTTTTTATTTAGGTTTATTGATTTTACATCCAAGCACATTCCCTAGTTGTATCTACAACACACTGCATTCTCATTTTTTTTCCTTTTCAAAATAGCTTCATTGAAAATAACTGACAAAATACAATAAAAACACCATAACTGAGAGTCATGCGTAATAAGTAATACAGTAGTATTTAACGGAAACCAAAAATATCCCAACATTATGAACTGCCTCAATGCATACTCATATATTATAATGGTCACTTCACCTTTGTTTATAGTCTGTTTGATTGTCCAGTCTGTCATTTTATGTAAATCCTTACGTGGAGAGCAAACATCTTGCTCTCAATTCATTACCCTGTGCAATATAGTATCATTTACAAATATTGAAATTTTGCTTTCTATACGTAATTCCAGTTCAAGTTAAAAAGTAGTGGCAAAATACTAAACCATACTGTACTCCACTCTCAGCTTTGAATGCATTATAAAATATTCCATTTACAGCAACACACTGTTCTGTTGCCTCCAACCAATTTACTATTCAGTTACAAAGTTTATCCTCTAAATCAAATGTAGTGTATTTTTCTCTTATGTCCATGGAACATAGGTACCATCCAGCTGAGTCTCTACTCCTGGCGCACGGGGCACATCACAAAAGATGGAGACTTTGGGATGGAGATTCCCTTCACCAGCTCAACCCTCTGCCCTCTAACTACCAGAATTCATGTGTCCTGCAAGCAAGCTAGAAGGGCTTGGTCATCCTGTTATTTTCCCTTAGGTTTTGCATTATTTTCCTATTGGGTATGGGGCTGTATAATCCCCCATTAAGCGGGGCTACCATCAATGAGCTTCCCTGGAGTGGACTGCCCAGTTCATAGGTGACTTTTGTAGCTATTCTGCCCTGTGGATGGAATCTTGCTTTCAAGCTTTCCCTCATAACAGGGTCTCTTGAGATTCTGTACTCTCCTATGGTGGTAACATGAAAACAGAGGATTGTGGGTAACCCTTTGACCCTTTAAGAATGGGATTCCATCCACAGCCAACTCTGCTCCATTGACTTCTATGGGGAAAACTTATCTGGGACATATCTCTGCAACCATTTGGACTACAATTCACTTCATTGAGTGTCCAGGAGGGCCACAGTGATCAGCAATCATTGGTAGGCAGCAGAGAAGACTACATTACCCAGAATTCCAATTTCCCAGGCTTTCTTCCAATTGACTGTCAGTTTTACAGTGGCCATTTTGCTTCTTTCTTGCTTATCCTTCTCACTAACTTTCCTTGCTCTTTTTCTGCATATTAACCCTTTGCTTTCCTGATTTTTAGGGTTCTTCTTTTGTACTGGGGACATCATCAAGGAAACTATTTTACTAGTACTTTGGGATTGTAAGGGACATAAGGGTAAACCTAAGGCAAAGGATTCAGAGGCTTCCTTTACCCCCTCATACATTATTCCTCTTGACACACAAGGGTACCTAGAGAAAATTAATGGTCTCTATGCTCCTTGTGTTCAGTGGCCCCTACTACTCCATCGTGCCCCTCTAGCCCTGATCAAGAGCCTGCATGGGTTAAGACACTACTCACTTCAATTGATCTCCCTTTTTTGTGGCTCTGGGTTATACTCCCCCAGCTCTGACTCTCTGCTCCTCTATGTTCGAGGTACCATCTGATGATGCTTCCTCCCACTACTTGGATGACCACTGACAAGCTATTCACCACACTCTCTTGGCATCTCAAATATGGCAGAAAGTAGCTGCTGATCATCATCAATCTCTGACCCCTAGATATGCCCCAGGAGATCTTGTTTGGCTCTCATCTAAGAATATTAATCTGCATCACCTATCTGATGAATTGGGTCCCCGCTTTCTAGGGCCATTTAAGGTCCAGGCCCATCTTTTGCCAGTCTTCTATCGGCTGGTTTTGCCATGGACCTTGAAGATACATTCTGTCTTCCATGTATCCCTTCTAAAACCCTAAATCCAGGCTTGTGCCTCTTATCCCTCATCGTCTCCTCCTCCACCAGTCTCAGTAGTTGATTGCAAGGAGTGTGTCATCTATGACATCCTAGATTCCCGCCTCTTTCATGGTACCCTACAGTACTTGGTCATCTGGAAGGGCTATGGCATGGAAGAGCACTCCTAAGTGGTGGCCTTGGATGTTCATGCTCCCTCTTTGGTTTGCCGCTTTCACTGGTACTTTCTTGCCAAGCTGTCTTTGGACTCCCAGAGGTAGATGGGTGGGGATAGTGTCATGTTCTGTACTCTTGTTCTGCTTTTTCTTGTTACTCTTTGTCTGGCTTTTCATTTGGTTCTTCTTGTTCACCAGATCCTGGTTTTCTGCCTTGTTTTGTGTCTTCTCTGAACCTTTATCAAGATCCAGTACCTTAGTGCTGATACGCGATCAAAGAGTTCCAGTTCTTGACCCGTAGTTCCTGTCTAGTTCCAGAGTGTTTATCTTATGTCTTGACCCAGCTTTCTCTTTGAATTCTCCCTTGCTCTTCGATTTGGAACCATGCCTGTCTGTTTGATATTCTGTTACTGACCTTGGCTCTGTTGTTCGACTACCCTTATGTCTGCTGCCTTGTACTGCTTTGCCCACCTGTTACAGACCTTCGCTCTGTTGTTCGACCATCAGTCTCCTTAGTTTAATTCCAAGCACCAGTCTCCTTGGCTGATAGTGACCACCAGTTGTACTTTAGAGTTGGAAATCTTTCCCTCATTGGTCGATCCTCAACTGATCCTGTCTGTTTGTTACTGTTCAGTCTCTGCAGTTGAACTTCTTGATCATCTGTTATTAACTAAGTTCCTGTTCAGCAGCTATCAACGGGTACTGCACGTATTTAATGGAGTTCTTTTATCTTCCCAGACCTCAGTGGGTTGTAGCTATACTCCCTGCTTCCATCCGTTGTATGTACCAGCTCCTCCAGATGGAACTAATCTGGCTTTGCGGCAAGCATTTTTACCCGGCTTAGGCTGCAGCAAGGTAGCCAGGTACTAGCCAATACCAGCTAGCCATGTATACTACACTTTGTCCTCTTCCTTTTGGCCCACTGGGGGTCTTCTCTGCAGTATACCTTAGTGTTGTTTTTAGTTGCTGGGTACCCTGTTATTTATATCAACCTAGCAATATCTCACCTCTTTGTGAGGTTTCTTCTTCACAGAGTATAATCAGGCATCTTACATTCTGCAGTTCCATAGGATCCAGACAAGGCAAGAGGCTGTGGACTCTCTGCTGGAGAAAAAGGTGCTGGTGCCAGTCCCAGCCCCCAAGAACTCTTCAAATTTCCTTTCCAACCTGTTTGTGGTCCCCAAGAAGGATAGTAGCTGCTGGCCCATTCTGGACCTCAAATGTCTCAACCAGTATATTGTTGTTACAGCTTACCTTGGTTTCAGCGTCATCTACAGGCGCGAAGCTTCAAGCATGCAGCAGGTCTCTGTTTTATGTGTTTGCTTCCTGTAGTCTCCTCCTACCTACTTCCTCCTACCTACTTCCTCCCTCTAAGCTTCTCCTCCTACCTACTTCCTGTGGAGGGGTTTAAAAGGCAGACTGAGTCCTGACTCAGTTGCCCTTGCTTTATTGTTCATAGCAGTTCTATTACCTTGGGCTCTGTGTATGACCTGGCTAGTCTTCCATCCAACCTGGTGCTGACCTATGGCTCTGTCTGACTATTCTTTTGCTTATCCCTATAGTGGACACCCAACCTGGTGCAGACCTGTGGCTCTGACTGACTACCTGAACTGTGTATGACCTGGCTTGTCTGACTACCCCCTCTGGTTCTGACTTGTTGCTCTGTCTGACTACTCTTATGTTTGTTTCTTGTACCTAGCAGACACCCAACCTAGTGTGGACCTGGAGCTCTGATACACCAGCTCTGATACTGACTGCAGGCGAGTCAGCTATCTATTTCCCACTCTGACTGCAGGCGTGAGTCAGAGTTTGCTCCATTCTGACTGCAGTCGTGAGTCAGATATCACTCCCTACTGACTGCAGGCTTGAGTCGGTACACCCGCTATGTCGGATCAAGATCCTGTGCTCCTGTTCCTGCTCCTGTTCCTGCTGCTGTCTCCAGCAGAGACTACCAGTGGCTTAGGCCTAGTCTCCAGCAGTTTGACTCTTGATCTTCTTTGGGAACTGTGACAGTACGCAAGGGCCATGAGTTTAGACGGCGATAGTAATGCAGTTTTTTAAAGCATCCTGGAAAGGATAGAGACACTGAGTCAATGACTCGATCAGTTGTCAGGCAGGCAGTCTCGCAGCGCACTGCTAACCTTGAACAAGTATGTACTCAACTGGTGGCCCCTCCCGAACCCTCCCAGAAACCAGTAGTTACAACCTCTCCTGATGCAGGCATGGTCAAGAGGTTGCCAGGTTCCGCTCAGCTCCCACAGCAGTATGGTGGGGATCCAGATGTTTGCCGTGGCTTTCTTAATCAGCTGGGCATATATTTCGAGTTAGCACTGGATGCTTTTCCTAATGAGTGCAGTAAAGTTGGTTTCCTTATATCTCTCCTCACGGGCAGGGCACTGGCATGGGCCAATCCACTATGGGAGACGAACAAACCCATCGTTCACAATTTCACTGAATTTGTGAAATCATTTCGACAAGTTTTTGATAGGCCAGGTCGCATGGTCTTGGCATCGAAGCATCTTATGACCCTGCGTCAGGGTAACCGCACAGTGGCCGACTATGCGATTGAGTTCCGCACCCATGCAGCTGAAGTTGACTGGAATAATGAGCCCCTGATGGCCGTTTTTTTCAAGGGCTCAATGATACTATGAAAGATGAGATTGTGGCCCGTTGTCTACCTAACGATTTCAACTTACTGATTGAATTTTGTATTCTGGTAGATACGGAGTACCTGCGGAGGTCCTCAAAGAGAGGTCCTGCTTTTTATGCTGGCCCTCCCTATCCTTCCTCACCTCCCATGTCTCCGGGACTGGGTTTTGACAGTAACGAACATAGGCAGGTGGATGCCATGGTCAGGGGGAGACCCTCAGCCTCTGAGAGCCTGCAGAGGCCTCAAAGGTAGTTGTCTCCTCATGATCTTGACCCACCCTATACTCCCTCTCCTCCCATGCCTCCTGATCTGGTCTCTGAGAGTGAAGAACCGAGGCTGGTGGGTGTCACTCAGCTTTCAAGAGAGGAGAGGGCCTATAGGAGAAGGGAGGGCATGTGTCTGTACTGTGGGAAGGCCAGTCATTTGTTGTGGGCATGTCCTATTCGCCCTGAGAGATGCTTGAATTCTAAAGTCTGTCTGAGACAGATGATAGGGGGCATTTCATTGTCTCCAGAGAATCTTACGGAAAAGCCTGTGTTAAAGGTCTGCATTTATTGGGCTGATAAATCTGCCTCAGTTCCAGCTTTACTGGACACTGGGGCAGATGGTTGCTTTATTGATGTGGAATTTTCAGCCAATAAGAATATTCCATTGTTGCCTCTTGTTTCCCTGCTGGCCGTTGAGGCCATTGATGGCAGACCATTACAGCCTTCACACATCACTCATGAGACCGCCTTGCTAACCATGAGAGTGAGAGCCCTGCATACGGAAACCCTGAAGTTTCAGGTAATTAATTCTCCACATCATGCCATGGTCCTAGGATTTCCTTGGGTACAGAGACATAACCCCAGGATAGATTGGCACACTTGTGAAGTTGAATTCTGGTCTCCACAATGCAAAAAACCTTTTCTATCGTGTCCCGTAAGAGTCACTCAAGCTTCGACTCCACTCCTTCCCGAGCAGCATACTTATTTTATTGACATTTTCAGTGAAAGCCAAGGTGAGGTTCTTCCTCCTCATAGACCGTATGATTGTGTTTTGGAATTGTTGCCTGGGACTACCCCTCCTAGGGGCCGTACTTACCCCTTGTCTGTGGAGCAGAATAAGGCAATGGAGGAATACGTGTCTGATGCGCTGACCAGAGGAATTATTCATAAATCCACATCACCCACTGGTGCTGGATTTTTTTTTTGTCACAAAGAAGGACGGAGATCTATGTCCATGTATTGACTTTCGTTGTCTGAATAAGATTTTGGTGAAGAATGCTTAACCTATTCCCCTGATCACTGAACTCTGACCAGGTTAAAGGCTCAAAAATATTCACAAAACTTGATTTGAGAGCCGCATACAACTTGGTGCAGATTAAAGAAGGGCACGAATTGAAGACAATATTCAATACCCAGAGTGGGCACTATGAGTATTTGGTCATGCCCTTTGGATTGTGTATTGATCCCGCTGTCTTCCAGGAGTTCATAAATGATGTGCTAAGAGAACTCCTTCAAAGTTGTGTGGTGGTTTATTTAGACAATATCCTTATTCACTCTCCCACATTGGAGACTCATCAGTCTGATGTATCCAGAGTCCTTAATCTGCTTCGTGAGAACAAGTTGTTCTGCAAACTCGAGAAGTGTGAAGTTCACAAGACCCAAGTTTTGTTTCTGGGCTATATCATTTCTGCTGCCGGGTTCACCAACTACTGGGTTTCACAAACTACTACCAAAAATTAATTAAGAATTTTTCCACTTTGGTTAAACCCCTAAAGGACATGACTTGTAAAGGGGCTAACTCTTTTGAATGGTCACAATCAGTTATTTTGGCTTTTGACAACCTGAAAGCAGCCTTCACTGCAGGGCCCACATTGGCACACCCCAATCCCTCCCTGCCTATGTGGGTTCTCTTCGAGAAAACTGCCCAACTGGCCAAACTAGCCAAACTGGCTCTAAAAATATAAGGGCAGACACCTTATCCTGCCAGTTTTGTAGCTCATCCCAAGACGAGGATCCACCCTCTCCGATCATTCTGGCTGATCATATCCTCGCCACTATTCAAACCTGTATCACTTCTCCTCTACGAGAGGAGATTCTAGCGGCCCAAGACTCTGCTCCTACTGAGAAACCTGAGGGCCGTTGCTTTGTTCCTGCTCAGTTGCGCATTAAGCTGTTGGAAACATATCATGCCTCGAATGTGGCAGGTCACATTGGTTGTGACCAACTGATATGGTCCGTGTCACAAGTATTCTGGTGACTTAGTCTCAGGGCCGATTGTACTGCCTTCACAGCCGCATGTACGACTTGTGCTCAAAACAAGTCTCCTAGACACCTGCCAGTGGGTTTGCTTCAGCCAGTGGACAATGGGGAATGCCCCTGGTCACATTTATCCATTGATTTTATGGTCAAACTCCCAAATTTTATGGGTTATACAGTCATTTTAATGATTGTGGACAAGTTTTCAAAGATGATATACTTTGTGCCACTGAAGGGTTTACCTTCCATGCAGGAATTGGCGGCGGTATTTGACAGAGAGGTCTTTCATTTCCATAGCATTCCTAAGGTGATTGTAATCGACAGAGGAAGCCAATTTGTGTCCCGATTCTGGAGGTGCTTTTGTGCTCAAATGGGTATTCAACTGGCATTCTCCTCCTCGTATCATCCATAGTTCAATGGTGCTGCAGAAAGGTCGAATTAAGCCTTGGACTCCCGTGTGAGTAGAGGGAGCTTACAATCTTTTATTCATTGGAAGGGCTATGGTCCTGAGGAATGCTCCTGGGTACCTGCCAGTGATGTCCACGCTCCTTTACTGGTACGCAGGTTTCATGCTCGATTCCCTGACAAACCCCGGCCATCTCTGCGGAGGGGTGGCCTTTGAGGTGGGATACTATTACAGCTTACCGTGGTTTCAGCATCATCTACAGACGCGAGGCTTTAAGCATGCAGCAGGCCTCTGTTTTATGTTTTTGCTTCCTGTAGTCTCTTCCTACCTACTTCCTCCTACCTGCTTCCTCCCTTTGAGCTGCTCCTCCTACCTACTTCCTGTGGAGGGGTTTAAAAGGCAAACTGAGTCCTGACTCAGTTGCCCTTGCGTTCTTGTTCATAGAAGTTCTATTACTTTGGGCTCTGTGTATGACCTTGCTAGTCTTTCATCTAACCTGGTGCTGACCTATGGCACTGCCTGACTATTCTTTTGCTTATCCCTATAGTGGACACCCAACCTGGTGCAGACCTGTGGCTCTGGCTGACTACCTGAACTATGTATGACCTGGTTTGTCTGACTACCCCCTCTGACTTGTGGCTCTGTCTGACTACTCTTACGTTTGTTACTTGTACCTAGCAGACACCCAACCTAGTGCAGGCCTGGGGCCCTGGTAAACCAGCTCTGATACTGACTGCAGGCAAGTCAGCTATCTATTTCCAATTCTGACTGCAGGCGTGAGTCAGAGTTCGCTCCATTCTGACTGAAGGCATGAGTCAGATATTGCTCCCTACTGACTGCAGGCTTGAGTCGGCATGCCCACTACGTTGGATCAAGATCCTATGTTCCTGCTCTTGTTCCTGCTCCTGGCTCCAGCAGAGACTACCAGTGGCTTAGGCCTAGTCTCCAGCAGACTGGTCAGGCTCAGCAGCCTACTATTCCTGTTAGCAGAGCTCGCTGGCCTGTAACCATCTGCTTGTTTCTGCTGTATATATTGTATATATTTTGCTTACCTTTCGGTTGTCAATAAATTGCATTTAACTATACCGTACTGACTCTTGAACTTCTTTGGGAACTGTGACATGGGGCCAATGAACAGTGTGGAGTAGGGCAATTTGGGCAGGTGTGGAGTTGGAAAATGGACAGTTTTGGCAGTGTGGGCAGTATGGAAGTGGACATTGGACAGTGTGGACAGTGTGGAGGGTGGACAATGACAATGTGGGAAGTGTGGAGGTGGACATTGTGGAGGTGGACAATGGGCAATGTGGGCAATGTGGAGGGTGGACAGTGTGGGCAGTGTGGTGGTGGACAGTGTGGAGGGTGGACAATGGACAATGTGGGCAGTTTGGAGGTGGGCAGTGTGGAGAGTGGACAATGACAATGTGGGCAGTGTGGAGGGTGGACAGTGGAAAATGTGGGCAGTGTGGAGGTGGACAGTGTGAAGGGTGACCAATGACCAATGTGGGCAGTATGGAGGTGGACAGAGGAGGGTGTACAATGGACAATGTGGAGATGGACAGTGTGGAGGTGGACAATGGACAATGTGGGCAATGTGCAGATGGACAGTATGGAAGGTGGACAATGGGGGCAGTGTGGAGGGTGGACAGTGCAGGCAGTGTGGTGGTGGACAGTGTGGAGGGTGGATAACTATCACGGTGCCCGTGATTGCTCGCCCTTGCTGTCAGTCAGGTGTGTGTATTCTCCATTGGCCGCCTGTCTGTTGCCCACCCAGTGCTGCCCATTTAGACTGGGCTGAGGCACCCTTTGGTTGCCCTTTCGTGGTTTCTCTGTGTCAGCAGTCACCTGTCTTACCTTATCCTTGGGCCTGTGGATCTGATACCAGTGTCAGCGTATCTCCGCTGTCAGTGCTGCTCCTGCTTAGTTCCTGCCTCCGTTCCAGATCCGGTGCTGCCGTTTGTTCATGCTTCCATTCCTGATCCGGTGCTGGCATTGTTCCTGCTTCCATTCCTGACCTGGTTGGCAGTCCTGTCGTTCCTGCGGTTGTCCTGGCATGTATACTGTTCCTGCTGCTGTATCCTGGTTGTCATCCATCTGGCTACCTGGTCGCCTGTGCGACATTTTGATCACTGGTTTCTGATTCCGCTTGTATAGAACCGGTTGAGCGTTACTTTGTCCAGTACGTGGTACTGGTTTACTCCACATTCACCGGTTGCTGATCCCGCTGTATAGAACCGGTTGGGCGATACCTTTGTCTAGTATGAGGTACTGGTTTACTCCACATTCACCGGTTGCTGATCCCGCTGTATAGAACCGGTTGGGCGATATATTTGTCCAGTACGCAGTACTGATTTACTCCACATTCACCGGTTGCTGACTCCGCTGAATAGAACCGCTTGGGCTATTCATTTGTCCAGTATGCGGTACTGGTTTACTCCACTTATACCGGTTGCTGATCCTGCTGTACAGAACCGGTTGGGAGTTTAATTTGTCCACTACGCGGTACTGGTTTACTCCACATTCACCGGTTGCTGATTCCGTTGTATAGAACCGGTTGGGCTTTCCGTTGTACAGCACATGGTACTGGTTATTCTATCACCGGTTGCAGACCCCGCTGTATAGAACCGGTTGGGCAACTTGTTTGTCCAGTACACTGTACTGGTTGACTCCACATTCACCGGTTGCTGATTCCGCTGAATAGTACCGGTTGGGCCTACTCCACATTCACCGGTTGCTAATCTCGCTATATAGAACCAGTTGGGTGTTACGTTTATCCAGTATGCAGTACTGGTTGACTCCATATTCACCGGTTGCTGATTCCGCTGTATTGAACCAGTTGGGCTTACTCCACATTCACTGGTTGCTGATCCGCTGCATAGAACCGGTTGGGCTATATTGTTGTCTATGACAGTACTTGTTAACCCTTTGTCTACCGGTTGTGGCTGCCTCCTTTAGTGCACCAGTTTGGTCTCCCAGGCTGTGATACTGGTTTGCTCCACTCTCCATCTTAAGCTTCTGTTCTATCAACTCAGCATTAGTGGAGCTGTCCTCCTGTTCTCCTGGCTGCCTTGCCTGGTATATTGGCAAGGCCGGTAGAGCCACCCTCGAGTTTTGTGCAATCCTCCAGGCTGCCTTGCCCGGTATATTGGCAAGGCCGGTAGAGCCACTCTCAGTGTTCTGTCTAACCCTCCAGGCTGCCTTGCCCGGTATATTGGCAAGGCAGGTAGAGCCAATTAGCTTTCTATGGTAACATCCTTCAGACTGCCTTGCCTGGTATATTGGCAAGGCCGGTAGAGCCGCACTTAGAATATCATGTACCTCCCAGGCTGCCTTGCCCGGTATATTGGTGAGGCCGGTAGAGCCAGTTTACATTCCTTAGTGCCATCTTTCTAGCTGCATTGCCTGGTATATTGGCAAGGCCGGTAGAGCCTACCTTGTTGTATCTTGCTTACTACTGTTTGAACCCATTTTGTATATGTGACATATGTGTATGTTCTGGACCCATGAGGGTTCCCATTAAACTTTTCAATAAAGTTTGATTTTTATCTTACTCTGTGTCTGAGAGTCAAAACAAACCGTGACAATAACATTGGCAGTGTGGAGCGTGAACAATGTGGGCAGTTTGGAGGTGGGCAGTGTGGAGGGTGGACAATGACAATGTGGTCAGTGTGGAGGGTGGACAATGGACAATGTGGGCAGTGTGGAGGGTAGAAAATACAATGTGGGCAGTGTGGAGGTGTAGTGTGGAGTGTGGAAATTGACAGTGTGGGCAGTGTGGAGGGTGGAAAATTACAATGTGGGCACTGTGGAGGTGGACAATGACAATGTGGGCAGTGTGGAGGGTGGACAATGACAATGTGGGCAGCGTGGAGGTGGATAGTGTAGAGTGGAAATGGACAATGTGGGAAGTGCAAAGGTGGGCAGTATGGACAATGTGGGCAGTATGGAGTTGGACAGTGTGGGCAGTACTGTGGGCAGTGTCGAGGTGAACAGTGGGGACAATGAACAGTGTGGATTAGGGCAATTTGGGCAGTGGGGAGCTGAATAATGGACAGTTTTGACAGTGTGGGCAGCGTGGAGGGTGGACAATGACAATGTGGGAAGTGTGGAGGTGGACATTATGGAGGGTGGACAATAACAATATGGGCAGTGTGGAGGGTGGACAATGGACAATATGGGCACTGTGGAGGTGGACAGTATGGAGGGTGGATAATGATCAATATGGGCAGTGTGGTGGGTGGACAATGTGGGAAGTGTGAAGCGTGGACAATGTGGGCAGTGTAGAGGTGTACAGTGTGGAATGTGGACATTGTGGGCAGTGTGGAGGGTGGACAATGGACAATGTGGGCAGTTTGGAGGTGGGCAGTGTGGAGGGTGGACAATGAGAATGTGGGCAGTGTGGCGGTGGACAGTGTGGAGGGTGGATAATGGTCAATGTGGGCAGTGTGGTGGGTGGACAATGTGGGCAGTGTGGTAAGTTGACAATGTGGGCAGTTTGGAGGTGAACAGTGGGGACAATGAACAGTGTGAAGGTGGGCAATTTGGGTAGTGTGGAGTTGAATAATGGACAGTTTTGACAGTGTGGGCAGCATGGAGGGTGGACAATGACAACATGATAAGTGTGGAGGTGGACATTGTGGAGGGTGGACAATAACAATTTGGGCAGTGTGGAGGGTGGACAATGGACAATATGGGCAGTGTGGAGGTGGACAGTGTGGAGGGTGGACAATGGTCAATGTGGGCAGAGTGGAGGGTGGACAATAAGGGCAGTGTAGAGATGGACAGTGTGGAGGTGTAAGCGTTGCGCTTACCTGTTGTAGAGCTGGCAGGGAATACCCGATCAGTGGCCGGTCTCTAGTGTGGATCTCACGGGGTTTCCGCGTTCTGCCTTGCTGGGAGAACCAGTGCTCCCTGGTACTCATTTGGGATTCCGGTCTCTTACTAGTCCCTCTGGCGGCTCCTGCCGCATCTGAAGAGTTGGCCGCGTGTCACCGGGATTCCCTGGTGACGCTGTGACCCAGCTCTTTTAAAGGCATAGTAGCCTTCAGTGCTCCACCTCAGAGGTGGAACAATCAGTACTTAAACTGCCTGGACACCAACTTCAGTTGCCCTTTTGTGGTGTTCCAGTGCAGTTGTTTGGGCTCTGTATATTACCTGGCTTGTCTGACTAACCGATCTGGTGCTGACCTGTGGCTCTGTCTGACTACGTGCTCCGTGTATGACCCTAGGCTTGTCCAACAACCAATCTGGTGCAGACCTGCGGCTCTGGCTGACTATTCGCTCCGTGTATGACCCGACTTGTCTGACCATCCCATCTGGTGCTGTACTGTGGCTCTGTCCGGCTTGTCCTTTGAGTAGTTCCTCTCCCATGGACACCCATCTGGAGCAGTCCTGGGGCTCTGGTAGACTGTCATCTGTACTGACTGCAGGCGTGAGTCAGTTATCCCTTCCTGCTAGACTGACTGCAGGCGTGAGTCAGTTATCCTTTCCTGCTAGACTGACTGCAGGCGTGAGTCGGTTATCCTTTCCTGCTAGATTGACTGCAAGCGTGAGTCAGTACCTACTTGTGTTCCTGGTCAAAGATAACCTGTTCCAGTTCCAGTTCGTGTTCTACAGAAGATCACCATTGGTTGATCTGGTTCCTGTTCCGTTCCAAGTTACAGCAGAGACTACCAGTGGCTTCGGCCTAGTCTCAGCAGTGAGGTCTATCCTAGGCGTCCTATTATTCCTGATAGTAGTGCTAGCTTATCTGTTAACCTACTGTCTATTCCTATTTGTCCGCTGTTATACCTTATTCTGTGTCTTGAATAAAGGTTGATTTTATACTATATGTTCTGACTACCCACTCCGTGTATGACCCTAGGCTTGTCCGACAACCAGTCTGGTGCAGACCTGCAGCTCTGGCTGACTATCCACTCCATGTATTACCTGGCTTGTCTGACTACCCGATCTGGTGCTGACCTGTGGCACTGTCTGACTACCCGCTCCATGTATGACGCTAGGCTTGTCCAACAACCAATCTGGTGCAGACCTGCGGCTCTGGTTGACTATTCGCTCCGTGTATGATCCAACTTGTCTGACCATCCCATCTGGTGCTGTCCTGTGGCTCTGTCCGGCTTGTCCTTTGAGTAGCTCTTCTCCCACGGACACCCATCTGGAGCAGACCTGGGGCTCTGGTAGACTATCATCTGTACTGACTGCAGGCGTGAGTCAGTTATCCCTTCCTGCTAGACTGACTGCAGGCGTGAGTCAGTTATCCTTTCCTGCTAGACTGACTGCAGGCATGAGTCAGTTATCCTTTCCTGCTATATTGACTGCAAGCATGAGTCAGTACCTACTTGAGTTCTTGGTCAAAGATAACCTGTTCCGGTTCCAGTTCGTGTTCTACAGAAGATCATCATTGGCTGATCCGGTTCCTGTTCCATTCCAAGTTCCAGCAGAGACTACCAGTGGCTTTGGCCTAGTCTCAGCAGTGAGGTCTATCCTAGGCGGCCTACTATTCCTGATAGTAGTGCTAGCTTATCTGTTGACCTACTGCCTATTCCTATTTGTCCGCTGTTATACCTTATTCTGTGTCTTGAATAAAGGTTGTTTTATACTATACGTTCTGACTCCTGCGTTATGTGGGTTACTGTGACAGGAGGGTGGGCATTGTGGAGGGTGGACAATGGACAATGTGGGCAGTGTGGAGGTGGACAGAGTAGAGGGTAGACAATGACAATGTGGGCAGTGTGGAGGGTTGACAGTGACAATGTGGACAGTGTGGAGGGTAGACAATGGACAGTGTGGGCAGTGTGGAGGTGGACAGAGTAGAGGGTGGACAATGACAATGTGGGCAGTGTGGAGGTGGACAGTGTGGAGGGTTGACAATGAAAATGTGGGCAGTGGGGATAAAGAACAGATTGGAGGTTGGCAATTTGGGCAGTGTAGAGTTGGATAATGGACAGTTTTGGTAGTGTGGTCAGTATGGAGGTGGACAATGGACAGTGTGGGCAGCATGGAGGGTGGACATTGACAATTTGGGCAGTGTGGAGGGTGGACAATGACAATGTGGGCAGTGTGGAGGTGAACAGTGAGGACAATGAACAGTGTGGAGGTGGGTAATTTGGGCAGTGTGGAGTTGGATAACAGACAGTTTTTGCAGTGTGGGCAGTATTGAGGTGGACAATGGAGAGTGTGGGCAGTGTGAAGGGTGGATAATGAAAATGTGGGCATTGTGCAGATGTACAGTGTGAAGGGTGGACAATAACAATGTGGGCAGTGTGGAGGGTGGACAATGAACAATGTGGGCAGTGGTGGAGGGTGCAGACATGGATAGACTAGAAAGCGCTCAGAAGAGAGGAAAGTAGATAAAGGGAAAAAATATCTAAGTGTAGTGTTTTCACTTGCTGATTATTTTTGTTAACACAGAGATCAATAATTAAAAATCTATTAAATATTTATTGTAAATTAAAAATAATAATTTGTAAAAGAAAATGTAAATCTGATAAAAAACAGTTTTCACATTGATATAAAAACTTTCAATCACTTATATTGGTTGCAGTATAATATAGTTCCACTAAAATAACTTCTATACTTAAATCCTATGTAGCGGTGTTTTTTTATGGTCTTTAATATGTTTTAAAAAGTACTTTGCTACTATATAGTGTTCTTGTAGCGCTATAATATTTGTTGTATAAACTCTATATTAGGGGAACGTTTACTGTCTTGTAAGTACACATATAATCGTGGGTGCCAGTAAAAAATACACTTAATGTAAGATTGGTAATCTCAGTTACCAGATGGTAATGGTATTGTGGCTCATTAATGGAGACTTTGCTCCTAAGCATTATAGCCCGGTAATGGAGTCTTGGCCTCTTAACACTTGTTGGGCAAGCTGTCCGGCTCCCCCCTATGGCAATGCGCTTACTTTACAGTTGCTTGGTCAGTAGCGTATCTTTTAAACACAAGGATTCCCACTGCAAAGATCTGGTGTCCGACTGCTTCGATGTCTCATCGACTGGCAGTTTGTCCGGTTTCTCTTGCGATCTCTGGCCGCTGTAGTCTCTTGTGGACCATGGACAATGTGTGCAGTGTGGAGGGTGGACAATAGACAATGTGGACAGTGTGGAGGTGGACAGTGTGGAGGGTGGACAGTGACGATGTGGGCAGTGTGGAGGGTAGATAATGGACAGTTTTGGCAGTGTGGGCAGTATGGAGGTGGACAATGGTGAGTGTGGGCAATGTAGATTGTGGACAGTGACAATGTGGGCAGTGCGGAGGTGGACAGAGTGGAGGATGAGCAATGGACAATGTGGGCAGTGTGGAGGTGGAGAGTGTGGAGGGTGGACAATGTGGGCAGTGTGGAGGGTGGACAATAGACAATGTGGGCAGTGTGGAATTGGGCAGTGTGGAGGGTGGACAATGACAGTGTGGGCAGTGTTGAGGGTGGAAAAATGACAATGTGGGCAGTGTGGAGGTGGACAATGAAAATGTGGGCAGTGTGGTGGGTGGACACTGGACCATGTGGGCAGTGTGGACACTGGATCATGTGGGCAGTGTGGATACTGGACCATGTGGGCAGTGTGGATACTGGATCATTTGGCCAATGTGGACACTGGACAATGTGGGCAGTGTGGTCAGAGTAGACAATGGACAATTTGGGCAGTGTGGACAGTGGGCAGTGGACAATGTGTGAAGTGTGGTTAGACTGGAGGTGGGTAGTGTGGAGGGTGGTCAGTGGACCATGTGGACAATTAACCATTTGGCCAATGTGGACAGTGGACCATTTGGCCAATGTGGAGGGTGTACCATAACAATGTTGGCAGTGTGGACAAAGGACAATTTGAATGAATGAACTTGACTCTTATGTACTAGCACATGATCCTTATGTACTCTGTATGTCTCCCATTACCACTTTAGCTTGTAAACTTTCAGACAGTGTCCTCATTTCCAGTGTTTCACTTTGCAAAGCACATGTAGCCCTGTATTGTCTAAAGCCTTAAATTGTAAAGCGATGCGTACACTTGTGGCGCTATATAAATAAACATATTCATTCATTCATTCATTCAGTGTGGCCAGTGGACAATGTGAACAATGGACAGTATGCACAATGGAAGCAGTGTGAACAATGAAGGTAGTGTAGACAATTGAGAGTGTGTACAATAGACAGTGGAGGCAGTGTAGACAATGGACAGTATGGAAAATGGTGGCAGTATAGACAATGGAGGCAGTGTAGACAATAGAGAATGTGTATAATGGACAATGGAGGCAGTGTAGACAATGGAGATTGTTTACAATGGACAATGGAGGCAGTGTAGACAATGGACAGTGTGTACAGTGGAGGCAGTGTAGACAATGGAGGCAGTGTGGGGTTACGGTTTAAATGACACTCAGACTCAGGAGATGGAATAAAACACAGTTTTATTGAACAAGTTTAGCAACATTAACCCTCCGGGGTCCAGCAGTATAGGAGACACAATACAATGCTGACACAGGACAGGTTAAGGCAAAATTACAAGGAATACCCACACAGGTCCAGTATATGTACAAACAGACCATACAGTATACTGACACAGGTCAGGTAAAGATCGTGTGAACTCAGACCGAGACAGCCAGGAACGGGTTACTATTAGGCCAATACAGCGAGCCGGCCCTAATAGTGTGAGGCCCTTGGAACTCCCACTCTGTACAGGGAGTGATAAAAAGCAAGGACTGCCCAGGAGAAAACGGAGGCCCAGGATAACTAGAACTGTCTCTACAGTAACGGAGGACTGAGACAGTATGCCCGGATGACCAGAGAGAAATGGCACCTTCCCCGAAGGGGTTAACGAACACCACAACCAACCTAGACTGCCTGATGGTAACGCAGCTTGAGGCGCACAACGCAACAGCAGCCTCAGCCGTAGGCAGAAAGGAAGGTCAAGTGTACTGTGGTGCACTGAAGTATAATAACGGAATGTCACCCACGTGACACCGACTAGACACACAAGAGACTCTGAGGCTCAACAGGGTAGTCCGAAGACTGGGGCTGACAGTGAAACCCCAAACTGATGGCCGGAATGGGACTGCCAGTCGCTCCTGGTTCAGGAGTAGTAGCCCAACCGGGCCGGTATGCAGATCAGGAACGTGCCAAACAGTCGGTACACCAAACAGGAATGTCAGCCAGGCCGGATTGGTACACAGAGCAGGAACATCAGCCAATCCGGGTCGATACACAGAGCAGGAACATCAGCCAATCCGAGTCGGTACACAGAGCAGGAATGTCAGCTGGGACGGGTCAGTACACAGGCAGGAACAGATACAGCAGAGTAGTCAGGCAATCCGGGTCAGTACACAGAGCTTCACACGGAGAACTGGAACAAGCTGGCAACTGAACAAGCTGGCAACGGAAACACCACGAAAGGGCAACAGCGAAGTGACAGGACCCAGTATTTAATGACAAATACTGGGTGGGACAAGATACTGCAACCAATGAGAATTGCAGTGAGTGAGACTGACAGAATGTTGCCAGGAAGCACAGGAACCGTGATATGTGGACAATGGAGAATGTGTATAACGGACAATGGAGGCAGTGTAGACAATGGAGATTGTTTACAATGGACAATGGAGGCAGTGTAGACAATGGACAATGTGTACAATGAAGGCAGTGTAGACAATGCACAGTGTGTACACTGGACAATGGAGGTAGTGTAGACAATGGACAGTGTGTACAATGAACAATGGAGGCAGTGTATACAATGGACAGTATGGACAATTGAGGCAGTGTAGATAATGGACAGTATAGACAATGGAGGCAGTGTAGACAATGGACAGTGTGTCCAATGGGCAATGGAGGCAGTGTAGACAATGGACAGTATGGATAATGGAGGCAGTGTAGACAATGGATAGTATGGACAATGGAGGCAGTGTAGACAATGGACAGTGTGGACGATGGAGGCAGTGTAGACAATGGAAAGTGTGTACAATGAACAATGGAGGCAGTGTAGACAATGGACAGTGGGTACAATGGACAATGGAGGCAATGTAGACAGCAGACAATGTGGGCAGTGTGGAGGTGGACAATATGTGTGGAGATGGACAGGGAGTATAAGTGGACATTGCTTAGACTCTAATATTGTTAATTTAAGGCTCATTATGTAAAGCAGAAAATAAATCAGTAGAAAAGTAATTAATAACTTTAATTTGAAATAGAACCATGTGTGCTCACTGAACATATAATTTCATCATTTTTTAAGTTCATTGAGCACAGTATATTGATAGATTTTAAACAGAAGTTGATATTAACCCTTAATGTTGTCAATGAAAAAAACATGTTTTATAAATTTCTTTGTGTGAAGAAGTCATAAAACATGCTTCTATCATTGACATTAAGGGTTAATTAATATTGATTTATGTTTACAATTTAACCATATGTGTGGTAGCATATCATGCTGTATTGCTCTGCTGGTGGCATATAATGGCATATTTCTCTGATGATAAATAACTATTGCTCTGGTAGTTACATATACCTCTGTATTACTGGGCTGGTGGCATTTATGTAACCGTCTGGTGTGACATAACTATATTGCTGTGCTGGTGGCATGTATGTATTGCGCTGGTGGTATCAAATAACTATTGCTGTGCTGGTGACATAACTGTATTTCTCTGGTGGTGGCATATAACTGTATTGCTGTACTGGTGGCATATAACTCTGTATTGCTGTGCTGGTGGCATATAACTCTGTAGTACGATTTTGAATTGACTATATTGACCTTAATGAACTTCAGATGAGTTGTATTGTTTAAAATTGTTCCTCTAGTCCTAGGTTCCGAATATTATTCAAACTGTAATGATTTGCCCTGTGAAATAGCTTTTAATCTTTGTAAGAGACGCATCTTATTTATTCTGTTTAAGACTTCCTCCTGGTACCTTTAGAGCCACACCATCTAGATGTAAGAAATGTGTTCATACAAGTAAGCTGGATTCGTTTATCATTTCTAAAACTAATGGTAAATTAAGTAAAGCACAGCTTCTAGCATTTCAGGTAAGTAATGTTGGAACCTCTGGCTCTATTGTGTCATTGCCAATTCTGTTCTATATTAATATATATTATTAAAAATAATATATCAATCAGTTTATTTACTTCCATTAGATATGTAGATGCAAAGTGATGTCTCTAAAGCTTATAAGACAGGAATACAAATGGACAGCAGTGATGAGATGCATCGTGCTAGAGGAGTAACACTTGCTAGGAAAACAAATGAGTAATTTACCAGTCTACCAATGTTTTCTATTGATATAATACACACACATACCCACTGGACTGAATGTCATTATTTTAGGTGTAGGATGTTGACATCATTAATGGTGCCCCCCCCCCCATTTTTTCCTCTGGCCACATGTGTGCCCCGCACTGAAATAGAATTCCTAGAGTCGCCACTGGTGGATCAGTAGGGGTTATGAACACAGCTGACTATATAGAAGAGGCACACAGACAATTTATGGATAAAAGACACTACAGCAAACTACGACAGTACAATACAATAGAGCTTAAAAAAATAATGAAAGGACTCCCTTCTAATACTAAAGACCATTTGGATGCCCTCACTCTAAATGCTTCCTAAGATACACAAGGAAGACCAATAATATCTGGAACTGGCACACTCACAGAAAATATCTCTGGCTGGGTGGAAAGTATTTTGAAACCATTGGTCAAAAAACACCCATTTACATACAGGATCCATCACAGCCAACTATAGTGTCAGCGTACCTATATTCCAATGCCACACTCCAGGAGATGCTGAAGAATTATTCTCTGCTTTGACGCTTCTGCCACGTTCCAGGCATCTCTTCTTGGCCCGGGTCTTTACGTACTTGGTAGAATCTTCAGGCGTCCATGGCCTCTGGCTGGATGGTAATGTCGCTCATATTGTCGCTGGGTTGACGGAGAGTATGGTCACATCACTGAGATGCATCATCTGCAGGCGTGTGGTTGCTTGGTGACGCAGCTATGGCAAGAGATTGTCGCACGGCTAACAGATGCGTCATCTGCACGCGCTAAGCAGCAGAATGACGCAAGGCCTTGTTTTATTCCATGCCTTCGGTAGGCTCCTCCTATCTGCTTCCTGAGGAGGGATTTAAAAGGGTAACTGAGCCTGACTCAGTTGCCCTTGCGTTGTTGTACTATACACTTCTGTTTTCCTTGGGCACTGTGTATGGCCTGGCTTGTCTGATCATCCAGTCTGGGTCTGACCTGTGGCTCTGTCTGACTATTCTCTTGCCTTAGCCTATACATAGTGGACACCCAATCTGTAGTGGACCTATGGCTCTGGCTGACTATCTGAACTGTGTATGACCTGGCTTGTCTGACCATCCAATCTGGTGCAGACCTGTGCTGACCTGTGGGGTGAGTCAGGTATCCTACTCGTGGTTCCTGATCAGAGACATTGTGTTCCTGTTCCGGTTCTGTTATTGGTTCCAGCATAGACTACCAGCGGCTTTGTCCTAGTCTCCAGCAGTGTGGACAATCTTTGCAGCTTACTCTTTCTGATAGTAGCGGGTGCTGGCTTTTGACCCACTGCTTATTTCTGTTTATACTACCTTGTTCCTGCTTATATATTTTAATAAATTCTATGTAGCAAATGAACTAGACTGTCAGTGAAACTTAAAACTAGTATGTGCAGCCATACATATAACTAAGAGTTTTGCAACGTATGGCACAGTCTCAGGGTTCCCAATATTTTTAGGTTGCATGATTCTGCTGGGTCAGAAATAGAGAAAATTGAAAATTCTTTTCTTGCAGGAATTTTTGTATGAAACCAGCAGCTTAACACTTTTCTTGAGAAAATTCCTGCTAATTGAAAATAGGCTAAAATGTCACCTTTTCTTTAACACCTAACTTTTCCTAGGTTCCTGTTGGGAGATTAGCCCTACTAGTGCATTTCTATGGCTTCCAGTGTAGAGGGAAACAGCTGGGACTTGGAGGAAATTTCAGTTCTATGGCTACCATAGCTGAAACAATGTTGGGCAGATAAGTATGTGTAGTTTTATGGGTGGGCAAGGCTGGGGGGACAGTGTTTGGTTCTCTGCATAACATTGGGCAATGCTGGGGACAATTTGTGGTTCTAAGCAGACTGGTATACAGTGCTGGCAGGGAGTATATGTGGCTCTATACTTAACATGGGGCAATGCTGAAAGGACAGCGTCTAGTTCCATGGATATGTGGGCCAATGCTGGCTGGTACAGTATATGGTTGTAACGGTTTTATGTATACTCAGATGGAAGGTTTTGGTAAAACACAGTTTTATTAAATCACACATAATAATAGTAACTCTCGCGGGTCCAGCATGTAAATACAATTATAACACTGACACGGGACAGGTTACAGTGACATAAATAACCCACACAGGTCCAGTATATGTTAAACAATATACAATACTGACACAGGTCAGGTACAGTTCGTATGATTCAGTGAGACAATGGCAGAATGGTACTATTAGGCCAGGAACAGCGGATAGGCCCTAATAGTGGAAGGCCCACAGTACACTCTCTATGCAGAGAGTGACACAATAGTGTCTGTAGCCACAAAGGAGCAAGCGGAGCCCAGGATATGCGACTGGCTACTGGATCACCAGAGGTAGGCTGCAACCGGAGGTGCAGTGTAACGCCAGTCCGGGACTACAATAGACTGTGACCCAAGTGCACAGCACCGAGAGGTGCAGTGTAACACCAAACCGAGACTTCAATAGACTGTTACCCAAGTGCACAGCTTGGCCCCTCAAGAGGTTAACAAACACTCCACTCTGAGGCAACTGTTAGATAGTATAGACAGACTGAGGCGCCCAAGAGTAACCCAACCTCAGGTAAAGCAGTAAACAGGCCAAGCGTACCGTGGAGCAACCGGAATCTCCACACTAGAGTGAGGGAGGACAAGGCACTATGGAGTGATCAGATCACAGTGTAGAACTGCCTGAGCAGTAACCGAGGCAACTGGACAGTAACACACAGAACAGGAACGTCAGCCAAACCGGGTCGGTACACAGAGCAGGAACGTCAGCCAATCCGGGTCAGTGCACAGAGCAGGAACGTAAACAGGCAGAGTAGTCAGGCAATCCGGGGCATACACAGGAATCATACGAAATAACGGAACAAGCGCTAGCAACGGGAACACCACGAAAGGGCACTGCAGAAGTGACATGACTGAGTATTTAAGGGCTGTCACTGGGAGGAGCAACATAACGTTCGCCAATAAAAAGGTATCAGGAAGTAGCATTTGTCAAAATGTCGACAGCATAGCACGGGCACCGTGATAGTACCCCCCTCTCAAAGACCCCCCTCCCGAGAAGAGGGGCCCGGCTTCTGTGGATAATTGGCATGAAATCTGCACTGCAACCTGGGAGCATGGAGGTCCTTCTGATTAATCCAGTATCACAGTGCCTGTGATATTCTGTCACTCTTACTTGTGGTTCGTTACCGTTAAGATATGATGGCGAGCCTTCCCTATGCAGGGGATTCATTAATCAATTGGAGATATTCTTGGAATTGGCCCCCCAGGCATTTCCTAATGACTGTAGTAAGGTTGGATTTATGATATCTCTGTTGACGGGCAAAGCATTGGCGTGGGCAAATCCCTTGTGGGAGAACGCCAGACCCTGCACTCTGAACTTTAGGGAATTTGTGACAAAGTTCCGTCGAGTGTTTGAGGTTCCTGGCAGGGCTGCCTCTGCTGCCAAAAGGCTGATGGAGATTCAGCAGGGCGAACGCACACTGGGCGACTATGCTATCGAGTTTCGGGCCTTGGCAGCAGAGGTGGGCTGGAATAATGAGGCCTTAGTTGCCGCCTTTGCTCAGGGTCTCTCTGAACAGATTAAGGATGAGATAGCCGCTCGAGATGTACCCAGTGATCTGGTTGAATATATTGACTATGTCATGCTAATTGATTCCCGCATCCGTGGGTTGGCTAAAAGGGCAAAATCAAGAAGCTATGGCCAGGGCAGCCTCTTTAACCCACCCTTACCACCCGTTCCTCCTGAGCGACCAGCCGAATCGGCTGAACCTGTGCAATTGGGGTTCACTAAGCTCACTAAGGAGGAGAGGTTGTATCGCTGGAGACAAGGCTTATGCTTATATTGTGGCAAACCAGGGCACCTATTACGCACTTGTCCAGTACGGCCGGGAAACTAACGCACCTAGGGTACCTTGGGGGACAGGCCCTAGGTGGTGTAGAACAGTCCCTAGATCCTAGCACTGTTAAACCCACCATCCAGGTGGTATTCGCTTGGGCAGACATGGTAATTGAGGTCCTGGCATTGGTGGACTCCGGTGCAGCCGGGTACTTCATGGACCAATCCTTTGACGACTTGCACGGCTTTCCATTATGCAAGAAAGATTCTCCTGTGGCAATAGAGGCCATCGATGGCAGACCCTTGGAACCTGCTTTCATTACGATGGAGACAATTCCTATCACAATGACGGTGGGGGCTTTTCACAAAGAAGTACGGTTCCAAATTATTCGTTCCCCTCACCATGCAGTCATTTTGGGGTTCCCATGGTTACTAGTACATAATCCTCAATTTGACTGGCAGAAATGTGAGGTTAACTCCTGGTCTGAATACTGTACTAAGAATTGTCTTTCATTACCTGTCAAAATTATGTGTACCTCCCCTGCCGTGCCAACAGAATATGGGCAATTCGGTGACGTTTTTAGCAAAGGAGAGGCCAGCGCATTGCCTGAGCATAGACCCTATGATTGCGCCATTGATCTGCCTCCGGGTGCGGTACCCCCCAGGGGTCGCACTTACCCACTGTCATGTGAGGAGAACAAGGCAATGGAGGACTACATTGAGGACGCTCTCAGGAGGGGAATCATTCGTAAATCTACTTCCCCGGCTGGTGCCGGATTCTTCTTTGTAAAGAAGAAAAGTGGCAAACTCAGGCCATGTATTGACTACCGAGGGCTGAATAAGCTGATGCCCAGGAACGCCTATCCTATCCCACTTATTACTGAATTGTTTGACAGATTAAAGGGCTCTTCGATCTTCACTAAACTTGACTTGCGAGCTGCTTATAATCTGGTCAGAATTAAGGAGGGTGATGAGTGGAAAACGGCATTTAATACCAGAACAGGGCACTACGAATATCTGGTGATACCATTCAGCTTATGCAACACACCTGCGGTATTCCAGGAATTTATTAATGATATTTTACGGTACATGCTTCAGTCCTGTGTGGTGGTATATCTAGATGATATATTAATTCACTCTGCCAACCTCTCTCAACACATCAAAGATGTCTCGGAAGTCTTGCTCCGACTTCGTAAAAACAAGCTATTCTGTAAACTAGAAAAGTGTGAATTCCATACATCTCAAGTACCATTCTTGGGGTTCGTAATCTCCAAAGATGGCATTGCCATGGATCAGGAGAAGTTGGCAGCAGTCCTGCAATGGCCTCGTCCTAAGGGGTTAAAGGCTATTCAGAGTTTCTTGGGGTTTGCCAACTATTATAGAAAGTTCATCCAGAACTTTTCCACGATTGTAAAACCTTTGTCAGATTTGACACATAAGGGCGCTTCTCCTTCTCAGTGGTCTGAGGCAGCTGAAAACGCGTTTGTTACCTTGAAATCTGCCTTTGCGTCTGCTCCAGTGCTGTCCCACCCTAATCCCTCCCTGCCATTTACGTTGGAGGTTGACGCCTCTGAGGTTGGGGTTGGGGCAGTACTCTCTCAACGCCCTGTGGGAGGTGGCACCTTGAGACCTTGCGGGTTTTTCTCAAAAAAATTGTCCAGTGCACAGAGCCACTACGAGATTGGAGACAGGGAGCTGTTGGCCATTATCCTGGCTCTGAAAGAATGGCGCCAACTGTTGGAAGGTACTCAGACTCCAGTATTAATCCTTACTGATCATAAGAATTTAACTTATCTCTCTGAAGCCAAAAGATTGTCCTCACGACAAGCTAGGTGGGCTCTTTTTTTGTCTCGATTTAATTTCCTAGTGTCCTACCTTCCGGGCTCTAAGAATATTAGGGCAGATGCTTTGTCACGTCAGTTCGCATCAGACACTGAGAGGGAGGAAGAACCAGTACCTATCATTAAGCCAGATCGTATTCTGGCTACTATTCGTACCACTATAACCTCGCCTCTGGGGGAGGAGATTTTTGGCATCGCAATCTAGGGCACCTCCTGAGACCCCAGTGGGAAAGTGTTATGTGGATGAGCCATTCCGTACCCGTCTGTTGGAGACCTATCATGCTTCTAAAGCGGCTGGGCATATCGGTAGGGATCAACTTGTATGGTCCCTTTCGCAATTGTTTTGGTGGCCCACACTCAGAGCCGATTGTTCCGCTTTTACTGCAGCCTGTACCACCTGTGACCGTGCCAAGACCCCAAGACATCTCCCTGTGGGCTTACTTCAACCAGTGCCAAATGGCGAACGTCCTTGGTCTCACATTTCTATTGACTTCTTGGGAGAATTACCAGCCTCTAGGGGGTATACGCTTATTCTTATGGTGGTCGATAGGTTCTCTAAAATGGCTCATTTTGTGCCCCTTAATGGCCTCCCATCGGCTCAGGAATTGGCTGTAGTCTTTGCCAGGGAGGTGTTCCACCTACACGGGGTGCCCAGAGTGATTGTCTCCGACCGTGGGAGTCAGTTCGTATCCAGGTTTTGGAGGGCATTTTGTGGCCAGATGGGCATCCAATTATCCTTCTCCTCCGCCTACCATCCCCAGACCAATGGGGCCGCTGAGCATGCCAATCAGGGACTGGAGCAGTTCCTGCGTTGCTTTGTTACTGATCATCATGATAATTGGGCTGACCTGTTGCCATGGGCAGAGTTTGCCAGGAATTGTGCGGTTAATTCATCGTCCGGGAGCTCACCATTTCTCGTTAATTATGGGTTCCAGCCTTGTCTGCTCCCGGACTCATTTCAGGCGCAACAGATTCCTACCCTGGATGAGCATTTGGAGCAACTTCGTTCCACTTGGGCACAGGTTCAGAGGTCCCTCAGTCAGTCATTTTGGCGTCATCAGCGGCACGCTAATCGCAGACGGCTCCCAGCGGTCTCATTTCAGGTAGGGGACAGGGTATGGCTCTCCTCCAGAAATCTCAATAAGCTGGCTCCCCGGTTCATTGGGCCCTTTAAGATCATCCGCAAGATTAATCCGGTTTCTTATGCACTGGAACTTCCACCCTCTATGCATAGTCATAATGTGTTCCATGTGTCTCTTTTGAAACCTTTGGTGTGCAATCGTTATACTACTACGCCAGTGATTCCTGGACCGGTGGACGTCCAGGGCCAGGAGGAGTATGAGGTCCAGAGTATTATTGACTCTAGGAGATTTAGAGGGAAGTTGCAATATTTGGTCCACTGGAAGGGCTATGGCCCTGAGGAACGCTCTTGGGTGAATATAAAGGACCTCCATGCACCTAGACTTGTGCGCAACTTTCACTCTAAATATCCTCTGAAACCCAGACCTCCGGCAGGGAGAGGGGGTCTTTGAGAGGGGGGTACTATCACAGTGCCTGTGATTTTCTGTCACTCTTACTTGTGGTTCGCACTGATTTGCTGAGCCAGTTTGGCCCGCCCCTGGTGACCTTCTTATGCCTGGCCCAGACATCTGTCAGATGCCCTTTCGTGGTGTTTCTGAGCCAGTAGTGCTGTTGCTGTGTTCCTGTGTTCCGGATTCTCGTGTACCGACTTGGCTTGTCCTGACTACGCTCCAGTGTTCCTGATCGTGTTTGACCCGGCTTGTCTGCGAACCACCTCTGTTTCCTGACCCGGCTTGGCTGACGTTCCTGTTCGTGTATGACCCGGCTTGTATGACTACCTCCTGCGTGCTCCGACCCGGCCCGGCTGACTTCCTGCTCCGAGATCGACTTCCAGCCTGTTACAGTGACCTCTGTTCCCGTTGTCGCCGCCGCAACATTTTTCACCTGCTGTTGCCAGCTGCTGTGTGACCACTCTGCCTTGTGTTACCTTTGATCAGTGCAGTGTACCGTTGTCTTGCAGAGCTGTGCGTTCCTCCGTGAGGCTCACTATACTTGCAGAGCCTCGATACCTTACAGAGCCTTGTGTGTAAACGTGCATATTAACCCTTGCAGAGCTGCTTTACTCTCGCTACCTCGATTCCCAGTATAGAGCCTCTCTCGCTGTGCTACGTCTGCTGAGTTGGCCGCTTACCGAAGGCGACTCTATCTATCCTACTGCAGAGTAGTCACTTTATGTTGGTCCGGTAGGGCGTCATTGGCTCTCACTTCTACATTAGTTACTGGGCGACATCTACTGTGGCCTCTGGGCTAGTGTGGCAGCAAAGGGAAGGCTCAAGCTCTGGCAGGTTCCCGTTGTATACGCCCGTGGGGGCTTTTGGCTCTAGCGCTACTATTGCTGGTATCCGGTTAACGCCTGTGGAGGCTATAGCCAGCTCTTGCATTGCAGGCCGGTTTCCGTTACACCCGTGGGGGCTATACACACTCGCACTCGCAGAAGCAGTCATCCTGTTAGGTACGCCCGTGGGGGCTATTTGGATTTCTGTTCTGTTTAACTATTTGGTCACTTCGGCTAGGCATTTACGTTTCCAGAACACTGTGAACTGTCTCTATCAGCACCTCCTTTTAACACCTAGGGCGTGCCAAACCACCACATCTGAGACTGACTGATTTATGCTCTTAACCCTTTGGGTACTGTACACCATTCTCTGTGAAGAGATCTTGTATGTCAATTATACTGTGCATTGTCTCTCTGTGCTATATCAGTCATCACTGTGTGTTTATTCCTGCCGCCTCTAGAGGGCGTTCGTTTGCATTATTGCTATTAAAATAAAATTGTGTTTATTTTACCAAATGGTCTGAGTGTCCTAAAAACCGTTACACCCAGGAACGCACTTCGGGGCCATAGCCCTTCCAATGAACCAAATATTGCAATCTCCCTCTGAATCTATGGGAGTCAATAATACTTTGGACTTCGTACTCCTCCTGACCTTGCACCTGAATAGGACTGGGGACCCCAGGAGTGGTAGTATAACAGTTGCATCAGCAAGGATACGTGGAACACATTATGAATCCACATGGATGCTGGGAGATCCAGAGCATTCGAAACTGGGTTAATCTTGCAGATAACTTTAAAGGGACTGACAAACCGAGGAGCCAATTTATTACATGGAAAGTTTCTGGAGGATAGCCATACCCTGTCTCCAACCTGGAAGGAGACCGCCGGCAACTGTGTGCGATTAGAATGATGCTGATAACTCTGGAACGAAGCACTGAGGGTCCTCTGTACATGTGCCCAAGTGGAGTGGAGTTGCTTGATATGCTCATCCAGAGCTGGAATTAGCTGCGTCTGAAATGAGTCCGGGAGCAAACATGGTTGGAACCCATAATTGATGAGAAACGGGGAGCTCCCAGACGATGAATTAACCGCACAATTCCTGGGGAACTCTGCCCATTGCAACAGGTCGGCCCAATTGTCGTGATGATCGGACACAAAACAGCGTAGAAATTGTTCCAATCCTTGATTGGCACGCTCGGCGACTCCATTGGTCTGGGGATGGTAGGCAGAAGAAAAGGATAATTGTATGCCCATCTGATCACAGAATGCCCTCCAGAACCTGGACACAAATTGGATCCCTCGATCTGATACCAGCACCCTGAGTACGCCATGCAACCAAAACACTTCTCTGGCAAAGACAACAGCCAACTCCTGGGCAGAGGGAAGGCCAGGAAGAGGCACAAAGTGTGCCATCTTAGAGAATCTGTCGACCACCATCAGAATAAATGAATATCCCCTAGACACTGGCAATTCTCCTAGGAAGTCAATCGAGACAATGGACCAAGGACGCTGGACAGGGCATCTGCCCTAATATTCTTGGAACTGGGCAGGCAGGATGCAATAAAATTAAAACGGGACAGAAACAAGTCCCATCTGGCCTGTTGAGAGGACAATCTTTTCGCCTCAGAAAGGTACGTTAGATTTTTATGATCAGTCAAGATCAATACCGGGGTTCTAGTACCCTCAAGTAGGAGTCACCATTCTTTAAGGGCTAGAATAACTGCCAAAAGTTCTCTGTCCCCAATCTCGTAGTGGCTCTGAGCACTAGACAACTTTTTAAAGAAAAAGCCACATGGTCTTAACACACTCCCTGGGTCCAGGAGCTGTGACAACACTTCTCCTACCCCAGTTTCAGAGGCATCGACCTCCAAAGTGAATGGAAGGGAGGGGTTGGAGTGGGACAGTACAGGAGCAGAGGCAAATGCGGATTTCAGAGTCACAAAGGCTTTTTCAGCTTCCTGAGACCATTGGGAGGGATTAGCACCTTTGTGCGTCAGGTCGGACAGTGGCTTTACAATCGTGGAAAACTCTCGAATGAATTTCCTATAATAGTTGGCAAAGCCAAGAAAGCGTTGGATAGCCTTGAGCCCCTTGGGACGTGGCCACTGCAGGACTGCTGCAAGCTTATCTTTGTCCATCACAATGCCATTTTTAGAGATCACAAAGTTCAGAAAAGGCACCATAGGCTTGTGGATCTCGATTTCTCAATTTTGCAGTAAAGTTTGTTCTCACGGAGTCTGAGCAAAACTGCGGTCACATCCTTGATGTGTTGTGACAAATTGGACGAATGTATGAGAATATCATCAAGGTAAACAACTACACAAGACTGTAACATATCACGTAGGATGTCATTAATAAATTCCTGGAATACTGCGGGGGCTTTACATAGCCCAAAAGGCATCACCAGATATTCATAGTGTCCTGATCTGGTATTGAACGCCATTCTCCACTCATCACTGGCTCTTATTCTAAACACGTTATATGCAGCACGTAAATCTAACTTGGTAAAAATGGAGGAGCCTTTCAATCTGTCAAACAGCTCCATAATGAGTGGTATAGGATAGGCATTTTTGGGCATAAATTTATTCAATCCACGATAATCTATGCATGGTCGTAACTCACCATTTTTCTTTTTCACAAAGAAAAAACCAGCCCTCACAGGCGAGGATGACTTCCTGATAACACCCCTCTCCAGGGCATCCGAAATGTACTCCTCCATAGCCCGATTCTCCTCACAAGACAGTGGGTACGCATGACCCCAAGGAGGAACGGCACCAGGAGGCAGATCAATAGCACAATCGCACGCTCGATGCTGCGGCAAAGCACTAGCCTCTCCTTTACTGAAAAAGTTACTGAATTGGCGGTATTCAGCAGGCACGGAGGGAGAAGTACACAAAATTTTGGTGGGGTGGGAAATACAATGTCTATCACAGAATTCAGACCAAGCCGTAATCTCGCAAGTCTGCCAGTTGAACCTAGGGTTGTGCAGATGTAACCATGGAAACCCCAGGATGACGGCATGGTGAGGAGAACGGATAATCTAGAAACATTGTTTCTTGGTATGGAGCACCCCAATACGCATAGAGAGTGGTTTAGTTTCTACAGTAATGTGGGCCGGTACCAACGGCCTGCCATCAATGGCCTCAAGGGAGATTCTTTCTCCACCAGTGGAATTTTGTGTAAGGCAGCAAATGAGTCATCTATAAAATACCCGGCTGCGCCGGAATCCACTAGGGCCAGAACTTCCACCGAGAGTTCTGCCCAGGAAATTACAGCCTGGACTGTAGGCTACTCTAGGTGCGTTAGTTTCCCGGGCGTGTAGGACATGAATGCAGCAAATGACCAGCTTGATCACAATATAGACAGAGGCCCTGTCTCCGGCGATGAGCCCGTTCTTCCTTCGACAACCTAGTAAACCCTAACTGCATAGGTTCACCACTCTCACAGATACATTCAGGAGGCTTGGGAGGTGAGGGAGGCATGGGTGGGAAGCTTGGTCTTGCTTGTCCCAAATCTCTGGCCCACTGCCTACGGTCCTTAGCCGCCACTTGCTCTCTGATGAGGTAATCGATTAAGATTGAGAAATCAATAAACTCATCCAAATCCGTCGGAAGGTCTCTGGCTGCCGTTTCATCTTTAATGCACTCACAAAGTCCCTGTGCAAATGCTGCCACCAGCGCTTCATTGTTCCAGCCCACCTCTGCTGCCAATGTACGAAATTCAATGGCATAGTCTGCAACCATACGAGACCCCTGCTGGATCTTCATTAATTTTTTGGCAGCAGAGGGGGCTCTTCCTGGGACTTCAAATACTCTACAAAACACCCTTAAGAACTTGCTGAAGTTCTTTGTACATGGTTTAGCTGCCTCCCATAAGGGATTTGCCCACGCCAGTGCTCTTCCCGTCAGCAATGAAATCATGAAGCCCACCTTACTTCGGTCACTAGGAAAGGCTTGAGGAGTTAACTCTAGGGAGATCTCCAATTGATTTTTGAACCCTCTGCACAGGGTGGCACATCGTACCTTAATGGTAATGGAGCAGTAGCAGTCAATCCTCTGTTCGAGTTAGCTTGCAACAAAGCCTGAGCTCCCGGTGTCATAACGGGGGAGACTACCGAGGCTTGCACTGGTTTATCCAAGTGGGCAGTGCACGCTAGAATTGTTTGTATGGCCAATGCCAATTGGTCCAAACGCTGCTCATGTAAATCCATCCTCCAGTGGATACTTTGTGCAATACCTTCACCTGTACCGTCTGAGGTCATGGCCCTTTCTACTGTAACGGTTTTATGTACACTCAGTAATGGAAGGTTTTGATAAAACACAGTTTTATTAAATCACACAGAATAATAGTAACCCTTGTGGGTCCAGCATATAAATACAATTATAACACTGACACAAGACAGGTTACAGTGACATAAATAACCCACACAGGTCCAGTATATGTTAAACAATATACAATACCGACACAGGTCAGGTACAGTTCGTATGATTCAGTGAGAAAATGGCAGAATGGTACTATTATGACAGGAACAGCGGATAGGCCCTAATATCGGAAGGCCCACAGTACACTCTCTACTCAGAGAGTGATACAATAGTGACTGTAGCCACAAAGGAGCAAGCGGAGCCCAGGATATGCAACTGGTTACTGGAGCACCAGAGGTAGGCTGCAACCGGAGGTGCAGTGTAACGCCAAACCGGGACTGCAATAGACTGTGACCCAAGTGCACAGCACCGGGAGGTGCAGTGTAACGCCAAACCGAGACTGCAATAGACTGTTACCCAAGTGCACAGCACCGCCCCGCGAGGGGTTAACAAACGCTCCGGTCTGAGGCAACTGCTAGATAGTATAGACAGACTGAGGCACCCAAGAGTAACCCAACCTCAGGTAAAGCAGTAAACAGGCCAAGCGTACCTTGGGGCAACGGGAACCTCCACACCGGAGTGTGGGAGGAAAAGGCACTATGGAGTGATCAGGTCACAGTATAGAACTGCCTGAGCAGTAACTGAGGCAACCAGACAGCAACACACAGAGCAGGAATGTCAGCCAAGCCGGGTCGGTACACAGAGCAGGAACGACAGCCAATCTGGGTCGAGACAGAGAGCAGGATCGTCATCCAAGCCGGGTCGGTACACAGAGCAGGAACGACAGCCAATCCGGGTCGGTACACAAAGCAGGAACGTGAACAGGCAGAGTAGTCAAGCAGTCCGGGTCATACATAGGAATCATACGAAATAACAGAACAAGCGCTAGCAACGGGAACACCACGAAAGGCACTGCAGAAGTGACAGGACTGAGTATTTAAGGGCTGTCACTGGGAAGAGCAACATAATGTTAGCCAATAAAAAGGCATCAGGAAGTAGCATTTGTCAAAATTTTGCCAGCATAGCACGGACACCGTGATAATGGTTCTGTGGTTACTGTGGGGCGCAGCTGTGGGGACAGTGTGTGGTTCTACTGTTAATGTGGTTACAGTGTAAAAACATACTGAAAAACTGAAAAACAAAGTACAGTTTTTTACTGTTTCCTCTTTTGGGGTGAAATATTTTTCACATCCCTAGTCAGGAAGTCTATAAAGGCACTCCATTTCAGTTTATCATGTTTTTGAGAGTCAAGAAGTGCATTATTTGCATATATTTCACTGTTGCAAATGTGATAAACACACAAAAAAAGATATCACCAGTACACATATGCACTCTTATCTGTGCACATATACACTCTTACCTCTTCTCATACATAAGCCTTTTGAGGGGCCCTAGGAGCCCTTCCCCTTCAGTAACAGGAAACTGTCCCCCTGCTCTAAATACCAAGAAGAGAGGTTCTACTGCAGTGCTACATAATATAAAATGGTGTTATTTTACAACAACATGAAAACAAAAACAAACTTAACAGTGAGTCCTCCCTCAGTATTTTAGATAATATTTAGATATTTTTTACTTAATATAGTCAGCAGCCAAGGGAGAACATTTATGATGTGCAGTCTTCTCAGGCCACCCTTCCTATGGATTTCCAAAAGCTAGAGTTGCACTTGCTTGTGTGAACTTAAGCTAATGTTGTGCTAATGGACATCACTAGAAATCATATACATTTAAGTAGACTACCAGTGAAACTGAAACTTTGGAGCTTTGAATATCCTCCCTGTGCAGCCATAAAAAATAACTGAGAGTTTTCAAAGTTTGATACTGACGCTCAGGGTTTTCACTAATCTCAAGTTGCATGACTTTGCAGGGTCATAATGTCCATAGTTGACTCATCTAGTTTCTGAAAATATTACCTGTTGCTGGAGCCATCCAGTTAATTCTGACACGGGGGAAATACCACTGTGAACATAGGTGTGTCAATCAAAATTAATGAAACATTGCTGAAGTGATTTAATTCAGAAAATGTTATAATGAATTCTTTTCACTTTAATTGCTCACTGAGAACTGGTTTGAGTACAATTAGAATGTGTGTCATAGGACACAAAAATGTTAAGAGGGTGAGGTGATTTGCAGGTTTACAAATCTTTGTGTGTGTGGTGATGGTGATGGTGTTAGTGGAGGAACTGTGTATAAAATTAAAGAAGGAAACTACATTCCATCAAGAATTCCATCAATTGTTTTTTGTTAATACCAAGGAATGCATTGCTAATTGTTGTACATATTGTAATTAGGGTGCCTCATCCCTCTTTTGTGTGTATATTGTTGCTCTTTGTACTTATATCTATGCCTCTGCATCCACCTTTTGATAGCTCACATCAGTCCTTTCTTCTCTGGCAGCAGAAAATATTGATTTGCTGTAATATCAAGAAAAGCGATATTACTGCAGCGTTACAGAATTCAAGTTAAATGGTATAATTTTGCAGCAATAGTGCAAACCAAAATGATTAGTTTTTAAAAGCTGGGTTGACATTTTCAAGAGAGAACCTGAGCTATTGTGGTGTCTAATAAACATCACAGCCAAGCATGGCAATTGAACAGAACTACAGTAAAAATTAGCAACGTTGAATATCATCAGTCTGCAGCAATCCACATAATGGAAAGTTTTTGAGATCTGGCACTGGGTTACAGGGTTTACAGTAATCTTAAGGTGCATGACTTGACTGGGTCACTCTGAAGAAATCCAGTTGAACCTGAGTCCTGGTCTAATTAGTGGGTCAGTTACTTTAAAACGGTTATCTGTGCACATTCAGGGATTTCCTGAAAACATGCACTGTTGGTACTCTTGAGGACCAGGGCTGGCTACCCTTTCTCTAGTGAGACAGAAGGAAAAACACTTGTGAATACACCTTAGACCAGTGTTTTAAAATTTTATTTCTCAGGGCACACCAACATTGAAGGTTTTCAAAATATCCCTCATGGTTAATGGATAGCCTTAAAACATGACCTATTGGTGTGCCCCAAATACTAGAGTTGAGAATCACTGGCTTAGCTACTCAAAATGAATGAGACACTGCTTCCCTCATTTTTAATTAGACAATATTTTTACTAATTCTTAAGGGCTTCTTGAGAACTGATTTGAGTTCAGGTAGAATCTATGAAAGCATTAGTATTTTAAAGCCTTTTATAATAAGATAGTTTTGTAGGTATGGAATTATGAGTGTGTGTTTAAATTCATTAATCCTATATAGTCATGCCCATGGTGGAGCAGAGTTAATGTTTATATAGTGTATAAAACATAATTTAATATTTTGAATCATTTTGTTGCTTTTGGTATAATAATGCATTGAAAATACAATGCAAACTCTTTGGGAAATGGAATAGTTAAAAGGTTTAGTTCAGTTGTAGATCCAGTGGCTAATAGACAGGCACATACATGCTCTTTATTTAAAAAATATTAATTTAATGAGGAGGAACGAGCCCATTAAATAAATATTACTCAATCAAATGATTCATGCATCTAGTACTAGATGGAAGTCAAAGAGGATGTATTTAGATGTACCTTTCCAATTCCTATGTTATTCTACAAAACTGTCACTCATTTTAGTGCACATAATCCAGTAAATTGCAATAGTGGGTGTTCAGAAAAAGTGGCATCTACCATTTAAGTGAAAAATATGGACTTTATGAACATGATACCCTGCTCACTAATGCTAGTTACTGCATTTATTTACTATTTTAAAGTGGAATCTACCTAGCCTACTCCTTTGTTATGTTACAAACATGTAGATGAATACAGCATGTATGTATGTATGTAACTGTTCTTTCTGACTTAATAAGCATAAGCCAGTCAAAATCTGGCATACTGAAACAGTGCACTTCCACAGCTTACATACTGGTGGTGGTGGGCTAAAAGTTAAATTTACTTCCTGAGAGAATTTCCCTGAAATAGGAGAAATGTTCCTCCTTTCCATGTAAGTTCCAATGAAAAGCCACTTAAGTTTATTCTAAGAGATGAAGCCCACTGCTTTCAAAGGACCTTGTTTTCTTGACTGAACTACTACACAATTGCACTCATTAGTCATCCCACATGTATGCACATGAACATATACGTTCAACCACAAACACACATTCACTTACAGAATATTGCTGTAGGAAGATGTCAGCAGAAATGGCCTTACCATAGGAATTCCCACAAGAGGCAAGTCAGGCTTGTTTACTTCTGTTTCTATCTATGGTGGCATTTTTTGCATATCCCAATGTTCAAGTACAGCTTTCATAGCCCATTTTAAATAATCAAACAAACAGATAATATGTAAGAAGGAAATGTACACTTTCCAGCTGCATGTGTGCAAACATAAAAACTGATTTGTTGAAAACCACTGCCATATGGGACAAATAAAAATTCTCCAAATCCCATTTGACATAAATGGGGCTTTTACCCCAATGAATGTTAGAGAGTTCTGCAACACTTTGTAATGCATTGGAGAATTCTTGAGCTTTCAAGGGGATAAAATCCACATTTAAATCAATGGGAATATTTATTTAAGAGATGGACAATCTCATGTATAATTTTGTAATATCATTGATGTAAAATATTTATGTTGTGCAACAGGAAGAAGAGTTAGATCTCCTCAATGAAGAATTTTTAAAGCTGGCAAAAGAGGCTTTAAAGAATAAAACAGAAGAAGAAGCATTAACCCAAAAAATTATACACTGTAAAGATTCATCAGTGGTAAGTCTGTGTGTTATAGGATCTTTCCTACTGAGTAAAAATTAAATTTCTTACCTGACAATTGCTTTTTCCTCTGGGTCTCCGTAGGTAGCACACCAAGAGAGAGAGCCCCTTCTCCCTAGTAAGAACTGGATGTTGTTGTCTTCAACATCATTTGTGTTTATTTGTAATTACTTGCATGCCCCAATGAAATTAGTTCCACAGTCGGAACGTATTTGTTTGACTGGTCCTCTGATTGTGAAGAATCTTCTGAGGGCGTTTATGAAACTTGATGCATCCATAGAGTCTAATACCTCAATGTGTATACTCATACAGGTGAAGAGCAATGCCCATCTTTTACAGCCCGCAAGTCCACCCCTCATTTTTTGTGTGATGACCTTCCATGGTCCAAAATCATCAAGTCCTATGCAAGTAAAGGGGGGTTCTGTACTAAGTCTATTGGGTGGCAGGTCTGCATTCTTTTGATCTTGGCTTTTGACCTGCAACATGCGGCACCTGACACATTTATGGAGTATTCTGGCAACGCACCTTTTGAACCAATGAGCCACTCTAATAGCTCCTTCTGTGAAATGTCATCCTTGATGCATGACTTGTTCATGATAGTAATTTACCAACAAAGTAGCAATGTGATGCTGACCAGGCACAATAAGAGGATTGCTTTCCTCCCTGCGTAGGCAGGACTTGCTAAGGCGGCGCCCTATCCTCATGAGGCCATTCTCATCGATGAAGGGATTTTTAGAGATGCTCTTCTTTTTGTGGATGCAATTGATCTCCCCTGCATACATTTCTCTCTGAACGTGATGGAGAACAGTCTCCTTTGCCTTTGTGAGTTCATCTGTAGTATGTAACCTTTAGCAGATGTGCCAACCATGACAGCCAATTGTATTATCATCAGGCATATGGTAGAAAGATGGCTATGTGTCTAAGGTGTGCCATTGCTCGCAGGAGGGCTCTCCACCTTGAGAAGCGATGGAATCATTGTGATTAGAACATGTTTCCTGGAAGTATGTTCGTGAGTAGAACAGATGCTTGAGGTCTTATTTCAAGGTTCCTGTCAGGATCTATAAGTTTGAAATCATCAGCTAAGGTTGACTGTGATTCATCGGGTTGGGTCAGAAATGTTGGTCCTGTAAGCCACTATCATGGTACTCGTGATTGCCTGTGACTGACATTGCCCTGGAGCGACATTGTTTACTATCTACTGTCGCTCTTGCTAAGTCGCTATTCTTATAGGGCACCATGCTGATGAGGTCATTGCTCCACCTACCCACCAGGTTTTTTAAACCTCAGCTTGTGTCATTTCCAGTGCCCTTTCGTGGTGTACCTCAGCTTATTTTCCTGTGTGGCATTACCGTTCCTGTGTATTACCTGGCTACGTCTGACTACCTGTTCCGGTCCTGACTCCTGGCTCGCACGACTATCCGTTCCGGTTCTGACTCCTGGCTCGTCTGACTACCTGTTCCGGTTCTGACTCCTGGCTCGTCTGACTACCCATTCCGGCTCTGACCGCTGGCTTGACTGACTACCTGTTCCGGTTATAACCTTTGGCGACGTCTGACTATCCGATCCGGTTTTGACCTTTGGCTGCCTCCCGGTTAACCTTCTGTGTTGTGCTCCGTGACCATTCCGTTTTATGGTTTTCTGTGCTGCATTGTGTATGCCGCTTTGCGCTCACTTCCGTTAAGCGGCGCTTGTCGGTCATTCCGTGTGTCTGACCTCCCATAGCCGTACCTCCTGTGTTGCCTAGCCTTCTCCATCTGGCTACCACCTGTGTATCCCCTGTGGGAATACTGGTCTTCTCCTCTCTTTGCCGACTTTGTGTTTGGGAGTACTCTGCACTGCCCTCTCACATTTACTGTGTAGTCCCAGGGCCATTCCGTTCTGACCACCTGTCCTGTGAAGGGTGAGGAAAGTGCCTACACTGTTCCTCTCTGGTCTCATGAAGGTGTGCCATCCGATACAGGTACGGGAGTGCTCTGCACATTGCCCATATCTCTGAGTAGTCTAAGGGTCTCATGAAGGTGTGCTATTCCATTTGTGTAGGGGAGTGCTCTGCACTACCCTCACATTAACCGTGCAGTCCTAGGGCCATTCCGTTTCTGACCACCTGTCCTGTGAAGGGTAAAGAAAGCTCCTCCATTGTTCCTACCTGGTTTCGTGAAGGTGTGTCACTACCTACTGCCACTGTTGTCACCTGAGAGTCGTGCCACTTCTACTGCCACTTGTGTTATTCCATACTACGGTGTGCCATTTATTGCTATTGCCTGTTGCCTTATCTCCTGCTGTTCATATTACTTAATAAAGTTTTATATTAAGTTCAGTTGTACTTGTCAGTGTGTTCAATTTCTTAGTCACTCCGTGACAGCCACAACGAATTTTGAAGATATGCTGCAGGCACTGATCTAGTGGCAGTATCAGCAGGATTCTGATCTGTGGACACATGGTACCATTGATCTGATTGGGTTGACTTTCTGATCCTTTCCACTCGGTTAGCCACATACACGTAGAATCTTCTTTTCTTGTTGCATATGTAACCTAACACCACCTCGCTGTCGGTATAGAACCTGATAGCATCTTTTTTGCAGTCTATTTCATTTTCAATGAGCTCTGCCAGCTCTACTGCCAGTACTGCTCCACATAGTTCGAGTCTGGGTATAATATGGTAGGGTCATGGTGCCAGCTTAGCCTTGCCAAGGACAAACCTGGCATGGTGTCTACTGTCTGCACCTGTGTTTTTTAAGTAGGCCACAGCTGCTATTGCCTTTGTTGAGGCATCTGAGAAAACACAAAGCTCTTTGCTGCATGTAGTAGTGAGGGATGTCGGAGTGTAGGTGCGTGGGATCTGACGTTGCTCAAGAGTCTTCAAAGAATCCTTCCACGTCTCCCACTCTCTACACCTTTCTGTAGACAGCGGGGTGTCCTAGTCCTGTTTTTCAAAGGATATTTCCCTGAGAAGGGACTTTCCTTGTATTGAGATTGGGATAACGAATCCCAGTGGATCACAGAGGCTGTTTACCGCAAACAGGCCTCCACGTCGGGTGTAGGTATTTTTCTCCATAGACACCTGGAATGTAAATGTGTCTGCCTTGAGATTCCAGCTTAACCTGAGACTCCATAGTATGGGAGGTGTGTCAGTTCTTCAGGTCGCTTACATGATCATCTGTATGAAACACCTTCATTACTGTGGCACTGTTGGAAGCTATTTTATGCAGTCTTAGGTTGGCAGTTGCTAGCATCCTTTGCGTTCATTTGAGCAGGCCTATAGTTTCTTTTTCTGTGGGAACCGATTTCAACCCATCATCCACCTAGAAGTCTCTTTCAACGAAATTTAATCTTTCCCACATTCTTCCTCTCCTTCTTGGGCTGTCCACCTAATCCCATAAGCGGCCACTGCAGATCAAGGACTGTTGCCGAAGACATGCACTTTCATCCTACACTCTATGACTTCACCTTCTGTATAGTCATTCTGGTACCACAGGAACCTCAGGTAATTTCTGGTGTCTTCTCGCACAAGGAAGCAGTGGAACATCTGTTGAATGTCTGCCGTTATGGCAATTGGCTCCATGCGAAAGCGGATCATCATTACTAGAAGACTATTAGTCAAATCTGGTCCAGTGAGGAGGATGTCGTTTAGGGAGACCCCTTGATATTGAGCACTGGAATCGAACACTACCTGGATTTGACCGGGTTTCTGGGGATGGTAGACGACGAATGAGGGGAGGTACCATAGTTCTTCGCCTTCCTTCAATGGGGTCGCTGTTTCTGCATGACCACTAAGGAATATTTTCTGCATGGAGGCCACATAAAGAAATATTATTGTATTGTATTAATTGTCCTTTTATATTAATAATTTGTATGGGCATAGATCCCCATGTGATATTGAATTTGGTCATATTATTTATATGACTCTTGTCCTCTGTTGTCTTTGATTTCTTTATTTAATATAGTCCCACAACTATTCAAGCACCAGACCAGTGGTATTTTTGAGTTTTTATGGTTGTTTGAACTCGAGGAGTTGGGGTTCAGGTCGGGCAGCTGATAGTTGTTACATTCACTGCTTTGTTGAAATAGCTCCAACGAAGTTGTATATTATTTATATACCAGAATTTATTTACTAGTTTCCTTGAGATAAGAGCATATATATGGGAAGTATTCATTATTTGCCTATGTTACTTTTATTCATACTCACGTAAGGGCATATGTTTACTGTTTCTATCTTCGTGAACTATATGTGTATTATCCACCTATATATGGATCTTTATTGAAATATATGGTGCCTACAGTACAGGGTTATTGTCCATCTCCTCAGTAATTGATACACTGATTAGACACTACCTTCTCACTCTATTATAATTTTGTGTTGGTTTAATAAATGATATTGTTGTTTTAATTTGGTTTAATACTACACTTAGTATGTTTTTCTCCCGCCCCATTTTTATGATGTTCCCTACTACTCACTCCCTTATATTCTGGCTTTATGGTAATTCCCTGCACATTATGCTAATTATTTATATTTGAGCCCAAAATAATCTTAACTGTACTATTAGGAATACAGCCAGGGATATTATTTACATTCATGAATGATCAGTAGTATTTCCCCACACTGTTTCTGCTACTACTACTACTGGGGCTAGATGTTGATGCAGTTCCACAGCCAGTACTACTAGGTGTCAAGGGTGGAGCACTTACAGCAGCAGCAGCAGCAGAGGCACTCTTCATATCTAACATTGTGGATGTTAATAACCTGTGTTGTTATTGCTGGGTACCCAAAACAGGTGCGTGTGGCTGAGTGGGACTTGGACTTTGAAAAGTTGATAAGGCTGATGATGACTGATAGGGTGACTGTGTACTTTTTGACATATGTGCTTGTCCAGGGTCAGACTTTCTCAAACAGTTTTCTAGACAGGCACAGTGCTCCTTAAAAGTGGTGGAAGATTCAACCTTTACCTTTCTGCTAACCTTATAGCCCTGTCATCATCCTCACTCTCCACTTCATCTGTATCTAAACAAGAGATGGATGCTGGAGGGATATACTTTAGATCTGCATCATCATCATCAGTCATCATTATGTCATCCTCAGCAGCATCAGCATCGCCTGACAGTTCTTGCCCATTACTACCCATATATTCCACTAAGCTTTTGGAGGTCTCGAACAATTTCTTTTTACTTTTACTGCAACAGAGTTCCCTATTACTTTGAGGATGGGTGTTTTGGTGCTTGTTTGTCTCACTATTTGATGCAGCAGGCGGTTCAGTTGCTACACCTTCCTCTATTATGCTATTGCAGCATCATCAGCACTTGATTGTGACTTGATGTCATTTTCAGTTTTCTTCTTATATGGTTCTTTATTTATACTGGCACTGGTGGTGCTGGAACTAGTTTTGCTGGGACATTGGCAAACTGCATCCTCCCTTGAAGTAGAGGGGTCATCGTCACTGATTGCACATGCTGCAGCAACCATTGCTGCAGTCAGTTTTCGAACTACGACTTTACTCTCATGTTCCTGCACTGCTCCACCCCTCCCCCTTCCCTTTGTGCGTTTGCTGGACATTACTAAATTACACTGTGTTTTTTTTTACTGTACGGTACACAACACAACTGATGGAGCTGTGCCTTGCCTAAGCCTAGTACACCTTCCGCTATTATGCTATTGCCAGCATCATCAACACTTGATTGTGACTTGATGTCGTTTTCAGTTTTCTTCTTATATGGTTCTTTATTTATACTGGCACTGGTGGTGCTGGAACTAGTTTTGCTGGGACATTGACAAACTGCATCCTACCTTGAAGTAGAGGGGTCATCGTCACTGATTGCACATGCTGCAGCAACCATTGCTGCAGTCAGTTTTTGAACTACGACTTTACTCTCATGTTCCTGCACTGCTCCACCCCTCCCCCTTCCCCTTGTGCGTTTGCTGGACATTAATAAATTACACTGTTTTTTTTACTGTACAGTACACAACACAGCTGATGGAGCTGTGCCTTGCCTAAACCTAGTCAGCTGTCTGTCACTGTCACCTAATATATTTAGTTCTTTATTCTTTTTTATTTTTTTATTTTATTTATTTTTTGTCCAGTCCACCCTGTTTTCTTATCACAGTCTGTACAAAAAAAATTATACCTGAAAAACAAAATCAACAATTTCTTTCCCCAGACTTCCCCACACAGCACAGAGATAATAACAGCAAGATCAGCAAGCAAATAGGTCCCTAGCTGCCTGTGTCTTGCCAGTCACATGGAATTTTGGAGTATTTGGGGTCAACCTCCTTCCTACCTTCTTACCCCCAGAGTGTCCCACTGACTCTCCTAATACACTCTTACACAGAACAAATGTCCTACTAAAAGATTTCCTAAGCTAAACTTAAATCCCCCTCTCTGTCTTCTCTAGCTCAAACAAGGTGTTGCTCTCTCCTCTAACAAATACAGAATGGCATGCTGTGAGAGCCTGACAGCCTTTTATATAGCTGTAGAAAACTTTTGTGTGGTGGAGCAAAATTTTTCTTCCCATTGATTTCAATGGGCAAAAAAGGAGTGAAAAAGCAGAAAAACTGCACTCTTCGTGGGAAATTATTCTCCAAGTGGAAAGTGCTAATATTCGCTGATTTCAGTATGAAGTGAAAATTTTTGCCCATTCCTACACGTGACATATTACTTTATCCTTATTGAGAACTGAAATGAAGTGTAATTGTATGTTCAGGTTGCTTGGCCAGGGCAGGAAAGGATGTAGATGAGGGAGGGAAGAGTCTATAGAGGGTTAGAAGGCAGTTTGGTTGCTGATGGAAGACTGGGGTAGCAGAGGCTGGACACATGCCTAAAAATTTAAATAAACTGCATTCAGCTGAGAGAAAGCTGGGATAGCAGAGAAACATACATATCAATTTCAGTAAATAACATTCAGCTGGAGGAAGAGTGAGGTAACAGAAGCTGTACACATACCTAACAATTACAATAAACCACACTTAGCTGGGGCAGAGGCTGGACACATTAAAAAATGATGAATACACAAGAATACACCCGTGCAATCGAGAGCACAAGTAGCCAACAAAAAATGATGGTCTACAAACATTGAGCACAAAAGAACACCCCTGCAGTCAAGAATACACATTGTGGGTAGTCCACAATAAATGTGAACCCACCAAGGGTGCGCCTTCTTATCTAACCTTTAAGATGGCAAATGGCAATATCAATAATGATAATACAAAAAATATAGAAACTAAACAGAGATAAATAATAGAGGTGTATGTACTATAACAATTAAAATAATGCATATAAATATATGGACACCGGTATACTGATATAAATAAGTATCTTGCTTGACCTTCATACCCTTGTGCTCTCAAGGTATTGTACTCATTTGCACATGATGCTTTTGTTCTGCCTCTAAGGAGTAAGAGCTTCCCCAGTATATACACTGGGATTGGCATTCTTGTCCTCCCCATCAACTTTCTGTGCAAAGCTTCCATAACTTGACGTTAATATGGGGATTGCTACCCCACTGTGTTGGCTACAATACTCCCCATACTCTGGGCCACAGCACTATAGACTATAGGTGCTATATGGACAAATCAATGTCTCCAAAAGTGGAGGTAAAAAAATACTTTTTTAATGAAAATAATTAAAGACAAGAAACTACATATTCCTCTTGATATCAAATAAAGGTAAAATTATTGCACATATACACACAGTTTTGAAAAACAGGAGAAAATAAAAATGGCCTACGCCTAATTGTCCTAAATTACAACACGAAGCAAACAACTTACTTGACCGGGATTTCCAGTTCTAGGAACTCGAGAGGACTATTAAAGTCTTGTCCTTAGGGAAAAGCCCGGGTCGTGATGGTCTTACATTGACGTACTATAGGTCATTCTTACCCACACTTTCCCCCTTTCTGCTTGAATCATTCAATGCAGTACTTAATGGTCATCCTTTTCCTCCTCAATCTATTATGGCACACATAGCAGTTCTGCCAAAGCCAACTAAAGACCCATTATCGTGCAGTAGCTATCGTCCGATTTCTCTAATAAATCTTGACATCAAGATATTTACTAAAATACTGGCTTCCAGGTTAAAACCCTTCCTGAAAGATCTTATACATCCAGACTAAAACGGCTTTGTACCGAAACGAGAAACAAGACATAATATGGCCCTTTCAATATCACTTCCCCACTATGCTCACACTACCAACACCCCTACTGTATTTTTGTCGACAGACTCTGAAAAGGCCTTTGACAGAGTGGACTGGGATTAATTAGTGGAAACTCTTTCATACATTGGTTTATGCCCCCGTGCTATTGGTGGAATATTGAGCTTATACCCGTCTCCCTCCACTTTGGTCTTAGTTAGAGATGAGCGAGCACCCCGATGCTCGGGTGCTCGGGTGCTCTGACCGAGCACCGCCAGAGGCTCGAGTGCTCGGCCGAGCACCCGAGCCCCATTCAATTGAATGGGGCGACACGAGCATTACACCAGGCACCCCCTGCTCTGATGAGGGGAGGGTGCCTGGTCAATGCCCCCCTTCATCTCCGCAATGTCCCCCTTCATCTCCTCTATGCCCCTCTTCCACAATGTCCCCCTTCATCTCCGCTATGCCCCTCTTCCACAATGTCCCCCTTCATTTCCTCTATGGCATAGAGGAGATGAAGGGGGACATTGTGGAAGAGGGGCATAGCGGAGATGAAGGGGGACATTGTGGAAGAGGGGCATAGAGGAGATGAAGGGGGACATTGTGGAAGAGGGGCATAGCGGAGATGAAGGGGGACATTGTGGAAGAGGGGCATATACTCTATGCCCCTCTTCCACAATGTCCCCCTTCATCTCCGCTATGCCCCTCTTCCACAATGTCCCCCTTCATCTCCACACTGTCCCCCTTCATCTCCGCAATGCCCCCTTCATCTCCTCAATGCCCCCGTACCTCCAGTCCCTGGTGGTCCAGCGGAGCGTCTTCAGATCTGTGCCTCCTCCGGCACAGATCCCCGCCACCCGAACACGGCGGGCGAGCACATGGCGGTACTCGATGAGTACCGCCATGTGCCGAGCAGAGCGATGCTCGAGCCGATCCGAGCATCGGCCGAGCACGCTCGCTCAACACTAGTCTTAGTTAATGGACTAATATCCTCGCCCTTCCAAATCACTAATGGAACAAGGCAGGGATGCCCACTTTCACCTATCCTTTTTATTTTAGCCCTTGAACCACTGCTACAATCAGTTCAGAACTATCCTATTGTATCTGGTTTAAAGCTAGGGAACCATCATTATAAACTATCTGCTTTTGCTGATGATGTGTTATTTTACCTGACATCCCCCAAGCATTCTATACCGCAACTGATCAATTTACTTGAGTCTTATTCATCTCTTTCTCAAGCACACATTAATTATGATAAATCCTCAATACTTAATGTTAACTTGGCCCCACCTTCAGCACTCAAGATTCAGAGGAACTTCCAATTTAAATGGGCTGATGTATACATTGACTACTTAGGCATTCATCGTTCTAATGATGTGTCTTCTCTTCTGGAGATTAACTTTGATATGCTTATATCAAACATTAAAGAAACTTTACTTCATTTGACTCCTCTCCACTTTTCGTGGTTTGGGAGAATAAAAGTGGTCAAGATGATGATTTTACCTAAGATCTTATGTATGTTCAATGCTTTACGCATCGCTATTCCACGTCACACCCTAGACTTAATATCCTCAATCCTCTCTAACTTCGTGTGGTCTAATGCTCATCCTAGGATTTGTAGGGAACTTTTATCAGCTCCGATTGAGAGAGGGGGTTTATCCCTCCCCAATTTAACTAAGTATTATCATGCCTCAGCCATAGAAAAAATGTTTGATTTCCTCCACCTCTCTCCCTCATATTGGACTTCAAGCCTGGACATAGCCCTTAATCCCTTCTCCTTGGACCAACTCCTTTGGGCCTCTAAACATTCCTATCCTGCACCGATTCTTTCACATCCCATCCTAGGACATGTACTCCGCACCTGGATCTCTCTAAATGACACTTTGAATCTATCTCCTTATCCTTCCCCTTTAAAATATATCTTGAGGAACCCAGAATTCCCCCCCAGGGCTTTCTAATTCAAAGCTTCTTAATATGTCTAATACAAGCAATCACAACATATTCTCAATTGCTCGTACTGAAGAGACTAGTGACGCCTTTTCTGATGCTGAGGTGTTGAACCGATTAAATCTTGACTGGTTTACCTCATTGCAATTACATCACTGGATCAACAATGAGAAATCAAAGGGCTCACTTATTAGGTCCCTCTCTCCTTTTGAACTCCTCATCCACTCCCATCCTTCTAATTTCCGCCCGCTTTCTTCCTGTTACAAACTGCTCAATTCCTCCTCTTCTTTGTGCAAGCCTTATTTTGTTTTACATTGGGAGAGGGCACTCTCATTTCAACTTGATCAGGTTACTTGGTCCCTATCTTTAAACTTAACTTTCAATACGCCCCGGATACTGCCACTAGGGAGCTTAATTATAAGATTATTTTGGGCTGGTATATGACACCAGAACGGTTAGATCGGTTTTATCCATCAACTTCTCCACTTTGCAGGAGATGCTCCTTGCATATTGGATCATTAGTGCACATTTGGTGGTTTTTCCCGTTAATCCAATCATTTTGGATGTCTATAATTCAGAACATTAAACTTATTCTATCGACTTCTTTACCTTTGGACCCCTTGCTTTGCATTTTCTCGTACATGTCACATCTCCCAGTATCTTTAGCGAAGGTTCTAAAACATTGCATTTATCTCCTTCTGAATGCAGCCAGTGCTTTAATACCCCTGTATTGGAAATCTTCAACTTTGCCACCCATGAAGGACTGGCTGTTAAAGTTAAAGCTAAAATACCTTATACAAAAATGCAAGCTTCTTTTCTGCAGACTCCTCATAAATTTGATCACTTTTGGTCAACCATGGACTTTTCTCTAATCTGTACCTAGATTAGACTACTCTACCTCTCTTCTCTTGGTCTTGATGGCTTACATTTTGTCACAGAGTCACTTTCAATCGTTCATAGTTTTGCATATATTTGTTTTGAACCCGGGTGGCCACAGCTGTCCATCTATTCCCCTCCCTTCCCCCTCCTTTTTTTTTTTCTTTATCATTACCTCCTAAATCTTCTACACTCACTTCTTATATATTTTTCTCTCCATATTGACCCGCTTTATGATACTTTACTGTTATGTTGGCATGTAACTTATGTTCAACTTCAACACATACGGCTTGCTTCCTATGGCATATCCTTTTTGTTTTGTTTCATAATGCTGTAGTCATGTGATTTGTATCACCCTTCTATTGTTATTCTGTTCTGTTTTGTAAAGTATTTTATTTACAAATAAAGATATTTGAAATAAAAAAAAAAATGATAGGAAGACATTCATAAATTACCTCTATTTATAAGTCAAACATTAAACAATGTAGAACTTTATTTCAGTATTGTCCAATGTGTAGTTAAAGAATAATTGAAGTATAAAGTATCCCCCTCCCTTCCCTTTTACCTGTTCTAAGCCTCTTCCCCTCAGATATTAATTCAGGTCAAAGGACCAGACAGCTCACAGTGAGGGACAATCTTCTGACTGTGAGCATAAGGAAAACCCTACCCCCCACCCCCCGACGAAGGAGGGCAGGTTTTTCTTTATGCTCATAGTAGATTGTCCCTCACAGCGATCCATCTGGACCGTCTTGCTGAGCAGCGTTATGTTAGTTGAAGAAGCAGGAGGGGAATACTTTATGATTCAATTACTCTTTAACTACACATTGGACAGTATTGTAATAAAGCTCTACATGGCCCAAAAACAATTAAACTTAATTGGAGCTCCATTTATTTAAAAATATTACTATTGCTTTAAGGGTCTTTGCCTTTGTATCTGATTTGCATATTGATATATTTATGTAAAATAATAAAATAAAATATTATCAGTCATTCTACACTATTGTAAGTTGCAAAATCATTGTACTTGTATGGTCTGCTCATAGAAAAAATATGTTTATAAAAAGATCACAACCAGAATGATTCATAATTAAAGTGAAAAAATTAATAAATGTATAAATTAACATTATAATGATAGGAATGTAACTAAAAATTGCACCTAAATTAATTATTTACAAAAAGCTATGACTTTGTTGGAGTGTGAGTACGTGTGTGTATAAGCTACATCTTTATATTTGAAATTTTTGAAAGTTGGAATATAAATAAAGCTTGACTTTTCCAACAGCTGGATAGATGGGCCAAGAAGAAAGATACATGCCTATTGCTTGAAATCAAGAGACGCTGCACAGCTCAGAAGATCTGTTCTACAGAATCAGACTTGCTTTATCTCCAGCATGCCTCTTCAGTGTCACCATATGAAAACAAGAATAAGGAAGAGCTTTTTGTATAAATTTTGAGTGAGAGAATGTAATGATCTAAATAATTCACCAGCATATCTAATACACTTCTCTTTGCAGTAATAATTTAAAGAATATTGATCAAAAATCAACCATATTTTCATGACTTGTCTATATAAGACAGAGAAATATGAGACAAATATTATGTAGATGCTGCTATCCCTCTAATCCACACAAATATGTATATAATTGTATTCAACCCACAGATTTATATGTGATCTGTGAACTGGAACCTGGTAAATAGGAATGGGGTTTTACCTTATGCAATTAGTTCAGTGATGAATGCAAAAGTTCCAGTTATGATACAGTTATTACTGAATTGGTAAGTGGCAAATGTTCTAGGAAATCATATTGATCGATCAAATGCAGAGTATACATCCATGGACAAGTGTAAATTCAAACACAACAATCTATCATGGAAATTAAAACTGTCCAGTCACTTATTTATATTTAAAGAAAGGCTGGCTTACCTACCAGCCTCATTGCTTTAAGTTTATGATAAGATAGGAGACTGATAATCTGGACAGCTACAGGCTATCATTTCTTGTTCAAGGTCATGCAAGTGCGATAATAATTCTAGAAAATAGCAAAGACTAATATTTTACAACAATAAAGATACACTAATGATACATACAAATCACACTGACTAAAGTTTGGCATTGTGTTGCATTAGCTTGTGTTATCAGGTAGAAAATCATATTGTAAGGCTGTTGAACTATGAAGAGTTGGAGTAATTCTGTAGCAAACCAGCTATAGCATAAACAAGTAATTACATATTTCCAATATTTTGCTAGATTTAAACTAGGCTTAAACCCGTTGAATGCTAGAGAGGTCTCCAGTGCATTGCAAAGTAATGGAGACTTCTCTATCATACAATGGGTTTGTAACAAGCATGTGATTCTGACAGATTTCAAAACAACCTATATTTATATTTTTTATTTAAATTAATAGTGTATATGTATCCTTGATGGGTTGGGGATTGTTACAATCAGAATCAGCTGATTTAATTCATCAGATTTTCTACCACACAAAATCTTCCTCCCTTTTAACTATTCAGATATTCCCAGATAGCCCATTTTCTTCATTAAGTTGTTCTGGCCAGGCTTCTTCAAGCTATGACATGGTTTGAGAAGATCTGTATCGAGATACCAACCTGGCTGGTCTTTTAAACCTGCATTTACGTGTGGCTTTACACCAGTTCCAAAGACACTAAAACAAAGTACATTCTAGCTTGGGAGAAGTATATTGGTTCTGAGCTTCCATTAGAGTCCTGACATAAGATCTGGTCCAGCGCTACTAAGAAATCTATATGTATTCTTCATAAAGAAAGGGCTTATAAACTACTCAGTCAGTGGTATCTTACCACAAAATGTTCCTGGCCCAGTCTCTCCTCTGTTTCTGGGAGTGTGCGGGGTGGGGGGATCTCTTCCACATATGGTGGATTTGCCCAGTAGCTCTGGAGTTTTGGTCCATGGTAAGCTCTCTTATTAAATCTATTAGTCTGATTCTGGCCGACCCAGACCCGTGGTGGTTTCTTTTGGGTTCACACCCCTTGGATGTCCCTGGCTACCATTGTAAATTGACATTTCACCTGCTTTGGCATCGCACTGTAAGTGACTTTATCTTCCGGACCACCAGGTTCTGGGCTGAGACATTTAGAACATATACTCCATGGAGAGGTTGACTTCCCTTCTTTCTAACACTCAGTCTCGGTTCTCCCAGATTTGGAAGCCATGGCTTCTTTTTACTGATCCATCCGGCCTAGTAGCTGCTCTTCCTTTTTCTCTGTTTCCTAATCCTTAATGGTTGACTCTGCCTATTTCCCATCCTCCTCTATGAAATTTCTTCCCCCTCCCCCCATTTTCAACCACCCCTATAAGAATGAGCTACCAGGTCACACAAGCCCACTTCTTCTGTTTGAGGTATCATCATTCCTCTAGCAGTTATTTAGATATTGATGTTCCAGTTCTAACTAGAGTTTTTAATTCCTATTCCAAATTTCCCTCACTATCATATGTTTATCCAGATAGCCTTGCACCAGATTGTATACTCATTCATTGCTTGGGTTACTGCTAGGCTATGATATTGCTGTACTTTTAATGCTTTTATTGTGTTTATCCCTAAATATCCCTGCTTGTGCAGCAGTTTATGTGACTTCATTATTATTTCTTTCATTGTATCTCCCTCTCCCCCTCCTTTTTAATATTTTGTAACCTCTCCCTCCACTTCTAACCAAAAATGTTTCAATAAAAATTGAAGTTAAAAAAAAAATCAAGCATTTTGTTCTTCTGTGCATTGCCAACTTCTATCTGATTAAACTGACAAATAAAGCTAAATATCTCAAAGTATTATTTGAACTACAAAATAGCTAACAAATTCTTGACTTCAAAATCCCCCCACTTTTTTTTACAAAGTGATAGTTTGCTGTAGAATTTCTCCAGTTATTCTTATACATAAGCCATAGTGAGACTTGCTGTGACCAGTTCTTGCCTGTCCAATTTAGATCTACACTATATTGCTAAGATTTAGCACATGGTGACTTCCCCAGCTCACTGATCTTTGATCTGTGTGGTTCGCTTCCTCCCATTTCCAACCCAATTGCAACTTTAACCCTTTTGCATTCCATGTATGTGTGCAGTAAATAGTCTTGTATTTCACATTTCTCATGATCTCAAAGGGCCAAATGCATTTAGCAATTAATCCAGGGGAATAAGGTTCCCCAAAACCTCTTCTCCCTATGTACCCAGGCAGAGCTGATGCATACCTCCCAACACTTCAAGTAGCCAAAGAAGGACTCTTGTGTTTTAGGGGGTGTAGCTGGTGGGTGGGTTTTATTGTTGTTGATGCAATGTGATACACTTTTATATACATCACACAGTCTGATTTCATAAACGCAGGGACACCATGATGGGAAAGAGGGTTAAAGGACACCTGGGAGATACAGACCCCAATATCTCCTAAAGAGGGACATTTGGGAGGTATGCTATCTCTTACACAGGAGAGTACAGTGTCTGAACAGGAAGAGCAGTGTGCAAATTAAAATAGCTTCCCCCAGCCTACAGAAAAAAACAGCACAATAAAAATACAAAATAAACTTGTATAATTGGTAAACATAGCCCTCTAAAGAAATCTCGACTGTATTATGATGAAACTAGTCTTTAAGCCCTGTACACGGACCAACACTGGCAGCACTGCAGTCATGCTCAGTACTGACTGCCGGAACGCGCCGCGGCTGATAAGGAGAGGGGTACTCCGAATTCAGACCGTGGTCCTCTCTGTACACTTTCCTGGGACCGCTTGGTCCCAGGAAAGCGCCCAGAGAGGACTCCAGTCTGAATTTGGAGCACCCTGCTCCGTATGAGCCTCGGCTCAGACAGTCTCTACTACGCATGACTGTAGCATGCGCAGCCGTCTCTACTGTGCATGATGGCTTCTGACAAACATCGTTAGCAAATTATTATATAGGATGTGTTCTAGGCCTATCTAGCAACCAGTGGGTTAAATATCACACAAATCATGATGGCTGTGATCAAAACCAACCTTTACCACCCATGCCAGGCAGATACCACTGATTCTCTACCTCCATCCAGTTACATCCCCAAGGTGCAAGAGATCAAAAACAAGGGGAAGCTAGATTCACCCAGCATATAACCATATAAGCATCTCCTGGGGTCCAAATACTGCAAATGATGCAGCAGCTGATCTCAAGAAGTGTGGTCACATGATCAGTTAACAGGTTAGAAAAAATAGGAAACCAGATCTAAACAGTCTTGTCCACGGCAGGACTGTGTTCACTCTTGCTGGGCTCAGCCTCCGACCCTAGCAAGAGGCTGCTCCACTGACACTGCAAGCTGAGCATTATTATTTTCTTCCATGTGTGTGAGTATATGCTCACCCCCGGCATTCATAGTAACAGTCTTACAGTGTGCACATTAAATATTGTGTGTCAGACTCAAGTACCTGGCCAGGGATGATGACTCATGTTACACAATGCCAAAGACTGGCTCTACTCAGAGTCCGCGTGCGCATTCACTGATCTGTTGAGAGGAGGGCTAACTCAACAGGAGGCCAAGGGTGGATTACTGCGTACGCTGCGTGCGTACACATATAATAATGCGTGACACGCATGGTCAGTTCAATTCTTGTCGTCTTGCCACTGCTTGAGCAATGCGGCTGAGGTAATAGTGTGTAAAGTGATTGTAGGATGCCAAAGTGGCTGGGAATAAACCTGAGAATTGGGACAATCTGTTAAGGCAGCGGGACAGCGGGATTGGGTCCCAAAATCAGGAATGTCCCGTGAAAATCGGGACTGTTGGCAGCTATACTGATATTGATATGCCAGGCAGAGGGGTTCCACAACAATACACCACCTAAGGGTTCAAAACAACACACGCAAATGTCTGTTTAACCCTTTGACTGCTGTGTGCAGAGGAGGGTTGGCAACTTTTGACCTGGAGGCAAGTACAATCCAATGGTTTTTGTACTCTCTAGCTCACAGTCCCAGCACTCGTTTTTGTTTATTCTATAACTGCCATTAATGTTGTGAGGTAAGGCAAGAGATACTACAGACAGTACAAATGGAATGGTGTTACACTAATGAGCTTACAGCTGAAATGTATCTATACCAGTAATACCATAGAGCTTACAATTGAAATAGAGCCATACTAGTGATGTCCCAGAGCTTACAATTACAACTGATTACAAGTGAAAGGATACTACACTAGTGATAAACAGTGCTTACCACTGAATTGTGGTGATACTAGTAATAGCACATAACACTGCTAATTCAGTGGTAAGCTCCATGTTATCATTAGTATAACCCAATTAATTTGAACTCTGGGGGATCACTAGTGTACCTGTAATACTTTTGGTATCAATTGTTAGCTCTGTGTTATCAGTATGGAAGCTCCATTGCAATTGTAAGCACTGTGGTGTCACTTATGTAGCTCCATTTCAATTGTAAGCCATGTGGTATTACTTTTGTAGCGCTCATTCAATTGAAAGCTCTGTGTGAGGTATCTCTAGTTCGCAAGTATGCTCATTCCTGTCATCTCTACTTCCTACTTCCCTCACCCCTCCCTCTACCTGTGTCTTGAGTGCCTGCCCTATTCATTTCTCCCATCTAGACTTTTAGGACCTTCCAGGGAAAGGTCCTGTTTTCTAATGTGCACTGATACTGTACAACCACACTTCTGGTTGAACCACTGGAAAAGAGAACCTGGGAGCAGGTCCTGAAAGTAGAGGAATACAAGTAAAGAAGGAGTCGGCAAATTCTAAAAAGCTGCCTGCTAAGAACTGGCATAACAAAAAATTCTGGGATCCACCCTGCAACTCTGCTGAGGCACCCAACACTACAGCATTGTTCTACTATCCACTGGTAGACACAGAGCCACAAATATACTCTGGCACCCCAGCCTTGCTCCATCACCCTTCTGGTGGTCATCAAGAATCACATTACAGAAAGAGCTGCACAAGCAGTGATATTTAAAGATAAACACAATCAAAGCATTAAAAGTACAGCAATATCATAGCCTAGCACAGTGGTTCTCAACCTTTCTAGTGCCGAGACCCTTTGATAAAATTTCCCAAGTTGTGGCGACCCTTAACAGTAAAATTATTTTCGTTGCTCCTTCATCGCTGTAATATTGCTACTGTTATGAATCAAAATATAAATATCTGATGGTTTTAGGCGACCCCTGGCAAATCGTCATTCGACCCCCGAAGGGATCCCGACCCACAGGTTGAGAACCACTGGCCTAGCAGAAACCCAAGTAAAGGATGCGTATACAATCTGGTACACTTCTAATGAAAATGAGACACTACACATCTTTACCCCAGCACCAAACAGTGCTCCTAAAAACATGCAAAGTAATACTCAAATAGTAGAAGAGAAAAGCACTAAAAAACAGTATTTAAGTTTCCCCATTTAATGCCTAGACTGTTAAGAAGCAGACATTTCAACAATATGCATATCTAGTAACAATGCAATTTATCATCTAATAGTAAAACTACACAAAAATTACATTATAAAATGTGTACAAATCCAGACTCACTAAGAACACTGATGAGACCACTTGTGATGTTACCAATATTTTGATGTCAATAGTGATGCCAGTGATGATGTTATTTGTAATGTCATGTCTGATTTTATCAACAAAGCACATGAGGCAAGAGTTAAGCTGAAAGAACATAACCTGTATTTCCCTGCTCTTTGTGAGTCTGAGTGAGAACTTAACTGTACTGTTAACAAAATGTTTTTTTGCCATTGAGTTTCCATAGTTATTTTACAAAGGTACACATTGATGAAGCTGGTTTACTCAAGAATTATACCACTTTTCATAAAGTGGTGCTATTCTAGAGAAAATCAACTGCACTGCAGAGCAGTGAAATGAGACTGGGATGGCAGCAGTGTATGATGGGGTTTGTGAGAGGATGAAAATGTATGTGTAGATATCACGAAAAAGTCATCTACACACATTGTGATACATTAACATACTTATATCCCATCCCGAGTTAACTATCAGCCAAGAAAGGCCAATTCCAGGAATCATCAGTTGATGGCAGCCTACAATAACCTAAATAACCCTACCTATAATAACATGTTGTTTACTGCTTATGTGCACCAATTACTTCATGGCTGTAAATACTAACTTTAAAGTGGATCTGTTAACTTAAACTTAGGCCATATGAAAATTTCTTGCAAAATTACTTATTTCACATCTCTCTTGAACTTAAAGGGCCAAATGCATTTAGCAATTAATCCAGGGGAAGATGGTTCCTCAAAACCTCTACTCCCTATGTACCCAGGCAGCTCTGATGTTGATATGTCAGGCAGAGGGTTCCACAACAATCCACTGCCTACGGGTTGAAAACAACACACACAAAAGTCTGTTTAACCCTTTGACTGCTGTGTGCAGAGGAGGGCTGGCAGCTTTTGACCTGGAGGCAAGTACAATCCAATGGTTCTTGTACTCTCTAGCTCACAGTCCCAGCACACTGCCTTTTGTTAATTCTATAATTGCCATTAATGTTGTGAAGTAAGGCAAGTGATACTACACAGAGTACAAATGAAATGGTACTACACTAATGAGCTTACAGTTGAAAATTATCTACACCAGTAATTCCACAGAGCTTACAATTGTAATAGAGCCATACTAGTGATGCCCCAGAACTTACAGTTTAAACTGAGCTGCTCTTATCATACCACAGAGCATATACTTGAATTAGAACTGCACCAGGGATATCACAGAGATTACAATTGAAAGGGTACTACACTAGTAATAAACAGTGCTTACAACTGAATTGTGGTGATACTAGCAATAACATGTAACTTAGTACGTGTAGTTCCAATTCAGTGGTAAGCTCCATGTTATCATTAGTATTACCCAATTCATTTGAACTCTCTGGGGGATCACTAGTGTACCTGCATTTTTTATTGAAAGACTTTTTGTATCAATTGTAAGCTCTGTGGTATCAGTATGGAATCTTCATTACAATTGTAAACAGTGTGGTGTCAGTTATGTAGCTCCATTTCAATTGTAAGCTCTGTGGTATCACTATTGTAGCACTCATTCAGTTGAAAGCTCTGTGTGTGATATCTCTAGTTTGCAAGTATGCTCATTCCTGTCATCTCTACTTCCTATCTCCCTCACCCCTCCCTCTACCTATGTCTTGAGTGCCTGCCCTATTTTTTCTCCCATCTAGCCTTTTAGGACCTTCTAGGGCAAGGTCCTGTTTTCTAATGTGCACTGATACTGTACAACCAGACTTCTGCTGGCATCAGGTCCTGAAAGTAGAGGAATACAAGTAAAGAAGCAGACGGCAAATTCTAAAATACTGCCTGGTAACAACCAACATAACAAAAATTTCTGTGATCCACCCTGCAAATCTGCTGAGGCACCCAACACTACAGTATTGTTCTACTTTCCACTGGTAGTCACAGAGCCATGCACATACTGTCTAGCACCCCAGCCTTCCTCCGCCACCCTGCTGGTGGTCATGGTGACTCAAAAACAATAAAGGGGGGGGGGGTGGCATTGGATTATAAATTGAGATTTGTGCATGACACAAAAGTCCATGGAGAAAACATCAATATTATTTTGCAGAAGAGGGGATTGTATCAATCAGAGTAGTAGCAACAGAAGAACAATATATAAGCCAATAGGACCAAATAGCATGAAAAGAGGAATTTTTCTTATCAGAGCTAGGAATACATCTTTCCAAAGTCATAACAAAGGCAACCTTAATTTTCCAATCCAGCAAGGTGGGAGAGGTATCACATTACCTTTTCAAGAGGATACACATTTTAGCTACATTAAGGAGATGTAAATATAGTGCAAGTTAATTAATACAAAACTCTGTATGAAATGAAAGAAAGCTAATTTGATCTAATGTTCTCTTAGCTACAAACCAAGACTGCCACCTCACAGATCCATAGACACCCAATGCAAATGTTTCCTAGGCAAATCAACCAATTAATAGTAATAAAGTCTTATGATTTTCTCATTACTTTATATACAGTTAACTGTTTCTCCTGTATTAAAAGTAATATCCTGGTTACATGATTCATATATCCACAGTATTTACTCCAGGGAAGAATCATTGATGGATTAACTCCAAATGTATAAAAATGTAATTATTCACTCATATATTAATAATCCTTCATTAGGTGCACCAGATTATATACTCATCCCTTGCGTGGGTTACTGCTAGGCTAGACATTGCTGTACTTTTAATGCTTTGATTGTGTTTATTCCTAAATATCACTGCTTGTGCAGCTGTTTCTGTGACTTGATTATTTTCTTCATTGTATCTTCCTCTCAACTTCCTTTTTTACTAAACAAAAATGTTTCAATAAAAATTGAAGTTAAAAAGAAAAATCAAGCATTCCACACTTCTCCGTGTTGCCAACTTCCCATACCTGCTGGTTGCCTAGTCCTAGTTTAATTGATTAAACTGACAAACAAATAAAGCTACATTTCTCAAACTATTATTTGAACTACAAAATAGCTAACATAAATGCTTTCCTATGAGTTGTTAGTTTGCTGTAGAATTTCTTCAGTTATTCTAAAACACAAGCCACAGTGAGACTTACTGTGGCCAGTTCTCTCCTCTCCAATTTAGATCTACACTATGTTGCTAAGATTTTGCACTTGGGCACCCACTTTTTATTAATGAAATACTAACCCTGCACATTTTTCTGATAAATATAGCATTTATTTTAATTCCAGGTTGTCAGTTTTATACCCTAGAGCAGTGGTTCTCAATCTATTTTTGTTCGGGGCACCCCTAACAAGTAATCTAGAACATTCAGGGCACCCCTGACATACTTGATGTACTTTTTCAAGGGCATAAGAGGGGCAAAATACATAAATATACTGTTATTATTAGGTCTTTTAAACATAATAACAAAACTAATCGTATTGTGCATAACAATTTCTATAAATATTTAAAAATCCATTTTTGTTAGTCTTCATAGAAAACATGGGGCACCCTACGTTGATGTCTGTGGCACATCAAAGTGCCACGGCATCCTGGTTGAGAATCACTGCCCTAGAGAACAACTAACTTTACTTCTTGATGTGATATGCACTGAATGTAATTAATTGTCTGTTACATAAAGTTGCTGGTTTTATTGTTACCTTTCTTGAGTGATCTATATATGATATCAAATATATTATGTCATAAACTGTAAACGCATTAATATTTTTCATGACTTTGTCCCTGATATCGCTAATAAAATATATTATTCTCTAAAATTGATATACATTTTGTATTGCTATCCTATTACCCGACTTGTGAAAACAAAATCAGTGGCAATTACACATACCTCCAGTCAAAAAAAAGCCCATAGGAAACAATCAAAAACAACATGCAAGTAGTATCCTATTACCCACACTCAGTATTACCGCCTGTTTTGTTTATAAAAGTTAAGCTGGAAATTCTGCGCCTCAGAGGTTGAGGCGTAGAAGCCACAAAGACAGTTTCAAAACCATAGAGTATACAGCATAGATCCGACATAAAGTGCTCTCCTTCTAAATATTAACCCTCCTTTTAAAAGTCGACTACAATGCTTTTCTTTCACCACATTATTTCAACAAATATTGTTCATATTCAACAATTTAACCCTTCCTCTTCCAAATCCAACTTACAGTGTTTTTCTTTCACCATATTAATTTGACAAATATTGTACATTCGACATATTAACCCCCCCCCCATTTAAAAATTCGATTTACAGTGCTCCCTTGACTTTCTTTCACCATTAAAATCCAACATTTTTCTTCTCCTATTTTATTCGACACGCCCTTGTATTTTGTATTGCAAGATTAACCCTATGAGTACCAGAGAGGTAGCAACGAATAGCAATGTGTTTGCTACCTCTCTGGTACTCAGAGTTAATAGGCAAAACTCTCCAGTAGTACCTGGGTGCTCTTGCTGAAAATGTATATATATATATATATATATATATAAGTGGTATCATATGCAATACGATATCAACTGCAGGCACACACAGGGATTTATAAAATAAGGCAAACTTTATTGGTGTTGATGTTTCAACCCTCCTTAGGGTCTCTCAAGACAGTGGACATTCAAATCCTAGAAATACCACACACAGAGCTTTCAACTGAATGAGTGCTACAATAGTGATACCACAGAGCTTACAATTGAAATGGAGTAACATAAGTGACACCACAGTGCTTACAACTGTAATGGAGCTTCCATGCTGATACCACAGAGCTTACAATTGATATCAAATATGCTCATTCCTGTCATCTCTACTTCCTACCTCCTTCATCTCTCCCTCTACCTGTGTCTTGAATGCCTGTTGTATTTGTTTCTCCCATCTAGCCTTTTAGGGCCTTCCAGGGCACGGTCCTGTTTTCTAATGTGCACTGATACTGTACAACCAGACTTCTGGTTGTACCACTGGAAAAGAACCTGGCAGCAGGTCCTAAGAGTAGAGGAATACAAGTAATGAAGCATTCGGCAAATTCTAAAATGCTGCCTGGTAAGAACTGGCATAACAAAAATTTCTGTGATCCACCCTGCAACTCTGCTGAGGTGCCCAACATTATAGCATTGTTCTACTACCCACTGGTAGTCACAGAGCCAAACATATACTGTCTTGCACCTCAGCCTTGCTCCACCACCCTGCTGGTGGTCATCAAGACCCACAAACAATAAAGGAGGGGGGCATTGGAGCATAAATTGAGATTTGTGCATGATACAAAAGTTCATGGAGATAACTTCAATATTATTTTGCAGAAGAGGGGATTGTATCAATCAGAGTAGTAGCAAAAGAAGAGCAATATATAAGCCAATAGGCCCAAATAGCATGGAAAGAGGGATTATTCTTATCAGATCTAGGAACACATCCTTCCAAAGTCATAACAAAGGCAAACTTAATTTTCCAATCCAACAATGTGGGAGAGGTATCACATCACCTTTTCAAGAGGATACACATTTTAGCTACATTAAGATGTAAATATAGTGCAGAATAATTAGTACACAACTCTGTATGAAATGAAGGAAAGCTCATCTGATCTAAGGTTCTCTCAGCCACAAACCAAGACTGCAACCTCACAGACCCATAGACACCCATTGCAAATGTAACCTAGGCAAATCAACCAATACATTGTAATAAAGTCTTAGGATTTTCTCATCAGTCTATACACAGTTAACTGTTTCTCCTGTTTTAAAAGTCCTCTTCTGGTTATATGATACATATATCCACAGTATTCACTCCAGGGAAGAAGCATTGATTGATTAGCTCTAAATGTGTAAACATTTAATTATTCTTTCACATGTAAATAATGCTTCATTGGGTGCACCAGATTGTATACTCATCCCTTACAAGGGTTACTGCTAGGCTATGATATTGCTGTTCTTTTATTGCTTTGATTGTTTTTATCCCTAAATATCACTCTTGTACATCTGTTTCTGTGACTTGATTATTTCCTTCATTGTATCTCCCTCTCTGCTTCCTTTTTTATATTGTGTACCCCCTCCTCCCACTTCTAAACAAAAATGTTTCAATAAAAATGTAAGTTAGAGAAAAATAAAGTTTTCTGCACTTCTGTGTGTTGCAAACTTCTACTACCTGCCGGGTTGCATTTGATTAAAATGACAAATAAATAAAGCTAAATATCTCAAATTATTATTTGAACTACAAAATAGCTAACATAAATGCTTGACTCTTCAAAACCCCCCCCCCCTTTTTTACAAAGTGATAGTTCCACTTAGAAGGCACATTTGTTCCTTTGTTCGCTATGAGTTGCTGTGGTGGTGCTTCAAGTGGGATGTCGTAGGGGAGGTGCCTAGGTATTAGCCTGCCTTCCCCCTTCTCACATGCTTTTTGCACAGACAACAGTATCTCCATACTGAGGACTTCATGAGTTCCTGAGATAGTACTGCTGCTACTTCTACTGGGGCTAGATGTTAATGTAATTCTACTGCCACTACTACTAGGTGTCAAAGGTGCAGCACTTACAGCAGCAGAGACACTTGTCATATCTAACATTGTGGATGTTAATAACCTGTGTTGCTGTTGCTGGGTACTCAAAACAGGTATGTGTGGCTGAGTGGGACTTGAACTTTGAAAAGGTGATGATGCTGATGATGACTGATAAGATGACTATGTGCTTTTTGACATCTGTGCTTGTTCAGGGCCAGACTTTCCAATGGCTTTCTCAAACAGTTTATAGAAAGGAGTATTGCTCCTTAAAGTGGTGGAAGATTCAGTCTTTGACTTTCTGCTATCCTTATAGCCCTGTCAACATCCTCATTCTCAAGTTCATCTGTATCTGAACAAGAAAAGGATACTGGATGGATATTTTCTAGATCTACATCATCATCAGTCATCATTAGGTCATCCTCAGCAGCATCAGCATCACCTCACAATTCTTGCCCACTACCCTTATATTCCTTTATGCTTTTAGAGGTCTCAAACAATTTCTTTTTACTTTTACTGTAGCAAAGTTCCCTATTACTTTGAGGTCAGGTGTTTTGGTGCTTGTTTGTCTCGCTAACTGATGCAGCAGGTGGTTCAGCTGCTACACCTTCTTCTATTATGCTATTGCCAGCATTATCAACACTTGAATGGGACTTGTTGTCATCTTCAGTGTTCTTCTTATATGGTTCTTTATTTTTACTGGCACTGTTGGTGCTGGAACTAGTTTTGCTTGGACCTTGACAAACTGCATCCTCTCTTGGAGTAGAGGGATCATCATCATTGATTGCACATGTTGCAGCAGCCATTGCTGCAGTCAGTTTTTGAACTATTACTTTACTCTCACGTTCCTGCACTACTCCACCCTCCCCCTTCCCCTTCCTTTTGTGATTTGCTGAACATTACTACTACACTGTGATTTTTTACTCTACCATACACAACACAACTGTTGGAGTGGCATGATGCCTTGCCTAAGCCCAATCAGCTGTCTGTCACTGTCACCTAATATTTGTAGTTCTTTATTCTTTATTTATTTTTTTAATTTATTTTTTTAATTTGTCCACCCTGTTGTCTTATCAAGTCTGTCCAAAAAAATTATAACTGAAAAACAAAATCAACAACTTCTCTCCCTAGACTTCCCCACTCAGCACAGAGGCAATAACAGCACTATCAGCAAGCAAATAGGTCCTTAGCTGTCTGTGTCTTGCCAGTCAGTCACATGGAATTTTGGAGTATTTGGAGTCAACCTCCTTCATTTCTTCTTTTCCCCAGAGTGTCCCAATGACTCTCCTAATACACACACAGACCAAATGTCCTACTAAAAGATTCCTTAAACCAAACTTCAATTACCCTCTGTCTTCTGTAGCTCAAACAAGGTGCTGCTCTCTCCTCTGATAAACACAGAATGGCATGCTGTGAGAGCCTGACAGCCTTTTATATGGTTGTAGAAAAGTTTTGTCCGGTGGAGAAAATGTTTTCTTCCATTGGTTTCAATGGGTGAAAAAGGCAGGAAAAAGAGGAAAAACTGTACTTTTCTAGGGAAATTATTTGCCAAGCGGAGAGTGCCATTATTCACCAATTTCAGTTTGAGGTGAAAAATTTCCCCCATCCCTAGTTGCTAGTCCTAGTTTATTTGATTAAAACTGACAGATAAATAAAGCTAAATATCAAAAACTATTATTTGATCTACAAAATAGCTGTCATAAATGCTTGACTCTTAACCCCCCCTATTTTTTACAAAGTGACATTTCCACTTAGAATGTACATATGTACCTTTGTTCACTATGAGTTGTTAGTTTGCTGTAGAATTTCTCCAGTTATTCTAATACATAAGCCACAGTGAGACCTGCTGTGACCAGTTCTCTCCTCTCCAATATAGATCTACACTATATTGCTAAGATTTAGCACGTGGGCACCCACTTATATTAAGGAAATACTAAGCCTGCACATTTTTCTGATAAATATAGCATTGAATTTCATTCCAGGTTGTCGGTTTCATGCCCTAGAGAACAACAGACTTTACTTAATGATATCATATGCACTGAATGTAATTAATTAATTGTCTGTTACATACAGTTGGTGGTTTTATTGTTACCTTTCTTTAGTGATCTATATATGATATCAAATATATTATGTCATAAACTATAAACACATTAATATTTTTCATGATTTTGTCTCTGATATCCCTAATATAATATATTATTCTCTAAAATTGATATTACAATTTGTTGTCCTGTGGCTATATTTGACTAAAATAATATAAATTCAATGGTAAAAAAACTTTTGTTAAAGCCAAAATCAAATGCACAGAAGCCAGGAAATACAGGGTGCATTCTTCCAACTTAAATTCACTGTTCCATGTGATTTTGCTGGCAACATCAGATATGGCATAAAAAATGAAGTAATTAATTACATCTACAAAACCAGGATGTTGATCCAGGAAATTATCCAGCTGCCCTTTCAAATAATGAAGGCATTTTTTGCCCACCTGGGGCTTAATTGGAAACTGATTTTTTTTTACCTTCATTGATATCAACAGGGGTGATGTGGCATGGGCAGAACTTAATGGATGCATATCTTTTTTCACACCCATTATCAATGTTTCTGTGTTACTAGAATGACTAACTATGCAAACATTTTAGCGTCCTTTCTGCAGTGGCATTTCACCCAAACTACACCAAAGTACACTTCTAATGCAAAGGAGACACTACACCTCATTACCCAGCACCAATATAGTGCTCCTATAAACACGTAAAGTAATACTCAACTAGTTGTACAGAAAAACCCTAAAAAACTGTGTTTAAGTTTTCCCCATTTAATGCCGACACTGTTAAGAAGCAGACATTTCAACAATATTTGTATTAAGTAACCATGCAACTTAATATCTAATAGCAAAACTACACTAAAATTACTGTACAAAATGTGTACAAATCCAGACTCACTAAGTACACTTATGAGACCACTTGTGAGGTTACCAATATTTTTGATGTCATTAGTGATGCCAGTGTTGATGATATTTGCGATGTCATGTCTGATTTCATCAAGAAAGCACATCAGGCAAGAGTTAAGCTGGAAGAACATAACCTGCATTTACCTGCTTTTGTGAGTTTGAGTGAGAGCTTAACTGTAGTGAAATGAGGCTGGGATGGCAGCAGTGTGTGATGGTGTCTGTAAGAGGATAAAAATGTATGTGTAGATGTCACAAAAAGTGATGTACACACATTGTGATACATTAACATACTTACATCACATCCTAGGTTAACTATCATCCAAGAAGAGATCTTAAAAACCTGAAAGGCCAGTTCCCGGAATCATCAGTTGATGGCAGCCTACGATAACCTAAATAACCCTACCTATAGTAACATGCTGTCTACTTATGTGCACCAAATAATTCATGGCTATAAATTCTAGCTTTAAAGTGGATCTGTCAACTTAAATTTCTTGCAAAATTACCTATTTGTTATGTTTTGTTATTACAATTATTTTCAAGTTATAACCTTTTTTAGCTGTTAGTACAGTTGGCACAAGTGACTTACCCAGCTCACTTCATGTTCGATCTGTGTGGTTCTCTTCCTCCAATTTCCAACCCAATTGCAACATTTTTCCAGTCTATTTCTGGATAATTAAAATCCCCCATAATTATAGTTCTCCCTATTTGAGAAGCCTTTTCAATTTGCATTAATAGCTGTCATTCTTCAAGGTCACCAATGTTTGGTGGTTTATAACAAATACCCACTAATATTTTCTGGGCAGTTTTACCCCCAGTGACTATTTCAACCCACAGGGATTCCACATGTTCACTACTGTCATCACATATATATTCCCATAAATGAGGCAATAATGCTGGTTTGACATATAGACAGACCCCACCACCTCTTTTGTTTGACCTATCTTTTCTAAATAACATGTAGCCCTCCAAATAGATTGACCAATCATGTGTGTCATCCCACCATGTTTCTGTTATGCCTATCAAGTCATCATTTTCAATTTCAGCTACCAGCACTAGTTCCCCTATTTTACCAGTTAAACTTCAAGCATTTGCAAGTATACAATTTATGCCACTGCTATGTTCCATTTGTGATTTAATTTTGATGTGGTTTATAGGCTTCTCCCTATCATCTGTACTAACCCCACCCCCAGATCCACCCACCTGGTTATTAACTACATCGCCTTCCCTTTCTATACTATCTAGCCCAGTATTTATTGGCTCCTCACCCCTTCCTAGTTTAAAATCTCCTCCAACCGTCTAGTCATCCTCTCCCCAAGCACTTGAGACCCTCTTGCACTCAGGTGCAATCCATCCCTACTACAGAGATTGTACCCCAAAGCAAAATCAGCCAAGTGCTCTAAAATCCAAAGCCCTCCTTCTTACACCAGGACTTCAGCCATGCATTGAGCTCCCTAATCTCCCGCTGTCTCTCTGGCGTAGCGCTTGGCACAGGTAGTATCTCTGAGAATACTACCTTGGAGGTCCAGTTCCTAATCTTACTCCCTAAATCCGTAAAATTACCTTTTAGGACTCTCCACCTTCCTCTTACTTTGTCATTGGTACCAATATGCACCAAGACAGCTGGATCCTCTCCAGCCCCTCCCAATAATCTTTCCACCCTGTCTGCAACATGCCGAACCCGGGCACCTGGGAGACAGCAAACCATCCGGTTGCTGCGATCAGAGCCACAGATTACCCTATCTGTTCTCCTAATAATAGAGTCCCCTACCACCACAACCTGCCTAGGCTTCACTTTCCTCTGGATCCCCTCTGTGCTAGAGGAGCACTTGCTCACACTTGCCACAGTGGTATGGACCCTGGAACTGCTGTTCCAAGCATGCATACATATGGCAAGATGTGCACTGAGTGAGATCTCCAAGCCTGCTCATCATGTATGGTGCAAATGTGTGTTCTTAAAAATGTAAACAATTAATTAATTTCCCTTTGTTCCTCTAACTCCTGTGTTGCACTAACTGTTGTGTTTCACACAGGTAGATTGGGACATATTTCACACAGGTAGGTTGGGACATATTCAAAAATCTAGACGGATGCCTCCGGAACCTCAGGTCATGATTAAACACGTTACACATGAAACGCGTTGATCTGTGAGGAACCAACTTAATGCACCTGCTGGTTTGGTCATGAATACAGCTTAAAAGTCTCTCCTCCATTTTCAATAAGCTGCAATAAGATGTTGAGGTATTATCATGGTGCCCCGTGATTGCCTGTAGCGACATTGTTTACTATCTGTCGCTCTTGCTGAGTCGCTATACTTATAGGGCACCACACTGATGAGGTCATTGCTCCACCCACCCATCAGGGTTTTTAAACCTCAGCCTGTGTAACTCCCAGTGCCCTTTCGTGGTGTACCTGAGCTTATTTCTGTGTTGGTGCATTACCATTCCTCTGTATTACCTGGCTACGTCTGACTACCCATTCTGGTTCTGACTCCTGGATCGTCTGACTACCCGTTCCGGTTCTGACTCCTGGCTCGTCTGACTACTCGTTGCGGTTATGACTCCTGGCTCGTCTGACTAACCGTTCCAGCTCTGACCTCTGGCTTCACTGACTACACATTGCGGTTACGACCATTGGCGACGTCTGACTATCCGATCCGGTTTTGACCTTTGGCTGCCTCCTTGTTTACCCTCTGTGTTGCGCTCCGTGACCATTCCTTTTCTCGGTTTGGCTTCCGTGCTGCCCTGTGTCTTCCGGTTTGCGCTCGCTTCCTTTAATAGGCACTTGTCGGTCACTCCGTGTGTCTGACCTCCCGTGGCCGTACCGGCCTGTGTTGCCTAGCCTATCTCCATCTGGCTACAGCCTAGTGTATCCCCTGTGGGGATACTGGTCTACTCCACTTATTTGCCGACTTTGTGTTTGGGAGTGCTCTGCACTGCCCCCACATTTGACGTGTAGTCCCAGGTCCATTCCATTCTGACCACCTGTCCTGTGAAGGGTGAGAAAAGTGCCTACACTATTCCTCTCTGGTCTTGTGAAGGTTTGCCATTTGATCCGGGTACGGGGGTGCTCTGCATCGTACCCACATCTACCGTGTAGTCCAAGGGCCATTCCGTTTCTGACAACCTGTCCTGTGAAGGGTGAGGAAAGCGCCTCCATTGTTCCTACCTGGTCTCGTGAAGGTGTGCCATTCCATTATGTGTATGGGAGTGTTCTGCACTGCCCTCACATCTACCGTGTAGTCCCAGGGCCATTCCGTTTCTGACCACCTGTCCTGTGAAGGGTAAGGAAGCGCCTCCATTGTTCCTACCTGGTCTCGTGAAGGTGTGCCATTCCATCTGTGTATGGGAGTGCTCTGCACTGCCCTCACATCTACCATGTAGTCCCAGGGCCATTCCGTTTCTGACCACCTGTCCTGTGAAGGGTAAGGAAGCGCCTCCATTGTTCCTACCTGGTCTCGTGAAGGTGTGCCACTATCCACTACCACGTTTGTCATCAGAAAGACATGCCACTATCTACTGCCACTTGTGTCATTTTCATACTACTGTATGTCATTTCTTGCCATTTGCCTGTTGCCTTATTTCCTGCCTTTCATATTACTTAATAAAGTTTTATATTAAGTTCATTTGTACTTGTCAGTGTGTTCAATTCCTAGTCACTCCGTGACAGTACAAAAGGGGCCATGAACACTGACAGTACTGACACCAGTGGCGAGCAGTCGCTGAGTATTATGTCCAGGATGGACATGCAGGAACAACGACTTGATCAGTTGTCAGTAGTGTTGCAAACACTGCTAGACCATACCGTGCATTTGGACAAAGTTGGGCAACCACTGATGGCCTACTCAGTATCGGCATCAGTGACATCCACTCATGTGGAGAATATGTGTTTCAAGGGCTTGTCTGGGTCCACTCCTCTGCCCCAAAGATATGATGGGGATCCCACATTATGCCATGGTTTCATTAATCAGCTCTGAATTTTTTTGGAACTGGTCCCTCATGCTTTCCAATCCAAGAGAAGCAAAGTGGGTTTTATGATTACTCTGTTGACCGGCAAAGCCCTGGCTTGGGCCAATCCGTTATGGGAGATGGCAAAACCTATCACTTCAGATTTCTCCCAATTCATTGAGGCATTCCGAAGGGTCTTTGATGTCCCTGGTAGGTCCATCTCTGCCACAAAAAAACTAATGACAATTCAGCAGGACACCGGTATGGTAGCTGAGTATGCTATCAAATTTCACACATTTGCGGCAGAGGTGGTGGCAGCCTTCTCGCATGGACTAAATGATACAATCAAAGATGAGATAGCTGCTCGCAATTTACCAAGTGACTTGGACCAACTAGTCTTTTTTGTCATCCTAATTGACACCCGTATAAGAGAAAGGTCCACATTTAAAAATAACAGGCCAAGACAAGAGTTGCACCCAATACCTAACAGGGAGCTCTCACCCGTACCTCCCTCACCTCCCTTGCCTCCCAGTTCAGAAGCCAGTAGGGCTGAACCCATGCAGGTTGACTTTACACGATTATCTTGGGAGGAACGGTCCTTCCACCGCAGAGAAGGCCTGTGCCTGTATTGTGTAAAGGCTGGGCATATGCTACTAGGTTGTCCGGTGCGTCCGGGAAACGCATGCACCTAGGATTCCTAAGGGGACAGATCCTAGGTGGAGTCAGTCGGTCCCCAGAGCTTGATGCGACTAAACCCATCATTCAGGTGATGATTTCCTGGGCCAATTCCTCTGTGTCCACTCCAGTCTTGATCGATTCTGGTGCGGCCAGTTATTTTATTGATGGTGATTTTGTGAACAAACACAATATTCCAGTGACACCTCGTGAGTCTCCATTGGCGGTCCTCTTGAGCCCACCCATGACACACATGAGACCTGTCCACTGACCCTAAGAGTAGGTGCTCTCCATGTGGAGACTCTACAATTTCAGGTGATCCAGTCTCCACACCACACTGTCATTTTGGGGTTCCCATGGCTTCAGAAACATAATCCCAGAGTGGATTGGGAGAAGTGTGACATAATATCATGGTCAGAATATTGTAATGGGACTTGTCTGCAGCATCCTATTAAAATTTTGTGTACCTCCCCCTCATTGCCCTCAGAGTACCAGTCTTTCAGTGAGGTCTTTAGCAAGGGGGAGGCTAGCACATTACCGGAGCATAGGCCGTATGACTGTGCTATTAATCTAACGCCAAGTTCAATACCTCCCAAAGGCCGCACATATCCTCTATCAATAGAGGAGAACAAGGCCATGGAGGAATACATTTCAGATGCATTATCCAGAGGCATTATAAGGAAATCATCCTCTCCCGCAGGGGCTGGATTTTTTTTTTGTAAAGAAAAAGAATGGGGAGCTCAGGCCCTGTATCGATTATAGAGGGCTAAACAAACTAATGGTAAAGAATGCTTACCCGATCCCTCTTATTGCGTAATTGTTTGACCGGTTGAAGGGCTCATCCGTATTCACGAAACTTGGGAGGGCTATTGGCTCTAGCTCTTGCAGTGTGGTTATCTCCGTTGCAACACCCGTGCGGGCTTGTGGCTCTAGCTCATCTCTAGCAGAGTATTTGGCCTCAGTTCCTGTTCTGCCTAAGCAGCACTCTCTGTTCAATAGACTGATGGTGCTGTTTCATCTAGTACCACTTGCTGCTCCTTGGGCGTGTCAAACACCACAACAGAGACTGATTGATTTACATGTACTTTAACCATTGAGTACCCTTATGTTTCTATGCCTGTCCTGTGACAGTTTATGTATATTTATTTCCTCTGTATACTGGGCCTGAGAAGGCATCTGTAAGCCACTGTTCTTTCTATTATTCTGTATTGCCTATAGAGGGTGGTCTTTCTTGTTTTATTAATAAAACTGTGTTTTATTCTAACCTGCTGGTCTGAGTGTCCTACAAAACTGTTACAATTACGAATATCTGGTTGTGCCTTTTGGGCTGTGCAATGCGCCAACGGTCTTCCAGGAGTTCATTAACAATGTTCTACGAAGCTTGCTACAGTCCTGTGTAGTAGTATACCTGATATCCTGATATCGTGACACATGGGAGAGATGTCATTTCGGTATTGAAAAAACTGAGAGAGAACATGCTTTATTGCAAACTTGAGAAGTGCAAATTTCATAAGGACCAGGTACCCTTCCTGGGTTATGTTATCTCAACAAACGGAATTGCTATGGATACTGAAAAACTGTCAGCATTATTACAATGGCCATGTCCTATAGGCCTGAAGGCCATACAAAGATTCCTCGGGTTTGCAAATTATTATAGGAAGTTCATTCGTAATTTCTCATCCTTGGTCAAACCCTTGGCTGACATGACAGATAAGGGTGCTAACCCATCAGTATGGTCCCCCGAGGCCAACAATGCTTTTGAAGCTTTGAAGTCTGCCTTCTCTATGGCTCCTATATTGGTGCATCCTAACACGGCTCTGCCCTTTACCCTTGAGGTTGATGCTTCCGAGACAGGGGTAGGGGCAGTTCTATCACAGAGAGCGGAACCTGGTAAACCCCTGAGGCCGTGCGGATTCTTTTCCAAAAAGATGACTAAGGCTCAAAGCTTATATGACATAGGGGACCGTGAGTTGCTGGCCATCATCCTTGCCCTCCCGGAGTGGCGTCACCTCCTGGAGGGGACTAAGGCACCTGTATTAATTTTAATGGATCATAAGAATCTAACGTACTTATCAGAGGCCAAGAGACTGTCCCCAAGACAAGCCAGATGGGCGTTATTCCTGTCTAGATTTAACTTTGCAGTTTCGTACCTCCCTGGGTCCAAAAACACATGAGCTGACGCATTATCTAGACAGTTTGGTCCAGAGCGTGAATCTGACAGTGAACTTGCTCCAATGATCCCCCCTGATCGCATTCTAGCGACTATTTGTACTAGCATTACCTCTCCTCTGGGTGAGGAGATCCTGGCATCACAAGGCAATGCCCCAGTTGAGAAACCCAGTGGGAGGTGTTTCGTAGCTGACAATCTCCACACTAAGCTACTTGAGACCTACCATTCATCCAAAGCAGCCGGGCATATTGGTCAAGACCAATTAATTTGATCAATCTCACAGCTATTTTGGTGGCCTAGCCTAAGAGCAGATTGTGCAGCTTTTGAGGAAGCCTGTTCCGTATGTGCCCGTGCCAAGACTCCTAGGCATCTAACTCTAGGACTACTCCAGACTGTTCCGAATGGGGAACGCCCGTGGTCACACATCATTGGACTTTATGGTAGAGTTGCCTAGATCCAAGGGCTTCACAGTCATACTAATGATTGTAGACATATTCTCTAAAATGGCACATTTTGTTCCACTTCCCGGTCTACCCTCCTCTAAGGAATTGGCTGTGGTATTTGCTAAAGAGGTATTCAGGCTCCACGGAGTACCTCAAGTTGTGATCTCTGATTATGGGAGTCAGTTCGTATCAAGGTTTTGGAAGGCCTTTTGTGACCAGATGGGTATCAAACTGCTATTTTCTTCCGCCTATCACCCCCAGACCAATGGTGCTGCAGAGAGAGCTAACCAAGGACTGGAGCAATTCCTGCGCTGTTTCGCTTCTGACCAGCATGATAATTGGGTTGATCTGTTGCCATGGGCAGAGTTTGCCAGGAATTGTGCCATAAATGCTTCATCCGGGAGCTCCCCTTTCCTGATCAATTATGGGTTCCAACCCTCTCTGCTCCCGGATACATTTCGGGCACAGGACATTCCGGCTCTGGATGAGCATATGGAGCAGCTCCGCTCCACATGGGCACAGGTTCAGAATAATTTGCGAAGGTCCTCAGAGCGATATCATAGACACGCAGATCGCAGGAGGCGTCCTACTCCAGTCTTTCAGGTGGGGGAGAGAGTCTGGTTGGCCACCAAGAACCTGCACCTCCAAGTGTCATGTCACAAAATGGCTCCACGATTCATAGGACCCTTCCGGCTACTCCGCAGAATCAACCCAGTGTCATATGCCTTAGATCTCCCTAGGAATATGCGTATCCACAACGTATTCCATGTATCTCTCCTGAAACCGCTTGTCTGTAACCGTTACACTTCCACCCAGGTAGCCCCCGGTCCAGTACGCATTCAGAGTCAAGATGAATATGAAATCCAGAGCATCCTGGATTCCCGTAGGGTGCGAGGTCGCATCCAATATTTTGTCCACTGGAAAGGTTATGGTCCGGAGAAGCGTTCATGGGTGGACCAGGGTGATGTTCACGCTCCTAGATTTTTATGCAGTTTCCACATGAAATTTCCCAATAAGGTATGGGCTCCTCCACGGGGGGGAGATCATTGAGTGGGGGTACTATCATGGTGCCTGTGATTGCCTGTAGCGACATTGTTTACTATCTAACTGTCGCTCTTGCTGAGTCGCTATTCTTATAGGGCACCACGCTGATGAGGTCATTGCTCCACCTACTAGACTTGTGCACGGGCAAAATTTTCGGTAAAATTCGAATTCGGACGAATTTTTTTTTTTTCTAATTCGGATGATCCTAATTTCGGACCAGGCCTATTCGATTCGGACGAAATTCTGATCCATTCCGAATTATTTGGCCGAATTTAACATGGGTTAAATTATAGCAGTGTGCCTCCGTGCACGCTGCTATCATTCTTTGCAGACAGGGTGTGCATTTAGAAAAAGATCCATCCCAAAAAAGGACATTGTCGTACATTGCCAGTCTGTGCATGTCCCCTCTACTCCAGCATGGGATGCCAGTCACAATGCAAACGTCGAACATCGAGAACCCATGCCTGTCATTCAATTTAGCATGTTCGAACATCGAAACCCCATGCCTGTCCTTCAATATAGCATATGTTCGAACATCGAAACCCCATGCCTGTCCTTCAGTATAGCATATGCTCGAACATCGAAAACCCATGCCTGTCACATCCTACTCGACATAAGTGGTCGACTCGAACATGGACAAACTACATGTCACATTCTATGTTAGTACATGGGTAAAGATTAAGGTTTCATTTTCTGGTACCAGCCTCCTACCCTACTGTCCCTTTTAAAACCCAAATTCCTCTCTCTCGTTTTCCTATCCTGATTTCCCCTAATATCAGATAACTCTATGTGTATATACATTGTAGTGTTTCATACTACATCAAGAATAAACATCAATGATTGTAATGTGCTAGATGTAATGTGTTAAAAAGAAAAATTGAGACATTCTGTTGTGAACAAACTGCAACACAGGAGAGAAATAACAAAAAATGCTTGACATCTATTCTGAAGAGGGGTCCACAGCATTGTCTTAGTATAGCAATATCACCGTTTTCCGTGAGTGTGCAATACAGGGCTCTACGGTAATTGCTGGGCATTTTCCAACGTCATAATCAGGGGATGATGGGAGTAGTATTCTAACTACTGTTAGGAAACATAAGTGATGCACATTCATCTCCCACCTAGAAATTATTTACACACAAGGCAACTCCCCCAAGTAATACTAGCCCCTTTCCAAGTGAAAGGACTTCCAGAAAGGCTTCAGATCTCTTAGTGACTCACCTGTTATTGCCAGTCAGCTGGACCCGGAGAGTAGGAGGGGGTGATGCTATGGCTGCAGATTAAGTCTGGCACGGTGCTCTTAGTTGGTCACTCGTCACAATGTTGAAGCTCAGCCCGGGCAGCACCTTCTGGGTGGAGACACCTCACAGCAATCCTGTTCAGGACACATCATGCACTTTTGTGCACTCATACTAGGGATCCCAAATGTTTAGACTCATTTCGTACAGGGGGCACCCTCCTGTATTTGTAAAACCTCTCTAGCAAATCTGGGACGGTAGACCTATTTACTCAAGTCTTGACTTTAGGTGGGCGATAAACAATACAAAATAGGCATAATGTTTCACTATCACATAATTCACGTCACTGAAGCAGCCAACAGGCATCGCCACTGAGTGAGCATAGGGCTGCCCGGCTGCTGACAGTCACACTGATGGGACACCCTGCAACACAGAACTGGTGGAAGAGCACAAAATAAACATGCTATGGGACGACAAATTGCCGCCCCTGTCAAAGTGCCGCCTGGGTCCATGGACCCACTGGGACCCGTGTAAGGGCCGGCCCTGTATTCGAACAAATACCTAATATTTTTTTATATTTTGCACAGGAACAAATATTACTTGCTCTTGCAGTGGCAATAACTGGAACTAATGCTGGCTGCCTACCTATGCCTAGCCTAATGCTACCTGCCTGCCTACACAACAACTGTACACTCTCTAATCTCTTCTCTCTCTGAGCTCCAACAACGCAATGAGGAAATGCAGACTGTCTGTCTGTGTGACTGTGTCATTAGTCCAACCCCCATCATGAAACGAAGAAGGCTATTCGAATACAGAGAAAAGAGGGAAGTAGTGCATGAAACGGAGAATGGAATTGGACTAGAGACATGGAGGGAAAATTATGGAGGGAAAGTAATTGAGCGCGCACAGGAAGTACAAAAAAGTCCTGGTCAAAAGTAGTCAAAACTTTTGGAAATGTGTCGATTGCCGAAACTTCCGAAACTTTAGACGAATTTCGGACCTGGGCTGTTCGGAGTCAGATCATTTTTTCCGAATGACCCTTGAGTTTCGGATTGGCCGAATGTCTCCGAATGACCCCATTTTCGACTAAATCCGAATGTCTCCGAATGAATTCGCACGTCTACCACCTACCCATCAGGGTTTTTAAACCTCAACCTGTGTCACTCCCAGTACCCTTTCGTGGTGTACCTGAGCTTATTTCTGTGTTGGTGCATTACCGTCCCTCTGTATTACCTGGCTACATCTGAATACCCATTCCGGTTCTGACTCCTGTCTCGTCTGACTACCCGTTCCAGTTCTGACTCCTGGCTCGTCTGACTACTCATTCCAGTTATGACTCCTGGCTCGCCTGACTACCCGTTCCGGCTCTGACCTCTGGCTTCACTGACTACCCATTCCGGACCATTGGCGATGTCTGACTATCCGATCCGGTTTTGACCTTTGGCTGCCTCCTGGTTTACCCTCTGTGTTGCGCTCCGTGACCATTCTGTTTTTCGGTTTGGCCTCCGGGCTGCCCTGTGTCTTCCTCTTTGCACTCGCTTCCATTAAGCGGCGCTTGTCAGTCACTCCGTGTGTCTGACCTCCCGTGGCCGTACCGGCCTGTGTTGCCTAGCCTATCTCCATCTGGCTACCGCCTAGTGTATCCCCTGTGGGGATACTGGTCTACTCCACTTATTTGCCGACTTTGTGTTTGGGAGTGTTCTGCACTGCCCCCACAATTGACGTGTAGTTCCAGGGCCATTCCATTCTGTCCACCTGTCCTGTGAAGGGTGAGGAAAGTACCTACAGTGTTCCTCTCTGGTCTCATGAAGGTGTGCCATTCCATCTGTGTATGGGAGTGCTCTGCACTGCCCTCACATCTACCGTGTAGTCCCAGGGCCATTCCGTTTCTGACCACCTGTCCTGTGAAGGGTAAAGAAGTGCCTCCATTCGTTCCTACCTGGTCTCGTGAAAGTGTGCCACTATCCACTGCCACATTTGTCATCAGAAAGACGTGCCACTATCTACTGCCACTTGTGTCATTTTCATACTACTGTGTGTCATTTATTGCTATTTGCCTGTTGCCTTATATCCTGCCTTTCATATTACTTAATAAAGTTTTATATTAAGTTCATTTGTACTTGTCAGTGTGTTCAATTCCTAGTCACTCCATGACAGGTATATATACTTTTATTACGTTTCGTCATAATAAAGTTCATTGTTTTAACTTTCACTTGCTAATGGTGTTTACAAGTGATTTCTTTAAAATATTGAACACCTGAGCCAGTACCCTTGAAAATGTGGGCTGGGACATGCCAGATGCATATCCTTCTGTGAACTGGAAGGCTCCATTTATAAACTTCCGATCTGTATGAGAACCAACCAAGATTGTGTAATGACAATTAGAACTCATGATAGGTTGGGACATATTCAAAAGTCAAGACGGATGCCATCGGAACCTCAGGTCATGATTAAGCGTGTTACGAATGAAAAGTGTTGATCTGTGAGGAACAAACTTAATGCACCTTCTGGTTTGGACATGAATACAGCTTAAAAGTCTCTCCTCCATTTTCGATAAGCTGCAATAAGATGTTGAGGTATATATACTTTTATTACGTTTCGTCATAATAAAGTTAATTGTTTTAACTTTCACTTGCTAATGGTGTTTACAAGCAATTTCTTTCAAATATTGAACACCTGAAAATGTGGGCTGGGACATGCCAGATGCATATCCTTCTGTGGACCGGAAGGCTCCATTTGCCATGAAATGTATAGCATACATCAGTTTCTGCAAGCCAGATTGGATATGGTTGTTGCTGTATATAGGGTAGACTTATAGGTTGAGGATTCTGTGCAACGTCAACCTGTAGTGGTCTACCACCCCATTGTCTGTTATTTCCAGGAGAGTGACCCTTGTGCGGTATATCCTAGGCCTTGGTGGTCATCTGTCAACCCTGTGCTGCTCCATGGATAATCATGAATAAGCGTGTATAGTGAGAAACGCGTGGACTGTGTAGTTCTTGCACTACATGAGACATGAGATTTGACGTCTATTGTCCAAAGAATCAGTTTGTATTTTAAGAATTTTTCAATAAAGTGATTTTGTTTTACTTTTATTCGCCTTAGTGCCTCCTGTTGAAGCAGTGCAGTCATTCATTACATATGTTATACCTTTGAAGGGCGTGAGAAGAGAACCCAGACTAGCACGCTTCACAAGTGGACTAGGTGTTTAGCCCTCTTGCCTGGATTTTGATACCTGCAGAGACTCCTGGAAGCACCGACTGTTTTTTCCTGCTCCACATGTACCTGTGACAGCTGTGGGAGATCCAGTTGTGGCAGCTGTGTAGCTGCATTTCTCCAGGTGGTGATGGGATCCTGTCTGACTGTCCAGGAGGAGTATCAGCTGCAACAGGTGTGCTTGGGGGAGGATGGTGATCCCTAGCCCTTGCACACCTTCGTCTCCGCTGTCTTAGAAGAAATACAGTATCTCACATAAGTGAGTATACCCCTCACATTTTTGTAAATATTTTTATTTTATCTTTCATGTGACAATACTGAAGAAATGACACTCTGCTACAATGTAAAGTAGTGAGTGTACAGCCTGTATAACAGTGTAAATTTGCTGTCCCCTTCAAAATAACGCAACACACAGCCATTAATGTCTAAATCTTGGCAACAAAAGTGAGTACACCCCAAGTGGAAATGTCCAAATTGGGCCCAATTAGCCATTTTCCCTCCCCGGTGTCATGTGACTCATTAGTGTTACAAGGTCTCAGGTGTAAATGGGGAGCAGATGTGTTAAATTTGGTGTTATTGCTCTCACACTCTCACTGGTCACTGGAAGTTCAACATGGCACCTCACGGCAAAGAACTCTCTGAGGATCTGAAAAAAAAGAATTGTTGCTCTACATAAAGATGGCCTAGGCTATAAGAAGATTGCCAAGACCCTGAAACTGAGCTGCAGCACTGTAGGCAAGACCATACAGCGGTTTCACAGGACAGGTTCCACTCAGAACAGGCCTCGCCATGGTCGACCAAAGAAGTTGAGTGCACGTGCTCAGTGTCATATCCAGAGGTTATCTTTGGGAAGTAGACGTATGAGTGCCGCCAGCATTGCTGCAGAGGTTGTCGGGGTGGGGGGGTCAGCCTTTCAGTGCTCAGACCATACGCAAACTGTATCAAATTGGTCTGCATGGCTGTTGTCCCAGAAGGAAGCCTCTTCTAAAGATGATGCACAACAAAGCCCGCAAACAGTTTACTGAAGACAAGCAGACTAAGGACATGGATTACTGGAACCATGTCCTGTGGTCCGATGAGACCAAGATAAACTTATTTGGTTCCGATGGTGTCAAGCGTGTCTGTCGGCAACCAGGTGATGAGTACAAAGACAAGTGTGTCATGCCTACAGTCAAGCATGGTGGTGGGAGTGTCATGGTCTGGGCCTGCATGAGTGCTGCCGGCACTAGGGAGCTACAGTTCATTGAGGGAACCATGAATGCCAATATGTACTGTGACATACTGAAACAGAGCAGGATCCCCTCCCTTCGGAGGAGTATTCCAACATGATAACAACCACAAACACACCTCCAAGATGACCACTGTGTCACGGTTTGTTAAGACTCTCAGACATAAGGTTTAGGTAATGTTACGGTTTTACTGACACTCAGACCAGGTTGTAACGTAAAACACAGTTTATTGAAATAAAAAATGAACAACACTGCCCCTAGAGGCTAGTAAAGGTAAGAACAGGCAATATGAACAGAGGATGGAATAAACTACAAACAGTAGTGCATAGAGGGTTAAGTGGAGCAACTGGTAAGGCTCAGACTAGATTGGCCAACGCCCAGGAGATATATAGCAGTCTATGGTAATAGTCTTTAAATGTAGATCAGGAACTCAGGAGAAGCGCTGTAACACTCTTGAAGCATAAGCAGGATGAGCCCCTGTTGCTCTAAGCTGAGCCCGTACCACCACAGTGGGCTTAAGAGGATTGCTACTGCCAATTTGATGTAACCAGAATAGAAATTGCCCTGAATGAGTATCGAGTAACCCTGCGTCTGCCACGGAAATATGCCAGCCCTTGGGAGGCCACAGTAGAACAGAATTGCCCAAGCTATGAAGAGCCGATGCACAGAGTAGTGCAGTTGGGATAAAGCACTTTGAGCGAAAGAGGTACTGCCCAGACACCCACACGGTGTCACCCAGAATCCTTGATGCAAGAGCGAATGGACTACCAGTGACAACCAGCGTGATCACGATGCTCACCGGGCATCGAACAAGCGGAGCTCTGCAAGGACTGGTATAGCGTAAAGCGGAGGCTCAAAGGTGTAAAGGCTCAGAGAATCACCGGAGCTTGGCAATGTATCAAATGGCACGTAATCGGAGACTACCGGCAGTGCAAGGGTTAATCTGGTACATTTGAAAAGAGCAATGCTCAACGAGAACAAGGCAGGCAACCTCGGCTACAGCGTAATGAGCGAGGAAACTGAGAACAGTCAGAATGTCGCCAACGCGACCGGAGTACACAGGAGCAGCAACCGGACAGGAGCAGTAGCCGGAACCGGATGACTGAGTCGCAGGAACACCACCAGAGAGTGGAACAATCACGGAGCAGGATCAGGAGCCAGAACCGGGTCGGATCACGGAGCGGAGTCGTCAGCCAGTGCCGGGACGGATCACAATGCAGGGTCGTCAGCCAGAGCCGGGCCGGATCACGGTGCAGGGTCGTCAGCCAGAGCCGGGTCAGATCACGGTGCAGGGTCGTCAGCCAGAGCCGGGTCGGATCACGGTGCAGGGTCGTCAGCCAGAGCCGGGTCAGATCACGGAGCAGGAACAGAAGGAGAGTCAGACTAGCCGGGTCGGTACACAGGGGACACTGGAGATCAATAGCTAGGCGCAGCAACACAACACCACGAAAGGGCAATTGACAAGTGCCCAAGCCTCAGCATATAAAGGCACATCCTGGGCGGGCCAATCAGACTCCTCCAATGCAAATGTATACATACAGAGATTGACAGGGAATCACGGGGACCGTGATAGTACCCCCCTCTCAAAGACCCCCTCCCCTGTCAGAGGGTCTAGGTTTAAGGGGATATTTAGAGTGAAAGTTGCGCATCAGTCGTGGGGCATGAAGATCCTTATGATCAACCCAAGACCGCTCCTCAGGCCCATAACCTTTCCAGTGGACCAAATATTGCAACTTGCCTCTAAATCTCCTGGAGTCAATTATGCTCTGAATTTCGTACTCCTCTTGGCCTTGTACATTCACCGGCCCAGGAACCACCGGAGTGGTAGTATAACGGTTGCACACCAAGGGCTTAAGAAGGGACACATGAAACACATTATGAATACGCATAGCCCTGGGGAGCTCCAATGCGTATGCCACGGGGTTGACCTTGCGAATGATCTTAAAGGGCCCAATGAACCGGGGAGCCAGTTTGTTTGAAGGTACTTGCAGGTTAAGATTCCTGGAGGAGAGCCATACCCTGTCCCCAACCTGATAGGAGACCGCTGGTAGCCGTCTGCGATTAGCATGCCGCTGATGTCTCAGGAAGGACTGGCGGAGGGACCGTTGTACCTGTGCCCAAGTGGAACGGAGCTGCTCCATGTGCTCATCCAGAGCTGGAATCTGTTGGGACTGAAATGAGTCTGGGAGTAGGCAGGGTTGGAACCCATAATTAACTAGGAACGGAGAACTCCCAGATGATGAATTAACCGCACAGTTCCTGGCGAACTCCGCCCATGGCAACAGGTCAGCCCAGTTATCATGATGATCAGTCAAGAAGCAGCGCAAATACTGCTCAAGTCCCTGATTGGCACGCTCAGCGGCCCCATTGGTCTGGGGATGGTAGGCAGAGGAAAATGACAATTGAATGCCCATCTGGCCACAGAATGCCCTCCAGAATCTAGACACAAACTGGCTTCCCCGATCAGACACTATCACACTAGGAACCCCGTGCAAGCGGAATACCTCCCTGGCGAAAATTACTGCCAATTCCTGGGCCGATGGAAGACCAGAGAGGGGCACGAAATGAGCCATTTTGGAGAACCTATCTACCACCATCAGAATGAAAGTGTAGCCCTTAGACAAAGGCAGCTCTCCCAAGAAATCGATAGATATATGGGACCAGGGACGGTCGCCATTGGGTACTGGCTGGAGTAACCCCACGGGGAGATGTCTGGGAGTTTTAGCACGAGCACAGGTAGCACAGGCAGCGGTAAATGCGAAGCAATCTGCTCTCAGGGAGGGCCACCAGAATGTTCGTGCCAATGACCAAACCAACTGATCCCTGCCAATGTGCCCGGCCACCTTAGATGAGTGATAGGTCTCGAGTAACTGGGTGCGAAATGGTTCGTCCACAAAACATCTGCCAACTGGGGTTTCAGGAGGTGCCCGTGCTTGTGAAGCCATGATTTGCTCCCCCAGTGGTGAAGTGATGTTGGTACGAATAGTGGCCAGGATCTTATCTGGCTGAATTATAGGCACTGGCGCTTCATCCCTCTCAATGTCTGTGCAGAATTGTCTGGAAAGCGTATCTGCTCTAATATTTTTGGACCCCGGCAAGTAGGAGACTATGAAATTAAATCTTGACAAGAAGAGAGCCCAACGAGCCTGGCGAGAAGACAGCCTTTTCGCCTCAGACAAGTAAATTAGATTTTTATGGTCAGTGAGAATTAAGACAGGGGTCCTATTGCCTTCCCGGAGATGTCGCCATTCTTTCAAAGCCGAGATGATAGCCAACAATTCCCTATCACCAATTTCATAATGGCTTTGGGCACTAGACAGTTTTTTGGAAAAAAAATCTGCATGGTCTCAGGTTACCTCCCTCCCTGGGTCGTTGGGAGAGAACTGCCCCTACCCCAACCTCGGAGGCATCAACTTCCAGGGTAAAAGGCAGAGTAGGATTAGGATGGCACAGAATAGGGGCAGATGCGAATGCCTGCTTGAGAGTAACGAAGGCCTGTTCAGCTGCCTCAGACCATTGAGAGGGATTTGCACCCTTATGCGTTAAGTCAGAAAGAGGTTTAGTGATCGTAGAAAAGTTCTGAATGAATTTTCTGTAATAGTTGGCAAAGCCCAGGAATCTTTGAATAGCTTTTAACCCCTTGGGTCATGGCCATTTAAGGACTGCAGCCAACTTCTCTTGGTCCATAGCTATGCCATCTTTAGAAATCACGAAACCCAAAAAAGGGTACTTGAGAACAGTGAAATTCACATTTTTCGAGTTTACAGAACAATTTGTTCTTGCGCAAACGAAGCAATACCTCAGAAACATCCTGTATATGCTGGGTTAAATTAGCTGAGTGGATCAAAATATCGTCCAGATATACCACTACACAGGACTGTAACATATCGCGGAAGATGTCTGTGATGAACTCTTGGAATACGGCAGGTGCATTACATAATCCGAATGGCATGACTAGGTATTCGTAGTGCCCTGACCTTGTATTGAAGGCTGTCTTCCACTCATCACCGGCCTTGATCCTTATTAAATTGTAGGCCGCTCGTAAATCGAGTTTAGTGAAAATAGAGGAGCCTTTCAACCTATCAAATAACTCTGTGATGAGTGGAATGGGGTATGCATTTTTGGACATGATCTTATTGAGCCCACGGTAATCAATATAAGGTCGCAACTCGCCATTTTTCTTTTTCACAAAAAAGAACCCTGCACCTGCCGGAGAGGATGATTTGCGAATAATCCCTCGTTTGAGAGCATACTCAATGTATTCCTCCATTGCCTTAGTCTCATCACATGACAATGGGTACGTCCTACCCCTCGGTGGAACCACTCCCTGGGGCAAATCAATAGCGCAGTCACATAGCCGATGCTGCGGCAGAGCGCTAGCCTCCCCTTTACTGAAAACGTCGCTGAACTTGCTGTATTCAGCTGGCAGAGAAGGGGATGTACACATAATCTTAACAGGACGAGATAGACAGTGATTAGTGCAGTATTCTGACCATGCTTTGACTTCACATGTCTGCCAGTCAAACTGGGGATTGTGCACTGTCAACCAAGGGAACCCCAGAATGACCGCATGATGGGGTGAACGAATAATTTGGAAACGAACCTCCTCCTTATGGAGGGCCCCCACAGTCATAGTAAGGAGAATAGTCTCCATTGTGATGAGTGCTGGTTCAAGAGGTCTGCCATCAATAGCCTCAATGGCTAGCGGAGTGTCTCTTTCAGACAGAGAAATATTATGTCTTTCAGCAAATGCCTGGTCCATGAAATAGCCAGCAGCACCAGAATCTACCAGGGCTAGTGCTTCCACAACCTGGTCGCCTAGAAGAAAACTCACCGGTTTAGTGGGTTTCAAGGAGCAAGGATCTGAGGACGACTGTACACCACCTAGGGCCTGTCCCCCAAGGTACCCTAGGTGTGTGCGTTTCCCGGCCTCACCGGACAGGTGCGCAACAAATGCCCACTTTTGCCACAATACAGGCATAATCCTCGTCTTTTACGATACGCCCTCTCCTCCTTAGTCAGCCTAGTAAAACCAGTCTGCATAGGTTCCCCAGTATCAGGTACAAGGACCGGAGGAATGGGAGGAGAGGGTGGGTTAAACAATCTCTCATGCCATTGGATTTTGGAAGTTGCCCTCTTAGTCAAGCGCCTCTCGCGCATACAGGTATCAATGAGTATCACATATTCGATGTACTCATCCAGATCGGTGGGTACCTCCCTGGCAGCAATCTCATCTTTGATAGCATCCGAAAGCCCTTGGGCAAATGCTGCCAGGAGTGCCTCATTATTCCATGCTACCTCTGCAGCTAGAATCCGAAATTCTATAGCATATTCGGCTGCAGTCTGATCGCCCATCTGCATTGACAACAGCTTTTTGGCCGCGGACGTAGCTCGCCCAGGTACCTCAAAGACTCTACGGAACTGTTTAACAAATTCTTTAAAGCACAAAGTGCAAGGTTTAGCCTGTTCCCATAACGGATTTGCCCATGCCAGGGCTTTGCCAGTTAACAGGGATACCATGAACCCCACCTTGCTACGGTCCCTCGGAAAGGCATGAGGTGTAAGTTCGAGGAAGATCTCTAGCTGATTAAGGAAACCCCTGCACAGTGTGGGTTCACCATCATATCTTACTGGTAACGGCGCCGCCGCCGTTAGACTTCTCTGCGGGACCAAGCATTGACCAGAACTATTATACGGTGTCATAACTGGGGGGACCACCGGATTTTGATTCGGCTTATCAAGATGTACCGTACGTTCAAGCAAGGTCTGCATGGCCAATGCCAACTGATCTAAGCGTTGCTCGTGAACATCCATCCTCCAGTGGAGGTTCTGTGTATTACCGTCACTCTTCCCATCTGAGGTCATGGCCCTTTCGTACTGTTACGGTTTTACTGACACTCAGACCAGGTTGTAACGTAAAACACAGTTTATTGAAATAAAAAATGAACAACACTGCCCCTAGAGGCTAGTAAAGGTAAGAACAGGCAATATGAACAGAGGATGGAATAAACTACAAACAGTAGTGCATAGAGGGTTAAGTGGAGCAACTGGTAAGGCTCAGACTAGATTGGCCAACGCCCAGGAGATATATAGCAGTCTATGGTAATAGTCTTTAAATGTAGATCAGGAACTCAGGAGAAGCGCTGTAACACTCTTGAAGCATAAGCAGGATGAGCCCCTGTTGCTCTAAGCTGAGCCCGTACCACCACAGTGGGCTTAAGAGGATTGCTACTGCCAATTTGATGTAACCAGAATAGAAATCGCCCTGAATGAGTATCAAGTAACCCTGCGTTTGCCACGGAAATATGCCAGCCCTTGGGAGGCCACAGTAGAACAGAATTGCCCAAGCTATGTAGAGCCGATGCACTGAGTAGTGCAGTTGGGATAAAGCACTTTGAGCGAAAGAGGTACTGCCCAGACACCCACACGGTGTCACCCAGAATCCTTGATGCAAGAGCGAATGGACTACCAGTGACAACCAGCGTGATCACGATGCTCACCGGACATCGAACAAGCGGAGCTCTGCAAGGACTGGTATAGCGTAAAGCGGAGGCTCAAAGGTGTAAAGGCTCAGAGAATCACCGGAGCTTGGCAATGTATCAAATGGCACGTAATCGGAGACTACCGGCAGTGCAAGGGTTAATCTGGTACATTTGAAAAGAGCAATGCTCAACGAGAACAAGGCAGGCAACCTCGGCTACAGCGTTTTGACAGGGATGACAGGGAATCACGGGGACCGTGATAGGTAAAAACATAACTTTATTGAAAAGTTAAGGCAATCCCATAGAGTTTTCATCCACATACAAACATCACATATATATATAAGCAATTGACAATTGAGATAGGTTCTTCCGGCCTTGCAAATAATACCGACAAGGCAACCCAAGCGATACTGAAGGAATAGTGATAAGTAGGCTCTACCGGCCCTGCCAATACCGGGTAAGGTAACCGTAAGATGGTAACGTACTGGTTCTACCGGCCTCACGAATACCGGGCAGGGCAGCCTGAGGAATACACAAGGAATAGGCTCTACTGGCCCTGCCAATACCGGGTAAGGCAACCATGGAGTGGCAACGTACCAGGTTCTACAGGCCTTACCAATACCAGGCAGGGCAGCCCAGAATGGATACCCAAGGATAGGCTCTACTGGCCCTGCCAGTACCGGGTAAGGCAATCTAAAGGTGGCAACGTGAAAGGTTCTACCGGCCTTACCAATACCGGGCAGGGCAGCCCAAGGAGAGGCTGGTGTCGGTACACATCTGAAACAAGTGCTGCTAGGACTGGACAGCACCAGAAGCCTGACTGCAAGTCAGGGAGTAAACCAGCGTCCGCACGCTGGAACCTACAACTGTACCTTGAGCCGCAAGGAAAATGGAGTAAACCAGCGTCCGCACACTGGAACCAACAGGCAGTAGAATGAGCCACAAGGCCAATGGAGCAAACCAGCGTCCGCACGCTGGGACCAACTGACAGTATAGTGAGCCGCAAGGCTAATGGAGTAAACCAGCGTCCGCACGCTGGGACCAACAGACAGTATTGTGAGCCGCAAGGCTAATGGAGTAAGCCAGCGTCCGCACGCCGGGACCAACAGATAGTATTGCGAGCCGCAAGGCTAATGGAGTAAACCAGCGTCTGCACGCTGGGACCAACAGACAGTATTGTGAGCCGCAAGGCTAATGGAGTAAACCAGCGTCTGCACGCTGGGACCAACAGACAGAATGTCGCCGGAGCGACAGGAGAGAAATATCGCCACAAGAACTTAACACAGGAAACAGCAGGAGCAGGCCGAGGCTCAACCGGGACGAGCACCGCAAGTCGGCTGACAACCGGAATGACAGCAACCGGAACCGGACTGGAACTGGCAAGCAGGCAGGAACACAGGAACAGGTAAACTCAGGAACTCAAGAACTCAGGAACTCAGGAACAGACCCAATAGCTTCAGCAGACAGGCAAAGTGAATTCTGTCAGAGACACCATGAAAGGGCAACTAAAGGGTGCCCAGACTGAGTTTAAAAAGGCAACCAGAGGTGGGCTGACTGCAGACAGCCAATGGGAGCCCCCTGCAGGTGACAGACAGAGAACTGCAGCAATCACGGGCACCGCGATACACTGCCTTGCTAAAGAAGCTGAGGGGAAAGGTGATGGACTGGCCAAGCATGTCTCCAGACCTAAACCCTATTGACCATCTGTGGGGCATCCTCAAACGGAAGGTGGGGGAGTGAAAGGTCTCTAACATCCACCAGCTCTGTGAAGTTGTCATGGAGGAGTAGAAGAGGACTCCAGTGGCAACTTGTGAAGCTCTGATGAACTCCATGTCCAAGAGGGTTAAGGCAGTGCTGGAAAATAATGTTGGCCACACAAACTATTGACACTTTGGGCCCAATTTGGACATTTCCACTTAGGGGTGTGCTCATTTTGTTGCCAAGGTTTAGACATTAACCCCTTAGCGACCCTTGACGTACCAGGACCGTCAAGGGTAAATGTGACCGAACGACCCTTGACGGTCCTGGTACGTCAAGGGTTAAACTCTTCCATCGCGGCCGCACGGAGCGATGGAAGAGTTCAAGCCACTTGTTACTAAGTGTCCCGGTATCGGGACACTTAGTAACAAGCGGCTGAAACATTGTTGCAACATGCGATTCGCTTCAAAAGCGAATCACACGTTGCAAAACCTGAATGACAGGGACAGTATTTGTAAATACTGTCCCTGTCAGATCTCTCTGCCTCCCTCCACCTTGCATACTGCTAAGGTGGAGAGAGACAGAGGGAGATGGTGTTCCAGTGTGCCTGTAAAAAAAAAATAAAAAAAAAAGTTTAAATAAAGAAAATTAACCCTTTGATCACTGTTCTGCAGTGATCAATAAGTGCCCCCCCATCTGATCACTCTTGGAGTGATCAATTTGCTGCAGATCAGTGTTTTCTGATCTGTGGGACACCCCCCATCCCCCTTGAATTTTTTTAGATTTTTTTAAATATTTAAAAAAAAAATTTTTAATTTTTTTTAATTTTTTTTTTTTTTTTTTTTTATATTAAATATAGTTTAGGTATTTTGGTAGGTAGTTGGGTAGGTTTAGTGTAGACGTGTGTTAGGGAAAGTTTTAGGGATAGATTTAGGTTTAGGGGGAAAAAAAAACAAAAAAAAACCAAACCCCCCCCCAAAAAAAAAAATATATATAATAAGCGCAGTTTAGATAGGTAGTTCAATTGGGTTAGGTAGGTTCAGGATATACGTAGGTTAGGGTATGTTTTAGGGTTAGATTTAGGTTTAGGGATAGCGTAAGAAAAATAAAAAACCCAAAAAACCCCCAACCCCCCCCCCAAAAAAAAAAAAAAATATATATAATAAGTGCAGTTTAGATAGGTAGTTCACTTGGGTTAGGTAGGTTCAGGATATACGTAGGTTAGGGTAAGTTTTAGGGTTAGATTTAGGTTTAGGGATAGCGTAAGAAAAAAAAAAAACCCAAAAAACCCCAAACCCCCCCCCCAAAAAATATATATATAATAAGTGCAGTTTAGATAGGTAGTTCACTTGGGTTAGGTAGGTTCAGGATATACGTAGGCTAGGGTAAGTTTTAGGGTTAGATTTAGGTTTAGGGATAGCGTAAGAAAAAAAAAAAGTTTTTTTAGTGGGCAAAATGCAGCGCAGGTACAGCGTTGAAGAGGCATATGCCTTTTTGGCGTCTGACTCTGAGGCAACAGACACTGCGTCAGATTTTGACATAGCGCAGTTTTCAGTAAGTGAGAGCAGCTCTAGTGATGACGCTGGGCCTTCTGTCAAGAAAAGACGCACTGCCCCAAGAGCTGCTCTGGCAACTGCCCCAGCACCTGCCAAAAGAACTGCCCAAAGACCTACCAAAATACCTGCCCAAAGAAATGCCCCAAGTGCTGCCCCAAGAGCTGCCCTGGCAACTGCCCCAGCACCTGCCAAAAGATCTGCCAAAAGACCTACCAAAGAAATGCCCCAAGTGCTGCCCCAAGAGCTGCCCTGGCAACTTCCCCAGCACCTGCCAAAAGATCTGCCCAAAGACCTGCCAAAAGACCTGCCCAAAGAAATGCCCCAACACCTGCCACTCCGGATCATAATGAATGGGTATCAATTTATGCCCACAAATCTCAGAATTCACAGGCATCCCAGGGATTCAAATTGATGTGGAAGGATTTATCCATGATCATTTTTTTGATTTGTTTTTGGGGGAAGACATTTTAGGTGAAATTGTTTCCCAAACCAATTTGTATGCAGCCCAGTATACTGCCGCCAACCCTAAGTGTGAAAAACGCTGTTTTTTTTTTTTTTTTTTTTACTTACATCATGGTTTACGAGGGATTGGTGGTAAAATGGCTGTGTATAAAATTGGAAAACACACCTAAAACGAGAGCCTGGGGTGTCTACTTTCCAAAAATATACACTTTTGGGGGGAAATCTTAAAAGAAGAGCACTGTTACACAGCCCCAAATGAGACATGGCACCAGTAACGCAAGCTGTGAAGATTCAAAGTGTGAACCTGGAAACGCGCATGTTCCAATTTGGCCCCCGTAGCTCCCCCAAACCATGAGAAAGCTACGCATATGGGGTATTGCCGTACTCAGAAGAAGGAGCTGAACACTAATCAATTCAGTTTATAAAATCTTCACCTATTCTGTGCTTGAAATTCACATCAAAATTGAAGGCAAAGTGTGAAAAATGCTGAATTTTTTTTACTTACGTCAAATTTTCACAGGATTGGTGGTAAAATGGCAGTGTATAAAATTGGAAAACACTAGTGATGATCGAGCACCCCAATGCTCGGGTGTTCGGGTGCTCTGACCAAGCGCACCCGGAGGCTCGAGTGCTGGGCCGAGCACCCGAGCCCCATTGAAGTCAATGGGAGGACTCGAGCATTACACCAGGCACCCCCTGCTCTGATGAGGGGAGGGTGCCTGGTCCATAGGAAAAGGGCAGAAAATGATGGAAACACCACAGAAATGGTTCAGGGACAGCATAGGGAGGATGTCTGGATGCATCTTGGACTCCAACATCGCTGCTGGGAACGATGTTTCGCCCGTAGTACGCCATTTTTACAGACTGACCGTAAAACACACAAAAAGGAAGATAAAAACGACTTTAGGCTAAAAATTGTTACCAAACAGTATTTGCTGTATATTTACTTGTATATCATCTGCAAATTCTGCAAAAAATTTCATCGATTTTTCGGAACTGGGGCCATGATTAAGAGGGAAACGTGCGCAGTGGCAAATTCTGCAAAAAATTTCCTCGATTTTTCGGAACTGGGGCCATGATTAAGAGGGAAACGTGCGCAGAGGCAAATTCTGCAAAAAATTTCCTCGATTTTTCTGAACTGGGGCCATGATTAAGAGGGAAACGTGCGCTGAGCCGACCATCTAAAACATTATGGGTGAGGGTCTGCTGCAGAGCTGACCATCCTAAACATTATATGCGAAGGCCCGCTAGTGAGCTGACGCTATAAAACATAATATGAGAGGGCCCGCTAGAGAGCTGACCCAATAAAACATTATATGAGAAGGCCCGCTGGTGAGCTGACCTATACAAAAATTGTCAAACACCGCCCGCTGGTGAGCAGGCCCTATATAAAAATTATATCACAGGGCCCGCTGGTGAGCTGGCCCTATATAAAAATTATATCCCAGGGTATATGGAAGAGAGTCAACCATATACCCATTTTTTGGGTGGAAGGGGTGAATGGGAATACAGAGTATTCCCATCATTGTAAATAACATATCTAAAGTGACTTTATGTTCCCCCGGGGATTTCCTCCAGTGGAGTGGAGAAGTCAGGGGAAATCCAGGCCTTGTTCATTTTTATAAGTGTCAACCTATCAGCATTTTCGGTGGAAAGGCGGATACGCTTATCTGTTATGATGCCACCAGCAGCACTAAATACCCGCTCAGACAAAACGCTGGCGGCAGGGCAGTCCAGCACCTCCAAGGCGTAGAGTGCCAGTTCATACCACGTGTCCAGCTTGGACACCCAGTAGTAGAGGGATCATTGAGGACGCTGACACGGTCTGCTACGTACTCCTTCACCATCTTCCAAAACTTTTCCCTCCTTGTGACACTAGGCTGCGCATCAGGATGAGGGTGCTGGCGGGGTGTCATGAAGGTGTCCCACGCCTTGGAGAGTGTTGCCCTGCCTTTGTCGGAACTGCTGTGTGCTCCCCTTTTCTCCCCTTCTCGGTTGGCCAAGGTAGCACGTATTCTGCCGCCAGCGTTGTCAGATGGAAAATTTTGGAGCAATTTTTCAACAAGAACCTTCTGGTATTGCACCATTTTGCTTGTCCTCTCCACCGGAGGAATGAGAGATGAGAAATTCTCTTTGTAGCGGGGGTCCAGAAGGGTGAACACCCAGTAATCCGTGTTGTCTAAAATGCGTATAACGCGTGGGTCACGGGAAAGGCAGCCTAACATAAAGTCAGCCATGTGTGCCAGAGTACCAACAGGCAAGATTTCACTGTCCTCACCAGGAGGATGACTCTCAATCTCCTCATCCTCTTCCTCCTCTTCTGCCCACCCATGCTGAAGAGATGGAACTAAAGTTCCATGGCTACCCTCTGTAGCGGAGGCAACCGTGTCTTCCTCCTCCTTCTCCTCCTCCTCCGCCTCCTCCAATTGTCGCTGAGAAGACGAAGTGAGGGTGCTCTGGCTATCACCTTGTGTAAGCTCTTCCTCCCGCATTTCCACCTCTTCCACATGCAAAGAGTCGGTTTTAATTGTGAGCAGCGAGCGTTTCAGTAGACACAGAAGTGGGATGGTTACACTGATAATAGCGTTATCGCCGCTCACCATCTGTGTCGATTCCTCAAAATTGCGTAAAACCTCACAGAGGTCTGACATCCATTCCCACTCCTCACTTCTGATTAGAGGAAGTTGAACGGAGAGGCGACGACCGTGTAACAGCTGGTACTCCACTACTGCCCTCTGCTGCTCACAAAGCCGGGCCAACATGTGGAAGGTGGAGTTCCAGCGCGTGCTCACGTCACACAGCAGCCGGTGAGCTGGCAATTGTAAGCGCTGCTGCAGCTTCAACAGGCCGGCTGAAGCTGTAGATGACTTACGGAAATGTGCACACACGCGGCGCACCTTGGTCAAGAGATCATGCAAATTGGGGTAGGTTTTTAGAAATCGCTGAACCACTAAATTAAATACATGCGCTAGGCATGGTACGTGTGTGAGCTTGCCGAGCTCCAAAGCCGCCACCAAGTTACGCCCATTATCACACACAACCATGCCTGGTTGCAGGTTGAGTGGCGAAAGCCACTGCTCGGTCTGGTGACTAATCCCCTGCAACAGCTCTGAGGCCGTGTGCTGTTTGTCCCCAAGGCAGATCAGCTTCAGCACGGCCTGTTGACGCTTCCCCACTGCAGTGCTACACTGCTTCCAGCTACCGGCTGATGGGTGAGTGGCGCTGCGCGCAGAGAATTCGGAGGTGGAAACGGAGGAGGAGGAGCCAATAACGTAGGTGCTGGCGGAAACCCTGATGGAGGTAGGGCCCGCAATCCTCGGCGTGGGTAGCACCTGTGCCATCCCAGGGTCCGAGTTGCTCCCAGCCTCCACGACATTCACCCAGTGTGCCGTCAGGGAAATGTAGCGTCCCTGGCCACAAGCACTTGTCCATGTGTCAGTCGTTAAGTGGACCTTCCCAGTAACTGCGTTGGTCAGGGCACGGGTGATGTTACGGGACACATGGTGGTGTAAGGCGGGGACGGCACACCGGGAAAAGTAGTGGCGGCTGGGGACTGCGTAAGAGGGACAGCTGCTGCCATCAGGCTGCGGAAGGACTCAGTCTCCACAAGCCTAAATGGCAGCATTTCGATGGCCAGTAATTTGGAAAGGTGTGAGGTTAGTGCTATGGCCTGTGGGTGGGTGGCTGGGTATTTTCGCTTGCGCTCAAATGCCTGGGGTAACGACATTTGGACGCTGCGCTGGGACAGGGAAGTGGATGTGGTCGCTGATGGTGCTTCAGATGGTACAGGTGCAGGGCGGGAGGTATGCGGGCCTGCGCCTTCGACAGGCAATTGGCCGGCACCGAAAACAGGGGAAGAGGAGGCAGTGGTGTGGCCTGCAGACACAGATTGGCGATCCGGGCGTTCCTCCCACTTATTATGGTGCTTGGATGCCATGTGTCGGATCATGCTGGTGGTGGTGAGGTTTCTAGTGTTCATGCCTCGGCTCATTCTGGTGTGGCACAGGTTGCAAACTACAATTTTTTTGTCGTCCGCACTTTCCTTAAAAAAACGCCATACCGCGGAACACCTAGCCCTTGGCAAGGGAGATTTACGCAAGGGGGTGCTCCGTGGAACATTTGCGGGCCGGTTTGGTGCGGTCCGCCTTCTTTCTGTAGCCACACCACTGCCTCTTCCAGCCTGTTGCGGTGCTGCAGATGGCTCACCCTCAGGACTGCTGTCATCGCTCGGCTCTCCACCTTCCCAGGTGGGGTCAGTCACCTCATCGTCCACCAAGTCCTCCTCCACTTCCTCACTCTGATCATCCTCCTCATTTCTTGATCCCACCACATACTCAGTCATTGACAACTGTATATCATCCTCCTCATCAAGGTCTTGAGACAGTAATAGTGGTTGATTTGATGGCAACTGTGTCTCATCATCATCATCATCCACTTCCTTTGACCTTAAATGCCGTTCACCTCTGTCATCTTCTTGTGATTGGGTACCCTCTAGAGGTTGTGAATCAGGGCACAAGATGTCATGTTCCTCTGCAAGCGTGCTTGGAGAGAGGTTCAAATTAAGGATTGGTGATGAGACGAGCTCCTCACTATATCCCAGTGTGGGATCACTTCTTTGACCAGACCCTCTATGGTGGGAGGAAGGATGATCAGGGTGAGGATCATGTTGACCAGACTCTTGGCTACTGAGAGTGGACTTGGTGGAAGACAGGGTGGTGCTTAACCGACTGGAAGCAGTATCAGCTGAAATCCAACCGACCACCTGTTCGCAGTGGTCTGACCTCGAGAGTGATGTCCTGCGACGCCCTGTAAACTGAGACATGAAGCTAGGTATGGTGGATGTCTTTCTTTGTTGTGCTCTGGCACCAGGCACAGTTTCTACGCGTCCTGACCCGCGCCCTGAACTATCAGGATCCCGTCCACTTCCCCGTCCATTTTTACCCGCCTTCTTCATATTACACGGAATATGTGCTGCAAATCTGCAACTTTGCACACTAAACAGAATGTGCTGCTTATCTGCGGCTAGGCACAGTGAACAGAATATGTGACTTTTATTTTTAACACTTTGCACACTAAACAGAATGTGCTGCTTATCTGCGGCTAGTCACAGTGAACAGAATATGTGACTTTTATTTTAAACACTTTGCACACTAAACAGAATGTGCTGCAAATCTGCAACTTTGCACACTAAACAGAATGTGCTGCTTATCTGCGGCTAGGCACAGTGAACAAAATATGTGACTTTTATTTTTAACACTTTGCACACTAAACAGAATGTGCTGCAAATCTGCAACTTTGCACACTAAACAGAATGTGCTGCTTATCTGCGGCTAGGCACAGTGAATGGAATATGTGACTTTTATTTTTTACACTTTGCACACTAAACAGAATGTTCTGCTAATCTGCAACTTTGCACACTAAACAGAATGTGCTGCTTATCTGCAGATAGGCACAGTGAATGGAATATGTGACTTTTATTTTTTACACTTTGCACACTAAACAGAATGTTCTGCTAATCTGCAACTTTGCACACTAAACTGAATGTGCTGCTTATCTGCGGCTAGGCACAGTGAATGGAATATGTGACTTTTATTTTTTACACTTTGCACACTAAAAAGAATGTGCTGCTAATCTGCAACTTTGCACACTGAACAGAATGTGCTGCTAATCTGCAACTTTGCACACTAAACAGAATGTGCTGCTAATCTGCAACTTTGCACACTAAAAAGAATGTGCTGCTAATCTGCAACTTTGCACACTGAACAGAATGTGCTGCTAATCTGCAACTTTGCACACTAAACAGAATGTGCTGCTAATCTGCAACTTTGCACACTAAAAAGAATGTGCTGCTAATCTGCAACTTTGCACACTAAACAGAATGTGCTGCTAATCTGCAACTTTGCACACTAAAAAGAATGTGCTGCTAATCTCCAACTTTGCACACTAAACAGAATGTGCTGCTAATCTGAAACTTTGCACACTAAACAGAATGTGCTGCTAATCTGCGGCTAGGCACAGTGAACGGAATATGTGACTTTTTTTTTTTAAACTCTGCCCCCCAAAACAAAATATATCTGCTGCCCCCACACACAATAGTCCTAAAAAGGACTTTTGGGTCTTTTTGTTGTTCAAACGCACTTTTTTTCTGCCTACACTGACTTTCCCCTCCTATCCTCATCTCTCCCTGGCTAAGACTGAGCCGAACTCGCTGGTCAGGTGCTATACAGCACCCGATCACGGGTTCTGGCCAGCCAATCAGTGTAATGCCAGCAGCCAACATGGCTGCTGGCATTACACTGATGTCAGAGCCTCCACGCACGTTTATTGGTTGCTCAGCATGCTCGCTCATCACTAGAAAACACACCTAAAACGAGAGCCTGGGCTGTCTACTTTCCAAAAATATACACTTTTGGGGGGAAATCTTAAAAAAGAGCACTGTTACACAGCCCCAAATGAGACATGGCACCAGTAACGCAAGCTGTGAAGATTCAAAGTGTGAACCTGGAAACGCGCATGTTCCAATTTGGCCCCCGTAGCTCCCCCAAACCATGAGAAAGCTACGCATATGGGGTATTGCCGTACTCAGAAGAAGGAGCTGAACACTAATCAATTCAGTTTATAAAATCTTCACCTATTCTGTGCTTGAAATTCACATCAAAATTGAAGGCAAAGTGTGAAAAATGCTGAATTTTTTTTACTTACGTCAAATTTTCACAGGATTGGTGGTAAAATGGCAGTGTATAAAATTGGAAAACACACCTAAAACGAGAGCTTGGGGTGTCTACTTTCCAAAAATATACACTTTTGGGGGGAAATCTTAAAAAAAGAGCACTGTTACACAGCCCCAAATGAGACATGGCACCAGTAACGCAAGCTGTGAAGATTCAAAGTGTGAACCTGGAAACGCGCATGTTCCAATTTGGCCCCCGTAGCTCCCCCAAACCATGAGAAAGCTATGCATATGGGGTATTGCCGTACTCAGAAGAAGGAGCTGAACACTATTCAATTCAGTTTATAAAATCTTCACCTATTCTGTGCTTGAAATCCACATCAACATTGAAGGCAAAGAGTGAAAAACGCTGTTTTTTTACTTACGTCAAGTTTATGAGAAAGTGGTGGTAAAATGGCCGTGTAAAAAATTTGAAAACACACCTAAAATGATAGCTGGGGGTGTCTACATTCCAAAAATATACACTTTTGGGGGGAAATTCTAAAGTGCAGCACTGGAACATAGCCCAAAATGAGTAATGGCACCAGTTAACCAAGATGTGAAAATTCAATATTTGTTCAAAATTGGGCCCCGTAGCTCCCCCAAACCTTGAGAAACCTATGCATATGGGGTATTGCCATACTCAGAAGAAGGAGCTGAACACTAAACAATGCACTTTTAAAAATCTTCACCTATCATGTGCTTGAAATTCACATCAACATTGAAGTGCAAGTGTGAAAAACGCTGTTTTTTTAACTTACGTCAAGATTTACGAGCGATTGGTGGTAAAATGGCTGCGTAAAAAAATTGAAAACATACATAAAATGAAAGCCTGGGGTGTCTACTTTCCAAAAATATATACTTTTGGGGGGAAATCTTAGAGTGGAGCACTGTTACACAGCCCCAAATGAGACATGGCACCAGTGATGCAAGCTGTGAAAATTCAAAGTGTGAAACTGGAAACGCGCATGTTCCAATTTTGGCCCTGTAGCTCTCCCAAACCTTGAGAAACCTATGCATATGGGGTATTGCCGTACTCAGAAGAAGGAGCTGAACACTAAACAATGCATTTTTAAAAATCTTCACCTATCATGTGCTTGAAATTCACATCAACATTGAAGTGCAAGTGTGAAAAACGCTGTTTTTTTAACTTACGTCAAGATTTACGAGCGATTGGTGGTAAAATGGCTGCGTAAAAAAATTGAAAACATACATAAAATGAAAGCCTGGGGTGTCTACTTTCCAAAAATATATACTTTTGGGGGGAAATCTTAGAGTGGAGCACTGTTACACAGCCCCAAATGAGACATGGCACCAGTGATGCAAGCTGTGAAAATTCAAAGTGTGAAACTGGAAACGCGCATGTTCCAATTTGGGCCCCGTAGCTCTCCCAAACCTTGAGAAACCTATGCATATGGGGTATTGCCGTACTCAGAAGAAGGAGCTGAACACTAAACAATGCATTTTTAAAAATCTTCACCTATCATGTGCTTGAAATTCACATCAACATTGAAGTGCAAGTGTGAAAAACGCTGTTTTTTTAACTTACGTCAAGATTTACGAGCGATTGGTGGTAAAATGGCTGCGTAAAAAAATTGAAAACATACATAAAATGAATGCCTGGGGTGTCTACTTTCCAAAAATATATACTTTTGGGGGGAAATGTTAGAGTGGAGCATTGTTACACAGCCCCAAATGAGACATGGCACCAGTGATGCAAGCTGTGAAAATTCAAAGTGTGAAACTGGAAACGCGCATGTTCCAATTTGGGCCCCGTAGCTCTCCCAAACCTTGAGAAACCTATGCATATGGGGTATTGCCGTACTCAGAAGAAGGAGCTGAACACTAAACAATGCATTTTTAAAAATCTTCACCTATCATGTGCTTGAAATTCACATCAACATTGAAGTGCAAGTGTGAAAAACGCTGTTTTTTTAACTTACGTCAAGATTTACGAGCGATTGGTGGTAAAATGGCTGCGTAAAAAAATTGAAAACATACATAAAATGAAAGCCTGGGGTGTCTACTTTCCAAAAATATATACTTTTGGGGGGAAATCTTAGAGTGGAGCACTGTTACACAGCCCTAAATGAGACATGGCACCAGTGATGCAAGCTGTGAAAATTCAAAGTGTGAAACTGGAAACGCGCATGTTCCAATTTGGGCCCCGTAGCTCTCCCAAACCTTGAGAAACCTATGCATATGGGGTATTGCTGTACTCAGAAGAAGGAGCTGAACACTAAACAATGCATTTTTAAAAATCTTCACCTATCATGTGCTTGAAATTCACATCAACATTGAAGTGCAAGTGTGAAAAACGCTGTTTTTTTAACTTACGTCAAGATTTACGAGCAATTGGTGGTAAAATGGCTGCGTAAAAAAATTGAAAACATACATAAAATTAAAGCCTGGGGTGTCTACTTTCCAAAAATATATACTTTTGGGGGGAAATGTTAGAGTGGAGCATTGTTACACAGCCCCAAATGAGACATGGCACCAGTGATGCAAGCTGTGAAAATTCAAAGTGTGAAACTGGAAACGCGCATGTTCCAATTTGGGCCCCGTAGCTCTCCCAAACCTTGAGAAACCTATGCATATGGGGTATTGCCGTACTCAGAAGAAGGAGCTGAACACTAAACAATGCATTTTTAAAAATCTTCACCTATCATGTGCTTGATATCAACAGTAGTATTGAAATGTAAGTGTGAAAACTGCAAAAAAACTAAATATTACCACAATTTTGAAATTTTTTTCTGGAAAAATAGCTGCATGAAAAACTCCAAAATTCTCCTGATTATTTACCTTATGTTGTGTAGTTTTCAGAAACATGTACCTTTGTGGGACATTTTTGGTTCTGGCACCGTCAGCTAAGCTATGATGCTCACATGCCAATTGTTGAGAAATTACAAGTTGGAAATAATGGCATCCATCTTATAATATTTACCTTGTAAATGTGAGGAAGTGATTGAAATACTAGGCATATGGGGTATTCTTATATTCAGGAGAAGCAAATGAATATATTTAGGGGTATTTTTTTGTCATAAACTAATTGTATGCAAATCCTGACATGAAAATATTAGCAAAATGTTGTTTTTTTTCAATTTTTTTCCTCTTTTTTTCTATTTTAATCAAATTAAACAATGAGGTATTCATATAATTGTGGTATCAAAAGAAAGCCCTACTTGTGCTTAAAAAAACAGTATATAATTTATGTGGGTGCACAAAAGGAATTAAAGAGAAAATATGGTTGAACAAAGACATAGTCAAAAAAGTCAAAATTGCTCCGGTCCTTAAGTCAAACCAAGGGGTTAATGGCTGTGTGTTGAGTTATTTTGAGGGGGACAGCAAATTTACACTGTTATACAGGCTGTACACTCACTACTTTACATTGTAGCAGAGTGTCATTTCTTCAGTGTTGTCACATGAAAGATAATATAAAAATATTTACAAAAATGTGAGGGGTGTACTCACTTATATGAGATACTGTAGGTATGCGAACATACTGTTTGTAATCTCTCTCTCTCTCTGACCAATGGGAAGGTGTTTGTTGTGAAGGTAAGTGTTTGCCGGTGTGTATGCTTATTTTCTGATCTGTTCTGATTGCTGTGTAGCTGTCAGCCACAAGTGTGATGTTGTCAGTAACAGGTTGTGTCTTGATTGGCTATTGATGTTGCCCAGGTGATTTTGTGTTGTTTGGATTGACAGGTGTGCTTGTTGTGTTTAACCCCGTTGTTCTGGGCTATGTTGTGATGAAGCCCTTGTCCCTGGAGGGGTTCCTGGGTTATTTTAACTTGTCTGACACTTGTTTATGGGGCATAGGCATTGTTGGTGTGTTTACTTGGCTTTACAGGGGTTAATGTTGTCATAGGTTTACATGTGCTCTATGCTGTGTGTTGTGTTAGTTGCTGTTGCTCTGCTTTGTTTTTTTCTGCTGGTGTTTTTTTACTCGTTGTGTGTTTTATGGCCATGAAAATTGGGTCTAGAATTTACTATTTCCTATTCCTATTTCCAATTGTGCTTTTAACACTACCAAACACATTTGAATGGCTCTGGGGATATCTGTTCCATAGTTATCAATAGACATAATCTTATCGTCCAGTGTTTTTAAAACTGCTGTTATCTGTTCATAAGATGGATATTTCAATGGCTTAAAAAACTGTGACTTGCTGTTTTTTGGGGGGTCTGGGACTTTTAAGTCGATCCCTAAATGGGAAACCACTTGGGGAATTCTCATTAGAGAAAGATTTGAGAGTACTGATAGACAATAGACTTTACAGCAGCATGCAGTGTCACTCAGCTACTGCAAGAAGAAATAGGGTACTCTCCTGCATAAAACCTGAAATAGATGCACAGGATGCAAATATATACTTTATAATATAGTTTGTAGTAAATGGAAACGGCACTCACAGGAACTTTTAATCAGTGTGAAAGCAGGTAACATTTATTGTATCATCGTTTCGGCTGACCAGGCAGCCTTTCTTAAGATTACACACATGTGTAATGCTAAACCATTATAAAACCTTCCCTCAAAACAAACCACCAATTGGAATTGGTGCCAACGTGAATTCAATATAAAGAGATACTAGCCAAAATGGGCTTGTATACATTACAAAATATTCAAGGTCAATACAAATAACTCTCCAATTAACTACTCTAACTACTGTTATTCCATCGTCCTCGGAGCTAAGTCACTTGGTTAGTTTAATCCTTCAAATGGAAAAACTTCATTACCTATCTGTATTTCAATTGGAGATGTATGACTTGATTTGGTTAACCTGGGAACTTAGCTTGGACCCCCCTGGCCAACTACCTCAGGCCACCTAACCCCCCCTCCCCCCTTTCCTCATCCCCCCTTTTTTTCATTCTCTCTCTTGTCTTTTTTCTTTCTTAGGGATCTATCTCCTCTGACCTCTCTTTTTTCTCTATTTCCTTCACTTTCCTATCAATTATATTCTTTGCTTCTGTCTCTGTATCATTACAGGTACAGCCCTTACTGCTTGATCATGAGCCTACATGATATTGCATAGTTCTGTTTATTTCTTTATACCTGCTAACGATGCCTTATTGATATGTGGTACTTGTTTGCTGGTTTCTGTTTGCTATTTTGTATCTCTGTGATATCATGCTATGTTATTGTACCTTTATATGTCCATTATGTCATTCTTTCCTATGTACTATGTTTAGTTAAAATTCTCCTGTCTTCTCAATAAAAACTTTAATACAAAAAAAAAGTAATTGATACCTATCTAGCACAGTACAACACTGGGAATTATGACAGTTGGCTTCAAAGCAGATATATTGATGAAGGGAAATACATGACTGCCATTTGGAATATATTTACCCACTTGGGGCTTATTTGGAAATAGCTTCAGGGTTTTTTTCCTTCCTCTCAATCAATGGGGTGATTTGGCATGGCCTGTACTTGATGGACTCTCTTTTTTCAGCCTCATAAACTAGTTTACTATGTTACTTTGAAAGTGGTACCTTCATAGGTCATTTAATGACTGTCTTGCTTTTTGCATGATCTCTTCTTTGATTGAGAATGAATGTAGGCAGCATTCTCTTGTGCTGATTTTGGCCTAAGGACACAGGGAGCAATGTCATTGTCAATTGCTTTATTCAGAGAACTGTGGAGGATGGATGCACAACTCTTTTGCAAGGTGGATATTACATCCTTCTGCATGTAGGTAGGCCTCAAAGCCTGATATTGTTTCCCAGGCCTCTGTTCTCAATGTTGTCTATTTGATATTGTATTTGGGTTATTGTATCTGCCTGTTAGGCTAACTGCTGTATAACCATATCTTGATTTCTCACAACTGCACCTGTATTTCTTTCAAATTTTTAACCCTTCAGCCAATGTGCAGAACATGCTTTCACATTTGTAATGTGTATTCTACAGAGTCTCTTATTTTAAGGAAATGCTATTCCATGTCCTATTTAGTTAGAAGGGATTGTATGTTTTCCTCAGTGACATATCCAGCAGCATTTACATTGTTTGCTCATTTTTCTTGCTCACAGCCGCCATGTTGTGCAAGGCCCGAAGCCCAGGCTGCTTTGATACCTTGGATTGTCTATGGTGGGACCTGGGAAAGTAAGCGGTAATTCATGGTCCTTCTTCACTTCCATACATAACCAGTATCCTCACCCAGATGAAAATGATTTAGAAACCCCAAAAAGCAGGATATTGCAGTGATATACGTCGCAAAATGTGTCCTACATTTGGAGGAGAGAATTTAATGTGCTACCATGACAAGTTTATTTCTTGACAATTTTTGTCTCAATTAGTACAGACCTCAACCAGAGGGGTTACGTGTCTGGGTCTGGTAGTAACTAACAATGAAGAGCTTAACTCTAACATCCAAGTAAGAGAGCACTTGGGGAATAGTGACCATAACATGGTATCATATGAGATTAATTAAAAAAACAATTTGGTATGGGTTTCCACCAAAACACTGAATTTTAAAAAGGCCAGTTTTAGCAGGTTTAATGCATCCCTTGGCCTTGTTGACTGGAATGGAATAGTTTATGGAAAAAAACACAGAAGGTAAGTGGAATGCCTTCAAAATAACATCACAAAAATATACATATACATTTATACCTTTTGGAAATAAATACAAAAGAAGCAAATTAAAACCAATGTGGCTAGCCAGTAAAGTAATTCATGAAATAAATAACAAGAAAGTGGCATGTAAGCATTATAAACCTGAGGGATCAGCAGAGGCATTTACAAAATACAAAGAGGCCAACAAAACCTGTAAAAGGGTGATTAAATTAGCTAAATTGTAGAATGAAAAAATAATTGCTAAGGAGAACAGGGACAATCAAAAAAAATATTTAAATACATTAATGGCAAAAAATTAAAGTCTGATAATGTTGGGCCTTTGTTATCTGCAACAGGTGAGATGGACAGTGGGGACAGAGAGAAAGCAGATATTTTAAATAATTTCTTTTCTTCTGTTTTTACCAAGGAAGACCTGATGGACAAGAACCTGAAAACTACTTTTACAGTACAGTCACAGCAAGCATGGGATTGGCTGACCAAGAAAAAGTGTTAAAACAATTAAATGGTGTTAAGGTAGACAAAGGCCCGGGGCCCGGGTTCTTAAAGAGCTAGGTCGGGCCCTGGCCAGACCGTTATTTTTGATTTTCAGAGATCCTTTTATTTTCAGGTATGGTGCCTATGGATTGGCATAAAGCCAATGTGATACCCATATTTAAAAGGAGATCAAAATCCCAGCCAGGACATTACCGACCTGTAAGTTTGACATCTGTGGTGGGGAAACTGTTTGAAGGGTTGCTAAGGGAATATATTCAGGAATTCATCTTGAACAGGGATATCATTAGCAGGAGCCAACATGACTTTGTGAAAGACAGGTCTTGTCAAACTAACTTGATTGCATTATATGAAAAATTCAGTAGAAATATATATTTGGGTGCGGCAGTTGATGTGATCTATTTAGACTTTGACAAAGCATCTGATATGGTTCTACACAAAAGGTTACTGTACAAATTGAATAAAATAGGGTTAGGGGCAAATGTTTGTGCATGGTTTGGGAATAGACTGAAAGATAGAATGGGAAATTCTCCAGTTGGACAAATTTGATAGCTGGAGTACATCAGGGATCTGTCCTGGGACCTCTTCTTTTTAATTTGTTTATTAATGATCTCCCAGTGGGCTTATGGAGCCATTTATCAGTGTTTGCAAATGTCACAAAATTAAGAAGGGTAATAAAGTCTGAACTGGATTGCAAGAGGATTTCAACAAATTGGGTAACTGGGCAGGCAAATGGAAAATGAGATTCAAAATAGAAAAGTGTAAAGTTATGCATTTTGGGTGTAATAATAATAATAATAATAATAATAATAATAAAAATGCAACATATAGTTTAAATGGTATTTCTTTGCGGAAATCTACTAACGAAAAAGGATTTGGGAGTAATGGTAGACAATAGATTTAGCAGTAGCATGCAGTGTCAGCTGGCAGCTGCAAAGGCCAATAATATATTGGTATGCATTAAAAGGGGTATCGACTCACGGTAGGAAGATACTATTCTGCCTCTTTACAAGTCCATGGTAACTGACCCCACCTTGAATATTTTGTTCAATTCTGGACACCTTTTCTGAAAAAGGACATTATGGAACTAGAGAAAGTGCAGAGGAGGGCTAGAAAACTAATAAGGGGAATGGAAAGTTTTAGTTATGAAGAAAGTTAAAATTGTACACACTAGAGAAATGGTGTCTTAGAGGGGATATGATAACATTATATAAATATGTTCAGGGCCCATACAAAGGACTCTCCAAAGACCTGTTCATTAACAGAACCGTACAAAGGACAAGGGGTCACCTGCTTAGACTTGAGGAAAGGAGATTTTGTCTACAACAGTGGGGATTCTTTACAGTAAGGACAATAAAGGTATGAAATTCACTGACTGAGGAGGTGGTGCTATCGAATACATTAGATGCCTTTAAAAAGGTCCTGGTCACTTTTTTTTAAAGAGGAGAACATAGAGGTCTATGTATGTTAGTATTGGGATTAATATTTATTTAGTGCTTGTTTATCCAAGGAGAAATCTGATTGTCATTTAGAATCAAGAAGGATTTTCCCCCATTCAAGGCAGAATTTGAAATTGCTGTATTAAGGGTATTTTTGCCTTCTTTTGGATCAAAGTAAACAGGAATAGGAAAAGGGTTGAACTAGATGGATGCAAGTCTTTTTTTAACCTAAACTACTATATATAACCACTCCACAGTTCACCGAGACCACAACTCCCATAAACAGGACTTTTTTACTTTGCATAGTGTTTAATGGATGTTACTTTAAGGTGATAATTCCACATTTAAAAAGCAGTACTTATCAGGGTCTTTGCTATGTATTTATTTTTTTAAGTCCATGGGTTGTAGATCTGACTAAAATTTCACAAATGGCAAAAAAATGTAAGTATTTTGGTACCCGAGAAACTACACATCCAATGTTTATGAAACTTGCATAGTTTGAAACTTTCAGTCAGACATGGAGTAAAAGTTTCAGCCAATTTAACTGCTGCAAAAGTTAAAAGACAAATAACATATATTAAGAACATTGGTTCACACTTTAGCATAGAAGCCATATAAGGCTTCTTTGATATGTACTTTTTTTGTCATTTGAATTTTACATGCCTATAGTGGTAAAGAGTGCTCATATGTTAATTATTTGGGGGGAGGGGGCACTTTTATTATTGGACAATGAAAAGATAAGCATATATTTTCTAAAAGTACATAACCATGACCTCCCTAAAGTAAAGCCGAAAATTATCCTTAGCAAAACAGTCACACCCACAGATTCTAATGCAGAAAGAAAAACAAAAGAAATGTATCCAAGAATATCACATCAGGATGGGAATCAACACTTCATAAATAAACAAGTATTTACTACATGCTGTAATCCACCCTCATAGTGTCAGTCTTGGCCTTAATAAAGCCCCAGGCTGTTCTTCTTCAAGGTTTACGTGTCCTCTTGTCCAGTCTCTCTCTCTGCTGTTAATTTGATCCCCCAATCTTGCAGATTGCAGGTCTTTTAATCTGCCATTTGATGCACATATATAATGGGAGACAGAAGATAAGGCCCTTTACTCACCAAAAATGGTTGCTCTCAGATTGCACCCTTGGCTGGAGTAAGCAGGCTTCTTGGACTGTGAGGATCTCTAGATTTTAGAAAAACAAAATACTGATAAAATAATAATCAGCTGTGCTTGGATTATAATATTTTCTTTTCAAATAAAAACAAACAATAATTTACAATAACATTACACATTTTATGAGTTGCTGCTCACTTTGTCAGGGGCAAAGCATAACTTTTAAAGAGTATCAATAGCTTTAACTGTGGAACTTCTAGCACATATTCTCTGGTGGAAGGTATATGGGAAGATATGTAGCTGCTGACAATACTGATTTATGAATCTAGGGTATCAGAACTACTATGGAGTTGGAAGCTGTTGATCAGCCAAATTCCAAACAAGATGCTATGAGTTGGTGTCAAAAGAACACCTATAAAGTCTTCCCTGTTTACAAAGTCATTAATGTAGTAATAAAAAAGAATGATATGGGTACATTAAAAATGACACATTTATTGGCAAACTGGGTAGTTCTAGGTAGCAAGCTTTCAAGACAACTATGTCTCTTCTTCAGGTATATTTAGAATGAAGGCTAAATACAAAATACATTACAGGTTATACACTTATGCTAATTTTTTTTACATTTAAACTCCCCATGAAAAATATTTCTTGTCACTGTTGTCTGTATGAGTTTCTCCAGAAGAGGGGTCTCTTTGTAGCTAGCTAAGTAATACAATAATTATTTCTCTTTTTGTTACTCCAGTAAACGTAGTCTGCAGCCAAAGATGGCTAAGTCTATGGAATGTATGTGTTAACCCTCCAATCGCCAGAGGGGGTGCACAGTCTATTACTTGCAAAGCATTTGGCACCCAAAGCACCCAAATATGTTTATTGGGTTGGATAATGTGACATAATGTTCAGGCCACAGTTCAGATTGTTAAATGTGGCCATCAATTTATACTCCCAGATGTTTCTGTCTCCCTGTGTCCTAAGTTTTCCCATTAATACAGTCACCCTGAGATCTTTAATGCTGTATGCAGTTTTGCAAAAATGTTAATTTCAAAGATATTGGCATTAATAGGAATAGGAGAAACGTATTGCACTTACTGCCATATGTCAAATTTTTCATAAGTGCAGTTTTCCTGATTTTGTCTGTCTTGATCACTGCATCAAAATAAATGGTATTAAATACCCCCCCAAGCATGGTAAGTTTCCCTTACAATCATGCCAGGGTGGTATAAAAGGGATGTCAGGTTCCCATCACTTATCTTTCTGTGTTTAATGGAGAGTGAGAAACCAGCATATTTTTTTGAGCTAGGGTTGATAGGCAAAGAACGTGGAACTGAAGTTTAGGGTGTCTTCTCTGCAGGCAATTTGTTCTCTGATATTGGGGAGTCTGAAAACTCTTTGGGAGTGTGAAGGGTGTAAGAAGATATGTAAAAAAAAATGTTCGACTGAGGAGTGACAAGTTCCGCCTTCCTAAGATGGTTGAGACTCTGTGACCAACAGATATACTTTGCAAATTGACATCCAAGAGGCAGTCAGATACTGACTTCTGCAAGCACCAGAAGAAGAGGGAACAGCAAATGCACTGAGGTTTGGTGCTGCACTGGTACTGTACAATTTAGTCCTTATTGCCAACTGGTGATTCTAAATCTAAAAGGTCTATCCTCATCATGTATTATAAGAAAACTAGTTGAACAGCCCGTTACACGGGCCACAGTGCCTCTGGCAGCCGGTCGCGGGGCAGTCACACGCAGTGGAGACTGCCCGCGCCTCGGCTGATACAGAGCTAGACGCTCCTTCGGAGCGCCTAGCTCTGTATCAGCCGTGGCGCGGGCAGTCTCTACTGCGCATGGCTGCCGCACGCGCAGCAGTGTCTACTGCGCATGTCGGGCGTTACACACAACTTAGCGAATTATTATATAGGATACAGTAGTGACACAAGGAAAGAGAGAAAGAGCTGCAGAAATGCTGATACTTGGGACAGATAGACATGTAATGAGGGGGAGATGTAGTTGTAGGAGGTGTGTGTTTCTTCATTTGTATACAGTGACCGATGGGGCAGTTTATAAAAAATAGTACCAACCCCCCCAAAGAAAAGACTTAAAAACATTTTAACTAATAAGTGACATCAATAGGGACACTGACTGAGCTGTGACTGAGGCTGACAGTGACAAATACTAGAGAGTGAGACATATATAACACAGAATTTTGTGAAGGGTAAGACATCACAAGCAAACAGTTCTGTTGTGTTCTTTACTGTTAAAATCCATACTACTTTGTTGGGAAAATGTACTATGGGCAGGGATAGGGGGAGGACTAGCAGAAGTGCAGGGAGTAGGATTGGTTAGTAAAGTGTCAGTACAAAAAATAACTGCAGCAATAGATGCTGTATTTGTGTGCAATAAATGATGATGATGCTTCTCCTCCTGAGGAGGTTGCTTGTGAAAATGACATAAACAGTTCCACCACCAGTAGTAGTATTAATAGACCATTTAAGAACACAATAAACAGCTCCATTCTAGTTTTGATGCCATATGGGAAAAAGTAAAAAGTAATTGTTTGAGACTTCACAATGCCTAGAGAATCTGAAAGGATGGAGAGGATGTGGCAGGCTATACAGATGATTATTCGATTACTGATGATGATGTTAAATTTAAATATATCCCTCCGGAATCCTCTCCTTCTGATACAGGGAATTTTGAGAGTGGGAGTGATAATAAGATGGCCATAAAATTAGCTGAAAGGAAAAGGCTCAACTCATACCACTGAAAAGGAGCATTATACATGTTTATAAACTTTTTGAGAGGGCAATTGGAAAGTCTGACTCTGGGCAAGTAAAATGCACAATCATTCTCTCAGTCATCATAAGCATCACCTCTTCCAAGTCCATCCCTACCCAGCCACACACACTATTGTTCAGTAACAATAACTATGATCAGTGTTTCTGCTGGTTTTGCAAATGTAGTGCCATTGACACCTACAGCTAGTACAATTGCCCTGACTAGCAGTACAAGCGACCCTAAAAGTTGACAGGCCTCAGAGACACATGATAGTAGTGATATATACAGGGCTCAAAATTTTGCATTTGGCAAGGATAAATTGAGTGAGGGCGAGTGGAAATTGAAGCCCTGTATAAAAGTGTCCCCTTGCCCTGCAAAACAGCTTTTCTGTGCCTTTTATGCGAGGAAGTAGACAAGATTACAGAGGGAGCAAACGTCACAAGAAAATCAGCGATGTAACTTTGCCTAAGCAATTTACAGGGAGCGGCTTGCCTCCTTGTTGTTTTTTTTTTTTTTGCTGTGTCTCATGGACTCAGCGACAGGTGCTGGAGACCGGCATCTGAGATCTCTGCAATGACGTGGGTACGTGATGGGCTTTACTTCCGCTGTTGAAGTGCCAGTTTCAATTCAAACTTGCTACCATAAGAGAGCATGATTGAAACTGGAGCTCCAATAGCGGAAGGAAAGCCCGGGCATGTAACCACATCATTGCAGAGGTCTCAGATGCCGGTCCCCAGCACCAGTCACTGACTCAATAACCAGGGGGAAATAGGACACAATCTTCCCTTCAGGTGATCGCTTTACATATGGAGAGGCAGCAGAGATGGGAGATACCAGTAGCTGTAACAAACAGACATTATGACAGTAGGTTTCCTTTTAAATGGTCGCACGCAAAAGAGTGTGCGGCCAAATGACAGGGTTTACATGTCAACCAAAACCTGTATCTGGTTGCTTGGAAAATAGTGGCAAGCGTTATGGAAGCAGCAGGAAAGCTGTAGGTTTCCAATCACTGGGCACTCAAATGGTTAATGACTAAATCCTGGTGCTTGGTGCATTGCTTATATTGTATACAATTGGGGCTCCCCAGATATCACTGAGCTGTTGGGGGGGTACTAATTAATATTCACTGCGCTACTGCATTTATTAATTTATACTGATGAGGTGCCCAGCCACACTGGCTATTCATTATTACCTGCGTGTTGGCTGTCATAGTGCTGTCATAGTGCTGAGCCAAGCAGCATGTCTTAAAGAATAAGGAAACGGAGCTGTAGTACAGACATGTAGCATGGCTCAGTACCTATGTGAAATACTGTGTCGACAAATGCTACTGCATCCAGTAATAAAAATGTCCTTTTTGGTGCAACCTTTTAGTAAGTGACACAAGAATCTTGCACTGTCATGCAGTGCGAGATTCTCGTGTTGACATTTGTATGCAGGCGACATGTAAACTCTGTCATATGGTCTCACACTCTTTCGCGTGCGACCATTTAAAAGGATACAAAGAAAGTCGAGGAATTCTGCTACTGGACAAACACGCAATGAACACTGTCTTGTAATATATGTTAATTTAAGCTTTTGAGTGTCAAACGGGTGTACAGCATCCCTATGGCAAGCACTGATAACGCTACTTAAAGTGGTACATACATATTCATAAGAAAATAGTATTAATTCATTAAATAAAATTACTTCCATAAGTATGGTTAAAATGAAGAATAAACATACACTATGCAGTACTGCTCTGCCCAGGGTGTATATCACCATGGTATCCTTTTAAATGGACACACGTTTTACACTCAAAAGCTTAAATTAACATATATTACAAGACAGTGCTCATTGCGTGTTTGTACAGTAGCAGAATTCTTCGACTTTCTTGAGAGCAGGCTTGCTCTTGCTGTTCCAGGAGACTATGCTAGAGCTTGTAATTATATAGCCCTCAGCTGATTGGGAAGTAAAGGATGTGAGGTAATGTACTGCCACACAATTAACCCTTTGAGTGCCAGTGAGGTATCTAAAGCATTACCCTGCAATGCACTGGGCACCTCTTTGGGACTCAAAATGTGGTTCAAGAAGAGAGTGGAGGGCATTAGTTGTACCAGCAGCTACAAGGATATTGTTGCTCTCCTTCCCATAACTGCATGGGAGCAGGAACTTGGATAAATCCCCCAAAGATTACATTTAATTCTTTGAGTGTTAGAAGGGTGCCAGTGGTGGAATATTGCAAACCTGTCATTCAGAGAGTTAAGTAAGACCAGAAGTGGAGTTGCCAGAGTAGGATCTTGCACAAAGACAATGCTAGTGTCAGCCACTTTAGTAACTTGCTGCCAAAAGATTTAGTCCTTCATGATCAGTTGTTCGTTGCTATGAGTGGAGTCTTCAGAAAACCTCAGCAAATAATACAAATTGGTCTGTTTGCCAGATGTAAGAGAGGATGTCAGAAGAGAGTGAGATAAGCACAGTGGCCGGGGGAGAGACACCCAAGCAGTTCCAACTGCAGGGAGAGGACAGAGGAAGTGAGCAAGTGGAACAGTGGCAGACGGAGAATTGGGTAAATGGAGTGGCAGGACTATAGAGACAGACTGGAAGGAAGAGCAAGAATTCCTTGAGTGGCTGAGCACAGTTTTTGTCCCCTATGCCATATGCTGAATAAAACATAGAACAACTGTAATTTCATCAAAGAGAACTTGAGATGGGTGGGGTTAAAGGCGGGGATATGGGTCGGTTAAAGGAAGGGATATGGGTGGGGCTAGGCATGGAAACTGGTGGCGAGTAACTTTTCAGGCCTGGCTAGTAGCTCAGGACTTGAAATTTTGAGCTCTGATATATATATATATATATATATATATATATATATATATATATATATATAGGAGTGTCAGAGAGTGTGTCAAGATTTCCTTCATTTGCAATAACACATATTGCTGCTGTCCTTTGTCAGACCCAAAGGCGAGGACAGGAAGAAATCTGAGTACCTGGGAGCAGGACACGGATGCTCCTCCAACAAGAGGCCGCTGAGCAAGCTGCTAGGGGGCAACGCTAGGGAACGGAGCTAGGGAGCGTAGGTTGCTTAGGCCAGGGTTGTGCTGCGGCAGAGCCGCCTAAAGGTGCTGGCCGCGAAGCCAGATGTAGTGGCCCCAGCAGTGGAGCCGCTGGGTAACCCCGGATAACCCTAACCTAGACAAACTATACTCAGAGGTCCCCAGGGAGGAAATGAATCTCCAAAAAACAAGGTACTCACTCAGGTCTCTCCTGGCTTGGTCAAGGCTGGACCGGGTCATACACAGAGGCTCAGGCTGGATCAGGCAGAGGCTTGGTCAAGGCAGGTCAGGGTCATACACAGAGATGCAGGCTGGATCAGACGGAGGCTTGGTCAAGGCAGGTCAGGGTCATACACAGCGGCACCGGCTGGATCAGGCAGAGGCTAGGTCAAGGCAGGTCAGGGTCATACACAGAGATGCAGGCTGGATCAGGCAGAGGCTAGGTCAAGGCAGGTCAGGGTCATACACAGAGATGCAGGCTGGATCAGGCAGAGGCTAGGTCAAGGCAGGCCAGGGTCATTCACAAAAATGCAGGCTGGATCAGGCAGAGGCAAGGTCAAGGCAGATCAGGGTCATACACAGAGATGCAGGCTGGATCAGGCACAGGCTAGGTCAAGGCAGGCCAGGGTCATTCACAAAAATGCAGGCTGGATCAGGCAGAGGCAACTCCAGGAACAGTTCAGCAAGACACCAGACACTGGAAGCTCTATAGGACGCTATACAAACGTGTCCACATAGAGCTAGAGGAGGAAGAAATAGCTCCCCTAACCGGAAGGAGCCTGGAGAGGGTGGCTAGAGTGTCGGCGGACCTTCCATCCCATCTACTCTATGGTCCGCCGACATGCGCATGCACGCCGCCTCCGATGCGGCGAAGAACAGAGGAAGCCGCGCGGGGACAGGGAAGGCAACCCGGAACCGCAGCAACGCCCAGAGAAAGGTACTGGGCGAACGGGACACCACATCCTTCAAATGCAAAACAGAGAAGTATGAGTATGAGTTTGACTGAGGAGATGACAAGTCATATAGTTTCCACAACTGACACTGCTACCACCACAAGTCATATTGTAAAAGAAATAAAATTACACAGTTCTACTGACAACTAGGCATGGACAAAACTTTTTGCCTCAAAAATAAGAAACTTTTCATGAAAAAAACTGATTTTCTCCTTTTTCCCACCTAGCTCATTTTGTTGGAATCAACGATAAGACTGAATTTCCCCCACCACATGGCATGTTTCCCCCACCACATGGCACGTTTCCACGGATGTCAGGTTCCTGCAGCATGCCATTCTGCATTTGTAAGATATAGCGAAAGCAGCACAATTTTGCAGTTAGTTAGGCTATTCAAATAAATAACAATCCCCAAGTTGTTTCCCATTTAGTGTATATGTAGCAAGTTTGTTTCTACAGCACAAATGCAGAACCTTACATTTATCTACATTAAATGTCATCTACCACTTTTCTGCCAATTCACTCAGTTTATCTAAATCCTTCTGCAGAGAAAAATCATGCAGCTCTGTATGTATTTCCTTATATAGCTTATATAGCAAAGATTGAGATGCTACTTTCAATTCCCACTTCTAGATCATTAATAAACAAATTAAAAAGCATTGGGCCCAGGACTGAACCCTGTGGAACCCCATTTATACCTTTAGACTAATTTGAAAAGGTTCCATTTACAACAATTCTTGGCTATCTATCATTTAACCAGTTCTCCCTCCATGTACAAATAACACCGCCCAAACTGAAGCCTTTTAATTTATGCAATATCCTGTTGTGAGGCACTGTATCAAAGGCTTTTGCATAATCCAAGTATACTACATCTCTAGCAATTCCCCTGTCCAAATTACTAATTACTCTTTCATAAAAAGCAAATAAATTAGTCTATTCTTCAAGAGACCATGCTGATTCCTACTAATAATATTGTTTGTCTTCACATAGTTCTGAACAGTGTGAGTTAGTAACCCTTTTAGAATCTTACCCACTATGGAACTCAAGCTCACAGGTCTATAATTTCCTGGTTTGGAGCTTGCTCCCTTTTTAAACAATGGAACTACATCAGCTTTCCTCCAATCACAGGGCACTATGCCTGATGAATGTGAATCAATAAATATTAAGTATAATGGTCTTGCTATTACTGAACTAAGTTCCTTAAGTACTCTTGGGTGTATACCGTCAGGTCCAGGTGGTTTATTCACCATAACCCTTTCCAGACTCTTTTGGACCTTGTCCTCAGTAAGCCATGTACATGATGGATGAAATTCTATCATTTTGTCTGAAGCAAAGAATGTATTTAGGGTGTAAGCCATAGCTTTATCCTCACTAATCAATTCACCTGTCTCAGTCCTAAGAGGACCAATATCAACCTTAACTTTTTTGTTATTAATATACTTGTAGAATTGTTTAGGGATTATCTTTCTCTCATTAGCAATATTTCTCTCATTTTCAATTTTAGCTAGCTTAATTTTATTTCTCATTTCCCTGCAAACTCCATTATTAAGCCACACTGGTTTCCCTTTACACCTCTTCTACTTATTCCCCAATGGTATATATTGACGTGTATACTTGTCTAAGGGCATTTTAAATACATTCCGTGATTCTTGTGCATTTTTAGCTTTGAAAATTACATCCCACTGAATATCCTTTAATACTTATTTTAGCTTTGTAAAATTAGCCTTTTTAAAATTTAATGCTTTAGTTAAACCCTTGCTGTTGGGTTTCTCATAACAAATTTCAAAGGATACCATATTGTGGTAACTGCTACCCAAATGCTCCCTTACTTTTACATTGTTTATCATGTCAGAATTGTTTGAGAGCACTAGGTCAAGCAAAGCCTCTTTTCTAGTTGGCTCCTCTACTAGTTGGGACATAAAAGTATCATTTATCATACTTAAAAATGATTTCCCTTTGTTGTGCCGGAAGTCATATTGCTCCAGTCAATTTCAGGATAGTCAAAATCTCCCATTAGAATTACCTTTGCTGATGTAGAACCCTTTTCCATTTGCAGTAAAAGTTGGACTTCCTCCAACTCCCCAATATTAGGTGGAACATCCGACTAATCTTACAATAATGACAACACAAACATGCACCAGCTGGTGGAGGACATGTTAACTTGCTTTGAGGAGGAAGGAATGCATTCTTCCTATTTTGCTGCATCCCCGCTTTAAGCATAACATTTCTGAATTTGTGCCATTGCCAAGGTGTGAGACACATTTCTCAGAGAAATCAGATCTTTTGAAAATATATAAAGTTATGCTTATATATCAATTGGGGGTTGCATTATGGAGGATGAGAGAGATAGGTAGGGCCAAAAAGCTAGAAGAAAGTATAGTTAAAAAAAGGTCAGTTCCTCATCTTCATCTAACCCCAAATGTGACACTCCCTCGGCTACTCTGCTCCATTCCTTATATTCATTTCCACATGTCTATTCCTATTGGACCAAAATCATTGCCTACATGACCAACAAGATAGGGAACCCCATCACACCTATGACACCAGCATTTTGGTTGGGAGTTTATGAATTTCCAACTGTGTTAACTAGACTTGTGAGATTTGTTTTAGCTAATTTTGGAATTTGGATGAATAAGGCGTATTTGGCATCTTTCAGACCTTCTGAAAGCCAAGGTCCGCCCACACAAAAAAATCAGAGTCCGAAACGGACCTAGTCCAAAATTTCAGTGTAAATTTTGGAACTTCGGATGGTGCTTTCCCATCTGAAACCATTACAATGTTGCTACATGCTACTAAAAATAGAGGGTACGGGGCTTTCCCGCCTGAAACTATTACAACGTTGCTACATACTGCTAAAAATAGATCTGGTAAAACAGGTGCTTTACAGTTCATGCAAAGTGTAAATATTTACCACATAAGGACACAAGCAATTTTGCCATTTTTGATATGTGTGTGTTTAACAATAATTCCTATCTTTCTCATTTATTGCACAAACACATATTATATACCATTTTTCTAAGGGCAGAAAGGGCTTTAATTTGATGTGACATATACATATATAAGTGTGTAGGGGTTTATAAAATACCCTTCCTGTCTCATTAGATATTTTATATTATTATTAATGTAGTTTAATGTATTTTTTTATTTTTATTTGTTTAATTTTAATTTTTTATTGAATATTTTTTTAATTCGGCTGAATAATTCAGACTATTGACGAATTTCGTCTGAGTCGAACAGGTCCGGTCCGAAATTCGGATCCTCCGAATTAAAAAAAAAAAATTGTCCGAAATCGAATTTTATCGAAATTTTTTGCTGTGCACAAGTCTAGTATTAACTAAAGCACAAAATATGCATCCTCACACTAAGGCTATCGCCACAGTCCCCACCCTATTCAAACACTGGACGCAGAGACTACTTCATTTTGTTAAGATTCATTGAACAGTATAACTCTCAAATAGGGACACACTGGGCAAACTATTCATATGACTGTGGGAGCCCTTCATTCTCACACTATCCAGATCGCAGCAGACCAAATCTTATAGCTGCTTCTGATATACTAGTTGGAGGAAGGAGAGGATTCACCATCAACAACATGTACAGCTATTGATGTTTATCAGGGGTGTCAATCTAACATTTGTGATGGTGGCACATCTATATGGGACTCGCTCTCATTGTATGGGTTGGTAACTGATAAAAAACAAACACTTTATAGTTCCTTCCTATCGTGTGTCAGAATACTTTCTACCATTCTTTATCAATTTCTGCCAAGAATGCTCTCATACTCTCTATGGCACCACCAGCTCCACTACTACCCATAACAACTCATGACCACCACCAGTCTCTTGGTGCTCTTTAGTATTACTTGCGGATGACAAATGTGACAGAGGGTCTACTTGTTACCTCATAAAACCAGCTTACAGCAGCAGCTGGCACATACAGCTGAACTGTCTTGCTGCTTCTACTAGTACTCAGTGACCCCCTTTTTATTATGCTTCCTCAGAACCCTGGGGAAGATGGTGGTGGCCTGGGGTTCATTTGGACAGGAGGAAGAGGGCTCCTTTCACTGCTGCTGCTGCTGCTCCAGCTACACCTGTTGCTAGATTCCTTTGCCTTTGATTCAGGCGCAGCATTAGCCCTCCACCTTCTCCTGCTGCCCATACTGTGCAAGCAAGGACAACAAAATAAATGTAAATTTATAAAATTGCTCACACTTTCTACTAGCTACCTGTCTGTTGTAGAATATGCTTCATGGCAGGAAGTTCTGAGTTTTTATTAAATGACACCACTGAAAACAGGCAGAATATGGAACTGTTCATCAAATCTTATAGGTACACTTGCACACAGTTTGTTAAGGAACTCCTCGGGTAGGTTGTTCCAAACATCTCAGATTACTAAGTATAGTTCTTCTGTAGATTAAGGCAGTCTCAGTTGCTTATCTCTCTTCATGTAATCCCAGACAGACACGATGATTTTGAGATCAGGGCTCTGTGTGAGCCATACCATCACTTCCAGGACTCCTTGTTCTTCTTTACACTGAAGATAGTTCTTAATGAGTTTGGCTGTATGTTTGGTCATTGTCATGCTGCAGAATAAATTTGGGGCCAATCTGATGCTTCCCTGATAGTATTGCATGATGGATAAGTATCTGCCTGTACTTCTCAGCATTGAGAATACAATTAATTCTGACCAAATACCCAACTCCATTTGCAGAAATGCGGCCCCAGACTTGCAAGGAACCTCCACCATGCTTCACTGTTGCCTGCAAACACTCATTCTTGTACCACTGTCAAGCCCTTCGGCAAACAAACTGCCATCTGTTATAGCCAAATGTTTCAAATTTTGTCTCATCAGTCCATAGCATCTGCTGCCATTTTTCTGCACCACAGTTCCTGTGTTTTTGTACATAGTTGAGTTGCTTGGCCTTTTTTTCCATGTAGGAGGTATGGCTTTTTGTCCTCAAGACTTCCATGAAGATCACTTCTGATCAGACTTCTCCGGGCAGAAGATGGATGTTCCAGGATCCCACTGTTTTCTGCCAATTCTGAGCTGATGTGCCTGCTGGACAACTTCCAATTGCAAAGGGAAGTAAGCATGATGTGCGTTTCATCTGCTACACTTAGATTCCTTTGCCGACTCCTGTGTCTATGTTCCTCAACGTTGCCTGTTTCTTTGTGGTTCTTCAAAAGAGCTTGAACAGCACATCTGGAAATCCCTGTGTGCCTCAAAATTTCTGCCTGGGAAAGACCTTGCCTTGTGTCTTGTTGCTGTTCTCAGTCTTGCCATGATGTTTGACTTTTGACTAGTGATGAGCGAGCATGCTCGGCCGAAGCTCGGTTCGGCTCGAGCATGGCTCTGCTCGGCACATGGCGGTACTCGTACGAGTACCGCATGTGCTCGCCCGCCTTGTTCGGGTCTCCTCCCCGCACGTTTCGCAGCTGCTGCGCAGCCAATAAACGTGCGGGGAGGCTCTGACATCAGTGTAATGCCAGCAGCCATGTTGGCTGCTGGCATTACACTGATTGGCTGGCCAGAACCCGTGATCGGGTGCTGTATAGCACCCGACGCGCGAGTTCGGCTCATTCTTAGCCAGGGAGAGATGCGCTTAGGCAGGGAAAGTCAGTGTAGGGAGAATAAAATTGTTGAAACTCTTTCAAGACCCAAAAGTCCTTTTTAGGACTGTTGTGTGTGGGGGCAGCATTTATATTTTGTTTGGGGGGGCACAATTTCCTTTTTTTTGTGGGGGGGATATTTGTAAGGTGACATATAATACTAGATGCACAGGAAGTCAGTGTAGGGAGAATAAAATTGTTGAAACTCTTTCAAGACCCAAAAGTCCTTTTTAGGACTGTTGTGTGTGGGGGCAGCATTTAATTTTTTTTGGGGCTGGCAGAATTTCATTTTTTTGTGGGGGGGGACATGTTCTAAGGTGACATTGTACTAGGTGCACAGGGACAAATATTTCACAGTGCAGTGACAAGCTGACATATTCTGTTAGGTGCACAGGGCCAATGATTTTACAACGCAGCGACAAAAAGGGCCATTTTAAACGTGTGCCTAGCCATAGATTATTGTCACATTCTGTTTAGTGTGCAAATTCACAAATTAACGTCACATATTCCATTCACTGTGCCTAGCTGCAGATTAGCGTCACATTCTGTTTCGTGTGCCTAGCCGCAGATTAGCGTCACATTCTGTTTCGTGTGCCTAGCCGCAGATTAGCGTCACATATTGTTTAGTGTGCCTAGCCGCAGATTAACGTCACATATTGTTTAGTGTGCCTAGCCGCAGATTAGCGTCACATATTGTTTAGTGTGCCTAGCCGCAGATTAACGTCACATATTGTTTAGTGTGCCTAGCCGCAGATTAGCGTCACATATTGTTTAGTGCGCCTAGCCGCAGATTAGCGTCACATTCTGTTTCGTGTGTCTAGCCGCAGATTAGCGTCACATTCTGTTTCGTGTGCCTAGCCGCAGATTACCGGCATATATTCCGTTTAATATGAAGAAGGCGGGTAAAAAGGGACGGGGAAGTGGACGTGATCCTGATAGTTCAGGGCGCGGGTCAGGACGCGTAGAAACTGTGCCTGGTGCCAGAGCACAAGAAAGAAAGACATCCACCATACCTAGCTTCATGTCTCAGTTTACAGGGTGTCACAGGACATCACTCTCGAGGTCAGACCACTGCGAACAGGTGGTCGGTTGGATTTCAGCTGATACTGCTTCCAGTCGGTTAAGCACCACCCTGTCTTCCACCAAGTCCACTCTCAGTAGCCAAGAGTCTGGTCAACATAATCCTCACTCTGATCATCCTTCCTCCCACCATAGAGGGTCTGGCCAAAGAAGTGATCCCACACTGGGATATAGTGAGGAGCTCTTCTCATCACCAATCCTTGATTTGAACCTCTCTCCAAGCACGCTTGCAGAGGAACATGAGATCTTGTGCCCTGATGCACAACCTCTAGAGGGTACCCAATCACAAGAAGATGACAGAGGGGAACGGCGTTTAAGGTCAAAGGAAGTGGATGATGATGATGAGACACAGTTGCCATCAAATCAACCACAATTACTGTCTCAAGACCTTGATGAGGAGGATGATACACAGTTGTCAATGAATGAGGATGTGGTGGGATCAAGAAATGAGGAGGATTATCAGAGTGAGGAAGTGGAGGAGGACTTGGTGGACGATGAGGTCACTGACCCCACCTGGGAAGGTGGAAAGCCGAGCGATGACAGCAGTCCTGAGGGTGAGCCATCTGCAGCACCGCAACAGGCTGGAAGAAGCAGTGGTGTGGCTAAAGAAAGAAGGTGGACCGCACCAAACCGGCCCGCAAATGTTCCACGGAGCACCCCCTTGCGTAAATCTCCCTTCCCAAGGGCTAGGTGTTCCGCGGTATGGCGTTTTTTTAAGGAAAGTGCGGACAACAAAAGAATTGTAGTTTGCAACCTGTGCCACACCAGAATGAGCCGAGGCATGAACACTAGCAACCTCACCACCACCAGCATGATCCGACACATGGCATCCAAGCACCGTAATAAGTGGGAGGAACGCCCGGATCGCCAATCTGTGTCTGCAGGCCACACCACTGCCTCCTCTTCCCCTGTTTTCGGAGCCGGCCAATCGCCTGTCGAAGGTGCAGGCCCGCATACCTCCCGCCCTGCACCTGTACCATCTGAAGCACCATCAGCGACCACATCCACTTCCCTGTCCCAGCGCAGCGTACAAATGTCGTTACCCCAGGCACTTGAGCGCAAGCAAAAATACCCAGCCACCCACCCACAGGCCATAGCACTAACCTCACACCTTTCCAAATTACTGGCCATCGAAATACTGCCATTTAGGCTTGTGGACACTGAGTCCTTCCGCAGCCTGATGGCAGCAGCTGTCCCTCGGTACGCAGTCCCCAGCCGCCACTACTTTTCCCGGTGTGCCGTCCCCGCCTTACACCACCATGTGTCCCTTAACATCACCCGTGCCCTGACCAACGCAGTTACTGGGAAGGTCCACTTAACGACTGACACATGGACAAGTGCTTGTGGCCAGGGAAGCTACATTTCCCTGATGGCACACTGGGTGAATGTCGTGGAGGCTGGGAGCGACTCGGACCCTGGGATGGCACAGGTGCTACCCACGCCGAGGATTGCGGGCCCTACCTCCATCAGGGTTTCCGCCAGCACCTACGTTATTGGCTCCTCCTCCTCCGTTTCCACCTCCGAATTCTCTGCACGCAGCGCCACTCACCCATCAGCCGGTAGCTGGAAGCAGTGTAGCACTGCAGTGGGGAAGCGTCAACAGGCCGTGCTGAAGCTGATCTGCCTTGGGGACAAACAGCACACGGCCTCAGAGCTGTTGCAGGGGATTAGTCACCAGACCGAGCAGTGGCTCTCGCCACTCAACCTGCAACCAGGCATGGTTGTGTGTGATAATGGGCGTAACTTGGTGGCGGCTTTGGAGCTCGGCAAGCTCACACACGTACCATGCCTAGTGCATGTATTTAATTTAGTGGTTCAGCGATTTCTAAAAACCTACCCCAATTTGCATGATCTCTTGACCAAGGTGCGCCGCGTGTGTGCACATTTCCGTAAGTCATCTACAGCTTCAGCCGGCCTGTTGACGCTGCAGCAGCGCTTACAATTGCCAGCTCACCGGCTGCTGTGTGACGTGAGCACGTGCTGGAACTCCACCTTCCACATGTTGGCCCGGCTTTGTGAGCAGCAGAGGGCAGTAGTGGAGTACCAGCTGTTACACGGTCGTCGCCTCTCCGTTCAACTTCCTCTAATCAGAAGTGAGGAGTGGGAATGGATGTCAGACCTCTGTGAGGTTTTATGCAATTTTGAGGAATCGACACAGATGGTGAGCGGCGATAACGCTATTATCAGTGTAACCATCCCACTTCTGTGTCTACTGAAACGCTCGCTGCTCACAATTAAAACCGACGCTTTGCATGTGGAAGAGGTGGAAATGGGGGAGGAAGAGCTTACACAAGGTGATAGCCAGAGCACCCTCACTTCGTCTTCTCAGCGACAATTGGAGGAGGCGGAGGAGGAGGAGGAAGACACGGTTGCCTCCGCTACAGAGGGTAGCCATGGAACTTTATTTCCATCTCTTCAGCGTGGGTGGGCAGAAGAGGAGGAAGAGGATGAGGAGATTGAGAGTCATCCTCCTGGTGAGGACAGCAAAATCTTGCCTGTTGGTACTCTAGCACACATGGCTGACTTTATGTTAGGCTGCCTTTCCCGTGACCCACGCGTTATACGCATTTTAGACAACACGGATTACTGGGTGTTCACCCTTCTGGACCCCCGCTACAAAGAGAATTTCTCATCTCTCATTCCTCCGGTGGAGAGGACAAGCAAAATGGTGCAATACCAGAAGGTTCTTGTCGAAAAATTGCTCCAAAATTTTCCATCTGACAACGCTGGCGGCAGAGTACGTGCTACCTTGGCCAACCGAGAAGGGGAGAAAAGGGGAGCACACAGCAGTTCCGACAAAGGCAGGGCAACACTCTCCAAGGCGTGGGACACCTTCATGACACCCCGCCAGCACCCTCACCCTGATGCGCAGCCTAGTGTCACAAGGAGGGAAAAGTTTTGGAAGATGGTGAAGGAGTACGTAGCAGACCGTGTCAGCGTCCTCACTGATCCCTCTGTGCCTTACAACTACTGGGTGTCCAAGCTGGACACGTGGTATGAACTGGCACTCTACGCCTTGGAGGTGCTGGCCTGCCCTGCCGCCAGCGTTCTGTCTGAGAGGGTATTTAGTGCTGCTGGTGGCATCATAACAGATAAGCGTATCCGCCTTTCCACCGAAAATGCTGATAGGTTGACACTTATAAAAATGAACAAGGCCTGGATTTCCCCTGACTTCTCCACTCCACTGGAGGAAAGCCCCGGGTGAACATAAAGTCACTTTAGATATGTTATTTACAATGATGGGAATACTCTGTATTACCATTCACCCCTTCCACTCAAAAAACGGGTATATGGTTGACTCTTAATCTTCTCATCCTCCTCCTCCTCTTCCATATGCCCTGTGATATAATTTTTATATAGGGCCAGCTCACCAGCGGGCCCTGTGATATAATTTTTATATAAGGCCAGCTCACCAGCGGGCCCTGTTTGACAATGTTTGTATAGGTCAGCTCACCAGCGGGCCTTCTCATATAATGTTTTATTGGGTCAGCTCTCTAGCGGGCCCTCTCATATAATGTTTTATAGCGTCAGCTCACTAGCGGGCCTTCGCATATAATGTTTAGGATGGTCAGCTCCGCAGCAGACCCTCACCCATAATGTTTTAGATGGTCGGCTCAGCAGCAGACCCTCATTCCTAATGTTTTAGATGGTCAGCTTAGCGGCATGCCCTCGCCCCTAATGTTTTAGAGGGTCACCAGCAGGCCATTAATCCTAATTTTTCAAGGGTGTGTATGATGCCCTCCTTTATGTGTAATAAAGGGTGTATTGGAGTGACATTTCAGTCTAATTTTTGGCAGCCCTTTCACTTAGTGCATAGGCTTTATGAGTGTTGGACCACTACCTGAACTATTGTACCACAATGTGAATGAGGCCCTCCATTTTGTGATATACAGGTTGTATCGGAGTGCCTCAGGTCCTCCCATTGAATTAAATAGGGCTGGGGTGTTCGACAGAGCAGAAGGTAGTTCTTGGCTTCATCCACTAAGTCACTTCGTCACTTTTACTCAATGGATCAGACCCCACTGTTCCGACTATAAATTTTGGACTTAACAAGGTCAAACGGACATGTTGTAAAACCTGTGGTAGCTGCGGCCTCCGTTCCTGAATGCTGTACCTTACCCGGGCCATAACCACGTTGAACACCTGCTTTACGCTGCGCACGTTTCCCTCTTAATCATGGCCCCAGTTCCGAAAAATTTATGAAATTTTTGGCAGAATTTGCAGATGATATACAAGTAAATATACAGCAAATACTGTTTGGTAACAATTTTTCGCCTAAAATCGTTTTTATCTTCCTTTTTGTGTGTTTTACGGTCAGTCTGTAAAAATGGCGTACTACGGGCGAAACATTGTTCCCAGCAGCGACGCTGGAGTCCAAGATGCATCCAGACATCCTCCCTATGCTGTCCCTGAACCATTTCTGTGGTGTTTCCATCATTTTCTGACCTTTTCCTATGAACCAGGCACCCTCCCCTCATCAGAGCAGGGGGTGCCTGGTGTAATGCTCGAGTCCTCCCATTGACTTCAATGGGGCTCGGGTGCTCGGCCGAGCACTCGAGCCTCCGGGGGCGCTCGGCCAGAGCACCCGAACATCGGGGTGCTCGATCATCACTACTTTTGACATTAACTGTCTTCAGCAACCTCACCTTGTTAGTTGAGTTTAGCTATTCCTCACCTAGTTTTATTCGATCTACACAGCTGTTTCTTTCAGTTAATGATTGTGTTTCAACCCACATATTAAACTGATGAGCACCTGTTTGGTATAATTGTTTAATCATACACCTGATGATATGCCTACAAAATCCCTGACTTTGTGCAAGTGTACCTAGAAGAATTGCTTCTACTCTGAAGGCAAAAGTGGTCACCCCAAATATTAATTTGATGTTGATTTTTTTCTTCTGTTTACTCATTATGCATTTTGTTAATTTATAAAAATAAATGATCAATGTCTATTTTTGAAAGCATTCTTACTTTACTGCATTTTTTCACACCTGCCAAAGACTTTTGCACAGTATTATATGTATATTGAAAAGTGTTCTCTGGAGAAGACCTTGTAAAGTCTATGATTATGATTAAACTTGCAGGATATTTCATCTGTGTTGTTTTGATGGAAATGTAAGAATGGTTACCAGAATGTATCAGCCCTGGCCCGGGAGCTCTTTGACTCAAAAACAAATAATGTGACATGCCCTCTGAAGGTCCATTTTTAGTCTAAAATAGGTGGATGCTCTAGTGGATAAAATTGAGAAGTAGAAAATGGATTGTCCTTAGGATGGAGCATTTAATCCTTATAAAGCCTTTTTTATAATTTCAAGAGATCAAAAAATACTATAAACACAGAAGAACCTCTACAAGTGCCAGTTCCAGCCCTAACTAAATCAATGGGAAGTTTTACCCCCAAGGATGCATTGGTTTGCCCAGAAATACTACACTTTCATTTTGAACATATGATCTTTAAAGTTGAATAGGTGGTATAGTTGAATAGCAATAGGTGGTTCAAAATGTATTTAACAGAAGGACATACCTAGGTAGGTGCCCTTTAAACAGCAGTCATTTGTAGCTATATACTTTTTCTTTGATCATTGTTGTTGTAGTCTACATCTTCTTTATGGTAAACAAAAGATGACAGACCTGTGAAAACCTTGCAAGTATTTTGAAGCCCGTTGTTTTTTTGTGAGTTGACCACTAAAGTCAGGCTTCAACAGAGATCACTATCTACATGAAACACAATGAAAAAAAATCTATCTATCTATCTAGTGATGGAAGCTAGGCAATGGCACTCCTACAAATAAACAACACTATTGTATATATATATATATGGGTGCACATCCCATAAAAAGTAAACATAATGTACTCAGCCTGGGCCAGAGCAGCGAAACGGCACACAGGCAACAAAGATTGAATGAAGAAGTTTAATCACATAAATAATTCCATAAGTCCAAACGTTTTCGGTCCCCTCAGAGGACCTTCATCATTGCCCTGATGAAGGTCCTGTGAGGGGACTGAGAACATTTGGACTTATGGAATTATTTATATGATTAAACTTCTTCATTCAATCCTAGTTGTTGGTGTGCCGTTTTTCTGCTCTGGCCCAGGCTGAGTACATTGTATATATATATATATATATATATATATATAAATATATATATATATATATACTAGCAATGTGGGACGGCATTGCCCGTCAGGATATCTAGGAAATTAATGCACACACATGGATGCAAGACAAACACACACAGAGACACACACGCAAATGCATACGCATGCACTGAGATGCATAAAGATCGACACAGTCATACACACATACATACAATGCACAACATGCAGACACATAGAGTATGATACAGACATGCAACACACAGTGAGGAACACACAGGCACACACAGAGACACACACACAGAAGTGAGTCAGAAGGGGGTGACTTATGTGTCATTGTAATGAGTGTGTGTTTGTACTTATGCCTCCACTGTGGCATTCATTCATATAGTTGAAATGCATGTGGTAATTGCACATACTATGGTGGAAGGTGGACCATGCTGGCTCCCGGGGTGTGAGTGAGTGTGTTTGAATGAGTGGCATTCATTCATGTAGCTGAAATGCATGTGGTAATTATACTTTGGTAGAAGGTGGATTGTGCTGGCTCCCGGGGTGTGAGTGAATGTGAGTGAGACTTTGGTGGAAGGTGGATCGTGCTGGCTCCTGGGGTGTGATTAAGTGAGTGCGTGTGAGTGCGAGAGTGAGTGATTGAGTGTGAGTGATTGCGTGAGTGATTGTGTGAGTGTGTTAGTGTGTATGAGTGTGTGTGAGTGTGTATGATTGTGTGAGAGAGTGTGAGTGAGAGAGAGTGTGAGTGAGAGAGTGTGAGTGTTATTGAATGTGTGAGTGAGTGTGTGTGATTGAGTGCGTGAGTGTGTGAGATTGTGAGAGAGTGTGAAAGAGAGTGTGAGTGAGAGAGTGTGAGTGTGTGATTGAGTGTGAGTGAATGTGTGAGTGAGAGTGTGTGAGTGCGAAAGTGTCAGTGTGTGAATTATTGTGAGTGTGTGTGATTGAGTGTGTGTGAGTGTGTGATTCAGTGTGTGTGTGTGATTGAGTGTGAGTGTGTGTGATTGAGTGTGAGTGTGTGTGAGTGAGAGTGTGAGAGAGTGTGAAAGAGAGTGTGAGTGAGTGTAAGTGAGAGAATGTGTGTGATTGAGTGTGAGTGAATGTGTGAGTGAAAGCGTGAGTGTGAAAGTGTCAGTGTGCGAATTATTGTGAGTGTGTATAATTGAGTGTGTGTGAGTGTGTGATTCAGTGTGTGAGAGTGTGAGTGTGTGTGATTGAGTGAGAGTGTGTGTAATTGAGTGTGTGAGTGAGAGTGTGAGTGTGAGAGAGTGTGAAAGAGAGTGTGAGTGAGTGTGAGTGTGTGTGATTGAGTGTGAGTGAATGTGTGAGTGAGAGCGTGTGAGTGTGAAAGTGTCAGTGTGTGAATTATTGTTAGTGTGTATAATTGAGTGTGTGAGTGTGTGATTCAGTGTGTGAGTGAGAGTGTGAGTGTGTGTGATTGAGTGTGAGTGTGTGTGAGTGAGTGTGCGTGAGTGAGTGTGTGTGTGAGTGTGTGTGAGTGAATGTGTGAGTGAGTGTGTGAGAGAGTGTGTGAGTGAGAGAGTGTGAGTGTGTTTGAGTGTGTGAGTAAGAGTGTGTGAGAGTGAGTGTGTGTGATTAAGTGTGAGTGAATGTGGGAGTGAGAGCGTGTGAGTGAGAGTCAGTGTGTGAATTATTGTGAGTGTGTATGATTGAGTGTGTATGAGTGTGTGTGAGAGTGTGAGTGACAATTTGAGTGTGTGTGTGTTTTTTTTGTCTGATGTGTTTGTGTCTGTGGTATAGGAGCGAGTGGCAGCCATTTTGTTTTTTCAGTTACTTGGATAGTGGTGGGTGGGCTGGATAGTGGGGGCAGGCCAACTCCCTGCATGATTTAAATCACTCCTCCATTGAATCACCCAGTGGAAGCAGTAACTCCTCCTTACTTAACCCTTTGAGTGACAGAGGGGTACGCAACGCATTGCAAAGGTTAAGTTATGGTAACATAGCAATATAACACACGGTGGCTCCAGGGATGGCCTTAACATGGGTCCCAGGGGGTCCATGGACCCAGGCGGCACTTTGACTGGGGCAGCAATTTGCCGCCCCCTGTATGTCAGCCAGCCGCCAGGTCTGTGTCCACACGGCACAGGACAAAGAGTTTTGACTCCCTCCTGCGAGCGGCATGCCTGCTGTGACAGTAATTAGTGTGGCTCAGCCTCAGTCTGTCAACCTGACTGAGGCTGAGCCAGACTAATCACTGTCACAGCAGGCGCACTTGGCAGGGTGTCTCCTGCAAAAAAAAAAAAAAAAGCTTGCCGGCAGAGGCGCTGACGTAACAGCCACTCTGCGGGCAGGCTGTCAGCTTGCGCACAGACATCCTCCCATGTTGCCTGTCTCGCTTCCCACGCTGTACTGAGGTCAGAGCGCCGGGACTCACGTGACCTGCCGGCTCTCAGACATCAGACCACATGGGGAGTGCGAGAGGCAGCATGGGAGGATCAAGCTGCCTGCCATTAGACACCAGGGAGCTGGACAACTGTGGGTGCTGGCGGGGGTAAGTCCTGGGTGGACAGTGGGGCATGTCCTGGGGTGCTGGGGTAAGTCCTGGGTGGACATGTCCTGGGGTGCTGGGGTACGTCCTGGGTGGGCAATGGGGCATGTCCTGGGGTGCTGGGGTAATTCCTGGGTGGGCAATGGGGCATGTCCTGGAGTGCTGGGGTAAGTCCTGTGTGGGCATGTCCTGGGGTGCTGGGGTACGTTCTAGGTGGGCAGTGGGGCATGTGCTGGGGTAAGTCCTGCGTGGGCAGTGGAGCATGTCCTGGGGTGCTGGGGTAAGTCCTGGATGGGCAATAGGGCATGTTCTGGGGTGCTGAGTTAAGTCCTGGGTGGGCATTGGGGCATGTCCTGGGGTGCTGGGGTAAGACATGGGTGGGCAATGGGGCATGTCCTGGGGTGCTGGGTTAAGTACCGGATGGGCAATGGGGCATGTTCTGCGGTGCTGAGGTAAGTCCTGGGTCAGCAATATGGGTGCTGGGGCATGTTTTAATGGGCATCTGGCAGTGGCATATTTAATGGGCAAACTGGTTGTGGCATATGGAGGGAGAAGAGAGACAGACAGAGGATGGAAGAGGAGAGAGACAGACAGACATGGAGGAGACAAAAGAGGAGAAGATACATGGCAAAGAGACACATGGGTAGAGGAGATACACATGTATGACATGGTGAAGAGAGAGACAGACATGGGTGGGATGGAGGGAGGGAGGGAGAGAGAGACAGACATGGGTGGCATGGAGGGGGAGAGAGAGAGACATGGGTGGCATGGAGGGAGAGAGAGAGACATGGGTGGCATGGAGAGAGAGAGAGAGAGAGAGAGAGAGAAACATGGGTGGCATGGAGGGGGAGAGAGACATGGGTGGCATGGAGGGAGAGAGAGAGAGAGAGACATGGGTGGCATGGAGGGAGGGAGAGAGAGACGTGGGTGGCATGGAGGGAGGGAGAGAGAGACATGGGTGGCATGGAGGGAGAGACATGGTGGAGACAGACAGATGGTATTTTAAAACTGTCCATTTTTTTTTTGCAATTGCAGCAGTGTTAGATAGCAATGTTTCACATAAGACACCACTTTAACCCTTTCATAACCAGGGATGTCTGCTCCTGTACGGTTAGATTTTATAACCCTTTGAATACAGGAGCAGACATCCCTGGTTATGAAAGGGTTAAAGTGATGTCCTATGTGAAACATTGCTATCTAACACTGCTGCAATTGCAAAAAAAATGGACAGTTTTAAAATATCATCTAAAATGTGCAGTTCTTCCATTTGTCTTCACATTATACTAACTGCACATGGAATGTAACCAGGGGAGTTGGTTGGCTTTGAAAGACCTAGGGCTTAACCCTTAGTGTGCCAGAGGGGTATGCAGCTCATTGCAATACACTGCATACCCCTGCATTCAAAGGGTTACATTTGCTTAGAGCAGCCATATGGGCATGTTTTGGTGGGTGTAGTTTGGGGGGGCAGCATTTCATCCTTGGACCCTGGCAGCACAATGTGTTGGGCCTGCCCTGGGTGGCTCTTCAGTTGAGGCAGCATAGCAATATGCTGAGGGAACAAATAGAAAGTGGTGTTTGAGGCCTGACCTCTGTAACATACAGCAAGGCATCTCTCTCCCTTTAAGGAGAAAGGGTGGGAATCAGGAAGCAGGAAGTGGAGGAGTGACAGTTGAAAACAGTTAGTGAGGTGACTGAAGAGATGAAAAGCGTTAAATAAAAAAGAGTTGCTATTAAATTTATCCCTGAGTGTTTGTATTTTATGGAAACATTACACCCTCCTACTGAAACAGAGTGTATAGAGGGTTGCAATTATCTGTGGGAGGTGAAACAGTGTGTTTGTGGGGTCATGATCCTGAGTGAGAGTGTGTGTGTGGACCAGGAGAAGTTATTGATATCCCCTACTTCAGGAGCGAGTGGCAGCTATATTTTTTTTTGTCAGTTGGATAGTGGTGGATGGGCTGGAGGGGGTGGGCCAACTCCCTGTATGATAAACATGCCCCCATTTAATCACCCAATGGGAGCAGTAAAGTCCACATTGAATCACCCAATGGGAGTTGTGTCTCCCAATGAGACATAAATTATGTAATGAGACATTCTGTTCAATGCGAGTTTCTTTTCTGGGGAAACATAAATTATGTTCTGTGTGTGGGGTGCCATAAATTATGCAATGAGGCTTATTCTTTTATATATATAGAAGAAGATATATATATACTAAGTGTAGATGAAAGCACCCTCTCTTTAAATATGATCTTATGCCCAGGTGCACATTCCCCAAATTGAACTAATATGTAGAGAATGAAGGGCAGCACCCGTGGGACTTCTTCAAATCGCTTTATTATATCAATCTATATATATATTGTATGGAGTGGGTTTTTAATTTAGAGTGGTTGAATCTTTGCTGCCAAGGGGAAAGCAATACATTGCTACATTGCTAACTGGGTTGGTTAAGACCAGTTCAGTGCATTTTCCTGGGTACAATGAAAACAAAATACACACTGAACCTGATTTAATAAGAACAGGATACATTCTGAAAAAAGTATGTGCATTATAGGTGACCTATAAAGATTGCCACAATGCTAATTGAAGAATATGTGGGTGTACTCACCTTAGATATTAGATAGGTCTCCAGAACATTGCAAATAAATGTAACATTCATGGGGTAAAGGTCCTATTTAAAAAGGAATTGTTATTGCCCCTGTGGTACAATTGATTTGCTCCTGAATTTACATAGTTCTTCTTCTTACAGTCTTCACATTAATTTTCATTTTATCCAATGCTATGGCCAAATGGTTGGAATGCTGCAAAGTGCAATTGCATGTAATTGAGTCACTAGTAACCACTGTGCTCCTGTTTCCTTCTATGAACTGGTGTAGACCATACCTCCCAATTGTCCCTCTTTAAGAGGGACAGTCCCTCTATTAGACCCAAATCCCTCTGTCCCTCTTTCCCACCCTGATGTCCCTCTTTATTGCTCTACATCAATAAAACTCACATTAAAATATGTTTAAACATCAGTATATGTGTTTATAAAGTACTCTGTGTAAATAAAACGTTGGTCTTATTAGAAATCATTTATTAGGTTACACAAGGAGGTGTCAATAGGTAGTGAAATAGCCTGAAAATTATTGGTAATGCCCTGCCCACCAGCCACGCCCACAGCAACACCCCCTAAAACATAAGTGTCCCTCTTTGGCAATCTGAATGTTGGGAGGTATGGTAGACTTTGCTCCCTAGTACATAAGGTTGGCTGCAAAACTCTATTAAGGCAAATATATTTTTTCTTCATTATGTATGCAATAGTAAATTTGGCCTGTTATCATGATATGCATATTTTAAATGGGTCTGATTTGCTGTCAGAGCACTTATAACAATCTGATGTAGCAACCCTAAAGCAAAATACAGGATAATGACATAAAATAAGAGTTTGATCAGAGACACAAAATGCCAAATGAAGTTATTGAGGTTAAAAAAAGAGACATCAAATCCCAAGTTAAGTAAGGAAAGCAGCTTATAAGAATGCACTCTTGGCAACAAACTATAGCAACAGTGCAACACCTTAGTAACAATCTACAGCCAAGCCCAGTCTGCAGGATCCAGTGTTTTCAATTAATAATGAGCAGTATTTACAGAGCAATTAGAGAATAGAAGGTAAACAACATTACTGGTCAAAGACTGAAAAGGAATAGGTACTGAAAGCAAAGTAAATCTCACCTAGGTGATTACTAATGTTGTGCTTCCAGTACTAATGTTGAGAAGAGGATGGAAACAGAGTTTTTCATCTCAGGAAAAAAACCCACACTCATTCTTCAACATTTTACTTGTGTAACTCTGACTTACATGTAAGCTACTGTTCAGCATATACAGTGTCCTGGATGTGTATTGATAATTATAAATGGTATCTTGAATCCACGTAACCAAAGAAAAGAAAAAAAACTTGGTAAGAGAAAATATTGTTATATTTCATATAAGACCTGTGGATTTTATGATAAAAGTCATCTAGTTCTGCTCTTTCTTCTTTTAGAATGAACAGAGAGATGTTTATAACAGTTCTTTATGGAGGTAAGTGTATATCTTTTTTCAAACCTTTGGTTTATAGACTATGAGGTGGAATTTATCTCACTAGAGCAGGAGCCAGTCAGGCATTTAAAAATCTTGGTATGGGTAGAGAGAAATCACATTCTATTTCTGATGGGTTGTCAGGCCCTCAGAATCTTAACCTATGCATGCCTCTCAAACTGGCACACCATCAATAGTCTTGAGCCAGTGAAATGTATTATTATAGGGGTTCTAAACATATTTGCTCCATACAGCAGTCCAGGAAATCAATATATTCATTGTACTATTGTACTGTGTATATTGTAATTACTGAACTCTCTTTTACTTTGACTTTAGTTCTCATTCATTTCCTCACAAAGAAGAATACATTTCATAAAGGGAAATGCTATAAAGATTCAGTAGTCTGAACTTTTAGAAACATTTTGTGTGTGTGTATATATATATATATATATATATATATATATATATATATATATATATATGGGTAGCTTGACCCTGCATCCCCAGTAGACACACCTAAGGGTGGCAATAGGGAGTGTTTATGTAAATTCCTCCTCACGGTATGGCTGGGGGGTGGGTCCCCTTCCCAAGTCACTGCAAGACAGTCCTCACTCTGTCTTGCCTATTCCCCTCCACCCACATACACACAAAAAAACAATGCACACAAAAACACACATATGTCCACTACATATTAACCCTTTGAGTGCCAGATTGTTGCACAAGACATGGATCCTTTCTGCTCTAGGTAACTCTATACCCTTCAATGTCTTCTCATGTCCTTTCCATACCCCCCCTCTTTTCAATGCACCCCCACCTCCATTCCTTGTCTTCAACCTCTGACACAGTGATAATGATGTGACCTCTTGTGTTAATTAAAGTTATGTGCTGCTGATCTCTCTGCTTCATGCTGTCACTTGTCCACCCGCAGGGAGGCCGTGCTTCTATGAAGAAGTAAGTAGCAACCTAGATAATGGGATAAAAGGGGTGAAGTAGCAGTAGATATAGTATAGTAGTATATCTGGATTTTGCAAAAGGCATTGCAATGCAGGAAGTTAGTCTATAAAATATGGAAATTGGGGCTAGGAGATACCCTTCATCATTGGAATAGCTCTACGTTCAGTGCTTAGTCCACTGCTTTTTAACATTTTTGTAAATTACCTGGAAATAGGTATAGAAAGCAAATTTCCAATATTTGTAATAAATTCAGAGCAGGATGTTTAGTCTTTTCAGAAGGATTCACCTAACATGGCAAATTGGGCAAACACATGGAATGTGAGATTTAATAAAGGAAAGTGAAAATGTATGCATTTGGGATGAAAAATAAGCATACTTTTTTATTATGGGAACATTCTAGGAGACTCAGTAGAAAGACTGGAGAGTAATTGTAACTGTAAACTTGACAACAGTTATCAGTGTCAAACTTCAGAAGAAAAATCAAACAAAACACTATTCTGTATCCTGCATAAAAAGGGGTATTGAAGCAAGAGTGGATAACATAATTTTTCCACTGCAGAAGACCTCACCTGGAATATGCAGTGCAGTTTTGGGCACCAGTTTCAAGGAGGATAGTTTAGAATTGAAGTGAGTTAGGGGGAAAAACCAAAATGAATTAAAGGAATTAAAGTGTGAAAACTATCTAGCCAAAATTTACTATGGCGAAAAGACTCCTAAAACAAGATCTTGTTACAATGTAAAAGGAAATTCAAGGTCAAAGTAAGGAAGGATCTCTCTAGTTAACTTTTCATTCCAAGGCCTGATCAAATAACTAGTTAGTCCAGCGGTGTAGATGCAACATGAATGAGTATCACATTATGATATAATATACACACTTCCTGTCACTTGGCACCAACTTCTTTTTCAGTCTCCTGGATGCTGTCAGTGGCTAATATCACATAAATCAAATCATTTGCAGCCCTCACAGGCCATACAGTCTTCATTCTGTTTTGTGTAGGGCAGAATCAACATTCCGGTCCCAGTTTTGGACCTTTGTCAAGATAAATTCATAACATAAGATAAACTTACTGCCTCTGTGCTACCAGAAGTGCAGGACCAGAAGTGAGGTATCTGAAGATGCTGCACAAAGCAATAACCCCAGCTAATCTAATAACATTCTTGTGACATTTAGTGGGCATAAAGAATACATAAAGTAGGAACAGTATATTATAACCCCATTGCCTCCTGCAAATTTGCCAGGGCATATTTCAATAAGCCTAGAAGCATGTGCCATGAGAATTGAAAACTGTGCACTGGAAATTCTCAGTGCACTGATTTCATTCTGATTCCCTCTGGGTCTGACAGTAACTTTTATTTATCTTTTCCCTCCCTGTGTACAATGTACTGTGATAATCATCGATGCCTCCTGTCCGTATCAGGTTAATTACAATATTTAAACTCTGTCTGCATGTTTTTCCAGGCACTGACCCTGGCACACTCAATGTCAACTGTGGTGTCGATAGGCAGTCTGTGACTGCTCTCTGGTACCACATTAATCTACCCTTCAGCTGCTAGTGCTCCTGAAGGCAAGCTACTGACCTACTGATATTCCCATCTACTCCCCATGCACACACCTAGCATTAAACTGTTTGACTAAATTGTTCTGTCTACCAAAAGCACTTCTACTTATTCCACTTTTTGGGAAACTGTGTCTCTCCAGCTTGTAGACTACACTGGAGAGACACTCTATGCACTGACATAATCCTCAGTCTACCACTGAGCAGCCGTTTTGCTCATATTTTATAAATACAGTGCCGCTCTTTTGCCTAAGAGGTAGTGATGAGCGAGCATGCTCGGCCGAAGCTCGGTTCGGCTCGAGCATCGCTCTGCTCGGCACATGGCGGTACTCGTACGAGTACCGCATGTGCTCGCCCGCCATGTTCGGGTCTCCTCCCTGCACGTTTCGCAGCTGCTGCGCAGCCAATAAACGTGCGGGGAGGCTCTGACATCAGTGTAATGCCAGCAGCCATGTTGGCTGCTGGCATTACACTGATTGGCTGGCCAGAACCCGTGATCGGGTGCTGTATAGCACCCGACGCGCGAGTTCGGCTCATTCTTAGCCAGGGAGAGATGCGCTTAGGCAGGGAAAGTCAGTGTAGGGAGAATAAAATTGTTGAAACTCTTTCAAGACCCAAAAGTCCTTTTTAGGACTGTTGTGTGTGGGGGCAGCATTTATATTTTGTTTGGGGGGGCACAATTTCCTTTTTTTTGTGGGGGGGATATTTGTAAGGTGACATATAATACTAGATGCACAGGAAGTCAGTGTAGGGAGAATAAAATTGTTGAAACTCTTTCAAGACCCAAAAGTCCTTTTTAGGACTGTTGTGTGTGGGGGCAGCATTTAATTTTTTTTGGGGCTGGCAGAATTTCATTTTTTTGTGGGGGGGGACATGTTCTAAGGTGACATTGTACTAGGTGCACAGGGACAAATATTTCACAGTGCAGTGACAAGCTGACATATTCTGTTAGGTGCACAGGGCCAATGATTTTACAACGCAGCGACAAAAAGGGCCATTTTAAACGTGTGCCTAGCCATAGATTATTGTCACATTCTGTTTAGTGTGCAAATTCACAAATTAACGTCACATATTCCGTTCACTGTGCCTAGCCGCAGATTAGCGTCACATTCTGTTTCGTGTGCCTAGCCGCAGATTAGCGTCACATATTGTTTAGTGTGCCTAGCCGCAGATTAACGTCACATATTGTTTAGTGTGCCTAGCCGCAGATTAGCGTCACATATTGTTTAGTGTGCCTAGCCGCAGATTAACGTCACATATTGTTTAGTGTGCCTAGCCGCAGATTAGCGTCACATATTGTTTAGTGTGCCTAGCCGCAGATTAGCGTCACATTCTGTTTCGTGTGCCTAGCCGCAGATTACCGGCATATATTCCGTTTAATATGAAGAAGGCGGGTAAAAAGGGACGGGGAAGTGGACGTGATCCTGATAGTTCAAGTAAATATACAGCAAATACTGTTTGGTAACAATTTTTCGCCTAAAATCGTTTTTATCTTCCTTTTTGTGTGTTTTACGGTCAGTCTGTAAAAATGGCGTACTACGGGCGAAACATCGTTCCCAGCAGCGACGTTGGAGTCCAAGATGCATCCAGACATCCTCCCTATGCTGTCCCTGAACCATTTCTGTGGTGTTTCCATCATTTTCTGACCTTTTCCTATGAACCAGGCATCCTCCCCTCATCAGAGCAGGGGGTGCCTGGTGTAATGCTCGAGTCCTCCCATTGACTTCAATGGGGCTCGGGTGCTCGGCCGAGCACTCGAGCCTCCGGGGGCGCTCGGCCAGAGCACCCGAACACCCGAGCATCGGGGTGCTCGATCATCACTACTAAGAGGTACTTTTGTTTTTGTGCATATGCTCCAATGTATCTTGAGAAGATATTCATACAAGCAGGTTCATTAGTGTATATCAAAGCAGATTGCTAAAACTTGGTTTATTTACTCTAGTCCTGAGCAGATAACTTGGGTTAACTCCATACAATTAGAGGAAATTAGGTGGGAATTCTCCCCTCAAACCACCCCTCTATGATGGGATAAATATTTCTCCCTATGCTTGCTTGCACAATTACTCATGACTTTTATATGTAGTGAGATGTTTTCTTAAACTTGACCTTGAAACATGAAAAATGTATATAGCAGTTCATGAAAGACATAATATAATAGGATTGAGAAATAATGCGGTAGACTGGGATTCCTAGTGACTTTAGAAAACAAATAAAGTGAGCTGTTTGTGGAAGTTACTTGATGAAGCTACTGTGAGTGGCAATACACGTTTGTTTGCTGGGATAACAAGCAATCTCTGAACCCTACTCATGTTTCCATTTGAATAGATGAGTATTGTTTCTTCTTCTTTTGCATTTGCACTTTAGATACGATGTTACACAATATTTCTGTATCTGCACTTTGATATACTGTTTAGACTTGTAACTTTGTTTTCACTGTAAGATAGAAATGTGATATATCAGGGCTTAGTTTTTAAAATGCTTTTATTATTCTGCCTTTACATTTTTCTATTCAATAAAATTATGTGACTTATTTCTATTCCATTTGAGTGTGCCTTCCTTTACTGGGTCCCCTTTTGTATGGGGTGACTTTGAGGGCAGCATGCCCCAAATTTCCTCATGTGGGTTAATTAGTAGCAGCAACAAAGACTGAATGTAATAGCCACATAGATGACACACTGTTATCAGAGGGACAAAACATTATTCAGTGTATTGCAACCAATACTATCAATATGTCCATAAACATGCCAAGGGCAGGGGTAAAGGAAAAGGAGGGGTAGAGGTGTTGGTGGTAGATAATACAAATACTGAGTGTGGCCATAAGGGGAATTACCAGGTGTTTGTTGGTGGCCTTCAGTCTAAGGGAGCCTCACCTTGGGCTTCCAACTTTCCTATGCTTACAGATAGGAACCAATTTCATTCTTTGATCAGATGGCCAGAGTGGAGTGAGACAGTTCTGGGTGTACAACATTTAAATGGGGATGATTTTCTCAGAAATTTGAAGAAAGGAAGACTTTGTCTACAACTAAATTTAAGGATCCAAATTATTGACCTACATTTGACGCCCTTCATTCACAATTCCACTGGGGTCTCAGGAGTTCTTAAAACTGCCCAGGTGGCCATTATTTGAGCAGCTATTTCAACAAGTGAAGATGATGAACCTCTTATTTGTCAGCAGAAGGGAATTAGTAACAGTGATGAAATTTTCCACTGCCGGTAGTAGTAGTTCTAGTTATACTAAAAATGCTACATATGAGATAAGCAGTGTCATCCTAGTGACATTGCCACAGAGGAGGAGGACCAAGTGCTGCATCAGACAGTGAATGTCACTGGCATTACAAAGTATTGCTTATGTTTCTGTAAATTCCCCCAAGGGAAAAAGTGACAATAATGTCAAAAGCCCACCAGTCGGCAGCAACAGCATGCAACATCATGTCACAGCCAGTAATTTTGCCTCAGGTTCTAGCAGTGTTATTTAAGGACAGTAGATAATCCCATAGATGCATTAAATAAACTCAAGCAGGTTATAGAGGAACGGATTGCACTCTGCTCCTTTAAGGGTTCTGATAATGGCTCCATCAAACAGCTGCCTTGAGAATAGGTGATATGGTGCGGATCCCCTGCTTTGCCCAAGTCCTAGACTTAGTTGTGACCAGAATCCAAAAGAGTGCATGCATTATATACTATAATAAAAACAAGGTGCTGCATTATCAGCTGAAAATCCACATCTCTATGGGGCTTGCACCCAGATTATGGGTTGGTAACTATATAGCTCCTAGGAGTAGTCCCACTGTAGGTGATGTTGTTACAGCATACTTTCAGGATAGCTACTAACAAGGCTGAAACCATGACCCTGTTGATGACTGGCAAAACAGCTTTAGTGGGCAGTATAGACGCATACAGCCATTAAAACTCTCAGTGGTCCACCAGCAAACATATAGTCTGAGCATGTTTTCAGTGTAGCTGGTCATATTATTGATGACAGTAGGACAAGGCTATCAAGCAGTATTGATGGGAGACTTAAATTTCTCAAAATGAATCAGAATCTAATATGATCTGAGCAGGACAAATGTTTCATATATGTTAGAAGAGCCTTATTTTCTCATTTTACACTTAAAAACTAATAAAAAGAAAAAAGCAAAGAGGGAATAGTAGTACAATAGGACTTCCATTTATAAACTATACATCCTTGTACTAAACATATAGTTGTGGGGACTGGGGAAAATATAGAGGAAATTTATACAGCAGTGATTAACCCCTTGATTCCACTGCAGTGTTGAAAACTTTTTCCCCTAATGTATAGGTAAACGCTTCTCCAACGTTTCAAGGGTGAAGGAGGTGCATATGTATTCAAACCATCTTATCCACTATGATTGTTAAAGAGACTCCAAGCTTTATATTTCTTGATACTCTAAACAGACATTAATCAAGTAAAATTGATTATTGACAATATTTCACAAAGGGACACTTATATCATGGTACATTTTCATACTTAAAAAGGTTAACTCCTTTGAAAAAAGGTTATTTGATAATTTGATTGATTAATAGCCACAGCAAAACTGAGAATGAGAAGGTGGAGGAGAGATTTGACAATAACTTGATAATACTATTAATCATGCAAGGATAAATTGGATTAAAACATGATAATGCAAATAATTAGTCTAGCAATCATTCCTATCAATCATGATGAGATATATTTATTAATCAAATAGCTATCTCCACCATATATATCTGCCACATGCATTGTAACTTACTGAAAATAAAACCTTCCAAAATTACAGCAATGCTAGGCTTGAAAAACATTGTATAATGTACAGGTTTCAAACATGGCTAACCCTGAAAACAAATTGTTTGCAAGCCTAGTGCAATGCTAGATGCCTGGTGGCTAATGCCACTAGTGACATTCTGGAATTTTTTACTGATATAATTACTACTGCTGGATCATCTAAACAGCAGCAATGTTAGGCTGCTGCATGGGACTGGTATAATTAGCACTGATATGAGAAAGGAGGTGGTACAATGATAGTTCCATCTGCCATTAGCCCTAGTGCTGCTGCCTTGGCAGCAGCAACATGACAACCTTCCCTATTAAGTGCACCTAATGAGAAGAAGCTTGCCATTTGTGCTTCTCTTCCTGCAGATCCTCTAAAATCATGGGTATGTTTGAATATTATCTTTTCTCTTGAATGCAGGAAGGAAAGGTGACATCTTCAGCAACTGCAATGTGCACAGTTTGTACAAGGTAACATTGTGAAATAGGGAAGGACTGCTTTCATATTAAGCAACGAACACAACTCCATCCAACCACCTTGACCCTTAGGTTGGCAATGTTATACCATCCCCCCAGAAATCAAATATTCTGCTGTCACTATGGCCTTTGTCCTCTCAGTTAGAGGCACATGATGTCAAGAACACGTAATAAAAATAATGAATCCTCCCTGTCACCAGCTTAATCAGGTTCCGTGCTGATAGTGGTATATTGCTGCATTCTAATATGTGAATGTTTGTGTTATAAATAATATATAGGTTCTCATGTATTTAAAAATTGGAGTCGAAGCTTCTTTGTCAGCAAGGGAGGGGTGAAGAAAGTTCTATGCCGATAGTGAAACTTTGATGCCTTCAAGTATCCATAGTTGTGAACAAAAGTATCCAATTAGATGTGTGACTAGTTATTTAAATAGCCAGTATAGTCAGTCATTTTGCTGCATACTCCAGCTTAATAAAGTACTTGTAAGTAAGAAACGCGTTACTAAGATTGTCAAATATCCTGGCCAGGAATTAATCAGCATGACTATTACATGCTTGTGTAAGTTTTTAATATAGATTTTAAGTTTAATATTTTATGTGTTATTTGGAATACTGGTGCGTGAAGCAGTTGAGAATTTGTTTTTCTGTTAAGGCTTTCACTTTGTAGAGGAGATGGAATGGGACACCCAGTTGTATGCTTTTGATTCCTCTCTTCTATTTAGTGCATTCATATACTGATTAATATACTCCTTTGGGATATGTGAATTGTATAATATCTGTGGCAGAACTAACTGTGTTATTCCCAATTTTATAATCTCTTTTAATATATACCTGTTATTTGGTACATGTTTTATATTGGTGAGAATATATTTTTGCTTATATTATCTATGTGCATTCTGCTCAGAATTCTTTAATACATTTATAGCTGTTTTTTAAAGGTTCTAATATTTCATGATTTGTAAGGTTTGATTTCTACATGCAGATATATGTGCATGTGTGGAATTTTGAAGTTTGATTTTTAGTCATACTTTTTCCGACCATTCAAACTTGCTATTTCGATTTGAAATTGTCACTATATATATTTTTGTAGGGCTCCCCCTGTGACCTTGGGTTCAGCGCTGACTCCTGATTCCTTTGATCATTTCCATTTTCACTACCTTATCATACACAGTGCACACTGCATTCACTGATTGCACTGTGCTTGTCCTAAAGGAAAATTTTCCCTCACCCTTGATTTCAGTGAGGGGAGATACGGAGAAGAATAGCCTTCTTCTTTCTCTGTTGTTCAAAACCACTCTGATTGGTGGGAAATTTTATGTTTTTATAGTATGGGGGCTGAAAGATTCATGTAATGGAAAACATAAGCAGAAAATGGAACCATGGGGAAATCTGTGGTTTCAGAAAATCTGTAGGGTTCTCTGTGGGTGAGAATTCTATTGGAAAAAGTGAAAAATCATGCTTTTTCTGCCTATTGCTACTTATGATATTCAAATCATAAGGCATAAGGTAAAAATGTTCAAATCTTGCCATATTCAGAGGTATAACCAATGGGCAAACCAATTGCATCATAGGGGACCATTAAAAATTCTACAAATTGATTTAAAATGTCCTTTTAACTACCAAATATTAGAAATGTATCCAATACATTTCAAAGCAATGGGCTGGAGACTAGGTTTGGACAAAACATTTTGCCTCAAAAAATAAACATGTGAAAAAGACTCTTCCTGCCTTTCACGGGAATTGCAATGAAAAGTGCTTTTTTTGCTATATTGAAACCAATGATAATAATGTAAAGCAGGGATCAGTATGTGTGGCTCTATGCCTGTTGTGGGAAAAAGGCCGGGAGGTCCATATATGGCTACTGCAGTGAGACAAGGTTGTGGGGTTAGTATCTATGGTTTTATGGAACCCTTGGGATATTAATGGAAGGTCAGCATGTGTGTTTCTTTGGTTAACAGGGCAGTAGGACAAGGATGGGGGTCACTATGGAAAAAAGCAGACAATTATGCATTTTGATGTGGATTTCTACAAAAGTTAAAAGTGCACTTTTCACACATTTTTCTCTTTGGGCAAAAGTTTTCACCCATTACTAGCAAAGACTAGTAGCAGAATTAGCATTTCTAAAATTACACAGGGCCAGGGGACACATAATAGTAGTGTTATAGGTGTCTCAGGGAGTGGCACAGAATCTTCCTCACTAACAATAAAACATCTCTTATTGCTAGTGTTGTGGAAATGAAAGGCATGGGGGAGGATGACTGAGATAGTTGGAGATAACAATAGTTATGGAATTCCCACACCCACCACTTAAAGCAATTAAGTTACACAATCCTTCAATGTGCTGCCAACCCATACTTCTTAGAAAGAAGTCAGAATGTTATTTTGCCTTGAAAATTCCAATGAAAAAAGGGACTCTTCGTCCATCTCTTTGGTGACCTATAATGAAAGGGTTAAAAATGAATTCAAATCAATGGACCTTTTCATTTTTCCCAGTTAATGCAGCTGGTTTGCTCTGGAATTGTTAATCTTTGGTTTCCAGAATATGGCCCAAAGTGACTATTTTCTGCAAACAAAGGCCCTGAAAAAAGTGGCATTCCATCCTGAAATTGTACTTCAAATAAAGCCTTTAGCAGTGTGTATACATATATGAAGTATCTCTAGCTTACGGGGGAATTTAGTTGACTATACAATAACACTCATTAGCAAACTGGTAATACACAAGAAAGTAGTTGTATTTTCTTGGAATATAGGCACCAGCATATTGCAAATTATTGCACTTATGCAAGGCTATGCCACAGATACATGTATCCCTTTGTGGGAACATTAGCTATTTGATATTAAATTACACCTTATACACACTAATACATATAATTGGAAATGTCAATGATTTTTTTCCCTTTCTCTCAATCTCAAAGTAGAAAAAGATTAACTTGATAAATGGATGTATATTTTTTAAACCTTATCAACTATGTGATTGTGTTTGAAAGCAGTTACTGTGGTAACACATTACTGATTTATACTAAGGCTTGATAAAGAGGTGATAAAGCGGAGAAGACTTCTATGTGGTATTACATTTCCAGTTCCTATGTTATTATATACATATTTACTAAGTAAAAATATTGTTAACAGAAAATTAATGTTCATTCATTGCATCCACAGATAATGAGGAAGCCCTTTTTAACATCAATTGCAAAGTTCAGCTACTTTTGGAGAGTATCAAAAACTGCTGTCATTATGAAAATGAAGGTACAGGACACCAGCTGGCAGATCTTCTTAAGATAATATATGTGGTGTGGTTACTTAGAACGTATTATGTATCATAAAATTATATGAGCCTTGTGCCCAAAAGGGAGCAATTCTGGAGGAAACCCACTTAACTACTGAGGTCAGATAAAGTTGTTGATTCAGTTGTGTCCAGTAAAACAGCTGGTAGGGCAAAATTGCATAACGGCCCAATAACAATAAGTGCTAGAGAGCTATTCAATTGCCCTACCAGCTGAAATCACAACGGACATTGGGCCACAGAAAAGGACTTGCGGCCAAACATAAGTTTTGTGCTTTAATTTCCCAAAACGCCACTAAATAGCGGCAATATTGGAAACATCAAAGGAAAAAAATCTAATAATTGGTGCCTGATACTCTGTCAAGCATCGATCGTTAGTTTATCTGTGTTACACTTACCTGTCATCCACTGTCTGTCTTCTTCTATCTTCATTCATCTTTCTTTAACCACCTTTCTCTATCTTCTCTCTTCCTTCTTCTTTCTTCATCAGGTCTTTGTTCTTTCTTCCATTTGCACTTCACATATTTGTAAAATAAATAGAGATATTATAAATGTGGCATACAAAGAACCCACACATCTGTGTATACTTTAACCCCTTGGGTGCCAGAGGAGTACACAATGCATTTCAGAGCAATGCATTGTGTGCCTCTCTGGGTTAAACAATGCACAGATGTGCGAGCGTATATTGTATAACATGCTCAAAGTACAAAACATAGGCCCCCATTATTCATCTTTTAAGTAATGTGTGCTAGGAAAATGAAAAGCTGCAGTGTTGACAAAATCTTGATAAAAAAAAAATATTGTCCATTTTGTAATTCTCCTCCACATTCGGCGGTGGTGGTAGCGGCAGAGAGAGTAAAAAGGAGCAGACGCCCCCCCACACCACTTGTACCTGATGGGTCGATGCCTATTCTACTGTGGGGAATTTTGACAGAGACTGTCTTTATATATGGGCAGTCTCTGTTCAAAATGCCTCCCAGCCATTGGCTGGGATGTGTGCTATTGTACCTCCCAGCCAATCATCTTTGAGAATGGGAATACAAATATGACAGAGGCAGCATACAGTAAATAGCAGTATTCTCTGTTTGTGTGCATTATAGGTGAGCTTGAGCTAGCAGATGAAAGTGGGCAGGTGAAAAACCTTCTGGAGAATAAGCAGCGGTATGCTTCAGAAATCCTCAATGAGAGGGAAACCTGTGTCCTATTGGCTGTTTCTAGTAAGTATAGTAATGCAATAATCTAGTCAATCATTTATCAAAACCTCTGTTCTATCTAACTTTGTTAGAGTAAAAATGCATATTATTATAATACATTCTCCTAAACTTCAAATGTTGCTAAAGCACATTTTTGTAAGCACAGTATTTGCATGTTTACTATGAATTCATGAAATCCTTAGCTTTAGAAAGGAATTTAAATTGTCATCTGAAATACTTGAGAAGTGCGTGTTTATAAAATATGACATGCATTCTTTAGAGATTTGTAAAAAAAAACAGTATATGGAGAGACGTACTATTAACATATATTCGGTACTCATGCCTAGTAGTGACTAAAGGTACCAGATCTCTTCCACCTTGGTAGGCTGTGAAGGGCTAGAGACATAGAAAGAGGAAGTAGGCAAGGCATGCTATATAGCAGTTCTACACAGAATTAAACAAGTTATATGAGACCAGCAAGGCAATACAACTTTATATGAGACCAGACCACAAGTGTATTGCATGAGACCTTGGGGGGATTGCTCGAACATCTAAGAAAGCCCTTTTTATGGAGTACTTTGAAATACACTGCTATGGAGAAATTGTGATATTCTGCTTTGGAGTTATGATATAGCTTGATGTTTAATCCCACTGCTGATTTATAAAATTAAGATTTGTGGACAATAATTATGCCATCATTCACACACAAAAAATAATAATAATAATAATAATAATAATAATTATGCCATCATATGTTAATTATCAACACCTGAACCCCTTCCATCGATTCTCAAGTCTAAGTGCATATGGAGAGGCAAATTGCTCTCAAAATTAAGGAAATACAAACACAATATAAGGTTAACGTTGCATTGTTAATTCAGTGAGCTGAATTTAGATACAATTTAGATAACTGCCATTGCATGTTAAGTGAACAAGATAAAACACATATGTGTTTATGTTTGTCCATATATATCTTAGTATCACTGTGCCCGTGATCTTCTCCGTGGCATTACCTGACTTCTCCACTGGTCCTTGGAGGCAGGTCCGTCCACTGCAAGGCTTCCTGTTTGCATCTAGTGTCACTACAGTGCGCTCGATATTTTGTAGTCTCTGCCTAATTGACTATCTATGCTCCGCCTCTCCTAGAGGCCATATATGCAGCCTCCTAACATTGCCTCAGTGTCCTTTCGTGGTGAACCTGAGCATTGCTTGTTTTCCATTGTGACTTTTAATTGGCTGCTGATTCCGATCTGTGTATGACCCTTGGCTCTGTCTGACTACCCGATTTGTGCCTGAACCTCTGACCTTGTCTGACTACCAGTTCTGTGCTCGATCTCTGGCTCCATCTGACTACCCGATCCGTGTATGTCCCCTGGCCTGGCTGACTACCTGCTCCATGCTAAGTACTGTGGCTTAGTCTGACTACCTGTTACGTGCTTGAACTTGGCTTTGTCTGACTTTGTCGCTATTCGTGGTTTTGGCTCTTGCTCCGTGCAGGTCCCAAGGTCTGGTCATTGCCACAATACTCCAGGTTCTGTCAGTCTGTTTGGCCTTGTATCAGTCTGGTCTACCTATGATTCCATCTGAACCCTAGCGTTCTACAGTGTTGTGTCTCTTGCTCTAGCGTTCTAGGGCATCGTGTCTTTGCTAACCCTAGCCTCCTAGGGTATGTTCGGCCGCTTACCACCCTCTTACATCTCAAGTGGTACCCAGAACCATAGGCTAGGTTCTCTGCCACGTTCCTGGTTCCAGTATTCAGTTAAGGTTTAGTGCCAGCTCTTGGGTAGTGGAATGTAGAACTGTCTCCACACATGACCCTGGAGAAGGTTGGGGAAGTGTTAAATTGCTATTTCTTATATACATCTTTCAATAAAGTGGTGTTGATTATATCTGTACCTGTCAGAGTCTTTATTTTGTCTAAGTTACAGTGACAGTCACATAAAATACTAAGAAATATCAATTGTCATGTGTTCCTATAGCAATAGGTCACCCAGCTCTCTCACTGTTCAAGTTGCTCCTTTATATTTCCTTCATTGGGGTTTACCCTAGGCATCAGTGTGAGATTTAATGGAAGAAAGGATCAGGAGAAAGGATCAATGATGAGAACTATACCAGAAGCTCTGCTCTTAGCCTGGTGCTACTCTTTTAGTACCAATCAACAACTATGCGACATTGTTTATTTTTAGACAAAGAAAACACAAGAACACACACCTTGTGGATAACTGGTAAATTAACCTACAATTCAAGTGTTTTACAGACAACACCTGGGGTTTATTTCACTTCATCAGGTATCATATAGAACTGGTGAAAAGTGCACATAATTATACCTATACATTAAAAATGGGAGCAAATCTTAAAATGTAACAGCTGCTCTATTGTTCGGAGAAAATGAAGAATCTTTAATTAAGTGACAACAGATACTGGACCACTGTAAGTTGAAGTTAATTATACTCACTGTTCAGCAGTCAATAGGAACTGTTAAAAATTGAAAAGGAGTTTAATCTGATATCTCCATGGGTATCCTTTTTAAATGTCGCTCGCAAAAGAGCGTGCAACCAAATTACACAGTTGCCATGTCGCAGTGATCAAAAGGTCGACATAAGAATCTCACCCTGCATGACAGTGCGAGATTCACGCCGCTGGATTAAATGTTGCATGACAGCCTCCCGAGCTGATCAAATGAACGTGACACTGGATACTGATGCAACTGGATTAAGTGTATGTAAGCCTACAAGCTGCTCAGAAGAAGAAATCGAGATGCAAGTCAAGGATCATGAAGGTCTCTTTCTCTCACTGTTGCTGAGCACTGCACCGGACTCTGTCTCCCCTTATTTGCATGCTCAGCTCCTCCCTGACATTCCACATGCACACAGAGAAGGGGAGAGAGAGCCCGGCTCAGTGCTCAGCAACAGTGAGAGAAAGAGACCTTTGTGATGCTTATTCCCGTGACATGAGAATCTTGAGCTTTCGTGCAGGGAGAGATTCTCATGTCGACCTTTTGATCACTGTGACATGGTAACTGTGTAATTTGGTTGCACGCTCTTTTTCGTGCAACTTTTTAAAAGTAATCCATTTCCGTGTTACATGCTAGGACAGTCACAGTAATCCGTCCTTTAAGGAAAGATGACTGTCTTGGCATGTCAGGACTTCATGATCGCAGCATGGCTCAGATGAGCTGTGATCATGCAGGGGTGGCTGTAACTGACTGCTCCTGGACTGGAAATCATTGGATATGACAAAGCCAATATAAATATACATTGCCTTTGTATTCTCTGCTTCTCCCTCCCTTACTGTAATCGCGAGGAAGGGAGAAGCAGGCAACACACATCCCCACAGGGGAAAATTGCCACTTTTAGGTTACTTGTAGGTGCTGGGGTCAGGATTAGAGGTATAACAGATTTAATCACTTGATGACCTACTGCCACTTCCTCATCTTACTGACCAAATGATTTAGGCAAGACCAAAGGATATTATTTACACTTACTTATTTTAAAACACATATAGTGAAGTTTATGTGTAATTTATTACTGTGAAGCATGTGACACACTTATATACACACCATGAAGTCTGATCTCCAAAAAAAGAGGGACACCAGGGAGGGAAAGAGGGATATTTGCCTCAGAGGGGCAGTATCCCCATATTTAAAGGGACATCTAGGAGGTATAAACTAATGTTCATAACTTGTATGCAGTCCCTACTAAAAATGGACCAATTGAACACAAATTGTCAAAGGAAAATCTAAAAAAAAAATGTTTTTTTTAATTTTCTTTCTCATTTTTTATTATTATCATATTAAATTGTGGGTTATAAATGTGGTAGCAAAAGAAAACCCTACTTATGCTTACAAATGGTATATAATTTGTATGAGTCTGCTAAATGAATTAGAGGGCAATTATGGTTAAACAAAGGCATGCTAAAAAGGTAAAAAAAAAACTCTAGTTACTAAGGTAATAAGGATAAGAACACTGCTAAGTAGATTGAAAAGATCTCAGACAGAGCAAGTGTCCATGTGGAGAATTCAAAACATTGATGCAAAAATTAAGAGATACACATGTTATAATTTAGACAAGGCTACAAAGGTTTTCATATGAACATTGTATCTTTTTGTGAGAAGATATACATGAATATTTAAACTTTGCAGCAATTGACTGTTATTTCCTCTGGTTTATTTAATTACTGACTGTGCAAACTATTTGCTTGTAGTCTGTCTCTAATATCTTTCTCTGTCAGTTTCAGTTCAGGTGGATGATCTCCATCCTGTCTGTCACCTATAAGTCAAACTTTTTTAACTGCACCTTTCACTGTCAGTATCACTGTCTATAAATCACACCCGCACTCCCCTGTAAATGTAAGCAACTCCAGATCCACCTCTGTTAGTCTCTATCCAAGTAGCTAGTGTCAGACTTTCAGCAGATTTCACTTTCTCTACCAAGAACTGAAGTATTATTTGGTACAGAAAAGTACACAATAGATTTGTTAGATTCAGAACCAGCAGCAGCTGCTTGCAAATCGCATACAGCAGCAGATGTAGCACCAAAGCCTGCGACACCACAGTATATGTGTGTCCTTCTTGTTCTCCTCTGTGTGGATGTAGGAGTGAGTATGTTTATTTCAGTAAGATACAACATAAATGAGATTGCTACTTTAAACTCTTCAAATCGTTATATAATGAATTATGTGACAATATTCTCTTTTACTCACCGCTGCAAAAAGCCGTTGCGGATCCGGAGCAACCTCCACAGTCCTGGCCACAGACTTCGACAAATGAGACGACACCGGAGGAGTGCTACAATGGATCCACTATCCATCCACAGCCCAGGAAAAGTTCAACCAGTATTTAAAATCAAATGATTTTATTGATCTCTAATTAAAAGCATCTTGCTTACTGTGCAACATATACACGCAACAATTGAAAGAAACCAAATTCACGAAGCGCCTAACATGTTTCGTGAATGTATCACTTATTCATAGGCAGCCATAAAAACATAATCTGGTCTCTCTTATACAAATAATAAAATTCATGATTAACGCCCAATGAGGCAATTAACCAATCATCAATAATTAGAATTCAAACACTCCAATCTAAAAAACACAATGTTGTCAAGTTGGATAAATGTTCCACCCACTAATTAATCAAGAGACTATAAATAAACGTCTCCTAAAAAGGTAACCAAATAGAACATTAATTTATTTGACTCGCTGAGTGCCGAAAAAACAGCACACTCCACGCCGTCCCTGCGCCCCGAGAGCCAACACTCAATATACTAAGGCAAACTCCATCCAACTTCCATATCAAACTCCCTATCTCATGCACAATTTATTCAAATTGTGAATATATATAATGTGCTCCTCCAAAACCACATATTCTGCTATACACAAACAAGATCATTATCAACTCATGAACAAAGACAACAATGTCAATATATTCAATTGGCATTATATGTTCCAGAGGGACAAAAAACCATTGTCGTAAATAGACTAATTCTCAATATAGAAACAAATAACCCATTAATTATTATGAATATAAAGAGACAGATCATGTGTAGAATTCAAGCCGTAAGGTATCCTAGTATTGAGATTAATGATCCATTTAACTTCAGCTCTATTAAGGAGGGCTTCAATATCGCCACCCTTCTCCTTCAGGTAAACCCGTTCAATACCTTGGAATCTAAATGCTGAAAGATCAGCATTCACACATTCCACAAAGTGACGAGAGACCGGTTTTGTTACATCTCTATTTTTGATACTAAGCACATGTTCTCTTATTCTCTGTTTTAGAGGTCTAATGGTGCGTCCCACATACTGTCTATTACATCCATTACATGTGATGACATAGACAGTATGTGTATTCCGACAGTTAATATATTGTCGTATGTTATATTCTTTATTCATATGACTTGTCATTATAGTTGTGCCCCCCTGGACATAAGCACACACCAGGCACTTCCTCGCCCCACAAACATGCATACCCACCGTAGTCAAACAGGTGGGATTAGCTATGTTTCTACTCCTATAGAGACTCGGTGCCAAATAATTACCCAGAGTAGATGTGTCACGGTTTCTTAAGACTCTCAGACTTAAGGATTAGGTAAAAACACAACTTTATTGAAAAGTTAAGGCAATCCCATAGGGTTTTCATACACATACAAACATCACATATATATAAGCAATTGACAATTGAGATAGGTTCTACCGGCCTTGCGAATAATACCGGCAAGGCAACCCAAGTGATACTGAAGGAATAGTGATAAGTAGGCTCTACCGGCCCTGCCAATACCGGGTAAGGCAACCATAAGATGGTAACGTACTGGTTCTACCGGCCTTACCAATACCGGGCAGGGCAGCCTGAGGAATACACAAGGAATAGGCTCTACCGGCCCTGCCAATACCGGTTAAGGCAACCGTGGAATGGCAACGTAACAGGTTCTATCGGCCTTACCAATACCAGGCAGGGCAGCCCAGAATGGATACCCAAGGATAGTCTCTACCGGCCCTGCCAATACCGGGTAAGGCAACCTAAAGGTGGCAATGTGAAAGGTTCTACCGGCCTTACCAATACCAGGCAGGGCAGCCCAGGAAGGGAGACACCACTAAGACCAGTGACTGTCAGATGACAATGACAGTAGGATGGTAAATAGAGTATATGGTCAAGCTGTCTCACCCAAGGAAAGGTTAGTGTCGGTACACATCTGAAACAAGTGCTGCTAGGACTGGACAGCACCAGGACCCTGACTACAAGTCAGGGAGTAAACCAGCGTCCGCACGCTGGGACCAACAACTGTACCTTGAGCCACAAGGCAAATGGAGTAAACCAGCGTCCACACGCTGGAACCAACAGGCAGTAGAATGAGCCACAAGGCCAATGGAGCAAACCAGTGTCCGCACGCTGGGACCAACAGACAATATTGCAAGCTGCAAGGCTAATGGAGTAAACCAGCGTCCGCACGCTGGGACCAACAGACAGTATTGTGAGCCACAAGGTTAATGGAGTAAACCAGCGTCCGCACGCTGGGACCAACAGACAGTATTGTGAGCCGCAAGGCTAATGGAGTAAACCAGCGCCATATCATGTGGTATAACCGAATACAGCGATACCACGTCCATGGAGCCCCAGGCTAAATCTGGAGAAACAGACACTTTGGACACTAACTCCAGGAGGTGCCCAGAGTCCCTGGTATAGCTAGTCAACCTTGTAACAAGAGGCTGCAGATAAGAATCTACAAACTCTGATAGATGTTCGTTTAAAGAGCCAATACCAGAGACTATGGGTCTCCCCCTGGGTGGTCTCTGTAACTTATGAACTTTAGGGAGGTGATGAAAGATAGGCTTCACTGGATGTGATACTCTTAAAAAATCAGCTTGTTTTTCTGAAAAAATGCCCAAGGAAACACCCTCTTGAATGAGTTTATATATCTTCTTCTTAAAATTATTAGTTGGATCTTTAGTAAGCACACCATAAGAAGTAGTATCCCCTAATTGTCTTAAAGACTCCATATGATATTGCCTCAAATCCATTACTACAACACTACCCCCCTTATCAGCATTTCTAATGATCAATGTGTCATCCTCCCTGAGTTGTTGGACTGCCAACCTCTCCTCTTTAGTCATATTGCTTTTAAAGCCACGTGACTCATTAAGTATCACACCCACACTCCCCTGTAACTGTAAGCAACTCCAGATCCACCTCTGTTACTTTCTATCCAAGTAGCTAGTGTCAGACTTTCAGCAGATTTCACTTTCTCTCCCAAGAACTGAAGTATTATTTGGTACAGTAAAGTACACAATAGATTTGTTAGATTCAGAACCAGCAGCAGCTGCTTGCAACTCACATACAGTTTAATGCATACAGCAGCAGGTGCAGCACCAAAGCCTGCTACACCACAGTATATGTGTGTCCTTCTTGTTCTCCTCTGTGTGGATGTAGGACTGAATATGTTTATTTCAGTATATCAAGTTGTACCTGTGCTCTGCTTGTCTTGTGTTGACTGTATGATGCATTATGGCTGTCTGAATAGTATCTGTTACTCTCAGTCAAGTCTCTGGCTTAGCCATCTCAGAGAGAAAGGATAATATTTTTCTGTTACTGCCACTTATCAGTCAAAAAGCTTATTTAATTTATTCAACTATTTACTTATTTATTTGTTTAGTTTTAACTCTCCTTTCTCCCTTCATGTCCATACTCCCTGCATCCCACCTGTCAAGAGAACAACTGGATACCACCAGTACTCCTATCACGCAAATCCAGCTACCTCTTTATCTGTCTGCCTTTCTCTCACTCCCACATAGACTGACAGCATGTGAAAAAATACACTTTTATACTGATAGGTTAGAATAATGGGAATACATGCATACATGTAATGAAAAAAGTGAGATAAAAAGTAGAAAAGCTGCACTTTTCAGGGAAATTCCCTCAGAAGGAGGGATTTTCTCACATATTGCTTTTGAGGCAAAAAGTTTCATCTATCCCTACAGCCAAGCATTGTTCTCTTTTCCTCATTCTGAAATAACCAGGACTGACAGCTGAATTTACAGAATCTGGTAGAACACAGAGGAGTGAAAACAATTGCACATTAGTGGGGCTACTAAGAAAATTCAAGTGTAAATAACTCAAAGCTGCCTTTATTAAATAAAATATTTTCTTCAGCTAGAAAATAGGAAAATGTTTTTAAAGTGGCAGATCTACTTTGTTTTCCATGTATATTGTTTTCTATAATATATTATAACTGTATGACCAATATTAATTTGTATATTTAGAATTACAAGGCTCTGCAGACGTTATGTTTACACCCTTATTGAATGATGATGCCATTGTGAATGCCAAATTTCTAGGTGAGTCTTGATATCTTCTGTATTTACCAAAGCGTGACTGTACTTAACTTTAATTTCACAAACATATCAATAAAAAAATAGTTTTGTCCATTCTTAAGATTAAAAAAAAATAAATAAATTTGAAATGATTGTTTGTGATTTCTTAAAGGGATAGTATTGCTTAATATGGAAAAAGATTTATGCAAGGATTATTCTTCTGAGAGATGCTTTATTTAAAAAAAGTACTGCAGATTAAGCTTGCATTTATTTGGTGCAGTACTTGTGTGACTTGACATTTTATGGTAGAGCTTTTACTACCACAGTCTATGTACAGCTGTGTTCAATTGACCATAAGCCTCCATAAGATGCTGTAGCAACAGATCCACTGTAAAATGTTAGGCCATGAAGATACTACAACCAAAAACAAGCTTGAGCTGCAATAACATTTCAATAATACATCTCTGGGATTACTCTTGTTTTACTCAGCAGGATAAACCCTGTAATCTAATTATTGTCAATATTAAGAATTGTGATACTTGCAAACAAACAATTAATTTATATTGAATGCTTTAAATTAGAATTATCCCCTTATAATCCCTTAAAAAAACTACCATTCTGTTATGGACCAGGAACCAGACAGGACACAAAAATGTAAAATGCAAAACACCTTTATTAAAGTAACAAAAAATAAACAAAACAGAATCGTGATCCAGGAGCATAAACTAAATGACATGCCAGGAACCAGGAAAGGTACTCAGCCAAGCCGGAGTCAGGAGCACAGAAGTCTGCGAAGTCAGGAACAAGCCAGTGGGTCTGGAGCCAGAAGGGTCATCAGAGGAAGCCAGGTCATACACTGAAAAACAGGAGCTCAGTAGAATCACAGCAGTCAGCAACAAGGTCAGCAACAATCACAAGGACAATGGGGAAGTGAGCCAAGCTGCTTTAAATACCCCGGGAGGGTTGGCTGATAACAATCAGGTGAGTAATCATAGAAGTTAGCTGATTCAGCCTGAGACAGAAACACAGAAGGCAGAAGCAGTGGATAGCAGAGCACTAGATTAGCTCAGACATCAGAATCAATAAGCAGAGTTGAGCTGTTCAGTAAAACCTTGACACATTCCCTCATACAAATCATTTGTTAAAAATTATTTCTTTGAAAATGTTAAATGCCAGACAAATTTCTTTCAGCACTATTTCCATTGGGGAAGGCCCCTGCCTCCTTCTCTGTACTAACATTTGAACATAGTAACATAGTAAATTAGGTTTCAAAAATGACATAAGTCCTTAAAGTTCAACCCTTGCCTCATAAACATGAAACATGAGAATTATATAACTTTCCTGCTGCCAAATGATTTAGTCTATCAGAACTTACTGTTTTGCTTAATACACAGTATAACCCTGTTTGTTCCTTTTTGAAAGAAATTAATCTAATCTTTTCTTAAATGTATCCATTGTATCTGCCAAGGAATGCAAGGAATACCATAATTTTACAGACGTCACTGTAAAAAACCCTTTTCTCTGCTTAAGTCGAAACCTCTTTTCCTATAATATCAAGGGGTGGCCCCTAGTAATTTGCTCAGTCCTTGGAATGAATAGCTCAGCAGAGAGATCCTTGTATTGACCTCTCATAGACTTGTACATTGTGATACAATCTCCTCTTAATTGTCTTTTTTCTAGCGTAAATAAACCAAGTTTGTCTAGTCGTTCCTCATCTGTCAAGTCCTCCATTCCTTTAATTAATATTGTTGCTCTTCAATATACTCTCTCAAGTTCTAGAATATCCTTTTTCAGAACTGGTGCCCAAAACTGTACTGCATATTTGAGGTGAGGTCTTACCAATGATTTGTACAATGGCAAAATTATGTTATCCACTCTTTCTTCAATACCCCTTTTTATGCAAGACAGGAATTTGTTTGTTTTTGCTACTGCTATTTGACACTGGTCATTGTTTCCAAGTTTGTAATTTCCAAGGATTCCCAGGTTTTTAATGATCCCTATCCTTCAACCAGTTTTCTATCGAAGAGCAAAGGTTATCTCCTAGCCCCAGTTTCCTTATTTTATACTCCAGCCTCCTTTGTGGCACTGTATCAAATGCCTTTGCAAAATATGGATATACTACATCAACTGCCTTACCATTATCTAGGTTACTACTTACTTCTTCATAGAAGCTAAAAAGATTAGTTTGGCATGATCTATTCCTCATAAAACCATGTTGATTCCTACTAATAATATTGTATTATCCCTTCTAGAAGTTTTCCCACTACAGAGGTCAAACTCACAGGTCTATAATTCCCAGGTTCTGTTTTAATTCCCTTCTTAAATAGAGGCACTACACTGGCTTTACACCAATCTTGTGGCAAGATTCATTAAAATAAATTAAGTTACATGAAACATGGCCCACTTTTACTAAAGAATAATTCAAGTATTATTATTAGATAAGAGTAAGAAGCAGTAGTATAGTGTTACTAACCCTTTGATTGCCAGATGGGCACGCAACATATTGCTGAGCAATGGGTTGCACATCCCACTGGCATTCAAAGGGTTAATGAAACTGGTAAAAAAAAAAAAAGTCTTTATTTCTTTAGGAAACTTCATTTTAAAGAGAAACTTAAAAAATACAGTTAAAATAGAATATTGTCACTAATGTGAACAGTCTTATAGACATATGTGGAGGGTTTAATGTAGAGCAGCAGCGACCACATAGTATATGCTAATTGATGGCTGGAGATCAAAAGATTGTACTCTAAAACAAGTTGCTATGACTTTAAACCTTGCTGTGTCATGCCTTGCTGTAATTGGGGCAGTAAGATATTTAGGGGGTTATGCACTGAAGTTTGTTAAAGAGGTAATAAAGTGGAGATGACTCCAGTGATATCACTTCTCCAGTTCCTATGTTATTCTGTGCAGGCAATACACTAAGATTTCTCCAGCTTTGAAGATCTTAATGCATAGGCTCTGCAGAATAACAGGAATTATTCATTTTACATCAAACATATTAAACACTGATTGATATGTCTATATTTATCCTATCCTGTGGCCTGTGGTTTAGCAAGTTAGAAAGGAAGCTTAAACTCTGCATGTTGCAGTTGTGAAATACTAATGCCAAATGGGGAAGCGTTACATTGCCAGACAAAGAAACACAAATATTCTGCAGTGTCTTTAGCATAATCCATACTACCGGAAATAATAAGGATCCAAACAGAGTGGAGTTTATTTTAGAAGTAGAGATTATTTTTTTGTGTAACACATCTATAGTGTGTAAGTACAGATAGGCAAAAAGTAATTTTTTTTCCAACATAATTTTTACAAAAATGTGGCAATATCACACTTTTTCCGCAAAAAATTCCTGGCCAGAGTAAATGCATAAAATATCCTCCTTTTGCCACTACCAATGAATTTTGCATGATAACTTTGCATTTTTTGCTTATGATTTCTATGGCTGCAAGATATTCTACTGCAATACTATTACTGCTGAGGGCTGGAGAAATTCACAGTTCAAAGTAAATGTTTTTAGCAGGCTGAGCCCTACAGCAGTCCTGACCTTTGGACAAAAATTGTTATCGGGCTGAGTACCTTTGAATTTTGCCCATGACTAGGGATAAACCATTTCACCTCAAAAGTGAAACAGACCAAAAAATCGGGCTTACATGTGGGAATGTTTTCAAGAAAAGTGCAGTTTTTTTTCTTTTGTTCTTTTGCCTTGGTCATTGCTTTGAAATCAGTTGTACAAATGAGTTTCCTCCCCACATGGCACATGTCCCTTCTTTTCCTGTCAGGATACCATAAAAAGGGTGTCTAGTTCCTGCAGCTTGCCATTCTATGGTTGTTAGAAAGAAAGCAGCTCAATTTAGGCGATAGAGAAGATATGCAAATAACATGGATTTGGAGTTCAGTTTAGGGAATCTGTCATACATGAAATTTGTTCTCTGTGTTAGGGGAATCTGGGAAATCAGGAAGTATGAGGAGAGAAAGGATATTTATGCAAAATACCTAAAAATCTTGTTTTGACTTAGACAGGCAGGCGATCCAAGTTCCTTTCTGACCAGGCTGTGTTTCTGTAACTGACTGACAGAATAATTTCAAGACTGACATCCAAAAGACAGATAAGTACTACTGACACAGACTTCTACGGTAACTGTATCCTCATCCTGTACTGCAAATAATTAAGACTGCAGTGACATTGCTGAATTAATCTTGGCACTAGCTACATGCAGCTATACAGGTGAAGAGGGGAAATGCAGTTGTACTTACAGAGTTTGTTTTTAGACAGTCACAGAGAGGGACAGTTAATGTACCCTGACATGAGCTGAGAATGAGGCCAACTGTAACCGATACTATAGACAGAAACTTATATAATACATTATTTTGTGAAGGGTAAGACATAACACACACAGTTCTGTTAAAATGAACATTCCAGTGATAATGTCCCACAAAAGTATTAGGTGCAGGGGTAGGGGAAAGGAGTATTAGTAGTGCAGGGAGTGAGATGTGTTAGTACAGTGGTAGTCCAAAAATTGACTACAGTCATGATTGCTGCAGCATCTGCAATAAATGATCCTTCTTCTCTTCAGTAGGCTGTTTGTCAAAGTGACACAAAATTCTTCCACCACCAATAATATTAATAAGCCATTAAAGAACGCTGAAGATGACAATGATTCACATTATAGTGTTGATGGCATAGTGGATCAAGGTGTAGCCATTCAACCAACTGCTGCATCTAATAGTGAGAGTAACAAGTACAATAGTTGTCCTGAATGTAGTAGTGAACATTCTGAAAATCTCTCTAATATGAAAAAACAATGTTTGGAACTTCAAAAAGCCTAGATGAATACAAAGTAGTGAAGAAGAAGTGGCATACAATCCTGAAGATGACTGAATTATAGATGATTATGTTGATCTAGTATATATCCCTCCAGCATCCTCCTCTTATTCTGATACAGATGGATTTGAGAGTGACATGGCCATAAAATTAGCTGAAAGAAAAAAGCCCAATCTTCCACCATTGAAAGGAATCAATACACCTGTTTTTAAACTGTTTGAAAGAGCAATTGGAATATCTGACTCAAGTAAAGACACCTAAATGAAAAACATAGAGAAGTATGACCCTGAGTTTGTTGGAGAAGATAACAAGAGTCATAGAGTGCCCACCCACACCACCTCCTTCAAGTCATGTTGTTAAAGCAATAAAGTTACACAGTTCTTCTGGTATGTGCTGTCAGCCGACATACTGAGTTCTTAGGAAGGAGTCAAAAACTGCACAAAAATATCCCAAAGTATACTATGGAATTGAAAAGTTGCCAGAATGTTGACAGTTTACATGTTGCTTTATTATTTTGTAGAAAATCAAAGTTTTAAAGAACTGACGTTATATGTTGCACTCATCTGGCATATCGTAAGCTACAGTTATTTTTTCAAGGATGATTGCACCAGAATGATATAAGCAGATGATTAATGTGGTGGGCAAAGGATTGGAAACCTCATAGAGAAAGAAAATTCACCTGACAACAGATGTGAGCAAGTGGCCAGAGTACAGACTATTTGACTGCCACTCTTCACTGGTTTTCCCTCCCTCCAGTGGGCAGCAACAGCATGCACACATCAAGTCACTTGTAATCTCGCCCCTGGTTCTGGGGGTATTATTAAAGAACAGCAGCAGGGTAGCTTGTACCGTTGGCATGCCACTTTTTTCATGCAGACTTTTGTGAGACAAAAATCCTAGGTGTCTTAAGTAAACTAGATATGGTGCATGTACCCTGTGTTCACAATCACATCAACTTTTTTAAGAGGGATGAAGCAGAGGGAGGATAACTTAATTATCAGGGGACTGAGCACAGACTGAGGGTTTTAACAGTTGACATGTCAAATTGAGGTTACATTCATTCTTCTCCCTGAAAATATCCACCTTCTACCCAATATCACCTACCAATGGAAGTAAGCAAAAACTACCCCATTTCATTCTTACAGTGCTGACCCTATCCCCACCCTACCCACTGTTGTCTGGCACAGAAAATTCCTTTAATCTATAATATACAACAGAATAAAAAGTTCTTCAATAAATTGGCCATTATAGAGGTATATTAATTGCCCAATTACTACATCATTTGGACTTTAAATCTATACATGAACAGTAAATATACCACCAAAAACTAGTATAGTGAATGTGACGAGTTAAGAATGAGTGCAGCTTAAAATTTGCCACCCAGGAATGTTACTCCTCTGCTTAATCGAAAAAATGACACTTGTTTTCTTATTTCAAAAGGGTAGTCTTTTTCTAATATAATAATTTGCTTTTATATTCCTAACTAACAATATTACTTGATCAATTTCTCAAGTTCACACAGCACACCTACTCGTCACATAAAATTCCAATGCTTGAGTTTTACAGACATAAACTGATTTGTTTATATAGGAATTCTTGATAATACAGAAATGTGTTTGATTTGTAACACTGTTGTCTGCATTTTCTAACTTTAATCTTGTACGTATGTCCATAGCCAAATTAGGGAACTGGGGAGAATCTAAGCTTTCTGGTCGCAAGTCTAAATCAAAAAAGGCCAACAGAAGAAGTATGGCAGTCATTTCCACACCTTTTGAAGGTAATATTTTGCAGTGTGACAATTAGATCTTCATTAGTTTGTGTGGAATTACTACAGGATTCTATTTTATTAAATGTTTTTTCTTTATTGGCAGGGAAGCAAAGTATCTCTCTCCAAAAGCGACCATTGAAACCTTAGGAACTGAAAAATATTTCCTCGGAATGAATCCAGTCTTTGTTTGGTGTGGAATAACAAGAATATCTTTTGGGCAATGTAATCCTTAATTATCATAGAGTATTTATATTTTTATGTAGTGTTCAATTCATAACGCTGTCACCTAGTTTCTCTCACTGTTTCTCTCTCCTTGTCCTCATCTCTTGCAGACTGTTTCTGTTTGTCTTGTGCACACTCACTGTTTTCCTCTTCCTATCTCATACACTCTTCTTCTTCACCACTCTCACATGTATGTTCTTCCACTTTAAAATAGGAGCAAGGGGCTAGCCCAATACCAATGTACAAAAGTTTACATAAAAAGCTGTCACTTTGCAATGCTTGCATCAAGGAGCTGGCCGTATGAGATTTTATAGACTTTTGGGGGTTTTGCATTCCTTTTCTTGTTTTTAGCATGTACTAAAATGGCTTATGCTGACAGAGTTGAGCAAGATGATATGCGCTAAAGCCTTTTGTAGGCAAGCATAAGTGCAGTTGCAGAACTGGTGCAGAATTGTTATGATAACAAATAAGAGCAGCATCTGATTCTCTCCCACTTGCATTATCCTGCCTCAGAGTCCTTCCACCATGCTTTGGAAGATGGAAAAAAAGCCTGATAGCTTTAAAATGCATGTAGGTCAAAGTAATTAGGTGGAAATCTAAAAGCAGATAGACAGCCTCAGGCTACTGTGTGTATTATGAACTTCTTATACAAATCCTTAATATTGGTGAAGCATTGTTTCAGTTACTTCTCATTAATGTACAAAACGTTTTTACATAGAGTCATTGCATGAAGTCTTCATGAGCTGAACATCTTAATACAATGCAACATTATTGATATGTTGTGCTAGATGTGTTTTATTTATTAAATGTGTTTGTTTTCAAGCTATTAGGTTTCTTTTCTTGCTGGCATAGAAGGCACAAGTGACTTCATCTGCCCCTGCATGGTAAGGTGACAACATACCCTTGTAAACCAGAAACTCCAGGGCTGTACTGATTTCTCTGCAGTCCTGCAGAATTACATTTTCATAAGCATCCCTGAAACGAGGGAATATGAGGTCACCTTACTGTGTCCTCTCCTCTCATTTCCAACCCCAATGCAACTTTAACAGTTTGTGTTCTATGTATCTGTGAAATGCATATTAATGTAGTTCACACCTATTTGGCACTCAAAGGGTTAAATACATTTCCCAATTGATTCAGTGGGAGGTTTCCCTATGTCCATATAAATCTCTAACGGGCATACCTGGGAACTTTTTCTTCTGAGGCCTGTGTTGCCGTTGAGGCAGACAAATTATGCAATTTGCATCAAAAGGGAGCTGTTTTAATTGTGAATGGGGGCAGGGCTTCAGAAATCTGCAAAAATATAGTCAAATAGGTTGGGGAAGGATGAGAAGTGGGAGGGGAGTGGGTGAAACAGATAGGGAAGGGGCACAAATGGGCAGAGTTTCTTAAAGGGATAGTCATGTCTCATAATAAAAGCAGCTCTAATTAATCATCATAGTATTTGGACTTTGGAGAGTGTTATTTCAATTCTGTCAGAGTTGTAGTTCCAAAGTAATTCAATGACAAAGTGTCCCCCTCCCGCCCCTTTTACTGATGTCACACTGTTCAGCCAGAGCAGAAGGGAGGTGCCCAGGTAGACTGCAGAGAGGGACAATCTTCAATTAAGATAAGGGAAAAACCTGAAAAGCTTGTCATAGGAATAAGTGTCCCCTTATGTTATCTGTCTGGTCTATAGACTGCATTCCACATCTGAGAAGAGATGGCTTACACTAGGTAAAAGGGGTGGGAGGGGGAAACTTTGCTTGTGAATATCTCATAAACCATAAAGGTTTGAGAGATAAGACTTATATCATTATTCATGTTTTTTAATGCCTACAAAATATAATAAAGTTAAAACGAAGTATTACTATCCCTTTAAGAAACTGCCCACATCCCAGAGAATCAGACTCTGCCCCAGAGACCCGGTAATGCAGAGTCAAAACCCGGAGTCTCCGGGGCAAACCAGGAGAGTTCCCAGCTATGATAATGGGCAGAGCAGTTCCCCAAGCCTCCTCTCCCCAACGTCTCAAAACACACGCACACAAATTTAATCCTTTGATTCTCACAGTATGCAAATAATTTCAACCGTCTGGTACTAAAGGTGATCCGACCAGACCTCATCTTTAAGAAATATGCATATTACAAGACTGCAATGAAATCAAAACAGCCCTGAAGAATGTAGGTGAAAGGTGATATCTGGTCAGCCTATAGTTGGAAAATTTCTTAGGTGCAGCAGTGCCAAATTACATAATGTCCCTATTTGACATAGAAATTGCCATACATTTCAAACACAAACTTTGGACTCTGTATTTTTTATAGGGAAATTAAAAAGCTTATCAGTAGTGTATTATAAACATGTGTCATGTGAAGGTATAATATGCAAGAATGACTAAAGTGAACTTCTGCAGACAAGGCAATCATTGATTTAAACCACTACTCATTATAAATACAAGTCAGACACTTCAAACCCATCTGGCAATCAAAGTATGTGAGTCAAATGATTAGACATATGTTTAACTTTTTGATTGTCCGATAAGTATGCAAAGAAAATTGCACAAATCTTTGGTAATCAAGGTGTTAACTTCACTGGGCTTACCTGCATAGACAATGTGATAAAGAATTGGAGGGAAAGAGGGTGTTTCTCTAACAATGATGGAAGGTATCTCCTATGGTAAACAACTATGGCATCTTCTTGTTCACATATAAAGTATTTAGATGATAGTTTCACTTTAAAACGTATTAATTAATGCTATGTAAACACTCTCCTGATCCCCAGCAATGGCACGCCAAACACAATACCTGATCCTAATCCAATTAATACACACCCAAAAAAGACACACAGCAGATGTAAAGAGTAGCTGTTCTTTTCAACCAAGCAAGGCGAAATATAAATCATAAAACAGAACAACAAATATTTGTAGTGTGGGTGTGTGTGTATATGTCTGTCTGGGAAGGGGCTACAAAAGTATTTTATAATTGCTCACACGTCACAGGGATTAGGATGGCATCTTATTCCCTAAAAATTTAGATAAAGACAGTATCATATATATATATACATATGTACTGCATATCTAGAAATAAACTATTATAGAGAAAACATATACTTTTTGAGTGTTTAAAGGAGAAGCAAACTTTTTTTAATTAAAACATATATATTATAAAGCTTTTCCTGCTGAGTAAAACAAGGGTACACCAACCGCTGTCAGTATTTTTTATTCAAAAGTTATAACAGTTTAAAGTGGATCTATCACATATAGATATCTAATGCTCATTAGATAGAGCATTTAGCAAAAAAGTTTAATATGTTAGTAATTTTTTTAAAAAAAACATTATCTATGCAAAAATTCAAGTTTAAAAGGTGCCCAACAGCCTACTTCCGCTTGCCGCTGCGGCAAGCTGCTTGCCGCACAGAGGCTGCTCCCGTCCCACTACCCAGCATCCTTTGATGATGGAGGATGTCTGTCTCTAAGCTGGAGCGATCTCATTGGCTAGATATCGATCTCTGCCAATGAGATCGGTCCAGTTTAGAGAAAGAAAGCCTCCGTCATTGGAGGATGCTGGGTAGTGGGACGGGAGCAGAGGCAGTGCTGCAAGCAGGAAGTAGGCTGCTGGGCATGTTTTAAACTTGAATTTTTGCACAGATAATGTGTGTTTTTTTTTTTTTCAAAAATGACTAACATATTAAACTTTTTTGCTAAATGCTCTATCAAATGAGCATTAGATATCTATATGTGATAAATCCACTTTAAATAATCAGGAAGCAAATTTACCGTGCTTTTACTTCCTGAAAGTTTGAACTGATTGCATGACTCAACAGTTTCTGTCACATTCTATGGAGACTTGTATGTCAGTGATTGTCCTCTCCATTAGGATGTAATACAATATCTAACTGGAATTTGATCACTAGAGGGCACTGCTAATGTAAAAAAAATACTGGGTTAAACTGTAATAACATTGGAAATATGCATCTTTCAACAGTAGGAGTACCTTTATTTTACTTAACAGGTAAAGCCCTACAATATATATTTGTTCATAAAAAAAGTTTACTGAAGGTTTTCTTGAAGCCACTTTATGCTGTTGCTATTACTGCCCATGGAGACCTGATTCGTGCACATAGATGGCTGTAGAAAAACTGCCACATGTGAGCACAATGTCTTTAAAATAAGGAAAATGCAAGTTATCTCCATAAGCATGTTGCTGCATTGGATATGCCCTTGTTTTACACAACAAGAAAAGCCCCCAACATATATATATATATATATAAATATATATATATATATATATATATATATATATATATATATATATATATATATTCAGAATTAGGGCTTACTGCCCCTTCAACCTCTTGGATTACAGGAAGTTGTCCAATGAATTTCTTTGCAATTCTTTGGTGACTTCTTTGGCATCCAAGGGGTTAACGGAAATTAAAAAAAAAAAAACAACAGATTTGCATTTTTATTTTTGTCCTCAAGTTTTTTTCACAGAATCCTATATACTAATTTGCTAGGATGTTTGTCAGAAGCCGTCATGCGCAGTAGATACTGCCGACATTCGGGCAGTCTCTACTGCGCATGATTGCATAGCGAGGAGCAGCGAGTTAGCGTCCGCATAACCCATGCGTTGCGTACCCCTCAGGCACTCAAATGGTTAGCACTACCTGGACCTTGGCCTGTGTACACGGGCTTTTACACTATTAATAAAATAAACTGCATAACAAGCTTCTTATGTGGCTGTGGCAACAGAGAGAGTTGTTGCTCCCAATCCCTATTTCTCATTTGCTATTGGCTGCAGGAATTATGTCCAGCAATCTCATCTTAAAAGTGTAGATTGCATTTTCTTCAATTGACTTGTTTTTGAATAAGAATAAGAAGTGGGCAGGAGCAGAGAGAGACCACCTGAATTTACCAGACTAATTTGTAAATAGCAAAATGTAACTATACATTATCAAGATTTGTGGGGGCTAGTTGAGTGTAATTATTATGAAATATATATACAGAAATGTGCAAAAATTGTAGGTAGGTGTGGAAAATGCTGTAAAGTAAGAATGCTTTCAAAAATAGACATGTTAATAATTTATATTTCTCAATTAACAAAATGCATAGTGAGTGAACAGAAGAAAAATCTAAATCAAATTATTATTTGGTGTAAGCACCCTTTGCCTTCAAAACAGTATACTTGCACACAATTTTTTAAGGAACTCAACAGGTAGATTGTTCCAAACATCTTGGAGAACTAACCACAGTTCTTCTGTGGATTTAGGCAGCCTCAGTTACTTCTCTCTCTTCATGTAATCCCAGACAGACTCGATGATGTTGAGATCAGAGCTCTGTGAGGGCCATATCATCACTTCCAGATTTTTGTTCTTCTCTACACTGAAGATAGTTCTTAATGACTTTGGCTGTATGTTTGGGTCATTGTCATGCTGCAGAACAAATTTGGGGCCAATCTGATGCTTCCCTTATAGTATTGCATGATGGATAGGTATCTGCCTGTAGTTATCAGCATTGAGAATACAATTAATTCTGACCAAATACCCAACTCCATTTGCAGAAATGCAGCCCCAAACTTGCAAGGAACCTCCATTATGCTTCACTGTTGTCTGCAGACACTCATTCTTGTACCACTCTCCAACTCTTCGGTGAAAAAACTGCCTTCTGCTGCAGTCAAATATTTAAAATTTTGACTCATCAGTCCAGAGCACCTGTTGCCAAAAATGTTGTGCATAGTTTAGTTGCTTGGCCTTCTTTCCATGTTGGAGGTATGGCCTTTTGGCCACAAGTCTATCATGAAAACAACTTCTGACTAGACTTCTCAGAACAGTAGATGTTTTCTGCCAATTGTGAGCTGATTCTGATTCTGGCACTACTGGATAGCTTCTAAGTTTCCTTGGCCAACCACTGCACCTACGGTCCTCAACGTTGCCCGTTTCTTTGTGCTTTTTCAAAAGAGCTTTGACAACACATCCGGAAACCCCTGTCTGCCTTGAAATTCATGCCTGGGAGAGACCTTGCTGATGAAGTATATCTATATTGCATCTTGTTGTTGTGCTCAGTCTTTCCATGGTGTATGAATTTTGACAGTAAACTGTCTTCAGCAACCTCACCTTGTTTGCTGAGTTTGTCTGTATTTCACCCAGTTTTATTCGTCCTACACAGCTGTTTCATTTAATGACTGTGTTTCAATCTACATATTAAATTGATAATCATTAGCACCTGGTTGGTATAATTGTTTAATCATACACCTGACTATATGCGTATGAAATTGCTGACTTTGTGCAAGTGTACCTAAAAGAATTGATGCTGTTTTGAAGGCAAAGGGTGGTCATAACAAATATTGATTTGATTATATTTATAAATTATTAACATTTCTATTTTTGAAAGCATTCTTATTTTTATTTTAGCATTTTTTTCACACCTACATAAAACTTTTGCACAATACTTTATATATATATATATATATATATATATATATATATATATATATATATATTAAGCCTTTGAGTGTCAGAGGGGTACAGCTTACTACTCTGGCACCCAAAGGTTAATTTATTACTAATATATATATATCCAGTTGAGAAGCACTCTCACTGTTGTGATAAATGCCTGAGTGCCACTGCCTAATGGGAGTCCTGTACCAGTGCTTGTTCCTGCTCTCAGTATTCCCAGTGTATCGACCCAGCCTGCCTGATTACTCTGCATCTCGTCTCCTGCCTGTGAACCGCCCCGGACCGCCTGACCATTCTTCTTCTCCTGCTCCTGTGCACCGACCTGGCTTGGCTGACATTCCTGCTCCGTGTACTGACCCGGCTTGGCTGACGTTCCTGCTCCATGTATCGACCCGGCTTGGCTGATGTTCCTGCTCCGTGAATCGACCCGGCTTGGCTGACGTTCCTGCTTTGGCGGCCTCTGTGTCGCCTTGTCAACATTCCTATTGGTTAGGCATTCGTGACGCTCCCGGTTGGTTGCGACCTCAGTGCGAGTTGCTCAGTTTCTCAGTCCGTTCCTGTCACGGCAGTACTCAGTTGTATAGTCTCTGTTACTGCTCCGGCAGAGTGCAAGTGGCATAGTCTCCGTTACTGCTACGGCAGTGTGCAAGTGGCCTAATCTCCGTTACTGCTCCGGCAGAGTGCAAGTGGCCTAGTCTCCGTTACTGCTACGGCAGTGTGCAAGTGGCCTAGTCTCCGTTACTGCTCCTGCAGAGTGCAAGTGGCCTAGTCGCCGTTTACTGCTACGGCAATGTGCAAGTGGCCTAGTCTCCATTACTGCTCCGGCAGAGTGCTAGTGGGCTATCTCCATTTACTGCTATGGAAGAATACAAGTTGCCTGGTATCCGTTACTGCTACGGCAGTGTTCTATGCTGTTCAGTCTCTGATACTGCTCTGGCAGTTCACATTTGTCTGCTAACCTATAACTGGGCGTTACTCATCCTTAAGCTATCTATCCTAAGTGAGCTCCTTCACAGACCTCTCTTCACATGGGACTGTTTACACTCCCTGAAGGCCATTAACCCATGCAGTACAGATACCCTGGGAATCCTTCTTATTCTGCCTGACCTGTGTGAGGATATTTTGTTATGGACTCTATGGTTATACTGGACCTGTATAGGCATATGTATATGTAACCTGTCTTGTGTCTGTATTATTCTGATAAAATACTACAGGACCTGTGAGGGTTATTGTATTACTGTTTTTTTAATAAAACTGTGTTTTATCCTGAAAGACTGTGTCTGTGTGTCAAACAAACCGTTACAGTATGAAAGGGCCATGACCGCAGACAGTAAAGGTGAGGGAAATGCACAGAACATCCATTAGAGGATGGATGTACATGAGCAGCGTTTGGACCAGTTGGCACTGGCCATACAAACTATTCTTGAGCGCATGGTGCAGCTCAATAAACCAGTTCAGAATCCGGTGGTCCCTCCAGTTTCGACACCGGAAAGTCAATCCTTGACAGCTGTGGCCTCAGTTAAAGGGTTAACCACTTGTGCTCCGCTACCACTCAGATACTGTCATGGTTTGTTTAGACTCTCAGACACAGAGTTAAGATAAAATCACAACTTTATTGAAAAGTTAATGAGAACCCTCGCGGATCCTGAACATACATATGTGACACATACACACGATGGGTACAAAATAGTAATTCATACAATGATACAGTATAGTAGGCCTTACCAATATACCGGGCAAGGCAGCCTGGAACTGGCAACACAGGATTAAAGGAGGCTTTACCGGCCTAGCCAATATACCGGGCAAGGCAGCCTGGAGGATGGCACAACTAAGGAGGAGTCTCTACCAGCCTTGCCAATATACCGGGCAAGGCAGCTTAACACAATGACTGAGTAAACAACCCCACAAATGTGATAACGTAGGTAGCATCAGCAATAGATGGTAATGTGGAGCAAACCGGTATCATGTACTGGACAACCAGGGAGGCCCTACCGGTGCTGTAAAGTTGGTAATGTAAGCGGCCGGTGTAATGGAGTAAACCAGTACCGCGTACTGGACAACACGGAGGCTCTACAGGTGCTGTAATGGAAGCAGCTAGCAACCGGTGTGTTATGGAGCAAACCAGTACCGTGTACTGGACAACAATGATGCACTACCAGTGCTGTAATGGAGGCAGCTAGCAACCGGTTATATGGAGTAAACCAGTACCGCATACTGGACAACACGGAAGCCCTACCAGTGCTGTGATAGAGTTAGCTAACAACCGGTGATATGGAGTAAACCAGTACCGCGTACTGGACAACACTGAAGCCCTACCGGTGCTGAAATGGAGGCAGCTAGCAACTGGTGATATGGAGTAAACCAGTACCACATACTGGACAACACGGAAGCCCTACCGGTGCTGTAATGGAGACAGCTAGCAACCGGTTAAATGGAGTAAACCAGTACCGCGTACTGGACAACACGGAGGCCCAGCCTGGTAACGGAAGGCAACGGAAGGAGAAGCCAGTAGTCAGAATGTCGCCCAGGCAACCAAGTCCAGGAGGAGAATGTCAGTCCAGATCCAGGAGCAGGAACGACAGTCAGGCCAGACCAGGACATTGGAACAGAAATGACAGCCAAACCGGGTCAGGAACGGAAGCAGGAACGTCAGCCAAACCAGATCGGGAACGGAAGCAGGGACAGCAGCCAAACCGGATCAGGAACGGAAACGGGTACCACTCAGGAGTGACTCTGGATGCCTGGGCAAGGACACTGACACTGGGCAACAAGGGCTCAAGCGGTTCCGTTGTCACAGGACCCAAGGCAGGTGACCACTGACATAGAGACACCACGAAAGGGCACCCAAAGGGTGCATGAGCCCAGTCCATATAGGCAATACTGGGCGGACTAATGACAGGCAGCCAATGGAGAGCTCTTACAACTGACTGACAGCAAAAGCCAGCAATCACGGCACCGTGATAGATATGATGACGAACCCACCTTGTGCAGAGGGTTTATTAATCAGTTGGAAATTTTTCTGGAACTAACCCCTCACGCCTTTCCTAATGACCGTAGTAAGGTGGGGTTCATGATATCACTATTGACAGGCAGAGCCCTGGCGTGGGCCAATCCCCTGTAGGAGAATGCTAAACCTTGCACCAGGAACTTCATGGAGTTTGTACGAACTTTTCGGAGAGTATTTGAAGTTCCTGGTAGAGCTGCCTTTGCTGCCAAACGATTGATGGAGATACAACAGGGCAATCGTATTGTGGCCGATTATGCCATAGAATTCCGTACATTGGCAGCAGAGGTAGGTTGTAACAACAAGGCGCTGGTGGCAGATTTTGCTCAAGGACTTGCTGACCATATTAAGGATGAGATGGCAGCTAGAGAAGTGCCTAGTGATTTGGACGAATACATTGATTTCACCATTCTAATTGATTCTCGTATTCGTGAGAGACTCATGGCTAAAGACTGCAGGCTACTGCCCAGGAACAGTTGGCAAAACAGTTTTTTGGTCCCACCCATGCCTCCCTCGCCTTCCATGCCTCCTGAACATAGACAGGAGTCCTGTGAACCAATGCAACTTGGATTCACCAAACTATCTAAGGAAGAACTGGCACACCGCAGGAGGCAGGGGTTATGTCTGTACTGTGGCAAAGCTGGGCACCTGTTATGTACCTGTCCTGTACATCCGGGAAACGAACGCACCTAGGGTACCTTGGGGGACAGGTCCTAGGTGGTGTTCAACAGTCCCTAGACCCGATTATGCAGAAACCCATGATTCAGGTGGCATTTTCGTGGGCAGAACACTCAGTAGATGCTCTGGCCTTGGTTGATTCCGGCGCGTCCGGATACTTCTTGGACAGTTCATTTGCTGCGTTACATCAGATTCCGTTGGTCAGGAGGGAATCTCTCTTAGCCATTGAGGCCATTGATTGCAGACCGTTAGAAGCAGCTCAGATAACTATGGAAACTATTCCGCTATCTATGACTATTGGGGCCCTCCACACGGAGGAACAGCGATTTCAGATAATCCATTCTCCATTCCATGCGGTCATTCTGGGGTTCCCATGGTTACATTTGCATAATCCCCAGTTTGACTGGCAGACTTGTAAGATCACGTCTTGGTCCAAGTACTCTATGGAGCATTGTGTGACTCATCTAGTTAAGATTTTGTGTATCTCTCCCTCCGTGCCAGCCGAATGCCACCAATTCAGTGACGTTTTTACTAAGGGAGAGGGTAGCACTTTGCCCCAACATAGGGCAATTCAGTGCTGTCTTGGATTTGCCAATTATTACAGGAAGTTTATTCAGAATTTATCCAGAACTTTTCCACTATTTTTAAACCTCTGTCTGACCTTACGCACAAGGGTGCTAATCCATCCCAATGGTCTGATGCAGCTGATCATGCTTTTGAGTCTGCTTTTGCATCTGCTCTTGTACTGTCGCACACCAACCTTTCCCTTCCATTCACGTTGGAGGTTGATGCCTCTGAAAATGGGGTAGGGGAAGTACTGTCACAGCGTCCAGTTGCTGGGGGTGCTCTGAGATCATGTGGGTTCTTCTCAAAAAAACTGTCTAGTGCCCAGAGTCAATATGAAATTAGGGACAGAGAACTCCTGGCGTCACCTGCTGGAGGGTACCAGAACTCCTGTGTTAATTCCAACTGACCACAAAAATTTGACTTATCTCTCGGAAGCTAAGAGATTGTCCTCTTGTCAGGCCAGATGGGCCCTGTTTCTATCCCATTTCAACTTTGTAGTATCCTACTTGCCGGGCTCCAAGAATGTTAGGGCTGATGCCCTGTCTGGACAATTTGAGCCAGAGATGGAGAAAGATGAGGTCCCCGTACCCATCATTCAGCCTGATTGCATCCTGGCTACCCTACGTACTAGTATCATTTCGCCACTGGGGGAGGAGATTCTGGCTACCCATGCTACGGCACCCCCAGAGGCCCCAGTGGGCAAGTGCTTTGTGGATGAGCCATTTCGTACCTGTTTGCTCGAGACATACCATTCATCTAAGGTTGCTGGGCATATTGGGAGGGATCAATTAATATGGTCTCTCTCACAAGTATTTTGGTGGACTTCTCTCCGGGCCGACTGCTCTGTATTCACGGTGGCCTGTACCACCTGTGCTTGTGCCAAGACCCCTAGACACCTACCAGTGAGCTTACAGCAACCAGTACCGAATGGTGAATGACCTTGGTCCCATGTATCCATTGATTTCTTGGGAGAATTGCCTGTGTCTAGGGGTTATTCTTTCATACTTATGGTGGATCATAGATTTTCTAAGATGGCTCACTTCGTGCCCCTTCCCGACCTTCCCTCAGACCCGGAGCTGGCAGCTGTCTTTGCTAAAGAGGTGTTCCGGTTGCATGGGGTACCAAAAGTTCTGGTGTCAACCGTGGGAGCCAATTTGTATCCAGATTTTGGAGAGCATTCTGTAACCAGATGGGCATTCAACTGTCCTTTTCTTCTGTCTACCATCCCCAGACCAATGGAGCCACTGAGCGTGCTAATCAAGGACTGGAACAGTTCCTGCTCTGTTTTGTTACCGATCATCATGATAATTGGGCAGACCTGTTGCCTTGGGCAGAGTTCACCAGGAACTGTGCTGTTAATTCATCGACCGGGAGCTCCCCATTTCTCATCAACTATGGGTTCCAGCCATGTTTGCTCCCAGACTCATTCCAGTTTCAACAGATTCCAGCTCTGGACGAGCACATCAAGCAACTCCGCTCCACTTGGGCACAGGTTCAGTGGGCCCTCAGTCAGTCGTTCCAGCGTCATCAGCACCAAGCTAACCATAGATGGCTGCCAGCGGTCTCCTTTCAGGTTGGGGACAGGGTATGGCTCGCCTCCAGAAACCTCAATTTGCAAGTTCCGTCTAATAAGTTGGCTCCCCGGTTCATTGGTCCCTTCAGGGTGATCCATAAAATTAACCCTGTTTCGTATGCCTTGGATCTCCCAGCGTCTATGCTCATTCACAATGTGTTCCTTGTATCCTTGCTGAAAACTCTGGTATGCAACTGCTACACTACCACTCTTGTGGTCCCCGGTCCTGTGGAGGTTCAGGGTAAGGAAGAGTATGAGGTCCAAAGCATCATTGATTCACGCAGATTTAGAGGAAAATTGCAATATTTGGTCCATTGGAAAGGCTATGGCCCTGAAGAACGTTCCTGGGTTGATCATAATGACCTTCATGCTCCTAGATATCTGCACAATTTTCACTCTAAATATCCTCAGAAGCCAGGTCCCTCTTCCAGGAGAGGGGGTCTTTGAGTGGGGGGTACTATCACGGTGCCAGTGCTCCTCTTGCGACATTCTGTCAGTCTACACTCTGCTTCACTCCTATTGGCTATACTGTGCTTGTCCCGCCAAGTATGGCCTTTAAATACTGGGTTATGGCACCTCTCCGGTGCCCTTTTGGGGTGTTCCTGTACCAGTGCTTGTTGCTGCTCTCAGTATTCCCAGTGTATCGACCCGGCCTGCCTGACTACTCTGCATCTCGTCTCCTGCCTGTGAACTGACCCGGACCGCCTGACCATTCTTCTTCTCCTGTGCACCAACTCGACTTGACTGACGCTCCTGCTCCGTGTACCGACCCGGCTTGGCTGACGTTCCTGCTCCGTGTATCAACCTGGCTTGGCTGATGTTCCTGCTTCATGAATCGACCCGGCTTGGCTGATGTTCCTGCTCTGGCTGCCTCTGTGTCGCCTTGGCAACATTCCTATTGGTTAGGCATTTGTGACGATCCCGGTTGGTTGCAACCTCAGGGCGAGTTGCTCAGTTGCTCAGTCCGTTCCTGTCACAGCTGTGCTCAGTTGTGTAGTCTCCGTTACTGCTCCGGCGGTGTGCAAGTGGCCTAGTCTCCGTTACTGCTCCGGCAGAGTGCAAGTGGCCTAGTCTCCGTTACTGCTATGGCAGTGTGCAAGTGGCCTAGTTTCCGTTACTGCTACGGCAGTGTTCTATGTTGCTCAGTCTCTGATACTGCTCTGGCAGTTCACGTTTGTCTGCTAACCTTTTACTGGGCGTTACTCATCCTTAAGCTCTCTATCCTAAGTGAGCTCCTTCACAGACCTCTCTTCACATGGGACTGTTTACACTCGCTGAAAGCCATTAACCCATGCAGTACAGATATCCTGGGAATCCTTCGTATTCTGTCTGACCTGTGACAGTATATTTTGTTATGGACTCTATGGTTATACTGGACCTGTGTAGGCATATGTATATGTAACCTGTCTTGTGTCTGTATTATTCTGATAAAATACTACAGGACCTGTGAGGGTAATTGTATTACTGTTTTTTCAATAAAACTGTGTTTTATCCTAAACCACTGTGTCTGTGTGTCAAACAAACTTTTACAAGTCCATACAGTATTAATACTTAAAGAAAAAGCCATCACACTCAGAACTTTACTTCATGTGAAATTTTACTTAGGTGTCAATATGTCAGTGTGAGGTCCACATTTTTTTCAGGACTGAAAAAATGTGGGACTCGCATTGAAATTTGACACCTAAGTAAAATTGCACTTGAATCCCTGAGTGTGCCAGATTTTTTCTTTACATATTAAAATAAATTGATACAAAATCTGCCAAGCCACATTGGACCAGCATGGCAGATTATGGTCCATTCCCTCAGTATGGCTTCACAATAAAACAATGTCCCAGCTCAATGGCAGAGGGTTCTAAGAATTACCAGGTTCTATGAGACTGTCTTTGGTCTTTAGACACTGGAACATGTAACATTTGATCTATAAGTATGGTTTAACACTTACAGGAACTAGTCCAAGAACTAAATAACATCAATTGAGACATTATCGGCTTATATGAGACTTGTATAAAAGAGGAAGATTTAATCAAATTAGAAGATGAACACTGGCTATACTATAAAGGAACCGATGATGGAAGATGTGTAGAAGAGGATTCTTGATCAACAAAATACTGACAGACTCTGTTGTAAAAATAGAAATTATTTCTGAAATAATCACTTCTTGTGCTATCAAACTAAACAGTCCTTATGTTCTTTGAGTCATTCAAGCTTATGCCCCTACAAGTAGCTATGTTGATGACAAAGTTAAAGAATTTTATGATGATTTATTTCACCTGTACAAAAAGGACAATTACTACTACAAATATATAATGGGAGATTTCAATGCAAGAATTTGTAAGATCCAAAATGGTGAAAAATTGATCGGATCACATGGAACTGGTAAAAGAGAAGAGAGAGGCAACCAACTGATCTAATTTGCAGACGAACAAAATTTGTACATTATGAATTCATTCTAATGGAAAAAAACCCAGAGAAAATGAATATGAAAAAGCCCTACTGGTAATACAAATGAAATAGTCTGCATACTTGCAAATAATAAAACAATATTCACTGACTGCTCAGTTTTAAATAATTTTAAATTTGGAAGTGACCATCGTCTAGTGAGAGCAAAAAATCAAAATTGACTGCAAGAAAGAAAGAAAATGATCAAGTCAACAAATAGGAAGATTGACACTAGCCAGCTATTGAAAAATCATAAGAAATTTGAGTTAGCACTGTCTAATCACCTCAGTGTGTTGCAAGGCCTTCTAGACACAGACAGTTCAACCCACAATGAAAACGTTATTAAGACTATAGTAGACACTGCCCATGTCCTTGCACCTACTTAAAACAAGAAAAAACAACCTAAATTTCAAAACAAACAGTTACCATGATGAACAAGGGATGAGAAATGAAGCAAAACGTAATATTACAAACAGGGTAAAATATGTAGATACATGCAAGACCATACGGACATGCATAAAAGAAGAAAGGTGCAAGTTCAATGTCGAGCTCATCAAGAGCAAATGAAAGCAAAACTGAAGATGGTCACACATAGTAGCCAAATGTTTTCATTAAAGTGGTAATATTGGATTATTTTAACAAAATGTAATCTTGTAGATATTAAAAAAATACATCAAATGATGGCAGTCCGATCTCTCCTACCTTTATAGTTTGAGAGATATTCCCCCTCCCTCCCCTTGCACTGCCGTCAACGCTGTAGCTGACAGCAGGGGATTCTGGTCCCGAGACTGCTCGGAGGCTCTTCAGCAGAGTAAAAAATAGCAATATTTAAAAAGAAATACTTCATTGGAATGGTCTACAAAGTGTGCTTGCAAACCAGGCACACTTTGTAGACCATTCCAATGAAGTATTTCTTTTTAAATACCGCTATTTCGACTCTGCTGAAGAGCCTCTGGCTAGTCCCAGAACCTGAATCTCCTGCTTTCAGCTAGAACGCTGACGTCATCGTAAGGGGAGGGAGGGGGAATTTTAGCTGCGAATATCTCTCAAACTTCAAAAGTCTGATAGATCAGACTGTCATCATATGATTTATTTTTTTAATATCTACAAGATTACATTTTGTTAAAATAGTCCAGTACTTTCCCTTTAAAGTTTGAAGACGGTACAACAACAAAAACTCAAAAACAAATAGTAAAACTAGTGGGAGAATTTTCATCAGATAGTTACAAGGTATAACTGTCTTCCTTAGAAGCTAAGTGTTCTTGCGCTTCCTACCTCTGTATGGCCGCCGTCTGGCATGGCCTCCGGCCACTTCATCATTGTGTCTTCAAGTAACAGACACTAACATGGACGCCTGTTTATGGGCCTATTCTGGGTGGCCTAATTGGAACTCACCTCCTTCTGCTACTTTATAAACCTCCAGGGCCCGGGAGTCATTGCCCTTTCATGGTGTTCTTGATAGCTTCTGCTGCTCCGTTGTGATCTGTGCCTATCTGAGTATTCAATCTGTGTATGACCCCGGCTTGCCTAACTACCCACATCGGTTCTCACCTGTGGCTCTGGCTGAATACTCACTCTGTGTATGACCCCGGCTTGTCTGACTACCCACATCGGTTCTGACCTGCGGCTCTGGCTGAATACTTGCTTTGTGTATGACCCTGGCTTGCCTGACCAGTGGCCCTGGCTACTACCCACTTAGTGTATCCTTTGGTTGCTTTTCCTGAGGGCTTGGTTACTTTCGCTCCTTGTAGTACCTTGGTTTGCCTGACCAGTGGCCCTGGCTCCTACTCGCTCAGCATAGTCTCCCGTTGCCTGACCAGTGGCCTGGTTACTCTCACTCCATGTAGTCCCTGGCTTGTCTGACCTGTGATTCTGGCTGCCTACTCACTCCCTACACTACCTGCTTTCCTGACCTGTAGTTTCGGTGCCTCCTGGGTCTGGTCTGCTCTAGCTCTCTGTTGCCTTCATTCGCAGACCAAGTGGTGACTTACACATATTCTACCATTAGTCTGTTGTCCCACTTGAGCCACTTCCCTAGTCTGGAGATCTGGAATAGTGCAGTGCACAGCACAGTGTGCAGCTCCAGAGAGACCTTGAGACCTATTTACATTTGTCTGGGGTTCTGTGTGAGCTATATTATTATTCCTGTACTTAAATAAAGGTGGATTTATATTTTATATTCGTGTCTGTCCTTCTTTACCCGAAAACCATAACATGACGTAAGGGCCATGTCTACTGAATGATCAGGCAGTCCACCTTGTCAGAGCATCCTGTCCAGGATGGATTCTCAGGACCAGAGAATTGACCAGTTGTCTTTTGCTATGCAGACACTGTTGAATCGCACAGCTCATCTCGATCGATTCGTTCAGCAACCGGTGACTTCCTCTGAGGCTGGCATGAGTAGAGGGTGTCTGGCTCCACTAGCTTTCCCCAAAGATATGATGGGGAACATACACTGTGCTGGGGGTTCCTTAATCAGTTGGGCATTTTTTTGGAAATGTGACCACATACCTTTCCTACTAAGCGAAGTAAGGTGGGATTCCTGATCTCCCTCCTGTCTGGCAAGGCATTGGCCTGGGCCAACCCAGTCTGGGAGACTGAGAACCCCATAATTCATAACTTCACAGAATTTGGCCTCGTTCTGGACAGTTTTTGATGTACCTGGGCGCGCAACCTCCGCTGCCAAAAGGCTTATGACAATACGGCAGGGCTCACATACAGTAGCGGACTACACTATTGAATTCTGTACTCTGGCAGCGGAGGTAGGATAGAACAATGAAGCGTTAGTTGCCACCTTCTCCCAGGGCTTGTTCGACACAATTAAAGATGAGACGGCAGCCCGAGACCTGCCTGGTGATTTAGATTAGCTAATCTCAGTCACCATCCTGATAGTAACAAGAATCCATGAGAGGTCTTCGTTCAAGGAACAGGGGCACAAACAGTTACCACGGTCTGCATCTAACTTCTTACACCTACCCTGTCTTCCCTCTCCTCCCATATCTCCTAGTTCTGACCCAGCCGGGGGGGGGACTGATGCAGCTAGGCTTCACGCTTCTGTCAGTGGAGGAGAGGGCTCCATGCAGGAGGAGGGGTCTTTGCTTATACTGTGGGGAGCCGGGCCATATGTTTCGTGCTTGCCCTATCCGGCCGGGAAATGCTCGCACCTAGGGTCAGGTAGGGGACAGACCCTGTGTGGAATTTCACAGTCCCCAGATATACTGCAGGACAAACCTGTTCTTGAAGTCATACTATCTTGGGCCGAGTCTTCAGTAGTGGCTCCGGCATTACTGGACTCCGGGGCCGAGGGGTTTTTCATTGATGCAGACTTTGCGGCCAAACACGCTATCCCTTTGCTGCCTCGCTCCACTCCATTGGCTATTGAAGTCATTGACGTCAGACCCCTACAGCCGGCACACGTTGCTCATGAGACTCACTCCTTGTCTCTAAGAGTAGGGGCACTTCATGTAGACACACAACAATTACAGGTGATACATTCTCCCCATCATGTCATCATTCTGGGATTTCCCTGGTTGCAGACTCACAACCCAAGAATTGATTGGCAGACTTGCGATATCCTGTAATGGTCCTTTCATTGTATGAAATCTTGACTCCAGAATAAACTGATGGTAAAGAACGCTTATCCGATTCCATTGATCACGGAACTATTTGATCATATAAAAGGCTCAAATGTTTTCACAAAACTTGACTTGAGGGCCGCGTACAATTGGTACGAATAAAAGAAGGTGATGAGAGGAAGACAGCGTTTAACACATGGAGCGGGTACTATGAATATTTGGTGATGCCTTTCGGATTGTGCAACTCTCCCACTGGAATTCATTAATGATGTTTTAAGAGACCTACTACAGAGTTGTGTCGTAGTATATTTGTACGATATACTCATCCATTCTCCTACCGTGGAAGCACATAGAGCAGATGTAGGCTGGATCCTACAACTGCTGAGAGAGAACAAGTTCTTCTGCAAGCTAGAAAAGTGTGAATTCCACAATTTACAGGTCACCTTCTTAGGATAAGTTATTTCATCCTCTGGCCTAGAATATTCATGCTCTGGAGGAGCACTTGAGGACGCTCCGCTCCAGGTTCAGAGATCCCTGCAGAGTTCCACATTGTGCTATAAGAGACAAGCAGACTGTAGATGGCTACTGGCTTCAGTGTTCCAGGTGGGAGAGAGAGTATGGCTGTCCTCACGCAATCTCCATCTCCTGGTGCCTTGTAAAAAGCTGGCTTCTCGATTTGTGGGCCCCTTTCGAGTTCTCCATAGGATTAACCCCGAAACCTATGGTCTTGAACTCCCTGCTTATATGCGCATTTTTAATGCATTCCATGAATCACTTCTGAAACCATTGGTCTGTAACAGATATACTACTGCTCGTGTCCGTCGCAGACCTGTCCAAGTGGGGGACCATGGGGAATATGAGGTAAAAAGTATTTTGGACTGGACTCTCGCGGGGTTAGTGGCCAGGTACAATATCTAGTCCATTGGAGAGGGTATGGACCTGAAGAGCATTCCTGGGTCGCTAAGAGAGATCTACATGCACCTGCTCTTCTCCTTGAATTCCACTCCCACAATTCCTCTGGTGCTGGTTCTCTTTCACGGGGGAGAGGTCATTAAGGCCTTAGTGTTCCTGTGCTTCCTTCTGTAATTGGGAGGTTGGCTGGCATGTTGAGGCTACTTCTGCATTTCTGACATCATGGAACAGGTGCTGTGTCGTGCACCTCTTTATGAACCTATTCAGTTTTGCCTAATTGGTTCTCTCCGTGTCACGGTTTTTGAAGACTCTCAGACTTAAGGTTTGGTAAAATAATTTAACTTTATTAAAAGTTAAAGGCAGTCCCTGTAGGGTAAACATACATAACAATACAACAGTAATAGAACATACAACAGGTTCTACCGGCCTTGCCTAAATACCGGGCAAGGCAACCCAAGTGACAGTTTAAATGACAGGCTCTACCGGCCTTGCCTATACCGGGCAAGGCAACCGTGAGATGACGTATACCGGTTCTACCGGCCTTACCAATTCCGGACAAGGCAGCCCAATGGAATGCTGAATGTAGGCTCTACCAGCCCTGCCAATACCGGGTAAGGCAACCTTAAAGATGGTGAATTACAAGGTTCTACCGGCCTTACCGATACCGGGCAGGGCAGCCCAAAGGAGCACTGTAGTAGGCTCTACCGGCCCTGCCAATACCGGGTGAGGCAACCTACAGGATGGTATCGTCAAGGTTCTACCGGCCTCACCAATACTGGGCAGGGCAGCCTGAGCAAGTAGACCAGCTGTCAGGTGACTAAGACAGCAGAGAGCGTAAGTATAGAGGTCTTACTCCGCAGAAGTCTATTGCCAGGGATAATCAGACAACTGCAAGGAAGTGGACAGCGACTGACCACAGTACAGGATGTTCAGGAGCAAACCAACGTCCGCACGTTGGTACTAAAGGTAAATAGCGCAACCAGGTTTAGTGGAGCAAACCAGCGTCCGCACGCTGGAACCAACAATGTATATCACAACCAGGTTTAGTGGAGCAAACCAGCGTCCGCACGCTGGAGCCAACAAAGTATCTCGCAACCAGTAAAGTGGAGTAAACCAGCGTCCGCACGCTGGGACCAACAATGTATATCACAACCAGGTTTAGTGGAGCAAACCAGCATCCGCACGCTGGAGACAATAAAGTATCTCGCAACCAGTTCAGTGGAGTAAACCAGCGTCCGCACGCTGGGACCAACAATGTATATCGCAACCAGGTTTAGTGGAGTAAACCAGCGTCCACACGCTGGAATCAACAATGTAAATCACAACCAGGTTTAGTGGAGTAAACCAGCATCCGCACGATGGAACCAACAATGTGTATTGCAACCAGGTTTAGTGGAGTAAACCAGCATCAGCACACTGGAACCAACAATGTATCTTGCAACCAGTTAGTGGAGTAAACCAGCGTCCGCACGCCGGAACCTACAATGTGTATCGCAACCAGGTTTAGTGGAGTAAACCAGCGTCCGCACGCTGGAACTAACAATGTATATTGCAAGCAGGTTTAGTGGAGTAAACCAGTGTCCGAACGCTGGAACCAACAATGTGTATGCAATAGCGAGGAGAACAATGCCACCGGAGCGACCGCTGGAGCGCGAGACTCAGGAACTCGTACAGGTTAACCCGCACGGTGCTAGAGCACAGGAACCCTGGAATACAGGCACACAGGAACACTGGAACACTGGAACACCTGAATGTTAGCATACAGGAACACTGGAACGCTGGAGCTCCGGAACATTAACATACAGGAACACTGGAACACCGGAACGTTAAAGTACAGGAACACTGGAACACTGGATCACCGGAACGTAGCATACAGGAACACTGGAAACAGGCCCAGAGATCTGACAAGCAGGTCAGGCAGAGTGGAGTCAGAAACACCACGAAAGGGCAACCTGGAAGTGCTCATCCTGGGTTTAAAAAGGTTGTATGAGGAGGGCTAATGACAGACAGCCAATCACGAATACTCAGCAAGTGACTGGCACAGAGCAGCACGAATCACGGGCACCGTGATAGTACCCCCCTTTCAAAGACCCCCTCTCCTAGAGTAGGGTCCAGGCTTCTGAGGGTATTTGGCATGAAATACTCGTAGTAACTTGGGTGCATGAAGGTCCTTACTGTCTACCCAGGAATGATCCTCAGGACCATAACCTTTCCAATGCACCGGATACTGTACCCCTCCTCTACATCTGCAGGAATCAATAATGTTTTGTACTTCATACTCCTCCTGCCCCTCGACTTCAACAGGGCCTGGTATCACAGGTGTGGTAGTATAACGGTTACAGACCATAGGTTTAAGGAGAGACACATGGAATACATTATGAATGCGCATAGAAGCAGGCAATTCCAAGGCATAAGAAACAGGATTAATTTTGCAAAATGATCTTGTACGGACCAATGAACCGAGGTGCCAGCTTATTAGATGGGACCTTGAGCTTTAGATTCTTGGAGGACAGCCATACTCTATCCCCGACTTGGAAGGAAACCGCTGGAAGCCTTCTGCGATTGGCATGACACTGATGTCGCTGAAAAGACTGACCCAATGCCCTCTGAACTTGTGCCCATGAGGAACGGAGTTGCTCTATATGCTCATCCAGAGCTCGAATCTGCAGTGATTGAAAGGAATCTGGGAGCAGACAGGGTTGGAACCCATAATTGATCAAAAACGGAGAGCTCCCTGAGGAAGAATTAACTGTGCAGTTCCTGGCGAACTCTGCCCAAGGCAACAAGTCGGCCCAATTATCATGATGGTCAGTCACAAAACATCGCAGAAACTGTTCCAATCCTTGATTGGCCCTCTCAGCGGCCCCGTTAGTCTGGGGATGATATGCCGAGGAAAATGAGAGCTGTATGCCCATCTGTTCGCAAAATGCCCTCCCGAATCTGGACACAAACTGGCTCCCCCTGTCAGATACCAGCACCCTGGGTACTCCATGTAACCGAAATACTTCTCGAGCGAATACCATTGCCAGTTCTTTGGCTGAAGGAAGGCCACGGAGGGGTACGAAGTGCGCCATTTTAGAGAACCTGTCTACCACCATCAATATGAAGGAGAACACTCTAGACCTGGGCAATTCTTCCATAAAGTCGATAGAGACGTGAGACCAAGGGCGTTCACCATTAGGCACCGGCTGAAGCAAGCCCACAAGGAGATGTCTAGGGGTTTTGGCATGGGCACAGGTGGCACAGGCATTCATAAAAGTGTCACAATCTGCTCTCATAGAAGGCCACCAAAATAGCTGAGAGAGAGACCAGAACAATTGATCCCTACCAATATGTCCCGCAGCCTTAGAGGAGTGGTAGGTCTCAAGTAATCGAGTACGGAATGGCTCAGCGACAAAACATTTGCCCATTGGAGTCTCATGAGGAGCAGAGGCTTGGGATGCCAAAATCTCCTCTCCTAGTGGTGAAGTAATACTAGTACGTATGGTAGCCAATATTCGATCAGGTTGAATGATAGGTGCTGGTACCTCTTCTCTGTCAACCTCTGCTTCAAATTGTCTAGACAGAGCACCAGCCCTAACATTCTATGACCCCGGCAGGTATGATACAATGAAATTGAATCGGTATAGAAACAGTGCCCATCTGGCCTGGAGAGAAGACAGTCTCTTGGCCTCAGAAAGATACGTCAGATTCTTGTGATCAGTTAGAATCAACACGGGATTTTTTGTGCTTTCAAGTAAATGATGCCATTCTTTGAGAGCGAGGATAATGGCCAGTAATTCTCGATCACCAATCTCGTAATGACTTTGAGCACTAATCAATTTTTTTAGAAGAATCCACAGGGTCTGAGTTTACCGCCTTTAACCTGTCGCTGAGAGAGCACCGCCCCGACCCCAATATCTGAGTCATCAACCTCTAAAGTAAAGGGAAGTATTCAGTTAGGGTGGGACAACACAGGCGCTTCAGCAAAGGCTACCTTCAACTTCTCAAAGGCCTCTTCAGCAGCCACCGGCCAGAGGGATGGGTTAGCGCCCTTATGCGTGAGGTCAGACAGAGGTTTCACGATAGAGGAGAAGTTTTTAATAAACTTCCTATAATAATTGGCAAAGCCCAGAAATTGTTGGATGGCTTTGAGGCTCTGGGGTTTAGGCCAATGTAAGACTGCCGTCAACTTCTCTTTATCCATGGCAATGCCGTCTTTGCCAATTATAAACCCCAGAAACGGTACGCTGGTTTTGTGGAACTCGCATTTCTCCAGTTTACAGAATAATTTATTTTTTCGTAAGCGCAGCAAGACTTCAGACACATCCTTGATGTGTTGTGACAGGTCATTGGAGTGGATAAGTATGTCGTCAAGATAGACTACAACACAAGATTGTAACATATCTCTAAGGACGTCATTGATCAGGTCTTGAAATACTGCAGGAGCATTACATAGACCAAATGGCATGACTAGGTATTCATAATGCCCAGATCTCGTATTGAAGGCAGTTTTCCACTCATCACCGGCTCTGATACGTATCAAATTGTAGGCTGCCCTTAGGTCCAATTTGGTGAAAATCGAGGACCCCTTAAGTCTATCAAACAGCTCGGTGATGAGTGGTATAGGGTAGGCATTTTTTGCCATCAGCTTATTCAGCCCACGATAGTCTATGCAAGGTCGCAGTTCGCCACTTTTTTTCCTTAACAAAAAAGAACCCGGCACCGGCCGGAGAAGTAGATTTCCTAATTATCCCTCTACTGAGGGCATCTGCTATGTATTCCTCCATAGCTTGGTTCTCCTCACAAGACAATGGATACGTGCATCCCCTCGGTGGTACTGCTCCAGGACTCAGTTCTATGCGACAATCGTATGGTCTGTGCTGAGGTAGGGTGCCAGCCTCTCCCTTACTGAAAACATCGCTAAACTGCTGGTAGGCATCAGGTAGTGAAGGGGAGGTGCACAAGACCTTAACAGGATGGGTAACACACTTATCCATACAGAACTGAGACCAAGCAGCAATCTCACATTTCTGCCAATCAAATTGTGGGTTGTGCAACTGTAACCAAGGAAAGCCCAAAATCACGGCATGGTGAGGAGAATTAATCAATTAAAACTGCTGCTCTTCCTTGTGAAGAGCCCCAATAGTCATGGACAAGGGCATCGTTTCAAAAGTAACTTGGGCGGGTTCCAAAGGTCTGCCATCAATTGCCTCAATAGCAAGAGGGGTTTCTCTCTGAATCCGTGGTACCCCATGCAATTCAGCAAAGGTATTGTCCATAAAATACCCAGCAGCACCAGAATCAACCAAGGCCAAAACCTCAACTGAGCGTTGTGCCCATGACAATACCACCTGTATGGTGGGTTTAAGTGTGCCCAACAATGGGGAAGATTGGACACCACCTAGGGCCTGTCCCCCAAGGTACCCTAGGTGTGTTCGTTTCCCGGACGTACCGGACAAGATCTTAACAGGTGACCATTTTTACCGCAATACAGACATTACCCTTGTGTCCTGAGATACCTTCTCTGCTCCTTAGTTAACCTAGTGAAACCCACCTGCATAGGTTCACTTGGTTCCAGAATAGGTTCACTAGGTTTGGATGCCGAGGGAGGGTTGGGTGGGCAAAATATGCTACTGGACCCATTATTTTTTAACCGTACTCGTCACTCTCTGGCGGTTAATCTTTCACGTATTCTGGAGTCAATTACAATCACGTATTCGATAAAATCATCTAGGTCAGTAGGCAAATCTTTTGCTGCGATCTCATCTTTAATCTGGTCAGTCAATCCTTGAACAAAGGCTGCCAACAGGGCCTCGTTATTCCATCCTACCTTTGCTGCCAAGGTGCAGAATTCAATGGCATAATCGCCAACCGTGCGCCTGCCCTGTTGTATCTCCATGAGACGTTTAGCAGCAGAGGTAGTTCTACCAGGAGGCTCAAATACTCTCCGAAAGGATTGCACAAAATCACAGAAATTGTTTGTGCAAGGTTTAGCGTTTTCCCAAAGTGGGTTGGCCCAAGCCAATGCTCTGCCAGTCAGCAAGGATATCATAAACCCAACCTTGCTGCGATCACTAGGAAATGCGTGTGCCGTCAATTCCATAAATATTTCAAGTTGATTGATAAACCCTCTGCATAATTGAGGGTCACCGTCATATCTCAGCGGCAAGGGTGCAGAAGCCGTTAACCCTTTAACTGCGGCCCCTGAGGGTTTAGACTCATTCTCCGGTGTCTAAATTGGCGGGACCACCGGGTTAGCACCGGACTTATCCGCAAGTACCGTGCGTTCAAAAATAGTTTGGATAGCAACCGCTAGCTGATCCAAACATTGCTCATGCATATCCATCCTCCAATGGATATTCTGTGCGTTACCGTCACTCTTAGTGTCTGAGGTCATGGCCCTTTCGTACTGTCTTGGTTTTTGAAGACTCTCAGACTTAAGGTTTGGTAAAATAACTTAACTTTATTAAAAGTTAAAGGCAGTCCCCGTAGGTTAAACATACATAACAATACAACAGTAATAGAACATACAATACGTCCACACGCTGGGACCAACAATGTATATCATAACCAGGTTTAGTGGAGCAAACCAGCATCCGCACGCTGGAGACAACAAAGTATCTCGCAACCAGTTTAGTGGAGTAAACCAGCGTCCGCACGCTGGAACTAACAATGTATATTGCAAGCAGGTTTAGTGGAGTAAACCAGTGTCCGAACGCTGGAACCAACAATGTGTATGCAATAGCGAGGAGAACAATGCCACCGGAGCGACAGCTGGAGCGCGAGACTCAGGAACTCGTACAGGTTAACCCGCACGGTGCTAGAGCACAGGAACCCTGGAATACAGGCACACAGGAACACTGGAACACTGGAACACCTGAATGTTAGCATACAGGAACACTGGAACGCTGGAGCTCCGGAACATTAACATACAGGAACACTGGAACACCGGAACGTTAAAGTACAGGAACACTGGAACACTGGATCACCGGAACGTAGCATACAGGAACACTGGAAACAGGCCCAGAGATCTGACAAGCAGGTCAGGCAGAGTGGAGTCAGAAACACCACGAAAGGGCAACCTGGAAGTGCTCATCCTGGGTTTAAAAAGGTTGTATGAGGAGGGCTAATGACAGACAGCCAATCACGAATACTCAGCAAGTGACTGGCACAGAGCAGCACGAATCACGGGCACCGTGATAGTACCCCCCTTTCAAAGACCCCCTCTCCTAGAGTAGGGTCCAGGCTTCTGAGGGTATTTGGCATGAAATACTCGTAGTAACTTGGGTGCATGAAGGTCCTTACTGTCTACCCAGGAATGATCCTCAGGACCATAACCTTTCCAATGCACCGGATACTGTACCCCTCCTCTACATCTGCAGGAATCAATAATGTTTTGTACTTCATACTCCTCCTGCCCCTCGACTTCAACAGGGCCTGGTATCACAGGTGTGGTAGTATAACGGTTACAGACCATAGGTTTAAGGAGAGACACATGGAATACATTATGAATGCGCATAGAAGCAGGCAATTCCAAGGCATAAGAAACAGGATTAATTTTGCAAAATGATCTTGTACGGACCAATGAACCGAGGTGCCAGCTTATTAGATGGGACCTTGAGCTTTAGATTCTTGGAGGACAGCCATACTCTATCCCCGACTTGGAAGGAAACCGCTGGAAGCCTTCTGCGATTGGCATGACACTGATGTCGCTGAAAAGACTGACCCAATGCCCTCTGAACTTGTGCCCATGAGGAACGGAGTTGCTCTATATGCTCATCCAGAGCTCGAATCTGCAGTGATTGAAAGGAATCTGGGAGCAGACAGGGTTGGAACCCATAATTGATCAAAAACGGAGAGCTCCCTGAGGAAGAATTAACTGCGCAGTTCCTGGCGAACTCTGCCCAAGGCAACAAGTCGGCCCAATTATCATGATGGTCAGTCACAAAACATCGCAGAAACTGTTCCAATCCTTGATTGGCCCTCTCAGCGGCCCCGTTAGTCTGGGGATGATATGCCGAGGAAAATGAGAGCTGTATGCCCATCTGTTCGCAAAATGCCCTCCCGAATCTGGACACAAACTGGCTCCCCCTGTCAGATACCAGCACCCTGGGTACTCCATGTAACCGAAATACTTCTCGAGCGAATACCATTGCCAGTTCTTTGGCTGAAGGAAGGCCACGGAGGGGTACGAAGTGCGCCATTTTAGAGAACCTGTCTACCACCATCAATATGAAGGAGAACACTCTAGACCTGGGCAATTCTTCCATAAAGTCGATAGAGACGTGAGACCAAGGGCGTTCACCATTAGGCACCGGCTGAAGCAAGCCCACAAGGAGATGTCTAGGGATTTTGGCATGGGCACAGGTGGCACAGGCATTCATAAAAGTGTCACAATCTGCTCTCATAGAAGGCCACCAAAATAGCTGAGAGAGAGACCAGAACAATTGATCCCTACCAATATGTCCCGCAGCCTTAGAGGAGTGGTAGGTCTCAAGTAATCGAGTACGGAATGGCTCAGCGACAAAACATTTGCCCATTGGAGTCTCATGAGGAGCAGAGGCTTGGGATGCCAAAATCTCCTCTCCTAGTGGTGAAGTAATACTAGTACGTATGGTAGCCAATATTCGATCAGGTTGAATGATAGGTGCTGGTACCTCTTCTCTGTCAACCTCTGCTTCAAATTGTCTAGACAGAGCATCAGCCCTAACATTCTTTGACCCCGGCAGGTATGATACAACGAAATTGAATCGGTATAGAAACAGTGCCCATCTGGCCTGGCGAGAAGACAGTCTCTTGGCCTCAGAAAGATACGTCAGATTCTTGTGATCAGTTAGAATCAACACGGGATTTTTTGTGCTTTCAAGTAAATGACGCCATTCTTTGAGAGCGAGGATAATGGCCAGTAATTCTCGATCACCAATCTCGTAATGACTTTGAGCACTAATCAATTTTTTTAGAAGAATCCACAGGGTCTGAGTTTACCGCCTTTAACCTGTCGCTGAGAGAGCACCGCCCCGACCCCAATATCTGAGTCATCAACCTCTAAAGTAAAGGGAAGTATTCAGTTAGGGTGGGACAACACAGGCGCTTCAGCAAAGGCTACCTTCAACTTCTCAAAGGCCTCTTCAGCAGCCACCGGCCAGAGGGATGGGTTAGCGCCCTTATGCGTGAGGTCAGACAGAGGTTTCACGATAGAGGAGAAGTTTTTAATAAACTTCCTATAATAATTGGCAAAGCCCAGAAATCGTTGGATGGCTTTGAGGCTCTGGGGTTTAGGCCAATGTAAGACTGCCGTCAACTTCTCTTTATCCATGGCAATGCCGTCTTTGCCAATTATAAACCCCAGAAACGGTACGCTGGTTTTGTGGAACTCGCATTTCTCCAGTTTACAGAATAATTTATTTTTTCGTAAGCGCAGCAAGACTTCAGACACATCCTTGATGTGTTGTGACAGGTCATTGGAGTGGATAAGTATGTCGTCAAGATAGACTACAACACAAGATTGTAACATATCTCTAAGGACGTCATTGATCAGGTCTTGAAATACTGCAGGAGCATTACATAGACCAAATGGCATGACTAGGTATTCATAATGCCCAGATCTCGTATTGAAGGCAGTTTTCCACTCATCACCGGCTCTGATACGTATCAAATTGTAGGCTGCCCTTAGGTCCAATTTGGTGAAAATCGAGGACCCCTTAAGTCTATCAAACAGCTCGGTGATGAGTGGTATAGGGTAGGCATTTTTTGCCATCAGCTTATTCAGCCCACGATAGTCTATGCAAGGTCGCAGTTCGCCACTTTTTTTCCTTAACAAAAAAGAACCCGGCACCGGCCGGAGAAGTAGATTTCCTAATTATCCCTCTACTGAGGGCATCTGCTATGTATTCCTCCATAGCTTGGTTCTCCTCACAAGACAATGGATACGTGCATCCCCTCGGTGGTACTGCTCCAGGACTCAGTTCTATGCGACAATCGTATGGTCTGTGCTGAGGTAGGGTGCCAGCCTCTCCCTTACTGAAAACATCGCTAAACTGCTGGTAGGCATCAGGTAGTGAAGGGGAGGTGCACAAGACCTTAACAGGATGGGTAACACACTTATCCATACAGAACTGAGACCAAGCAGCAATCTCACATTTCTGCCAATCAAATTGTGGGTTGTGCAACTGTAACCAAGGAAAGCCCAAAATCACGGCATGGTGAGGAGAATTAATCAATTAAAACTGCTGCTCTTCCTTGTGAAGAGCCCCAATAGTCATGGACAAGGGCATCGTTTCAAAAGTAACTTGGGCGGGTTCCAAAGGTCTGCCATCAATTGCCTCAATAGCAAGAGGGGTTTCTCTCTGAATCCGTGGTACCCCATGCAATTCAGCAAAGGTATTGTCCATAAAATACCCAGCAGCACCAGAATCAACCAAGGCCAAAACCTCAACTGAGCGTTGTGCCCATGACAATACCACCTGTATGGTGGGTTTAAGTGTGCCCAACAATGGGGAAGATTGGACACCACCTAGGGCCTGTCCCCCAAGGTACCCTAGGTGTGTTCGTTTCCCGGACGTACCGGACAAGATCTTAACAGGTGACCATTTTTACCGCAATACAGACATAAACCTTGTGTCCTGCGATACCTTCTCTGCTCCTTAGTTAACCTAGTGAAACCCACCTGCATAGGTTCACTTGGTTCCAGAATAGGTTCACTAGGTTTGGATGCCGAGGGAGGGTTGGGTGGGCAAAATATGCTACTGGACCCATTATTTTTTAACCGTACTCGTCACTCTCTGGCGGTTAATCTTTCACGTATTCTGGAGTCAATTACAATCACGTATTCGATAAAATCATCTAGGTCAGTAGGCAAATCTTTTGCTGCGATCTCATCTTTAATCTGGTCAGTCAATCCTTGAACAAAGGCTGCCTACAGGGCCTCGTTATTCCATCCTACCTTTGCTGCCAAGGTGCAGAATTCAATGGCATAATCGCCAACCGTGCGCCTGCCCTGTTGTATCTCCATGAGACGTTTAGCAGCAGAGGTAGTTCTACCAGGAGGCTCAAATACTCTCCGAAAGGATTGCACAAAATCACAGAAATTGTTTGTGCAAGGTTTAGCGTTTTCCCAAAGTGGGTTGGCCCAAGCCAATGCTCTGCCAGTCAGCAAGGATATCATAAACCCAACCTTGCTGCGATCACTAGGAAATGCGTGTGCCGTCAATTCCATAAATATTTCAAGTTGATTGATAAACCCTCTGCATAATTGAGGGTCACCGTCATATCTCAGCGGCAAGGGTGCAGAAGCCGTTAACCCTTTAACTGCGGCCCCTGAGGGTTTAGACTCATTCTCCGGTGTCTAAATTGGCGGGACCACCGGGTTAGCACCGGACTTATCCGCAAGTACCGTGCGTTCAAAAATAGTTTGGATAGCAACCGCTAGCTGATCCAAACATTGCTCATGCATATCCATCCTCCAATGGATATTCTGTGCGTTACCGTCACTCTTAGTGTCTGAGGTCATGGCCCTTTCGTACTGTCTTGGTTTTTGAAGACTCTCAGACTTAAGGTTTGGTAAAATAACTTAACTTTATTAAAAGTTAAAGGCAGTCCCCGTAGGTTAAACATACATAACAATACAACAGTAATAGAACATACAATACGTCCACACGCTGGGACCAACAATGTATATCATAACCAGGTTTAGTGGAGCAAACCAGCATCCGCACGCTGGAGACAACAAAGTATCTCGCAACCAGTTTAGTGGAGTAAACCAGCGTCCGCACGCTGGGACCAACAATGTATATCGCAACCAGGTTTAGTGGAGTAAACCAGCGTCCACACGCTGGAATCAACAATGTAAATCGCAACCAGGTTTAGTGGAGTAAACCAGCGTCCGCATGCTGGAACCAACAATGTATCTTGCAACCAGTTAGTGGAGTAAACCAGCGTCCGTACGCCGGAACCTACAATGTGTATCGCAACCAGGTTTAGTGGAGTAAACCAGCGTCCGCATGCTGGAACCAACAATGTATATCGCAACCAGGTTTAGTGGAGTAAACCAGCGTCCGCACGCCGGAACCTACAATGTGTATCGCAACCAGGTTTAGTGGAGTAAACCAGCGTCCGCATGCTGGAACCAACAATGTATATTGCAAGCAGGTTTAGCGGAGTAAACCAGTGTCTGCACGCTGGAACCAACAATGTGTATGCAATAGCGAGGAGAACAATGTCACCGGAGCGACAGCTGGAGCGCGAGACTCAGGAACTCGTACAGGTTAACCCGCACGGTGCTGGAGCACAGGAACCCCGGAATACAGGCACACAGGAATGCTGGAACACTGGAACACCTGAACGTTAGCATACAGGAACACTGGAACGCTGGAGCACCGGAACATTAACATACAGGAACACTGGAACACCGGAACGTTAAAGTACAGGAACACTGGAACACTGGATCACCGGAACGTAGCATACAGGAACACTGGAAACAGGCCCAGAGATCTGACAAGCAGGTCAGGCAGAGTGGAGTCAGAAACACCACGAAAGGGCAACCTGGAAGTGCTCAACCTGGGTTAAAAAAGGCTGTGTGAGGAGGGCTAATGACAGACAGCCAATCACGAATACTCAGCAAGTGACAGACACAGAGCAGCACTAATCACGGGCACCGTGATACTCTGTTATCGGCACCTTTATTAAACTCAGTGGGCCTAGGAGTGATTGCCCTTACGTGGTGTTTCCGCTAGTGTCTCTTGTGCTCCGTTGTGACCAGTGCTTTATCTGAGAATCCGCTCCGTTTATGACCCTGACTTGTCTGACTACCCACATCGGTTCTGACCTGTGGCTCTGGCTGACTAACTCGCTCCGTGTATGACCCCGGCTTGTCTGTCTACCCACATTGGTTCTAACCTGTGGCTCTGGCTGACTAACTGGCTCTGTGTAGACACCAGCTTGTCTGACGGTTTACTACTGAAGTGTTGCATGTAAAGTTTTGCGTCATAAAATGACTCATGTGTTTTGCCACGTCATTTGAAGTGTCGCATTTAATGTTTTGCATCATAAAGTGACGCAGATTCTACATTTCACATTGCTCCAAATGGTGCATTCACCATTTTGTGCGTTAACGTGTTGCAATATGGGTGCAATAGTGACTCAATATGGGTGCAATACTGACGCATTATGGGTGCAATAGGTGTGCATTAAGGATGCAATATGGATGCAATATGGGGGCATTAAGTACGCAATATGGGTGCAATATTGACGCATTATGGATGCAATAGGGGTGCATTAAGGACGCAATATGGGTGCAATATGGGTGCATTAAGGACGCAATATGGGTGCAACCCAAATCCCACCAAATCCAACCCAAAACCAACCCAAATCCAACCAAAACCAATCCAAAACCCACCAAAACCAACCCAAAACCCGACCAAAAACCAACCCAAAACCCACTAAATCCAACCCAAAACCCACCAAAACCATCCCAAATCCAACCCATAACCCACCAAATCCAACCCAAAACCCAACCAAAAATCATATATTGCACCAATATTGAACCCATATTGCACCCATATTGCACCAATATTGCACCCAATTTGCATAATTATTGCACCCATATTGCATCATTATTGCACCCATATTACACCAATATTGCACCCATATTGCGTCATTATTGCACCCATATTGCACCAATATTGAACCCATATTTCACCCATATTGCACCCAGTTTGTGTCATTAATGCACCAATATTGCGTCCTTAATGCTGCGACATGTTAACGCACGATATGGTGAATGCGCCATTTGGAATGACGCGAAATGGAATGACACATAACTTTAATTGTGACACTTTAAATGATGTGGCCGAATACATGCGTCATTTTATGATGCAAAACTTTACATGTGTTTCTTCAAATGGATACCTGTCTGACTACCCACATCGGTTCTGACCTGTGGCTCTGGCTGACTAACTTGCTCAGTGTAGTCCCTGGTTTGTCTGAACTCTGGCTCTTGCTAATTATCACTCCGTGTAGTCCCAGGCTTGTCTCACCTGTGGCTCTGGCTGACTACTTGCTCTTTCACTCCTAGCGCGCCTGACCATCAGTCTCAGCGTTCCATGGTTCAGGCATGCTCTCGTTCCCTGTTGCCTACGGTTGCATGACCCGGGGTGGAGACTGGTTCGTCAGTTACTGTTCCCTCTCGTGTTCCACTCATACTTCTGTCTTAGTCTCCGGTATATCGCAGTAGTGCAGTGCACAGCGTGCAGCTCCAGGTAGGAGCCTGGGTCCTATCAGCCTGTGGTCTGGGGTTATGCGGGCTAGGACTATTATTGCTGTACATAATACATAAAGGTGGTTATATATTTTATGTTTGTGTCTGTCCCTCTTTGCCTGAAAACCGTGACATACAGTAGCCATATTGTTTTTGAAAGTAGGATTGTTTTTGTCTGTAGAGGTTTTCATTTGCATTCTTAAAGCAGTTGCAGACCTGTAGCCATGTGGAAGGGGCACACTCATGAAAGCAAAATTTAGTCACTCACTTGAAACTGACTCAATAATTTTTGTTTTTTGGTTTTAACCATGTGTTCTGAGGTAGCAAATGTTATTTTGTTAAAAAGTAAAGTTTGCATTAACAGTCTCCTGTTAGTCATTCGGGACTAGTAAATCAGTGGCCAATCTGGGTTTGTCTGGTGGCTTATGAAGTGGTGCTAAATAGTTTTTCTTGTTTAAAAGTATTTTATTTTACTAACACAGATTGCAGGTAATATCACAGTAGTTTTGTTATGTTAATGTGCTAGGTACTGTGCTGAGTTGCTATATACATCTATAGTATATATATAGGAATTTAATTGTATAGAATTTTTTGGGTGCTAACAGTAAGATTCAACTCTTGTCTGATTGTGAACACATATGTCCATTTTGGAGCCAAAGTGCAAGGAATCAGGTTACTGTTGAACAAACATTGCATTTTAGACACTTTTAGTATATATTCAATTTTGAGGATCTAGTGGGTCATGTAACTGGTACTTTTTAACTGATTTATTACAATTTTAGTTCCTGGTTTTGACAACATTGAGTGTGGAAAAACAAATGTTATTTGTGTCTGGATTTTGCTTCCACTCCGGAGTGGCCATTTTGTTGCTAAAATAAGATAGGCCCATTACTGTTTGATCTTCCATGAAGATGTACATCATTTGTTCTGTGTACTAGAATGGTCTATCTTAAAAAAGGTAAACTTTTTATTTATGTGTCTGCTTGGGTGATTCTGTACTGCAAAACACATGTTGTAGTCATTTAGAGCAGCAGTTATTTTGTTGTTATAATGTGGTGATTCAATAATAGAGGTAAAGAAGATAACCATCAGGGCTTTGTTTTGGCTTACTTCTCAATATTGTTTGTGAATTTATCCATGTATAGCCATATATTTTTACAATACAAGGAGATTTGTTTTTTTAATGTTTAGAATAAAATGTGTGTATTGAGCAAATAATTGTGACATTCAGCAGCCATTTTGTTGTAGCAAAAACGTTTGGTCAGTTACTTAAAGCACACACTGCTCCTGCACTATAGGATATTTTTTCTTTTTCCCTCTCTTTTTATCTTTTTCTTTTTGTTGTTTTACAACAGTCTTATTGTCTTTTTTGGGGCTCAGAGTCTACATAATTAGGCCCTGGTCAAACACTCACAACAGGTTCAACAAAGAAATCTTCTATTCCTGTGCTAGAGTTGTAAGCTATTTTTATATATACAGGCATACAGGGGTTAAAATGTCCTTTTCCAGTAGAAAACGACTTCTCTACTGAAGTACGTGATTATTTCAGCAAGGATATGTTTAGACATAATGGCCCAAATGTACCCTGATCCCATAAACCCAAAATGTGGCAAATTTGAGGGCTTTATGAATGCTCTGACTCAAGTGATAACTATCAAGGAATACAGTGTCAAGAAAAGGAAAGGTAGGGTGGTACAGGCAGTTGTTGCAACAATTGGTGGTTTAGCCAACATATGGTTCCGTAATTGTGAAAATGTAATTCAGAACTTTCACATAGAATAGAAGGGGCCATGAAAAGAGAGACTGTCTTAGAGCGGCAACTCTGAGGACAACTACCATTGTGGGAGAACTGGAGAAAGAATTAAAAGAGATGGAAGAACAGACGAACAGAGGGATGTGTACCTAGCTGAGGTTGCAGAGCTCCGGGGCATACGTACTTATGCGCTATAAAGAAAAAGATAAATTAGTGGAGAAAGATAAGCAAGTGAGTGATACTCCAGAATTGTATCTAGCACATTATGGAGGGAACAGAAGGCAGAATTTCAGACAGTAGACCAGGAAAAGACCTCACTGTGTCTTAGTGCATCCTACCAAACCCAGGGACCACAGGCACAAGTGAGAGAATCTGAAATCAATAATGCAAGACAGATGCCCATAGGGTTTACTGGGCAGACGCAACCTATGTCTATGCAGGACAGGGACAATTTTCAGCAATGCCAATTTCTAACTTAATGATCTTACATGCTGCAAAATCTTCTTTAAAAACAACTATTAAAATCTTTGCATTTTTCAACCAATGGCATTTTTTTAATGGCTACAAAGTTTCTGCCAAATGATTTACGTGTTTTACGACTTTTTGCTATAAAAATGTGATGTATTTCAGGAAGTGAAACATAATAGAAGCGGCTACAGTGCGAGGTAGACATTCTGTACATTTCTGCTGCGATCTTGAGGCAAAATTGAGGGAGAAGAGGCTGATAGTGATTGCTATCACTATGAGAAAATTCTAAAATAATAAAAGGAGGAACTGGATGGACCCTTATGTGTCCATTGAGTCTGAGGAGGAGGAAGTGAGCACTACAGAACCAATACTGGCCAATCCCCCTAAATAACCCCTAAGGATCTTGGGGAAATTAATGTCAATGTGGTAGAAGAGGGTAGTAGTGAGAGCAGGACAGGTCAGTTGCCTGTGCCTGCTTCCAGATGTGCTACGCCTGCTGCTAAATGTGCTGTGTCTGCTGCCAGGTGTTCTGTGCCTGCTGTCAGACGTGCTGTGCCTTCTGCCAGTGCTCCCCCTGCTGCCACCTGTGCTGTGCCTGCTGTCAAACATGTTGCCCCTGCTGCCACCATAGCTGTGCCTGCTGCCAGTGCAGAACCTGCTGCCATCAATGCTGAAGCTGCTGCCACTTTGTCTTGTAATACTCAGGAGGGGGGAAAGAGAAGTTGATGCCAAGTATGACAGCAGAGCACGTAAGTCCCTCTTGCCATCCCCAAGCACTCCCGCCAGTGCTAATACTACTACTAAGAAGGTCCAGTAGCTTGTTAGCATTAGGAGTGAAGGAGGGGGTAATCATCACATTACTAGAGACTGTGAGAAAGAAGACTCAGGGGCTGAAATTGATGTGGTTGGTGTTAGTGGTTGAAGTAGTGACAGTAATGGTGAAGCAGCCGGTGGGACTAGTGTTAGGGGATTGGTAGAGGAAACAATTGAGAGCATCCAGACTAGAGGTCAAGGGAGCTCACACCATTCCCCTGACCCTGGGAGTCCCCTTCCCTCCACAGTATTGTCCATGTGGAACATGATCCTGAAAAGGGCAGAATTGCTACCACCGCAATAATACCACCATCACCAGGAACACAGATAAGCTGTCTGTGCCTGCTGCTAGTGCTGCCAGTCTGTCGTCTTCAGGTCACCAAGAAATGGCAAATGTGACATTAGGGGACCTTCTTTCACATTTCTTGTTACCTCCTCTAACCAGCAGTGAGTTGTCTGAAATAAAGCAGCAGCATGTAGGAACTGGTGGTGATGGTGATGATGATGGTGAAGAAGCTTGGGTGGAAGCGACATTGATGACCTTTTTAGTCCAAACTGAGAAGGAATGGGAGACAGGGATAGGAATGGGTATCACCACCTCTAGCAGTGTGCTGTTGGAATTTGCAGAATTTGAAACTGCTTTAATTCCTGCTGCTGTGTTGCAAGGGCAGCAGGATGCTGAGGAGCAGGCTAGTGTGCCACAGACCACAGTGGCCACAGTGGGAATGGGGTTAACAAGTGAAGCGGGACTAGGACAGGTTCCACTTGCCAGCAGCAGCAATATTGCTGGTCCTAGTTGCAGTGATTGTTCTGAGGCAATAGCAGCAAAAACAGCAACATCATCCTCTGGGGCATAGTGACAGCAGCAGTTCTTGATTTCTAGTGCCATGGTATTTGGATAGAGTAGTGCTAGGTGTTATTTACCACACCCAATGTACACATTGCAGTTGATGAGAAGCACAGTTCCTTCTCTCAAGGGAAACATTTTTATTCTACTAACCACACACCCACAATTTTAGAGGAGGGGGAGGTGGAGAAGAATTATTGGTCAACTTCTTATTTTCTCCACATATACTGGTGGCTAGTTATGGTGCTCTACTGCCTCAGGCGGATTAGTGGTGCTAGTTGTGGCATGTGGAACCTTCATCATCCATCACCCATGTTACTGCTGCTGCAGCAATAACAGCCGTCAAAAATTCTTCATCTACATCGGGGCATTTGACAACAGTCAGTGGCCTGATGGCACTAGGCCAGTAGGGTATTTTTTTCCTCAGGGCTTGAGCTTTAAAAAATAAAAAGAAACCATAGGCCTACAAAATAAAAAACAATTCTTGAGGGCTTGTTTCTAACAAGCCTAAGTCCTACAAATCAATGTTTCCGTAAGGCTTGTGCCAAACAAGTCTAAGTCCTACAAATCAATGCTTCCTCTGGGTTTGGGCCTCTAACAACAAATCTTACAAATCATCCACTACAAAAATACTCTGGTACAACAAGTATCAGTCTACCCCACTAACAGCTTACATCAGGGGGTCCCTATCACGGTGCCCGTGTTGTTGCTGGCGACATTATGACTGTGCTTCTTCGTGATACATTCTTATTGGCGAACGTGGTGTTGCTCCACCCTGTGTTAACGCTTAAATACTGAGCCTTGTCACTTTAGCAGTGCCCTTTCATGGTGTTTCCTAGACTTGTGCACGGGCAAAATTTTCGGTAAAATTCGAATTCGGACGAATTTTTTTTTTCTAATTCGGATGATCTTAATTTCGGACCGGGCCTATTCGATTCGGACGAAATTCTTATCCATTCCGAATTATTCGGCCGAATTTAACATGGGTTAAATTATAGCTGTGCGCCTCCGTGCACGCTGCTATCATTATTTGCAGACAGGGTGTGCATTTAGAAAAAGATCCATCCCAAAAACGGACATTGTCGTACATTGAAAGTCTGTGCATGTCACCTCTACTCTAGCATGGGATGCCAGTCACAATGCAAACGTCGAACATCGAAAACCCATGCCTGTCATTCAATTTAGCATGTTCGAACATCAAAACCCCATGCCTGTCCTTCAATCTAGCATATGTTTGAACATCGAAACCTCATGCCTGTCATTCAATTTAGCATATGTTCGACATCGAAAACCCATGCCTGTCACATCCTACTCAACATAAGTGGTCGACTCGAACATGGACAAACTACATGTCACATTCTATGTTAGTACATGGGTAAAGATTAAGGTTTCATTTTCTGGTACCAGCCTCCTACCCTACTGTCCCTCTTTAGTACCCAAATTCCTCTCTCTCGTTTTCCTATCCTGATTTCCCCTCATATCAGATAACTCTATGTGTATATACATTGTAGAGTTTCATACTACATCAAGAATAAACATCAATGATTGTAATGTGATAGATGTAATGTGTTAACCCTTTGAGTGCCAGAGTGGTACGCAATGCATTGCAAAGCAATGCATTGCATACCACTCTGGCATTCAAAGGGTTAAAAAGAAAAATTGAGACATTCTGTTGTGAACAAACTGCAACACAGGAGAGAAATAAAAAAAAATGCTTGACATCTATACTGAAGAGGGGTCCACAGCATTGTCTTAGTATAGCAATATCACCGTTTTCCGTGAGTGTGCAATACAGGGCTCTACGATAATTGCTGGGCATTTCCCAATGTCATAATCAGGGGATGATGGGAGTTGTATTCTAACTACTGTTAGGAAACACATAAGTGATGCACATTCATCTCCCACCTAGAAATTATTTACACACGAGGCAACTCCCCCAAGTAATACCTAGCCCCTTTTCAAGTGAAAGGACTTCCAGAAAGGTTTCAGATCTCTTAGTGACTCACCTGTTATTGCCAGTCAGCGGGACCCGGAGAGTAGGAGGGGGTGATGCTATGGCTGCACGGCACGGTGCTCTTAGTTGGTCACTTGTCGCAATGTTGAAGCCAGCACCTTCTGGGTGGAGACACCTCACAGCAATCCTGTTCAGGACACATCATGCACTGTTGTGCACTCATACTAGGGATCCCAAATGTTTAGACTCATTTCGTACAGGGGGCACCCTCCTGTATTTGTAAAACCTCTCTAGCAAATCTGGGACGGTAGACCTATTTACTCAAGTCTTGACTTTAGGTGGGCGATAAACAATATAAAATAGGCATAATGTTTCACTATCACATAATTTACGTCACTGAAGCAGCCAGCAGGCATCGCCACTGAGTGAGCATAGGGCTGCCCGGCTGCTGACAGTCACACTGATGGGACACCCTGCAACACAGAAATGGCGGAAGAGCACAAAATAAACATGCTATGGGACGGTAAATTGCCGCCCCTGTCAAAGTGCCGCCTGGGTCCATGGACCCACTGGGACCTATGTAAGGGCCGGCCCTGTATTCGAACAAATACCTAATATTTTTTTATATTTTGCACAGGAACAAATATTACTTGCTCTTGCAGTGGCAATAACTTGAACTAATGCTGGCTGCCTACCTATGCCTAGCCTAATGCTACCTGCCTGCCTACACAACAACTGTACACTCTCTAATCTCTTCTCTCTCTGAGCTCCAACAACCCAATGAGGAAATGCAGGCTGTCTGTCTGTGTGACTGTGTCATTAGTCCAACCCCCATCATGAAACGAAGAAGGCTATTCGAATACAGACAAAAGAGGGAAGTAGTGCATGAAACGGAGAATGGAATTGGACTAGAGACATGGAGGGAAAATTATGGAGGGAAAGTAATTGAGCGCGCACAGGAAGTACAAAAAAGTCCTGGTCAAAAGTAGTCAAAACTTTTGGAAATGTGTCGATTGCCGAAACTTCCGAAAGTTTCAACGAATTTCGGACCTGGGCTGTTCGGAGTCGGATCATTTTTTCCGAATGACCCTTGAGTTTCGGATTGGCCGAATGTCTCCGAATGACCCCATTTTTGACGAAATCCGAATGTCTCCGAATGAATTCACACATGTCTAGTGTTTCCATTATTAAGGGATTTCTCCAGAATTTATGTGTTTCCTGTGTATGACCCGGACTGCCTGACTACTCTGCCTGTATTGTTCCTGCTCTGTGTACCGACCCAGATTAGCTGACGTTCCTGCTCTGTGTACTGACCCGGATTGGCTGACGTTCCTGCTCTGTGTACCGACCTGGCCAGGCTGACGTTCCTGCTCTGTGTACCGACCCTTTCCTGATTATTACTTCATCCGGTATCCGGTTGAGGGCCATACTCCAGTTTCTCTCTGTCCACGGACAGATCCTCTGTTGCCTCCGTTGCTGCTCCGGCACCCAGCTCCTGTGACCCGATCAGTATTGTGTCTCATGATACGACACCTGGTGTTGTAGCGTCCTTCGGTAGCACCACGGTAGGCTTGAACTATACTGCTCTAGCTGAGGTTGGTCTTTCCTGGGCGCCTCAAGCTTTCTCCATACTGGTAGTCGATTCTAGGTCTGAGCGTTTGTTAACCCCTTGTGGGTTGGTGCCTGGCACATTGGGTACAGTCATTGCAGTCGCTGATTGGCGTTACTCCGTGCCTCTGTTGCAGTCCTCCTTTGGCAGCTCCGGTAGTCTACCGTTTGTCCAGGGCCTTTGTTACTGTCGCGGCCTTAGTCGCCATTGTGTCACTCTCTGCGTAGAGAGTGTACTAAGGGCCATTGTACTATTAGGGCCTGCCTGTCCTCCCGGCCTAATAGTAATCACACTATCAGCACTTCGTTTGGATTCACAGAAATTGTACCTGACCTGTGTCAGTATAGTATTGTATATATTATATATTGGACCTGTGTGGGTACTAATAACTGCAACCTGACCTGTGTCAGTATTGTATTGTATATATATACTGGACCTGTGTGGGTATTTTGTACTGCTACCTGTCCTGTGTCAGTAATAAACTGTTGCATACATACTGGACCCGCAAGGGTTATTCTATTACTGTGGTTCTTCAATAAAATTGCATTTTACCTAAACCTTCCGTGCCTGAGTGTCCATAAAACCATTACAGTATGAAAGGGCCATGACCTCAGACGGTACAGGTGAAGGCAATGCACAAAGTATCCACTGGAGGATGGATTTACATGAGCAGCGTTTGGACCAGTTGGCCTTGGCTGTACAAACAATACTAGAGCGTACCGCTCACCTAGATAAACCAGTACAAGCCTCGGTGGTCTCCCCCGTTACGACACTGGGAGCTCAATCCTTGATGCAAGCCAGCTCGAGTAAAGAGTTAACTGCCACCGCTCCATTACCATTAAGATATGATGGCGAACCCACCCTGTGCAGAGGGTTCATTAACCAATTGGAGATTTTCCTGGAGTTAACTCCTCAAGCCATTCCTAGTGACTGAAGTAAGGTGGGCTTTATGATCTCGTTGCTAACGGGCCGAGCATTGGCATGGGCCAACCCCTTGTGGGAATCAGCCAAACTTTGTTGTAACGGTTATTCAGACTCTCAGACCAGAGGTAAAAATAAAACACCGTTTTATTAAGAAAAAAAATAAAGAACACTGCCCCTAAGGGCTGAAATAGGTAATGACATGTAATACAGGTGATAAGGTAATAAGGTAGACACAGTACAGGTAAAGAGCAATACTGTACAACAAGGAATAGGTGTAGCAAGGGTTAAGTCCAAGGTGACAATCAGTCTCTGAGGTGGTGTGTAGCCAACGCCCAGTGGTGGATAAGAACAACCAAAGGTTGTGGTGCCAGATGGAAGCACCTTGAAGTGAGTCCACACAGCAGTACTAGATAAGCGATTAGCAAGACCAACCACTATGCTAGAGCCACTTGAGACAAGAGCCAGGTACACTATGGTTGTACGTAATTGGACCCACACTGCTTGAGCTGAATATAGTCAGAGCCAAAGACACTCGAGGAGTAGAACGGGTTAAAGACACTGTGTGAGCAGAATGACCTGAGCCAGCGGCACCCCTCGGTGCAACAACGGATACCCACACTGCCAGAGCGGAACGGGACCAGAGCCAGTAGCACCACGCGGTGCGTAATGGATATACCAACACTGCTAAAGCTGAATAGGACCAGAGCCGGTAGCACCCTTCCGGTGCTTAACTGAATCGAGAGAATGCCAAGAGCACTAGGTGGACAGTAACGGAAACAACACGGCTCTGCAAGTGAACAGACAGGCTCGGTAAAGGATAGTAATGAGCACAAGTGTATGAGGAGAGGCTCGGTATCGGATGCAACAAGCTCTGCAGGGGTTAAAGGACAGGCTCGGTAACGGAGGCAACAAGCTCAGAATCGGAGGCCACAAGTATTGCAAGTGTCAGCGAGCAGGCTCGGTAACGGAGGCAACAGACTCAGCAGGTGCACGGACGGCCCTAGATCAGAGGCAACAGGCACGTCAAGGGTTAATCCACAGGCTTGGTAACGGAGGCAACAGGCTCAGCAAGCGTGGTGGAGGTCAGCAATAGAGGCACTGAATAGACAGTTCGAAATGTCGCCAAGCGACATAGACAAGCCCCAATGAAGCCGGATCTCCAGGAACACAGGAACCAAGCGGTGAGGTAGATCAAGCCAGGTCACACACGGAACAGGAGTGTCAGACAAGCCGGATCAATCACGGAGCAGGAACGTCAGTCAGGCCGGGTCATACACAGAGCAGGAACGTCAAACAAGCCGGATCAAACGCAGAGCAGGAGAGTCAGCCAGACCGGGTCATACACAGAGCAGGAACCAGGAGAAGTGTCAGACAAGCCGAATCGGTACACAGGAACACAGCAATGGAAGCACTTGTACTGGAACACCACGAAAGGGCACCTGACAGGTGGCAAAGGCCCGGTATAAGAAGGCCATACTGGGCGGGCATAACAGATACTGCCAATAGGAACACATCATAGCAGAGAGTGACAGAAATCACGGGAACCGTGATACTTGTACTAAGAACTTCAGGGAGTTCTTACGGGCACTTCGTAGAGTATTTGAGGTTCCTGGAAGAGCCGCCTCTGCTGCCAAAAGATTAATGGAGATCTAGCAAGGGTCTCGTACAGTTGCTGACTACTCCATTGAATTTCGTACACTGGCAGCAGAGGTAGGCTGGAATAATGAGTCGCTGGTGGCAGCTTTTGCTCAGGGACTGTGTGATCGTATTAAGGACAAGACGGCAGCCAGAGACTTGCAGAACGATCTGGACAAATTCATTGATTTTGCCATACTAATTGATTCCCGTGTAAGAGAGCGAATTGCATCCAAGGTGGGTTTCCCACCCATGCCTCCCTCACCTCCCATGCCTCCTGAGCATAATCAAGAGAGTAGTGAACCGATGCAGTTAGGATTCACTAAGCTAACCAAGGAGGAACGGGCTCATCGCCACAGGCAGGGCCTCTGCCTATATTGTGGCCAAACTGGGCTTTTACTACATACCTGTCCTGTACGGCCGGGAAACGGACGCACCTAGGGTACCTTGGGGGACAGGACCTAGGTGGCGTTCAGAAGACCCTAGATTCGATGAATCAGAAACCCACCATCCAGGCTGTAATTTATTGGGCAGATATCTCAGTGGAGGTTCTGGCCCTGGTGGACTCCGGTGCAGCTTCATATTTTATGGACAATTCTTTTGCTGCATTACACAAGATTCTGCTGGTCAAAAGGGAATCTCCATTGGCCATTGAAGCCATTGATGGCAGACCGTTGGTACCAGCACAAATTACTATGGAAACTATACCGCTGTCTATGTATATTGGGGCACTCCACATGGAGAAACAGTGTTTCCAAATTATCCAGTCTCCTCACCATGCTGTCATCCTGGGATTTCCATGGCTACATTTGTACAACCCTAGGTTTGATTGGCAAACTTGTGAGATAACGGCCTGGTCTGAATACTGTATTAAACATTATATTTCTAACCCTATCAGAATCATGTGTACCTCTCCCTCTGTGCCAGCTGAATACTATCAATTCAGCAACGTTTTTAGTAAGGGGGAGGCTAGCGCTTTGCCGCAGCACAGGGCCTACGATTGTGCTGTTGATCTGCCTCCTGGCGTCATTCCTCCTCAGGGTTGGACGTACCCGTTGTCATGCAAGGAGAATCGGGTCATGGAGGAATACATTTCAGATGCACTGGAGAGGGGTATTATCAGAAAGTCATCCTCGCCCGTTAGGGCTGGTTTCTTCTTTGTCAAAAAGAAAAACGGCGAGTTACAATCTTGCATCTATTATTGTGGTTTGAATAAACTCATGTCTAAAAATGCCTACCTGATACCACTCGTCACGGAACTGTTCGATAGGTTGAAGGGCTCTTCCACTTTCAGTAAGTTAGACTTACGTGCAGCTTATAATTTAATCAGAATAAGAGCCGGTGATGAGTGACCTAGTGATGCCTTTTGGGCTATGTAACGCTCCCGCAGTGTTCCAGGAATTTATCAATGACATCCTCTGTGACATGCTCCAAACTTGTGTAGTAGTTTATCTCGATGATCTACTCATCCATTCGTCTAACTTGTCGCAACACATCAAGGATGTGACCGCAGTTTTGCTTAGACTCCGTGAGAACAAACTATACTGCAAAATTGAGAAATGCGAGTTTCACAAGTCCATGGTGCCTTTTCTGGGCTTTGTGATCTCTAAAGATGGTATTGCAATGGACAAAGAGAAGCTCGCAGCAGTACTGCAATGGCCACGTCCCAAGGGGCTCAAAGCTATCCAACGCTTTCTTGGCTTTGCCAACTATTATAGAAAATTCATTAGAGACTTTTCCATGATTGTGAATACACTGTCCGACCTCACGCACAAGGGTGCTAATCCCTCCCAATGGTCTCAGGAAGCTGAACAAGCCTTTGTGACTCTGAAATCCGCATTTGATTCTGCTCCTGTACTGTCCCATCCCAACCCCTCCCTTCCATTTACTTTGGAGGTTGATGCCTCTGCAACTGGGGTAGGGGCAGTATTGTCACAGCGCTTGGACCCAGGGAGTATGCAAAAACCTTGTGGCTTTTTCTCAAAGAAATTGTCTAGTGCTCAGAGTAACTACGAAATTGGGGACAGAGACCTCTTGATGATTATTCTAGCCCTTAAAGAATGGCGACACCTACTTGAGGGTACTAGAACTCCGGTGTTGATCTTGACAGATCATAAAATCCTAACCTACCTTTCTGAGGTGAAGAGATTGTCCTCTCGACAGGCCAGATGGGCCTTGTTTCTGTCCCGTTTTAATTTTATTGTATCCTACCTGCCCAGTTCCAAGAATGTTAGGGCAGATGCCCTGTCCAGGCAATTTGGTCCAGAGACGGAAAAAGATGAGACTCCAGTACCCATTATTCAGCCAAATCGCATTTTGGCTACCCTGCGGACCAGCATCACTTCACCACTGGGGGAGGAGATTCTTGCTATCCAGTCTGCCGCACCTCCTGATACCCCAGTGGGCAAGTGTTTTGTAGCTGAGCCTTTCCGTACCCGCCTACTCGAAACCTATCATGCATCTCAGGCAGCAGGGCATGTTGGCAGGGACCAATTGATCTGGTCCCTTTCACAGTTATTCTGGTGGCCTTCCTTACGTGCGGATTGTACCTCCTTCACGGCAACATGCACTTCTTGTGCCCATGCCAAGTCCCCTAGGCACCTCCCAGTTGGCTTGCTTCAACCAGTGCCTAATGGTGAGCGTCCTTTGTCCCATGTCTCTATTGACTTCCTGGGAGAACTGCCAGTGTCTAGGGGTTAGTCATTTATTCTGATGGTGGTCAACAGGTTCTCTAAGATGGCACACTTTGTGCCTCTTCCTGGCCTTCCCACTGCCCAGGAGCTGGCTGTTGTCTTTGCCAGAGAAGTGTTCCGGTTGCATGGTGTACCCAGGGTGCTGGTGTCAGACCGAGGGAGCCAATTTGTGTCCAGGTTTTGGAGGGCATTCTGTGATCAGATGGGCATACAATTATCCTTTTCTTCTGCCTACCATTGTTACGGTTTTAATGACACTCAGACTCAGTAGATAAAATAAAACACAGTTTTATTGAACAGGATAGCGAATATAACCCTCACTGGTCCAGTAGTATAGGTAACACAATACAATACTGACACAGGACAGGTTATGGCAGAAATACAATGTATATCCACATGGGTCCAGTATATGTACAAAACAGACCATACAATATACTGACACAGGTCAGGTTATGCTCGTGTGAACTCAAACCAGGCAGCCAGGAACGGGTTACTATTAGGCCAATACAGCGAGCAGGCCCTAATAGTGTGAGGCCCTTGAACTCCCACTCTGCACAGGGAGTGCTTAAACAGCGAGAAACACCCAGTAGACAACGGAGGCCCAGGATAACTAGATCTGCCTTAGCAGTAACAGAGAACTGAGACAGTATGCCCGGATGGGTGCCCAACGGAGACTGCACTGTGAATGACCGGTGACAAGTAACACCTTCCCTGAAGGGGTTAACGAACTCCAAGACCAGCAATGACTGCCTGATGGTAACACAGCTTGAGGCACCCAATGAAACACCAACCTCAGCTGAAGGCAGGAAAGAGGGTCAAGCGTACCGTGGTGCACTGATGGAGTAGACACCGGAATGTCGCCCGCGCGACACTGACCATTCAAGACTGGACTGCACAAGTGACTCTGAGGCTTAAAGGGAATAGGACAGCAGGTCGCACTAACACCAGGAGCAGTAGCCCTACTGGGCAGGTACACAGAGCAGGAATGAGCCAGTCCAATCTGTACACAAGCAGGAATGTCAGCCGGCCCGGGACAGTACACAGAGCAGGAACGTCAGCCAATCCGGGTCGGTACACAGAGCAGGAACATCAGCTGGGCCGGGTCGGTACACAGAGCAGGAACGTCAGCCAATCCGAGTCTGTACACAGAGCAGGAACGTCAGCCGGGCCGGGTCGGTACACAGAGCAGGAACGTCAGCCAATCCGAGTCGGTACACAGAGCAGGAACGTCAGCCAGGCCAGGTCGGTACACAGAGCAGGAACAGAACAGGCAGAGTAGTCAGGCAATCCGGGTCATACACAGGATTCACACGTGACGTCAGGAACAAGCGCTAGCGACTGGAACACCGCAAAAGGGCGCCCATGAAATAACAGGCCTGAGTATTTAAGGGCTAGAACTGGGCGGAGATAGGGCCCAGCAGCCAATAAAAGACAAGCAAGAAGTAAATTGGACATAGCAATGTCACCAGAGGAATCACAGGCACCGTGATGCAATCTTTAAATTATTACTTTTACCTCAGTCGCCGCTCTTCTGCCTTAACCACCCACTGTGTCCAGGGAAGGGAAGGAGATGCCATGTCTGCCTACAGTGCTCAGCCTCACACAGTTCACAGTAACTACACAGACTGCACCTCTCAAACGTATCTTCTTCACCAACAATGCCTTTTCTAATTGTGCTCTTGGCTTGACTACACTGCGCCAATTAACCATTGTGCCCCTCAGAATACCGGGTGCCTACCTCCCCTCCACACAGCTCGGCCACATCGATGTCCCCTACTCCCGCCTGCGTCACAGCAAGAGAGCTCGCTCTTCACTCTCCGGAGAGACAGGCTGGGCCATTGGAGAGTAGCAAAAGTATATTAGAAGTTACCTAAATTGACTAGATGTATGGGGCTGCATCGAAACGACAGATCTCCCTCTTCATTCTCCAGAGACACGGGTTGCCACGCACGCCCAATCTGTCTATCCCAAGAGTAAAGAATGACCTCTCTTGCCGACATTGCCCCATACATTTTGTCAACTTAGGTAACTTCTTATATACTTTTGCTACTCTCCAGTGTCACTGGAACTCACATACTGCTTACTATTCAAAGAACATGACATTTACTGCTTAACCCCTTAAATACTAGCGATGTTGTACAAAGTCAAAAATGGTTCAGCTTAATCATAAGCCTTTATCAACACAACCACAACGATGCACAAATGCTGTGAATTTGTGCATTGATCTGGTTGTCCTGATAAAGGCTTATGATTATGCAGAAACGTTGATTGAGTGGGGAAATCAATTACTCTTCTTGGCTTATACAAGATGGAAGCATGTGGATCTGCAATTAATTCACAACCCTTTAACTGCCAGAGAGGTATCCGAAGCATTGTTCTGCAATGCATCGGTTATATCTCTGGCACCCAAAGAGTTAACATCCCAAAATTTAAAAAACACATTTTCTTCCAGTACCGTTAAATCCTTTACACTGCATATTTTTAACTCTTTGAGTCATAGAGTGCCAGACGCGTTGCTTTGCAATATGTTTGACACCCATCTAGCACCTAAACGGGTTAAGCGATGCTATTTTCAATGTACAGTAAAACTTTACGAATCGAGGTAATAGTAATAGAGAAATTAACCCCTTGAATGCCAGATGCCACAAATGTCCCAACCTAATCAAAAGCCAGTTTGTTGGACACGTCTTTAAAAGGACAACTCTATTTGTGCAATGAGATTATTTATAATTTACTAGCAAAATAAGCATGGCTTTCCCCATGTGACAATACGCAGGGAAGTGACACATATAGACCTGTGCACAGGGACCTGTGTGCGCTGCCTTCTGGCCCTCCAAGAGTTAAAGAGGGTGATCCCCAACACTCAGCTTTCTCCCAGTATACATTAACTGTTAAATTAAAGAGTTGTTATTTAGATAGTCCCTTCAATAGATGTTCCCCTGTCACAGTTCACACTCAAATGGGGGCATGAGCCTGTAGTCCCCACAGATTTATATGGATGGGATTTGTATGTCAATCCAAAAAATGTATATAGATGTGTGTGTGTGTCTCTGTGTAAATATCTACACTATACATGTGTGTGTGCATCTATGGGTGTGTGTATGTATATAGGTATGAATGTACAGTATTTGTATTTATGCATGTGTGCATGCATCTATGGCTGTGTGGGGCAGGGGGCTCTGCATTTAAAACATCAGTATACAATGGATATATCTGTTTTCTACCTGCTTCTTCTTGCACGGGCAACGTCATGCTCCTTTTGCTAGTATAGTATAAAAGGAAAGCAGAAAGCAAAGTTTATACTTAGCTATCCTGGGACAATCTTATGAGGATGGTGCAGTAGGAAAGGATGCAGGCAAGGAGAACTGGTTGCCTCACATTTGGCTGCATCCCTGGAGGAGATCAGCCATCCAAAACCAGGCTTTGGCTTCAAGATCAGTTCTCCCTGGTTCTCCATAGCTGCTTCTTTATTGTTGCAAGTGCCACACCTCACCAGTCCACTTTACTGCTGCTAAGGTTTGTGGCTTTAGGTGCATTAATCTGCCACAAAGGGTTTAACAATAAGAGCTGTGTTAAAGTTGATGTGATTGTGAAGAGCTGCAAACTCACATACCATGTGCTTTCTACAAAATGGAGTCCTCAACCATGTGGCTTGAGAACAAAGACACAGTCTGGGTCCTACAGTATACTCACAATAACAGACACTAGCAGAGTTATTGGAAACAACATGCCTTTGCCAACACCCCAAATACCAAACCATTAATTTTAGGATATATCCAGAGAAGTTTGTTCTATTGACCAGTACCACAATCAACACAATAACACCCCCGTACTAGAAATAAGAAATAATATTTAATACAAACAATAATATTATAATAAGAACAATACACTGTATATTATCATATATTCTAGCTAAACACCTAATAATAATAACAAGACAGTTACTTACTGCAGTGAAAATAAGACACAATATGCAACAATTATAGTAGAAAACACTATACATTGGTTATTTTGGTGGTTTTTTTCCTATAAATATTGTGTAAGAGAGTTTTTATTCTCATCTAATCCTGGAACAATCTTAGACCGCTGCAAAAGAAACAGGCCAAGGAAACAGGATACATTCAGGCAATGTACTGGTCTACTTCCACTGGAGCTCAGGATTAGGCTCTTCTCTGGAACAGTTCTTGGGGCCTTGCTAAATTTTAGCCATCTACAATCTGCTGACTGGCTGGTCACATCCTCCCATCCATCACTCAACTGCTCCACTCCAAGACTGTTCCCAAGGGCTCACCGCACACCTCTTTTATTGTTTGCCTCCCTGCTCATCACCAGCCCACTTAACCTGACCAAAACACCCCTCCTCCCTTCCTCCTTGCAGCATAGGAGACAAAGGGAGCTGGTCCTCTCTTTGTCCTTTTTTCTGCCAAAACAGACCAGGGAGAAGACAAAAAGACAAGGGAAAATGGATCTGAAAAAAACTTAGTGTGATTTAGGACAGGGAAACATAACTATGAAATGGACGCAGTTTTGCTGCAACTTACCTATATCTACTTTTGCCCTGAACAGCCCCTCCTCCCTTCCCCTTCGAAGCAGAACAAAGAAAGGGAACTGGTCTTCTCATTGTCTTTTTCCTGCTAAAACAGGCTAAGAAACCAGGGAAAGGTTTTTTTTTTGTTTTGTTTTGTTTTTTAAATATATTTTATTATCAGATCACTCCATACAAATACAAAGAAAAAAGAGGTACAAATAAAGTCATTCAAGTACAGCAGGAATATGCAATCACGTATAACATTAGCAAAAGCAGACACATATTAAGAAAGTGTACAGAGTCTACCTGAGGTTTTTATAATAATAAAACCAAAACTGCAAACCTCTAACCTAAGTTAAAACTATACCCCTCGATCCCAGTTCCTCTCTCCCCCAGGCCCGCAGCACCCCCCAGCCCCCACCCACCAGCACAACAGGTATATGTTACCAATATCCACATGACCAGCAGACACAAGCACAGTCGAACAACCCCAGCAGGTCACAGATCATCATGAGCCACGGAAATGCTTGCCCTAGCTGTCCACCAGGCCTGCCACTGTCCCCAGATTTTATCAAATTTAGCTGGAATACCTCGATGTAAGTAAACCAATTTATAATGTGGAAAACACTGTGATACCAAGTTAATCCATGCCCTATAATCGGGAGCCCTGTCTGACATCCAATTCAGGGCCACCACCTTTCTCGCCATCACCAAGAGCTCTCGCAGAAGAGATTTATTATTGGCCTCCTCAATCTCATCGGGGAAGATAGACAGTAAACAAATTTTTGGAGTCGCAGGTACAGGCCGTCTCAACACTAGAGTCACAATACGCATTACCTCTGACCAAAACCTCCCCACCACAGGACACTCCCAAATCATGTGCAAATATGTGCCTCGAACATTGTCACATCTATGGCAGTGGTCAGTACCAGAATTTCTCATTTTAAACAGTCTAATTGGTGTGTAATAAATTCTATGTACGATATTCAGCTGTATCATTTGATGCCTAGTCGAGGTCGCCACCTGAGCTGGCACCTCCTTAGCCATGCTCCACTCCCAATCCTCCAATGGACCCAAATCTATTTCCCATTTATACCGTGAAGGAAATTCCCGAAAACTCATGTGAGATTCCAGCCACTGATAAATAAAAGAGAGAGGTCTCGGAGGCTCCAGGATGCTCAATCTAACAAGAAGCGGGAATGTAGCTATCATCGGTGCTATATCCCCCCACTGAGCCCTAAGAGCATGTCTAATACATAAATAATAGAAAAGACTGTGTGGTAGATGATATTCGTCATGCAATTGTGCAAAAGACTTCAGCTGATTATCATGATACAGTTGCCCAAGAGTACGAATCCCTAATCTAGACCATAGAGGACCAAACTCACTACCTAGCAAATGATGCAACCCCGCTGCGCCCCACAAGGGGGTGTCCGGGTCCATAGCCACATACCCCAGCAACCTCTTCAGCTCCTCCCAAACCTCATATAGAGTTACAGCTAGTGTAGTCCGAATTTTAAAAACTGCGGGACCACCATGTAAGAACTGGGGTAGCTCATAAGCGGGCTGTAATAACAATGTGTCTATCTGAGTAGTTTGATATCTAGGTCTGGGAGAAATAAAGTCAAGCGCATAGCAACATTGTGCTGCTAAGTAATATCTGTAGAAGTTGGTCAAAGCAATTCCCCCCTCACGTTTCGATCTCATAAGAGTAGTCAGCTTAAGTCTAGCGCGACACCCCCGCCACACAAACAGTGAAATAATCTTGTCTATACGTCGGAAATGTTTTTTAGGGATAGGCACCGGCTGTTCTGAAAAATGTATAAGAATTTGGGCAAAAAGATCATTTTAATAAGATTTGACCTACCAATCACATTTAAGGGCAAGTGAAGCCATGTCATTGTTTTATCGTCAAAAGATTGAATAGCAGGCAATAGATTCATCTCCAAAAAGGAGTCCGTCGGTGCTGCCACCCGAATCCCTAGATAGGTACAGTCAGCCACATAAGAAAGTGGGATCTCTGATGAGCAAGGCCTCCGCAAACCACCATCAAGTGGGAGCAAAGAGGATTTAGTCCAATTAATTTGAAATCCGGAATATGTGCCAAAATCATCTACCAGCCACAGCGTATTCCTCAGAGAATCCCCATCATCACCAAGAAAGAGTAGAATGTCATCGGCATGTAATGCAATCTTTTCTTCTCTACCCGCAATACGGAGCCCACGAATCAATGGATTAGCACGAATCAAAACAGCCAAAGGCTCTAGGGCTAGGGCAAACAAGCCAGGTGAGAGCAGGCAGCCCTGTGCCACGATGCAAGGAAAAGAACTGTGAGCTATGCCCTCCCGTCACTACAGAGGCTCTGGGATTACCATATAAGATGCGAATCCATTTTATAAAAGATGGGCCAAATCCAAAACCTTGGAGCACACGCCAAAGGTATGGCCATTCAACAGAGTCAAAGGCCTTGGATGCATCAAGGAACGCCATCGCCCGATCCCCGATGGTATCATGTGGAAGCTGCAGGTGTAAAAACAGTCTCCTAAGATTGTGAGACGTCGATTTGCCCGGGATGAAGCCAGTCTGATCTTCATGAACAATGGTTCCCAACACACTATTTAATCTAGTAGCCAGTATCTTAGCCACAATTTTCGCATCTGTAGTCAAAAGGGAAATAGGTCTATAAGAGTCACATAACTCCGGATCCTTCCCTGGTTTAGGCAACACAATAATTGAAGCGTCGTTCATAGAATCCGGAAGATATCCGTTATCTATGGCAGCATAGTAAGTATTCAGAAGATGATGGGCCAAGACATCCTCAAATTCCCTATACCACTCCGCAGGGAGACCATCGACTCCCAAGGCCCTGCCTGTCGGCAGACTTTGAATCGCCTCCATGGCCTCTCTAAGAAGGATAGGAGCATCTAGCATGCGTCGATGCTCCAAGGAAAGTCGCGGAAGGTCACATTGGTCTATGAAATGAGATAACTGAGAGTCAGAACGGGTTAGCCGAGACTCATATAAGTGAGAGTAAAACCGCTGGAACTGCAAATTGATCATCCGCGGGTCGAGGATCAATTCACCCTCAGGATTCCGAAGTGAAGAAATCAGCGGAGTCCCTCTATGTTGACGAACAAGATGAGCTAATAGTTTCCCCGCCTTGTCCCCGTTTTCAAAAATATTTTGTTTCATATAAAAAACCTGACGGGCATTTAGTTCAGAGAGTTTAACAGAGTATCGTAATGAGCAGGAAACAAACTAAGCATAGGACGCGGAATCCCCACTCTCTACAAACTGTCTTTCCGCTTCTGCAGCTTCCGACTCCAAGACCTCCACTTCTCCAGTCCTGAGATTATTTTGTGTAGATATGAGAGAGATCAGAGAACCCCTTGCAGCTGCTTTAGCAGCCTCCCAAACAATACCCTGAGCAGCAGAATCAACATTGTTAGCAAAATAAGCACACAAATCTTCTCTATGCCTAGACACCAAATGCGTATTAGTCAACCATATGGGACTACATTTCCAAACTCTGGACCCAGGTCTCTGGTCGCTACAGAAAGACAATGAGAGCGGAGAATGGTCAGAGGCAACTCTGGTCAGGAAACAGCAGTCTGTAACCCCGTTCAAAGCCAACTGGTTAGCAAACACATAATCAATTCTAGATAAAGTTTTATAAGTGGCCGAGTGGCAGGAGAATTCCCGATCTTGCGGGTGGAAAGTCCTCCATACATCCACAAGTCCCATATCGCCGACAAGATTGAGGAAGGCATCTCTATGTGATTTAGTGTCAACCACCGTTCCACCAAATCTATCTAAATCGGGATTAGTAGCTATGTTAAAGTCACCCATACAAATTATATGGTGATGCATCTTGTCAGAAACATATATAAGCATGTCCTGAAGAACCGACGGGTCGAAAGGTGGTGGTACATAGACATTCATTAAGACAAACAGAGCTCCCTGCAGCTTACATGTCAGAAAAAGGTAGCGGCCCCGTGGGTCAGTCTTAAGGTCAATGAATTCAAAAGAAACCAATTTAGAAATAAGAATGGAAACGCCCCTGGCATATGTGGAGTACGTGGCATGATAATGACTCTGTATCCAGTGTCTCCTAAGAGACAGAACTCTGCTTGCTGTAAGATGAGTTTCCTGTAACTTAACCACCCCTGGAGTCTGCTTCCTGAGATGGTTTAAAACTAAAGATCACTTTACAGCATCATTTAAGCCACGTACATTCCAGGATAAAAATTTACAAGTCAATGATGTCATCCTTGGAATGAGTGAAATGTGCTATAACCCCGGCCATGCGGAGGGAGCCGTTGGGCACGAGGAGCGCCCGGCCCAGAAGAGAGAGGAAGAGGGATCCCTAACTGAACAACCACCCTAACCTGTACCAAAACATCCCACCCTATCTCCATCACCCCCAACCCGACAGAGATTTTATCCCTTAAACAACCCATTTCCGTGGCCCGGCAGCCAAAACTACTGACCCTACCCTCCCACCCACCAGACACAAACCTAGTAACTCCCGATCAAATTGATCAACAGAATAGAAACAATCCTGTCCACCCCACCCGCCCCACACAGCAACAGCATAAAGTAAGCAATAAGTAAGTCATCACCCAACTTTGGTAAATAAAGGAAGACATAATAAGTATAGTACCACAACCTCCCCTACAACACATTATATCCCTTACAATAAGAGACCGTAGCCTCAAGCGTCCCCTGGCATCGTTCTCATCCACCCCCCCCCCCGGCCCAACATCCCCCGGGCAAGGCACAGCGTCAGTCAAGAGTGGGCTCCAACAGCCTCAAGGGCCTACAGTGCCAAAACATGGCAGCATAGCAGCCACCCCTCGCCCGAACCATGCAGGGCCGGATCAAATAGACTTTAGAGAATGACAATAACAGCATCAAGCTTAGTAGTACAAGAAATCATCCCAAGACCACCGGATCTATCTCCCGCCCATCCACCTTTCCCCAGCGCACCCCGGACGGAAAGGAGGCAGCCAAAGTTGAACAAACAGAATTCAACAACGCTAAAGGTCACAATTATCAAATATCGGTCAGAAACCGTCCAGCCTCCGCCCAAGGCACGCAAGGGAGTACCCATACCATCACAAGACCTGGAGAGGGGGGGGGGAAACACATTCCCCCCCCTCACCACCATATCCATAAAGGAACACAATTACCCATGTACATATAAGGCAAAGTGAGCTCCCTTCAACCTCTCAGCTCTAGTGAGGCTTCTTTATGGAGCATAAGCCGAGAGTCTCTGTGAAGGCAAAGTCCCACATCCTCCAGAGATCAAGACCATTGCAGCATGTCCCACAACACTCAGCTCCTATCCCAATAGTACATCAGGAGAAGGATCATTTCAAAAAGGGGGGGTGCTTCAACCATGGTCCGCCACAGGGACCCCACGGAACAGAGAGAATATAACAGGGAATTCCGTGAAATAGGATTAGCAAGTTGTTGAAAACTCAAGAGATGGAGGCTGTACTTTCGTCGTCATAAAATAATGAAGTGAGAAAGGAAGTTCAATGAGCGTCCACCCATTCTCTGGCCTCTGAATCAGAAGTAAAGAAGATGGTATTACCGTCATGAACAATGCGCAATCTGGCAGGGAACAGCATAGAGTAGGATATATTTTTCTCCCGTAGCTTGCGTTTCACCTCCAGAAACTTTCGCCTCTGGCGTTGGACATCAGCCGAGAAATCTGGATAAAAGGAGATATGTTGATTTTCAAACGAAATTTGACCTTTCATCCTGGCCATGCGAAGTATGATATCACGATCCCTGTAATTCAGGAGTTTAATAATCAGCTGACGGGTAGGAGACCCAGGGGGCCTAGGGCCTGTCGGTATACGATGTGCCCTTTCAACAGTGAAAGATGACGAAAGACCCTCCGTGCCAACATGCTCCCGAATCCAGTCTTCCATGTATTGCTCAGGAGTATGACCTTCGCGGCCCTCCGGCAGCCCAATTATATGGATGTTACTACGTCTAGATCTATTTTCAAGATCATCTACTTTGGATTGCAGAGATCTGCCTTGATTCTTCAATTCATCCACCGTGGCAGTCACCGGGGGAATTGCGTCCTCCACAGCTGATACACGTTGTCGGACATCAGTAATACTTTCACGTACATTTTGTTGGTCTGCACGCAATAGATTTATCTCCACCTGCACAGTATCAATCTTGTTGGTCAAAACTGCCTGACAAGTAGCAATTGCAGCCATTATTTCTGTAAATTGGGATTTAGGATCTTCTTCCTCAGAAGCAGAAGACTGGACCAGCGAAGCAGCCGCAGAGGGGGCCTCTGCCGCCATAGCTCTCCTGGCAAATTTACTTAACTTCTTCCTGTACTCTGATGACTTCTTAACCATACTGGAATTGAGAAGACAAGTGCAGATTAAATCAACATATAGTAAATTCAGCGTAGGGTGTACAGTAGCTGCTGGAGCAGGCAAGTGTAGACGGGATCTCCCAAGATTCAAATAACATTCATATTTCGGTTTATATCATCCGACAAGGAAATGTAATCATACATGGGACAGCAGGGAAGCACATATAGAGGAAAGAGGACGAACAGGGAAGCCAGCAGCGTCAGGATTCACAGTATTCGATGCATAGGCAGCAAATAAGGGCATAGTTGGCCACAGTTAAGCAGCAATACAGCAACAGTTGGCTCTCCAGCTGCCCCTGTGTCACAAGGATAGTCCCACTAGAGGTATCCAGAGATGGTGTGTACATCCATAAGGCAGTATGACAACCACAGACCACCAACTTTCTCTGTAGCCACAGCAGATAGAACTTGCCAACGAGGATAAGCGATGATCCAGAGCTCAGTGTTTAAGCAGATAAATATACATGGAGCAGAGGGGGGAACAGATATGGGATAAAAGACAAACAGGGAAATCTCCAATCCAGAGCCAGACAGTGGGCTCCACTGTAGAAGGCAGCAAGCTCCCCAAGGGCCCCAGTAGGCAGCAGGCCAGACAGACAGACACACCTATTGGCAGGGAAAAGGCACCAGGAAAAAAATAATAAACAGAAGGTGCACTAAGAAATTTTAAGAAGAGGGGCAGTACATGGCGAGCCCATGCCCCCCGGGGCCAGGAGCAGCAGCTAATCAGGCACTTACTATTGTTAACAGAGGATTAAGCCATAAGCAGTGAAACCAGCAGGGCCTCCAGGTTATCTCTGCATTGCCGGTATGCGTTGTTCTACACCAGTAGAATGAGCTCAGCTAGGCATGTGTGCCTCTAAGCAGCATCTCCGAGAGACAGGGAATTGAAAAAAAAAAAAAAAAAAAAATCAATCAAACACTGCCCTCCGTAGTCGTCCGGCTCTCCTCTGGGCGGAAGTGGCACACAAGGCCGCGGCTCCAGGCCTAAGTGTTCGGATGTCACCCCAGTACATAAAAAATAAAAAATGGGTTCACCAGATAGCCTAGCGGCTGGATAACATGTATTAAACAGCAACAATGCAAAAAGGTAGCTGTAGTGAAAGGATGGCAATGGATTATAAACATTAGTAGCGGAGCCTCTTCAAAACACGTCCGCTCAGTATGGCTGCCAGGCCACGCCCCCAGGGAAAGGGTTTGTTAAAATGGTTACTGGTAGTCTGAAACCTAGTGTGTTTGTAGACATAGGAACATAAAAATAGGAGCAAATGTAGTCGCAAAAAATGTGGCAATGTTACACCATGTAATGGACGCACTTTTGTCATAAAATTGTTGCATCTTTACCTGTGTCAACACCAAAAGATGACCCCATTTAATTATCTTATTGCTTACCTACCGCCAGTCCAGTTCACTGTTGCATCACACAGAAAATGCCCTTAACCTAAAACATGGATACAGACAAAACCATTCTTAAATAAATGTTTGTTTCTTAAATATATTAGCCACTGCAGAGGTATATTAATTGGCCAATTAGTATATAAACTTGTAAATATACCAGCGAACACAATCTAGTATAGTTTATGTAGCATGCAAAGCTATTATTTGAAAAAAATTTATCTTATTTGAATTTTATTTGCTTTTAATAATTAAGTTCTGATTTGATTAGATTAGCAATTTTTCTTTTACTGCACATAGAGAAAAAAACTTGCTACATATACTCTAAATGAGAAACAACTTGGGGAATCCTCATTAGAGAAAGATTTGGGAGTGCTGATAGATGATAGACTTCACAGCAGTGTGTAGAGTCATTCAGCTGCTGCCAGAGCAAATAGGGTAATAGCATGCAAAAAAATAGGTGTAGATGCAAGAGATGCTAATATTATCCTACCTCTGTATAAATCCTTGGTTAGGCCTCATCTAGACTATGGAGTACAATTTTGGGCACCAGTTCTTAAAAAGACATTGTTGAACTGGAAAAGGTGCAGAGACATGCAACAAAACTGATAAAATGATTGGAGGATCTGAGTTATAAAGAGAGACTAGCCAAACTAGGGTTTGGTTACATTAGAGAAGATACATCTAAGGGGTAATATGATTACCATTTACAAATACATTCAAGGTCAATACAAAGAACTAGCCAATAAACTATTTATGCAAAGAGCTGAGCTAAGATTAAGAGGTGTAACGGTTTGACACACAGACACAGTGGTTTAGGATAAAACACAGTTTTATTGAAATCACAGTAATAAAATAACCATCACAGGTCCTGTAATATATAAGCTGAATAATACAGACGCACGACAGGTTACATATACATATGCCTACACAGGTCCGGTATAACCATAGTAACATAGTAACATAGTAATATAGTAATTTAGGTTGAAAAAAGACTTGCGTCCATCTAGTTCAACCCTTTTCCTATTCCTGTTTACCATCGTTGATCCAAAAGAAGGCAAAAAAACCCTCAATATAGCAATTTAAAATTCTGCCTTGAATGGGGGGGGGGGATTCCTTCTTGATTCCAAATGGCAATCAGATTTCTCCCTGGATCAACAAGCCCTAACTAAATATTAATCCCAATACTAACTTACATAGCCCTCTATGTTATGCTCTTTTAAGTAAGTATCCAGGCCCCTTTTAAAGGCATCTAATGTATTTGATAGAACCACCTCCTCAGGAAGTGAATTGTCCTTATTGTAAAGAAACCCTTCCTCTGTTGTAGATTAAATCTCCTTTCCTCAAGTCTAAGCGGGTGGCCCCTTGTCCTGTGTACTGTTCTGTTAATGAACAGGTCTTTGGAGAGCCTTTTATATGGGCCTTGAACATATTTATATAGTGTTATCATATTCCCTCTAAGATGCCGTTTCTCTAGTGTGTACAAGTTTAACTTTTGTAGCCTTTCTTCAAAACTAAAACTTTCCATTCCCCTTACTAGTTTTGTAGCCCTCCTCTACACTTTCTCTAGTTCCATAATGTCCTTTTTCAGAAAGGGCGCCCAGAATTGAACAGCATATTCTAGGTGGGGTCTTACCATGGACTTGTAAAGAAGCATAATTATATCTTCCTCCCTTGAGTCAATACCCCTTTTAATACATGCCAATATCTTATTGGCCTTTACAGCTGCCAGCTGGCACTGCATGCTACTGCTAAGTCTATTGTCTACCATTACTCCCAAATCCTTTTCTTTAGTAGATTTCCCCAGAGAAACACCATATAAACTATATGTTGCATTTTTATTTTTATACCCAAAATGCATAACTTTACACTTGTCTATATTGAATCTCATTTGCCATTTGCCTGCCCAGTTACTCAATTTGTCCAAATCCTCTTGTAATGAAGACACATCCAGTTCAGACTTTATTACCTTATTTAATTTTGTGTCATTGGCAAACACTGATACATGGCTCCCTATGCCCTCTGGGAGGTCATTAATAAACAAATTAAAAAGAAGAGGACCCAGGACAGATCCCTGAGGTACTCCACTTATCACTTTTATCCAACTGGAGAACTTGCCATTTACTACCACTCTTTGCATTCTATCTTTCAGACAATTTCCGATCCACACACAAATATTTTCCCCTAGGCCTATTTCATTCAATGTGTACAGTAACCTCTTGTGCGGAACTGTATCAAATGCCTTGGCAAAGTCTAAATAGATCACATCAACCGCCACTCCCTCATCTATATTATTACTCACTTTTTCATAAAATGTGATCAAGTTCGTTTGACAAGACCTGTCTTTCACAAAGCCATGTTGGCTATTGCTAATGATATTCCTGTTCCAGCAGAAATCTTGAATATATTCCCTTAGCAACCTTTCAAACAGCTTCCCTACCACAGATGTCAAGCTTACAGGTCTGTAATTTCCTGGCTGTGACTTTGATCCCTTGTTAAATATGGGCACCACAACTGCTTTACGCCAATCCATGGGCACCATACCTGAAATAAAAGAATCCCTGAAAATCAAATATAACGGTCTGGCTAGGGTCTGGCTTAGCTCTTTAAGTACCCGTGGGTGTATACCATCTGGCCCCGGAGCTTTGTCTACCTGAACACCATTCAATTGTTTTAACACTTTTTCTTGTGTTAGCCAGTCCCATGTTTGCTGTGACTGTTCTGTAAAAGTAGTTTGCAGATTCTTGTCCATTGGGTCTTCCTTGGTAAAAACAGTAGAAAAGATATTATTTAAAATATCTGCCTTCTCTCTGTCCCCTTTGACCAAATCACCTGTTTCAGATAACAAGGACCCAACATTATCAGACTTTAATTTTTTGCCATTAATGTATTTAAATAATTTTTTGGGGGTTGCTTTTGCTCTCCTTAGCAATATTTTTTTCATTCTCCAGTCTAGCTAATTTAATAGCCTTTTTACAGGTTTTGTTGACATTTTTGTATTTTGCAAATGCCTCTGCTGATCCCTCAGCTTTGTAATGTTTAAATGCCGCTTTCTTGTTATTTATTTCATGAATTACTTTACTGGTTAACCACATTGGTTTTAATTTGCTTCTTTTGTATTTGTTTCCAACAGGGATAAATTTATGTGTTATTTTGAAGGCATTCCACTTACCTTCTGTGTTTTTTCCTGAAAATATTTTATCCCAGTCAACGAGACCAAGGGATGAATTAAACCTGCTAAAGTTGACCATAAAGTCCATAGCAGTCTATACTGACACAGGTCAGGCAGAATATGATGGATTCCCAGGAGAAACGTACTGCATGGGTTAATGGTCTTCACTGAGTGTAAACAGTCCCATGTGCAGAGAGGTCTGTGATGGAGCGCTCTCCATATAGACGGCTTAAGGATACGTAACGCCCAGAAACAGGTTAGCAGAACAAACATGAACTGCCAGAGAAATAATAGGAATTGAGCAACATAAGACACTGCCGTAGCAGTAATGGAGACCAGACCACTCACACTCTGCCGGAGCAGTAACGGAGACAAGACCAATGGCACACTGCCGTAGCAGTAACGGAGACAGGCCACTTGCACTCTGCAGGAGCTGTAACGGAGACTAGGCCAAAGGCACACTGCCATAGCAATAACAGAGGCAGACACTTGCACTCTGCAGAAGCAGTAATGGAGACTAGACCAGTAGCACACTGTCATAGCAGTAACAGAGACAGACATTTGCACTCTGCAAGCTCAGTAATGGAGACTAGGCCAATGGCACACTGCTGTAGCAGTAACGGAGGCAGACACTTGCACTCTGCAGAAGCAGTAATGGAGACTAGACCAGTGGCACACTGCCATAGCAGTAACAGAGGCAGACACTTGCACTCTGCAGGCGCAGTAACGGAGACTAGGCCAAAGGCACACTGCCGTAGCAGTAACAGAGGCAGACACTTGCACTCTGCAGAGGCAGTAATAGAGACTAGTCCAAAGGTACACTGCCGTAACAGTAACAGAGGCAGACACTTGCACTCTGCAGAGACAGTAAAGGAGACTAGGCCACTAGCACACTGCAGGAGCAGTAACGGAGGACAAGGCCAATGGCACACTGCAGTAGCAGTAACGGAGACTAGGCCACTTGTACTCTGCAGGAGTGGAAACAGAGACACAATTGCCTGATGATCAGAATGTCGCCAAGTCAACACAGAGCAGGAACGCCAACCAAGCAGCGTCGAATCACGGAGCAGGAACGTCAGCCATGTCGGGTCGAATCACGGAGCAGGAACGTCAGCCAAGCCAGGGTCGGTACACAGTAGCAGGAACATCAGCCAAGCCGGGTCGGTACACAGGAGCAGGAACGTCAGCCAAGCTGGGTTGGTACACAGGAGCAGGCACAGAAGAATAGTCAGGCAATCCAGGTCAGTACACAGGAGCAGGAGACAAGATGCAGAGTAGTCAGGCAGGCCAAGTCGGTACACTGGGAATCACTGAGCAGAAACAAACACTGGTACAGGAACACCATGAAAGGGCACCAGAGGGGTGCCAGAGCTCAGTATATAAAGGTCATACTGGGTGGGACAAACACAGAGTAGCCAATGGGGGCAAAGCACAGAATAGACTGACAGAAATCAACAAGGGGAGCACGGGCACCATGATAAGAGGTCATTAGTGATGAGCGAGCACCTCAATGCTCGGATGTTCGGGTGCTCTGACCGAGCACCCCCTGAGGCTCGAGTGCTCGGCCGAGCATCCGAGCCCCATTGAAGTCAATGGGAGGACTCGAGCATTACACCAGGCACCCCCTGCTCTGATGAGGGGAGGGTGCCTGGTCCATAGGAAAAGGGCAGAAAAAGATGGAAACACTACAGAAATGGTTCAGGGACAGCATAGGGAGGATGTCTGGATGCACCTTGGACTCCAACATCGCTGCTGGGAACGATCTTTCGCCCGTAGTACGCCATTTTTACAGACTGACCATAAAACACACAAAAAGGAAAATAAAAACGACTTTAGGCGAAAAATTGTTACCAAACAGTATTTGCTGTATATTTACTTGTATATCATCTGCAAATTCTCCCAAAAATTTCCTTGATTTTCAGAACTGAGGCCATGATTAAGAGGGAAACGTGCGCAGAGGCAAATTCTCCCAAAAATTTCCTTGATTTTCAGAACTGAGGCCATGATTAAGATGGAAACGTGCGCTGAGCTGACCATCTAAAACATTATGGGTGAGGGTCTGCTGCAGAGCTGACCATCCTAAACATTATATGCGAAGGCCCGCTAGTGAGCTGACGCTATAAAACATTATATGAGAAGGCCCGCTGGTGAGCTGACCTATATAAAAATTGGCAAACAGGGCCCGCTGGTGAGCTGGCCCTATATAAAAATTATATCACAGGGCCCGCTGGTGAGCTGGCCCTATATAAAAATTATAGCACAGGGCATATGGAAGAGGAGGAGGAGGATGAGAAGATTAAGAGTCAACCATATACCCGTTTTTTGGGTGGAAGGGGTGAATGGGAATACAGAGTATTCCCATCATTGTAAATAACATATATAAAGTGAGTTTATGTTCCCCCGGGGCTTTCCTCCAGTGGAGTGGAGAAGTCAGGGGAAATCCAGGCCTTGTTCATTTTTATAAGTGTCAACCTATCAGCATTGTCGGTGGAAAGGCGGATACGCTTATCTGTTATGATGCCACCAGCAGCACTAAATACCCGCTCAGACAGAACGCTGGCGGCAGGGCAGGCCAGCACCTCCAAGGCGTAGAGTGCCAGTTCATACCACGTGTCCAGCTTGGACACCCAGTAGTTGTAAGGCACAGAGGGATCATTGAGGACGCTGACACGGTCTGCTACGTACTCCTTCACCATCTTCCAAAACTTTTCCCTCCTTGTGACACTAGGCTGCGCATCAGGGTGAGGGTGCTGGCGGGGTGTCATGAAGGTGTCCCACGCCTTGGAGAGTGTTGCCCTGCCTTTGTCGGAACTGCTGTGTGCTCCCCTTTTCTCCCCTTCTCGGTTGGCCAAGGTAGCACGTACTCTGCCGCCAGCGTTGTCAGATGGAAAATTTTGGAGCAATTTTTCAACAAGAACCTTCTGGTATTGCACCATTTTGCTTGTCCTCTCCACCGGAGGAATGAGAGATGAGAAATTCTCTTTGTAGCGGGGGTCCAGAAGGGTGAACACCCAGTAATCCGTGTTGTCTAAAATGCGTACAACGCGTGGGTCACGGGAAAGGCAGCCTAACATAAAGTCAGCCATGTGTGCCAGAGTACCAACAGTCAAGATTTCGCTGTCCTCACCAGGAGGCTGACTCTAAATATCCTCATCCTCTTCCTCCTCTTCTGCCCACCCACGCTGAAGAGATGGAACTAAAGTTCCATGGCTACCCTCTGTAGCGGAGGCAACCGTGTCTTCCTCCTCCTCCTCCTCCTCCTCCTCCTCCTCCGCCTCCTCCAATTGTCGCTGAGAAGACGAAGTGAGCGTGCTCTGGCTATCACCTTGTGTAAGCTCTTCCTCCCCCATTTCCACCTCTTCCACATGCAAAGCGTCGGTTTTAATTGTGAGCAGCGAGCGTTTCAGTAGACACAGAAGTGGGATGGTTACACTGATAATAGCGTTATCGCCGCTCACCATCTGTGTCGATTCCTCAAAATTGCGTAAAACCTCGCAGAGGTCTGACATCCATTCCCACTCCTCACTTCTGATTACAGGAAGTTGAATGGAGAGGCGACGACCGTGTAACAGCTGGTACTCCACTACTGCCCTCTGCTGCTCACAAAGCCGGGCCAACATGTGGAAGGTGGAGTTCCAGCGCGTGCTCACGTCACACAGCAGCCGGTGAGCTGGCAATTGTAAGCGCTGCTGCAGCTTCAACAGGCCGGCCGAAGCTGTAGATGACTTACGGAAATGTGCACACACGCGGCGCACCTTGGTCAAGAGATCATGCACATTGGGGTAGGTTTTTAGAAATCGCTGCACCACTAAATTAAATACATGCGCTAGGCATGGTACGTGTGTGAGCTTGCCGAGCTCCAAAGCCGCCACCAAGTTACGCCCATTATCACACACAACCATGCCTGGTTGCAGGTTGAGTGGCGAGAGCCACTGCTCGGTCTGGTGACTAATCCCCTGCAACAGCTCTGAGGCCGTGTGCTGTTTGTCCCCAAGGCAGATCAGCTTCAGCACGGCCTGTTGACGCTTCCCCACTGCAGTGCTACACTGCTTCCAGCTACTGGCTGATGGGGGAGTGGCGGTGTGTGTGTAGAGAATTCGGAGGTGGAAACGGAGGAGGAGGAGCCAATAACATAGGTGCTGGTGGAAACCCTGATGGAGGTAGGGCCCGCAATCCTCGGCGTGGGTAGCACCCGTGCCATCCCAGGGTCCGAGTCGCTCCCAGCCTCCACGACATTCACCCAGTGTGCCGTCAGGGAAATGTAGCGTCCCTGGCCACAAGCACTTGTCCATGTGTCAGTCGTTAAGTGGACCTTCCCAGTAACTGCGTTGGTCAGGGCACGGGTGATGTTACGGGACACATGGTGGTGTAATGCGGGGATGGCACACCGGGAAAAGTAGTGGCGGCTGGGGACCGCGTACCGAGGGACAGCTGCTGCCATCAGGCTGCGGAAGGACTCAGTGTCCACAAGCCTAAATGGCAGCATTTCGATGGCCAGTAATTTTGAAAGGTGTGAGGTTAGTGCTATGGCCTGTGGGTGGGTGGCTGGGTACTTTCTCTTGCGCTCAAATGCCTGGGGTAACGACTTTTGGACGCTGTGCTGGGACAGGGAAGTGGATGTGGTCGCTGATGGTGCTTCAGATGCTACAGGTGCAGGGCGGGAGGTATGCGGGCCTGCGCCTTCGACAGGCGATTGGCCGGCACCGAAAACAGGGGAAGAGGAGGCAGTGGTGTGGCCTGCAGACACAGATGGGCGATCCAGGCGTTCCTCCCACTTACTACGGTGCTTGGATGCCATGTGTCGGATCATGCTGGTGGTGGTGAGGTTTCTAGTGTTCATGCCTCGGCTCATTCTGGTGTGGCACAGGTTGCAAACTACAAATCTTTTGTCGTCCGCACTTTCCTTAAAAAAACGCCATACCGCGGAACACCTACCCCTTGGCAAGGTAGATTTACGCAAGGGGGTGCTCCGTGGAACATTTGCGGGCCGGTTTGGTGCGGTCCGCCTTCTTTCTGTTGCCACACCACTGCCTCTTCCAGCCTGTTGCGGTGCTGCAGATGGCTCACCCTCAGGACTGCTGTCATCGCTCGGCTCTACACCTTCCCAGGTGGGGTCAGTCACCTCATCGTCCACCAAGTCCTCCTCCACTTCCTCACTCTGATCATCCTCCTCAAGTCTTGATCCCACCACATACTCAGTCATTGACAACTGTATAACATTCTCCTCAACAAGGTCTTGAGACGGAAATAGTGGTTGATTTAATGGCAACTGTGTCTCATCATCATCATCATCATCCACTACTTCCTTTGACCTTAAATGCCGTTCACATCTGTCATCTTCTTGTGATTGGGTAGCCTCTAGAGGTTGTGAATCAGGGCACAAGATGTCATGTTCCTCTGCAAGCGTGCTTGGAGAGAGGGTCAAATGAAGGATTGGTGATGAGACGAGCTCATCACTATATCCCAGTGTGGGATCACTTCTTTGACCAGACCGTGTATGGTGGGAGGAAGGATGATCAGAGTGAGGATTATGTTGACCAGACTCTTGGCTACTGAGAGTGGACTTGGTGGAAGACAGGGTGGTGCTTAACCGACTGGAAGCAGTATCAGCTGTCATCCAACCGACCACCTGTTCGCACTGGTCGGACCTCGAGAGTGATGTCCTGCGACGCCCTGTGAAATCAGACATGAAGCTAGGTATGGTGGATGTCTTTCTTTCTTGTGCTCTGGCACCAGGCACAGTTTCTCCGCGTCCTGACCCGCGCCCTGAACTTTCAGGATCACGTCCACTTCCCCGTCCCTTTTTACCCGCCTTCTTCATCTTACACGATATATATGACTTTAATATATATGAGTTTGAAAACTTAACAGTATTTCTTCCTATTCTGCAACTGTGCAGAGTACACAGAATAGGCTGTTAAACGGCGTTGAAACACACTGAATGGAATATGTGACTTTAATATTTGAGTTTGAAAACTTAACAGTATTTCTTATAATTCTGGAACTGTACAGAGTACACAGAATAGGCTGCTAAACTGCGGTGACACACACTGAATGGAATAAGTGACTTTAATATTTGAGTTTGAAAACTTAACAGTATTTCTTCCTATTCTGCAACTGTGCAGAGTACACAGAATAGGCTGCTAAACTGCGGTGACACACACTGAATGGAATAAGTGACTTTAATATTTGAGTTTGAAAACTTAACAGTATTTCTTCCTATTCTGCAACTGTGCAGAGTACACAGAATAGGCTGCTAAACTGCGGTGACACACACTGAATGGAATAAGTGACTTTAATATTTGAGTTTGAAAACTTAACAGTATTTCTTACTATTCTGCAACTCTGCAGAGTACACAGAATAGGCTGTTAAACGGCGGTGAAAGACACTGAATGGAATATGTGACTTTAATATTTGAGTTTGAAAACTTAACAGTATTTCTTCCTATTCTGCAACTGTGCAGAGTACACAGAATAGGCTGCTAAACTGCGGTGACACACACTGAATGGAATAAGTGACTTTAATATTTGAGTTTGAAAACTTAACAGTATTTCTTACTATTCTGCAACTCTGCAGAGTACACAGAATAGGCTGTTAAACGGCGGTGAAAGACACTGAATGGAATATGTGACTTTAATATTTGAGTTTGAAAACTTAACAGTATTTCTTCCTATTCTGCAACTGTGCAGAGTACACAGAATAGGCTGCTAAACTGCGGTGACACACACTGAATGGAATAAGTGACTTTAATATTTGAGTTTGAAAACTTAACAGTATTTCTTACTATTCTGCAACTCTGCAGAGTACACAGAATAGGCTGTTAAACGGCGGTGAAAGACACTGAATGGAATATGTGACTTTAATATTTGAGTTTGAAAACTTAACAGTATTTCTTCCTATTCTGCAACTGTGCAGAGTACACAGAATAGGCTGTTAAACGGCGTTGAAACACACTGAATGGAATATGTGACTTTAATATTTGAGTTTGAAAACTTAACAGTATTTCTTACTATTCTGCAACTCTGCAGAGTACACAGAATAGGCTGTTAAACGGCGGTGAAAGACACTGAATGGAATATGTGACTTTAATATTTGAGTTTGAAAACTTAACAGTATTTCTTATAATTCTGGAACTGTACAGAGTACACAGAATAGGCTGTTAAACGGCGGTGAAAGACACTGAATGGAATATGTGACTTTAATATTTGAGTTTGAAAACTTAACAGTATTTCTTCCTATTCTGCAACTGTGCAGAGTACACAGAATAGGCTGTTAAACGGCGTTGAAACACACTGAATGGAATAAGTGACTTTAATATTTGAGTTTGAAAACTTAACAGTATTTCTTATAATTCTGGAACTGTACAGAGTACACAGAATAGGCTGTTAAACGGCGTTGAAACACACTGAATGGAATATGTGACTTTGATATTTTAGTTTGAAGACTTAACAGTATTTCTTCCTATTCTGCAACTGTGCACAGTACACAGAATGTGCTGCTACACTGCGGCGAAGCACACTGAATGGAATATGTGACTTTTAAATTTTAGTTTGAAGACTTAACAGTATTTCTTCCTATTCTGCAACTCTGCACAGTACACAGAATGTGCTGCTAAACTGCGGCGAAGCACACTGAATGGAATATGTGACTTTGATATTTTAGTTTGAAGACTTAACAGTATTTCTTCCTATTCTGCAACTGTGCACAGTACACAGAATGTGCTGCTACACTGCGGCGAAGCACACTGAATGGAATATGTGACTTTTAAATTTTAGTTTGAAGACTTAACAGTATTTCTTCCTATTCTGCAACTCTGCACAGTACACAGAATGTGCTGCTACACTGCGGCGAAGCACACTGAATGGAATATGTGACTTTTAAATTTTAGTTTTAAAAACTTAACAGTATTTCTTCCTATTCTGCAACTGTGCACAGTACACAGAATGTGCTGCTACACTGCGGCGAAGCACACTGAATGGAATATGTGACTTTGATATTTTAGTTTGAAGACTTAACAGTATTTCTTCCTATTCTGCAACTCTGCACAGTACTCAGAATGTGCTGCTAAACTGCGGCGACGCACACTGAATGGAATACGTGACTTTGATATTTTAGTTTGAAGACTTAACAGAATGTGCTCTAATCTGCAACTTTGCACACTAAACAGAATGTGCTCTAATCTGCAACTTTGCACACTAAACAGAATGTGCTCTAATCTGCAACTTTGCACACTAAACAGAATGTGCTCTAATCTGCAACTGTGCACACTAAACAGAATGTGCTCTAATCTGCAACTTTGCACACTACACAGAATATATATATTTTTTTTTTTTTTTTTTGTTTTTTTCCCCCCACACCAAATAACCTGCTGCCCCCACACACAGTAGTCCTAAAAAGGACTTTTGGTTCTTTTTTTTTCACAATTTTTGTTTTTTTCCTCCCTACACTGCCTTTCCCTTCCTATCCTCAGCTCTCCCTGGCTCAGACTGAGCCGAACTCGATGGTCAGGTGCTATACAGCACCTGACCACGGGTTCTGGCCAGCCAATCAGTGTAATGCCAGCAGCCAACATGGCTGCTGGCATTACACCGATGTCAGAGCCTCCCTGCACGTTTATTGGCTGCGCAGCAGGCGCAAAACGTGCGGGGAGGAGACACGAACATGGCGGGCGAGCACATGCGGTACTCGTACGAGTACCGCCATGTGCCGAGCAGAGCGATGCTCGTGCCGATCCGAGCATCGGCCGAGCATGCTCGCTCAACACTAGAGGTCATCCATTAAGACTTGAGGAAAGGTGCTTTCGACTAAAATAAAGGTAGGGATTCTTTGCATTAAGGGCAGTTAAGCTATGGAATTCTTTGCCTTGGCATGTTGTACTTGCAGATAATGCAGCTGCTTACAAAAAGCAATGGATGCCTATCTAGCACAGAACAATATTGAAAATTATGACATATATCCAAAGCAGATAGGATTTTGATCCAGGGAAATATCTGACTGCCATTTGGAGTCAGGAAGGATTTTTTTTACCCACTTGGGGCTAAATTAGAAATTGCTCCAGAGAGTTTTTTTTTGCCTTCCTGTGGATCAACAGGGGTGTTTTTGGCATGGACTGGACTTGATGGACACATGTCTTTTTTCAGCCTCTTCAGCTATGTTACTATGTTTGCTCTGTATATTGTGAGTCATTCAAAAGAGGAACTGTAATGGGTTTGTATCACAGTAAACATGTATTTTTTTTCTTACTGTAGATATGGTTATTGGATGACTTCCTTATGAGCTTGTCATCTTCTTAAAAGAATGCTTAAAGTGTGGCTGTCACCTTAAACAACTTAGGCATTTTGAAAACATCTTGCAAAATAACCTATATTTTCTGCTACCTGTGTTTTATTTATTAAAATTATTTTTCAAGCTACTAGCATTTTTCTTGTTTGTGCTATGCAGACCCCTGTTGGCACAGCAGTACACCTAACTTCACCTAACTTACCTGATCCACCTCTTGTGAGATCCTTTCCCTCCCGATTGCAAACCAATTGCATCTTTAACCATTTGCATTCAATGTGTGTGTGCAGTTCATTTCATATCTCTTTGGCATCTAGCAATTGATCCAGAGGATTAATGTTTACACAAAGCCTCCTCTCCCTATGTCCTTGTGCAGCACTTTTCCCACCCCTCTGCACTCAAAGCCAAGCTGACCAGACCTTTCCTTTAACTGGGGACAAAGAAATGTACATATTTCAGGGCTATACCGGTTAAAGGTGAAATCTGGAAAGCCTACTCAATGGGTTAAAGAGAATTTGAAGATTGTAAATGTTTTGTGCAGAAGTAACAATCACACTTGCTATATCACACATTTCTCTGTTCACACAGATATAGACTGAACACATCTGAAAAAAACTTGTATCACTGTACCTTGTATAGAAAAACCTAGAATGTTTATCAATACTATATTATAAACTCCTCCCAATACGTTAACTACTGCTGACTCCTAGGAGAGAACATTCAATGCAATCACTAATTTAAACCAACACCCACCATAATTATTGTCATATGCTTTATGGAATAAATTCTGTGAGTGCTAAGTCTGAGAAAACGTCTCTGGTACTCAAAGTATTTGAGTAAAATGATTTAATGTATGTTTAGACCTTTGAGGGTCCAATAAGTGTTCAAAAAAAGTTGCACAGCTCTTGCCAATCAAAGTATTACCCACACTAGAGATGGCAATTTGATACTGCGTGGGAGGGAGGCAGGGTGTTTCTCTGACAATGAGGGCACATATCTCCTATACTAACAGCACTATGGCAGTTTCCTTGCTCACATACTGTGAGGCATTTTTTTAACCATGTATATAGTTGTAATGGTATATATGTAGACACGTGGATTTGTTTTTGAAATATGCTTTGTTGGATTGTTTTTTCAAGATATTTTAAAATGTTGTTTTAAGTTTGCAGCTCTACTTTAATAAAAGCTTATAACCAATTACTCCACTAATCCCCACTCTTAGCACACCCAACAAAAATCATTCTCAGAATCCAATTAATGCACACCCAAGAAAGACACACAGCAGATGTAAAGTGAAGCTGCTCTTTTCGACTACTTAAGGGCTAAAACTGTTTTTCCTTTTTTTAGTTACCGATAAATATTTTTCTCTTACTCCATTGAGGGATGCAGGGATCATGTGGGTATAGCCCTCTTCACTCCTGGAGACAGAGGATTCTAAATTCAGACTTCTTCCAGTTCTGATATTTTATAAACCTATACACACAAGCCAACTGTCAGTTTACATATAGTAAAGCAGGGAAAGGTAAACATATTAAGACAGATTAACTGAGAAATTGAAAGCCATCCTGTACCATACTAGTTTCCACAGGGTAGGATGCTTGCATCCCTCAGTGGACTGAGAGAAAAGGATTTATCGGAAAGTAAAAAATCCTGTTTTCTCTTGCGTCATTGCAAGGACATTATGGATGAGAGGCAGAGACAAATAAAGAACAACAGTCTGGACTGAGACCAAAGCCTGCATCTTGAGATTTTTAAAATATTAACCTTGTAAGAATTTGTAATTGTATGAACAGATGAGCATTGTCAACTCACTGTAGATCTGATCCACAGGTGCAAGGTTGTACATGTGAGTGTTCTGAAAGGCGAGTAAAGTGGGACGTAGTTGGACAACACTTGTTTAACATAAGTTTATTTGATAGTCAATTGAAGCAATGCTGTAATCTTGACTTTAAAAATATGTATAACCTTTCTAGTGCTTTCAGGTATGAAAAAAATGTCCATTTGTCTGAAATGTTCTGTATTTCTGACTTATTGTGGTAGACATCTAACTACATCACAAGAATTAATCATTTCCTCCTTGTGATTGTGAGGATTAGTGAACAGGGGCCTCGATTAAATTTTGTCCGGCGCAAAAAATAACAGGCGACTACATTTTTTCAAGCACAGTAAGCTATTCAATTACCTGTGCTAAGAAAAAAAAATCAGGAGATAAATGTAGCAGCATTTTCACCCATTGAAAATAAAATAAAGCAGCAAGATGCAATTCAATTGAATGTGTTAGCCCTAAGATCCATTAAGGGATCCCCTTTATTGTGGGAAAATCTACACCCAGTTTTTTGGGGAGCAGAGTCCCTTAACAGATCTCAAAACAGCCGACACATCATTTGAAAGTAAAAAACTAAGTCCCCAGTGAATGTATTGATATGGAGCCCTAAGCACTGAAAAAATGTGTCTAGTGTTAGTAGAATTAACCGTATGAGTGCTAGTGGGGTATAATTACCTCACTGGCACTCACAGAGTTGATCTGACTCAGATACAAAGCAACAGCACCTAAAAAGAAACACTTACCAGTAATCCTGATATCCATTTAAATAGGCAGTCTCTGTTCAAAATTCCCTCACACTGGAACAAACATAGTCCCGTGAGGTACTGAGTGGGAAGGTCTGCTTACTTTTCATTTCTCCTCTGCCGCCACCACCACCAAAAGTATGTCAGAAACAGATCGTTAGCTTTTTCCTTTGATATTCCCATTATTCACGCTACTTAACGTGGGTTTTGAGCACATACAAAATGGACGTTTGGCCACAAATCGTTTTCGCTGGCCTGACATCTGTTGTGCTTTCATTTGGTAGGACAATTGAATACCAACTTAGACATGTTTTTCTGTTGGTCAGTAAACAATTATTTCTATCGACTGTTTTATCTCACACAACTGAATCAAGACCTAGGAGGGGAGAACCATTTTCTGGTTGATATGGAATGGAGAGGTAAGGTCAGGTTGAAATTCAGGAACAAGCCATAATACTGGAAACCAACAATGTCGTAAATTAACCTAACACACCACAGTGTGTAGTATCCAAACAGACACCATACTAGAGCACACGCTGAGGTTAGAACAGTCTAAAACATAACAATCACAATGTGAACGCAGTAAATGTCTATGGAAACATATGGAAAAATATATTAAAATTATATAAAATATAAAAATTCCACCTTCAATTAGTGTCTATGCAGTTCCTCAGTAGCACAAATGCAAATGGATTATGGAGAGAAGAAAGGATGAAAAAATTAGTTGATGAATGATCCATCCAATCAGGACGACAATTACAACATTTTTACACCTTATTTTCAGTACTCTTATGCTGCAGCCACACATGTATGATCCTCTATCACAGTCCACCAGAAATCTGCAAAAAGGGGTGCAAAACAAAAGAGCAATCTAAATGTAATGTTTTATTATAACTTAACCCACCCTGCAATATGAAATGCACTTACAGAATAAGCAATTCAAAACAGCAAATATCAATATCCAGGAGTATCTTTTCTCATCAATATTGGCATGCTTGTCAGCAATAGAACACCCTTTGGCCACCAGAACTTCACGGAGACTTATTACCAGCCACAAACGATACCTTCACTTTGTAGTTGGCTTCTTGTGGCTCCTTCGTCCTCCTTCTGTTCTTGGTATCACCAGGTTAGGTAAAAACAAGCGGATTCCAGATGAAACACTCCAATATTAAATAGCACACTCTGCTGGTATTGCAAAAAACTGCCAACACAAACAAAGTTTATCATGACAACTCTATTCTCCCCACCCGTATCGCCGGTACTGTGATGGATTTCTCAAGGGGTAACTAAGACCCCCTAGTGGGACTCCCTTTTAAAACCTTTGGTGAATCAACATATATAGATAACCTTCTTACCCGCTGGCATAGTATAAAAGGGGTGTCAGGTTCCCACAGCATGCCATTCTGTGGTAGTGAGAGATAGAGAAAGCACTATATTTTGAGCTAGTTAGGATAGGCTAATAAAATTGTAGTGTAGTTTATGGACTGTTGTGGGCAGACAATTTGTTCTCTGTGTTAGGGGGACTGTGAGAGTCTAGAGGAGTGTAAAGGGAGAATGGAGATTAACCCTGAGAAAGGTAGCTTTTCCAAATTCCCTCCCGATCTGGCTGTTATTTCCATTTTAGGTGAGTTACTTGGGGGTGAAAGGAGCAAAAGAGAGTTACCCCAAGTATTCCAACTGTGATACAAGTTCTTTCCAGCTCCCTATTGTCTGTGTTAGCAGAGTCTGGAGGTATAGGAGGGAACCAAAGGAGATTCACCCCAAATACCTAAAAATGTTGTGGGACTGAGAAGACACAGGCAGCTGTGATCTAAGTTCCTTTTCTTTGGCAGTTATCTTTGCTAAAGAAGTGTGGGTTTTTTTCCAACTGTTGGCCCCTACCTCCTCCCCCCTGCGTAGCGGTCCGTTGATGAGGCCTTTCCTTTAGGCCTGCTTGGTGTTGCCGTGCAACCGTGTCAACGATTTTGCGTCATGACATTGTGACGTCATGTATCTTCCCTTTTTAGGGACGCGCTCGTGAGAAGCCGGTGCTCAGTGTACTTTGAGCTGTCTGGTTGAACAGTTCTGTGCTTTTTCTCTTCCTGCTTCTTCTGACCTGGTTCTGGACTTCATTGTGGCCTTATTTGCCCTGACCTCTGGCTTTCCAATTGACCACTGCTACTGTGCTGTCTGCCCTGACCTCTGGCTTCCGTGGGACCACTGCTCCTATGCTTCCTGCCTATACCCTTCAGCTGGACTAATACTCTCTCAGGAAATCAGGTACCTGTTTATATATATATATATATATATATATATATATATATATATATATATATATATATATATATATATTCCTCCACATATATATACATATTCTGTGGGCCTACTTATCCTGCAATTGGTATCTTACCTCTCCTCTCCTTCTGTGGAGGTGTTCCTTCTGTTTAAACTAAATCTGAGCTGCTTGCTTTTCCTCTGACCAGTCTCATCTGCTCGGAGAGGGGTTTGTAACGGTTTTTTAGGACACTCAGACCAGTATGTGAAATAAAACACAATTTATTCAGAGTAAAATAATGCAAATGTTCGCCCTCTAGTGGCGGTTGAAAATAAACACACAGTGAAGACTGATAGGTTACAAGTGTAAATGCACAATAAGATGACATGTACAAATACTATGAATAGAATGGAATATCACCCCAAAGGGTTAAGAACTTGATAAACAGTCAGTCTCAGATGTGGAGGTTTGACACGCCCTGGGTGTTATAAGGATGATCTGGTAGACAAAATTCACCATGTACTGGATACGTGACTGCCTAGCCAAAGTGTTCGAGTAATAAGCAGAATGGGAATCCAACTAGCCCCCTTGGGCGTATCTACTGGATCTGCTTCTGCGAGGGCAAGTGAGAATAGCCCCCACAGGCGTGACGGAAACCGGCCTGCAATGCAAGAGCTACTAAGCCTCCGGATACCGGTATTAGAAGTGCTAGAGCCAATAGCCCCCATGGGCGTAGATACCGGATCTGCTAGCGCTGAAGCCTTCTCTCTGCCGCCACTCTGCTTAACGGATATCGCCCAGTAACCGACAATAGGCAAGAGCCTTGGCACCCAACCGGCCCACGATACGTGACTACTCTGCAACGGAATGGATAGAGTTGCCGACGGTGAGCGCCCAACTCAGCAGACGTAGCACCGAGAAAGAGGCTCTGTTCTGGGAATAGGGAGAGAGAGCAAGGCAGCACTGCTAGGGTTAATAAGCACGCTTACTCGAGGCTTCAGCACAACAACGAGGCTCTGCAGGATGAGGAAGGCACACTGAGGCACACACAGCTCTGCAAGGGTAGCGGTACACTGCACAGATAATAGGCAACACCAGGCAAGGCAGTCACACGGTGACTGGCAACAGCAGATGAGAATGTCGCGACGGCGACAACTGGAACGCAGGTCACTGGAACAGGCTGGAAGTCGATCTTCGGAGCAGGAAGTCAGCCGGGCCGGGTCAGAGCACGCAGGAGGTAGTCATACAAGCCGGGTCATACACAAACATGGACGTCAGCCAAGCCGGGTCAGGATCCAAAGGTGGTACGCAGTCAGGCCGGGTCATACACAAACAGGAACACTGGAGAGTAGTCAGGACAAGCCAATTCGGTACACAGAAATCCGGAACACAGGAACACAGCAACAGCACTTCTGGCTCAGATACACCACGAAAGGGCATCTGACAGGTGTCTGGGCCAGGCATAAGAAGGTCACCAGGGGCGGGCCAAACTGGCTCAGCAAATCAGAGCGAACCACAAGAAAGAGTGACAAGAATCACAGGCACTGTGATAGGGTTTCACTCAAAGCACATTCCCATGTATTTAGGAGCACTACATCAGCTCTGATAAGGCACTGTCAGCTGTGATGCAAATTCTTTCCAGCTGCTTATTTTCTGTGTTAGGGGAGTCTGGTGGTATGAGAGGAAACCAAAAGAGATTCACCCCAAATACCTAAAAATGTTATATGAATGAGAAGGCACAGGCAGCTGTGATCTAAGTTCCTTTTCTTTGGCAGTTCTCTGTGTTAGAGTTTTTTTCAGCTCTGATAAGGAAAATTAAAATAAATAGATTGATCGGTGACAGGTCCATAATGTGAACTGTGACTGAGGCAGACAGATACTAGACAAGAGATAGTATTTTGTAAAGGGCAAGACATCACACACATAATCAGTTCTGTTGTTTACTTCTCTGTTTAATAATGTCCAACAAATGTACTAGGGACAGGGGTAGAGTGAAAGGAGTAAGAGCAGTGCAGGGACATGCTAGTAAAGGGTTAGTCCAAACACTGACTGCAGACATGGTTGCTGACCCGTGTTAAATAAATGATGATTCTTCTCCTCCTGAGGAGGCTGTTTGTCAAGGTCACATAAAAGGTTCCACCTCCACTAGTAATCTTAATAAATCATTTAAGAACACCACAGATAACAGTGAGTTTCATTCTAGTGTTGATTTCAGAATGGAGGAAGGTGTAGCAGTTCAACCAACTGCTGTGCTAACAGTGAGAGTAAAAACACTAATCCTCAAAATAGTGGAGAATGTGCTGAAAATCCTTCAAAGGGGAAAAGTAAAATGAAATTGTTTGAGACTTCAAAAAGACTAGCTGAATATAAAAGTACATCAGCATTGTGTCACTGGTAGCCCTGTGTACATGGGTACAAGAAGGAATCTGCAAAGGAGGGAGTTGAAGGGAGCGTTGATAGGGAGTGGAGCTCAGGATCATTGGCTTCCTGTAAAAGGACCATGCTGCAGTGAGGCCGGATGACAAACCCCAGAGAAGCTGGAAGTGAGCCCTGAATAGCCCCACACAGACAGCACCTACTCTCTTGCAGGGGAGAGTGAAGGATAGGGAGCGAAGAGTGGGGTACATGGATATAGTGTGTTGGCTGGGGGAACCAGCAGAATTTAAACATCAGCAAGCTAGACAAAGTGTCACAGGATTGCTAAAGGTCATACAGAGTTCATCAAATAGTAATATAAATCAGCAGGGTCTAAGAGTAGCCACAGGATAGCCAAAGGTCATGAACAAGATAATCAAACAATGTAGTAAACCAGCAGGCTTAAGAGTGGTTGATGGATTGACTAGAGTCATACACAGGATCGATAAACTGTTACAGAGAAGCATGTAGAATCAACTGACTGGCGCTAGGAACACTGAAAGTTGTTATTATTAATATTAATCTTTATTTTATAGCACCAACTTATTCCACAGTGCTTTACAAAGTGTGCCTGAGAGGGAGAAAAGCTGTCTGATATAGGTGCTGCCATCTGACTTCTTGCTGCTACGCTTTGACAAGAAACCCGGAAGTGTGGCACACCGCTCCAAAAGAGGACAGAGGAAGCCACTCAAGTGGCCAAACGGTGACACTGACCCCTCACCCGGGAGGTGCCTCTGCATCCTATGTAGCAGGTTTGGAGGAGAACCATCAGAGAAAGGCATGTAGTTGTGTAGAAGAATGGACATCTGATGATCTGATCCAGATCAATCCCCAGGACCATATCACTTCCAGTTCACGAGAAACTGAAGATGACCTTGAAAGCAGCGAGATTCGAGGATACTGTTGGAGATATATTCCACTTGTCCATTGACAGTAACTGGAGGGAAGGCCAGGGAAGACAAGAAGACAGCAAAAAAGGAAGTAATGCATTCAAAAGGGATACTTAAAAGACTGCATGGATACGTAGACTACTGGCAAAACCAATTGTTAGGATACTGGAGATATGCGCCTGATGACGCAGAATTGCCCATGAATCGGGGATCCAGCTTAACAGACAGCTGAGAAAATCAGATGTGCTTTGTGGATAGCCACATGCTTTGTACAACCTGAAAGAAGGGTGCAGGCGTCCAAAGATGATCAGATGCTATCTTCTGGTATTTTTGTGCTCCTAGTAGAGCCGAGCATATAGACTGCCAGTGTGAAGACATAGACTGAACCCTGGTATTGATGGCTGGGACCAAGGAGAATCCAGGTGCTAGAAGAAGTAGACAGAGATTATACCCTAATGACATTAAAAAAGGTGAACAACCTAGAGATGAATGATGAAGGGAGTTATAGGGGAACTCAGCCCAGGGCAATAGCCTTACCCAGTCGTCTTGTTGGTGATTGATGTAGGAATGTAGGTACTGTTCCAATCTTTGATTTAGATGTTCAGTCTGCCCGTTAGTCTGTGGGTGATATGCTGAGGAGATATGCAAAGAGACAGACACACATCAAAAGGCTCTCCAAAATCTGGAGTTTAATTGGGTACCTCTATCCGAGGTGATATGGAGAAGCATCCCATGGAGTTGAACTATGTCAGTAATGAAGACATCTGCAAGTTCTTCAGCAGATGGTAAAACTGCCAATGGGATAAAATGGCTTTGCTTAGAGAAGCAATTACCACTAGGATAGTGTTATTCCTGGGTTGATAAGGGCAAGTCAGCTATAAAATCCATGGACAGATGGGTTCAAGGAATAGCCGGCAAATGTAAAGGACATAACAGACCCAGTGGTCTGACTCTAGGCATCTTGATTCATGCACAGACAGGACACCAATACACCCAATGAGTAACATCTGCCCAACAAAAGGGACACCAGAAATATCGAGTAAACAGCTCTTAGGTATGAACTAGGGGTGGGTGAAAAGTGTGAAAAATTTCTTGCATGACTTTTCGCAAAAACTTGCAGATCTTTCTCTTTTTCCATGAAAGTTTTCGCCGTTCCTCCTATGCAAAAATGTCCTCCTTTTCACCTATTTTAACAAATTTTCACCTATTTTAACACATTTTTGGCCTATATTTCCTATTTGTACTACATTTCCCACTGTAATACTTCTTCTGAGGGCTGAAATTTAGAAATAAGTGGTTGAAAGTCAAAGCGGTGAGTCCTACTGCAACATATTGCTTGAAAAATGTGTTGGCATGCAGAATGCATTTGTACTTTGCCCACAACATTAACTTCCTGCTTAAGTGACACTGGCATATATTCATGATGATTTCAAGTAATAAAGAAAAATAAAGTACAACTTACAATGTGGCTGATGTGTATTGTAGTGGTGGTGTTTGGGGACTTGCATGGTGTGATTTTTGTATGTATTTTTACCATTGTCATGCACTATCTTCCTTCTCAGATTATTGACACACATTACTTATCAATCATAGCAGTGGTCCCAAGTGGGGTAGATGGTGGCAACCCTTCTTCACATACCTCCTCATCTGTGCTGCTGTTAATATATTTGTCCTGACTTTGTCTGTCATGTGTGATTTCTGCTACCTGATACTCAGATGGTATGAGATGTTGGTTCATTTTTAAGAATGCTAGTCTTCCAACATTGCTGCTTGACGACTGATAGGGTGACTTTGTGCTTCTTGATATGTGTGCCTGTCCAGGGTCAGGCGTTCAAGTGCCTCTCTCAAACAATTTATAGACAGGCACAGTGTGTAATGGTTTGTTTGACACACAGACACAGTGGTTTAGGATAAAACTGAAAAAACAGTAATACAATAACCCTCACAGGTCCTGTAGTATTTTATCAGAATAATACAGACACAAGACAGGTTACATATGCATATGCTTACACAGGTCCAGTATAACCATAGAGTCCATAACAAAATATATTGACACAGGTCAGGCAGAATACGAAGGATTCCCAGGGTATCTGTACTGCATGGGTTAATGGCCATTAGCGAGTGTAAACAGTCCCATGTGAAGAGAGGTCTGTGAAGGAGCTCACTTAGTATAGAGAGCTTAAGGATGAGTAACGCCCATTAATAGGTTAGCAGACAAACGTGAACTGCCAGAGCAGTATCAGAGACTGAGCAACATAGAACACTGCCGTAGCAGTAACAAAGACCAGGCAACTTGTATTCTGCTGTAGCAGTAAACGAAGATAGCCCACTAGCACTCTGCCAGAGCAGTAATGGAGACTAGGCCACTTGCACACTGCTGTAGCAGTAAACGGAGACTAAGCCACTTGTACTCTGCAGGAGCAGTAATGGAGACTAGGCCACTTGCACACTGCCATAGTAATAACGGAGACAAGGCCACTTGCACACTGCTGTAGCAGTAGATGGAGACTAGGCCACTTGCACTCTGCAGGAGCAGTAATGGAGACAAGGCCACTTGCACACTGCCGTAGCAGTAACGGAGACAAGGCCACTTGCACACTGCCGTATCAGTAAAAGGAGACTAGGCCACTTGCACTCTGCCGGAGCAGTAACGGAGGCTAGGACACTTGCACACTGCAGGAGGTCGCAACCAACCGGGAGTGTCATGAATGCCTAACCAATAGGAATGTTGCCAAGGCAACACAGAGGCAGCCAGAGCAGGAACGTCAGCCAAGACGGGTCGGTTCACGGAGCAGGAACATCAGCCAAGCCGGGTCGATACACGGAACAGGAACGTCAGCCAAGCCGGGTTGGAACATGGAGCAGGAACGTCAGCCAAGCTGGGTTGGTACACGGAGCAGGAATATCAGCCAAGCCAGGTCGGTGCACAGGAGCAGGAGAAGAAGAATGGTTAGGCGGTCCAGGTCGGTTCACAGGCAGGAGACGAGATGCAGAGTAGTCAGGCAGGCCGGGTCGATACACTGGGAATACTGAGAGCAGGAACAAGCACTGGTACAGGAACACCACGAAAGGGCACCGGAGAGGTGACAGAACACAGCATATAAAGGCCATACTGGGCGGGACAAGCACAGTATAGCCAATAGGAGTGAAGCAGAGTGTAGACTGACAGAATGTCACAAGAGGAGCACAGGCACCGTGATACAGTGCTCCTTAACAGTGGTGGAAGATTCAACCTTTGACTTTCTGCTATCCTTATAGCCATGTCATCATCCTCACTCTCAATTTCATCTGTATCTGAACAAGAGAAGGATGCTGGAGGGATATATTCTAGATCTGCATCAGCAGATCTAGCATCATTAGGTCATCCTCAGCAGCATCGGCATCACCTGACAAATTCTTGCCCACTACCCTTATATTCCTCTAAACTTTTGGAGTTCTCAAACAATTTATTTTTACTTTTTCTGTAACAAAGTTCCCTACTACTTTGAGGATGGGTGTTTTGATGCTTTTTTGTCTCAATATCTGATGCAGCAGGCGGTTCAGCTGCTATACCTTCCTCTATTATGCTATTGCCAGCATCATCAACACTTGAATGCGACTTGTTGTCTTCAGTGTCCTTCTTATATGGTTCTGTATTTCTTCTGGCACTGGTGGAGCTGGAACTAGTTTTGCTGGGACCTTGACAAACTGCATCCTCCCTTGGAGTAGAGGGATCATCATCATCATTGATTGCACACGTTGCAGCAACCATTGCTGCAGTCAGTTTTTGAATTACTACTTTACTCTCACGTCCCTGCAGTGCTCCACCTCTCCCCCTTCCCCCTTTGCGTGTGATGGACATTACGCAACTACACTGTGTTTTTTTTTACTGTATGGTACACAACACAACGGATGGAGCTGTATGATGCCTTGCTTAAGCCCAGTCAGTTAGTTCTTTATTTTTTTAAGTTGTCCTCCCTGTTGTCTTATCACAGCCTGTCCAAAAAAATTATATCTGAAAAACAAAATCAACAACTTCTTTCCCCAGACTTTCCCACCCAGCACAGAGACAATAGCTGTAATATCAGCAAGCAGTCCCTAGCTGCCTGCGTCTTGCCAGTCAGTCACATGGAATTTTGGAGTATTTTAGGTCAGCCTCTTTCCTCCCTTCTTCTCCCCAGAGTGCCCCAACAAGGAGCTGCTATATCCTTTTACAAACACATAATGGCATGCTGTGAGAGCCTGACAGCCTTTTATATGGCTGTAGAAAACTTCCGTGTGGTGGAGAAAAAATTTTCTTCCCATTGATTTCAATGGATGAAAAAGGCAGGAAAAAGCAGAAGAACTGCACTTTTCGCTGGAAATTATTCACCAAGCAGAAAGTGCCATTATTCACAGATTTCAGCTTGAGGCGAAAATTTTCACCCATCCCTAGTATGAACCACCCCACGATGGCCTGCCACACGAGACCGATGAGCCCAGGCTAACACCTGGTTTCTATAGGGCTCAGGAATGGTGAATAAAGATGAAGAAGAGGAGGTAGAGACGGAAGCAGATTGAGCCCCTTGTATTTATCTCAAAGTAGAGGTAGACAAGGAGCCAAACAACAAAGACGAAGGTAAAACTGGCTTGGGAGTAAGAAGAGAAGCCGGAGGTTCCTCACATGGACCGGATAAAGAGTCCGCCTTCAGGTTCTTAGTACCAGGAATGTAGGCTATCACAAAGTTGAACCTGGAGAAGAAAAGGAACATCTGGCTTGGAGAGCGGTCAGGCGTTTAGAGGCAGCTAAATAGACAAGGTTACAGTGATTTGTGAGGATGGTGACTGGATGGGATACTCCTTCAAGAAGGTAGCACCATTCATCGAAAGCAAATGTTATGGCTAATAACTCCCTGTAGTTCCTTTCTGAGGTGGTTAACTGTCGAGAAAAATAAGAACATGGATGCAATGAGTCAGCAGAACCTGTACACTGAGAGAGGACCGCTCCAGTGGCAACCTCGATGCATCTACCTCCACAGTAAAAGGAAGGGTAAAATCTGGATAGGCAAGTAGAGGAGCAGAGGTAAAAGTGTTCTTTAGTGTACAAAATGCCTCTAAGGCTTCTGGAGACCAAACCCAGGGATCAGCCACTTTACAGGTCAGTTAAACTATCGGCTGAATGATTTTGGAGAAGTTCTTGATAAACCTTATGTAGTAATTAGAGAAGCGAATGAACCTCTGAACCGCTTTGGGGGTAAGTGGCACCGGCCAATTCAGCACTGCATTAAGCTTGCTGGGATCCACAGAGATCTTGACAGCTGAGATAATTATCCCAGAAAGGGTAAAGAAGACCTCTCAAAACTATACTTTTCCAGCTTGTAAAAGAGGTGGTTGTTTTGGAGGTGACCAAGAACAATACAGACATGAAACCTATGCTCCTCTAGGGTCTTCGAAAATATCAGGATGTCCTCAAGGTAGACTATCACACAAGAGAGCATGAGATCTCCAAAGACCTGATTGACAAAGGCTTGGAACATGGCTGAGGCATTACACAACTCAAAGGGAATTACCCAGTATTTGTAAGGCCCAAAATGTGTATTGTAGGCCTCTCTAAGATCTAACTAAGTAAAGAAGGTGGAGCTGTGTAATCTCTCCAAGAGCTCAGGTATCTGAGGAAGGGGGTAGCTATTCTTCTGAGAGCTGGCGTTAAGCCCTCGATAGTCGGTACATGTTCTTAAGGAGCCATCTTTCTTTTTAACAAAGAAAAAGCCTCCTCCAGCTGGAGAGGTAGAAGATAAGATAAAACCATGCAGCAAGTTTTCTTGGATGCAAGATTCTAAGGCTGCAGTCTCAGGAAGAGATAACGGGTAAGTCCTACCCCAGGGTGGTATGGTACCAGGCAAGAGGTCTATGGTGCAAACTTAAGACTGGTGTGGGGGAAGAACCTTTGACTTGGCCTTGGAAAAGACATCTGAAAAGGACAGATAAGGTGTGAGAACTGTAGTTCCTTGGACTCGGGTACCCTAACCGCTATAGTGTACAGCGGAAGTGAGGGATAAGAGGTAGTATTGAAAGAAAGTGACCTGTGAGTCCATGACAAAATGGATAATGATGATACCAACACCACAGAACAACATCACAATGTCAATGCACCCACAAAAAGATCCACCTGGATTCCAAAACCAGGAAGTAACCCTACACTGGACAGATACATAGAGTCACACTATCAACATGTCAGAGGTACCATGACTAGCAGCCACAAAACTACTCCTAAAACTTCCCAGGGCTCTGGGGCACATTATAAAAGTGCTGCAGAGGAATATGACTCAGAGTTTGTTGTAGGAGAGAACAAGAGTCAGACTGTCCACACATGCCTCTACCCCCTCCCCTCCATACCATTATCAAGCCACTATGTGCATGCATAGTTTTGGAAGACAATCCCATAACGCCATAGATGTGCTAAATAAATGAGAGCAAGTGACAAAGGAAAGCTAGTTTTGTGTGTGGTGATATGGTGCATGTACCATGCTGTGCCCTTGTGTTAAATTTAGTTGTACTAGATTCCTCTCAGAATCTATAACCCTCAGAGAGATGATGAATATTGCCTGCAAAATCTATACCCATTTTAGCCATTCCTGCAGTGCTCACAATGCATTATATTCCATACAAGAACATAAAGACCTGGTGCCCCCATCACAAGCAGTCAATGAAGGTCACAACTAGGTACAATTCCACACTGTACATGCTAGAGCATTTGTACAAGCTGAAAAAGGTAATTGGCAAAACTGAAAGGCTTTGGAGGAAGCACCTTTATCACCGGGGAAATGGCAATGTATAACTGTTGAAACCTTTTGAGGAGGTCATCTTGCTGGCTTGCCGTGTTGGGGCTGGAATTAGTGAAATTCTCCCACTGATATGTTTACTGCAGAAAAAAACTATGAACATTGCTAATACATTTTACAATACTGACAACACAGGCATGCATCTGCTATTGAAGGACAAGTTAGCATGCTTTGAACAGGATCATTTCATAGGGTCCATTAAAAACAATGAGGAATGCATTCTTGCTAATTTGCTGGACCCCATTTTATGCATATTTCAGAATTTTTGCCAAAGTATGATTAATTTGTGATAAGGTATGAGGAATCGGATTCTGTCTATGAATATAAATATTTGCTTATTGATTGATTAGAGGGTTGCATTCATGGAGGATGAAAAAGAAAAAGTTAGGGCCAAAAACACCAGATGTCAGCAAAAGGTTTTTACCAGCAGCATCATCACCAACATCAACAAGAACATCCATACATATATCTGAAGATGTCATCAGACTCATCACAGAAAGCAATTAATATAACTTAGGAGCGGTAATCTAACATTTGTGGTGATGGCGCAACTCTATGTGACTTCTCCCAGTTTATCGGTTGGTAAATGATACATACAAACACAGGGTAGTTCCTAGAAGTGGTCCATTGCATGTCAGATGTTTTTTTTTTGCATACTTGCAGGATAGCTCTATTCTAGGCAGAAACAATCAATCACCTCTGGCAAACAAAATAATGTGTGTATCCAACACTGGCACTGACTACACTTTAAGTTGTAATCTTATTTTTTGTTTTTAATGATCTCTTTAAAAATAACGGCTAGCAGGAATAGCAGTAGACTTACAGAGAGAGGCCTCAAAAATACTTGTTTTTAATGCTTTCTGATAAACATTCAAAACATTACATCAATGCTATGCATAAAAATGGTTGTGGGCATCAAACACAGCTAGTTCTGTTTATTTGCATGCCGCAGGCTTGAAAAAGACAAACCTTAGTGGTAGCAGTACTAGATGTGTAGTGGCAAATGCCAGTTATGATTTTCTGGCATTTGCTACTGCTGTAATTGCTGCCTCTGAGTCATTTAAGCAGCAGGAGATTTAGGATGCTGCGTGGGACTGGGATCATCATCATCACTCATACAAGACAGGCAGTGGTTCTACTTGCCACTAGCCCTAGTGTTGCTGAGGCAGCAGCAACACTACACACCTCTTCAGGTGCATTTAGAGAGAAGAAATTGGCCAGTTATGCTTCTCCCAAACTCCCTGCGCCTCCTGTAAAATCAAGGGTGTGGTAGAGTATGATTTTTTCCTTTGAGAGCAGGAAGGAAGAGTGCCTTTCTTCAGCAGCTACAATGTGCAACCAAGTACTACTGTCTTTTTGTAACGGTTTGTACGACACTCAGACAGAGTAGGTTAGAATAAAACACAGTTTTATTAAAAGACACAATGAGAATACCCACAGCGGCTATAGTGTATCACAGTGAAATAGACAGGAAAATATAAATCATGGACATATGCCCACACAGGCCCAGTATACAATGGGAAGAAGATTAGATACTGTCACAGGTCAGGCATAACAAGGCAACATCAGCACAGCATGGGATAAAGTTCATAGATACTAATCAGTCTCTGATGTGGTGTGTTTGGCAACGCCCAGTATGATGGTAATGGTTATCAAGAGACTGTGGTGCGAGATGTGGAAGCACCTAAGTCTGCAAAGCAGGACTGAGACTTATACCCTCTGCTGTAGCAGTAACGGAGGCCACAATACTCTGCTAGAGCTTGAACGGACTTGAGCCACGGGCACCCGACTGATGCTGTAACGGAAGCACAGTACTCTGTAAAAGCTGGTGGACTTGAGCCAATGGCACCCGACCGGTGCTGTAATGGAGACACTGTACTCTGCGAGAGCTGGTAATGTTGAGCCAAAGGCACCCTGTCGGTGCTGTAGCGTAGGCAACCATACACAGCAAGAGCTAACGGAACGCAACCACGGCTTACTGCCGGAGCGGTAATCGGAGGCAACAATAGCTCTGCGGAAATAACGGAAGGCTCAGTGGTAATCAGAGGCAACAGTGCTCTGCAAGAGTTAACGGAAGGCTCAGTGTTAACGGAGGCAACAGTGCTCTGCAAGAGTTAAAGGAAGGGTCAGTGTTAACGGAGGCAACAGTGCTCTGCAAGAGTTAATGGAAGGCTCAGCAGTAACGGAGGCCACAGAGATACTCAGTCTGCTAGGCCAACTAAGCGGAAGTAAGAATGTCGCCCAAGTGACACGGAGAACAGGAGCAGAATAGCTGGGCCTGATCTCAGAGCAGGAATGTCAGACAAGCCGGGTCAGGTCACGGAGCAGGAACGTCAGCCAGGCCAGGTCGAATCATGGAGCAGGAACGTCAGACAAGCCGGGTCAGGTCACAGAGCAGGAATGTCAGCCAGGCTGGGTCGAATCACGGAGCAGGAACCAGAAGGAGTAGTCAAACGGGCCAAGTCGGTACACAGGAACGCAGGAACTCAGTAACACAGTAGCACTAGTACAGGATCACCACAAAAGGGCACCTGACAGGTTCCAGAGGCTTGGTATAAGAAGGCCATACTGGGCAAGCCAAACTAAGCTCAGCCAATGGGAGTGCAACACACACAGAGAGTGACAGAAAAAAGCACGAGCACCATGATACTTTTATGCAATCCTCCTCTAAGGATACGTGTTATCAAGTTAGAAGACTTAATAAATTAATAAATCATCCCAGCCACCAACTGCACATATTCATTGGGATGGAATGTATGCAGATTCTCCCTGTTACCCTGCATTTGATTGTTCCCAACCACATTGCAGCATGTGGTCAGTGCACCACACAGTGCATAATTGGTGGAGATGAACTGCTAGATCCTCAAATCTATAGACTCACTTTCAGCTGGTGGGGGAGGTAACAGAAACAAAGGTGGCACTCCAGAGGAGAAAGAAAACCCTAAAGGTTTTGGAGCAGGGACTGTGAATACTCTAGCATAAGGGCCCTAGCACAAGAAAGTAATGATAATGCAGGTTTTAGGAGCATCATCAAACTTCAAGGCTGTATTTCTCTCATCTTTCGCCCCTGTTCTTTGTGCTCTTGGGGAGGGGCAAGGGGCACAGTAACAGTGACTCTCTATTCTTCCATGGGGGGGGGATAGCTTTCACATGCTTAACCTAAGCATATTGAATATTCTTAATGAGGGTAGATGTGCAAAGTGTATCCCCTCCTTTTCCCTTTCCAATACCTTATCATACATAGTGCACAGTGCAGTCACTGATAACTGCACTGTGCCTGCCCCAAAGAAAAAATATTCCAACACCCATAATTTCAGTGAGGGGAGAGGTAGATAAGTATGGCCTTCTTCTTCTTCTTCTCCAGAATCACCTTTATTGGTTGGAGCAGATGATGCTACTGCTGCCTCAGCATCAGCATCAGCACTAGAGTTCATTTGAGGAGGAGGTGACAGATGAGAGGAGTCTAAGGAGGGCTCGATGGTCAAGTTAAAATCCCACATAAAAACCGGTTTACCTTGCCTGTGCTTGCCCACAGTTTTAAGGAATGATTGATTAAAGGATAATTGCGGTGTAGCCAATGTTGTTAATCTAGCATACAATTAATAAATATCTGCCCAAAATTGTCAAAGGTTCTCTTTAATAAGAGAGAAGGCTTTTTGTTAGTGAAATGAGATAGACAATTTTATGAGAAAACACAATTTGCTGATTTTTCTACAGAAATTCCCTTGTATAGAAAATACATAAATGTTCCACCTTTTTGCTACCGTAACTGACTTTTCCTTGAAAACTTCTAGCTGCAATATCAGTGTTGCTGACTGAGTCATGAAGTTTGGAAATCCACAATTGAAAGCAAACATTTTTTCACCTGTGTTGTTGAATAAGACCAAATTGATTCATGGAGAATCTCCAAGCATGCAGGGCTGTAAAGCTATTTCATGTGACTTTCACCAGCTCACCCATTATCCTTCAACTGGAGTCCTCAAGCTTTCCAACACACATATTTTATGAAATATGTAGAATAGGCTGTACCATTTGGGAACATAAGCTTTATTTATAGTAATACATCATTACTTGCCATGAACTCTGGACTTAGCACAAAGTAAAGCCAACCCCTTATGCGTTTCAGGCATTACCATGCTTGATAATAATAGGTTATCAGAATGTGCCACTGCAATCATCTTTAAACATCTACATTAGCCAATCGAATTCTTAGAAAGACTTTATATGATTGGATTATATTGTCTCTTAGTTTAAGATAATGATATGCTACCTCACCACTGTTTCTAATGAAAGGATTCCATAATCATATCCTATAAGGTATAGGTTAATTTGGAGGTATTGCTTTATATAGATATGTGTTTTGTAAAACACATAATATAAAAACAAATACAAACAGAAAAACAAGGCAGTTACAGGTTACCAAATATAGATTACTTAAACATATAAGTTGACATCATTTTTATTTTTTAAACCAGATGGCATTCTAATCCCCATATCAAGAAAACCTCTCCATATAACAATTTCAGAGCTAGATCCCAATGCCTTATTGAATATTGATAGTGTAGACTGGGTACACCCTTTACAGTAAGTGAAAGTGAGGGGGCTGACTTTCAGGCAGATTTGGGGACTGTTTATCAGACTATTACCTTTAAAGCAGGCATCCAAATATGACAGCTAACTAAGGTACTAACTGGTCATTAATCAAAAATCTCAGAGATGAGTATCAGAAAAACGATAAGACACAGCACTTTACAAAACCGCTTAGTTATGTATGGCACATCCAAGTGAATGTATGTCACTTTTTTTTCTCTGTACTATATTATGTCCTGCTGATGTGATTATGTCAAGATGAAAGAACATCTTGCTTTATGTTTTAGTTTCTTTGTTTAGATTTGGATGGTTATTGCCATTACTTGATCTACTGCAGGTAAACATATGCTTTTTAAAATGCTTTATAAATCTTCTTGTGTACCTGCTAAGCCAATTCTGGGCTGTTATAGCTGCTGTGTTTGGGAAAACTTCTGATGGAGGTAACTAAATGCATTGTTTGAAATATTACTTTCATTTTCTGTGATTGTTTTACCCTGATGTTTGTTTGTTATTCTAAATAAATATCTCATAAACATAGTTGCAAAAAAAATAAATTGTTCCTTGAGTAATCGTCACCATCTACAAATCACAGCAAAAATCCTTGCAACGGCAATGATCCTTAAAGGGATAGTAATACTTCGTTATATCTTTATTTTATTTTGTAGGCATTTAAAAAAACATGAAGAACGATATAAGTCTTATCTCTCAAACCTTTATGGTTTAAGAGATATTCACAAGCAAAGTTTCCCCCTCCCGCCCCTTTTTCCTAGTGTAAGCCATCTCTTCTCAGATGTGAATCTGGTTGTAAGACCAGACAGATAACAGCAGGGGACAATTTTCTTTGTATGAAAACAATGAAAGCCCTTCCCCCTTGACAAGTTTTTCAGCTTTTTCCCTTATCTTAATTGAATATTGTCCCTCTCTGCAGTCTACCTGGGCACCTCCCTTCTGATCTGGCTGAACAGGGGGGGATACTTTGCTTGTGAATATCTCTTAAACCATAAAGGTTTGAGAGTTAAGACTTATATCGTTCTTCATGTTTTTTTAATGCCTACAAAATAAAATAAAGATAAAACGAAGTATTACTATCCCTTTAAACCAAGCAACTTCTTCCCTTTTTTGCCTGTCTGTCGTGACACACTAGTGTCAACATTTCAGCAGCTTTCTCTCCCAAGGAGTGCGGAGTTCATTTTTACAGTGCATTACAGGATAGGCCTGAAATGCACCAGGTTATTTTTATATATTATTTTAACTATATTAATAAACCTTTGGAAGTACGCTAGTTTTGCGTTATACAGCATCAGTAGGTACAAAGTATGTCGAGCAACTGGGCGCTTTTACTTCAATAGATCATTTTAATTTGAACCAAGTTCTGTTATGATTGATTGGATTGATTGGATCGATTGGATTATTGATATGGAAAGTGAATTTATTCACAGATATCCGGTGAGTGCATTTGTACTCGGGGGGTTATACTACTTATATATAAACAGGTCTTGCTCTTACAGGGTCTACACCCCTTTCTCATTTGTTACTGTGGGAAATGCATCTCCATTAATACACAGGAGGACAGTGATTCTAAAGAAGCAGTCCATGTGAATACAAGCACTGAACTTCATCCCCCCGATGCTTAATTAATCAAAACTGTCATTTGTGGTCTGGGCTTCCAGAGTAAGCTGAATGTTTAGGAGGAGTCCTGCCTCCCTGAGTGTAAGTATGGTTCAGGGGATAAGTGATGAAGGTAGGCCCGAAAAGAGGGACACCTATAGGTAGTGTTGTAAAATTGGTGTCTGGGGGAGGCACAAAGATGATGCGCCCAGTGGGAGAGGCTGTGGCCCGGTACTTAAGGGCTTGCAGCCCCTCCCAAAAAGGCAGGCCCAGCCTCTTATTTGTGGTCTGGGCTTCCAGAGTAAGCAGAATGTTGAGGAGTAGTGCTTCCTCCCTGAGCGTATATATGGCTCAGGGGATGAGTGATGAAGATAGGCCTAAAAAGAGGCAAAAAATCAGTCTGATGCAACTAGCTTATTGATACTTGTGTAAGGGTGACATTAGTGTGACAGGTTTGTGAGAGCTCTGCCTATTTCCATTGTTGGATTGGGGCTATAATGGGATTGCCATCTGCCAAGTATATGTATAATGTGAGCTGGCACTTGGTTCCTAGAGGCTGAGGAAGCTGCTCCTATTGAAATCTAAGCATGACAGGTTAGTGCAAATATAGTAAGCGAATGTGTCTCACGGTGCCCATGCTCCCTTGTTATTATTTTCCTGTCAGTCTACACTGTGTGTGCTCCCATTGGCTGTCCTGTATTGGTCCCGCCCAGTATGGCCTTTATATACTGGATTCCAGCACCCATACTGTGCCCTTTCGTGGTGTTCCTGTACGAGTGCTAGTTTTCTGCTCAAATTTCCCAGTGTACCAACTTGGCCTGCCTGACTACTCTGCATCTGTTCTCCTGCTTCCGACCCGGATTGCCTGACTATTCTTCAGTGCCTGCTCCTGTGTACCGACCCGGCCTGGCTGACGTTCCTGCTCCTGTGTACCGACCCGGCTTGGCTGAAGTTCCTGCTCCTGTGTATCGACCCGGCTTGGCTGACGTTCCTGCTCCATGATTTGACCTGGCTTGGCTGACGTTCCTGCTCTGTGATTCGACCCGGCTTGGTTGGCGTTCCTGTTTTTACAGCCTATTGTCGCCTTGGCGACATTCTTATTCTCCAGGCTACCTGGTTCCCATTTTGCTCAGCAGAATGCGAGAGTCATTTTCCGTTACTGCTACGGCAGTGTGTCATTGGCTTAGCCCTCCGTTACTGCTCCTGCAGAGTGCAAGTGTCTGCCTCCGTTACTGATCCAGCAGTGTGCCATTGGCCTAGTCCTCCATTACTGCTCCTGCAGGGTGCAAGTGTCTGCCTCTGTTACTGCTCCGGCAGTGTGTCATTGGTCTAGTCCTCCGTTACTGCTCCTGCAGAGTGCAAGTGTCTGCCTCAGTTACTGCTCCGGCAATGTGTCATTGGCTTAGTCCTCCGTTACTGCTCCTGCAGAGTGCAAGTGTTGCCTCCGGTACTGCTACGGCAGTGTCCACCGTTACTGCTCCTGCAGAGGGCAAGTGTCTGCCTCCATACTGCTCCGGCAGTGTGCCATTGGCTTAGTCCTCCGTTACTGCTCCTGCAGAGTGCAAGTGTTGTCTCCGTTACTGCTACGGCAGTGTCCTCCGTTACTGCTCCTGCAGAGTGCAAGTGATTGCCTCCGTTACTGCTACGGCAGTGAGTCATTGATTTAGTCTCCGTTACTGCTTCTGCAGTGTGCAAGTGTCAGTCTCCGTTACTGCTACAGCAGTGTTTTACATTACTCTATTCCTGTTGTGCTCTGGCAGTTCACGTTTGTTCTGCTCGCCTGTTCCTGGGCGTTAAGCATCCTGAAGCTCTCTATATGGAAAGAGCTCTGTCACAGAACTCTCAACACATGGGACTGTTTACACTCCTTGAAGACCTTTAACCCATGCAGTACCTTTGTCCTAGGAATCCAGCATATTCTGCCTGACCTGTGTCAGTATAGACTACTATGTACCTTATGGTTGTACTGGACCTGTGTGGGCATATGTACTGTTAACCTGTCGTGTGTCTGTATTATACAGCCTGTATACTACAGGACCTGTGAGGGCTCTTATTTTATTGTGATTTCAATAAAACTGTGTTTTATCCTAAACCACTGTGTCTGTGTGTCGAACAAACCTTTACAATATGGCATTAGTGACTGGGCCAGACTGGAGTGGGAGAAGAGGACTGTCGTCCAGGTAAGGCTGAAGAAGATTGGCAAGGTTAACTAAGGCTTTGTAGGGACACCATTGGTCGTGAGTGGCAAAGTAAGGAATGTGATGACCTGTTCTTGACTGATCTTTTAGAATGAGTTATCAATAGTGTAACATAGTCGGAGTGACGAGCAAGTTGGCCCTTTCACAAAAAGACATCAATCTTTGAGCGACTGGAGAACTAGCCCAGACGGAGGAACCCAAAAAAGGCTAGGCAAACAACAGTTAGTTTGGTGCTGAAATGGTTTGGTGTTTAGAAATTCATACATACATCTAAAGATGTGGCCGGTGATTGGGAGGTGGGTGCAAGGTGAGGGGAAGTGAAAGCTGCCTAGGCCTCTGAGAGAAAGCTTTATGCTATACATAGATATAATAGATAGTTTGAAAGGGTGTTGCAGAATGTGGTGGTTCTGTATGCCGGCTAAATAGAATTTTATGATAGGAGCTGAAAGTTTAATTCTGGTGTGGTAAAATGAGGTGAATGCTACTATACTAGACTGGGAGTAGGAGTTTGGTGGTTTAGTATATAACAGGAAGGTTTGAAATGCATGTCATGCTCGGTTGTAAGATTATCTGGTCCAGGGCTTGCTGTATGACTGCTGAAGCTTCAGAAAGTAGAGAGTCTATGGTATTATTAGCTCCTAGAAAGCTGGAAGGCTGGACGGTTGGCTGGCTGCTGCTGGGTACACTTTGAAGAATTCCTGGAACTGAGATTGTGAAAGAGCATTAGTGGCTAGGTTATCGATAACTGGAATATTTGAGCAGCAGATGACAAATTTGTGTGTGAGTGACAGCCAGATGAGTTTTCTTAGTAATTGCATGATAATAGGGGATGGGGATATACCATTTTTAATAAGGGCGAGGGTGGCTTGACTGATTGAGTGGAAGGTTACCTCCTGCCCTACCACTGGTGACCCCAGAGAGTGGCTGCCTCCACCATAGGGTAAATCTCAGATAGGGTGGAAGTAAATAGGAGTTCTATATATACAGTTGCATCTGAAAAGACCATTGGGCTGCTAGTTGAAGGTAAGGAGGGGAAACATGGAGTGGCCATTCCAGTGTTTCAGAAAATTGGATTACATGTGTAAATCTGATCGAGCTGAATTGTCTAGGGTAATGATGGAGTTGGATTGAGGGGCTGATGGGGCAGAGCGAGAAAATGGGAGATGAAGGAGTGGCCTTGTGGTAAAACTTTCATGAAGAAACTGAGGTAAGCTATTACAGATTGTAGTTCTAGCTTGGTTATAGTGAGGTTAGATGCACTTTCTTCTACTAGTGGGATGATCCTGTTTAATTTCTCCTGGGGTATGTGAGTTTCTAACAGTGTGGTGTCAAAAACGAGATAACCTTGGAAGGGCAGCTAATTTTACCTTTTGAAAGAGAGACATTTAAGGAGCTGAATAAGTCTGTAAGCTTCTTGAGACTGGTATGTGTGTGGGGGAATGATCTATGAGGAGGAAGTCATCCAGGTAGTGTAAAGCTGCAGGACATCTGCAATGGTTAAGGAGAAGCCAGCATAGTATGTTGACAATATCATTGAATATTTTTGGGCTGCTGCAGGAACCGAATATGATCCTGGTGGCAAAATAGTATTGGCTTAGCCATTTGATACCTTGAAGGTGCCAAAGTGACGGGTGAAAAGGTAGGAGTTTAAAAGTGTTTTCTATGTGGGTTTTTGAGAGCCAGCAGTCGGGAAGGACCTGCTGGATGAGGCTAATGGCATGGTCTATAGTAACGTACTGTAGTGTGTTGGACTCTGAGGAGATCAGGGAGTTGATACTTGGTACCAGAGTGGAGTATGGGGGGAAAGGTCAATGATCAGACATTTTATGTTAGAAAATTTGCTTGTGGTTAAACCTAAGGAGTTTAAGCGCCACATAGGAAATGGGTGGAGGGTGGACCTATGAGGAAACCTCTTTCTGCTTCTTGAGCTCGGAGTGACGAAACTACTGCTGGCTCTGCTAGGGTGGAGGAGAGGTTAGGGCATAGGGATGAGGAGGAGCAGGCTATGAAAGCCTTCTGTGAGGCCAGAGATGATGTATTCTGTAAGAACTGTATCATGATGATTAATAAGGAGAGTCTGCAACTTAGAGATGTATATTCCACCTAAACTTTTATTAATTGATTAAAAATGAGTGCAGATAGTTCTGCAGTGAGCTTTCTGGCATTTGGAGTAGACGTGCAACAGCCAGCATCCACTGAAGAAACACCACTTCAAATTATAGTTGTTACATATAGAGGTGTCTCCCATGTAGTGGATGGGCCAGCTGAGTTTGTCGCATTTCGGAGGAAATGAGGAGCTACCGGGCTGTGTCGGCTGAGGGGGAGCTATAGTGGCTAGTTGTCCAGATGGACTGGAGCCTGCGGGGCAGTGGAGTGATAGCATGACTGAAAGTGCTGGCACACTGGGGCTTTGGGTCCGGCGAAGTGACAGAAGAATAGCTCTGTGTCCAGACAGCTCCAATCAGTAGCAAAATTGAACTGGGCCAGGGCGGTCGCTTTTTTGGCTGCAAAAGAGCGGTGGTAGTTGTAAAACATACTACCAAAGTACTTGTGCATCAAATCAACCACCAGGTGGAGATAGTGGTCCAGTTCCTGGTGTCTGTCTGGGAAGGTGGAACATAGGCTATACCGATAGATGCCAAAAATAAGGACAGATTCCGCGACTGACAGTTTTTTGGAGATCCTGGGATCCTTGGACCTCAGCATGATGGAGACATCACTGCATTTGATCATTTTATTCTCAGATAGGTCCTAAGAGGCTATCAGGAGGGTGACTAAACTGACATCCTTTCCTTCCACTATGACTCTGCATATATAGGGTGGGACCATGTGGGCTGGAGAGAATCTAGGGGATGAGGCCTGGGAAGTACCTGGCTGAGAATGATCTGCCAGCATGAATGATGATGAATGGTGGGGCGATTGTTCCAAAGAAGACACCCTCATCTGAATATCTGCAACTGTGGAGCCTAGTTCAGTCAGAAGATATGTTATATGGGCGAACTGCTCCACTGCTGAAGGGGGAAGGGATAATACGGAAGGGGAGGGGGGAGTTGAGCTGTGGTAGGGGAAGAGAATAAGAGCCAGAATTACTCTGCTTTGCTGGAGGAAACTGGGAAGGGGATATGCTGCCTCGTAAGTTCGGCCATAAGTTTCCCAACAGTCCAACCGCAAAAGGTAAGGGCTTCTGGGTGGTGGGGCTGGAGATTCTGCTTGGGAAGTCTCAATGTCGACAGAGCTTGCTGGTCTGAGCTCTGCTTGTTGCTCTAGGGAGGGGACAGTAAGAAAAGAGGGAGAGCCTGTTCGTTATGGCAGGTAGATAAAGGTGCATTTTGAGTAAAATAGTACCTGAAGGGAATAGCCTGATACTAGGGGGATATGACTGTGGACCATCCAGACTCCAAGAAGGTGAGGTTTCTTGTAGTGGAACCTTTTTCAAATTTAGAGGTATGGCAGCTATCTGGGTGACCTTCTGCTCCCACTAGGAGGTAAGGTGGTTACCAGGTTGACCTTCGGCCTCATTGAAGAGGTAAGGTAGCTATTTGGGCTACCCTAGGCCTCTATTGAGGTAGAGTGGCTAGCTGGGCAACCTCCGGCCTCTATGAAGAGGGAAGGTAGCTAACCGGGCAACCTTTGGCCTCTATGAAGAAGTAAGGTGATTGACTGGGGCAACCTTTGGCCTCTACAAAGAGGTAAGGTTACTAGCTGGGACGACCTTCGGCCTTTACAAAGAGTTAAGGAATCCATTTGGGGTGGCCTACTACCTCCACGAAGAGGTAAGGTATGTATCTGTGGTGACCTTTGGCCTCTACAAAGAGGTAAGGTACCTATCATAGGATACTTTCCGTCTCTACGAAGAGGTAAGGTGAATATCTGGGACGACCTTTGGCATCTGTGAAAAGGTAAGGTATCTAACTTGGGCGACCTTCATCCTCTGTGAAGAGGTAAGGTGAATATGTTTCGAGAAGGGGTGAGGATGGGGAGAGTAGGTGCGTGGTGGATGATAAGGTGAATCGTAGAACCAGGTAGGATAGTGAAATAATGGGGGCGAATGTGTTTATCTTCTACTTCGTGGGGGGGATTTGCAACTGGTGCCGACAAATACTGTGCAGAAGGGAGCCACTAAGAGTCCGGTCCGAGAGGCGGGATTGGCATATGCCTGCCATAAATAGATGAGCAAAGGTTGGGCCGTAAGCCGCCTGAGGTCCTGGGACTGTGCGACTAGCTGTATGAGTGTAGGGTTGTGACTAAAGTAGAGATGGGCATGGGGGGAGATGAACCCTGGGGCCTGAGAGCTCCTCTGGAGAGGAGGTTCCCATAGAAAATCGCTAATCTCTACCCAGAGTGAGTGTGAAGGAGTCTTCAAGAGAGGCGTGATAGTCTCTAAACGTGGGTGTGCCTGAATGTGGAGCAAAATCCCTGATAATGTGAAAGAAGGAACTCACCTTACCTTGCTGGCCAATGATCTGACTGAGGAATGTAGAAGCAGATAAATGAGGGGGGATAAGGATATTAGAAAAATATAGAGTGGCGAGGAAAAATAAGAAGAATTGTATCTTATGGCTAGGACTGAAGGAATCCTGTTGAACTGGAGACTGATCGGAGTCAGTTGAGGGAGATGAAGTGAAAACAGAGAGGTGGGGGAGGCATAAGCATATACTTAGAGCACTAGATGGGGACTGTGAAAGGAGGTACCTGAGAGAATTGATGAGGAGCAGGGTGTTGCTCAAGATGTGGCCTAATGGCTAGGCCTGGACCTCCTGGAACAGAGTTGACGGAGAGTGAATATATATATATATATATATATATATATATATATATATATATATATATTTTATTTTATTTATTTATTTTTTTTTTTTCTAGGAAGGGAAGGATAGGGAAGGGGCTAGCATGAGCTTTACTTAGATGTCCTGTGATCCTTAGTGGAATGAACGAACACTCAGGGTCAGCGAGAACCTGGTTGGATACCTGCAAGTCTTCAGTATGAAATAGAAGCAGTGAAAAGGTATAGGAGGGCTACAGTCAGCAGTAGCAGACAGATCCCAGTATTGGCACCGAACAGCTCGGGAATTTTAGTCTGTCAGGTGCCAATACTGGCACTGACTGATCAGTAAATAAGTTTAGGTTACGTGGTATAGGAACAGGTTGGAAACCTTGCTTACTGGACGTTAATGCAGCTAAGAGCGGATACTGCGTTTAACTGAGGTCAAAAAATCCGGTTAGTGACCATGTTCCTAGACACACCCATAGTGATAGTAACCCTGGAAGAGAGTTCAAAGCCATATGTGAAATACAAATAGAAAATGAATCAGTAATGACACTGACAATAATTGTATGTGTAATTGTCATCAGCCACATACATCTACTGGAACACTGGGAAAGAATAATAATGAATTGGTAGGTTATAGGGTTGGACAGCTGAGTGAGAATAGAGGGGGGAACTATGGACTTGGCTAGGCCTGGGCATGGCCTGCGCTGGATGGTCCCTAGGGCTGGACCTCAAACTGAAATCTGAGAAAAATGGCACTTTCTGTTTGGCTAAAAATTTCCAGTGAAAAGTGAAGATTTTCAGCTTTTTCCTGCTTTTTTCATCTTGCTCATTCCATTGAAATCAATGGGAACATTGACTTTAAACACAACACATAGCAAATATTATTTTATTTCCCAAAGCCATAGTATAAAAGGGGCATGAGGGTGTCTGTGTTGGTGGGGTGTGAGGAAAGAATCAGTTGAACACGGGATGACTTTTAGTGGGGTTGTTTACTAGGATTGGGGGGGCAGTTAATAAAAAATAAATTCTAAAAAAAATCTTTAAAACCCCCCCATAAAACATGGTATGAAAGGGATCTGAGGAGGGTGCCTGTGTTGGTGGGTGGAGTCTGGGGAATGAATCATTTAAACAGGGAATTTGTTTTGTGGGGTTCCTTGACTGGAATTGGAGGGGGCAGTTAATAAAAATAAATAAATAAAATAAGACATTTGCATTTAAAGTGATAGAGATAGGAATCCCCTGACATAAGCTGCTACTGGGGTGGACTGATACTTGACTTGAGTATTTTTGTAGAGGATGATTAGTTAGATTTTTTGTTAGCAGCCTTTGTAGGACTTAGACTTATTAGAGACCCAAGCCCTGAAGAAACATTGATTTGTAGGACTTAAGCTTGTTTGGCACAAGCCCTAAGGAAACATTGATTTATAGGACTTATAAACTTGTTAGAAACAAACCCCCCAAAAATTGTTTATTTTTTGTAGGACTATGTATTTTTTATTTTTATTTCAAAGCACAAGCTCTAAGAAAAAAATAAAAATGCCCTACTGCAGGCCTCAAAATTTCCACTCGCCATTAGCCAATGGCGAGTGACAATTTATCACTGGAGAGTAGAAATTCAACCCTGGTGGGTATGTTATGGCTTGCAGTGACGAGTAACTTTTCAGGTCTGGCTAGTAGCAAAGGACTTCAACTCTTAAGGCCTGCCCTACTGGACCAGTGGTCACTGGCCATTGTCAAATGTGCTCCTGAGTCCATAATTGTGGAATTTGCAACTGCTGTTCTTGCTGCTGCTGCTGAGTTGTTTAAGCAGCAGGATGATTAGACAGCTGGACGGGACTGGGATCAACAATAAAAGTAACATGGGTTATGGATGGTGAAGGTTCCATTTGCCACGACTATCTCCAGTGATGCGCCTGAGGCAGCAGCAGCACAATAAGTAGCCCCCAGTCTATGTGGAAAAAAGAAGAAGATGGCCATTAGTTCTTCTCCACCTGCACCTCCTCCAAAATCATGGTTGTGCTGTTATTAGAATATAAATGTTTCCCTTGAGAGCAGGAACTGTACCTCTCATCAGCAACTGCAATGTGCACAGTCTGTGTAGTAAATAACATCTGGGGGAGCAACTGTATCCAAACACCATGACACCAGAACCTAAGTACTGCTGCTGTCACTATACCCCTTGTGCACAACCGGCTAAGGACACATGACAACTTGCTGACAATTTAATAGTAATGATGAACCCTCCCTGCCAGCATCTTAGCATATTCTGTGGGATGGAATCTCCTCAGATACTGCTTGATGCACTGCTTCCGATTCTCCTCCACCACACTGACATGTGTGGTCAGTGCACCACACAGTGTGCAATGGGTAGAGACGAGCTGCCACATACTAACATCAACAGAGTGGCTATGATTTGGCGGGGGAAGTAACGATGAATGAGCTGGATTGGCAGAAGATGTAGTTACCCTAGAAGGTGATGGTGAGCTAGTTGTTTCACTCGCCATGGAACTTCCAGTCTCTGCCTGGGTTGCTCTAGTCTTCCTCCTCTTTGATCTTTGTCTCACCTCTTGTTGCCTTTCTGGAGAGTCAGCGGGTACAGCAACAGTGGTGCTTGATTTCTGTGGTGGGTGTTTGGCTTTAACATGTTTGACATAGATGTCATGGTGTCTGTTTCATGTGTGATATTAGGGAGCTTATGCCAAGGTGTGTTCCCTCTTTTCCTCCTCTCACTGACTTGCCCAAATTGTGCACAATGTCATTGGTGATGACTGCACTGTGCCTACCCCAAGAAAAACATAGTCCCACACCCATGACTTCAGGGGATAGGGAACAGGTGGGGAAGAATGGCGTCTTTCTTCTTCTCCTCCACATTACCCTTCACTGTCTGTGGCAGTGGATAATATTGTTGCTGTTGCAGCTACTGCTTCAGATTCAGCACTGCAACTAGGACCAAGAGTATTGCTACTACTGACAAGTGGAACATGTCCTAGTCCCGCATCATTTGCTGACCACATTCCCACCGTGTCCATGGTGGTCTGTGGCACACTAGCTTGCTCCTCAGCATCCTGTTGTACTTGCAACTCAGCATCAGAAGGAATTAGAACAGTTGCAAATTCCTCAAAATCCAAAATGTCACTGCTAGTGGTGGTGATGCCCATCCTCATCCCTGTCTCCCATTCCTTCTCAGTTTCTGCTAAAAAGGCCATCAATGTCTCTTGCACTCCAGCTTCTCCACCATCATCATCACCACCACCACTAGCCCCTACGTTCTTCTGCTGCTGCTCTATTCCAGATATCTCACTGCTGCTTGGAAGAGGTGACGAGCAATGTGACAGAGGGTCCCCTAATGTCACACTTGCCATTTCTTGTTGACGTGAAGAATGCAGACTGGCAGCAGTAGCAGCAGGGACAGGCAGCTGATCTGTGCTCCTGTTGGTGGTGGTATTAATTGTGTGCCTGCTCTCCCCCAGTAACAGTTCTGGCAGCTTAGTCTTCAGGATCATGTTCCACTTGGACACTTTAGGGAAGGGGAGGACTCCAGGGTCAGAGGAATGGCATGGGCTTCCTTGAATTCTAAATCTTTCCTTTACCACTCCGGCTGCTTCACCATTACTGCTACTACTACTAACAACAACCACATCAAGTTCAGCCACAGAGTCTTCCTCCTCAGTCTCACAGTCACTAGTAATATGAGGATATTGTTGTTGATGACACACTCCTTCACTCCTAACACTAACAAGCTGCTGGACCTTCTTTGTTGTAGTAGAAGTATTAGCACTGGCAGGACTGATTGGGGATGGCAAGTGTGACTTAGGGTCCCTTGCTGTCACACTTGGCATAATTTTCTCCACCCCCCTCCTGAGTACTACAAGACACTCTAGCAGCAGGCAAAGTATTGGTGGCAGCAGGTTCAGTACTGGCAGCAGGTGCAGCACTGGAGGCAGCAGGGGCAGCACATCTGACAGCAGGTACAGCAATGGTGGCTTCATGTACAGCACTAGTGGCAGCAGGGGCAGTGCATCTGGAAAGCAGGTACAGCACAAGTGGCAGCAGGGGCAGCACATCTAGCAGCAAGTACAGCAATGGTGGTTGCAGGTACAGCACTGGTGGCAGCAGAGGTAGCACATCTGGCAGCAGGTACAGCAATGGTGGCTGCAGTTACAGCAATCGTGGCACTGGCAGCAGGGGCAGTACGTCTTGCAGCAGGCACAGGCAGCTGACCCGTCCTGCTCTTACTACTACTACCCTTTTCTCCCTCCCTTCCCATTCCCTTTTCTCCCTCCCTAGCCATTACATTCCCCAAGATCACTTGGGGTGATTTAGAAGGACTGGAAAGCATTGGTTCAATACAGCTAGTCACTTCCTCTTCCTCAGACTCAGACGACACATAAAAAGAGTCCTTCCAGTTCCTCCTTTTACTGCTTATAGTGATAGCAGTCACTATGAGCCTCTCCTGCCTCAATTTAACAAATAATTCACAGTACATCAACACGGCATATCTCCCTCACTCTGTAGCTGCTTCTATTGTGTTTGACTTCTGCAAATGTCACATTTTTATAGCAAAAAAGTGAAAACAACGTAAATCAATGGGCGGACACTATCTAGCCACTGAAAAATTATTGGGGAATTTTGGCTAATAGGTGAAAAACATGGACATTTTACTTGTTGTTTTAAAAGCAGATTTTCTCGTGAAAAAGCAAACAATAACATGGTTTTCTTGGAATTTCTCACAGGTACACAGTGACAAATTTCGCCTACCCCTAATGGTCACTTGTCTATGGTGAGACAGTGAAATAAAAACTGTGTGATAATCACTTAAAGAGTACAGTATATGACCGCTGAAAGGGAAGGAGGAGGTTGTGGAGCTCCGGTCACCTCAGTGTGCGGCCCAATAGAGTAGAGGGTGAGCCAACTGTGAGAGGAAGCAGTTAATTGCTTGAAAAGCTGGAAGACTGTGAGGATCGTGCAATTGGATGTGATGCAATGATGGCCGCTGATGAGCGATATAGGGGCACAAAGACGATGTGCCCCATGGGAGAGGCTTCGGCCCAGTACTGAAAGGCTTGCATCTCCTCCACCAAATGCAGGCCCAGCCTTTTACTAATAGTACATTACAGCTGGATTTTGACCGCAAACCCTTTTTTATTATTATTATTAATAAACTATTTTGGTTGATGTTTAAGAAGACACTTGTGACATTTCTAGACTGAGACTCTGATAAGTCTAAAAGATATATTACTGTTTTTTAGTTGTTCCTGTGCAGTATCTCTCTTTTGCATATATATATATATATATATATATATATATATATATATAATAGTTCTGGTACTAATTATAAAAGATTCCTTTATACAACCTGGAATTGTGTATATATTTTGGAAACGTTTTTCTTAAAGGGTACAGTGTAAATAGCTCCCATACTTTATAGCAGAGCAAAATTAAGACATTTTTTTCAAAAGCTCTTTAGTGTTAAAAGAGCAGTATACTTTATTATAAGGGGCCGTTAGGGACATAATTCAGCTTTGCTTATACATTGCTCTAATGACGGAACCCATTATCTTATAGAGTGAGAAGTGTGTATCATATAATGAAATGCATATATCATATACTGCAATACATATACTTTATAGTGAAATCCATATGTAATATAATGAAATACATATACTATATACTGAAATACATATCATATACTGAAATACATATGTAATATACTGAAATTAATACATTATATACTGAAATTGATAGTAGATGCTGAAATTATTGTCATATAATTAAATATATATATTACATAGTGAAAAGTATATAGTATATAATGAAATCCATATATCATATACTGAACTGCATATGCTACATACTGAAATTCATATGTTATATAGTGAAATCCAAATGTCATATACTGAAATCCATATATCATATACTGAAATACATGTTATATACTGAAATTGATATCATATACTAAAAACCATATCATATATTGCAATCCATATATTATATATTGAAATCTATAGTCTATATACTAAAATCCATATATCATATACTGAAATGCATATGCTATATACCGAAATCCATATGATATATAGTGAAAAACATATATCATATACTGAAATTCATGTCATATAATGAGATCAATATATCATATAATAAAATCCATATATCATATACTGAAATGCATATGCTATATACTGAAATCCATATGATATATAGTGAAAAACATATATCATATACTGAAATTCATGTCATATAATGAGATCAATATATCATATACTAAAATACATATTTCATATACTGAAATACATATGCTTTATACTGAATTCCATATGTTTTATACTGAAATGTGTAAAGAGTATAATACATATGCTATATACTGAATTTTGTTGGAGTGAAAAACACATTTTCATATACTGAAATTAGTCATCAGTCACATGATCCTGATCTTTCCCTGACCCTGGCCCCTGGATTCTGTTTCCTGTGTCTCATTCTACAGTTGCAGGCAAGAGAAGCAGACCTATCTGATACAATAGGTGAGTTCATTCAGGACTATGCAATATTTCAAGCCCATCCATGATATGGGACTTTTATTTGTTAACCCTTTGAGTGCCAGAGGGTTATGGAATTCAGTGCATTCCATAGCCCTCTGGCACTCAAAGGATTAATCCTACAAAGAGTTCCTACAAGTGAATCATTTTGGAATGGAATTTGTGTTTTAGAATATTTATCTCATGCATCTCTATGTCTTATTTTTGCTGAAGATCAGTCACATGTCTGTGTCTATTCTGATGCAGGCCCCTTGCTGTTTACTTAGACTCATTCTACTGCAAGCAAAGGTAGTAGGCCTCATTCAGCAGGTGAGTTCATTTAGGACTGTGTAATATTTCCAACTTGTTTTATTAGCAAATGCTAGTACTATCAAAGAGTTCCTACAAGTGGATCATTTGGAATGGAACTTGTGTTTTAGACTATTTTATCTAATGCATCTCAATTAGTGATGAGCGAGCATGCTCGGCCGAACCTCGGTTCGGCTCGAGCATCGCTCTGCTCGGCACATGGCGGTACTCGTAAGAGTACCGCATGTGCTCGCCCGCCATGTTCGGGTCTCCTCCCCGCACGTTTTGCGGCTGCTGCGCAGCCAATAAACGTGCGGGGAGGCTCTGACATCAGTGTAATGCCAGCAGCCATGTTGGCTGCTGGCATTACACTGATTGGCTGGCCAGAACCCGTGATCGGGTGCTGTATAGCACCTGACCAGCGAGTTCGGCTCAGTCTTAGCCAGGGAGAGATGAGGATAGGAAGGGAAAGTCAGTGTAGGGAGAAGGAAAGTGCGTTTGAACAACAAAAAGACCCAAAAGTCCTTTTTAGGACTATTGTGTGTGGGGGCAGCAGATATATTTTGTTTTGGGGGGCAGAGTTTAAAAAAAAAACGTCACATATTCCGTTCACTGTGCCTAGCCGCAGATTAGCAGCACATTCTGTTTAGTGTGTAAAGTTGCAGATTAGCAGCACATTCTGTTTAGTGTGCAAAGTTGGAGATTAGCAGCACATTCTTTTTAGTGTGCAAAGTTGCAGATTAGCAGCACATTCTGTTTAGTGTGCAAAGTTGCAGATTAGCAGCACATTCTGTTTAGTGTGCAAAGTTGCAGATTAGCAGCACATTCTGTTTAGTCTGCAAAGTTGCAGATTAGCAGCACATTCTGTTTAGTGTGCAAAGTTGCAGATTAGCAGCACATTCTTTTTAGTGTGCAAAGTTGCAGATTAGCAGCACATTCTGTTTAGTGTGCAAAGTGTAAAAAATAAAAGTCACTTATTCCGTTCACTGTGCCTAGCCGCAGATAAGCAGCACATTCTGTTTAGTGTGCAAAGTTGCAGATTAGCAGCACATTCTGTTTAGTGTGCAAAGTGTAAAAAATAAAAGTCACATATTCCGTTCACTGTGCCTAGCCGCAGATAAGCAGCACATTGTGTTTAGTGTGCAAAGTTGCAGATTAGCAGCACATTCTGTTTAGTGTGCAAAGTGTTAAAAATAAAAGTCACATATTCTGTTCACTGTGCCTAGCCGCAGATAAGCAGCACATTCTGTTTAGTGTGCAAAGTTGCAGATTAGCAGCACATTCTGTTTAGTGTGCAAAGTGTTAAAAATAAAAGTCACATATTCTGTTCACTGTGCCTAGCCGCAGATAAGCAGCACATTCTGTTTAGTGTGCAAAGTTGCAGATTAGCAGCACATTCTGTTTAGTGTGCAAAGTGTAAAAAATAAAAGTCACTTATTCCGTTCACTGTGCCTAGCCGCAGATAAGCAGCACATTCTGTTTAGTGTGCAAAGTTGCAGATTAGCAGCACATTCTGTTTAGTGTGCAAAGTGTAAAAAATAAAAGTCACATATTCCGTTCACTGTGCCTAGCCGCAGATAAGCAGCACATTCTGTTTAGTGTGCAAAGTTGCAGATTAGCAGCACATTCTGTTTAGTGTGCAAAGTGTTAAAAATAAAAGTCACATATTCCGTTCACTGTGCCTAGCCGCAGATAAGCAGCACATTCTGTTTAGTGTGCAAAGTTGCAGATTAGCAGCACATTCTGTTTAGTGTGCAAAGTGTTAAAAATAAAAGTCACATATTCTGTTCACTGTGCCTAGCCGCAGATAAGCAGCACATTCTGTTTAGTGTGCAAAGTTGCAGATTAGCAGCACATTCTGTTTAGTGTGCAAAGTGTAAAAAATAAAAGTCACATATTCCGTTCACTGTGCCTAGCCGCAGATAAGCAGCACATTCTGTTTAGTGTGCAAAGTTGCAGATTAGCAGCACATTCTGTTTAGTGTGCAAAGTGTTAAAAATGAAAGTCACATATTCTGTTCACTGTGCCTAGCCGCAGATAAGCAGCACATTCTGTTTAGTGTGCAAAGTTGCAGATTAGCAGCACATTCTGTTTAGTGTCCAAAGTGTAAAAAATAAAAGTCACTTATTCCGTTCACTGTGCCTAGCCGCAGATAAGCAGCACATTCTGTTTAGTGTGCAAAGTTGCAGATTAGCAGCACATTCTGTTTAGTGTGCAAAGTGTAAAAAATAAAAGTCACATATTCCGTTCACTGTGCCTAGCCGCAGATAAGCAGCACATTCTGTTTAGTGTGCAAAGTTGCAGATTAGCAGCACATTCTGTTTAGTGTGCAAAGTGTTAAAAATAAGTCACATATTCTGTTCACTGTGCCTAGCCGCAGATAAGCAGCACATTCTGTTTAGTGTGCAAAGTTGCAGATTAGCAGCACATTCTGTTTAGTGTGCAAAGTGTTAAAAATAAAAGTCACATATTCTGTTCACTGTGCCTAGCCACAGATAAGCAGCACATTCTGTTTAGTGTGCAAAGTTGCAGATTAGCAGCACATTCTGTTTAGTGTGCAAAGTGTAAAAAATAAAAGTCACTTATTCCGTTCACTGTGCCTAGCCGCAGATAAGCAGCACATTCTGTTTAGTGTGCAAAGTTGCAGATTAGCAGCTCATATTCCGTGTAATATGAAGAAGGCGGGTAAAAAGGGACGGGGAAGTGGACGTGATCCTGATAGTTCAGGGCGCGGGTCAGGACACGTAGAAACTGTGCCTGGTGCCAGAGCACAAGAAAGAAAGACATCCACCATACCTAGCTTCATGTCTCAGTTTACAGGGCGTCGCAGGACATCACTCTCGAGGTCAGACCACTGCGAACAGGTGGTCGGTTGGATTTCAGGTGATACTGCTTCCAGTCGGTTAAGCACCACCCTGTCTTCCACCAAGTCCACTCTCAGAAGCCAAGAGTCTGGTCAACATAATCCTCACCCTGATCATCCTTCCTCCCACCATAGAGGGTCTGGTCAAAGAAGTGATCCCACACTGGGATATAGTGAGGAGCTCGTCTCATCACCAATCCTTCATTTGAACCTCTCTCCAAGCACGCTTGCAGAGGAACATGAAATCTTGTGCCCTGATTCACAACCTCTAGAGGGTACCCAATCACAGGAAGATGACAGAGGGGAACGGCATTTAAGGTCAAAGGAAGTGGATGATGATGATGAGACACAGTTGCCATCAAATCAACCACTATTACTGTCTCAAGACCTTGATGAGGAGGATGATATACAGTTGTCAATGACTGAGTATGTGGTGGGATCAAGAAATGAGGAGGATGATCAGAGTGAGGAAGTGGAGGAGGACTTGGTGGACGATGAGGTGACTGACCCCACCTGGGAAGGTGGAGAGCCGAGCGATGACAGCAGTCCTGAGGGTGAGCCATCTGCAGCACCGCAACAGGCTGGAAGAGGCAGTGGTGTGGCTACAGAAAGAAGGCGGACCTCACCAAACCGGCCCGCAAATGTTCCACGGAGCACCCCCTTGCGTAAATCTCCCTTGCCAAGGGCTAGGTGTTCCGCGGTATGGCGTTTTTTTAAGGAAAGTGCGGACGACAAAAAAATTGTAGTTTGCAACCTGTGCCACACCAGAATGAGCCGAGGCATGAACACTAGAAACCTCACCACCACCAGCATGATCCGACACATGGCATCCAAGCACCGTAATAAGTGGGAGGAACGCCCGGATCGCCAATCTGTGTCTGCAGGCCACACCACTGCCTCCTCTTCCCCTGTTTTCGGTGCCGGCCAATCGCCTGTCGAAGGCGCAGGCCCGCATACCTCCTGCCCTGCACCTGTACCATCTGAAGCACCATCAGCGACCACATCCACTTCCCTGTCCCAGCGCAGCGTCCAAAAGTCGTTACCCCAGGCATTTGAGCGCAAGCGAAAATACCCAGCCACCCACCCACAGGCCATAGCACTAACCTCACACCTTTCCAAATTACTGGCCATCGAAATGCTGCCATTTAGGCTTGTGGAGACTGAGTCCTTCCGCAGCCTGATGGCAGCAGCTGTCCCTCGGTACGCAGTCCCCAGCCGCCACTACTTTTCCCGGTGTGCCATCCCCGCCTTACACCACCATGTGTCCCGTAACATCACCCGTGCCCTGACCAACGCAGTTACTGGGAAGGTCCACTTAACGACTGACACATGGACAAGTGCTTGTGGCCAGGGACGCTACATTTCCCTGACGGCACACTGGGTGAATGTCGTGGAGGCTGGGAGCGACTCGGACCCTGGGATGGCACAGGTGCTACCCACGCCGAGGATTGCGGGCCCTACCTCCATCAGGGTTTCCGCCAGCACCTACGTTATTGGCTCCTCCTCCTCCGTTTCCACCTCCGAATTCTCTGCGCGCAGCGCCACTCACCCATCAGCCGGTAGCTGGAAGCAGTGTAGCACTGCAGTGGGGAAGCGTCAACAGGCCGTGCTGAAGCTGATCTGCCTTGGGGACAAACAGCACACGGCCTCAGAGCTGTTGCATTGGATTAGTCACCAGACCGAGCAGTGGCTCTCGCCACTCAACCTGCAACCAGGCATGGTTGTGTGTGATAATGGGCGTAACTTGGTGGCGGCTTTGGAGCTCGGCAAGCTCACACATGTACCATGCCTAGCGCATGTATTTAATTTAGTGGTTCAGCGATTTCTAAAAACCTACCCCAATTTGCATGATCTCTTGACCAAGGTGCGCCGCGTGTGTGCACATTTCCGTAAGTCATCAACAGCTTCAGCCGGCCTGTTGAAGCTGCATCAGCGCTTACAATTGCCAGCTCACCGGCTGCTGTGACGTGAGCACGCGCTGGAACTCCACCTTCCACATGTTGGCCCGGCTTTGTGAGCAGCAGAGGGCAGTAGTGGAGTACCAGCTGTTACACGGTCGTCGCTTCTCCGTTCAACTTCCTCTAATCAGAAGTGAGGAGTGGGAATGGATGTCAGACCTCTGTGAGGTTTTACGCAATTTTGAGGAATCGACACAGATGGTGAGCGGCGATAACGCTATTATCAGTGTAACCATCCCACTTCTGTGTCTACTGAAACGCTCGCTGCTCACAATTAAAACCAACGCTTTGCATGTGGAAGAGGTGGAAATGCGGGAGGAAGAGCTTACACAAGGTGATAGCCAGAGCACCCTCACTTCGTCTTCTCAGCGGCAATTGGAGGAGGCGGAGGAGGAGGAGGAGGAAGACACGGTTGCCTCCGCTACAGAGGGTAGCCATGGAACTTTAGTTCCATCTCTTCAGCGTGGGTGGGCAGAAGAGGAGGAAGAGGATGAGGAGATTGAGAGTCATCCTCCTGGTGAGGACAGCAAAATCTTGCCTGTTGGTACTCTGGCACACATGGCTGACTTTATGTTAGGCTGCCTTTCCCGTGACCCACGCGTTATACGCATTTTAGACAACACGGATTACTGGGTGTTCACCCTTCTGGACCCCCGCTACAAAGAGAATTTCTCATCTCTCATTCCTCCGGTGGAGAGGACAAGCAAAATGGTGCAATACCAGAAGGTTCTTGTCGAAAAATTGCTCCAAAATTTTCCATCTGACAACGCTGGCGGCAGAGTACGTGCTACCTTGTCACAAGGAGGGAAAAGTTTTGGAAGATGGTGAAGGAGTACGTAGCAGACCGTGTCAGCGTCCTCAATGATCCCTCTGTGCCTTACAACTGCTGGGTGTCCAAGCTGGACACGTGGTATGAACTGGCACTCTACGCCTTGGAGGTGCTGGCCTGCCCTGCCGCCAGTGTTCTGTCTGAGCGGGTATTTAGTGCTGCTGGTGGCATCATAACAGATAAGCGTATCTGCCTTTCCACCGAAAATGCTGATAGGTTGACACTTATAAAAATGAACAAGGCCTGGATTTCCTCTGACTTCTCCACTCCACTGGAGGAAAGCCCCGGGGGAACATAAAGTCACTTTAGATATGTTATTTACAATGATGGGAATACTCTTTATTCCCATTCACCCCTTCCACCCAAAAAATGGGTATATGGTTGACTCTCTTCCATATACCCTGGGATATAATTTTTATATAGGGCCAGCTCACCAGCGGGCCCTGTGATATAATTTTTATATAGGGCCAGCTCACCAGCGGGCGCTGTTTGACAATTTTTGTATAGGTCAGCTCACCAGCGGGCCTTCTCATATAATGTTTTATTGGGTCAGCTCTCTAGCGGGCCCTCTCATATAATGTTTTATAGCGTCAGCTCACTAGCGGGCCTTCTCATATAATGTTTAGGATGGTCAGCTCCGAAGCAGACCCTCACCCATAATGTTTTAGATGGTCGGCTCAGCGCACGTTTCCCTCTTAATCATGGCCCCAGTTCAGAAAAATCGAGGAAATTTTTTGCAGAATTTGCCTCTGTGCACGTTTCCCTCTTAATCATGGCCCCAGTTCAGAAAAATCGAGGACATTTTTTGCAGAATTTGCCTCTGCGCACGTTTCCCTCTTAATCATGGCCCCAGTTCAGAAAAATCGAGGAAATTTTTTGCAGAATTTGCCTCTGCGCACGTTTCCCTCTTAATCATGGCCCCAGTTCCGAAAAATCGAGGAAATTTTTTGCAGAATTTGTCTCTGCGCACGTTTCCCTCTTAATCATGGCCCCAGTTCCGAAAAATTGAGGAAACTTTTTGCAGAATTTGCAGATGATATACAAGTAAATATACAGCAAATACTGTTTGGTAACAATTTTTCGCCTAAAGTCTTTTTTTTTTCTTCCTTTTTGTGTGTTTTACGGTCAGTCTGTAAAAATGGCGTACTACGGGCGAAACATCATTCCCAGCAGCGACGTTGGAGTCCAAGATGTCCCCAGACATCCTCCCTATGCTGTCCCTGAACCATTTCTGTGGTGTTTCCATCATTTTCTGCCCTTTTCCTATGGACCAGGCACCCTCCCCTCATCAGAGCAGGGGGTGCCTGGTGTAATGCTCGAGTCCTCCCATTGACTTCAATGGGGCTCGGGTGCTCGGCCGAGCACTCGAGCCTCCGGGGGTGCTCGGCCAGAGCACCCGAACACCCGAGCATTGGGGTGCTCGATCATCACTAATCTCAATGTCTCACTTTTAGTTGAAGAAAACTATCTCGTGGGTATGTATATTCCTGATTGTTTTCTCTATTTTTTTAACTTAAAATTGTATACAGATTATGTTTGCCCTGTTCAGAAAATAAATCCCTGCCAAGATTTTAGCAGGTCTTTGCAACGAAGCTGCTTGCTCTTCAGGTTTACTGGAGCTTGAATGTGTATAAGCTTGGATGGAATGTCCCATATAGAGCAGCCATAGAGTGGCACAATGTTACCCAAGAAAACATGATATGCCTGGAGAAGAGACCATAACCCTTTGGGTGGCAGAGGGGTATGCAATGCATTGCTTTGCAATGTATTGTGTACATCTCTGGCACTCAAAGGGTTAATGGTCTTGAATGCTTGCACTCTAATAGTACTCTAATAAAGGTATCACATTGACTTTACTAGTTCCTTATACAACATTCACAACACTAGTGTTTAGGCACGTGTGATTTTTCTTTTTTTTAACCCCTACTTTTACACTCAGTCCTCTAATACAAAGGTTATTATTGGAATGTATTATTTATTGCTAACTGTCCCTAATGCATTTTTACTACACCAGATACAGCATTAGGAAGCCTACAAAACCCCCAAGTATATGTGACACCTTCTTAAAATGTGAAATTGAGTCCTAGAATGCAAAATGAAGATGGGATGTTGAGAGAGGACTATACATAGGAAAGGGATGGAGAGAGAGGACTATACATAGGAAAGGGATGGAGAAACATATGTCCAAACATTTGAAATTAGCAGCGTGGGACTGCATTGCCCATCTGTTTTTTAAGCAATGCTTAAGCCTCTGAGTGGCAGAGAGGTACAGAACACATTGCAATCCATTGTGTACCCCTGTGGCACTCAAAGGGTTAATGTGAGGCTCAGTGATACAGGAGTGTGTATATAATGTGTATTAATGTACACAGTATGTAAATGAATATACATTATATATACTCGTGTGTGTGTGTGTACAGTGTTTAGATCAATATACATTGTATATATAGTCCTATGTCAGTCAGCCTCACATTAACCGTTTGAATGCTATAGGGGTACACAATGCTTTGCAATGCATTACATCCACTTGTGCCATTGAAAGGGTTAAGCATTGGTTACAAAATAAACAAACAAGCAGACAGGTAATGTTGTCCCAAACTGCTAGTACACTATAGTGCATTTATGAAGTCATCCTTTGCAAGGAGATGCACACATCCCTAGGCCTAGTAATCGCCCTCCTTCTGTTTGTGAAGCAAATTAATTCCCCACCAATATGCATTTTCATGCTCCTACCTACCCATCCATTCTCAGCCGTCCATCCATTCATGTACTCATCCATTGTCACACTCCTACCTACCCATCCAATGTGTGTTATCTTTCTACCCACTCTTGCAGCCATAATTTCTCACCCTCCAACCCACCTATCCACACCCTTGCTTGCACCTATTCATTGTCACCCTAAATCCTACCCATCCGTGTGTTCTCCATTCTTTCTCCCATCCATTAGCTGTTGTCACCATCCCAGCCACACTTGCACTGAATAGCTCCTTCCTCTTGTCTTCCCCATACCTCAAAAGCCAGCACCTGCCTCACTAGCAGTCAGTGTGAGTGGAGCCTGGGCAAATGTTGGCATGTAATACTGTGTGCTTTAGAAAATAAACGTTCACATCACAGTAAGCGAAGTCTGTTGGAATTTGGTCCTGTTACCGAGGAACACACAAATGGTAGCTGCAAAGGTATGGGGACGTGGGGAGCTGTGAATTGACAAAGTCCATTGGGATCTCTTAATATCCACATAGGGGGGCATTTATAAAACACAGGGGGTAAGAAGGTGAAAGCATGATGTTGGCTGGGGAGGGTGGTAGGGGAGAAACACAAAATATCAGATGGGAAGGGTGGTAGGGGACAAAGGGGAGATGGGAAAGAATGAGGAATATATGGTAGTGGTTGCTTTAACTCTTTCAGTGGCAGAAGGGTAGGCAATGCTTTGCAAAAGCAAGGCATTGCATATTGCTTAGCCATTGAAAGGGTTAAGCAGCTCTGTTATAATGTGTGTGCCACAGTGTGTAGACACACTTCTCAAGTCAGCTCCTGCTTTGGACCCAACGACACTGGCAAACCAAATACATTGTAGAGGAATTGTCATGTTTAGTAGGCAGATTCCTCAATCTTCCCTCTTGGTGCAGTGTGAATGAAAGTTGTGTGTCAGCGTCAAAGGTGGGAGGGAGAAAAGCAAACAATGAAAGTGAAGTTGGAGGTGTAAAACAAAAAAGCCTAGGAATGGGGAAGAGGCGAAAAAGGGAGGATGTAAGAAAATAGGGCAGCGTATGAATATGAAGCGTATGATACGTTTGGGCACAGATGTAATTTTCTCTAATGCAGAACAAAAATAAATAAACCACAAATATTTTAAAAGCAAAAATAAAATAAGTCTATGGAGTGACTAGATCATTAGTAATAGATGGAGATAGCATGGATGAAATGAATGAATGATAATGGTAACGATAATGTCTCAGTCACTATCAATGGACACCCACTCCTTCTGCTGCCTGCGCTGCTGTTCCAAAAGTGATTCTGCTAATCACCAGCCAGGAAAACTAGTAGACAAGAGGGGAGAATAGTGCACAAGGCAGACAAGTAGAAGTATGTATCTCAGTGTAGTATTTTATTAAACACCATATTGAAAAAACGTACAATAAATGCACTCACATTTTCCCCATCTTGGGGAGATGCATATCAGGGTCCCTACCCACTATTAGCCACTGCGTACTTGCGATTCCTGAAGATGAGTCAATCTGTATTTCTTTCCAAAGGTACAGGAAAGATGTCCTTAATTCATCTGATATTCTCACTGCCAACAGATGATCTTTAGTCCAGGGACCAATATGGCCGTGTCAGCATTCAAGCTAGACGCGTGGTCCAAGCAGCAAGCCTGTTAGTTAGCTCAATCAATATCAGGCTCGAGTAAACCCGCAGGGGGCATGGGGAGGGACTCAGCTGAATTCAGAGATCACCCAATGTGTGTTCACGGTTGGTATGCTTAAACCTAATTTTTGGCCAAAAATGTAGGCACTAATGCCTCAAATGTATTCACAGTATTATAATATATGACTAATACAGGGCACACTATTTACAATTAGACTGGAGGAGTGCAGGTTTGCTGTCTGTTCTTAGTTTGCAATTATTCCACAGTGACCATGCAGATTTATACATGGTTCTGGTACCTGGTGACCATGATTCTGCCAGAGGAAACTGAGCTGACTCCGAAAAATCCAGGGATTATTGTAACACCACTGACACCAACCAAACCACCAACTGAAAACTTCCATCCTTAATCAATTAGTGTGGCAAACCTGCCAGATCCATCAAAAGTTGAGATAAAGTCTGAATTACACAAGGGTAATCCAATGACAACTGCAGAAGTGCTGGAAACTAAGGCTGACTCGGCCATAATGGTGTGATCAAAACCACCATTGCTAACTGTCTCCTGATCTGCAGAATACTCCTCTGAATTAATGCAAATGTAGGAAACCCATAACTCCTCCCTTGACTCCAGATTTGAAGAAACGCGTCCATCGCTAACGCCTCTGTATCCATTCTCCAACCGTAAAATTTGTCCACCTGATAATTCAAATGGGAAGTGAAAAGATCCTTTTTCGATGGGCCCACAGATCAAAAATGCGCGAAAAAATACCCCTGTCTAGCATCCAGTTGCTGCGGTCCGAAAGGTAACGCAAATTCCAATCTGCCACCGTGTTGGACACACCTGGTAGATACTCTGCCTGAAGCACGATATTCCGATCGAGGCAAAAATAACAAAACTCCTTTCCCAAGTCTGCTAACTGCTTGGACTTGGTGATTTATGTATCTTACCGCTGAAATGTTGTCCATCGTGAGCAGAACACAACAATTCACCTTGTGCTTCACTAAACTCCTGTAACGGTTTGTTTGACACACAGACACAGTAGGTTTGGATAAAACACAGCTTTATTAAACAAATAGGAATACAATAACCCTCTCAGGTCCTGTAATATATTCTCGATATAGTACAGCCACAAGACAGGTTACATATATATGAGCCCACAGAGGTCCAGTATAGAGTCCATAACACATTATACTGACACAGGTCAGGCGGATCTTGAGAGTCCCAGTGTATCGGTACTGCATGGGTTAATAGCAGTCAGCGAGTGTAAACAGTTCCATGTGTGGTAAGGCCTGTTAAGAAGCTCACCTAGGATAGAGAGCTTAAATACGAGTAACGCCCAAGAATTAGTATAGCAGGTAATGGTGAACTGCCTTAGCAGTAACGGAGGCTAAGTGACGTGGACACTGCCGTAGCAGTAACTGAGACCAGGCAACTAGAGCACTGCCGTAGCAGTAATGGAGACCAAGCCCTTGGATACTGATGTGGCATAAACGGAAACTGGGCAACAGAGGTACTGTCGTGGCAATAACGGACTCTGAGCCACAGGGACACTGCCGTAGCAGTAACGGAGACTAGGCCACTTGCACTCTGCCGTAGCAGTAACGGAGACTAAGCGACTGGAGACTTGTAATGGTTATTCAGACTCTCAGACCAGAGGTAAAAAATAAAACACAGTTTATTTAGAAGAAATGAGGAACACGGCCCCCTAAGGGCAGAAATAGGTAATTACACGTAACTGAAGGCAATATGGTAATATAGCAGACACAGTATGGATAAAGAGCAATGTATACAAGCAATGGAACAGAGTAAGGCTAGGGTTAAGTCCAATGCAAATAATCAGTCTCTGATGTGGTGTGTAAGACAACACCCAGTAGTCCTCAAGGACTGGTGATAAGCAAGACCAACACTGGTGCTAGAGCTAAATAATACCAGAGCCAAGGGCACTCTGCCGTGCGTAACGGAATAGGCACACTGCGTGAGCTGAATGGGACCGGAGCCACGGCACTCTGCGGTACTGAAAGGGTTAATGACACTGCATGAGCTGAATGGAACCTGAGCCAGTAGCACCCCTTGGTGCGTCAACGGATACCCGTACTGCCAGAGCAGAAAGGGACCAGAGCCAGTAGCACCCCGTGGTGCGTAAACGGATACCCCAATACTGCTAGAGCCGAGTAAGACCAGAGCCAGTAGCACCCTTATGGTGCGCCAATGAAGCGTAATGTTGCAAGAGCTAACGGTAGATGGTAATGGAAACCCACTGCTCTGCAAATGTAGCGAATGGCTCAGTAAGGAGAGTGAGAGCTCAGCAAGTGTTAATGGAGAGGCTCAGTATCTGAGGCAACAAGCTCTGCAAGTGAAAACGGACAGGCTCGGTAACGGAGGCAACAAGCTCAGCAAGTGTTAACGGATGGCCCAGAATCTGAGGCAACAAGTAGTGCAAGTGTCAGCGGACAGGTTCGTAACGGAGGCAACAAGCTCAGCTAGTGTTAACAGATGCCCAGTATCTGAGACAGCAAGCACAGCAAATGTTAACGGACAGGCTCGGTAATGGAGGCAACAAGCTCAGCAAGTGGGAGGTCAGCTTTAAGAAGCACAAGTCTGACAGTTCACAATGTCGCCGAGCTACATAGATGAAGTCACACTGGAACCGGAACACAGGAAGCTGGATACAAAGCAGGAAAGTCAGCCAGGCCGGGTCATACACGGAGCAGGAGCGTCAGACAAGCCAGATCAATCACGGAGCAGGAACGTCAGCCAGGCTGGGTCATACACGGAGCAGGAGCGTCAGACAAGCCGGATCAATCACGGAGCAGGAAGTCAGCCAGGCCGGGTCATACACGGAGCAGGAACCAGAAGAATAGTCAGACAAGCCGAATCGGTACACAGGAACGCAGGAACACAGCAACGGAAGCACTGGTACTGGAACACCATGAAAGGGCACCTGACAGGTGCCAGAGGCCCGGTATAAGAAGGCCATACTGGGCGGGCATAACTAGCACTGCCAATAGGAACACATCATCTCAGAGAGTGACAGGCAATCACGGGAACCGTGATAAGACTGCCGTGGCAGTAATGGAGACTGAGCATCTGAGCACTGCCGTGACAGTAACGGAATAGAGCAACTGAGCAATTCGCTCTGAGGAGGCGACCAACCGGGAGCAGATAGTAGGACAAGCCAATAGGAATGTCGCCGGGGCGACACAGAGGCAACCAAGACCAAAACTGCACAGCTGTCACAGAAAGGATCACCGCCCTCAACCAGAGACCGGGCTGGGGCACACGGAACAGGAACATCAGCCAATCTAAGTCGGTACATGGAGCAGGAACGTCAGTCAAGCCGGGTCGGTACACAGGAGATGAGAAGCAGAATTGTCAGGCAGTCTGGGTCGGTTCACAAGCAGGAGACGAGATGCAGAGTCAGGCAGGCTGGGTCGATACACTGAGAGCAAACTGTAATCAGGAACAAGCGCTGGTACTGGAACACCATGAAAGGGCACTGGAGAGGTGCCAGAACCCAGTATTTAAAGGCCATACTGGGCGGGACAAGCACAGTATAGCCAATATGAGTAGAGCAGGAGTGTAGACTGACAGAATGTCGCTGAAAGAGCACAGGTACCGTGATAACTCCTCAGAACAAACGATCCTGCCAAAAGCTACAAGCAGTTTATGTGCAGGTCCAACTCCTGAGGAGACCATTTTCCTCCTGTAGAAATGCCTCCTTATCTTACCTCCCAACCTAACAGGCTGGCTTCGGATTCTATGACTATGTCTGGGACAATATCAAAAATGGCTTTGCCATACCACGTGTTGAAATGTTTTAACCACCATATTAACTCCTCTTATGCATCTGACGAAAACAACGCCAGATCTGTGTACCTTAGGCCCCTGTGAAGATGCAAGGCTTTCAATCTCTGTAATGGTCTGTAATGTAGAGGTCCCGGGAATATTGCCTGAATGGAGACAGACAGTAGGCCCACTATGAGAGCCAACATTCTTAAAGAAATTTGATCCTTCAGTAAAACCGATCTTATCTCTTTGCGAATCGACTTTATCTTGGCCTTTGGAAGACAAAGATTCAAGTTCCGAATCCACCATAAATCCCAAGAACTATATCTTTTTGGTCGGGCTTAACTCTGACTTCTTCCGATTATCAAAAAACCCGAGATCCATCAATAGATTGATGCTCCAATCCGCATGCTTCCTTGGGGTTCCCTGCATCTGTGACATGATCAACATGTCATCCAAAGAAATAATCATTCACACACCCCTGCTCCTTAAATAATTTATTATGGGTTTCATAAGCTTCATGAAGCACCACAGAGCTGAGGAGAGTCCAAAAGGAAGACAAATAAACTGCCATTTCTCTCCTTTCCAAAGAAACTGAAGAAATCTCTGAGAGGGGTGACAGTAATCTTGAGGTACGCGTCCTTCAAATCTATCTTTACCATCCAATTGTACGGCAACAACAGGTCCCTCATATAATGGATTCCCTCCATTTTGAAATGTTGATACATTACAAAATTATTGAGATTCTGCAGATTTATCACCTGATTCTTTCTTCCAAACTAGGAAGATATTGCTTACAAATCCTGGAGACTCCATAGGAATTCTTACTATAGCCCTCAACTGAATAATTGAAGACAGTCAGTCTGAATCTTTGATTGAATGGGACAGTCATAAAACTCTATTACATACCCTTGGACCATTTGTAACACCCATTGGTCTGACGTAAGTTGAGACCAATGATGGAAAAAACGGGAGAGTCTGCCTTGCACTTTTCCCTGACAAGATGCACCAGAGCAAGCATCCTCCTAAAACACACATATAAACACACTTTTTGTGTAAGCAATGATTAACTCTTTGTAGGTGTATGCAACGCATTGCGTACCCCTCTGGCACCTAAATGGTTAATGTGACGCTGATTGACCCAGGAGTGTATATAACTAGCAGTGTAGGATGGCATTGTCCTTCTGTATTTTTTTTTTTTTTTAAAGCAATGCTTAACCCTTTAATTGCCACAGGGGTACAGAAAGCATTGCAATGCATTTTTTATCCCTCTGGCACTGAAACTCTTAATGTGAGCTGCATGACACAGGACTGTATATATAATGTATATGAATGTACAGTATATATCATGGATATTAATGTACACACAAGTATATATATAATGTATATTAATGTACACATACCCTCCTGTGTCTACAGTGTGCGTTAATATACATTATATAGACACTCCTGTGTATACAGTGTGTTAATTAATTAAACTGTACATATACAGTTGTGTGTCGCTGAGCTCACATTAACCACTTGAATGCTAGAGGGGTACACAATGTATTGCAATGCATTATTAACCTCTCTGAAACTCAAAGGCTTAAGCATTGCTTAAAAAAATAAAGAAACAGACAGGCAACGATGTCCCACACTGTTAATAAAAGATTTAACCCACCTACAACTCACCTTTGTGAATAGGCTGTTCTTATGGGACATTCCATCCAAGCTTATACACATTCAAGCTCCAGTAAACCTGCAGAGCAATGCAGCTTCATTGCAAAGACCTGCTAAAATCTAGGCAGAGATTTATTTTCTGAACAGGGCAAACATGATCTGTATACAATTTTAAGTAAAAAAAAAAAAAACTAGAGAAAACAATCAGGAATATACATACCCACGAGAGAGTTTTCTTTAGCTAAAAGTAAGACATTGAGATGCATTAGATAAAATAGTCTAAAACACAAGTTCCATTCCAAATGATCCACTTGTAGGAACTCTTTGATAGTACTAGCATTTGCAAATAAAATAAGCTGGAAATATTGCACAGACCTAAATGAACTCACCTGCTGAATGAGGCCTACTACCCTTGCTTGCAGTAGAATGTGTCTAAGTAAACAGTCAAGGGGCCTGCATCAGAATAGACACAGACATGTGACTGATCTTCAGAGAAAATAAGACATAGAGATGCATTAGATAAATATTCTAAAACACAATTTCAATTCCAAAATGATCCACTTGTAGGAACTCTTTGTTAGGATTAACCCTTTGAGTGTCATAGGGCTATGGAATTCATTGCTTTCCACTGCATGCCATAACCCTCTGGCACTCAAATGGTTAACAAATAAAAGTCCCATATCATGGATAGTCCTGAATTAACTCACCTATTGTATCAGATAGATCTGGTTCTCTTGCCTGCAACTGTAGAATGAGACACAGGAAACAGAATCCAGGGGCCAGGGTCAGGGAAAGATCAGGATCATGTGACTGATGACTAATTTCAGTATATAAAAATGTGTTTTTCACTCCAAAACAAATGTCAATATATGACATGTGGTTTTCATGTAGCTTTCAGTATAAAACAAGGATTCAGCATATGGCATATGGATTTCAATATATGATATATGCCTTTCATTATATGACATATGCAATTTAGTATATGATATATTGATCTCTATATGACATGGATTTCAGTATATGATATATGGTTTTCACTATATAACATATGGATTTCAGTATATAGCATATGCATTTCATTATATGACATGGATTTCAGTATATGATACATGCATTTCATTATATGACATATGTATTTTAGTATATGATATATTGATCTCATTATATGACATGGATTTCAGTATATGATATATGATTTTCACTATATACCATATAGATTTCATTATAGGATATATGGATTTCAATATATAGCATACAGATTTCAATATATAATATATGCATTTCATTATATGACATGGATTTCAGTATATGATATTAATTTCAGTATATAACAGGTATTTCTGTATATGACATATGAATTTCAGTATTTGACATATGGATTTCACTATATAAAATATTAATTTCATTATATAACATATGCATTTCAGTATATGATATATGGATTTCATTATATAGCATATAGATTTTAATATATAATATATGGATTTCATTATTTGACAAGGCTTTCAGTATATAATATAATTTTCAGCATATAGTATATATATTTCAGTATATTCCATATGTATTTAAGTATATGACATGTATTTCAGTATATATTATATGTATTTCATTATATTACATATAGATTTCACTATAAAGTATATGTATTTCAGTATATGATATATGCTTTTCATTATATGATACATACTTCTCACTGTATAAGCAACCCTGAATTATGTCCCTAACGGCCCCTCATATTTTTTATGAAAACACATATTTTACAGAGCATTTCCTGCTGAATAAAACAAGGTCACTCCCATCGCTGTCAGATGTTTTATTCAAAAATGATAGCAGTTTAAATAACCAGGAAGTGAATTTACTGTGTTTACTTCCTGATAGTTCTAACTGACAGGAAGTGACAGGCAGTTTCTATCACATTCTATGGAGAACTGTATGTCTCTGACTTTTCTGACTTTCCTTTCCATTAGAATCTAACAGGAAATCTAATTAGAATTTGACCACTAGAGGGCACTGCTAATGTAAAAAAAACCATGGGTTTAAACTGTAATAACTCTGATAATATAAATCTCTCTGCAGTGGGAGTACCCTTATTTTACTCAATAGGAAAATCCCTACAGTATATATTTTTTCATAAAAAAAGTTTACTGCTCCTTTAAACATGATTTTGTAGCTTTCTGTCAGACTGTGAACAAAGTTATAGTGATACAGTATTCAAAAAGACACTACATACAAATGATTGCATACAGTAAGAAGAGCACCTAGAGCTGTAGTGAGAGAGCTACATTTTTCCATTGTAATGCTTTAATGGTGCATTAACCAATACACTCACTGGAACCAGAGATCCAAAAAAAAAAATAGTGTAAATACATGAAAACAGGATTAATCAGTATGTACCTTATGTGAGTACATATATACATCAGGTCCCTCATAATAACTATAAACTAACCATGGTTACCATTTCTGTTCCTGACAGAAGTCAGATTTTTTAAAGATTCTCATGCAACGTGTTCTAAAAATTAAAAACATGAAATGTTCTTAGAAAACTGATTATTCACCAAGTATTTGACATAAACTGTCACATTTGAGGCAACACAAAGAATGTTTAAATAAATAATGAGGTTAGCTGAGCTCACTGTAATCAGAAACATTCAAACTGGAGAAGTCCGCTTAGCACCAGAGATTCATATGCAGGTAATGATTGCTCAACAAGCTTGCATTTTTATGTTACTGCTATTTCTATGAAGGATTAACTTGTTACATGCCTGCATGAATTTAGCTTGTTATGGAGCTACATGCTTACAGAGCTGTGGAGAATTAACCCATTATATACCTGCACTAATTCAGCTTGCTTACTTACTGGTTTCACTAATGATTGCTCAACAAGCCTGCATTTTTTATATTGCTGCTATTTCTATGCTGACTGGCTATATACGCCACTGTGATCCTTGTAGCTGAACATTTTTATATATACACCATATTAATGAGAAGGAATACCATCAAATTTTGATTGACACTTTTTCAGTGTATGCATACTATTTTTTGTAGCTTGGGCACAGCTATTACTTTGCCTGATATTAGGATCTTTTGGTAATAGGGTGTAATATGTTTGCAGTTTATTATGTTTTTATGGGGATTCTTTTCTGTAGTGGGGTCTTTTTTTGGGAGGTATGTCACGGTATTATACAATGCTACCTTGATACTATTTGAGGAATATCTATATACAGTGAGGGAAAAAAGTACTTAATCCCCTGATGACTTTGTACGTTTGCCCACTGACAAAGAAATGATCAGTCTATAATTTTAATGGTAGGTTTATTTGAACAGTGAGAGACAGAATAACAACAAAAAAATCCAGAAAAATGCATTTAAAAAAAGTTATAAATTGATTTGCATTTTACTGAATGAAATAAGTATTTGAGCCCTTTGCAAAACATGACTTAGTACTTGGTGGCAAAACCCTTGCTGGCAATCACAGAGGTCAGATGTTTGTTGTAGTTGGCCACCAGGTTTGCACACATCTGAGGAGGGATTTTGTCCCACTCCTCTTTGCAGATCCTCTACAAGTCATTAAGGTTTTGATGCTGGCATTTGGCAACTCAAACCTACAGCTCCCTCCGCAGATTTTCTATGGGATTAAGGTCTGGAGACTAGCTAGGCCACTCCAGGACCTTAATCTGCTTCTTCTTGAGCCACTCCTTTGTTACCTTGGCTATGTGTTTTGGGTCATTGTCATGCTGGAATACCCATTCACAACCCATTTTCAATGTCCTGGCTGAGGGAAGGAGGTTCTCATCCAATATTTGATGGTATATGGCCCTGTCCATCATCCCTTTGATGCAGTGAAGATGTCCTGTCCCCTTAGCAGAAAAACACCCCCAAAGCATAATGTTTCCACCTCCTTGTTTGACGGTTAGGACGATGAGTTGAGTTGATGCCAAAGAGCTTGATTTTGGTCTCATCTGACCACTACACTTTAACCCAGTTCTCTTCTGAATCATTCAGATGTTAATTGGCAAACTTCAGATGGGCCTGTACATGTGCTTTCTTGAGCAGGGGGACCTTGCAGGCACTGCAGGATTTTAGTCCTTCACTGCGTTTTGTGTTACCAATTGTTTCCTTGGTGACTATGGTCCCAGCTGCCTTGAGATCATTGACAAGGTCCTCCCGTGTACTTCTGGGCTGATTCCTCACCGTTCTCATGATCATTGAAACGCCACAAGGTGAGATCTTGCATGGAGCCCCAAACCGAGGGAGATTGACAGTTATTTTGTGTTTCTTCCATTTGCGAATAATCGCACCAACTGTTGTCACCTTCTCACCAAGCTGCTTGGTGATGGTCTTGTAGCCCATTCCAGTCTTGTGTAAGTCTACAGTCTTGTCCCTGACATCCTCGGACAGCAATTTGGTCTTGGCCCTGGTGTAGAGTTTGGAATCTGATTGATTGATTGCTTCAGTGGACAGGTGTCTTTTATACAAGTAACAAGCTGAGATTAGAAGCACTCCCTTTAAGAGAGTGCTCCTAATCTCAGCTTGTTACCTGTATAAAAGACACCTGGGAGCCAGAAATCTTGCTGATTGATAGGGGGTCAAATACTTATTTCACTCAGTAAAATGCAAATCAATTATAACTTTTTTGAAATGCTTTTTTCTGGATATTTGTGTTGTTATTCTGTCTCTCAATGTTCAAATAAACCTACTATTAAAATTATAGACTGATCATTTCTTCGTCAGTGGGCAAACGTACAAAATCAGCAGGGGACCAAATAATTTTTTCCCAAACTGTATGCGCATCTCCAATGGTTTGCATGTGTCACTACTGAAACCGTTGGTCTGTAACAGATATACTACTGCTCCTGTCCGTCCCAGACCGGTCCAAGTAGGGGACCATGAGGAGTATGAGGTACACAGTATTTTGGATACTCACAGGGTCAAAGGCCAGGTATAATATTTGGTGCATTGGAAAGGATATACACCTGGGTTGCTAAGAGATATCTACATGCACCAGCCCTTCTCCGTGAATTCCACTCCCGCACCGCCTCTAGTGCTGGTCCTCTTCCACGGGGGAGAGGTCATTAAGGGGGGGCTACTATCACAGTCTCCTTTAGAGGCTAAGTTTTCCTGTGCTTCCTATCTCTGTATGGCCCGCCGGCCGGCATGGCCTCCGGCCACTTCCTCATTGCTAACATCAGGTAACAGGCACTAGTATGGACACCTGTTTATGGGCCTGTTCTGGGTGGCCCAATTGGGTCCAGCTTCCTTCTGCTCCTTTATAAACCTCCTTGGGCCTGGGAGTCGTTGCCCTTAAGTGGTGTTCCTGCTCGTTACTCTTGCTCTCTGTTGTGACCCGTGCTTGCCTGAGAATCTCGCTCTGTGTATGACCCCGGCTTGTCTGACTACCACATTGATTCTGACCTGTGGCTCTGGCTGACTACTCGCTCTGTGTATGACCCCCAGCTTGTCTTGTGGCTCTGGCTGACTACTCGCTCTGTGTATGACCCCGGCTTGTCTGACTACCCATATCAGTTCTGACCTGTGGCTCTGGCCTCCTACTCGCTGTGTGTATGACCCTGGCTTGCCTGACCAGTGGCCCTGGCTACTACCCATTCAGTGTAGCCTACAGTTGCCTTTCCTGTGTGCCTCATTACTTTCACTCCTTGCAGTCCTTGGTTTGCCTGACCAGTGGCCCTGGCTCCTACTCGCTCAGAATACTCTCCGGTTGCCTGACCAGTGGTCTGGTTACTCTCACTCCATGTAGTCCCCGGCTTGTCTGACCTGTGACTTTGGCTGCCTACTCACTCCCTACACTACCTGCTTTCCTGCCCTGTAGTTTTGGTGTCTCCTGGCTCTCGTCTGCTCTCGCTCTCTGTTGCCTCCGTTCCCAGACCAAGTGGTGACTTACACATATTCTGCCAGTCTTCTGTTGTCCCACTTGAGCCGCCTCCCTAGTCTCAAGATCTTGAGTAGTGCAGTGCACAGCACAGAGTGCAGCTACGGAGGAACCTTGGGTACTATTTGCATATGTCTGGGGTTATGTGTGGGCTCTACCATTATTGCTGTTATAATAAATCAAGGTGGTTATATTTTATCTTTGTGTCTGTCCTTCTTTGCCTGAATACCGTGCCTCAACCTATCAATTCTAGGTGTGTGTTGTTTGTTTCCTTAGCAGAGTGTGAATCACAGAATCTTTTTCTGCATGATTTAGCTGTCAAGTTACATCCAACCAAAGTACATTGGTTGGATAAAACCTTTAAAAACATACCAATGGATGGAACTGAATAGGGACAGTCTGGCACCTAGTATGCTAAGGGGTAGGGGTCTGTTGTTCAGGTTCAACTCACATCACAGCCAAACAACACTTTTATGTTGTTTTGCTTTACTAGGTGGATTGTGATTTGGAATTAGAAATTAGTGTATGTGCTTACTGAAGGTACAATACCTTACAACTAAGTAATATGTGCAGGTGTAGGTTTTGGTGCAGGAGTCATACTGGAAGGGGGGGGGGGGTTCAGTGGACCCGTCCATAGATTGCTGCCCCCTCTCCAAGTGCAGGTTATCCCAGTGATTCAGTTCCCTGATTTATACAAGCAGCTGGCCCATCATGTCCGACATGCCAGTTATGAATTGACAACGCTTGGTGGTCAGGACTGTCTGCTGTGATTCCAGGGCAATGAGTGTGGCTGTGTTACTCAGGGAATCCATTTGCAACCTCCTGAGGTACCAGCTTGTTCTCCGGGATTCCATGAAATGCCTCCTCTGTATGCACAGGCACTCCCTCTCCCTCTCCATCCCCATGCTGTGTCCACTGGTGGAGAGGAATGCATCTGGAGTTGTTGCTCCACAACCTCCTCTTACTGTTGCTCTGGTGTTGAGGCTGTTGCTGGTGGTGGTGAGGCTGTTGCTGGTGGTGGTGAGGCTGATTGATCCGTTTGCTGTTTCCAAGCATGTGTGGAGCCAGATGATGCCTGTGGCCCCACCACATATAGGGAATCTGATCTTGCTGTGGATGGCTGCTCCTCTTGTTGTAGTTGTGGTGGTGGTTTGATCTCCTTATGTGGGAGAGGGTGCTGGAGCTCCTCAATCAGGCCCAAATGTTCATAATCCAGTGGCCACAGGTCATACCATGGCAACTGGTAGCTGGTTCCCTCCCACCTGGGCGTGGGGTCATACCTGTGACCATGCTGGGGTTCCATCTAGGAGGTTGCCTGTTGTTGGGTTGTGGACCCATAAGACCCCATTTGTGGGGTGGGCACTATCCCTGGTATCCAGTTCCTTCTAGGAGGTGGTGGTGGGGCCATAAAATAATGTCCTGAGGTGGGAGGCTGGCTGAATTCTGGTGCTGGTGGTGCTGGTGGAGATGGTGATACTGGTGGTGCTTGAGGAGCTGGTGGTGCTGGAAGAGGCGGTGGTGATGATGACCATCTACTGGTCCCCTCTTCCTTCCCCACAAGGGGGTAGTCATTGTGAGGGACATAATATGCTTCCTCCTGCTGTGCTGCAGGCCTGTATGCTGTGTGGAGCTATAACATGGTGTGATTAGAAATGTAAGCAAAGACAGGATGGATCAAGACAATGACAATGACATATGAATCACTGAGTGTCAGGATAGTATCCAGTGCATTGCTTTGCGATGCCTGGGATACCACCCCGGTAATCAATGAATGATAAGCCTGACATGATCCTGTAAATCAGGCCTGTCCAAGTCCAGTCCTCAGAGCCACCAACAGGCCAGAATTGAAGGATTTCCCAGATTCAGCAATAGTGATTTGATCAGCAACTCCTTCATTTTGACTGACCCACCTGTGCTCAATAAGGGATAACCTTCAATTAAGCTCTGTTAGTGGGCCTTGAGGGCTTAACTTTGTCAGTCCAGCTGTACATTGGTGAGCAACCTGAATTAGTTGATGTTTGTTTCTCATATGTGTCCTGACAAGAATCGCTGGCATGAAATCCCTCCTTGCCATCCCCACTCTTCACAATATACATGTGACAACCAAATTTAACCATCATACTACCAGTGAGAGCAAATGATTGCATACACAACACATAGGCCTAAAAAGCAACATCACTATGGCCTCTAATCACATCAATTCCCATCTTTGTCATTCCCACTCTACCTAATACATATGATTCCCATTATCTTTCATCTGCTTAGTTGTCATTATATTCAACCGTACATTTATTTGCTATGTGAGCCTGGTGTTGTTAATTTCGAGGCCTGTGTGTTGTACATACAACCATTTTGTCTCAGTGTAACCGTGATAGGTGAACTGATCCCTGTGAAGCAGTGCAATGTAACCCTGTTGTATTGTATTTGTAGTTATTAATCCTTGGAGTGCCAGAGGGATGGCTGATGCATTGATCATCCCTCTAGCACTCAAGGGGATAGGTGCTGACGTCCCTGTGGGTAACATAGTGGAGGGACATAACAGATCTTTACCAGACAACTTGATGGCAAGCACTGGTTATGTTAAACTGGGACTTGGACATCCCAGCAAATACGTTTAAAGAACAGCAGCTCAAATCTGATTGGCTGGGATGAGCATAAGAACATCCCAGCCAATGACTGTAAGGGAATTGAAAGTGAGACTGCCCATATATAAAGACAGTCTCAGTACCAATTCCTTCAATGTGCAAAGGGTATCGGTCCGTGCAAGACACAAGACAGAACCGTGCAGCTCATCAGTGTCTCTGCCGCCTCCGTGGCTGCACACAGCAGCGGAGACATGATGATAGACGTTACATATTTTTACATGGCATATATTTATGACATTTATTCATGGCATGTATTTATGACATTTATTCATGGCATTTTTACTTACTTGGGCATTAAATGGAGGCATTTTCTTAGCGGAATATACACGGCACAATTATATGTTTAAACCCTTTTGAGTGGCAGTGAGGTATGCAACACATTGCTTTGCAATGCATTGTGTGCCCCTCTGCCACTCAAAAGCTTAAACAATGTCATACTTAATGCTTTGTACTAATAAGTATGTTTTATTTTACAGCAAGGAGAAAGGAGAAGAAAGAAGAAGGAAGAGAAGGCAGAAGATAGAAGAAAGAAGAGAAGACAGAAGGAGAAGGACAGTGGATGACAGGTAAGTGTAAGACATATGAGTGAACGATCGGTGCTTGGCAGCATGTCAAGCACTGATCGTTAGCTTCTTTACTGTTAAGTTCCCAATACTGCTGTTATTTAGCAGCGTTTTGGGAACTTAATGCACAAAATGGACGTTTGGCCACCAAACGTCTGTTGTGCTTTAAGCCGGTAGGACATTTGAATACCAACCAAGCCATTTTCTTTTGTTGGTCGGTATCCATTTTGCCCTACCAGCTTATTTAGCATCAACATTTCAGTTGAGGCCTATAGCTTTTATTTGTGATTTCTCATGACCAGCATAGGTAAAAAGTATTGAAGTCATGAAAGAAAAGAGCTCAAGAGTATTCTGTATACTCAATAAGGTGCACATTGTATTCTATTTAACAAATTAACAAACACTGAGTGGTTGCTTGGAGAATAATGGATACATACTTAGCCAAGCTATATGTACCTAATTAGGGCTCCATTGCACTCTTAGTTCCTATTGATGTGACGATTGTTAATTGAAATGTGCACAATTTCGTGCCAGAGTTTTCTCAATGCACTGCAAAACTGGGCCTATACAACTAATACCATAAAGTGAATTTGCATGTTTTATTGCCAAACGTGTAGCAACATGTACTGTATCTGAATAGACAATAGGAATGCTCAAATGCAAAAGAAAATAAATAAATAATGATATTCTTCACTGCTGTAGGAAGGACATCTACCAAGGTAATTGATTCCATTAAACTAGTTAAGAACCACTTATTCCTAAAGGTATTGTTCCCTTTTAAGCTTACTAAAAGGTGATGGGTTATGTTTTTAGCATCACAGGTAAGTTAATCTAAAACAAAAAACAAAACTGTCTTCCTCCATAACAATATATAAATGTGTGCCATATATAATAATTAAAGGGATAGTAATGTTCCATAATAAAAGCAACTCTAATTAATCATCATAGTATTTGGACTTTGGAGAGTGTTATTTCAATTCTGTCAGAGTTGTAGTTCAAGAGTAATTCAATGACAAAGTGTCCCCCTCCCGCTCCTTTTACTAATGTAACACTTTTCAGCCAGATCAGAAGGGAGGTGCCCAGGTAGATTGCAGAGAGGGACAATCTTCATTTAAGATAAGGGAAAAACCTGAAAAGCTTTTCAAGGGGGGCAGGGCTTTCATTGTTTTCATTGTAAGAAGAATGTCCCCTGCTGTTATCTGTCTGGTCTTACAACCAGATCCCCATCTGAGAAGAGATGGCTAACACTAGGTAAAAGGGGCGGGAGGGGGAAACTTTGCTTGTGAATATCTCTTAAACCATAAAGGTTTGAGAGATAAGACTTATATCATTCTTCATATTTTTTTAATGCCTACAAAATAAAATAAAGTTAAAACGAAGTATTACTATCCCTTTAAGTTGATAAATATGAGGATTTAGTCCATAATTTGGCCAAAGAATGTTAACCTTGCCAACCCAGTCAAGGTACATCAAAGATCTGGCAAGTATGTACTCTAACACACCTTTAAATCCCTATCTAAATTAAAAATAAAAATCTAAAAATGTAAGGCTTGGCTTTGATAAGATGTTATAAGGAAACGCATAGCTGGTTGTTGATGACTTAAATAAACAATGCTTGTGTGACACAGTGTATGCAATTAAAAACAAGAAGACAAACAAATATTTTAAAAGGTGTAAGAGGACTTGCCTGATATAAATCTTCAAGGTAATCTAAGGCAGAAATAATAAAACCTGTACCCAAGGCACAGGTGAATCAATCAGTGGTTTAATAATTCTGAAAGTTAGTGGCATAGGCCCATATTTCTAAACAAAAACTGGAGTTATTCTGCAGTAAACCAACTGCACCATAGGGGACAATTAAAGTTTTTATTAAATTAAAATGGGCTTTTAACTACTTGGATGCTAGGAGGTATCTAATGCATTGCTTCTCAATACATTGGAGACCTCCCTAGCATTCAGGGGGTTAAAAAGCTCTTTGGAAATTTACTATTTGTTTTTGTCCCTTATGGTGTTGGTGGTTTACTCCAGAATAACCCCAGTGCTTTTATAAATATGGGCCTTAGTGACATAGTAAATTAGGCTGAAAAAAGATGCAAGTGCATCAAGTTCAAACTTTACATCATTAAAACCCAGAAAATGAGAATTGTATAAGCCTTCCCAACTTTCTGTTTTACCTACTACTGTACAGTATAACTCAGTATGTACCCTTCTTTTAGAAATGCATCTAATCTTATCTTAAATGTATCCATTGTATCTGCCACATCATTGGGCAAGGAATTCCACAATATACCAGACTTTGCTGTAAAAAAAAAAACTTCCATTGAAGTTGAAAACTCCTTTCCTCTAATCGTAAAGGGTTCCCTCCATTGCTTTAATTTTATTTCTCTTCTTTGTACTCTCTCCAGTTCTAGAATATCCTTTTTCAGAACTGGTTACCAAAACTGCACTGCGTATTCAAGGTGAGGTTTTACCAAAGAGTTGTACAGTAGCAGTGGCTCTCAACTCCTGTCCTCAGGACCCACTAACAGGCCAGGACTGCTAGAGCACAGGTGTGGTGATCAGAGGCTCATTTACGTTGATTAACTCACCTGTGCTCTAACAAGGAAATCATCAAATCCTGGCCTGTTAGTGGGTCCTGAGGACAGGAGTTGAGAACCACTGGTCTAGAATGAGTCCATTAACCCTTTGAGTGCCAGAGGGGTACAGAATGCATTGCTTTGCAGGGTTAAGTTCAAAAGTAACATTACAATTTTTTTGTCCCAAATGCATAACATTATACTTTCCTACATTAAATTTCATATTCCATTTGTTTGCATAATCTATTTTCTGTAAATCCCTCTGCAGAGAACAAACACCCTGTTATGAATTTATTACCCTGCATACTATAATGTAATCTGCAGATGTTGAAGCTTTACTTTCCAAACCTATTTCTAGGTTATTTATAAAGATGTAAAAAAGAAGTGGACCAAGTACTGAACTGTGAGGTACTCTACCAACCTTAATGGGGAAATGCATATGGCATGATGAAGATGTGATAAAGTGGAGATGACTTATCAAGTGATATCACTTCTCCAACCCCCATGTTATTCTATGCACTCAATGTACTAAGATTTCTCCAGCTTTGGAGATCTTAGTGCATAGGCTTTATAGAATAACATAGGAACTGGACAAGTAACATCACTGGAATAGTCATCTCCACTTTATCACCTCTTTAACACAACTTAGTGAATAACCCCCTAAGTGCGCTGAAGAATTATCATTTTAGGACAAAACACTGTTTCCTATCCTAACCAATTTTCTATCCGGTTGCAAATGGCACTGTACCAAATGCATTTGTAAAATCTAGTTATACTCCAACTACTGCTTTATCATTATCTTGGTTGTTATCTACTTCATCATAGAAGCTCAAAAGACGTGTTTGGTAAAATCTATTCCTCACAAAACAAGTTGATTCCTGCTAATAATTTTATGCTTATTAGTGTAATCCTGAATATAATCCCTTCAAGCAGTTTTCTTACTATCTAGGTCAAACTCACATACAGTAGCTATGATTTTCACATTCTGTTTTAGATTCTATCTTTCAAATAGTCACTACATTGGCTTTACACCAATCCTGCGGCACCGAGGCTGTGGAAATAAAGTCTTTAAAAAATTAAAGTGTGGTCTTGCTAAACTGCACTGAGTTCCATAAGAACCATTGGATATATGCCATCAAAACCAAGTGCTTTGTCAGTCTTAACTTTGTCCAGTATTCCCTTAATCTCGGGTTCTACCATTCTTGTTCCCTGGTATATACCGATGATAACAATGTGCTCAGAAAATCACTCTCCTTTATCCTTCCTAATCAACTAGCCCATATGATTTTTGAAAGGTTGAATGCCCTCTCTTACATTTATTGCTATTTATATATTTGAAGGACTTTTTTCAATTAGCTTTGCTCTCCTTTGCAATTTCAGTTTCATTTTCTAATTTTACTAGCCTAATTGCCTTTCTGTAATCTTTGGTGCACTCCCTGTATTTCAGGAAATAATTCTCTGTTCGTTCAGACTTAAATAGTTTAAATACCTTTTTTCCTTGCTATTTCCTTCTTTATATTTTCATTTAAGTATATTGATGGGGATCTGTTTCTTTAGCATTTGTTCCCCAGCTGTATATACTGTTTAATATATTTCTGCAACCTTGATTTAAATTCTGATTTTCCTCAGTAATTGTTCCATTTATTAATACATTCCCATCCATGTATTACATTTTGTAGATAGTTTTTTTTAATTAAGAGTTTTGGTTTTTACCTATACATGTTTGCTTCTTCAAACTGATCTCAAATAAAAACATATTGTGATCACTGTTTCCCAGATGTTCAACTACCTTAATATTGGACACCATATATATGTAACTTGTTATTACCAAGTCCAATACATTTTTATTCCTTGATGGCATTTCCACCATTTTTTTTCATGTGACTATCGCTAAGCATACTCACAAACCTGATTCCTGTAGCAGTCAGAAAGGTCTCATTTCACCAGTTTATATCAGGATAGTTAAAATCTGCCTTATTATAGTATGCCAAAGAGAGACAGCTATTTCATTTATACAGTCTCAACATTCTCATCAATATTTGATTTGCCTGACTTAATATTAATTTGTGTTCAACTGAGGAAATCTTGAAAACATGCACTTGTTTGAGGGCCTGAGGACAGGTTTGAGCTCTCCTGAGCTAAGGATTAATTTTGTATACTACTGCTCACACGGATCCTGGCCCCTATAAGTACTTTATTAGACTTACAATAGTTTACAAACTGTAGCACAATATACAGATAAAAAATAAGTATATGTGAATTATATTACTGGTAAGAAAAAAAAAATCGATAAAACAGACTCACTCTGTTCCTGTCAGTGTTGAACGAATGAATGAATGAATGAACATGTTTATTTATATAGCATTACATGTGTACAAAATGTTGAGCACAGATGAGCGAACCTGCACTGAAAGAGATAAAACAGAAACTAAAATTGGGCAGAATGGCATGTGGTTCCAATAGAGCCCTGCAGAAGCAGTCTTCTTTAACATTTTCAGTGATGTTTTGCTCACCTATTCTCATATTAACCCTCTGAATGCCAAAGGTGAGCGCAATGCATTTCCACAGCAGTGTACATCAAGCTGATGATTAATTCTTGAAAACACTGAAATATTGTTCAGCCAAATCCTGCTCCACAATGTCCGTAAGTAAAGTTAGTATCACCTTCCCCATTTATTCCTCCTGTAATCTTACTAACTGGAAGCATGGAATGATACATTAAATGGAAACGCTGAGAGTCACAGATACTAGGTTCCATAGGTGGATTCAGCAATAGCACCACTTGACAGCAAAACATCTTGGACTCAATCTATCAGAAAAATGCCAATGTATTTATGTTATTACTAGTTGAAGAGCCTGCTACACGGGCCACAGTGCCACTGCCAGCCGGTCGCGGGGCAGTCATGCGCAGTAGAGACTGCCCACTCTGCGGCTGATGCAGAGCTGGACTCTGTACCAGCTGCGGCGCGGGCAGTCTCTACTGAGCATGGCTTTGTTGTTACACACGTTTTAGCAAATTAATATATAGGATTTCTGAAAGAAGCATTGCCAAACAGGGCAAATGCATTGTTTTACACAATATGAAAAGTCCTACAATATTTGCTTTTCATAATTAGGGTTTACTACTCTTTTAAGGAACAATGTTGACTACTCCTACTCATATGGCACCTATAGATACTTTAAAAAATATTTACAAACTGTAGCAACAAACACAAATGGTCCTTCGTTTGTTAAAAATATGTTTTTTGTTTTGTTTTTTAGCTGCTCATCCATCTGGCAATTGAAGGGTTAAAGCATTGCAGTTGAAAACTTTTATCAAGGATTTAGGTACAAATATCCACCTAGAGTTCAATCAGAATCTTTTAGGTAAAGCTATGATAGTATGAATTACAGTGTAATCAAGGCCTAAACATGGTAAGTGGTTGTCTCACTGTACTTTTCCATCACTGCTGTGTTAGATAATATATCATTACTGTTTATAGAGCTGAATATAATCTGATAATTCTTTCTTGGAAATGCAAGAAAGTAATTCAACCTCTGCCAGCCTCTTCACACAGTGCACTCGCTCACCTGTCTTTATATATTTATTGCAGGCAGATATGTACAGTCACGCTAAAGAAAACAACAAAGGTTTCATTACGTCATTCCTTCTACATTTTCAGTGTGGCTTATGTTCTAAGATGAACCAGAGCAATTCTGAACTAAACCAACTGCTCTGTAAAGGACAACTAAATATTCCTCAGCTCTCCATAGATCTAATGGGGTTTTAGTCCCTTGAATGCTATCCTGTGTATGAAATGAAATAGTATCATCCGGAAATTATTCCTCCGTATGGTGAATGAATAAAGAATTATTATCCAGATCAGAGTGTATGGTTCTAGGTGTACTGTATCTCAACAGATATAGGACTACATTTCACAGTATGAGCAAAATTTTGATCCCCCCCCCCCCCGGTAGAGGTGGTAGCAATATAGTTAGATTCCACGGTTCATGGTTGAGATCCATATGGTAGTGCTGTAACTTAAGAGAGTCATCATAGATATTAAATTATAGATACGCTATTATTATACAGCTAACTTGTAAAGTTAAAGAACAAAAACTGCAGACTATGTAGAAAGGGGAAAATTTACAAGATAGAAAAATCCCTTAATCATGTTTAATCATATAAAGCACATTCATAGTGGGCTGAAAACGGCTTGCCTCCCAACACAGAGAAGTTGCATGGGTAGGTTAGAGCACTGAAAAAATACGAGGCGAGAAGAGTGATAAGAGAAGTAATCATATTACTCCCAGAGGACCTGTATCATGATTGACTATCACATTAAGATTATCCACTGTATAATCAGTATAAGAAAAGACATATTGAGATACCAATCATTTAATTAAAGACCTGTATATAACACGAATATACCCATGATCCTAGTGACATAAAAATATACAGGTATATAAGGAAATGGGAAAGGTGGCGTAATGATAGAGATGAGAATCAAATACCTCCCAGTGAGATTCAGCCTCCAGGAGTGTCAGATGCACTATCACATTGTCTCCTTAAATCTGCCCCATAATTAACCTTAGTTAAGTGTCCAAAAGGCATACCATTGCACCATAAGAGTGAATATGAAACAAACTAGGATAATAAGGAATTAGAGTCAGTCATATACCAACTATTCCCAAACCCCAAATCCACAGCTGTCAATGACAATTCACTCATAGCAGCCCAATACAGACTATATCCTATAGACCAGGGTATAGCCAATTCCAAATAATTTAGAGAGTAAACCTGAGTGTAAGTTATCCACGGAGAAAGATAATCTGGGAGTGCAGAAGGAGGGTACCGCAGGACTGTTAGACCTGCCGTATCCTCCACATGCAGACCCAGATCTGCTTATAAAAAACAGCTTAATGACAGTTTCTCATTTAAACCCTTCGGAGCTCCTGTATCTAGAAAGTGGATCCATTGCTGTAGTAATTGTTTGGGGAAGTGGGGGTACCCAGTCTATGATCATATAACATAATGAAGGTAAAGAGTGTTCAAGTGTTACAATATGGAGCGCCACAGGTTGATCTTTAATTTTAAATTGTTGTCTAAAATTTACAAGTTAGCTGTATAATAATAGTGTATCTATAATTTAATATCTACAATGACTCTCTTAAGTTACAGCACTACCATTTGGATTTCAACCATCAACCTTCAACCTCTACTGGGGGGCAGATCAACATTTTGATCATACTGTGAAATGTAGTCCATGTTGACTGTTGAGATACAGCACACATAGAGCCATGGAATCTGATCTGGATAATCATTCTTTATTCATTCACCATACAAAGGAATCATTTCTGGATGATACTATTTCATTTCATACACAAGATGTGCTATTACCTGGAATAAATCCAACTTTACAAGCATCCAAGACTCTTGCACACAATCGTTAAATGAAGGTGACCATCGCTTTTAATTATAAGCCGGATCACTACATAAGCAATTACCACCGCCACCGGGAGGCAACTGTTCAACATGGACCCTTTATACACAGTAGAGTCGTGCAATAGGTCTCCGTGATATCTGTATAATAGATAGCACACGTAGAGCCAGGAACTCCTGTTCAAGGTACCTTCTTTCATTTCTATACTCAGTTCACTGAGTTTTGCTTTATCATGTAACATTGTATTCTTGAGCATTATTAAGGTGGACACATTGTTATCTTTTACTTACTTTATTTCTGATAATCTAAGCTATTTTTACTTTTACATTTCTCAACAGATTTTCGGGAAGCTTTGGAAGTTATAACCTTTCCTTTATCAATTTTTAAATTGAGCACAGTTTTTTCATAGTGAACTCGAGAGAGCGGGTTACACTGGCTCTTAATGCTAGATCCCATGCTGATCAATGTAATTTTCTGTACAAATGTGTAGATAACCCATACCCTTAAACTTGTTCATTTAACCTTTCTTGTATCTCGTATGAACACAGTAGGTATATTCTACAATGGGCACATTTCCCAGCATGCTCAGCTGTTCCCCCAAATGTTTGGCATGTTGCTGTGACGTCATGGAGGTCACAGCTGAGGGTGTCTGGCAGTTTTTTACACGTTCACTGTATATAAGATCACTATGGTGTGTTTTTTGGTTGTCTTGATAAAGTTCCTCCAGGGGGCCGAAACGTTGACAAGTAAACTTACACTTTTTTTTACAAGGCCTGAGACTGTGCACTCACTACATGGTTGTATTACCATTTCTTTTTTTATCTGAGTTTTTATGAGTAGCACCCAGGCAAATAGGACTGCCCAGTTCGATACTATGTGTATATATATATATATATATATATATATATATATATTTTTTTTTTTTTTTTAAACTCTTAGAATGTACTGGAGAGAAAGAACATATGAATTGTACTTGACTACACATGGATAAAATGTTGATATGCTAATTTAGGAATCCAAGGGGTTATGCGTTAAAAGGATAGTAATATTTCGTTTTACCTTTATTTCATTTTGTAGGCATTAAAAAACATGAAGAACGATATAAGTCTTATCTCTCAAACCTTTATGGTTTAAGAGATATTCACAAGCAAAGTTTCCCCTCCCACCCCTTTTCCTAGTGTAAGCCATCTCTTCTCAGAATCTGTGAATCTGGTTGTAAAACCAGACAGATAACAGCAGGGGACAATCTTCTTTGTATGAAAATAATAAAAGCCCTGCCGCCCTTGACAAGTTTTTCTGGTTTTTACCTTATCTTAATTGAAGATTGTCCCTCTCTGCAGTCTACCTGGGCACCTCCCTTCTGATCTGGCTGAACGGGGGGGGGATACTTTGCTTGTGAATATCTCTTAAACCATAAAGGTTTGAGAGATAAGACTTATATCGTTCTTCATGTTTTTTTAATGCCTACAAAATAAAATAAAGATAAAACGAAGTATTACTATCCCTTTAAGGTGTGATAAAGTAGTGAGAGAGCAGAGAAAACTTCTACATTGTGAAAAACTCTTTAGTTCCTATGTTACTCTATTAAGCTCATGCGCTAAGATTCCTCCAGTTTATCACCTCATTATCTTAGTGTATCTCCCCAGGATTCCAAGATTTGCGCAGCCATATGTTTTAGCTTGTACAGTGTAAGTGCTACTGAAACAATATTAAGATTAATACTAACTGAGCCATTACTAATATAGTGCTGAAAGTGTAGGAAGAAATATACAATTATTTAAATTGCGATTAAAGATGTACTTGAATACTGCAATTTTTTTTCCTCAGTAAGTAGTTCATGAGGAAAATGAATTGTAAGTATGTTCACTTCAGATTTTTTTCAAATCACCTAATATCTAAAACAAAATGCATTTAGTTACCCTTAACACTATGTTGCATGTGAACTAATGTTTCCACAATAAGAAATATTCTGAGTACTTTGAAATGTAGCTAGGATAGATAACCTATTAATTACTCCCAAATAAACAGGAGAGTGTCTATGCATAATTTTTTTATGTATATATTTATTTTAGCCACCAAAAATTAAATAGAGTGAATTATGTTACTGTTTTAATGCTTGAACCTTTGATTTTCCCCCTAAATTTTTCTAAGCATAAGGCTACAATATAGCAGATATGGGCAAATGATGAGAACAAACATCATGCTCTTTTTAATGAAAGATAACAATTAGGATCAATATGATTCTGAATAACAAGTTCTCATGCATCAAGACCAGGTAACTTCAAACACAGAAAAAAGATGCCCCTCTAATAACCATATGGAGTAAAAGGAAAATAGGGGGAAAAGGAATGTAAAAGAGAAATACAGGGGAAAAAAAGAGATCAGATCAAGAACAAGGGAGAACTGTAGCCCCCAATACCCAGAGACAGAAATAATACAATATATTTGTACAAATTTATCCAAGAGATCTTTTTCATGAGAGAGTATTCCCACATATTTCATGGGCCACTGAATGTAATAATTTATTGATTAATTGAAGATTTTCTTAACATTTCTTGGATTTACTTCTATTAAATGCATACTTGGTGTTCTGTTGTATGATTTTATTTAGTGCTATTCTTTCTTCTCTCTTTTTTTTTTTTTTGCATTGTGAAGGGACAAAATATTGATGGCTTTCTTCTGTGCTTAGGCAGTTGGATCTGTGGAATCTGGAAAGTGTCACAGTGTGCCTTACCTCAGATCCCACATCGCTACTGTGTGCCTGGGTTCGGGAGTGACACTCTGGCATCAGTGCTCGATTCTCTCCTGGCTTACAGTCTGGCCGCTTTCGGTGCCTTCAGAGGTTTTCCGTGTCATTTCCCCAAGTGGCAAGGAGGATGCAGGTGATGCGGGCATGGGCGCGAGTTTTGACGCATCTCTCGATTCGCTGCGTCACATATGGGCGCAAAATAGTAATGTTGTGCAAGCGTCAATTTTATTCCTTAGGACAATGGAAACTCGCCCCTCCTACTTTCTGGCTGGTTATAAGAGCACTCTAGACACTGAGTTCAGTTGCCCTTACATTGGTGTCTGATTCAGTTGTTTATTTCTTTTGTGTGTTCCGTGTATGACCTAGGCTTTTCTGACCATCCATCCTGGTGCTGACCTGTGGCTCTGTCTGACTATTCTTTCAGTGTTTCCTGGCATAGTAGATACTCAATCTGGTGCAGATCTGTGACTCTGGCTGACTACCTGTTCCGTGTATGACCTGGGCTTGTCTGACCATCCATCCTGGTGCTGACCTGGGGCTCTGTCTGACTATTCTTTCCATGTTACTTTCTGGCATAGTAGGTACCCAGTGGGCTAACCTATCTGGTGCTGACCTGTGACTCTGGCTGACTTCCCACTCTGGTATTGACCCCTGGCTAGTCCTAGTACCCGCTTGATCTTGACCAGCGGCTCTGGCCGACTATCCGCTCTGTCTCACCCCAGGTGGTCTCTACCAAGTAAACTGACTGCAGGCGTAAGTCAGTAAGAGTCTCCCTTGTTTCCCTATCCTGTGGAAAAAACTCTGGTGCTCTGCATCTGTGGTTGCCTTACTTGCTACTCAGACACTACCATAGGCAGTCCGCCTAGTCTCTAGCAGAGAGGTCTACTCCAAGCGGCCTCCTACTTCTTGTAGGAATTGCTGGCTTCTCCTTTTTCCCTCTGCGCCTTGTAGTTATTTTATTACCTATTATATATTACTGTTAAAATAAAGGTAACCGTGACAGTACATAAGGTCCATGACCATGGACGGTACTGGTAATTCACCTATTCGGAACATCCTGGACAGGATGGAGGTTCAAGATCAACGCATTAGTCAATTATCCGTGGCCATGCAGACCTTGCTCAACCGAACCGCACACCTTGAAATCCTTAACCCACAACCGGTGGCCTCTCTCGCTTCTTCCCTGGCACCTGCGGCCCCTACCGCTCCTGATGCAGGCATGATCAGAGTGTTGTTAGGCTCTGCTCCACTCCCACAACGTTATGGTGGAGATCCTGAATTATGCCGTGGGTTCCTTAACCAACTGGGCATATACTTCGAAATGGTATGTGTATGTATGTATCTTTATTTATATATAGCACAATACATGTACACAGCTCTTAACAAAAATTGAAATAGTATAATATAAAAATACAGAACAGGGTTAAGAGCATTAAGCTTAAGTGCAATCGTTACGTTATTCATGGGGGAAAGTGCAGCAAGGGAATCCTAGACTGGGAAAGGGACCATGCCCCAAGAGACAGTGGGAGGAGGATTATAAGTGCAAGTACAAGGTGTGGTGAAAGAAGTTCAGAAGGATTCTGCCGTGACTGTCAGTGTACAAGAGGAGGACATTGCTATTGAGATGCTTCCCTGAGCAGGTGGGCTTTGAGGAGATACTTGAAATTGATGAGTGTGGATGATTGGCAAATGGTGATGAGGAGGGTATTCCAGAGTCGAGGAGCAGCCAGCGAGAAACCTTGTAGTCGAGAGATGGCTCGAGTTGTGTAAGGATAGGACAGGAAGAACCTTTGAGAAGACTATAGGGGAGGGGAAGGGGTGTAGCGGGAGATAAGAGCAGAAATGTAAGAGGGTGCTGAGGAGCAGAGAGACTTACAGGAGAGGAGAAAAATCTTGTAAGAAATACAATACTTTATAGGTAGCCAATTGAGGGATTTCAGGAGGAGATGAGTTGGAAGGTATCTGGGAGCAAATGTGGTGATTCTTGCGGCTGAATTGATAACAGATTGAAGTGGAGAGAGATGAGAAGCAGGAAAACCGGAGAGAAGAATGTTGCTGTAGTCAAGTCTACAGAGAACGAGTGCCTGAGATAGTGTTTTAGCCTTTGATATGCAGAGGAACGGTCATATTTTTGCAATATTTTTTAGGAAGAAGTGACATGTTCTATTGACAGCTTGGATATGGAGGGAGAAGGTTAATTTAGAATCTCGTATGACCCCAAGACAGCATGCTTTGGATACTGAGTGTATGGAAGAGTTTTCTATTGTGATGGAGAAGGGGGATGGTGGACAGGTTTTAGGAGGGAACACCACCAGCTTTGTCATATTAAGTTTAAGGTGGCGGTGAGGCATGCATGATGAAATGGCTGAGAGACATTGAGTGACTTGAGACTGCACAGTTGGAGTGAGGTCAGGGACAGAGAGATTAGTGTACCGCATGCATTCTCTAATGAGCACAGTAAGGTTGGTTTTATGATATCGCTCCATTACGGCAAGATTTTGTCATGGGCTAATCCCTTATGGGAGATGGATAAATCCACAGTTCATAACTTTATGGAGTTTGTGACTTTGTTACAAATGAGTTTTTGATGTGCCGTGTCGCGTGACCTCGGCTTCTAAACACCTAATGACCATCCGCCAGGGCACTTGTACAGTGGCGGAGTACGCTATCTAATTTCGTACTCTGGCAGCCACAGTAGGCTGGATCAATGAGGCCCTGGTAGCAATCCTTTCCCAAGGACTGTGTGATACTATCAATGATGACATTGCTGCCTGTAAATTGCCTAAAAGTTTGGATGATCTAATCTCATTTACTATCCTAATCGATACCAGGGTCAGGGAGGCCTCCATCCAGACTGACTCCTCAATTTTTTCACCCACCCTGTACTCCCTCACCTCCCATGCCTCCTAGTTCTGACTTAGGGGGCAGTGAACCTATGCAAGTTGGTACTACCCATCTTTCAGTGGAAGAGAGGGCTTTCAAGAGGACGGAGGGACTGTGTTTGTATTGTGGCAAATCAGGTTACCATAAAAAAATTGAAAACATTTTCCGGAAGTACTGGCCGATTCTTCAGAAAGATCCACAGTTAAAAATATATATTATCAGATAGACCGAGGATTATTTACAAGAGAGCCACAAATCTGAAGGAATGCTTGGTCCCTAGTTTTGTTAACCACAATCAACCTAAAATTTCATATTTTAAAAGAGATCTAAAAGGTTTTTTAGGTGTAATCGATGTGTAGCGTGCAGGGTTATCAAAAGTGATTTACGCAATATAAAAGAGTTTATGAGTAATCAAATGAATAAAATCTTAGATATAGATAAAGCAATTATGTGTAATAGTAAAAATGTTGTGTTCTTACTGGAGTGCCCATGTGGCCTTCAGTATGTGGGACGTACCACACGATGTCTACACATACGGATTTCAGAATACATAAGGAATATAAAGAAAGGTCTGGAGACTCATAGTGTCTCAGAACATTTTTTAAAGGTACATAATAAAAATGCTTCACTATTGAAATTCACAGCAATTGACCAAATCACTAGAAATTGGAGGAGAGAGGATGTGACCATAAAAGTATCAAAACAAGAAACTGAGTGTATACATCGATTAAAGACATTAATTCCAAAAGGGTTGAATATTAATATTGACCTAAACTGTTTTCTAAAGTGAAATACCTGTTAGTTTAAGAAGGATGGTTCTTTATCCTTTATTTATTAACTTTACTATATAGTACAATTTATTATAAGATGACTGCATGATATATAATTGGCCACATATAAGATGTTATTAGGATGTGATTTTAATGATATAATAACAATTTAGTTATCTTAGGCATTAGATAACTAGGGAAATAATGATAGTTGTTTATGCATATAAACTTATTTATTAAAATATTTTGTTTGTTACATGATACGGATAGACATGATTATTATGTATATATGATGATTTTGTTTATTATTGTCTCGGGGTTAAGATAATTAACGGGGACATTAAAAAGATAGTGTTAAGGATAGAGATGCTACATTGTAGATGTTAGATAGTGATGATCGAGCACCCCGATGCTCGGGTGTTCGGGTGCTCTGGCCGAGCGCCCCCGGAGGCTCGAGTGCTCGGCCGAGCACCCGAGCCCCATTGAAGTCAATGGGAGGACTCGAGCATTACACCAGGCACCCCCTGCTCTGATGAGGGGAGGGTGCCTGGTTCATAGGAAAAGGTCAGAAAATGATGGAAACACCACAGAAATGGTTCAGGGACAGCATAGGGAGGATGTCTGGATGCATCTTGGACTCCAACGTCGCTGCTGGGAACGATGTTTCGCCCGTAGTACGCCATTTTTACAGACTGACCGTAAAACACACAAAAAGGAAGATAAAAACGATTTTAGGCGAAAAATTGTTACCAAACAGTATTTGCTGTATATTTACTTGTATATCATCTGCAAATTCTGCAAAAAATTTCATCGATTTTTCGGAACTGGGGCCATGATTAAGAGGGAAACGTGCGCAGCGTAAAGCAGGTGTTCAACGTGGTTATGGCCCGGGTAAGGTACAGCATTCAGGAACGGAGGCCGCAGCTACCACAGGTTTTACAACATGTCCGTTTGCCCTTGTTAAGTCCAAAATTTATAGTCGGAACAGTGGGGTCTGATCCATTGAGTAAAAGTGACGAAGTGACTTAGTGGATGAAGCCAAGAACTACCTTCTGCTCTGTCGAACACCCCAGCCCTATTTAATTCAATGGGAGGACCTGAGGCACTGCGATACAACCTGTATATCACAAAATGGAGGGCCTCATTCACATTGTGGTACAATAGTTCAGGTAGTGGTCCAACACTCATAAAGCCTATGCACTAAGTGAAAGGGCTGCCAAAAATTAGACTGAAATGTCACTCCAATACACCCTTTATTACACATAAAGGAGGGCATCATACACACCCTTGAAAAATTAGGATTGATGGCCTGCTGGTGACCCTCTAAAACATTAGGGGCGAGGGCATGCCGCTAAGCTGACCATCTAAAACATTAGGAATGAGGGTCTGCTGCTGAGCCGACCAGCTAAAACATTATGGGTGAGGGTCTGCTGCGGAGCTGACCATCCTAAACATTATATGCGAAGGCCCGCTAGTGAGCTGACGCTATAAAACATTATATGAGAGGGCCCGCTAGAGAGCTGACCCAATAAAACATTATATGAGAAGGCCCGCTGGTGAGCTGACCTATACAAAAATTGTCAAACAGGGCCCGCTGGTGAGCTGGCCCTATATAAAAATTATATCACAGGGCCCGCTGGTGAGCTGGCCCTATATAAAAATTATATCACAGGGCATATGGAAGAGGAGGAGGAGGATGAGAAGATTAAGAGTCAACCATATACCCATTTTTTGGGTGGAAGGGGTGAATGGGAATACAGAGTATTCCCATCATTGTAAATAACATATCTAAAGTGACTTTATGTTCACCCGGGGCTTTCCTCCAGTGGAGTGGAGAAGTCAGGGGAAATCCAGGCCTTGTTCATTTTTATAAGTGTCAACCTATCAGCATTTTCGGTGGAAAGGCGGATACGCTTATCTGTTATGATGCCACCAGCAGCACTAAATACCCGCTCAGACAGAACGCTGGCGGCAGGGCAGGCCAGCACCTCCAAGGTGTAGAGTGCCAGTTCATACCACATGTCCAGCTTGGACACCCAGTAGTTGTAAGGCACAGAGGGATCAGTGAGGACGCTGACACGGTCTGCTACGTACTCCTTCACCATCTTCCAAAACTTTTCCTTCCTTGTGACACTAGGCCGCGCATCAGGGTGAGGGTGCTGGTGGGGTGTCATGACGGTGTCCCACGCCTTGGAGAGTGTTGCCCTGCCTTTGTCGGAACTGCTGTGTGCTCCCCTTTTCTCCCCTTCTCGGTTGGCCAAGGTAGCACGTACTCTGCCGCCAGCGTTGTCAGATGGAAAATTTTGGAGCAATTTTTTGACAAGAACCTTCTGGTATTACACCATTTTGCTTATCCTCTCCACCGGAGGAATGAGAGATGAGAAATTCTCTTTGTAGCGGGGGTCCAGAAGGGTGAACACCCAGTAATCCGTGTTGTCTAAAATGCGTATAACGCGTGGGTCACGGGAAAGGCAGCCTAACATAAAGTCAGCCATGTGTGCCAGAGTACCAACAGGCAAGATTTTGCTGTCCTCACCAGGAGGATGACTCTCAATCTCCTCATCCTCTTCCTCCTCTTCTGCCCACCCATGCTGAAGAGATGGAAATAAAGTTCCATGGCTACCCTCTGTAGCGGAGGCAACCGTGTCTTCCTCCTCCTCCTCCTCCTCCGCCTCCTCCAATTGTCGCTGAGAAGACGAAGTGAGGGTGCTCTGGCTATCACCTTGTGTAAGCTCTTCCTCCCGCATTTCCACCTCTTCCACATGCAAAGCGTCGGTTTTAATTGTGAGCAGCGAGCGTTTCAGTAGACACAGAAGTGGGATGGTTACACTGATAATAGCGTTATCGCCGCTCACCATCTGTGTCGATTCCTCAAAATTGCGTAAAACCTCACAGAGGTCTGACATCCATTCCCACTCCTCACTTCTGATTACAGGAAGTTGAACGGAGAGGCGACGACCGTGTAACAGCTGGTACTCCACTACTGCCCTCTGCTGCTCACAAAGCCGGGCCAACATGTGGAAGGTGGAGTTCCAGCGCGTGCTCACGTCACACAGCAGCCGGTGAGCTGGCAATTGTAAGCGCTGCTGCAGCGTCAACAGGCCGGCTGAAGCTGTAGATGACTTACGGAAATGTGCACACACGCGGCGCACCTTGGTCAAGAGATCATGCAAATTGGGGTAGGTTTTTAGAAATCGCTGAACCACTAAATTAAATACATGCGCTAGGCATGGTACGTGTGTGAGCTTGCCGAGCTCCAAAGCCGCCACCAAGTTACGCCCATTATCACACACAACCATGCCTGGTTGCAGGTTGAGTGGCGAGAGCCACTGCTCGGTCTGGTGACTAATCCCCTGCAACAGCTCTGAGGCCGTGTGCTGTTTGTCCCCAAGGCAGATCAGCTTCAGCACGGCCTGTTGACGCTTCCCCACTGCAGTGCTACACTGCTTCCAGCTACCGGCTGATGGGTGAGTGGCGCTGCGCGCAGAGAATTCGGAGGTGGAAACGGAGGAGGAGGAGGAGGAGCCAATAACGTAGGTGCTGGCGGAAACCCTGATGGAGGTAGGGCCCGCAATCCTCGGCGTGGGTATCACCTGTGCCATCCCAGGGTCCGAGTCGCTCCCAGCCTCCACGACATTCACCCAGTGTGCTGTCAGGGAAATGTAGCGTCCCTGGCCACAAGCACTTGTCCATGTGTCAGTCGTTAAGTGGACCTTCCCAGTAACTGCGTTGGTCAGGGCACGTGTGATGTTAAGGGACACATGGTGGTGTAAGGTGGGGACAGCACACCGGGAAAAGTAGTGGCGGCTGGGGACTGCGTACCGAGGGACAGCTGCTGCCATCAGGCTGCGGAAGGACTCAGTGTCCACAAGCCTAAATGGCAGCATTTCGATGGCCAGTAATTTGGAAAGGTGTGAGGTTAGTGCTATGGCCTGTGGGTGGGTGGCTGGGTATTTTCGCTTGCGCTCAAATGCCTGGGGTAACGACATTTGGACGCTGCGCTGGGACAGGGAAGTGGATGTGGTCGCTGATGGTGCTTCAGATGGTACAGGTGCAGGGCGGGAGCTATGCGGGCCTGCGCCTTCGACAGGCGATTGGCCGGCACCGAAAACAGGGGAAGAGGAGGCAGTGGTGTGGCCTGCAGACACAGATTGGTGATCCGGGCGTTCCTCCCACTTATTACGGTGCTTGGATGCCATGTGTCGGATCATGCTGGTGGTGGTGAGGTTGCTAGTGTTCATGCCTCGGCTCATTCTGGTGTGGCACAGGTTGCAAACTACAATTCTTTTGTCGTCCGCACTTTCCTTAAAAAAATGCCATACCGCGGAACACCTAGCCCTTGGCAAGGGAGATTTACGCAAGGGGGTGCTCCGTGGAACATTTGCGGGCCGGTTTGGTGCGGTCCACCTTCTTTCTTTAGCCACACCACTGCCTCTTCCAGCCTGTTGCGGTGCTGCAGATGGCTCACCCTCAGGACTGCTGTCATCGCTCGGCTTTCCACCTTCCCAGGTGGGGTCAGTGACCTCATCGTCCACCAAGTCCTCCTCCACTTCCTCACTCTGATCATCCTCCTCATTTCTTGATCCCACCACATCCTCAGTCATTGACAACTGTGTATCATCCTCCTCATCAAGGTCTTGAGACAGTAATTGTGGTTGATTTGATGGCAACTGTGTCTCATCATCATCATCCACTTCCTTTGACCTTAAATGCCGTTCCCCTCTGTCATCTTCTTGTGATTGGGTACCCTCTAGAGGTTGTGAATCAGGGCACAAGATCTCATGTTCCTCTGCAAGCGTGCTTGGAGAGAGGTTCAAATCAAGGATTGGTGATGAGAAGAGCTCCTCACTATATCCCAGTGTGGGATCACTTCTTTGACCAGACCCTCTATTGTGGGAGGAAGGATGATCAGGGTGAGGATTATGTTGACCAGACTCTTGGCTAGTGAGAGTGGACTTGGTGGAAGACAGGGTGGTGCTTAACCGACTGGAAGCAGTATCAGCTGAAATCCAACCGACCACCTGTTCGCAGTGGTCTGACCTCGAGAGTGATGTCCTGCGACGCCCTGTAAACTGAGACATGAAGCTAGGTATGGTGGATGTCTTTCTTTCTTGTGCTCTGGCACCAGGCACAGTTTCTACGCGTCCTGACCCGCGCCCTGAACTATCAGGATCACGTCCACTTCCCCGTCCCTTTTTACCCGCCTTCTTCATATTAAACGGAATATATGCCGGTAATCTGCGGCTAGGCACTTGAAACAGAATGTGACGCTAATCTGCGGCTAGGCACACTAAACAATATGTGACGCTAATCTGCGGCTAGGCACACTAAACAATATGTGACGTTAATCTGCGGCTAGGCACACTAAACAATATGTGACGCTAATCTGCGGCTAGGCACACAAAACAGAATGTGACGCTAATCTGCGGCTAGGCACACGAAACAGAATGTGACGCTAATCTGCGGCTAGGCACAGTGAACGGAATATGTGACGTTAATTTGTGAATTTGCACACTAAACAGAATGTGACAATAATCTATGGCTAGGCACATGTTTAAAATGGCCCTTTTTGTCGCTGCGTTGTAAAATCATTGGCCCTGTGCACCTAACAGAATATGTCAGCTTGTCACTGCACTGTGAAATATTTGTCCCTGTGCACCTAGTACAATGTCACCTTAGAACATGTCCCCCCCCACAAAAAAATGAAATTCTGCCACCCCCAAAAAAAATTAAATGCTGCCCCCACACACAACAGTCCTAAAAAGGACTTTTGGGTCTTGAAAGAGTTTCAACAATTTTATTCTCCCTACACTGACTTCCTGTGCATCTAGTATTATATGTCACCTTACAAATATCCCCCCCACAAAAAAAAGGAAATTGTGCCCCCCCAAACAAAATATAAATGCTGCCCCCACACACAACAGTCCTAAAAAGGACTTTTGGGTCTTGAAAGAGTTTCAACAATTTTATTCTCCCTACACTGACTTTCCCTGCCTAAGCGCATCTCTCCCTGGCTAAGAATGAGCTGAACTCGCGCGTCGGGTGCTATACAGCACCCGATCACGGGTTCTGGCCAGCCAATCAGTGTAATGCCAGCAGCCAACATGGCTGCTGGCATTACACTGATGTCAGAGCCTCCCCGCACGTTTATTGGCTGCGCAGCAGCTGCGAAACGTGCGGGGACGAGACCCGAACATGGCGGGCGAGCACATGCGGTACTCGTACGAGTACCACCATGTGCCGAGCAGAGCGATGCTCAAGCTGAACCGAGCTTCGGCCGAGCATGCTCGCTCATCACTAATGTTAGATTGATAAAGCTTGATTGCTTGAATTTGTTGACACATCTATACATGTTGACATCAGGGCTATAATTTTTTAAAAAACGCTGAAGACATTAAACTTGTGATTGCCCCTGAGGAATTGTTAGCATGAAATGCATTGGGCATATAAGGCAAGTGTCCACCTCGATATCAAATCTATTTTGACTCTTTGTGTGCCTCATTACGGCCGTTGGGACACTAGACAGTGCTGGTCACTAGATAGAGTTGAGTTATCTAATTATTTGAATTGAGGTTGGACACTGCTAGGTAATTTTTAACAAAGTCTGTATGCAATTATTTTATTTTAAATTGTGGAATAAATAAAGAGTGTAGTGTATGCACGGTCGCGTACATATATGTATGCTTAAAAGTTAACTTCATCTCGTAACATAAGAAAGTGCTGGTATCTGGAGCTGATTGAACAGTGAGAGAGCGGATTCAGAGAGATTACGCTGGATACAAAGACTCTATTACTTGAGTGGATACATGTTATAGTATTGGGATTAATTGAGCAGTATACTGATATCATTGTGTATCTTTGATAATTCTTTGAGAACAAAGCCTGTTGAGAGAATGAGAAGGTGCTGCATTTGACAGATTGGATGAATTGTCCTTGCCACTCTGTGAAACACAGTGGGAATGAGTACTGAAGGGAAGGAGATTTGGCTGTTTATTGAATCCACTGACACGACATGAGCAAAGCTAATTTGTAATTGGTGCTATTAATTTTAAAGTTCAAAGATTGATAGGCTCTAATTGGATTCACTCTCTCCTTTTTTACATGTGACCCGAGAATTTGGTGAAAACAAAATACCTGTATCAATCGGATTATCCAGGATTCTTCCTCCCTGTGATTGTTATTTATTGTAATTATGTTTGAATAATATTTGGTGGTAACTGGGGAATCGCCTTAGTATCTGGGTGTATATATCTGTATATGTACCTGGTGTGTATATTTATCTATCGTATTGGAGTAAATAGGAACTTAGGCTGAATCTTCATTGTTACTAGAATCATACTGTATCTAGAACACATTAGCGCAAAATTTTACTCGCCCACCCTGTCCTACCTCACATCCCATGCCTCCTAGTTCCGACATAGGGGGCAGTGAACCAATGCAAGCTGGTACTACCCATCTTTCAGTGGAAGAGAGGGCTTTCCGGAGGAGGGAGGGACTGTGTTTGTATTGTGGCAAATCAGGTTATCTGCTGAAGTCCTGCCCGGTACGTCCGGGAAACGCTCGCACCTAAGATCCTGTCAGGGGCTGGTCTTAGGTGGAATTTCTCAGTCCCCAGATGTCATTCTGGGCAAAACCCAATTCTGGAGTTGATCCTATCTTAGGCCGATTCTTCGGTCTCAGCTCTAGCATTGCTGGACTTGGGTGCCGCTGGTTACTTTATTGATGCGGAATGTGCAGCCAAAAATTATATTCTGTTGCAGCCTCATTCCTCTCCTTTGGCCATCGAGGCCACTGATGGTACACCCCTACTACAAGCGCATATTACACTGGAGATGTCCCTACTAACCTTATCGGTGGGATCGCTTCATACGGAGGTCCTTAATTTTCAGGTGATAAACTCTCCTCATTATGCCATCGTTCTTGGGTTTCCTTGGTTGCAGACTCACAACCCCAGGATCGATTGGCACACCTGTGACTTGTGGCTTGGGCTCTGCAGTGTCTTAATTTATGTATCTCCCATCCTATGAGACTGATTTGTGCCACTACTTCAGTCCTGCCTGAAGAATATTTGACTTTCAGTGACTTATTCAACAAAGTCCAAGCCAGGGTGTTACCCTCACATAGGCCATATAATTGCTCCGTGGAGCTAATGCCTGGTACCACACCTCCTAAGGGTCGCATCTACCCTCTGTCTGTATAGGAGAATAGGGCCATGGAGGAATATATTTCCGATGCCCTTGCTAGGGGCATTATTTGAAAGTCCATGTCCCTTGATGGGGCTGGATGCTTTTTTGTTAAAAACAAGCACAGATAGTTAGGTCCGTGTATTGATTTCCATGGATTAAACAAATCGATGGTAAAAAAAGTTTATCCTATACCCTTGATTACTGAATTATTTGACCAATTGAAGAGCTCCAAAATTTTTACTAAACTCAATCTAAGGGCGGCATACAACCTTGTCCGAATGAAGGAGGGCCACAAGTGGAAGACAGCGTTTAACACCTGGAGCACGCACTATGAGTATTTGATTATGCCCTTCGGTCTCTGTAATGCCCCAGCTGTCTTCCAGGAGTTTATCAATTTGAGAGAATTGCTACAAAGTTTTTTGGTGGTCTATCTGGATGACATTCTTATTCACTCTCCTACTCTGGAGGAACATTGCTTGCATGTGTCCACAGTATTATGCTTACTTTATTGCAAGTTGGATAAATGTGAATTTCACAAACCTCAAGTAATATTTCTGGGGTACATTATTTCCTTTTCTGGGTTGGCCATGGACCCACAAAAGTTTTCAGCCGTGTTACAGTGGCCTCTCCTAGTAGGACTCAAATCGCTCCAAAGATTATTGGGGTTCGCTAACTATTACCGTAAGTTCATTAAAACATTTTCGACTGTGGTTAAACCGCTGACCGATATGACCTGTAAAGGTGCTCAGGTCTCTGAATGGTCGTCCAGTGTGCTGCTAGCCTTCAAGATCCTCAAGGAAGCATTCGCAGCAGCTCCTATTTTGGTCCACCCAAATCCCACCCTGCCCTTTACCCTGGAGGTTGACACATCTGAGGTAGAAGTAGGCGCCCTCCTCTCGCAGCACTCAGCGACAGGGGAGACCTTACGCCCTTGTGGGTATTTCTCGAGGAAACTGTCTAAGGCTGAGAGGGTCTATCAGATTGGGGACAGAGAATTACTGGCCATTATTCTGGCCTTAAAAGAATGGCAACATCTCCTGGAAGGTACTAGCTCTCCGATTTTGATTCTTACTGATAATAAGAATCTCACATACTTCTCAAAGGCTAATTGTCTGTCTCCTCGGTAAACCAGATGGGCATTGTTCCTTTCTAGGTTCAATTTTGTGGCTTCCTACCTTCCTGGCTCAAAGAATGTGAGGGTGGATGCCCTATCTCACCAGTTTTGTGCCCACTATACAGAGGAGATTCCTCCCACTCCTAGAATTCCATCTGACTGGATACTTGCTACAAATCGAACCTGTATTACCTCCCCTCTGGGAGAGGAAATTCTGGCCACTCAAACATCTGCCCCAGTGGAGAAGCCCTGCTGGAGGTGCTTTGTACCTGCTCAGTTGCGGATGAAACTCTTGGAGACGTACCATACTTCCCAGATGGCTGGCCATATTGGGCGAGACCAATTGATTTGGTCCATCTCTAGATTATTTTGGTGGCCTAGTCTCCGGTCTGAGTATTCTGCTTTCAAGGCAGCTTGCACGACATGTGTCAAAAATAAATCACCTCGACATTTGCCTGTGGGCCTCCTCCAACCAGTAGCCAATGGGGAATGTCCTTGGTCACATTTGTCTATAGATTTTATGGTCGAGCTTCCAGCATCTATGGGCTTCACGGTTATTCTGATGGTTGTCAACAAACTCTCTAAGATGGCCCACTTTGTTTACCATCTGCTCAGGAGTTGTCAAAGGTGTTCGCTAGAGAGGTCTTTCGGCTCCATGGCATACCTAGGGTTATTGTATCGGATGGGGGAGCCAGTTCGTGTCTCATTTTTGGAGGTGCTTTTGCGCTCAGATGGGAATCCAGCTAGCATTCTCCTCGGCCTACCACCCACAATCTAATGGTGCGGCAGAGAGATCTAACCAAGCCTTGGAACAATTCCTCCACTGCTACATTTCTGATCACCACAACAATTGGGCTACCTTGTTACCTTGGGCGGAGTTTGCCCAGAATTGTGCTGTTAACCCGTCCTCACAGAGTTCTCCGTTCCTTATCAATTATGGATTTCAACCCTCTGTCCTTCCTGTGGCTTTCGAAGCACAAGAAATTCCGGCACTTGATGAGCATTTAAAGGCTCTCCGTTCCTCTTGGGTTCAGGTACAGAATACCCTACGTGGTTCCATGTAGCGGCAAAAACCGTAGGCGTTTACCGGCACCTACATTCCAGGTAGGGGAGAGGGTTTGGCTGTCCTCCCACAACCTCAACCTCCAAGTTCCCTGTAGAAAGCTGGATCCCCGTTTCATTGGTCCCTTCCGAGTCCTGCGGAGAATTAACCTTTTGGCATATGATCTTGACCTTCCATCCTCGATGCACGTCCACAATGTATTCCATGTATCCTTGCTTAAACCTCTGATTTGCAACCGTTACACCTCAGTTACATTCCGGACAGCACCCGTTAGGGTGGATGATCATGAGAAGTATGTGGTACAGAACATATTGGACTCTCAGGGGGTCAGGGAGCAATTACAGTATTTGGTACATTGGAAGGGGTATGATCCGGAGGAACGCTCCTGGATACCTTCTGGAGATGTGCATACCCCTATCTTGCTGTGTAAATTCCATGCTCAGATTCCCAGGAAGCCCCGACCCTGTCCGTGGAGAAAGGGTCTTTAAAGGGGGGTACTGTCACAGTGTGCCTTACCTCAGTTCCCATGCCGCTGCTGTGCGCCTGGGTTCGAGAGTGATGCTCTGGCATCAGTGCTCGATTCTCTCCTGGCTTGCGGTCTGTCCGCGTATGTTGCCTTCAGTGGTCTGAAGGAAAGCGGGAGTGGACGAGAGTTTTTACGCATCTCTCAGTTCGCTGCTTCGCGCTTGGGCGTGAAATAGTAATGTTATGCAAGCGTCAGTTTTATTCCTTGGGCACTGGAGATTCCACCCTCCTACTTTCTGGCTGGGTATAAAAGGATCTGGACACTGAGTTCAGTTGCCCTTACGTTGCTGTCTGATGCAGTTGTTTATTTCTTTTGTGCATTCTGTGTATGACCTAGGCTTGTCTGACCAACCATCCTGGTGCTGACCTGTGGCTCTGTCTGACTATTCTCTCCATGTTACTTCTTGGCAAAGTGGATACCCAATCTGGTGCAGACCTCTGGTTCTGGCTGACTACCCATTCTGTGTATGACCTAGGCTTGTCTGACCATCCATCCTGGTTCTGACCTGTGGCTCTGTCTGACTATTCTCTCCGTGTTACTACCTGGTATAGTAGATACCCAGTCTGGTGCCGACCTGTGGTTCTGGCTGACTACCCTTTCCGTGTATGACCTAGGTTTGTCTGACCATCCATCCTGGTGCTGACCTGGGGCTCTGTCCTACTATCCATCATGTGTTGCCTCCAACATAGTGGTGCTGACCTGTGGCTCTGGCTGACTTCCCACTCTGGTATTGACCTCTGGCTAGTCCTAGTACCCACCTGATCTTGACCATCGGCTCTGGCCAACTATCCACTCTGTCACACCCCAGGTGGTTTCTACCAAGTATACTGACTGCAGAAGTGAGTCAGTAAGAGTCTCCCTTGTTTCCCTATCCTGTGGGAGAACTCTGGTGCTCTACATCTGTGGTTGCCTTACTCGCTACTCATAACTCTCCGCCTAGTCTCTAGCAGAGAGGTCTACTCCAATTGGCCTTCTATTTCTTGTAGGAATCGATGGCTTCTCCTTTTACCCTCTGCACCTTGTTGTTATTTTACTTCCTATTATATATTACTGTTTAAAAAGAGGGGGTTTTACTATATACAGTTCTGACTCCTGATGTATTCTTGAATAACCGTGACAGAAAGTAGCACGTGTAATATCCCCAGATAAGATTTTTTTTTTTTTAAATGTTAACCTTGTCTTATTGCTTAACATTTTTTTTTAAGAATTCAGTGACAAATACATTTGGTATACATGGAGGTTGCAACTTGTAAAAAGTATTGCCTAATGTACAGAATGAGACACTATAGTTTGAAGCATGTATTACAGTATGCAGGTGTGTGTGCTGTGATTTCAGATCATAAAAGTCTGGTACAACTTTTTTCTCATGTTGTAACCTATATAATATTTTGTATAGGTACTTAGTGATCTATTATCTAACTTTGTTTTATCGCAACCCGAATTCTATATTTTATATTTTGATACACATTGTTGAATAAAATACTACACTTAGAAGCATCTTATTGCTCTGTCCCTCCCTATTCTGTTTTCTTTTTATGTCTTACATGAAAATATGTCTTGGAGGTCCTGAGACAAGACGGGACTAGCAGCATCTGATGTGTTGATGGTGGATGGCACTATTCTCATTTATTTATGTACTTTTGAAACGTCAGTATTTTAGCCCATACCAGAACTTGTCTCTAATATACTATAATGCCAATTATTCCCATTCCTGTATAGGCCATACCAGGACCTTCTTATAAAATACTACATTATAAAATATCACAATATCAGCTATTCTTATTTCTGCATAGGGACCTGAGGTAGCACTGGTTTTCTATATCCATATATATATATATATATATATATATATATATATATATATAGAAGAGACTGTAAAAGAAAAAGAAAAATATAGTATAATAAAAAATATAGCTAACATAGTATAATTCACAGAAACTAAACAAGTTTCTGGAGCAGTTCCTACATAGAGAGATTTGGCCAGCTGGGTTGCAGACAGTGAGATCCTGCAGCTCTCATGTTTCAGCTCTTAAAGGCTCCCTACTAAGATTCAAGACCCCAGGGCATCTATGGAATATACTCTGTTCAGACAGATGATGCTGGAATAAGAAGGCCATATCATAGCCATTTGGAAGAAAACTCAGTCCAATAAGCAACATCTTATTATAAGTCCTGTAATTCCTCCATCACATATCTCTCACTCATCCCTACCTGCACACTGAGACCTAGAATGGCTATCCAAAAGAAGGAACTGGCTGAACCTAATCTTGAAACTACTACAAACACACACCATAACATTCAAGTTATGTAAACCAACATAATGCTAGGCTTAATAGGCACCAAGCTACCTATCCATTTCCTTAGCTTATTAATTTATCTTGAATTTGCTATCTAACTCCTCAATATATACATATGGTCTTGGAAACTGTTGAATTCTTAAAAAAAACTATATATTGTTGAGCTTTTCCTAATGAGTAAAATTAGGGATATATGATATAGAGGGTTTGATGGGAAACTGCTGGAGATAATGGAGAAGGAGGAGAGGTCAGAGATAAACCTAGGTGAGTGTAAGATAAGTCTCACTCCAGTCTTTTGTATGGGTTGAAGGTTATGGAGGTGAGAGGCAGAAAGGCCAGATTGAAGAAGATTCAAATCCAACAATGTTATTACCACTATTTGTCTTTTTTTTCCAAACCCTCAATTCATTTAAACCCTCCCCCCACAGACTTCTTTCCCCAAAACTATCCTTCTTTCTCTCCCTCGCCTACCTCTTTTCATCCAACACCATTCTACCTCAGCTTTTAACTACATGCCCCATCCTTTAATCACATGACCTTTTTCTCCCTCACAAAAATTAATTCCAGTTTTGTAGTTATTATGCTCAATCCATTCCAGTTGTGAACACAGTACTTTCAATATTAGATAGTTGGAAATAAAGTATATTTTTTTATTAAAGTATTTTATTAGGAAGGATATATTGAGATTGTCTTTCATGTTCAAGCTTGTTCTGGGCACTCGTTTTATCTACTTCAGAAGGTTGAAAGTCTGAGTTCACTTGCCACTGCTATTACCTGTGATCCTGATGTTTGAACAGCTTTTATAGTTGGTACATTAACCAACTGAGCTATCGCACTGGCATATTAAAAAATAATAATAATAATTTAACTTCTATAAGCTCATGCTTGACACCTTGAATGAGACAGAGCCTTTTTACACTTCCATGTATGCATTTCTCCATGACTGCCTCATATTTTGCTCTAATTTAGAAGAAGATATTTTATAGAGAGGTTTAAGTACTTTATAGCTTGTCTTTAAGAATAAACTGATCAATTCCTTCTTGTTTAGTTGTCCACTATGTTTGTATTGCATGCCTTTGTTGGAGGAAGAAATAGAAAGTCTTAATGTCACTATTAAATTCCTTTTTAATCCTACTGCAAGATATACGAAACCTATCATGAAAAATAGTCATGTCAGATACCTCTGTTGTTAACAAAAAGGTGCATAATCAAGTATAGTAAACTCTGGTAGTTATGAATTGTCCCAGTGGTAACCATAAAAAATTCCATGTAGATTTTCTGATTTTCCAGTTGCTTCTATCACCCTTGCAAACTTCCATAATCCCAATGTCAGCATCCAAGGAGCCGCAGGATTGACCACCATTCCTTTTTTCTCAAAATTACAGTTTGGCTCTTTAAGATATCTGTGATACTGCTTTTTATCACAGGTGGTGTGAGTTTTAACAGGGTTTTAGATTGTCTCATGTGGGCAAGGTGAATTGTAGTTCTCCCTCAATATTTTCTTGCAGTTATTCAGAGAAAATGGTAATATGTTCAGGTTTAATTATGTTATATGAAAAATTGCCTCCCTTATTCTATAATTTCTCCTTGTCACATACACAGGGAGAACCTCCCCAACATACAATCATTCCAAGTAGCTGAATCCTGACTATAACTATATCTAGCTGACATGTGCCACTGAAAGAACTTTTCAAGGTACGACTTAATTACTGCTTCAAATAAATCAACCATAAATATAAAATGATCACAATGAATAATGCCAAGCCCCCATGATTACATGTAAACGCCAGGGGATAGATGCATCAAGGGTCCATGCAGTGGTGTTTGGTAATGTTTAGCTATCACTACAGCATTTAGAATAGGACACACCATATGCCCTAATAATTATATATGCAAGGGCAGTGAGACAAACTTTACTCATTGGTATGTAGGGTTGGGGTGCTCAGACTTCAGAACCAAGAATATCACCAGCACTCCAGTAACCTTTTGAGTGTCATAGGCATGTGCACTACACACAACTGTGGCAATGAAAAGGCTATTACATTAATAGGACTGCTATCATAAAGCAAGGGGACCAGGGCAAATTTACTGCCAGGACTCGATTAACATAGCTTTTTTTTTTTTTTTTTTTTTTTTTTTAAAGTGCAGGGATGTGCAATATTTTATTTCACACCACAGTAAAACATGATACCAGTAGTGCAAAACACCATTACAATAGACCAGCAGAGTAAAACATGAAGCAGAGGCGCAAAATGCCATTACATAAAACCAGCAGAGTAAAACATGAAACCAGCAGGGTAATGTACCATTACATGAGACCAGCAGGGAAATGCATGAGCCTTATACTATAGAACCACCTTCTCCTCCACAGAGCCCCATAATCTGCCTTATACACTACAGTCACTGTACAGCCCCATAATCACTCACAAACAAAACAGTCACACCACATCCTATATAATAATTCGCTAAGGATGTTTGTCAGAAGCCGTCATGCTCAGTAGAGACAGCTGCATGCGCTGCAGTCATGCTCAATATAGACTGCCCTCATTGCAGTCATGTGCAGTACTGACTGCCTGAACGCGGTCCCAGGAAGGTGCACAGAGAGGACTCCGGTACGAAGTCGGAGCGCCCTGCTCCATATCATCCATGGCACGTTTGGGCAGTCAGTATGGGGGCAAGAGTGTGGTGAAAAAGGCATTGAGGGGACAAAGGTGTGGTGAAAGAGGCATGGGAGGCAAAAGGGTGGCAAAACAGGTATGGGGAGCAAGAGGATGCTGAAAGAGCCATGGGGGGGCAAAAGAGGTATGGGGAGCAAGAGGGCTGTGAAAGAGGCATTAGGGGGCAAAAGTGTGGTGAAAGAGGCGGGGGGGCAAAACGGTGGCAAAAGAGGTATGGGGAGAAAGAGTGTGGTGAAAGAGCCTTGGGGGGCAAATGAGGTATAGGGGCAAAAGTGTGGTGAAAGGCACTGGGGGGGCAAAAGTGTGGTGAAAGATGCATGGGGGTGCAAAATGGTGCCAAAAGAGGTATGGGGGCAAGAGGATTGTGAAAGAGTCATTGGGGGCAAAAGTGTAGTGAAAGAGGCATGGGGGCAAAATGGGGGCAAAAGGGTGGCAAAACAGGTATGGGGAGCAAGAGGGTGGTGAAAGAGCCATGGGGGGCAAAAGATGTATGGGGGGAAAGAGTGTGGTGAAAGAGGCATTGGGGCAAAAGAGGTATGGGAGCAGGAGTGTGGTGAAAGAGGCATTGGGGGAGCAAGACGGTGGTGAAAGAGCCATGGGGGGCAAAAGAGGTATGGGGGGCAAGAGGGTGATGAGAGGGGCAAAGGAGTGACAAAAGAGGAATGGGGCAAGAGGGTGGCGAAAAAGGCATGGTGGGCAAGAGTAGGAAGAAATGCAAGGGAGGTTAGAAAGAGGGGCAAAGAAATGCGTTGCGTACCCCTCTGGCACTCAAAGGGTTAACATTAACCGGACCTTGGCCCGTGTACACGGGCATTTACACTAGTCCTAAATAATTAGTCCACAGCAGATATATAGTTTAAGCCTGCATTTTTCACCTCCAGCAAAAAGAGAGAGACAAACAGGGAATGATAAGTGTTAGGTTAAGGTAGAAAGAGTTAAAGAAAAATAATCTGGCATGGATGGAAAAGTTTTGAGAGGTAGGAATACAGAGGCAGGCAAGAGAAGAAACGTACGTGATGTAAGAGGGTGAGGATGCTTATCTTGCTGCTCTTCAGTGGTGTTTGGTAGGGACCTAGGGGCAGCTAAGTGAGGGGTAGATTTCTTCATTTATTTATTTGTCTATTTTACACATAAGGATTGAAAATGAGAGGAGCAACCTCACATCCTCTAGGAAGACAAATAAACATGTATTTTAACCCCTTGAATGCTACTTAACATCTCAAATTCATTGGAGATCTCTCTCTAGCCTTCAAGGTGTTAAAAGCACCATTTTAATCAATGGGTATTTTGAGAATTTGCTTTTTTCCACCACGGTGCAGTTAGTTTATTCCAGAGTTACTCCAAATCTTCATTGTGTATCAGAATTACCATCATGCTATACAGAAACACACAAGGCACATCACATTTGAATTTCTTCCTCCTCCTCGTTATCTAAATAAGTAGACTGTGCTTCTGAAAGTGCAATACGCAGGGATGAGCAATACTAAGTCATCCAGCTCCTGCTGGACTACAAGTTGCATCTACCTTGTTAGGCTTTATCGTTCTGTTTTGAACCACTTAAGCTAATACTGCCCTTTATATAACTTCCCAGCTCCAGTTCTACAAACTTGGAAACAATGATCAGTGTCAAACTGCAGTAGCAAAAGCAAATAAAATACCGTCTTGCATAAAAAGCGGTATTAAAGAAGGAGTAGATAACATAATTTTGGCACTGTGCAAATCATCTGTAAGACATCACCTAGAAAATGCAGTGCAGTTCATGGCACTAGTTCCGAAACATCATATTCTAGAACTGGAGAGAGTATAACGAAAAGAAACAATATTAATTAAGGGAATGGAAGATTTAACATATGAGGAACATATAGACAAGCTGCCTGTGCCTGCTGCTAGATGTGCTGCCCCTGTTGCCACTATTGCTGCCCCTGCAGCGACTAGTGCAGTGCCTGCTGTCAAAAGTGCTGCCCCTGTTGCAACCAGTGCTGTGCCTGATGCCAGTGCTGAACCTGCTGCCACCAACACTGTGCCTGCTGTCAGTCGTGCTGCTCCTGCTGCAACCAGTGCTATTCCTGCTTCCAGTGGTGAAGCTGCTGCCACCAGTGCTGAAGTTGCTGATAGTGTGTCTTATAATACTCAGGAGGGGGGAAGGAGAAGATGAAGACAAGTGTGATAGCAGGGGACCCTAAGTTACACTTACCATCCCCAAACAGTGCCACCAGTGCTACTACTACTACTACTAAGAAGGTCCAGCAGCTTGTTTGTGGTAGATTGAGTTCTCTCCCAGTTGGATCCTCCATGGAACAATGTAACAGCAGAGATGCCACAAATCAAACTGGAGTGAAGTGAACATTTGAGTCCTGTGCTGCCATTGCCCATAGAAGGGCCAGTGAGTAGACCACAATAGGGCTGCTTATCTGCTTCTGTGCTTTGAGTATCGTGCAGTATATTGGGGACTAATTGTGGATTAATCATTGATTAAGGTAGTCTCTTGACTAAACAGAGTAGGAGACAAGTTATACTGGGAGAGAGTATAGAGTTGTAGTTTATTATATTTTGTAATTGTGTTTTTTATCGAGAGTGTGTCTGAATAAAGCATATCCTTTTGCTCTTCTTTGTAGATAATTGTTACCAGAGACGAGAGAAACAACTAGCTCGCCATCACCATCACCTTCTTCCTCTAGGGTAACAACTACATCTGACAGTCCACATCGTTCATCATTACTTCCCCTGCCAAATGATAGCTACTCTGTTGATTTTAGGATGTGGCAGTTCGTCTCCACCCACTGCACACTGTGTGCTGCACTGACCACACATGCCAGTGCGGTGGAGGAGAATCAATACCAGGGTATCATGCATCATCTGAGGAGATTCCATCCCGCAGAGTATGCTAAGCTGCTGGCAGGGAGGGTTCATCATTACTATTAAACTGTCAGCAAGTTGTCATGTGTCCTTAGAAGGTTCTGTACAAGGGGTATAGTGACAGCAGCAGTACTCGATTTCTGGTGTCATGTTGTTTGGATACAGTTGTGCCCACAGATGTTATTTACCACACACACTGTGCACATTGCTGTTGCTGATGAAAGCCACAGTTCCTGCTCTCAAGGGAAAAATGTAAATTCTAATAACAACACATCCATGATTTTGGAGGAGAGGCAGGCAGAGACGAATTAATGGCCAACTCCTTCTTTTCTCCACATAAACTGGGGGCTATTTATTGTGCTACTACTGCCTCAGGCACATAACTGGAGCTAGTCATGGCAAGTGGAACCTTCATCATCCATCATCATCCATGTTACTGCTATTGTTGATCCCATTTCCTTTCAGCGACCTAATCATCCTGCTGATTAAACAACTCAGTAGCAGCAGCAAGAACAGCAGTTGCAAATTCCACAATTATGGACTCAGTAGGACATTTGACAATGGCCAATGGCCACTGTCCAACATGACCTACTGGCACTAGGCCAGTAGGGCATTTTTTTTCCTCAGGGCTTGTGATTTAAAGGGGAACATTCACATGATACAAACTTGCTTCCATTGGCTTTCATTAGTATAGCTAAGTTAGTGTTTGGTTTTTTTTTTTACTCTTACTTACAGATTATTGCAGAAATTAAGACTTATAATCGGGCACATCCGCCTTGTGCGGCACACAGTATGTGTGGCACAGCAAAGCAGCACTTCCCACATCCCTCCTAGGTGCTCCAGAGAGCTCATTTAAGCTTCCCTTCATAATTATATATGTCATGCTCGCTCTTCTCTCTTGCAGTCACAGAATTTGAGTTAACATACTGAAGAATATATACCAGACTTACTGACCCAGCTAGGGACAGGGCCCCTTTCCTACCCAGGCCCAGGATCCCCCCTTACGGGCAGTCCTGAATATTAAGACTCCCCTGCCCCACTTCACAGACTGTTCAGAAACACAGGGAATTGACAAAACAGGTGGTTTTGTCTTTTCATGAAACAGCTGATTGGCTGTTTCTAATCCACAGCGCACCTCCTGCATATCAGTTGATTCATCAAAACAGAAGACACTCAAGGCACTCTACAAGGCAAAAGGCTTGTATTTTAAGACTTCTGTTTACACAAGGCAACCAATCAGCAGACAGTCTTCTGTGGACTTGAAACAGCTGGTTAACTGTTTCATGTAAAGACGGAAATGGCAGAGAAGTTGTTATATGTTCTCTGTTGTTTCTGAAATAACTGTAAACTAAAGCAGGGTATTCTTTATGCAGTACCCCAGGCATTTGCCATGCAAAACCCTTTGTCACTCATGAGGTTAGGGGAGAGCAGATTCTGTCTGTGCTCTCCAGTGGAGAAAGCAAACTGCCTTCTGACTCCATAGTAAACTTGAGAAAGATCCAAACTTCCTCATCTCAGTTTGGCAAAGTTGAGACTATGAACTCCAATAGCAGAGGGAGCTATCAGCTGTTAGTGCATATGGTGAAGTGCTATATATATATATATATATATATATATATATACAGAAATAAGACAATGGCTTATTAATAAGCATTGCAATATGCAAATTATCCATTGTTGAGTAGTCACTGCAAAATCATAAACCTGTCAAAATCAAGGCAAAAGCATGGCAATGGTGGTGTACTTATGCCATATTCACAGGGATATGATGGAGAAGACATCTTAGTGCATACAAGGTGGAATTGGTGTAGATATTCCAGTGTCACAAACTTGGCCCCAACATGAGCCTAAGGACATCTCCCACTGCTAAACTAATTCATTCAGTATTAAACCTTTAGGGACAGGAGTCCCCTCTGTTCTTTAATGGGTCATGCAATGGTAACGCAAGAATTTCCTATTTGTCTGAAAATTCCTGTTCTGAGTATTTTGTTTTCCAGTTTCATAACTATCTTGTTGATCATTTGACTTTTGCTTTATACTTCAAGTTCTTTATTTTCTTTTCTGAACCCATTGAAGATTGTTTGTTGCACTGATGGCCTTCCACCAACAAAAATGGTTTATTACATTTATTTTTTTACATTTGTTGAAAGCTCTGGTTCAAACACAGGTAATAATAATTTTCTATAATACTACTCACATGGAAGCTGACCCCTATAAGTATTTGAAGACTAATGATAAGTGTTTATGAACATTAGTAACACAGCTACACATTGTTTCAATAAAACAAACATTTTTATTTAAATTGTACCAGTGCTAAATAAATCAGTTAACCCACTGAGTGCCAAAGAGGTATCCAAGGCATTGAAACACAATGTTTAGGTTAACTCTCTGGTGCTCAAAGATTAAACAGGTCTCATTATCCTCTCTAAATTTATCCCACTGAAGTGTCAGATCAGAACTAATATTGTTATATAATCCGAAATACAATATGATAATTCATTCTTGACAAGACCAACATTCAGCCAAATATTTACTCTGCAATGTCCAAAGTTAGTATCACCTTTGCTATGCATTACCTTAATTTGCCCTGCAATCTTACTAATTGTGAGCAGATTTTGTTTTTAGCATAGGGTGTCAGCATATGAAATCATAAATTAATGTATTACGGATCTTTGATTGAGTTTAAAATATTTTTGTAGCCAAGTTGTACTGTTATTACTCCCTTATAAAATAATAAAGTCATCAATACAAGGTTCCATAGATGCATGTAGCAAAAGTCCCACCTCAAAGTAAGGCATCTTGGACTCAAGCCATCAGAAAAATGCCAATTTAGACCTGTTACAACTTTTGATAGCAGCATCTCCCTGCATTTGGAATATGATTGCTTAGTCTATATGAAAGGTCCTACAACATATGCTTTTTATTACTGTTTACTGTTCCTTTAAGAAACAATTTTGAATACTCCTACTCTCATGATCACAGGCACCTATAAGCACTTTAACTAAGTGTTGCAATATATACAACTGATCATTCTTTTATTAAAACAAAATCTGATTTTTTTTTTATGATGATTAACATTTCAGTGCCAGAGGCTGGTGCAATGCATTTCAAAACAATGTGTGCACTGGACAAGCACTCAAAGAGACAGATAAAGCAATGATACAGAGGTGAAAAATGGGGAAGACTTCTCCAGTTTATCACTTCTTCAATTTCTATGTTATTCTATGGCGCCTATGCCCTAAGATTTCTTCAGGTTTGGAGATATTAGTGTATAGGCTCTATAGAATAACATAGGAACTGAAGAAGTGATAAGCTGGAAAAGTCATATTCATTTTATCACCAATTTATCACCTCTTTATCACCACTTAGTGAATCTACCCCCAAAGAGTTAATGCATGGTTCCCACTGCAGTTGAAAGTTTATCAAGGATTTTTACTAAACCTATCTACATAGATCTCATTGGGAATCTTTTAGATAAAACAATGATGTTACTATATTTAGTGTAATTTGTTAGATCAGAAATAATTTCTGTTTACAGAACTGAATATAATCTGATTATTCTATCATGGAAATGCAGGAAAGTAATTAAGCCATAGCTGCCTCCACAGGGTCCACATGCAGTGTCAAAATTACTTTTACTGCCAACCTCTTCACACAGTTCACTCTCTCCCCTGTTTTTATCTAATTGTTACAGACACATATGTAGTCACATTAAGGAAAATATTCACACAACAAAGGTTTCACTTCTTCATTCCTTCTATACCCTAAGTGTGGCTTATGTATTAATGAACCTGAGCAATTCTGAAGTAAACCAACTGTTCCATAAGGTATAAATAAATATTCCTGAAATCCCCATTGACCTAAATGGTGTTTTTAATCCCTTGACTGTCAGAGAGTTTTCCAATGTATTGTTTTAAAATATGTTGAAGACATTCAAGGTATATTATATTATGCCTGTAAGAACCCCCTTAAATAGTTTTGTATTTTTAACATTTAAGTGAATTTCTTGGCCTGATCATGAGTGTCTTTCCCAACCTAGGTTTACCTTTAATTGTGCTGTATTGTACAGGTTGCATGCATTTTATAGTGATGGGTGAGACAGACCTATATAAAAGGGTTGGTGAAAGTGTTCAGTCCTTTTGGGTCCCCACTCCCCACCCACTCACTGCAAATGTCTTCTGTTTGAAAGCAGGTCAGTCTAATCAGAAGACTAGATTATAAACTAGATTTATAAACTATAAAACACATTTTACCCTATATGTAAAACATGAATGTATTGTGAAGCAGGTAGCTGTTAACAACATACTATATATCTATTTAGAAATGTTGGGTTGTCAGAACTCATCCAGTTCATCGCCACTGTTTTTTAAAACCTTACTGGGGAAAACTCATAGTAATTAGACATACAAGATGGGATCATCAGGTGCTCCTTTCAACCCTGAATGCATTCTAACTATACCTGTGTCCTGGGACCCACAAAAGGAGCTTAAAGTGATAGTAATGTTTCACAAAAACAGCAGGTCCAATTAATCTTCATAGTATTTGAGCCATAGAGAGTGTCATTGTAGTTCAAGAGTAATTGAATGATAACGTTTCCCCCTCCCGCCCCTTTTATCTAGTGTAAGCCCCCACTCCTCAGATGTGGAATCCAGTCCATAGACCAGACAGCTCACATCAAGGGTCAATATTCTTATTGTGAGAACAATGAAAACCCTGCCCCCTTGACAGGTTTTTCAGCTTTTTCCCTTATCTTAATTGAAGATTGTCCCTCTCTGCAATCTACCTGGACACTCCCTGCTGCCCTAAGCTGAGCAGTGTTACATGAGTAGAAGGGGTGGGAGGGAGATACTTTATCATTCAATTACTCTTGAACTATAACTCTGAGAGAACTGAAATAACACTCTCCAAGGCCCAAATACTATGAAGATTAATTAGAGCTGCTTTTATTATGAAACACAACTATCCCTTTAAACCCCATGCCTGCCTCACAGTTTTGTGAAAAAATAATAATTGGTCTCCCCAGAAAGACTACATTAGTTAATTTATCCCTTTACCCTCAAATTAGCATAAATGTATGGATTTTAGAGCAAATCAAGTTATTACGGTACTGAAGCCACTACTGTAAGCTATAATGAGAGAACTCTTCAGTATTTTGTATTATCATATACATAGAGTTTGCAAGTGCAACCTACCACATAATTCCGCAACATCAGCACTGCAAACCTACTGGCCTTTGTAATCAAGCAGCATTTGTATTTATAGCCTGGGCGAAGCTTCCATAGGGAGTACAATTCTCCAGAAATTCAGCTCCAGAAACGCATTGCTCAGCAATGCTTTGTGTACCACTATGGCACTCAAAAGGTTATTGTTTGAGAGATATAGACAACATTATGTTGCTCTAATTAAAAAGAGTGCTTAGTTAGAGTTGTAAGTTAGATTTATATGTTATCATGGTATAAAAGCAAAAGGAAATGATAAGAAGATTTTTATGCATCTATGCCACTTCTTTGTTGTTTGTCTAACAGAAGTATTTCTTATACAGTACAAATGTATTATTGCTGTTTTTTTGCTTTTGTTGCATTTTATATGCAATATTGATCAATATTAATTATGAATGATATTAAGTTATTTTTTAAAGGAATTTATATTATATTTTTAGTAATAATATTTTACAGTAATTTTCAGTATTTGTAGTAACAGGATAATAATAATAATCTTTATTTATATATTCTTTATTCTTTTAAAGAATAAAGAATTTAGCGCCAACTTATTCCGCAGTGCTTTACAATAGACATTGCTGAACAGGAACCGAAGGTGGCAGGAGGATGGCAGGATGAGTCAGTCAATACGGCAGGTAGCAGGAACAGAGGAACTCCGAGGATAGTGGCTGGACCCTTAGACTTAGGAACCCACAGTACCACTTGGAAAACTGAACCAATACCCACCGGTAAGGTATGGAGCACAACCCAGCCTCAGGTAAGGGCTAAACAGGATGATAGTAAGTTTTTATTACTTAATAGAATAACATTTATACTTTTAAGGGATATATTGTAGACCACTATAACCTTGTGTTTTCATTGTGGGAGATACATATATGGGTGTTGACCCAGTGGATACAGTAAGGTTGAGATAAGATTAGGTAGGAGGGAACATTGTCACTGAGGAATGGAATAAATGTGTGATGGACTACATTTACATAGTAACATAGTAGCATACTGTAGTTGATGAGGCTGAAAAAAGACATGTGTCCATCAAGTCCAGCCCAGAGGAAGGCAAAAAAACAAACATTGAAGCCATTTCCAATTAAGCCCCACGTAGATAAAAAAATTCCTTCCTGACCCCAAATGGCAGTAAGATGTTTTCCTGGATCAACATCCTATCTTCTTAGAAGCCTACTGTCATAATTCTTAATACTGTTGCGTGCTAGATAGGTATCCATTACTTTTTGAAAGCAATTACAATATCTGCAAGCAGAGCATCCAGAGACAAATAATTCCATATCTTTACTGCCTTACTGTAAAAAATCCCTACCTCTGTTTTAGTCGAAAGCACCTGTTCTGTAGTCTTAATGGACTAGTGGTGGAAAGCATATGTGTTCCATGTGGGCATTTACCCAGTGGATAAAGGATGAAATATAAACTTGTGCGATTCGGTTTGTCCGAATTCAGAATTCGTCTGAATTCGGGTCATTCGGGACTTCTGAAAGGCAAGGGGCATTTGTTTTTTTTTCCCGAATCCCAACGGTACTGGGTCAGAAATTCGTAAAAAACATTTGGACATTCGGATGATGTTCTCCACGTGCACGCTCTACTTTCCCTCCCTCTGTAGTCCAATGAGCTTCTTAGTTTCATGATGGGGGTTGGACTATTGACACGTCAGACACCCAGACAGCCTGCATTTCCTGTTAGTCCGTTGTTGGAGCTCAGAGAAGAAGGAGATAATGCCAGTTGTTGTGTAGGCAGGCAGGTAACATAGACACTATGCAGGCAGCAGGCATTATTGCCACTGCAAGGGAGAGTCATCTTTGTTCCTGGGCAAAATATAAGGAATTTGTTTGAATAGTAGAGTGACACAGCCAGTCTCGCATTTATTTTGGCAGTCCTATTGCCACTGCAAGGGAGAGTCATCTTTGTTCCTGGGTAAAATATAAGGAATTTGTTTGAATAGTAGAGTGACACAGCCAGTCTCACATTTACTTTGGCAGTCCTATTGCCACTGCAAGGTAGAGTCATCTTTGTTCCAGGGCAAAATATAAGGAATTTGTTTCAATAGTAGAGTGATACAGCCAGTCTCATATTCATTTTGGCAGTCCTATACCTATTGCAATAGAAAAGATTGTGACACAGCGTCCAAAGGGAATCAGGCAACCCTGCTGGTGGGATAAGAAAGGTAATAGATCCTAATAAATAGTGTAGATGATAGTAATTCTTCTGATTGACTCAAGATATAGAGTCACAATCTATAATCTAAATCTGAATTAGGATCAAATTTCCCTTTGTCGTGCAGCGTGTCCCTAAATTCAAATTACATGAGTCCCATTCTCATTGATGATCCATGGTAATACATGAAAAAGAAGAAAGAAAAAAGTGATGGAGGGGGGACAGCACAAATAGTTCCCTCTAAGTGTGGTATTATAATATAGAATCATAAATGGCACATATACTGATGAAATAGTGAATATATCCTATATCAATCTATAAACGATAGTATGAAATGACCAAATATTGATATACTAGTAATAAGGATGATAAATCATGTGCTAGAATAATGCAGTAAAAAGCAAAGAATTTAATCAAATAGAACAAATAAAAACAGGGTCAGAATTGTGGTGGTAACAAATGTCAGGAATCTCTTGTCACTACTGAAAAAAAGGCTGTGTAGAATAGTCCACTCTCATATGGCTATATATTATGGTATATTTGTGAGATATACCACACAGTCATTTGTCAAATACCAAGTATGGAATTGTGTGGTTTATCTATATTAAATGGAAATAGAGATAGGACACAGGCAAGATCTAGTGTCCGCTCTGCATACATAAATGTGAATAAAGTGGAGGCTTACTGGATCGCAATATAAGTAATGTGTATCACAATATCCTCAAACATAATAGTTGTATGCTTACTGGACCTCCAATATTATAGCGTGTTCATCAGACCTCAGTCCGTGGTTCTTTTAAATGCTTTCCTCTCTTAGCAGTGAGTAGTCTCGCTGCTGACCAGATGTTCACTCCTCCTATCTCCTCCAGTCCCGATTCTACCTCTGGACTGGTGGTTCTCTTCTCCTTTCCTCCAGTTCTGATTCCAACTTGTGCTTGTTTCAACTTGAACAATGTATTCCTTGGCTTCTCCTTCCCAACTCGTATCCGCTTACGTGTTTCAGCCCTAAACTGCGCCTCCTTCTAGAACACTCAAAGGGTTAATGTATATTTTAAATGGTAATTATATCCCCCTCAGATGTCTCTTCTCTATTGAAACAACTCATTTTAGATATTCTTTCTTTATACATGTAACTAAAATCTTCCAATCCCCTCAACAGTTTTGTTGCAAGAACCGTTCAAGCTCCAATAATGTATTTTTAAGAACTGGTACCCTAAACTTTTTATGGTTCAGACAGTAAAGACCTACAGGGCTTCTGTAGATCAGTAAAATATGGAAGCTCTCATTGCCTGTAAAACTTTTCTTCAAATCTTATTACAGGAAAAAAATCCTTTTTTTTAGCATTTGGCATTAACCTTTTTTACTAGCATTGAATTTAACAGTTGTGCTGTTACAATTGAAATCTTTGGTAGCTGTGGAGAGTGACCGTAACTCAATCACTGGAGCCACATGAAAATTCAACCGGATCCAGCAGATGGCTATTACAACGTAAAAGAAACTGTAAAAACTTCAACTCCAAAGTCTTCCAACATGTTCAAAAACAAGCCAAACATTCAAGTGTTAATGTAATTGCTTGGGACAGTAAGAGGTCAGCTGAGAATAGTCATAAGTTGGGCTGAGAGGGAGAAAGGGGGCTATTAATGTGGGTGAAGTGATCTCAGAAATGAGGGCCTGGTAAAAATGTATCCTGGGGAAAGAAAGATAAAGATATGCCCCATAAATAAAGTATTGAGAAGAAATAAAATATAGGTGAATGTGACACTAGAATTACCCTAATGTAGGACAGCTGCATGATTGGTGTTCCCCAGATTGTCTAAGGAGTGAGCAAGAGAAACCTTGTGGAATTATGGTCAAGAGGTTACCTAGTAGACCCCATGTCAGTCTCTTCAAAGCAAAGATATGGGAGATACATAAGAGACACAATGTATATTTAAATGTCCTGTGTTGTCAATGATCTCACATTTAGTATGTGACTCTGTTTAAGTAACTGGAAATACAGGTAAACTGGTACTTGCTTTATTTAGTAGTTCACAACTCTTAGAGAGTGATAAAAGTTCAATCCTCTCTCGATTCGTTTATCATAATAGTGGAAATGTGTCCAAGTGCCTTGGCTTTATGACCCCTAGGCTCTATTCGAGTAGATTGAGATAACATGTCTCACATCCAACCGGAGCCTATATAACGTTGTAGGTCTAAACTTCATAAATAGCAATAAACAGTGTATTAGAGAGATACAATAAGCTAAACGCTCTGAACTTGTATTTAACTTCTACATGTTCAGGTATTTTACAGGCACTTATAGAGATTACCACTCAAATTTGAAAGAAACGGTCTTAACATGCACACATTCATATGTTTCCCATTCTTTATGGTAATAGAATGACCTATGCTTGTCTATCTGCTCTATTTGGCTGGATTGAGTGTAAACAGAGCCACATCACGCTGGAGCCACAAAAGTTTGGTCTATGCTTCAGGTAAATGAGAGAACATTGCAAACAAAAAACAGACTTTCAGCCTACAGAGCTCCTAAATAGGGAAATTTAGGAGCTCTGTATGTTGAAAGTCTTTTTGTGTTTGCAGTGTTCTCTGATTTACCTGAATCATAGACAAAGCTTTTGTGGCTCTGGCTTGATGTGGGTCTCTTTACACCCAATGCAGGATCATATCCAGGCCCCCTCACCTGAAGTGCCCATGGACATTGGCCATGTTGAGGAGACCCTGAGAGTTTCGCATCATAAAATGAAGCAATTATTTGGCTGCGTCATTTAAAGTGTTGCAATTACAGTTTTGCATCTTAAAGTGTCGCAAATTCTACATTTCGTGTTGTTCCGAGTGGCGCATTCACCATATTGTGTGTTAACATGTCACAGCATTAATGACGCCATTTGAGTGCATTAATGATGCAATTTGGGTGCAATATATGGACGTAATATGGGTGCAATAAGGACACATTAAGGACCCAATATGGGTGCAATATTGGTGCAATAAGGACACATTAAGGATGCAATATGGGTGCAATACTGACGCTATATGGGTGCATTAAGGACGCAATATGGGTGCAATAAAAATAAAACCCAAAACCAACCCAAAACCCACCGAAACATACCCAAAAAAGCAACCCAAAACACACCAAAACATACCCAGAAAACCAACCCAAAACCCACAAAACCCACCAAAATCAACCCAAAACCCACAAAACCCAATCCAAAACCCACGAAACATACCCAAAAAGCAAACCAAAACTCACCAAAACCCAACCCAAAACCAACCCAATCCAAACCCCACTGAAACATACCCAAAAATCAACCCAAAACCCAACAAAACATACCCAAAACCCAACAAAACATACCTAGAAAACCAACCAAAAACCAGCTCACAAACCCCAACCCAAAACCCCCAAAACCCACCGAAACATACCCAAAAAGCAACCCAAAACCCAACTTAAAACCAACCCAAAATCCACAAAAACCAACCCATAACCCACTAAAACATACCCAAAAACCAACCCAAAACTAACAATAATGCACCCATATTGCGTCCTTAATGCTGCACCCAAATTACGTCAGTATTTCACTCAAATTGCGTCCTTAATGCGTCCTTATTGCACCAATATTGCTTCAGTATTGCACCCATATTGCATCCTTAATGCACCCATATTGCGTCAGTATTGAGCCCAAATTGCGTCAGTATTGCACCCATTTTGCATCCTTAATGCACCCATATTACAGCCATATTGCGTCCTTACTGTGTCCTTATTGCACCAATATTGCAACCATATTGCACCCAAATTGCGTCAGTATTGCACCCATAAATGCGTCCTTAATGCATCCTTATTGCAACAATATTGTTCCCATTTTGCACCCATATTGCGTCAGTATTAAACCCAAATTGTGTCCTTAATGCACCCATATTACATCCATATATTGCACCCATATTGCGTCCTTAATGCTGCTTGTGTCAGTTTTGGACCCAGATTGCATCAGTATTGCACCCATATTGAATCCTTAATACGTCCTTATTGCACCAATATTGCAACCATATTGCACCCAAATTGCATCAGTATTGCACCCATATTGCGTCCTTAATGCGTCCTTATTGCTCCAATATTGTTCCCATATAAAGTCCATATATTGCACCCATATTGCATCCCTGATGCTGTACCCAAATTGCATCATTAATGCACCCATGTTGTGTCCTTAATGCTGCGACATGTTAACGCACAATATGGTGAATGCGCCATTCAGAACGACGTGAAATGTAAAATTTGCGACACTTTATGACGCATAACTTTAATTGCAACACTTTAAATGATGCGGCCGAATACATTCGTCATTTTATGAAGCAAAACTTTACATGCAACACTTCAATTGGATACCCCTGAGATGGGCCCAGATCAGAGACAGGCTCATCACGGACCACTTTAGCTGTGAGTATAACACAGGCATTCATACAATCCATGCAAGTCCTCAATCAGTCCTGTGAACTGGTGTCAACACACTAACCACATCGCACATTATGTTCTGTTTCACGCCACAGGATCATTTACACAGCACTGAACTGGCAGCGGTATGGTCCCAAAGATCATCCATACCATAGATGTGGCATATTGTTTGTGGGGATTCCAAAATCATCTTCCATTCCCTTCTCCACGATGACATTGATACTCAAGGATACCACGCACATCCCCAGGAGAACCAAGGTGCAACACATACCCCATGTTCAGCATCTTCCAGGTCTTGATTGACAGCAACTAACCTGATTTGCCATGATCATAGCCAGAGCAACCATGGTACCCTTGTAGCGAAAGAGTGTTATCCAATGAAATGCATTGGATAACACTCCGCAACATCAGGGGTTAAAGAGCCATTGGAATCAACATGGGACCTGTACTTTGGTAGAGCTGAGAAGAGGAACAGAGGGATAGATCTACAGTGATATTGTTACACAACATAGAGGTCATGAAATGTGGATCAGATCTCCAGGGACACCATGCTAACCTGTGAGTGTGCAGTGATATGTGCCCCTGACATGAATACACATATCAACAAATATGTCATAATAGTTCCATAAAACAAATAAAATTGGGCTGCCACTGTCACTCTCACAGTGGCAGCCCAAATTAATTTGTTTCATGGAGCTCTCAGAACATACTTGTTGATGTGTGCATTCATGTAAGGGGCACATATCCCTAGGGCTGGTTTACATTCCCTTAGTTCTCTACATAATGGGTTACAGATGAGTACACAACACGTTTCAAAGCAATGGTTTGTGTACTCACCTGTAACGAAAAAGACTGAGGGATTAGGAAGTTGAAGTTGTTGCATGATGATCAGTTCGAGGGTGCTGATCCAAATCCTGTCCTCTTGTCCCACAGGCATCCATAGCATGATACATCCTTGAACTGAAGACTTTCCATGTGACTGGACTGATGTCTTGACAACACTTCTGTGAAGCTCACCCCTTGGTGTTTCAAGCGTTTGTGTTGGTGATGCAGTGTTTGACTTGATGTTCACAGCAACCTGTACTGGAACATTCTCATACAGACCCAGAAAACACAAATTCATGTGTGTACTAATATCCAGGTATCAAACCTGTACAGTTAGAATGCTCATCTACAGAGTTGTCAAACCTTGTGGATAACACATGAGCAGGACAGGAGTGTTTCTAAAGTATTAATATTTAGTTTCAAAGTACATGTAGTTTGCTCATAGTAGTGTTTAATACATATAGGCAATATACCCAGAAAACATGTACATTCTAATGTACTTTAACACCTTAAGGACCATCGCTGTGCCAGGACCGTCACGGCAGTCCGGCACTTAAGGACCAGTGACGGTCCTGGCACGGCATGGAGTTCAGGGCTAGCGCAGCGGCTGCATGCCGCTCCAGAAGCCCTGAACCAGAAGCAAAAAAAAAAAAAAAAAAAGCCCCATGGTCCTCAAGTGCCAGTCACACGTGCAAGCGCCGGTCCTTAAGGGGTTAAGACACAATAAAGAAGAACCATCACTTTTCAATCTGTGTCTGTATGAAGAAATGTTGGATTACACATGTGTCAATGAGCAACCACACTCAAGGTATCCCCCATACATGGGAAGGCATGACCCACATCACAGCAGTCCACTACGTGTTTGGCAGTAAGTGGACTGTGTGATGTATTCATGCAAACAGATGATTGCAGTAATACACTAATGTGTGTTGGGAGTGATAAAAAGGTGATACAGGGGACATACTTCCACAGTGATTTCATGTCCACGGTTTCTGTGTTGCTCAATATAATCAATGTTCTGAGATTGCTTTACTTTGATATATCTCAGTACATGGGCTACATCAACAAACAACCAGATTAAGTGGACAAGTGTTATCACTGGTGAATTCTGTTACAACCTTAAAAAAAACAACAACTCAACTTACTGGAAAACCCAGTGTCCCCCCCCAGGATTTCACTGCTTGTGCTACACTTTGAAATCCTAGCATGAATATTGGGTTCCCCAGTAAGTCAGTTTCACAATAAGTGTGTGATCAAAGACTATTTAGCTGCATGTTTCATCTGTCCTGCTTGTTAGTTCTCTGCTAAGTCAAATAGCTGTTTGTTTGGTTAACCCCTTAAATACAACAATTGATGCAGATGAATGTTCAGTGTTGCACCATTTGTTGTGTTAAGGGGAATGTTTTGTTCAAATTCAGCCCACAACCTTGCCATATAACACTGAATTTGTACAACGGTGTGTGTGTGTGTGTGTGTGTGTGTGTGTGAACCCATTTTTTAACATCCCACAAACATGTTACCTAGGCAGAAGGTGTGATCAATGCATTGCTTGACAATGCATTGGAGACAACTCTGCCACCCAAGCAATCACCAAACACAAAGCATATCAGACAGGATTCAGAAGCACAATGTTTTGTTTATTGAGGGTGAACATCACAAGTTGGGCAGTTTATTTATTTTTCTTGGGGGGGACCTTAGACTGGATGCCAGAGGTGGTGTAACAGTTTTTCAGACACTCAGACAGAGGATTAAGATAAAACACAGTTTTATTAGAAAAAAACAATAACAAGATTGCCCTCTACAGGCAGTACTGTGAATAGCAGAATATAGGTTACATAGGCCTTCTCAAGACCAGGATACAGAACAGGGATAATATATATTTTAGTACAGTCATAGAATGGACAAACAGCGACTGGCAATGAATGGTTAAGAACCAAGGCTATCAGTCTCAAATGTGGTGTAGGCACGCCCTAGGTGAACAAGGCAGCAATAGGTGCTAGATCACATAACACCTTAAGTCTATAAATTTGTAGAGCTGCTGAAATAGACTGAAGCTGCAGGGTAGTTGTTTGATAGCCCCCACGGGCGTATAACGGAGACCAACAGTATTGGGATCGCTTGAGCCAATAGCCCCCACGGGTGTAACGGACCAACAGTATTGGGATCGCTTGAGCCAATAGCCCCCACGGGCATAAGGGACCAACAGTATCGGGATTGCTTGAGCCAATAGCCCCCACGGGCGTAACGGAGACCAGCAGTATTGGGATTGCTTGAGCCAATAGCCCCCACGGGCGTAACGGAGACCAACAGTATCATGATAGGTTGAGTCAATAGCCCCCACGGGCGTATACCGGAGACCAACAGTATTGGAATCGCTTGAGCCAATAGCCCCCACGGGCCTAAAGGAGACATCGGTTCCTGCACTGCTTGAGCCAATAGCACCTCCCACGGGCGCATTAATGGAGAACTACTGCTCTGCAGATAATGATTGAGCCGCCGACAACAGAGGCCCACAACGCGGCCGGCTCAGCAGAAGCAGTGTATAAGTGAACAGCTCAGCAAGGGTTAAACAGTGGCAGCGAGGTAGAAGGAAGCACACAAGTGATCGGAGGCTCGTAGAGTAGCGATACAGCACAGCAAGTGCCAATGAGACTCAGCTATACTCGATACAATGCACAGAGAACGGAAGGCTCAGCTCAGGAGACGCGGCTCAGCAGGAGTTAATACAGCAATCTCGAAAGGCTCAGACCCACACGCTGCAGCGATCAGAATGTCGCCGAGGTGACAACAGGAGCTGTAGACTGGAGCAGTAGAAATCCGGAATAGGTTCAGAAGCAGGAAGTCAGCCAGGCCGGGTCAGATCATGGGACAGGAACACAGGAGCATAGTCAGTACAGGCCAAATCGGTACACAGGAGATCAGGAACACTGGAACACAGCAACAGCAGCACTGGCTCTGGAACACCACGAAAGGGCACCTGACAGGTGCCAGTGGCCAGAATAAAAAGGTTACATGGGGCGGGCCAACACAGCTCAACCAATAAGGGAGGAGCACAAGTGAGAGTGACAGCGAGATCACAGGAACCGTGATAATACCCCCCTCTCAAAGACCCCCTCTCCCTGCTGGAGGTCTGGGTTTCTGAGGGTATTTGGAGTGGAAGTTGCGCAACAGTCTGGGTGCATGAAGGTCTTTCTGATCCACCCAGGAGCGTTCCTCAGGGCCATAGCCCTTCCAATGGACCAAATATTGCAACCTCCCTCTAAATCTCCTAGAATAAATGATACTCTGGACTTTGTATTCCTCCTGGCCTTGAACGTCCACCGGCCCAGGAATCACTGGCGTGGTAGTGTAGCGGTTGCAGACCAAGGGTTTCAACAGAGATACATGGAACACATTATGTATATGCATAGAGGCTGGGAGTTCCAATGCGTACGAGACGGGATTCACCTTGCGGATGACTTTAAATGGCCCAATGAACCGGGGTGCCAGTTTGTTGGAGGGTACCTGTAATTTGAGATTTCTGGAGGAGAGCCATACCCTATCCCCAACCTGGAAGGAGACCGCTGGCAGCCGTCTACAATTGGCATGCTTCTGGTAGCGCTGAAATGACTGACTAAGGGTCCTCTGAACCTGTGCCCAAGTGGAGCGAAGCTGCTCAATATGCTCATCCAGAGCTGGGATTTATTGTGCCTGGAATGAGTCCGGGATTAGGCATGGCTGGAACCCATAATTAATGAGAAACGGGGAGCTCCCGGACGATGAATTGACTGCACAATTCCTGGCAAACTCCGCCCACGGCAACAGGTCGGCCCAATTGTCATGATGATCGGTTACAAAGTGTAACGGTTTGTTTTGACACTCAGACCAGTAGGTAAAATAAAACAATCTTTTATTGAAAGAAAATACAAATGATCGCCCTCTACAGTTGACAGCAACAATTGCAAGTGAATACACAGTACACGTAGATTCACTACAATGGATAGATGGCACACAACATAGGTACAGAAAATAGGGAACTGGCCCCTAAAGGGTAAATGAGAACAATTTGTCAGTCTCAGCTGTGGAGTTTGGCACGCCCGTGTGGTGTAGTGATAAACTTAGCAAATGTGCACAGCGCAGAGTTCATGCAATGATGGGTAGTAGATGTTCAGTGACCAACGTGAGCTATAGCAGAACAGTGTCCCAAAATAGCCCCCGTGGGCGTTCACCAGGAGACCACTGAGACTGCAAGTGCAAGAGTATGTAGCCCCCACGGGCGTGATCGAGACTAGCCTGAGATGCAAAGCTGGCGTTTTAGCCCCCACGGGCGTATAACCGGAGACCAACGTGAGCACAACACGAGCCAATAGCCCCCACGGGCGTTCACCTTCGGATCTTGCAAGAGCTTGGAGCCTAACCTTGCTACCAATAGCCACACCGGATACCTCCGGTAATAACCGTGAGACCGAGAGCCAAAGACGCCCAACCGGACCAACAGGATAGACTACTCTGCAAACGTAACTGGAAGTCGCCGTCCAAGTAGCGGCCAACTCAGCAGCAGTAGACTTACAAGGTAACGGCTCTGTAATCAGAAAGGAGGTCCGGCAAGAGAGAAGCGGCACTGCAAGGGTTAAAAGGTACGTTTGAATCTCCCAGGCTCTGTATGGTAACTTAGCTCTGCAGCGTATAGAGGCTCGGTACAAGGAGCACAGCTTATGCAAGTCAGCAAGGAACTCTGCACTGATGGATGGATTACACAGGAGTGTAATGGTCACACTAGGTCGGCACAGCAACGCAGGATTCAGAATGTCGCGGCGGCGACAACAGGCCAAACAGGTCGCTGGAACAGGCCGCGGTGATCTCGAAGCAGGAAGTCAGCAGCCGGGTCGTAGCACGTAGAAGTCTCTCAGACAAGCCGGGTCGTAGGCACGTAGAGGATTCTCAGACAAGCCAGATCATACACGATCAGGAACACTGGAGCGTAGTCAGGACAGGCCAAAGTCGGTACACAGGAATCTGGATACAAGAACACAGCAACAGCAAGTCTGGCTCAGAAACACCACGAAAGGGCATCTGACAGATGTAAGAGTCAGGTATAAAAAGGTCACCAAGGGGCGGGCCAAACCAACTGAACAAATCACAGTCTGCCACAGATGAGAGTGACAGGATAATCACAGGCACTGTGATACAAAGCAGCGCAAGAACTGTTCCAGTCCTTGATTGGCACGCTCAGTGGCCCCATTGGTCTGGGGATGATAGGCGGAAGAAAAGGACAACTGGATGCCCATCTGCCCACAAAATGCCCTCCAAAATCTGGATACAAACTGGCTCCCACGATCAGACACCGCCACTCTAGGCACCCCGTGCAAACGAAACACTTCCTTGGCAAATACCAAAGCCAACTCCTGAGCCGATGGAAGACCAGGGAGGGGCACGAAAAGAGCCATTTTAGAGAACCTATCGACCACCATAAGGATAAACGTGTACCCCCTCGACACTGGCAATTCTCCCAGAAAATCAATGGATATATGGGACCATGGATGGTCGCCATTAGGCACAGGTTGGAGTAACCCTACAGGAAGATGCCTGGGTGTCTTGGCACGAGCACAGGTGGCACAGGCTGCAGTAAAGGTGGAGCAATCAGCCCTAAGGGAGGGCCACCAAAATAATAGATAGAGATAGAGACCAAAATAACTGGTCCCTCCCGATGTGCCCAGCAGCCTTAGAAGAGTGGTAAGTTTCCAATAGGCGGATACAGAATGGCTCATCGACAAAACACTTGCCCACTGGGGTCTCTGGAGGAGCCCTAGCCTGAGAGGCCAAAATTTCTTCCCCCAGTGGCGAAGTGATGCTAGTACAGATAGTGGCCAAAATACGATCTGGCTGAATAATAGGTACTGGTTCTTCCTCCCTCTCAATGTCTGATGCAAACTGTCTGAACAGGGTGTCTGCCCTGACATTCTTGGAACCCGGAAGATAGGACACCATGAAATTGAACCGGGACAAAAAGAGCGCCCACCTAGCCTGTCGTGAGGAGAGTCTTTTAGCTTCAGAGAGCTACGTTAAATTCTTGTGGTCAGTTAGGATTAATACTGGTGTCTTGGTACCTTCCAAAAGATGACGCCACTCTTTAAGTGCCAGAATGATAGCTAAGAGCTCCCTGTCACCAATCTCATAATGGCTTTGGGCGCTGGACAGTTTTTTCGAAAAGAACCCACAGGGTCTCAAGGTACCAGCTCCCACAGGGCGTTGGGAGATCATAAATCCGACCTTACTTCAGTCGTTAGGAAATGCCTGAGGCGTGAGCTCCAGGAATATCTCCAATTGGTTGATAAAGCCTCTGCATTGGGTAGGCTCGCCATCATATCTTAACGGTAACGGTGCCGCCGCCGTTAGCCCTCTGGTGTGTGTAGTAGGAACTACAGACAGATTATCCGGTGTCGAGACTGGGGTGACCACCGGATTCTGGTTAGGTTTGTCTAGGTGTACCGTACGCTCAAGTAAGGTTTGTAAGGCCAGTGCCAACTGGTCTAGGCGCTGCTCGTGCACATCCATTCTCCAATGGATGTTCTGTGTGCTAGTTTCACCCTTGCTGTCTGAGGTAATGGCCTTTTCATACTGTAATGGTTTTTCAGACACTCAGACAGAGGATTAAGATAAAACACAGTTTTATTAGAAAAAAAAAACCAATAACAAGATTGCCCTCTACAGGCAGTACTGTGAATAGCAGAATATAGGCTACATAGGCCTTCTCAAGACCAGGATACAGAACATGGATAATATATATTTTAGTACAGTCACAGAATGGACAAACAGCGACTGGCAATGAATGGTTAAGTACCAAGGCTATCAGTCTCAAATGTGGTGTAGTTACGCCCTAGGTGAACAAGGCAGCAATAGGTGCTAGATCACACAACACCTTAAGTCCATAAATTTGTAGAGCTGCTGAAATAGACTGAAGCTGCAGGGTAGTTGTTTGATAGCCCCACGGGCATATAACGGAGACCAACAGTATTGGGATCGCTTGAGCCAATAGCCCCCACGGGCGTAACGGACCAACAGTATTGGGATCGCTTGAGCCAATAGCCCCCATGGGCGTAACGGACCAACAGTATCGGGATTGCTTGAGCCAATAGCCCCCACGGGTGTAACAGAGACCAACAGTATTGAAATTGCTTGAGCCAATAGCCCCCACGGGTGTAAAGGAGACCAACAGTATCGTGATAGCTTGAGTCAATAGCCCCCACGGGCGTATACCGGAGACCAACAGTGTTGGAATCGTTTGAGCCAATAGCCCCCATGGGCATAACGGAGACCACCGGTTCCTGCATTGCTTGAGCCAATAGCACCTCCCACGGGCACGTTAACGGAGAACTACTGCTCTGCAGATAATGATTGAGCCGCCGACAACAGAGGCCCACAACGCGGCTGGCTCAGCAGAAGCAGTGTATAAGGGAATGGCTCAGCAAGGGTTAAACAGTGGCAGCGAGGTAGAAGGAAGCACACAAGTGATCGGAGGCTCGTAGAGTAGCGATACAGCACAGCAAGTGCCAATGAGACTCAGCTATACTCGATACAATGCACAGAGAACGGAAGGCTCTGCTCAGGAGACGCGGCTCAGCAGGAGTTAATTCAGCAATCTCGAAAGGCTCAGACCCACATGCTGCAGCCGAGGCGACAACAGGAGCTGTAGACTGGAGCAGTAGAAATCCGGAGCAGGTTCAGGAGCAGGAAGTCAGCCAGGCCGGGTCAGATCACGGAGGAGATTCGCAGACAAGCCAGATCAGCAACGAGCAGGAACGTCAGCCAGGCCGGGTCGGATCACGGGACAGGAACACAGGAGCGTAGTCAGTACAGGCCAAATCGGTACACAGGAGATCAGGAACACTGGAACACAGCAACAGCAGCACTGGCTCTGGAACACCACGAAAGGGCACCTGACAGGTGCCAATGGCCAGAATAAAAAGGTCACCAGGGGCGGGCCAACACAGCTCAACCAATAAGGGAGCAGCACACGTGAGAGTGACAGCGAGATCACGGGAACCGTGATAGGTGGATGCCCAGGCTGATTGCCTGATTACCCTTTCACCCCTAGGTGTGGCTTCAGGGGTCACACTGGAGGGAGTGGTGAGTGCAGTGGACCCCTCTGTGTACCGCAGCTCTCTCTCAACATGCAGGTTCTCCCTGCAGTTGTGGTATCTCAACTCCACCAGTACCTGCCCCAGCATGCCCATCATCCCTGTGTGGTGCTGATGGAGTTGTGTGTTCAGTCTTGTGTGCTCCAACTCCAGGGCAAGTATCCTTGCCTCAATTCTTGAGGTGTTCCTCCTGGATTCCCTTCTCCTTGTTACATTGTCGTTGATACTGTGGCATGCCCGGAGTAGCCTCCTCTGTAGCACCATGCGCTCCACCTCCATCCCCATCATCTCTTTTTCACTGCTTCATGAATGTCCCCTGTGTAGCATGCAATCATTACCCTTTCGACTCGTTTTCTTATTAGTGGTTAACCCTTTGAGTACCAGATGAGGTTGCCAATGCATTGTTGAGCGATGCATTGATAATCCCTCTAGCACTCAAGGGGTTATGTTCTGGTTTCCCTGTGGGTACATGGGTGACATACTGTAGGAGCATTTCTGATGTTTAGCATACAATACTTTTATGAGCATTCTTTGTGTGTATTGTGTGTGAACAGCACAGCAACATGAGGGTTAACCAGGGAGTTGGATAAGTTTGGGCCAGTGTGAACCTGGATGTTTGTCCTTGTCTTGTGTCCTGTTTTAACCCTCATGGTGCTGTGTTGGTGCAGTTGTGTGGATGAATGATGGACATAGTGCACTTCTCTTCAAACTCCAGACTCCAAAAAACTCCTTCTGCCTCCAATGTCAGCTCCTCTCTCCCTCGCTCTAATTGCTATCCTCCGCTCCTGGGTCCTGTGATCTAGCTCACCAAAACTCGAAACACAGACAGGGTGTGACCGTTATTTTTGGGTATATATAGGTGTATAGGTGTAGTTTACATTTCCACTATTATGGTAAACTAATCGAGAGAGGACAGAAGTAAAGCAAGTTCCAGTGTACCTGTATTTTCAGCTACTTAAATAGAGTCTCATACTAACGGTGAGATCGTTGACAATGCAGGACATAAAAGATATACATTATGTCTGACCGTAAGATACTTTGCATGTTGTGCACATATATTAGCGATCGAAGGAATAGCTATACCAATTTAATACACCAGTAATTGTTACTTAATGGTTTCATTAGCTCCGGTTGGATGTGTAGCATCTCCTTTATACCCGAATAGGGCCCATGAGGACAATATTAGCACCTTTATCGATAACCTAAATTAAGGCCAATTACCTATCACAATTGTACTTTGTGAATGGGAACCCTCTTCAATTATATCTGGGTCGTAAAGGGATATTTGTTTTACCATAATGAGCAATAAGGAATTCCTTGCATTCGAGACTAACTAAATATTCATACTGACTCTCGTAATCATAGCTCTCAATACATGACCGCTAGTACTGGCAGCTCAAGAAATGGATGAGCTAGGAATGGTATTTTGTTCTAGCAGACAATCACCATCCCTCTAGGATACTTACTACAAGGTAGATTCTTCTTACAGTAAAACTCCAGTATAATATAGGCACACAGCTGTATATAACCTCTATAGTGGCATACTACGCCAGCCAGAATAATCATGCGCACATTTTTTCAGAAACTAAATAATACGCTTTGTAGGACATGACAATTAATGGACGGCCTCATAGTCACATGATAGTGACTGTTTTTGATTTACTAAAGTGTTTATTTTAGGGTGTCTTTAGTTGTTACTTATCATTAGTGGTATAGAATTATAAAGTATTGAACTGGTCTTGTTCTCTATGGGCTTCATACCTGATCCTTTTCTATCCTCTTCTTCTTTCTTGTGATATATTTAGATATAAAGACCTGCAATACACTAGCAATTATCTCATATTTACTATGGAAAAGGCAGCAATGGATGTACCCTAAAAGAGTATATATAAGACTAGGTTGTTAGCTTCAGAAACATATAAAGATGTTTTACCTGTGTGAGCACAAGTATTTACATTCATTTTTTAGATGTTTGTGTTCTTTAATTATTTCATTTTCCTTTTAAAATAGTTAGACTCTTTGTCATGGTTTTGTTGTTGTTGTAGTAAAACAGGGATAATGATTAACTATTATGAGCTACCTGTTGCAATGACTAGTTTAGTTCACACAAAATATAGTTCTCCTGAAAACATGGTAGCGTTATTCCATTCTAGGCTCTGTTCATTGCACCTCCTGTATTAGTGTAATAGTTTTGCTGCAAAAATCCAGGAGATTATTCTTAAACCTGATCTAGAAGACAGTGTAAAGATTTACATAAATATTCAATTTGTTCACTAATTTTTATACTTAGAATTTTTATAGAATTCTATTATTAATTGAAAACAAGCAAAAATAAAGGCAAAAATATATACAGAAAATGTATACTGAGGTCGCTTTCGATACTGCAGTGTTGCCACACTTACTTAAAATGAAACTTAAATGAAACATAAATCTGTTTACAGTAATATGTTCCAGGGTGAATGTGTGTTTGTGCATGCATGCCTGTGTATAGAGTCACACACATGCAGATGTGCAAACATTTGTTTTCCTCTATAGAAAATGGTTGAAGCATTTGATCACTGGCCATACCTAATTGAATGTATAACATTTTAGTATGCATGGTATTTTGGTAAGACTCTGAAACCTGTTTTAAGTGGACTTCTCATAAAATGTTTAGCTTCTTTCAGATAAATTAATTTTGCTTATCCATTGTACTACCCATCTGCATGTAAAATACATATTTTTTTGAAAAATTAACTTTTATATACAGAAAGCATAATGTGACACTTTATGATAATTCCCTGTACAGTATATTTACTAAGTCTATTTGAGGCCAAACAAAATCACTTGATGTGTTATAGCACCTCACTGATGAGGTCCAACAAGGCCAAAACGTATGTTTGGGGTTAGCTGGTGTTCTCGTGCAGAGGGGACTTGCCCATCATTTTGCAACTGGACTGCCATTTTGGTTGGTACTAGTCTAATATGTACATGGAAATTTACATAGTAACATAATAAATTAGGTTGAAAAAAAGACAGACGTCCATTCAGGGCTGGATTTACATCTCAGGAGCCTGTAGGCACAGAAATTTGAAGCCCCCCCCCCCCCGTGGGCCATCTGCACTGCATACCTCCACAATGCTCCTAATCTCCACATTACCCCACCTATCATCTCCATATTGCCCTCACATTGCCCCCATCATCGCCACATTGCCCTCACATTTGCCCCCCATCAGCTCCATATTGCCCTCACAATGCCCCCATCAGCTCCATATTGCCCCCATCAGCTCCACATTGCTCTCACAATGCCCCCATCAGCTCCACATTGCCCCCCACCCCATCAGCTCCAACTTGCCCTCACCATCTCCACATTGCCCTCCATCAGCTCCAACTTGCCCCACATTGGCTCCAACTTGCCCCCCATTGGCTCCAACTTGCCCCCCATTAGCTCCACATTGCCTTCTATCGGCTCCAACTTGCCCCCATTAGCTCAACATTGCCCTTACATTGCCGCCCACCCCATCAGCTCCAACTTGCCCCCACCATCTCCACATTGCCCTCTATCAGCGCCAACTTGCCCCCCATTGGCTCCAACTTGCCCCCATTAGCTCCACATTGCCCTCTATCGGCTCAAACTTGCCCCCCATTAGCTCAACATTGCCCTCACATTGCCCCCCACCCCATCAGCTCCAACTTGCCCCCACCATCTCCACATTGCCCTCCATCAGTTTCAACTTGCCCCCCACTGGCTCTACATTACCCTCTATCGGCTCCAACTTGCCTCCCATTAGCTCCACATTGCCCTCACATTGCCTCCCCCCATTGTCCGTTTCCTACCTCCGTGGTAGGAGATCTGTATGTGCCTCCTTTGGCACAGTCTTGCACCTGATGGAGCTCCCGCGCTGTCTCCTATTCAGGAATGCAGAGCACTGGGAGATGATGTCATCTCCCTGCGCTCTGCATTCCTAAAGAGGCGACGAGGGAGCTCCATCAGGTAGAAGACTGGGGGGGCGGACAATGTGACTGGGTGCCGCCGGCGCAGCCAGCGAGGTGGCTAGTTTTTTTTTTTTTTTTTAAAGAATATTTAAAAAAAAAAAAAAAAATCCAAATGGCAGGCACCCCTCGTTGGCGTGCACCTGTAGGCAGGTGCCTACTTTGCCTAATGGCAAATCATGCCCTGAGTCCATCATAACAATTATATAGCTTTCATGCTGTCAAATATGTTAGTCTTTATCAGACCTTCCTGTTTTGCCTACTAATATACAATATAACCCTGTATGTTCTCTTTTGAAAGAAATTTACTAATCTTCTCTTAAATGTATCCATTGTAATACCATAATCACATCTATGGGAAAGGAATTCCATAATTTAATAGACCTTACTGTAAAGAAAACCCTTTCTCTGCTGGTCGAAATGTCCTTTCCTGTTATCTCAAGGGGTGTTCCCTGGTTATTTGATCAGGTCTTGGAATGAAAAGCTCACCAGAGAGATCCTTGAATTGACCTCTCATATACTTGTACAGTGTGAGAAGATCTCCTCTTAGTGGCCTTTTCGCTAGATAAACCAATTTTGTCTAGTCGTTCCTCATATGTCAATTCCTCCATTCCTCTAATTAATTGTGTTGCTCTTTGCCGTACTCCCTCCGGTTCTAGAATATACTTTTTCAGAACTGGTGCCCAAAACTGCACAGCATATTTGAGGTAAGGTCCTACCAATGCATTGCACAATGGCAAAATGATGTTATCAAATCAATCAATTTCTCCTCTCTAATGGCAATAGAGAGCTAAAATGTGATGTTTCTGAGCGATGACTTGCTAAAGAAAAGGCGATTGTGCTGATTGTTCATCCTCAGAAGCCTCTCACATTTTGTTTGCATACTTTGAATACTCTTAGGAGGTCTCCCTGAGAGTGAAGGGTAAACCAGACGTGGACCCCTTGCTCTCAGTGCCTAGGGAATCCAGCTGTACCTCACTAACTAGTCCCAACAAGGCCAAAACTTAATATGTATGTGGAAATTTCTCCTCTGCAATGGCACTAGAAAGCTAAAATGTGATGCCATTGTGCTGCTTGTTAGAAGCCTCTCACATATTGTAGGAATATGTGTTATAGGTACAGCCCAAGTCCTAGTATGCCTCAGATAAGAACAATAAGTGAACTCACTGTAAGAAATTCTAGGGGTGATGGGGGTTAGAAAGCTTCGTAATGAATAATATGTGTGAGAGTGGATCAGTCGTACAGCGATAAGGATAATAACTTTATGAAGTACAAATAAAAGAGCAACACGTTCTGAAACAGTTAACAAATATACAGATATAAATAATTATGTGTATAATCAAATAACATGTTTCTGTGATGTAGAAATGCCTTCCAAGAGTGATCCTATCCATTGATGTACCTTAAGACAAGGGGCTTTCCGGTGAGCAGAATGTATAAACTCTATTTACATGCTGTGTATTAAAGAGAACATTTGGTGAGCGCTCATTTAATTACCACGATCCATTACTGAACATCACAGAGTACTGTTTAGCTGCTCTGCCAAATTAAATACTTTTCTCCCCCTTCTTTTAAGTCGCCTGCTTTCCTTTTTTAATATAGTTCACAAGTTTTTTTTTTTAATCTAACTGCTATACACTCTTACCCATGTGCTTGAGATATTTTAAACCATTGAACTTTAAGCAACTAGTTTATTTGGTTTTTGAGTAAATTCTATCCTTTTAAAGGAATAGTAATACTTGAAAATAATTTAATTTTATATTGTATCTCTTAAAAAAACATTAAAAATGATACAAGTCTTATCTCCCAAACCTTTATGGTTTGGGAAATATTCACAAGCAAAGTGTCCCCCTGAGTGACGTCACCGTTCTAGCTCCCAGATTTGGAATCCGGTCCCAGGACCGGCTGCGGCTCTCCAGAAGTGCCGAGATCACGATCTTTAAAAATAATTTCTTCATTGGAATGGTCTACAAAATGTGCTTGCAAGCCAGGAACACTCTGTACACAGTTCCAATTAAGTAGTTCTTTTTAAAGAGTGTGAACTTGGCACTGCTAAAGAGCTGCCGGTTGATCTGTGGACCAGATTCAAAATCTGTCCTCTAGATGGCAGACTTGGCTGAAACAGCCAGGAAAAGGGAACTTAACTTTATTTTACTTGTGAATATCTCCCAAACCATAAAGGTTTGGGAGATAAGACTTATATCATTTTTAATTTTTTTTAAGGTCTACAATATAAAATAAAATTATTTTCAAGTATTACTATCCCTTTAAAGACTTGTACAGCCTATGTTTTAGTTTTGCATTCTGAATCTACTCTTTAATGTAATCAATAGTGACTTTGACATTGTTGTAAAAAGCAAAATCTCCATGTTTACAGAGGGCACTAAATTCAAGACATGAATAAGCTGATCCAGATTATTATCTATTGATACTTCTGGTTTTATGATGAATATTTTCCCTTAAACTTTATACATTGTAAAGATTTATGGTAAACCTAAAAGTGAACTGCTTTTCAATGTTGCAGCATTTAATGATCCAAACATAGGTTTAATTGCAATTAGTAACATTATCAAGGCTGTTATCAACAAATTTCTCTTAGCTAATACAATGATAACACATATCAGCTGTAATGTAATCTAGGCCCTGGTTTGAACCTAGGATACAGTATATTGTAAGGGGCTATGAACAATCTATGCTTCTATATAGGACTGCTAATACTACTTAAGTGCCTCTGCTTATTTACAGATGCATTAGTACAAGTTCAATGCAAACCACCCATTACTATACACTATTTCTGGCATAAGGAAAGTAAAGAATTTGTACTGATTTCCTCTGCATTCATTTAGTACATAAGAATGGTTCATAAGAAAGAAGAATGGTTCTCCCAAAAAGGCCATAAACTCCATTACACAACACCTTATTGTAAAGGAAACAAAGGTGAAACTTAACCCCTTAAGAACCAAGGGTATGTGTAATGCATTGATTGATTGAGTTAAACTTATAACTACCTTTACACAAGTTATAGGCAGGTGCAACAAATAAAAATAGTTAATTGTGTATTTTAAAGTGGCAAATAGGATTTGTATATTCCCTTTAATTATGCCGCTTATTTGGCTGGGGAAGCAGTTATAACTGGCATGTCACACTAACTAGCATCTAAAAGGTTAAACCTTTGAACCTTTTGTCGCTCTAAAAAATGATCCCTTTAACCTGCTACAAATGATAGGTCAAAACAGTGATTCTTGGATTCAGTCCAGGGGACCTGCCAACAGGTCAGATTTTAACCTTTCTGGAACAGAAGGTTATGCAATGCTTACCTCTCTTGAACTCAAAGGGTTAAGAAAGGATTTGACTAATAAAACATAGGCAGTACAATTAACTACCTGTCAACACACAGGGATGTACTGTAAACTTGGCCTGTTAGTGGGTCCATGTCTCTAAATCTTACTACATCAGACAATGGGGAAAACACTACTTTTGAGTCTATAGCAAAGTTTTCCTGAAGGTGGTGCTGGTCACCTTCTAATATTCTGCATGGTGACCTACACAATCAATGAGAGAAAATAAATGTGTTACATTTTGAAAACACTGAAGTCATTTTGGAGCAAACCAACTGCACCACAGGGGACAGATGAAACTTCTCATATTTCTCAATGATTTCAATGGGGCTTTTAACCCCTTGAATGAATGAGAGGCATCAAAACATATCCTTTCTTAAATCAATGGGAATTTTTATTTGAACTGAATAGGCAGTTGTTTTGCTCTAGTTTGCTCCAATTTGCCTTCATACATATTTTCAGGCTGTGAGTTCTATGATATGGACTAATTACTGAGCTAATGACTAATCTTTAATTTTCCTATAATTGATTGTTAAAGTCATATGTAATTAAATAATTAGTTTATATATTATTTCTGTTTTTGCCTCATTCTAAATAAAGTAAAGACAAATATAAAACCTGTGAACAGCTTCTTAAGTAGAACATTAAGCAAACTACACCTTTTGGTTTAAGCCAGTTTTTTCTGGCCATGTGAAAAATGACTGTTCCTGTGTTCAAGGCAGGGAGCGGTATATAAAGGCAGGGAGGGAATGTGCTGGTAGCAGTAGAGGAGAGATCAATATTTCGAAATGAACTTGTCAATCATTCATTCCTTCATGTGTGGTTGCTGGTACCAGCGCATTCTCATTTCACTTCAGCCGGGGGGGTTGACTTGATGCTTGTAGATACAGATGCAGATATTTGTTACACGACACATGGGGGGGTTGTTTTGGTTAAGATACTTCTCAGACTGCAAGTGTCATGGGTCTGCAAAATTTGAACTTACCTTAGGTATCTGTGCTCAAGATAAAGGCCTGATATAGATGTTTAATTAGTTGTTGAGTTTGGTCCTATGATAACCTGTGCTTATGGGTTCAAGCAACCGTTACAGTACAGTTGTTGACAGTTTTTTAAACAGAAGAAAGCAGAGTGAATGAATGTATTTAACCCATAAAGGACCACAGGGGCATGCATCACAAAGTTATTTTGCACGTCTTGCACCAGGCACAGGTAGCTGACCTTTCCTGCTCTCACCAGTACTACCCTTTTGTCCCTCCCTTCTCATTCCCTTTTCTCCCTTCCTTTCCATTCCCTTTTCTCCCTCCCTTCCCATTAAATTCCCCAAGATCCCTTGGGGTGATTTAGGGGGGCTGGACTGCATTAGTTTAGCACTGCTAGTCACTTCTTCCTCCTCCTCCTCCTCCTTAGACTCAGTGGACACATAATAAGGGCTCTTCCAGTTCCTCCTACGGATGCTCATAGTGATAGCAGTCACGATGAGCCTTTCCTGCCTCAATTTTGACAAAATATAACAGCAGAAAAGCACAGCACGTATATCTCGCTCTGTTGCTGTTTCTATTGTGTCTGCTTTCTGCAAATATGTCATGTTTTTATAGTGGAAATGCAAAAACAATGTAAATCAAGGGCAGAAACTTTCTAACCATTGAAAAAATGGCGAAAGATTTTGGCCAATGGGCGAAATATGCAAACATTTTAAGTGCTAGTTTTAAAGCAGATTTTCCCACGAAAAAGCAGATAACAACGTGGTTTTCGCAAAATTTCTTGTGGGAACACAGCAACAACTTTCTCCCATACCTACCGCCTACGTACTGTGGCTCCAAGGGGGTTTTTAGTACGTAGGAGCTCACCAGACATAGTACATAGAACAGGTGAATAGTACCTAAACTGTGCTCAGACTATATCCATCTGTTCTTAGTACATGTCTGTCACTGATTATTTGTTCTGTTTATTTTGTTCCATAAGAACCAGCAATTATGTCAGATTTTTATGTAACGTTATTTATGTGTTTGTTTTTTATTATTATTGTAACCTTTATCCCAGACAGGTGTCCAACAGATTAATCCACATTGCTCCCTGCTTGAGCCCTAGTGGGACCTGTCTGTACTTATTTAGGAAATGTTTACTACCTGTTGTGTCCCAAGGACTGCAGTGGAGAATCACTGGCTTATAAATTGAAAATAGTGTACATAAAGGAGAAGATCGTTTTAGAACAAAAATAACAGTGAAGAACTGTTGTTATGATCTCAATGGCTCCACACCTGCTTAATGTCTGTGTTAAAGGAAAAGTAACACCACCTAACTGTGGGCAGAATATACTGATAGTACCTATGAATTTTTCCCTTGTATTTTCCAGTCAGTCCTGGATCTCATGTCCATGTAGGCAGACATGACAGTTTCCAAAATCACCCCAAGGGATCTTGGGGAATTTAATGGGAAGGGAGGGAGAAAAGAGAATGGGAAGGAAGGAAAAAAGGGAATGAGAAGGGAGAGACAAAAGGGTAGTACTAGTGAGAGCAGGAAAGGTCAGCTACCTGTGCCTGCTGCCAGACGTGCTGCTGCCAGTGCCATCATTGCTGTACCTGCAGCCACTAGTGTTGTACCTGCTTCTAGATGTGCTGCCCCTGCTGCCACCAGCGCTGTACCTGCTGCAAGTGCTGAACCTGCTGCCACCAATACTTTGCCTGCTGCTAGTGTTTCTTGTAGTACTCAGGGGGAAGGAGAAAATTATACCAAGTGTGACAGCAAAGGACCCTAAATCACACTTGCCATTCCCAAGCAGTCCTACCAGTGCTAGTACTACTGCAGCCTGTTAGCATTAGGAGTTAAGGAGAGGGTAATCAACAATACCCTCATATTACTAGTGACTGTGAGACTGAGGAGGAAGAAGAACATTTGAGAGCGTCCAACTCCAGACTAGTGTTCAAGGGAGTCCCACACCATTCCCCTTTCTCTGGGAGTCCTCCTCACCTTCCCTTCACTACAATGTTCAGGTGGAACATGATCCTGAAGAGGCCAAAACTGGTGTTGGGGGAGGAGGGCAGGCTCACAATTAATATCACCACCACCAGCAAGAGCACAGATCAGCTGCCTGTGCCTGCTGCTACTGCTGCTAGTCTGCCTTCTTCTTCAGGTCAAAAAGAAATGGCAAGTGTGACATTAGGGGACCTTCTGTTACATTGCTCATCACCTCCTTCAAGCAGCAGTAAGATGTCTGGAATAGAGCCAAGGCCGGATTTACCATAAGGCAAAGTAGGCACCTGCCTACAGGCGCATGCCACTGAGTGGAGCCTGCCAATTGGGATTCTTTTTTTTTTTATTATTCTTAAAAAAAAAAAAAAAAAAAACTAGCCACCTCGCTGGTTGCACCGGCGCCCACTCCATGTCACCCTCACATTGCCCACCCCGTTGTCTATTTCCTACCTCCCTGGCAGGACAGGTCTGTGCCTCCTTTGGCACAGTGCTGAGCTCCCTCATCAGCTCTTTAGGAATGCAGAGCGCTGGGAGATGACATCATCTCCCAGCTCTCTGCATTCCTGAATAGGAGACCGCGCCGGAGCTAAAGCACTTACAGGACTGTGCCAAAGGAGGCACAGACAACAGATCTCCTGCTATGGAGGTAGGAAACGGTCAACGAGGGGAGGTAGGAAAAGGTAAATGGGGGGGAGGCAATGTGAGGGCAACCTGGAGATGATGGGGGCAAGTTGGAGCCGAAGGGGGGCAATGTGAAGGCAACATGGAGATGGTGGGGGCAATGTGCAGCTGATGGGGGGCAATTTTGAGATGGTGGGGGAAATGTGGAGCTGATGGGGGGGCAATTTGAGGATGGTGGGGGCAATGTGAGGGTAACATGGATCTGATGGGGGCAAGTTGGAGCTGATGGGGGCAATGTGAGGACAATATGGAGATGGTGGGGGAAATGTGGAACTGATGGGGGCAAGCTGGAGCTGATGGGGCAATGTGAGGGCAATATGGAGCTGATGGGGGCAATGTGGAGGTGATGGGGGGCAAGTTGGAGCTGATGGGGCAATGTGAGGGCAATATGGAGATGATGGGGGCAATGTGGAGATTAGGAGCATTGTGGAGGTGTCCAGTGGCGATGGCAAATGGTGGGGGGCGCTTCAGATTTCTGTGCCTACAGGCTCCTGAGATGTAAATCCGACCCTGAATAGAGCAGCAGCACGTAGGGACTAGTGGGGGTGGATGATGATGCTGGAGAAGCTGGGGTGGAAGAGACATTGATGGCCTTTTTAACAGAAACTGAGAAGGAATGAGATACAGGAATGATGATGGGCATTACCACCACCACCACTAGCAGTGATATTTTGGAATTAGAGGAATTTGCAACTGCTCTAATTCCTTCTGATGCTGAGTTGCAATGGCAGCAGGATGCTGAGGAGCAAGCTAGTGTGCCACAGACCACTGTGGACACAGTGGGAATGGGGTCAACAAGTGATGCGGGACTAGGACAGGTTCCACTTTCCAGCGGCAGCAATACTCCTGGTACTCGTTGCAGTGCTGAATCTGAGGCAGTAGCAGCAACAGCAGCAACATTATCCACTGCCACAGACAATGAAGGGGAATGTAGAGGAGAAGAAAAAAGAGGCCATTCTCCTTCATCTGTTCCCCCTTAAATCATCATGGGTGTGAGGCTATTTTTCTCTTGGGACAGGCACAGTGCAGTCATCAGCAATGGCACTGTGCACAATTTGTGATAAGTCAGTGAGAAGAGGAAAGGAGGGAACACACCTTGGCACAAGCGCCCTGATATCACACATGAAACACAGACGTCATGACATTTACTCCAAACATGTTAAAGCCAAACACCCACCACAGAAATCAAGCACCGCTGTTGCTGTACCCCCTGACTCTCGAGGCAGAGATCAAAGAGGAGGATGAATAGAACAACCCAGGCAGAGACTGGAAGTTCCATGATGAGTGAAACAACTAGCTCGCCATCACCTTTTAGGGTAACTACATCTTCTGCCAATCCACTTCGTTCATCACTACCTCCCATGCCAAATGATAGCCACTCTGTTGATCTTAGGATGTGGTAATTCGTCTTTATCCATTGCACACTGTGTGGTGCACTGACCACACATGCCAGTGTGGAGGAGGAGAATCGCAAGCAGTGCATCAAGCAGCATCTGAGGAGATTACATCCCTCAGAATATGCTAAGGTGCTGGCAGGGAGGGTTCATCATTACTATTAAACTGTCAGCAAGTTGTCATGTGTCCTATAAAAGGGATATAGTGACAACGGCAGTACTTGGTTTCAGGTGTCATGGTGTTTGTATACAGCTGTGCCCCCAGATGTTATTTAACACACACACACTGTGCACATTGCAGTTGCTGATGGAAGCCACAGGTCATGTTCTCAAAGGAAAAAATATATTCTAATAACAACACACCCATGATGATTTTGGAGGAGGGGCAGGTGGAGAAGATTTAATGGCCAACTTGTTCTTTTCTCCACATAGACTGGGGGCTACTTATTGTGCTGCTACTGCCTCAGATGCATCACTGAAGCTAGTTGTGGGCGGCAAATAGATCCTTCATCATCCATCACCCATGTTACTGCTATTGTTGATCCCATTCCCTTTCAGCTGAATATTCATCCTGCTGCTTAAACAACTCAGCAGCAGCAGTACAAACAGCAGCTGCAACTCAAGACTCAGGAGGACATTTGACAGTGGCCACATTTTTGGGGGGTTTGTTTCTAACAAGCCTAAGTCCTACAAATCAATGTTCCTTATGGCTTGTGCCAAACAAGCTTAAGTCCTACAAATCAATGTTTCTTCAGGGCTTCGGCTTCTAATAAGTCTAAGTCCTACAAAGTCCTCTAACAACAAATCAAACAAATCATCCTCTACAAAATACTCTATCAAGTCAAGTATCAGTCCACCTCAGTGGCAGCTTATGTCAGGGGGGTCCTGCCTCTATCACTTTACATACAAATATCTTATTTTATTTTATTGATTTATTTTTTTTACTAACTGTCCCCCCTATAGCAGTCAAGAAACCCCCCCAAAACAAATTCCCTGTTCAAATGATTCATTCATTCACCAACACAGGCACCCTCCTCAGACCCATTTTATACCCACACCCCACCAACACAAGCACCCTCATGCCCCTTTTATACTATGCCTTTGGGAAATAAAACAATATTTGCTGTGTGTTGTGTGTAACTTCTATGTTCCCATTTATTTCAATGGAATGAGCTAGGTGAAAAAAGCAGGAAAAAAGTGGAAAATCTGCACTTTTCACAGGAAATTTTGCGCCAAGTGGAAAGTGACATTTTTTGCTGATTTCAGTTTGAGGTGGAAATTTTCGCCCATCCCTAGTAGGAGGTCTTCCCATTGAGGTATGGTTTTGCCTCCCCACTGGAGGTGCAGCCAGCCCTGCTGTAGTGAATCTGGTGTGAGGGAAGCAGGCGGGCCATTCATCTGATCCCTTGCACCTAGATCAGGCAGGGGTAACTGGGAGGGCAACCCCTTCCAGGCACCTGTCTAAACCTACAGTGAAGTTTAGCAGGTGGGAATCTCCACAGAATACCCACTCCTGGGTACACACAACGCACACTGCCCTGCAAAGTGGTTAGGTAGGTGAAGGACACAAAAAATATGATTTATTGATATAGAGAGAATGCCACATATAATTACACACATATATGCAAATATAAGCACATTTTCATGTATTTAAATGGGACATTTTAATGCCTTCAGTACAAGAGAAGTTTCACTGGGCGTTATGCACTATGGTGTGGTAAATAAAGGATAAAGTGAAGATAACCTCTGCAGTGATATCACTTCTCCAGTTTCCATGTTATTCTATAGAGCCTCTGCACTAAGATCTCTCCCACTATTGGCTCCATAGAATAACACAGGATTTGGAGAAGTCATCTCCACTTTATCACCTATTTATCACACTGTTGTGCATCTCCCCCATTGTTTTGCAATTTACTTTAGACCTCCCAACATTTTAGGGTTTAGAAAGCTTATTTAAATCAATGGTTATTTAGATTTGTTTCCTATGGTGCTGTTGGATTACTCCAGAATTACATTCGATTTCCTTAGTCCATTAGCATCAGTGAGTATATCAACATATGGTAAACTATGTACGCACGCATGTATGTATAGAAATATAGGGCCTTGACAGTTAAGTTAGAACAGAAATCCTATGTGTTTCGATTACTTTTGGTTCCAGCATGTCAGATTGGCACTCTCTTCAAACCCTGCAAGTTTAGTAAGGTGTAGTTTCCAAATCACAAACTGCTTAAAGGGATTGTAATACTTGAAGTAAACTTGAGGTCCGAGTCTTCTTTATATGTTTTTAAACATATATTGCTATATTTCTCCACTTGTTAGTAATTCAAGCTCACTTCAATTGGAAAAATCCCCCTCCCTCCCCTTCTGGCTGCCTCCCATTAGATCTGAAATCCGGTCACGAGACTGGACGGATGGAGCGAGGGACAATCTTCACATAGTAAGTATAAGAAAAACCCTACCCTCCTGACGAAGGAGGACAAGATTTTCCTTTTACTTACTGATCGCCATGCTGTATCTGAACCAGACTGAGTGTCATGGTTTGTTAAGACTCTCAGACACAAAGTTAGGTAAAAACACAACTTTATTGAAAAGTTTAAGACAAACCCATAGGGTGTCATATACGTTCATACATATATATTGCAATGACAGGAAAAGCAATAATAATAGCGATACAGGCTCTAGTGGCTCTGCCAATATACCGGGCAAGGCAGCCAGAAAGTTGGTACAAGGAATAGATAGGCTCTACCGGCCTTGCCAATATACCGGGCAAGGCAGCCTGGAGACTAATACACGGAGAATTAGTAGGCTCTACCGGCCCTGCCAATATACCGGGCAGGGCAGCCAGGACTGGTACTCGAAGGATAGCTGGCTCTACCGGCCCTGCCAATATACCGGGCAAGGCAGTCAATAGGCAGACAGCAAGTATAAAGGCTCTGTCGGCCTTGCCAATACCAGGTAAGGCAAACCAAGATGGTACAAGAGGAATAGGTTCTACCGGCCTTACCAATATACCGGGCAAGGCAGCCTAATACGGAGTGGGTGGCAACCACTGAAGCCTCAGTGACTGTCTAGATGGCAACAACAGTCACAAAGATGACATGCAGAGGCTAAATGAGCACAAGTGGCAAGCCAAGGAATAGCAGGAGACCACCAGTACCCACGTACTGGGGAACCAACGGAGCTGCCTAGGACTTGACAGCTATAACCAGCATACAGAGAACCAGTAACTCAAAATCGGTAATAGACTCAGATGTGGTGGAGCGAACCAGTACCTCGTACTGGGAGACCAATCTCTCTTCCGGTGCAACAGCAGCCGGTGAATAGGAGTGAGCTAGTACCCACGTACTGTAATCATAGACTGTACCGATGCAACGACAGTCGGTAGTTGGTGAAGCAAACCAGTACACACGTACTAGGAAAACCGTCACTCTTCCGGTGCACAGCAACCGGTAACAAACGTAAGCAAACCAGTACCCGTGTACTGGAAGCACAAGTCTCACAAGGTGCAACAGCAGCCGGGTGGCTAAGGAGCGAATCAGTACCCGCGTACTGGGGAACCAAAACACATATGTACAATAGCAGCTGGGTGGCTGTGGAGCGAACCAATACCCACGTACTGGGAACGCTACTCGTATCCTGCAATAGCAGCCAGGTGGCTGTGGAGCGAACCAGTACCCATGTACTGGGAACGCTAATCGTATCCTGTAATAGCAGCCGTGTGGCTGTGGAGCGAACCAGTAGCCGCGTACTGGGAATGCTAATCGTATCCTGCAATAGCAGCCGGGTGGCTGTGGAGCGAACCAGTACCCGCGTACTGGATAAACCAGCAAGGAGTAGAAATGTCGCCAAGGCGGCCAAGGAGCAATAGCTGACTACAGGCGAACTGGATAAGGAACACAGCAGGAGAAACAGGAACCAGCACTCAGACGGTCAACCGGAGCAGGAACGGCAGCGGGAACTGGCATCAGGAAGCAGCGACACAACGATAACTCCAACTGGATCAGGAACGGAAACAGGAACCACTGAACTGGTAACTCAGGAACTTGATGATCTCAGGTAGCAGGAGCATAGCAAGGGGCCCAGGAAGCTCAGGAACGTAATGGAGATACGAGCAGCATAGAGACAACATGAAAGGGCAACCAAAGGGTGCCCAGGCTCAGTCTAAATAGGCAATGCAGTGCGGGCTGAAGGCAGACAGCCAATGGAGAGCCCCTACAGGTAACTGACACAAAAAAGGCAGCAATCACGGGCACCGTGATAGTGAGCCAGACTGACGCAGGGGAGAGGGACAGGAGGGGATCCTTACCAACTAAATTGCACTTGAACTAGAAACCTGTAAGTGTTGAAATATAGCACTATTTGTTTAAAAACATATAAAGAAGACTCAGACCTCAAGTTTAATTAAAGTATTACTATCCCTTTAATACATACAGTTTTCTCATTTTGCGCTATGAAACTTTAGCCAGACCTATAGCCAAACTAGCCCTTCAATCAGGACTGGATTTATATCCAAGGCACCCCTAGGGAAGATACCCTAGGGGGAGATTCACTAAGTGGTGATAAAATTGTGATAAAGAGGATATAAGTGGAGATGAGTCCTCCAGTTTATCACTTCTCCAGTTCCTATGTTATTCTAGGGAGCCTATTCACTAAGATCTCCAAAGAGATCTCCAAAAGAAACATAATAAGAGGCACCCAATAGTGCAACACTGTCACAAAAGTATAAATCAATGCAAGGGAATAAATTAATTCTCATATATTAAAATGGTTAGACTGTTGATATCAGTCAGACTAACAAAGAGGTATACGGAGAGCATATACCCGTCTCCATTCTGGTCTATCTTCAATGACTGGTGAGTTTCCAGGTGTAGATATACAGCATTCGCAGGCGGAGGCTCTTTTAAGTAGAAATCATAAACAAATTTATTGAAATGTACAGATGCAAGAGGCTTGAATGCTTACACGTTTTGTGGTTTACCGCCGCTTTCTCAAAGCTTAACAAGCCAAAGTTGATAAAAACCTCTGTTGAAGAAATCAGTGTATAGGCTAGATAGACTAACATAGGAATTGGAGAATTCATACACTGGTGATCTCCAAAAGGGACAAAAGAAGTGGTGCCAAATAGTGCAACACCGTCACAAAAGTATGGATCAATGTAAGTGAATAAATGAATACTCACATATTAAAATGGTTAGGCTGCTGATATCAGACAGACTAACAAATAGACACACAGAGAGCATGTACCCGTCTCTGTATGGGTCTACCTTCAATGTCTGGTGATCCTCTCGCAGGAGGAGGATCTTTTAAGTAGAAATCATAAACAAATTTATTAAAATGTATAAATACAAGATGCTTGAATTGTTACACATTTCATGGTTTACCACTCCTTTCTCGAAGCTTATCAAGCCAAAATTGATAAAAATCTACCTGTAGGTCATAGTGTTTTTGGTGTACATGCACAATAGAGCACATTCAGAGTTGTGATTCACGGTTATTATACACAGATTGTAGGAGTGGTATGCCCACCCGCCTGATTCAATTTTTACACTAGGGGCGCACAACTTGTTGCTCTCCAGCTTTTCCAGATTACAGCTTTCATCTTACATTGGCTGGTGGAGGATGATGGCAGTTTTAGTCCTGCTACAGCTGGAGAGCCTCATGTTTCCAACCTTTTATTACTCTCTTTACTCCCCTCCCTCCCCTGTTCATTTCTCTACTCCCATCTCTGTTCATTTCTCCCCTCCCTTCTCTGTTCACTACTTTTCTCCCTCCCCTGCTTATTGCATATCATCTCCTCCCATTTGCCACTTGCCTCAACTGCCAAATTTGGGAACTCTCGAGATCTGACTCAGAGACTCTGCATTTTATACTTAACTAGCATTAGTGGCATGGCTTCCCCTGTATGGTTAATTTTTATAGTTTTTTTTTAATTGTTTTTAATTCTTAGTGTATTTTTAAAATTAGACCTTATGTTGGGGCATCAGGCACCCTGCCTGATGCCCCCCTCCAGCTAATGATCTCTTTTTTTGGAGACTACACTAAGAGTTCAGCCACTTTCCATTGGATGCACAAAGAGGAGTTTTGCATAACACCGCCTCTGTCATACCCATGAACATGGCTAACAGGAACCAGAAACCACTTTACACATGTTCTTTTTTTTCTCTCCTTCTCTGTTCACTGCCTTCTCACTCACAGTTCACCCCTCTCTCCCTTGTTCACCGCTTGCCTTTTCTCCTGTTTACTGATTCCCTCCTTCTACTTATTTTCTCTTCCTCCTGTTCACTGCTTGCCTGCCCACTATTCACCACGTTCCCGCCCACTGTTCACTGTTTGCATCTTGGCTTTAACAGCCCATCCTCCCCCATGGCATTCACTGTGTGGGGTTCTTTGACTACCAGTAGGACAGCGGTGGAAGTCAGACATATCTACCACTGGACAGTGGTACAAAGATCGGGTGTCAGATAGTGGAATAAAGTGGGGGGATTATGGTGCATGTGGGATTCTGGGACTTCCAATGGAACAGTGGAACATACCAAGGGTGTCAGACAGTCAATGAGGGTTCTAGAACTACAAGTGGAACATTGATGCAAGGCTGGGTGTCATATAGTGTATATGGGGTTCTGTGACAACTAGTGAGATAGTGGTACAAGGCTGGGTGTAACTCACACTTTATGTGGGGTTCTGGGACTACCAGGGGAAAGTGGTGGAAGGCTGGGGAGGGTGGTCACACAGTGTACGTGGGATTCTGTCATTACCAGTGGGAGAGTGGTACAAAGCTGTGGGGCCACCAGTGTATGAGGATTTCTGGGATTACCAGTGGGACAGTCAAACGATTGTGGGGTATCAGACAGTGTATATGAAATTTTGGGAGTAAAAGTGGGACAATAGAACAAGGCTCGGAGTCAAACAGTGTGTGTGGTTCTGTGGCTGCCATTATACAGTGATACAGGAGGTTTTACTTATCCCTTTTTTGGGACTACCAGTGGACAGGGGCAAAAGGCTGGGGTGTCAAACAGTATATGTGGGGTTCTGGGACTTCTAGTGGGACAGTAGGACATGCATGTAGCGTTCTAGTACAGATAGTAGGATAGTGGAAAAAAGGCTTAGGTATCAGACAGTGTATGTGGTGTTCTAGGTGAGATTTACAAGATGCTGATACCTCATAACCATTCACAGTCATATATATCAAACATAGAAACAAGGGTGTGTTTGTCTCTACTATCAGGCCATTCCACCTTATCAAATTTAAAAATATAAATCTATAGCACTAGTCACTAAACATTATGAAACACCAAATAAATTTATGATGTGAATGATATATTTTCCGATTAATCGTTCAAAATTAATCATTTCAATAACATTGAGGTTGCTAGTTTTGAACATATTTTTAAAGAATTAGACAAATTTTACTAAAGAAATATGTTTAAATGGGGCATTTTCACACTGGAAAATTATGTTAAGGTCTGCAGAGTTCCATTGGGATTAAAATTCATAAAGAACTCACTTTTGAGGCCGATAGTCAATTTTTAAAAGATTGGAATCGGATCCTTGATTGGTGCTCTGTAGACCTTATGAGGTTGATTGTGAACTGTAGAACTAAATCATTAGAATCTGTTAATATAACATTAAAAGTTATTAAAAACAGATTAGATCCATTCAAATACTTAGAAGAGGTTAAATAATTAGAGAGTTAATTACAAAGTTGAATAAAATAGAGGAAACTAAAAAAAAAAAACATTTGTTTATTAAAGATAGAAAGGATTAAGGGGAATGAATATAACTGGAAAAAGCAGAGGTGTAATGGGTCCACTTTATCAAAAGTACCATAAAATATATATTGATAATAAAAATTATACTATGGATTCTAAAATGGATGACACTTTAATCACAGTCCAAGGCAATATCAGGGTCCATATAGAGGACCTAATACAAATTTTTCAAAAACTGTCCAATTTCAATAAAGTAAATAAATATGCTAATCGATGGTTTAAGAAAAACTAAACTTTTAACTATGAAATAGAGAAATAAAAAAATAATGAAACAAAATATTAAACAGGAAAATTCAGATCAGAAAAACTCAACTTTTAACTATGAAATAGAGAGAAATAAAAAAATAATGAAGCAAAATATTAAAAATGATAATTCAGATCAGAAGAACTTAACTTTTAACTATGAAATAGAGAGAAAACAAAAAATAATTAAACAAAATATTAAGAGGATAATTTGGATCCGAACAAGATGTCTTTTTTTTTTTGTTACACAAACCAAAAGTGAACATCACTTCGAGAGATCAACAGCATACTCAATGGAAAGTCCAAACAAAATATTAAAGCAGTGGGGACAATAGATGTCATCTTTAATTTAAGTTTGAGTGATTTAACTAATGTAGAATTAAATGCATCAAATAAAAGACTTAATTTTTCCCCATGTCAATGTGGATATAAAATTTAAGATGCACATAGCTCTATTAAAATGTAAAAGAAAAGTGAATTAAACAAAATTATGACAGAAGGATTACAGGGCATTAATAAAAAAAAAAAGGCCATAGACTATTGTAACAATTTTGTTCTAATGATTTCTAACCCCAATCAACTTTTAATCGTAGTACAGATAAGAATTTTATTTTGGATACTTTTGTTGCACTGGTAGATAGAGCTTTTGAAAGAATAAAAACCTAATCATAAATTCAATGTGTCTAAAATAGAATATTAAAGTCTATTAAATCTTAATAAGGATATATCAGTTATTATAAGGGAGGCTGATAAGGGGGTGGGATAATGACTTTAGATTATTGCAATTATGTAGTTTTAAATAAAAAATTAGATTTTTTTTGTTGGAACATCATCCTAAAATTGCAACTAAGGCATGATAAAGAGGTGATAAAGTGGAGATGATTTCTCCAGGGATATAATTTCTCCATTTCCTATCATATTCTACGGAGCCAATTCACTATCATTTCTTAAGTTTTTGGAGATCTTAGTGTATAGGTCACCTCTTTATCGCACCTTAGTGAATAACACCCTATTTATCCTCCCTAAACTACATAAAAATCCAATTAAACCCACTGGATGCCAAATAACTTCAGAGATAGAATCTGTAACATCTAATCTTTCTAGATATGTAGACATTTTTTACAGGCCCTGGTAACAGATGTAAGATCTTATTTAAGAGACACTGCTTGCACTGCATTGCTCAGCCCTCTGGCATCCAATGGGCCCAACATACTTTATGGTGTGGGATAATGTATGTATGTATATCTTTATTTATATGGCGCCACACAGTGTACGCAGCGCCTTACAATAGACATGTGTTACAATAAATAGGAGGGGATGAAATAAGTGCAACATTCATAGAAACAATGGGAGAGAGGTCCCTGCCCCAAGGAGCTTACAGTCTAAATGGGTAAAAGGAGACATGCAATGGGGTAAGAGGGCGTTAAGTGCTGAGATTACAAGTGCTGAGTTTGGCCAAAGGCAGTGCATGGTCCTAGTGCTCCAGAAGATAAGATATCAGGGTAGACTTAAAGACAGAGGGGGATTTTTCAAGACGTAGGGAGAGGGATATGGAGTTCCATAGGTATGGCGCAGAAAGCGAGAAAGGTTTGAGATGGGAGAGGGCAGAGGGTGTGGATGGTGCAACAAGAAGTGTGTTGTGTGCTGAGCGAAGGAAGCAGCCAGGAACATAAGAGGAGATGAGGGCAGACATGTAAGGAGGGGTAGCAGTGTGGAGCGCATTAATGGTAAGAAGAAGGACTTTGTAATTGATGCGCTGCTGAATCGGGAGCCATGACAGATGTCTGAGAATTATGTGGGCAGGTTCAGTTTTTGGGGAAAGTGTGGTGATTCGTGCAGCTGAGTTTAAAACAGATTGCATAGGTGAAAGATGAGTGGCAGGGAGGCCAGTTAGTAGGATATTGCAAAAGTCTAAGCGGGACAGAATGAGGGCATGTGACAAGGAATTTATGTGACATAAATTCCTTGTCACAGTTCAAGTCATGGTTCAGGCCACGGTTCAGTGTCAAACTTTCTTCTCTATTTATATTTCTAGATCTTTCTGTTTCTGTATGTCCTAAATTTCCCATCTGGACAGTCACCCGGAGATCAGTTTTGCAAAAATATTGACCCACTGGGGTGTTTCCTTTGTTATTCACATTGGATCTATGAGATTTCATCCATTTTTGTGTTCCTCCTGTCTCCACTACATATAGTCATGTGTTGGGACATTACACACACACACAGATACATGATGAGATAGACAACATTAGATAATGTGCATGAGAATTTGCCCTTGGTTTTGTGGTTTTTGTTGGAGATAGACACCTTGAGGGAGATTCACTAACCGGTGATAAAGTGGAGATGCCTTCTCCAGTTTATCACTTCTCCAATTCCTATGTTATTCTATAGAGCCTATTCACTAAGATATCCAAAGTTGTAGACATCTTAGGGCTCGATTTAAAGGGAGCCGTTAGTAAAAAAAATCACTAACGGGTGCGTTAAGTGTCATGTTGCAATTCAAAGGTCCGTCTAAAGAACAGCTAACGGCAGTTGCAGAATCCTAATGGCCGATACACTTACGTGCATTCAGACGCATTCAACAACATACCCCAGAGCTATTCAAAGGCTTGAGGTACTGATAACGGCTGAAAAAAAGACACACCTAACGGCTAAAAGTTAAGACCCACTTTTCTCACACGTTAGACACTTAACGGGCAAAACAAAACACCAATTACATAGGAAAATACACAAAATGCTTACCGCACAACCATGTAAATGGGAAAATTAACCCGTGCAATGCCAAAACAACACAAAAACATGCACACACAACACAAATCACTCCACACACAACAACAACCAACACCACAGGGACAACGACACACAAAAAAACAACAACACAGCATGGCACGGAACAATGGGGGTTATCACACAAAGCGGACACCTGCAAATACAAGCTCACCTGGGCAACATCAACACGCGACCTGCACCCCACAAATGCACACCCGCAAATGGCACACACATAACAAGCACAACACACCACATCTTATAACACACACACCTGCTAACACTTACCTGGACAAAAACAACACACCATTGGTTAGCACTCACCTCATCACCACACCTACACAACGCCCTAGCAAGTACTTAAAGGGACAACTCAACACACTCACTTGTGGCTTGTTTTCCACTCAGGGAGGGAGAGAGAGAGATAGAGAGAGATAGATAGAGAGATAGAGAGAGAGGTAGAGAGAGAGAGAGAGACAGATAGAGACAGATAGAGCAAACAGTATGTTGGGTTACATATTGTTGCGAAGGCTGCGGAGAAGGCGTGCAAGGGAGAGAGCTGGGGAACATCAGCAACCTCCAAGCACCCCTGATCAACAGCCTCCACCTGTTGCAAGTGAGGAGGCTCTGGCTCAGCAGCCACACAGGAGCCCATCCCCACCCGGAGGACACCTGCCTGCAGATGCACAGCTGCAGCAACAGGATGCTCCCCAGCTGCCACAGGGACCCCTGCAGCAGCCCAGGATGCATAGATGACCACCAAGGCCCAGGGTATACCGCCCAAGGGTCACTCTCTTTGGAATGACCAATGACGACGTTATTGATCGCTACAGGTTGAGGCCACACAGCATCATTGCCCTGTATGAGGTCATCAAGGATCAGGTGGATCCCATATGCACCCACAACCATGCTCTAACTGGCCTTCAAAAACTCCTGTGTGCCATACACTTCATGGCAAGTGGCGCCTTTCAGTCGACAGAGGGTTACGCATCTGGCATGTCCCAGGCCACATTCTCCAGGGTGCTGGCCCAGGTCTTGCCAGCCCTCAAAGGCAAGGCCAGTACCTACATACATTTCCCCATCACCGATATGGAGTGGACACATCTGAAGCAGGGCTTCTATGCAAGGGGAGGCATGCCCAGGGTCATGGGTGCAATAGATTGCACCCATGTCCGTATCAAAGCACCAGCACGTCAGGGACATATGTTCCTGAACCGCAAAAACTTCCACTCCATGAATGTGCAGATGGTGTGTGACAGCAACCTGGCCATCATGAATGTCTGTGCGAAATTTCCCGGGAGCTGTCACGATTCACATATACTCAGAAATTCATCTGTGCAGAGGGATTTCGAAAATGGGACCTATACAGGCGGATGGCTTCTGGGTGAGTTAACAGCACCAAATGACACCACATACACATGTGCTAGTACGTTCACCACATAAAACATCATTCACACAATATGTGCTCCTTGTCACACCATGTCACTCACTTTCCACAGGTGATGCTGGCTATGGATGCAAGCCATGGCTCCTCACCCCAGTCACCAATCCCCAAAACGATGCCCAGGAACGATGTAACCAGGCTCATGCCAGAACATGGAATGCCATTGAGCGGACCTTCAGCCTCCTCAAGTCCCGATTCCGATCTCTGGACCAATCGGGGGGAGCATTGCAGTATGCACCAGGCAAGGTCTGCGACATCATCATGGCATGTGTCATTCTACATAATATCGCGGTGGACACCAGACTCATCTACGATGTCCATCCCCCACCCAGACTTGAAGAACCTGTGGATATCGTTGAGTGTGAGGAAACCCCAACAGGGATGCAGACAAGGGACAGATTGATCTGGGATCACTTCTGCTGTGAGTATAATACATGTATGCACACAATCCATGCATACACACCCACCACAACACACATGTTCTGTTTCACCCCACAGGATCAGTGACACAGCCCTGACACTGGCTGCAGTATGGACCACCAGCATCAACTATTCCGTGGACCAGTCAGATTGGGCCTAGAGATTCCGAATACATGTGACAACCTGTCATCCATGTTGATACTGCTACCTCAAGGATATCATGCATGCCCCCCTGGAAACCAAGGTACAACACTTTAACCTTGTTCAGCATATCCCACAGCTCCCTAGGCACCAACTAAAGTGTTCTGCTAGGATCAGACCCATAGCAACCATGGTACCCCTGTAGCGAGGGAGTCTCATCCAAGCCAATGCATCGGATAGCACTCTGTCATATAAGGGGTTCAGGGGGCATTTGAGGGGACATGGGACCAGTAGCTTGCTACAGCTGAAGAAAGCAGCAGAGGGGTGGATCTACAGTAATAGTGTGTTACACAACATGGAGCTCATGAAATGTGGATCACATCTCCATGGACACCATGCTGCCCTGTGTGTGTGTGTGCAGTGATATGTGCCCCAGAAAAAAATACACACATTAACAAATATGTCCTACTAGCTCCATGAACCAAACATATTTGGCCTGTCTCTGAGAGTGGCAGCCCAAATATATTGTTGTCAGGAAGCTATTAGGACATATTTGTTGATGTGTGTAACCATGTCAGGGGCAAATATCCCTAAGGATGGTTAACATCCCCTTAGTTCCCCCTATGATGGTTCATAGACCAGTACACAACACATTACAAAGCAGTGGTTTGTGTAGACTTATGTAACTGGAAAGATTAAGAGGATCATGATGTTGTAGCTGTTGCATGACGATCACTTCGAGGGTGATGTTCCAAATCCTGTCCTCTTGTCCCACAGGCATCCATAGCACGATCCATCCTTAAACAGAGGAGTTTCCATATGACTGGACTGAAGTCTGGACAACACTTCCATGAAGCTCACCCCTTGGTGTTTTAAGTGATTGTGTTGGTGATGCAATGTTTGACCTGATGTTCACAGCAACCTCTACTGGAACATTCACATATGGACACGAATTAATGTGTGTACTAACATCCAGGTATCCGACCTGTACAGTAAGACTGCTCATACACAGATGCCAAACTATGTGGACAACACATGAGCAGTTCACTAGCATTTCTAATGTATTCCTATTTAGTTCAGATGTACCGTTTTGTGCTCATACAAGTGTTTAATGCATATTGGCTAAATACATAAGAAACATCACTACTCAATCCGTGTCTGTATGAATGAATGTTGGATCAAACACCTGTCAATGTGGAACCATACCCAAGGCTAGAGTATCCCTCATACAAAGGAAGGCATGATTTACATCACAGGAGTCCACTAGTTGCCTGACCATGAGTGGACTTTGTGATGTATACATGCAATGACATGATGGCAGTGATACACTGATGTGTGTTGTGAGTGATTAGCTGGTGATACAGGGGACACACTTCCACTGTGATGTGATGTCCACGGTTTGTGTGTTGCTCAATATAATAAATGTCCTGAGATTGCTGTAGGTTGTCATATCTCAGTACATGGGCTACATCAACAAACAACCATGTGGACAAGTGTTATCACTGGTGAAGTGTGTTACAACCTTAGTTAAACAACAACACAACTTAAAGGGATAGTAAACCTTGAAAATAAGTTTATTTCACATTGTAGCCCTTTAAAAAAACATGAAAAATAATATAAGTCTTATCTACCAAACATATATGGTTTGGGAGATAAGACTTATATCATTTTACATGTTTTTTTAAGGGCTACAATATAGAATGAACTTATTTTCAAGGTTTACTATCCCTTTAATACATAAGCCAATGCTCAGCCTAAGGTTCCAATGTGCGTGCTACACAATGAAATCTTAGGAAGATCACCTCTTTAACATAACTTAATGAATCTCTGCCCTTATGTGTAGTACATATGTGTGCATACATTCCACATGTCTTATGTAGACAGGGGGATGTACCATTTTCTATTGCATCCTTAAGAGAGTTCTTTATCACCAGTTGTTTTAGGTTGGGGGCTGTTTATAGGAGAGGATGTTTTGAGAATATTCTTTTCAATCTGTAATCAGTGTGTAATATTGTTCAGCACTCTTTTTATGTTTCGTACAGTACTTCAAGCTGGGGATTATGGGTGACTGCTAATGGCACTATGTTCTGTTCCTGTGACTGTTTGTATTCCAGGAGATTTCTGCTGGGTACACTTTATTTGGATGTCTGTGAGTTTGACAGTATATCTCTAGTTGTGGTACACAGATGACTGGATGGAGTTGTTTCTAATACTGATTGTGGTATCCAGAAAGGTAATTTGTGTGGGCACTCATTTATCCTTTCAAATGTTATATTCCTTAACTTAAACATCCAAAATGATACTATTTTAATATATTTTTGTAAGCCATCTCTAAATTAATATTACCTTTGATATATTTAATATGAGTTTACTCTTAAAACAGATGAATCCCTATAGTACATCTCCAGTACGTGCCAGGATACACTATGAAGCTGAAATCCCGGTTCATAACTGGTCTGTTGTCAAAAACATTTTCAAATAGTCTGTGTAGTATGACCTATGTACTGCTTGCCACTTAGACAATTAATAAAATCAATCACAACACAAATCATGGTTCAAAAGGGTCATATATTAAATATTTACCTAGTCACATTGGATTTCAATTTTTCAATAATATAAGGGCAAATATCGGTATATTCACTGAGAGATGTGTTAATAGAGTAGGACATACTACACAGACTATCCAAAAATGTTTTGTACAACACAGGCACAATTCAGAACAGAGATTTTAGATTTATAGTCTATCCTGGGATGTATTGGAGATGCACTATAGGGATCCCTCTGTTTTAAAGGTAATCCCTATCTAGCATATCAAATGTTATGAACCTGAAGATAAGTTAACAAAATTAATTAACAGAGAGTCATACTATATCTTTAAAATAAGGTGTTTAACACATGAAAGGCTAAATGAATGCTTTAAGCATGCTCAGTGAGACTCTGAAGTAGATCCACCGTTCCAGTATATTTCTTCATTGTATTTATTCTAATCCATTTTATCTTGTTTAATTTTAATTTTTATTGTATTGTTATTTAATATTTATATAGTTAACTAGCAATGTGGTACAGCGCTGCCCTTCAGGATATATAGGGAATTAATGCACACACACACATGGATGCAAGACAAACACACACAGAGACACACATGCAAATGCACACGCATACACTGAGATGCATAAAGAGCGACACAGTCATACACACATACATGGGTGTGAGTGAGACTATGGTGGAAGATGGATTGTGCTGGCTCCTGGGATGTGAGTGTGAGTGATTGCGTGTGAGTTATTGAGTGATTGCGTGAGTGTGTGTAATTGAGTGCGTGTGATTGAGTGTGTGTGATTGAGTGTGTGTGAGTGTGAGAGAGTGTGAGTGACAGTGTGTGAGTGAGAGGGTATATGAGAGTGAGAGAGTGTGAGTGAGAGAGTGTGAGTGTGTGATTGAGAGTGTGAATTAGTGTGATTGAGTGTGTGAGTGTGATTGAGTGTGTGAGTGAGAGTGTGTGTGTGAGAGTGTGTGTGATTGAGTGTGAGTGTGTGTGTTTTTTGTCTGATGTGTTTGTGTCTGTGGTGTAGGAGCCAGTGGCAGCCATTTTGTTTTTTTCAGTTACTTGGATAGTGGTGGGCGGGCTGGATAGTGGGGGCAGGCCAACTCCCTGCATGATTTAAATCACTCCCCCATTGAATCACCCAATGGGAGCAGTAACTCCTCCTTACTTAACCCTTTGAGTGCCAGAGGGGTACGCAACGCATTGCTTTGCAATGCGTTGAGTACCCCTCTGGCACACAAAGGGTTAAGTTGAGGTAACATTGCAATATAACACACAGTGGCTCTTCAGTTGAGGCAGCGTAGCAATATGCTGAGGGAACAAATAGAAAGTGGTGTTTGAGGCTTGCCCACTAACATACAGCAAAGCATCTCTCTCCCTTTAAGGAGAAAGGGCAGGAAGCAGGAAGTGGAGGAGTGACTGTTGAAAACAGACAGTTAGTGAGGTTGACTGAAGAGATGAAGAGTTAAATAAAAGAGTTGCTATTAAGTTTATTCCTGAGTTTGTATTTTATGGAAACATTACACACTCGTACTGAAACAGAGTGTATGGAGGGTTACAATTATCTGTGGGAGGTGAAACAGTGTGTTTGTGGGGTCATGATCCTGAGTGAGAGTGTTTGTGGACCAGGAGAAGTTACTGATATCCCTACTTCAGGAACGAGTGGCAGCTATATTTTTTTTGTCAATTTGATAGTGGTGGGCGGGCTGGAGGGGGCGGTCCAACTCCCTGTATGATAAACATGCCCCCATTAAATCACCCAATAGGAGCAGTAAAGTCCTAATTGAATCACCCAATAGGAGTTGTGTCTCCTAATGAGACATAAATTATGTAATGAGGCATTCTGTTCAATGTGTGTTTGTTTTCTGAGGAGACATAAATTATGTTGTGTGTGTGAGGTACCATAAATTATGCAATGAGGCTTATTCTTTTATATATATAGATATATATATTCCACAGAAAATGTGTCCATTTGTGGGTAAAAAAAGAGGTTTAACCCATCCCCAGTTCTAGGACTAACAATGGACAGTGGCACAAGGATGGGACTCAGACAATGTATGTGGAGCTCTGCTAGTGGGTCAGTAGAGGAAGGTTTGGTGTTCTACACTGTGTGTTGGGTTCTGGGACTACCAGTGGGAGCAGTGGTACAAGGTTTGGGATCACACAGTATGTGTGGTGTTCTAGAAATAGTAGTTGGAGTATATGTGAAGTTCTAGGACAACCAGTAGGACAATGTTACAAAGCTGGGGTCACAGAGTGTGTGTGTGGGGTTATGGGACTACCAATGGGATGGAAGAACAAAGCTGGGATGTCAGGGAGACTGTCTGGGGTTTTGTGAATACCAGCGGAGAGTTGTATAAGGCCAGGTGTCATCTAGTATATGTATGGTTCTGTAACTTCCAGTGAAACACGGAAACAAGACTGGAGTTCAAACAGTATATGTGTGGTTCTGGCACTACCAAAGTGCCAGTGGAACAATGCTGGAGTGTCAGACACCCTATATGGAGTTCTGGGATTTACAGTGGGAGAGTGGAAAAAGGCTGGATATCAGGTAGTATGTGTGTGATACCGTGTCTGCCATTGGGGGTTGCATGGTGGTGTCCTAGGACTACCAGTTAACATTTGTACAAAGCTTGAATGTCAAACAAGATATGTGGTGTTCTTGAACTAAACATGGGATAGTGGTACAAAGCTATCAGTGAGATGGTCAAACAAGGCTGGGTATCAGTGTATGTGGGGATCTGGGACTACCTTTGTACTATGGTACAAAGATGGGGTATCAGTGGAAAAAGGCTGTGAGTTACAAAGCATATGTAATATTCTGTGGTAAAAGGATGGAAGTGAGACAGTGTATGTTGTGTTCTGGGACTACTAGTGTGTCAGGAGAACAAGGCTGGGTGTCAGACAACTTATATGCATTGTTCTGTGACTTCCAGTGGATAGTAGTTACACTGAAGGTTAAACTGTGTGTGGGGTTCTGGGAATACAAGTGGAACAATGCTACAAGGCTGCATATCAGTCAGTGCATGTGTAGTTCTGTATATTTTGTTTTTATTCAAAAACTTGCAACAAAAATAATAAACTTTTTCTTTAAAAAGATACAGTCTAAATCTCAAAAAAGCATTATTTAAATATATTTACTAAAAAGAAACACGATATTCATACCCAGAAGAGTTTCTATTCTTGACATTCTCCTTAATGTGGAGTTTCCCTTCGAAGGAGAAGCAAACAGACAGTATCTCTATACTTACATTACACCCTCCTAGAAACTAGTTTGAACAACCCTACGGTCAAAACATTCCCAGGCCAATACAAACAGGATAAAAAGAGACAAGACTCTCTGACATAAAATCTTTCTAGGATCTGTGCTTATCTCTTCAGCCATTAAGCCCCACCACTACAGATGAGCGAAAAGTCAAAAGGCTGAGTGCCTTTGTCATTTGTTCACAACACTAACCATCTTCTTGTGTGACACTGGCACAGACATCCTTGAAAAATAACTGTATCTTGGGATATTCCAGCAGGTGCAACACAAGATCAGTTCTTTAAGGTGTCTGTTTTCAACAAAGGAAAAGAGCAGCATGTCAACTCACAAAATTTTGCAAGTTTTCCATTCCACAGGTGTACTTTGGAATTATTTTTGTGACTTTTCTTACTTCTTCCCAAGAACTCAGTAATTGCGGGTTAACAGTACGTAATAGAAGAACTTTGTAACTTTATTGATTTAACAACATAACTTGTATTGGTGGAGGTGGTGGCATGTGTGGTTGCTCTATGACTCTTGTCATCACCCTCAGAGTCATAATACTCTGCGTTTTGCATATGAAGGACAGTAGCAGGATCTATAGGTATTATTTTGAATTAAGGAAATCTTGCCACATGCTCTGTCACATCAAAAACACCTTTATTGTTTGCCACAGATCCCTGTGGGCTTTTAAGAGTGTTTCTGCTGCTACTGGTTGTAGAACATTTTATATATTGATGTTTTGTGACTCCCAATCATACCTGTGCTTGTGCTTCAGGTGGGATCTCAGAGGATGTGCCTATATGTGATCCGTCTTTCCACATTCTGATATGCTTCTTGCAGATACAGCCAATAGCAACCTGTTTAGGTTTTGGATCATAACTGAAGTATCTCCATACTGAAGACTTCATAGACTGAGGGGTTCCTAAGGGTCTACTACTACTGCTACTGGTGCTAGATGTTGTAATTGTACTAGTAATAGGTATCACTGGTGCTGCACTTCCAACAGCAGCAGAAGCACTCTACATAGCTATGGTTGTTGATGTTGATGACCTGTATTTCTCACTGCTCAATAATAGTATATGTGGCAGGGTCAGGTGTTGAACTTTCCAATTTATTTCTCAAAGCTTATAAACAGGCACCATACTCATTTTCTGTAGTGGAATACTGAGCCTTTTTCTTTCAGCTAATATTATGGCCATTTCATCATGGCCCTCACTCTCAACTTCTTCAGGAGTCTGGATGGATATATTCTAGAGCAACATAATCATCAGAAATTAGGTCATCCTCAATATCACCATCTCCTTCTTCCCCACAAGTTTTATATTTCTATAGATATTTTGAAGACTCAAAATGTATTTTTATTTTTCCCCTTAGAGAGATTTTCAAAAATTTGATACTACTTTCAAGATAGCTATTATACTTATTACTCTCACTGTCAGACTAAGCAGTTGTTTGAACTGCTACACCTTCCTCCGCTATGCCATTTGACTTGTTGCCATCATCAGTGTTTTTAAAAGGTTTATTAATACTACTGGTGGTGGAAAAGCTTTTTATGTCACTTTCACAGATGGCCTACTCAGGAGAAGAAGGGCTATACATACTGCAGCAACCCTGGCTGTAGTCACTTTTTGGACTACCACTTTACTATCACATCCCTCACTGCTCCTACTCCTTTTCTCCTACCCCTGCCCCTAATATGTTTGTTGGACATTATCAAACTAGTGTAGGTTTATCAGTAAAAGTTTGTGTGTGACGTGTTGCCCTTTACAAAATACTGTATCACAAAATTATCCGTTTGTCACAGTCAATCTCAGCTACGGCTCACGTCATGGTCTCTGTCTCTTATCAGTTAAAATATTTTTTTCAATTAACTGTCCCTATCTGTAACTGTCTACAAATAACAATAGAACACACCCTGTCAAACTGCTTCTGCCCCTCGTTGGTTGTGTGAAGAGGATTTCAGCAGCTGTCTTTCTCTCTCTCCCCCACTTTCACTATAGTACAGGATTAGGATATACTTTAGTCAATATACTAGTCCCTGCTCTTCTGGCTATTGTAAGTGTTAGTTGTACTTTTCTATCTCTTTGGTGTCAGCCTGTAAAGTATATCTGTCAGTTAAAGAGGCTCAGCCAGCTCAGGAAGGAACTTGGATCACCTGCCTGTCTCTTCTCTGTCAAACAGTAGTTTTTGGTATTTTGGGTAAATGTTGTTTCTTTCTTCACATTTCTTAAGTGTCTCCTAACACAGAGATCACCCAGCTCAGACTGGGAATCTGGGGTCACCTACCTGTATCTTCTCAGTCAAACAAGATTTTGGTGTATTTTAGATAAATATCCTTTCTCCCTTAACACTCCCCAGAGTCCCCAAACTTCTCTAATATAGAGAACAAATTGCTTGCCTACAAAACTCCCTCACTAAACACCAACTCACCTTTATTTGCCTGTTTTCTCTAGCTCTAAAATTGCACTGATTTTACTCTCATTCCAACATACATAGAATGACATGCTGTAGGAACCTGACACCCTTTATAGTTATTTATTTATTTAGAAAATCTTATACCATGAAGAGTACATTGAGATTGCTCTCATTTTCAAGTATATCCTGGAGAGTGTTTACAGTAAAAAGCTACATATTTACACAAACAGAGAAAAAATTTATATACACACATAAAAATACATGCATGAATTTATATACCGTTTTGAAAAAATTAGCTACAAAGACGCATTCATTTTTAGGAATTTTAGATTAGGAGGAGATCTGATTTTTTTGGGTAAGCTATTCCAGCCTTTCAGAGCTCTGAAGGAGAAGGCAGATTGAGTGACTTCTTTCTTGTAGTTAAAATACTCAGTGAGTTGTTAGCAGTGGAGCGGAGGTTATAGGTTGTGTGGATATCAGGACACACAGGGCTCTGGTGAGCACGTAGCTAGACAGTCATGCTAGAGTACGACACTAGAGTGTGAAGTCAGCCTGCTACTTCCTTGTTGCAGCAACGGCAGTAGTAAAGGTGCTGACCGCAAAGCCAGATTGTTCCACACCAGTTGAACCAGGGTGCCACCAAGGGACCCCAGAAGGTAATCCCAATAGCAGAAGGAATGGAGAAAGAAGCGATAATGCAAGGCTGATACCAAACAAGTCAGACCAGGACCGTAGGCCAAATAGCAGGGCAGGACCGCTAATAAGGTACCTAGTAAGACAGCAACCAACAGGTAGGTAAAACCCCAAAAGCCAATACAACAATACAACGGCCTATAGTAAATGGAGGAAGGAAATTCCTCCTACTGAACACTACCAGGAAAACCCTCAGTGGACTCACACCACCTACTCCTCAAGGAAGCAACAGGCCTAGCTCAGCCCTGAATCTGGGGTTTCCAACTAGAGCACCTAAAGAGTGTCAGTAGCTAAGTGCTGGGCTCTCACCCAGAAATGACGAGCACTGCCTCTCTCAAAGGAGACAACTATCTCTGCAATAGTGCCCTGATGGCTCGACTGGGAATCCCAGTATGGAATAACAGTAGGGTACCTTCAAAAGTGTGGCACTCAGCTGTTCTGCACAGCACTGAAGCAAAGGTGAGATGTATTCAGTGTATGACATGAGCGGGCCACCCACTCCATCCTGGGGTACGATCAGAGGAGAGACAGGGGAAAGACTCAAGCCTTTGCAGCCGATGTGACTCCTGAGTCCTTAGGCCATCGCAGGACTGATCCTAGGAGGATCGGAGCAATCACTACCAACACCCATCTGAATCTGCCCTCTACCAGAAGGATTCGAATCCCCAGTATACGGAAACAGCCTAGCTGACGGGCATGCGCTGTGAGAACCACTCTGCTTCCAGTGGGAGAATCCAGGTCATGTGATCCAGTAATAACAGGGCATGAGCTGTAGGGGAGTAAAGACAGCACAAAACAAACAGACAACATAATAAGGCAAAGTCATAAAACAGAAGCCAGCGGGTCAATACCAGGAGCATCAGGAACAACCGAGAGGACCAGAAATCAGAGTCAGATGGGTCACTGGGTTGTCAGACGAGCTTGGACTTTGTTATGGTTACCCACTTTATATAAGTATTTGCACTTTTGATTCTATATATTGTTGTTTTCTATGTATTATGGTCAACACTTGCACTTCTAATAATATGTCTTTCTTGTCCGTTTTATTTTCGGATAGGTTTCACTTATGATGTAACCTTTAAAATATTTTTTCACTCGTCTGTTCTTTTGGTTTTTAAATGTTTTTATACTGCCATTCTGGTTGATATATTGAATCAATAAAGAAATATATTTGTTATTTTTATATTCCCTGGTTGAGTGCCTCTTCTTAAAAGGTTCCTGTTCATAGGGGTGTTTGTGGTGTGGCTTCTATGCCACACTTCTTTTACCCTTATTTTGTGTACATATATATGAGGAAGATTATCTGACCTGCCTTTAGAAATTATATAACCAGGTACTGAATGGGGATCTTGTCTGTCTCTTGCCTAGGTACTAGGTTAGTAGTGGCCAAAACTGGGGTGACTGTTTGTAAACGATCTTTACAGCAGGTGGTCCCCCAGGTTGTGATTTGTCCAGTCATCCAGTTGATGGATGGATTGTGATGGCTTAGCCAAGGCAGTACTAAAATAATCGGAGTATGAAGAGCCATGATGTCATCAAAATAAAATAATCTCTGTATGGAGTATCCAGTAGTAAGTTTTAATGGGACAGTTTCAAATAGTAGCACTCCTGGGTCCAGTGGGGTGCCATCAATGGCAGATACTAATAAAGGAGACTGCTTGGGTTTCAGCTAAATTTCTTGTTGCTTGGCCCAAAATGTGTTCATAGAAATACCAGCTTCCCCTGAATCTATGAAGGCTGATGTGTATATAACAGTATCTTCCCACTGAAGTGATACTGGTACCGTAATACGGGAAGGATGGGAGGTTTTGATAGGATTGAGGCTTTGAGATTTTTCTCCGTCAATCCCTAAGCATTGTCGTTTCCCAGCCTAGTAGGACACTGTCTTAGAAGTGGCCTTTAATGTTGCAATATAGGCATAAGCCTAGAGACCTGCGATGTTTCTTCTCTGTTTCAGATACTTTGTTACTCTACCTATCTCCATAGGTAATTCCTGAATCGGGGTTTCCTGTTGAAAAGGGGGGGTCGGTGAGAAGTTTCTATTCCTACCACCGTCTCGTTCACCTTGTCTCTCTGCGATATGGCGGTCTAATTAAAGACATATCGTTATGAAGTCGTCCAGTGCTTCAGGTCTCTCGCGACAGGTTAGGCCATCCTTTAGTTTGTCGTTAAGCCCTCTGTGGAATGCTGCCTTGAGGGCTCCTTGACCCTATTTTGTCTCATAGGCCAAAGTACGGAACTCTATAACGAATTGGCTGACCGACCAATCTGGGACCAGCATTGAAGCTTCAGCTGCTGCTCTTCTGCCCGGTATGTCAAATACCATCCTAAAGGTTTTTAGGAATGCATCGTTATCAAAGAGTACTGGGTGTCGCCCATGCCAAGGATTTTTCGGGGAGTAGAGAGATGATGAAAGAAACTCTTGACATGTGTGAACTGAAGCTCTGAGGATTAGTATTAAAATGCAGTAGGCATTGGTTTATGAATCCTCTGCAATTGACAGCAGAGCCATTATATCTCTCAGGTGAGGAGGTCTATCTCTTACTGCTGAATGTGCGGTTGTAGCTGTGATGCCTCTGAGCAGTTCTGTAAGTGTTTTTTGTGGGATGTTAATACCTGTTCTTGGTGGTCTTGTTTTGCTACAATTCTAGCTAGATCGGTAGGGTCCATATTGGCCTGATTATTCTGTCAACACACCCAGGAGTCTGGCGAGCACATAGCTAGAGAGCGATGCTAGAGTGCGACGCTAGAGTGCGAAGTCAGCCTGCTACTTCCTTGCTGCAGTAATAGCTGTAGTAAAGGTGCTGGCCTCAAAGCCAGATTGTTCCACACCAGTTGAGCCATGGTGCAACCAGGATGGAAGTAAAGAAAGCAGACTAAAGTTCTAGACCCCAAGCCGATATCAAGGGTGGATTGCCACCAAGGGGCCTCAGAAGGAAATCCCAATATCAGAAGTAATGGAATAAGAAGTGATAATGCAAGGCTGATACCAAACAAGACAGATCTGGACTGTAGGACAAATAGTGGGGTAGGACCGCTAGCAAGGTAGCTAGGAAGACAGCAGCTAACAGGTAGGTGAAACCCCAAAACCCAATCCAACAATACAAAGGCCACTAGTAAATGGAGGAAGTAAAGTCCTCCTACTGTACACTACCAGGACAACCATCAGTGGACTCACACCACCTACTCCGCAAGGGAGCAACAGGTCTAGCTCAGCCCTGAATAGGGGGTCTCCAACTAGAGCACCTAAAGAGTGTCAGTAGCTAAGTGCTGGGCAGTCACCCAGAAATGGTGAACACTGCATCTCCCAAAGGAGACAACTATCTCTGCAATAGTGCCCTGCTGGCTGGACCGGAAGTGACAGGCAGTTTCTATCACATTCAATGGAGAACTAGTTGAAAAGCCTGTGTACACGGGCCACAGTGCCACCCAGCAACCTCGGCTGGTGGCTGGATCCTGTTGGCCGCTCTGCAGTCATGTGCAGTACTGACTTCCCGAATGCGCCGTGGCTGATAACGGAGTGGGGTGCTCCGAATTCAGATTGTAGTCCTCTCTGCGCACCTTCTCTGGTCCCAGGGCCCCAATCCGTTATCAGCCGCTGCGCGTGCAGTCTCTACTGTGCATGATGGCTTCTGACAAACATACTTAGCAAATATATAGGATTTTATGTCTCTGACTTTCCTGACTTTCCTCTCCATTAAAATCTAACAGAAAACTAATTAGAATTTGACCATTAGAGGGCACTGCTAATGCAAAAAGAACATGGGTTTAAACTGTAATAACTCTGGAAATATAAATCTCTCAGCAGTGGGAGGACCCTTTACTCAATAAGAAAATCCCTACAAAATATATATTTTCATAAAACAAGTTTACTGCTCCTTTAAGTGTATTCTATACCTCTAGCAATTTCTTAGATCATTTAGGAAAGACTGGAGATTAAATTTCCTAAAAGATCTAATAACTATTACTTTTGCACATGATTTTTTTGGTTTTATTTTGAGAACACAGTACACTATGGAATGATCACTAAATACATTTACCAGTATGCCTGAATCCTGGATTCTTCTTGGGCAGGCTGAAAAGATCCAGTCTAGGAGAGTATGTCTGGATGTTTTTTGATTTTATAATATCCAGAGAGAAAAGAAGGGAAACTGACCACTTGGGGGAAATTCATTCTTACCATTGATTTCAATGCAATGAGCATGACAGAGAAAATGTGCACTTTTTGCAAAAAAATTCCCACTCGGCAGGAAGTGCCATTTTTAACCTGTTTTGACGTGAGCATTTTTGTAAATACCTAGTTGCTAGATCCTATCATTTATGACCGGAGGGGTGAAAAAATTAATTGGAAGGAATAATCAAGAAAATCCTTTCAAGATGGAGGCTTCCACTGAGGGGTGGATATGGAAGGATTACAGGTACTTTTTAACCCTATGTTACCAGATTATCTTATATTATCCACTCAAGCAATTGAGGGATTGATAATGAAAAAATATATATTTTTAAATGGATAGTAATGTTTCATAATAAAAGCAGCTCTAATTAATCATCATAGTATTTGGACTTTGGAGAGTGTTATTTCAATTATATCAGAGTTGTAGTTCAAGAGTAATTCAATGACAAAGTATCCCCCTCCCGCCCCTTTTACTGATGTAACACTGCTCAGCCAGAGCAGAAGGGAGGTGCCCAGGTAGATTGCAGACAGGGACAATCTTCAATTAAGATAAGGGAAAAACATGAAAAGCTTGTCAAGGGGGCAGGGCTTTCATTGTTTTCATTGTAAGAAGATTGTCCCCTGCTGTTATCTGTCTGGTCTTACAACCAGATTCCCCATCTGAGAAGAGATGGCTTACACTAGGCAAAAGGGGCAGGAGGGGTAACTTTGCTTGTGAATATCTCTCAAACCATAAAGGTTTGAGAGATAAGACTTACATCATTAGTCATATTTTTTAATGCCCACAAAATAAAATAAAGTTAAAATGAAGTATTACTATCCCTTTAAAGTCAAAATTACCTAAAATAAATAGGGAGGTAACATTTCCCACCATCTCTCAATCCTGGTGAGATCATCATGATAACAAATAATAAAGGGTCCATTCAGCCCATAATACTTTTTATGCATACGTAAAGAAATATGGAATTCTTTGACTTGGAATGCAGTGCTTGCAGATACTGTACTTGCTTTAAAAAAGTAATGGATACCTATCTAGCACAGAACAAAATTGAGAATTATGACAGTTGGCTTCAAAGCAGATAGGATATTGATCTGGGGAATATCAGACTGCCATTTGGAATCAGGAAGGACTTTTTTTATCCACTTGGGGCTTAATTGGAAATGGCTTCAATGGATTTTTTTCCTTCTTTTGGATCACCAGGGGTGATTTGGCATGGGCTGCACTTGATGGACGCACGTCTTTTTTTCAGCCTTATCGACTATGTTACAATGTACCACCTGCTCACCCTGATGATGGGAGGTGTGCCAATAGTGGGATTTGCTTTTAATAATGTGCCACACAGTCATGTGCTAGACACTTCTCTAACGTATTGCTTTGTAATGAGTTGGAGACTGCTAGAATCTAATGGATTAAGAAGGCCTGACAGAACTAGAGAAATAAGGCTTACATCAGGGTATGCCTTTTCTTCCACTTGCATATGGTAAGTGTGTGTGGTGGGTTATTGCAGCTTTCATCCTACATTGAATTGGTCCTTTTAATTATTGGGTCATAAAAAAGCTTACAATACAGTTTGAAAAAGTAAACAATGCATCTGGGCATATAGCATATATCTTGCCAGCTGTAGTTCTCTCCATATAACTCTTCTTTGCCCTAAGGTGAAAGGTCATGGTATAGTAGTGGCCAAAAGTTTTGAGAATGACACAAGTATTGGTCTTCACAAAGTTTGCTGCTTCAGTGTTCTTAGATATTATTGTCAGATGTTACTATGATATACTGAAGTATAATTGCAAGCATTTCATAAGTGTCAAAGGTTTTTATTGACAATTACATTAAGTTTATACAAAGAGTCAATATTTGCAGTGTTGACCCTTTATTTCAAGACCTCTGCAATATGCACTGGCATGCTGTCAATTGATTTCTGGGCCACATCCTAACTGATGGCATCTCATTCTTGCATAATCAATGCTTGGAGTTTGTTAGAATTTGTGGGTTTTTGTTTGTCCACCCACCTCTTGAAGATTGACCACAAGTTCTCAATGGGATTAACTTCTGGGGAGTTTCCTGGCTATGGACCCAAAATTTCGATGTTTTGTTCCCCATAAGAGGGGAGGGAAAAAATGGGGAGGGCAGGTGAATGAAGTACATAGACAAAGAGGATGAGAAGGTAGACTTGACAGTTGGAAGCAGCGATGAAAAACAAGCAGTTGATCCGAGCTGGAATAACTTTTGAATGGAACACCTTTCAGAAGTGGCAATACCCTTGTTTTACTCAGGGTGAAAACCTCTATAAGTTATATTTTTACATTTTAAGTATTACTTTCCTTTTAATAGAGTAGTTAACTTATTCAGGAAGGTCTCCACATTTCACCACCATTCCACTCTCTTCCCCCACTCTCACTCTATGCTTCACTCTTCCAAAATTCTGCCCCCATTCATCGTCACTCCCTCCTCATGAAATGTAAGGCCCTTACATCCCTTTTCTCAGGCTCCAACCCCTACTTCCAAGCTCCAACCTCCTCTGCCTTTCCCATATTTGGTTCTCTCTCCCTGTTTCATCCTCAGTTCCTTATCCCATATATGGTTCTCTCACTCTCTTGTAGACTTGTGCATGTCATACATTTTCAGTAAAATTCGATTTCTGGCAAATTTTTTTTGACGTTCGGAGAATCCGTATTTTGGACCAGATCTCTTCGACTCAGACGAATTTCGGCGACGTTCCGAATTATTCGGCCTAATTTAACATACTTTAAAAAATTACTCTCCCTTGCGATGGCAGTAAGGTACTAGGCCTGTCTACCTGCCTACAAAACTGTGAGACTGGCTGTGTCACTCTGAAAACTATTAAAACAAATTTCTAATATTTTTTATATTTTGCGCAGGAACAAAGATGACTCTCCCTTGCAGTGGCAATAAGGTACTAATGCTGGCTGCCTGAGTATGCTACCTGCCTGCCTACACAACAACTGGACACTTTCTGTCTCCTTCTGCTCTCTCTGAGCTCCAACAACGGACTAACAGGAAATGCAGGCGGTCTGGGTGTCTGATGTGTTATTAGTTCAACCCCCATCATGAAACGAGGAAGCTAATTGGACTAGAGAGGGAGGGAAAGTATAGCACACGCGGGTAGTCATTGCCGAATTTCTGAAATTTTCGATGACATTTCGGACCAGGGCTGTTTGGATTCAGTTTTACAAAAAGAACTACTTTTTCCTTTCGGACGGCCCGAATGACGCTGAATTACCCTTATTCATCCGAATTCCGAAATCGGACGGACCGATTCGCACAAGTCTACTCTCCTGAGCTGCCACCCTGACTGGCTCAAGCCATTCCACAACCCCTCTTGCTCTCCTTCTCGAATTGTAAAATGAAATGTAGATGTTTTGCTCAACTTTACCTGCCATGGCAACCTGCCTGACACACACTCAAAAAGTGACCTATGTCCCCATGTCAGCAATTAGCAATTTTAATGCATCCTGAACATTAACTGAGTTCTAGTTAGCTCACTTGAAGAAAGAGCTTTTGCCAGGGTAAGAATTTTTAAAATGTAACATCACTCCCACTCTTTAATATTTTTCAATGTGCTAAAAAAAGCATTACCATCTCTTTAAACAAGGAGATTCCTTCAAGATGGCCTGCTAGTATCATCTGAGAACTGACATTCACAACTTTCGACCTACAATACTAAAAAAATATTAAAGTGCCACTAAACATAACTTAAAGTATCTGCTGCACACCAGCTAAAGTGTGGAAAGCTTATTTCCTTCTGTGAAAATGTACAAATTTAAATTAGATGCCAGACTTGAAATACTTTGCATTTATTATGTTATCATTTTCAGGGGAGATTTTATAGTGAAATTAGTGTCTAAATAGTGATATAATTTTGTTTGTTTTTCTCACGAGTCACTAAATGTCTACTTTGAAATTAAATATATTATGATTTGAAGAAGGAAATAAATCAAGCAGATCATCAATTTATTGCAGTTCAGTCCTGTCATCTGTCATAAAGCATTCTGGTATTACACACATAGAAAATGTCACAACTCAACAGTTTATATAAATTGGATATAGGTGATATGCAAATGTGTTTAAACATGTTCCAGTGATACATTTCAAAGAACATTGAGCATACTAGACAGAACTAGATCAAGAGTCATATTGTTGTATTATCCCAGTAACAGGTGATGAATAACCAGCTAGACTAGTTGGAGTAGAAGACAAGAAAGACATCATTAGTGTTGTTCCTGTAGCGTAGGCAGCCAGGATTAATTGTGACAATGAATGTAGAACATTCCCTTAATAGCATCATCATGTTCTTTTTCACAAATGTGTACAATGTGTTATTCTTATCCTTATTTTTTATTTTTAAAGCACCAGTTATCCCGTATGGTTGTATAGGGCTTATTTCACGTTACAAATATATATTTGTTGTAGGCAAAGCTAGGCATTAGACTTTGTCAGTAATCAGTGAATATCTCAGAATCAGTATATACGGTGTGTGTGGGGGGGGGGGCAAACTGGCCTGAACTAATTTCAATAAAATGTGTTAAAGGGATAGTAATACTTCGTTTTAACTTTATTTTATTTTGTAGGCATTAAAAAAACATGAAGAATGATATAAGTCTTATCTCTCAAACCTTTATGGTTTATGAGATATTCACAAGCAAAGTTTCCCCCTCCCGCCCCTTTTACCTACTGTAAACAATCTCTTCTCAGATGTGAAATGCAGTCCATAGACTGGACAGATAACAGAAGGGGACACTCTTATTCCTATGAAAACAATGAAATCCCTGCCCCCCTTGACAAGCTTTTCAGGTATTTCCCTTATCTTAATTGAAGATTGTCCCTCTCTGCAGTCTACCTGGGCAGCTCCCTTCTGCCCTGGCTGAGAAGTGTTATATCAGTAAAAGGGGCGGGAGGGGGACACTTTGCTTGTGAATATCTCTTAAACCATAAAGGTTTGAGAGATAAGACTTATATCATTCTTCATGTTTTTTTAATACCTACAAAATAAAATAAAGTTAAAACGAAGTATTACTATCCCTTTAAACAAACTGCAGCAGTCATGTGTGGAAGGCATGTTCCCCACTTCTTGAGAGCTGGCTTTTTGTCTACTGACAGTGACTCCAATATACAAGCTGCTATAAGAATAGAAGATATGGTATATGCAGAGTACATTGTCAATGTCTCTTGAATCCAGTTGTTACTTGACAACTCTCAGAATCCAAAGCCCTCAAAGAAATGCTAAATATTGAAGGCAATATCTGTGCACATTTTAGAAGTTCCTACTGTGCACGTAATGCATTATGTTCCATGTACAAGTGTAACCACTTGCCCCAACACCAGCCTAAAATGGAGGTCCCTGAGAAGCTAAAGCATTTGTATGAGCAGAACAATGCCAGTAATGAATATACAATGCTTAACTGGAAGGCTTTAGAGGGTGCTTCTTTGTCTGTTGTCAGTAGCAGATAATAAGTAACTTGTTTAGTCATGCCAGTGCAGGAATCAGTGAGATACTTCCACTATATATTTATTACAACAATAAATGAAGAGCATGAAAGATTATTCTTACATTAACAATAACACAAAAAAAAAAGAAGGATTTTTTAGCGTGCACTATCTTCAAAATATACAACCCTCATGTACATTATTCGGGTGCATGGGCAATACAGAATTTGTAAGGAAAAAAAGAAACAAAAGAATGCCCTAACATTGCACTCCTGAATAACGTAACATGCAATAATATTATTAAAATATAAAATTTTATTTATTAATTTAAGAACAGTAAAGAACCTGTTAATAGGAGCACTAAAATTATTATAAATGATATAGATGCTTCTCAAAAATACCCCTCATATGAAAACTGAAATATAAATTGACTGCTAGGAAAAATAATCCGGACTACAAGGAACTAAACATTAAATGGATTCAAAATATCCCCAACTCACATATCTCTCAAGTGTGAGGGAGAAAATCCATTAGCTATTTTGTAAGTCGTCCCAAGTGCATCCAGCGATCGTAAAAAGACAGCAGTTAATGACGGGAGCAATCAACAGCGTCTTGTATACTGCTGTACCATCTAAACTAAAATGGATAAACAGCGTGATAGATAAAGCTCAGAGTCTGGAAACTAGAAAAAGGACTCCTAAATCAACCCTGATAAATAACCACTGATCCCAAAAGTGAGATTGCTGTAGAGACTAACCTGAACCTTAGAGCTGTTATCCTAGATAAAAAACAAACAGTACATAATTACTAGTTCTCAATGCAATGGATGAGGTAAACCGGAAACTCTTAAACGTACCGTATGTAGCAACCGATGGTAGTATAAATGTCACACCAAACTGTTATCGTGATGACAGGGGGCCCCTCATAAAGTACCGGAGTCCCCTGACACAAACAACCCCAGCAATCGTTAAATCCCCAAATAAAGTAATTATGTAGGACGGAAGGAATGAAATATAAATCCTATACCATCTCCACTAACCACGGATCAGGTGTGAATAATAAAGAAAAGTTAACCCTATAGTGGTGTAAAATTCAGAATCAAATATTTATTTTCTTCTGTATTTGAAGAAACGTAATTTTCTTATAATTTGTCTTAATTGGACTGGCCAACCATTTGGGATCAATTATAATAAGCTATATTAGTTATAGAAACTCTGAAATTAAGCAGAATTTATTTATTATTGGTAAATTGTTATATTTTGCCAGATAAGCATAATATAGTTAAATAGCTTGGTTTATATATTAGTTAAGATAATTCTTGGTATTTCTAGAATAATATATTGTGTTTCTGGAAAGGTTATAATAACTAATATTTGATCTTGGGAAGTCTTTGAATTCATTTATTAACCCTTTAACTGCTATTTGTCCATTTAATTTGTGGTGTTTCTTTGGATTTCTTTGTGTGTGTTTCGGGTCTAAAACTTTAGTAAAGTGAAAGTTTCTTTTAAACTTTCACTAGATAAAAGAAGCTGCCATCTTGGGTGTGGTATCCTATCCTTATAGTGGATTAACCCTTGGAATACCTTATAGATTTCTTTGTGCGTGTACTAGGCCTAACTTTTGTAAAGCGAAGGTTTCTTTTAAATTTTCACTAGACAAAAGAAGCTGCCATCTTGGGTGTGGTACCTTATCGTAAGGAGTGGATTAACCCATGAAGTGCCCTATAGGTTTTACATAATATTGCTATAGTCATGTTTATGATACATATTACATGAGGTTTGGTATACTGTCTAGATATATATTACTGGATTAATTCTAAGTGTATTATTGGTATAATCTGTTATTGACTATATTAATACCTGCTCACTCTGGACAGTGGTTGGGGGGGGGGCAAGAAAGCAACAACTGGGCTACCAGGGACAAAGTAGGCCACACAGCCCTCTTGTTATCCCAGAAAGTCAAGGAATCTGTACTTGGAGGCAAAGAAGGTTCCGCAAGGTAAGCCTTAACCTCAAACTCAGCACTTTTTCTACTGATTGGGAGCTGTTTGTTTTGCCCGAAGCATAATCTGTCCATTGCCTCAGCATAAAAAGAAGCAGCTGCTCCACTGGAAGAAGATGACGTGCTACTGGCGCTGCTACTGATAGGTCCCGGAAGACCATCTCACTCCTCCAGATCATCTGCGGAATCTTCTCCTGCCTCATGTGACTGCATCCTGTTTTTCCTCTGCCTCTCACGCACCCTCTCTATCATTTGTTCCCTCCAGGCAATGAGTGAATTGGAAGTACATGCCATCTTGCCTTTGACTCGTGGATCACACATTGTGGCAAGCATTAACTCGGGACAATTGTCCATGTGCTCTTCCATGTGCCGAGTCAGTTCCTTCTTCAGCCTCGTTAGAAGGGCAGCAACATCAGGAAGTATATTACCATCAGCACCAGGCAAGCGTTCCCTATGGGCAAGGAAATCGTGAAGAGGGGAATAACTTCTGCTAGGCTAGCATTCTCTTTGCTCAAAATATCCGTCAAAGCACAGAAAGGCGTAAGGACTCACTACCTGTTCCAGCAGGGCCCAGTCAGCCCTGCCCAGTGTTCTGTTACTGCCAGTGAAATGGTGACATGACATTGCGTGAATTGCCTTTTTCTGCTCCAGGATACGCTCTAGCATATCTAAGGTGGAGTTCCACCTGGTCCCAACATCTTGTTTCAGGCAGTGCTCTGGGAGGTCTGCCCTTTCCTGTTCCTCCCTGAGGAGCTGGCTATCTTTGACGCTCCGATGGAAGTGGCCAGCAATTTGTCAGCAATACTCCAGAAGTGCTGATAACCTTACAGTATTACTGCCATCCTCGAGAGCAGCCTTCACTACTAGATGCAGTACATGCGCTGAACAGCGCACACTCACAAATCTGCCATCCCAGAGAGCCTTGACCATGTTAGCTGCACCATCAGTAACCACAAACCCCATTTGTGTGCCTGCCTGCTTCCCTAGCCACTGCACCACCATGTTCTGCAGTGTTTTGCGAATGTTATCTGAGGTGTGCTGCTGATCCGTTATCTCAGCACGGAGGAGGAAAGAGCAGTGCCCTGCCTGCTTGGTTACTGCACCCAAACTTGTTGTTGCTGTCGGTGTGTCTTGCAACACATTAGACTGCCACCAATGCGCTGTCAATGATAGGAAGCCATGCTGGCCACTCGGAGCACTCCATAAGTCAGTGGTAAAGTGCACTGACTGTCCAGCAGCCTTTCCTAGCAGGTCCTTCAAAGCACAACGCATGACCAGTAGAGTGAGGGCCCTATATTTCTACTAAATGTGGTGCGGAATGGAATTTTATATCGTGGTGCGACAGCCTCTATAAGTTGATGGAAGGGCTCCCCGTCCACCAAATTAAAAGTAGGACCCCCAACGGCTATGAGCTGTTCAATGAGGCGTGTGATTTTTCCTGGCCTGCTGTCTGTGCATCACTACATGATGCCCGTGATTGCTGCAGTTCTCTGTCTATCACGTGCAGGGGGCTCCCATTGGCTGTCTGCAGTCAGCCCGCCTCTGGTTGCCTTTTTAAACTCAGTCTGGGCACCCTTTAGTTGCCCTTTCGTGGAGTCTCTGACAGTATTCACTTTGCCTGTCTGCTGAAGCTATTGGGCCTGTTCCTGAGTTCCTGAGTTGCTTTGTTCCTGAATTCCTGAGTTCCTGTGTTCCTGCCTGCTTGTCAGTTCCAGTCCGGTTCCGGTTGCTGTCGTTCCGGTTGCCAGACGACTTGCGGTGTTCGTCCCGGTTGAGCCTCGGCCTGCTCCTGCTGTTTCCTGTGTTCAGTTCCTGTGGCGATATTTCTCTCCTGTCGCTCCGGCGACATTCTGTCTGTTGGTCCCAGCGTGCGTACGCTGGTTTACTCCATTAGCCTTGCAGCTCACAATACTGTCTGTTGGTCCCAACGAGCGGACGCTGGTTTACTCCATTAGCCTTGTGGCTCACAATACTGTCTGTTGGTTCCAGCGTGCAGGCGCTGGTTTACTCCATTAGCCTTGCGGCTCACAATACAGTCTGTTGGTCCCAGCATGCGGACGCTGGTTTACTCCATTAGCCTTGTGGCTCACAATACTGTCTGTTGGTCCCAGCGTGCGGACGCAGGTTTACTCCGTTAGCCTTGTGGCTCACAATACTGTCAGTTGGTCCCAGCGTGCGGACGCTGGTTTGCTCCATTGGCTTTGTGGCTCATTCTACTGCCTGTTGGTTCCAGCGTGCGCACGCTGGTTTACTCCATTTGCCTTGCGGCTCAAGGTACAGTTGTTGGTCCCAGCGTGCGGACGCTGGTTTACTCCCTGACTTGTAGTCAGGTTCCTGGTGATGTCCAATCCTAGCAGCACTTGTTTCAGATGTGTACCGACACTAGCCTCTCCTTGGGCGAGACAGCTTGACCGTATACTCTATTTACCATCCTACCGTCATTGTCATCTGACAGTCACTGGTCTTAGTGGTGTCTCCCTTCTTGGGCTGCCCTGCCCGGTATTGGTAAGGCCGGTAGAACCTTTCGCGTTGCCAGCTTTAGGTTGCCTTACCCAGTATTGGCAGGGTCGGTAGAGCCCATCCTTGGGTATCCATTCTGGGTTGCCCTGCCCGGTATTGGTAAGGCCGGTAGAACCTGTTTCGTTGCCACTCCACGGTTGCCTTACCCAGTATTGGCAGGGCCGGTAGAGCCTATTCCTTGTGTATTCCTCAGGCTGCCCTGCCCGGTATTGGTAAAGCCGGTAGAACCAGTACGTTACCATCTTACGGTTGCCTTACCCGGTATTGGCAGGGCCGGTAGAGCCTACTTATCACTATTCCTTCAGTATCGCTTGGGTTGTCTTGCCGGTATTATTTGCAAGGCTGGTAGAACCTATCTCAATTGTCAAATGCTTATATATATGTGATGTTTGTATGTGTATGAAAACCCTATGGGATTGCCTTAACCTTTCAATAAAGTTATGTTTTTACCTAAACCTTACGTCTGAGAGTCTTAACAAACTGTGACAATCACCTTGGAATGAAACCCACCAAAATCTTCAAGTGTGGCCTGTTTTGTTTTTGGGATGGGCTGTGACTGTCTGCTGCTCTTACTGGGACCAGATGTGGCATGATCCCCCTGCCCTTTCTCCTGCTGCCTACTGGTTGTGGGTATGACACTGGTATATGCAGTACTAGTACTGCCACCTTCTGCACTTATCAGCACAGACTTGTGGTAGCTGTTCAGGTGTTGGTTCATCCCGGAGGTGGTTAGATGACCCATCACCCTCCCACGGCTGACTTCCCTGCCACACAACTTACATTTCTCTATCCGGCCATCGTCAACTGCCACAAAATGGTCCCACGCTTTGGAGCGATGGATGACTCTGGAAGGCGGTGGAGAAGAAGAAACTGAGGTGACACTTCCTTCATCTTCACATGCTGGAGCAAACTCATTTTGCTTTTTCTTTCTATGTACAGTTACAGGGATACCAGTAGAACTAAAGATGGCAGCAGGGATGTTGGGACTGGGACTGAAGGAGGGTTGTGGAGTACCAGTGGTAGTGGTGGTGGAGACACTAGCAGCTACTATCTAGCTGGGAGACTGAAATTTAACTGGGGAGGCAGTTGTTGAGTTGTCAATAGAAGACACAAGTGTAACTGGAGAAACAGGAGGAGTACTATAGGAAGCAGGTGAAAAATTAAGCTCAGGGGAATAATCAAGGTCACTGGGAAAATCAAGGTCAGGGGACAAATCAAGTTTAGGAGATATTGATACCTCATATTCTTCTTCTAACTCTTGTAGATTTTGAAAGGAAGAAACATCATTAGCAGCAAATTTTGTGAAACCTGCTCAAATCCCTCTTCTGCCTAGTGACTACCAGGAAATGGTAAACTTTCTCCCTCAATAACATTTTCTGGAGTGGCAGGAAAAATGTTATCCAAATACTGCAATAATTTCCGTTTGGGCTGCTTACACGGACGTTCGCTATAAAAATCCTGTGTTGATACTGCCCACAATGTCTGACCAGTACTGTTACCAACGCTAGGTGTCCCCAGGTTTATGCTACTGACTGTATTGGAGGTGGTGACTAAACTGCCAGTGGCACTAGTATTTGTGCATGTGGTTCTGGGGGCATCATCATGAAACAGCTGACGAGACACACGTGACAGCTGCTTCACGGTCTTAGAGCAGGAGCTGGACCACTCTACTCTGCTAGTAAAGGAAGAACGACCTGTGGTTTCCTTATTTTTATTTTTTTGAGAGTTGCAGCTGAGTCTGACTAGTACTAGTACTCTTATTTGCCCGCCTGCTGCTGATAGCTCTGCTTGAACGCAACATCACTGTGGTGGTGTTGGTGGTTGCTGGGTCACTGCAGCTAGTACCAGGATGAGAAACATCAGGTTGTTCACTAGGACTCAAATCCATTACACATAGGTAGGTAGTGTACTATAAAAATTTTACAATTTTACACACTGGCCATACGACAAATGTCAGACTGGCTGTATCACTCTACAAATCTTTCACATACACTCATAAGTTGAATCTTAAAATTAAACACTGGAACGATGATGATATCCCCTTGCGTTTGCAGTGAGCTGCTAGGCCTCCCAGTCTGTACACAACTGTAAGACTGAATCACTCTACAAATTAATCAAATACACTCATAAGTTGGATTTTGAATTTTTTTAAACACTGGAACACTGAGTCTCCCTTGCTTTGGCAGTGAGCTGCTATGTCTCCTAGTCCCTACACAGCTCTGAGATTGTATCAGTCTACAAATTATTCAAATATACTCCTAAATTGGATTTAGAATTTTTTAAACACTGGAACACTGATGAGTCTCCCTTGAGGTGGAAGTAAGACAGCAGACACCCGGTCCCTACACAGCTCTGAGATTGTATCACTCTACAAATAATTCAAATACACTTCTAGGATGGATTTTTAATTTTTTAAACACTGGAACGCTGATGAGTCTCCCTTGCAGTGGCAGTAAGACAGCAGGCCCCCTAGTCCCTACACAGCTCTGAGATTGTATCACTCTACAAATTATTCAAATACACTCCTAAGTTGGATTTTGAATTTTTTTAAACACTGGAACTATCACGTGCTTTCCTGTCACTCTCTGTGCTGGTGCTCGTCCATTGGAGGAAGCTGATTGGCCCGCCCAGTATGTCCCTTTATATTGGGCTTTATGGCACCTGTCAGGTGCCCTTTCGTGGTGTTCATGTGCCTGCGCTATTGTTGCTGTGATCCTGTGTTCCTGTGTACCTACTTGGCTCGTCTGACTACTCTGCGGTTCCTGCTCCGTGATTGACCCAGTTCTGGCTGACGTTCCTGCTCCGTGATTGACCCGGTTCTGGCTGATGTTCCTGCTCCGTGATTGACCCAGTTCTGGCTGACTTCCTGCTCCATGATTGACCCGGTTCTGGCTGACTTCCTGCTCCGTGATCGACCCGGTTCTAGCTGACTTCCTGCTCCGTGATTGACCCGGTTCCGGCTGACGTTCATGCTCCGTGATCGACCGGCTCTGGTTGATGTTCCTGCTCCGTGATCCTTCCTCTTCTGCTTCTCGTCTCAGCCTGGCGACATTCTGAGCCTGCTCGCAGCTAGCACCAACTGATCACACATTCGTTACTCTGTGGCCTCCGTTTCTGAGCCTGTTGGTTACCTCCGTTTACTGAGCCTGTGAGAGATTACTACCGAGCTGTGGCCATTGTGTCAGTGCCTGTCTAGAACACTTGCTGTGCCAGTTGCCTCCGTTTACAGAGCCCGTTGCATACGCCTGCCAAGCTTGTTGCCTCCTATACTGAGCCACTTTAACAATTGTTGAGCTATTGCCTACATACCGAGCCTAGCTTTACACTGCAGAGCTTTACACCTGTTTGGTGCTGTTTACCAGTATTGTTGCGCCGCGCGGTGCAAAGGGCATTCCGATACTCTGGCAGTGTGAGCTCCGTGTCGGCACCGGAAGGGTGCTTTGGCTCAGGTCCATTTTCGCTCATTGTGTGGTTCCATCTATCCGCACTTGGTAGTGCGTTGGCTCTAGTATTCAGCTTGGACAGTGCTTCCTCCGTTACAGCACCTAAGGGGTGCTAGGCTCAGGTCCCATTGGCACTCGCAGTGTTCCTCTCCTACTGCACCAGGGGTGCTTCCTATTTCTGGCTCCATTGGCTCAGGTAGTTTCTCTCCTTCGTTGCTACACCCCTGTAGGGGCATTGGCTCTTGCTACAGTTGGTTATTCTATGCTAATGGGCATTTCCAGACCGAGATCTGGTTGTGATTCAGTTCGGCCGCTCTGCTTGAGCTAGCTAGCTGCAACACTGGAACACTGATGAGTCTCCCTTGAGATAACAGTAAGACAACAGGCCCCCCAGTCCCTACACAGTTCTTAGAATGTATCACTCTACAAATTATTCAAATTCACTCCTAAGTTGGATTTTTAATTTTTTAAACACTGGAACACTGATGAGTCTCCCATGTGGTGGCAGTAAGATAGCAGACCCCCAGTCCTATACAGCTCTGAGATTGTATCACTCTACAAATCATAAAAATACACTCCTAAGTTGGATTTTGAATTTTTTAAACAATGGAACACTCATGAGTCTCCCTTGGAGCAGCAGTGACACAGCAGGACTCCAGTCACTACACAGCTCTGAGATTGTATCACTCTGCAAATTATTCAAATACACTAGTTAGTTGGATTTTGAATTTTTTAAACACTGGAACACTGAGTCTCCCTTGCGATGGCAGTGAGACCGCAGGCCCCCCAGTCCCTACACAGCTCTGAGATTGTATCAATGTACAAATTATTCAAATACACTCCTAAATTGGATTTTGAATATTTTAAACACTGGAACACTGATGACTCTCCCTTGCGGTGGCAGTAAGACAGCAAGCCCCCTAGTCCCTACACAGCTCTGAAATTTTATCACTCTACAAATTATTCAAATACACTCCTAAGTGAATTTTGAACTTTTAAACACTGCAACATTGATGAGACTCTCTTGGGTTTTTCAGTGAGCTGCTAGGCCTCCCAGTCCCTACACAAATGTGAGATTGTGTCACTGCAAATTATTCAAATACTCTCCTAAATTGGATTTTGAATTTTTCAAACACTGGAACACTGAGTCTCCCTTGTGGTGGCAGAAAGCTGCTAGGCCTCCCAGTCCCTACACAGCTCTGAGATTGTATCACTCTACAAATTATTCAACTACACTCCTAAGTTGGATTTTGAATTTTTTAAACACTGTAACACTGATGAGTCTCCCTTGCGGTGGCAGTGAGACAGCAGGCCTCCCAGTTCTTACACAGCTCTGAGATTGTATCACTCTACAGATTATTCAGATACATTCCTAAGTTGGATTTTGAATTTTTTAAACACTGGAACACTGATGAGTCTCCTTTGCGGTGGCAGTATCACGGTGCCCGTGCTTTTCTATTCTGAACGGCGACATTATTATCACTGCCGTTCTCTGATTGGCTGGTCTTAATTGCTACTACTAGGGCTTGCCTTTATATACCCTGGGATGTCCTCCCTTAGGCGCCCTTTCGTGGTGTATGAGTTCCTGAGCTTGTTCTGTGCTTATGCTGATTCGTGTATGACCTGGCCTGCCTGACTACGATTTAGTTCCTGAGTTCCTGTTGCTGCGCTCCGTTGCTGACTGTATGCTGGCTGGGAACCCGCTCCGTTGCTGACCGTATCTGGCTGAAGAACCCGCTCCATTGCTGACTGGATCTGGCTGAAGAACCCGCTCCGTTGCTGACTGTATCCTGGCTGAGAACCCTCTCCATTGCTGACTGTATCCTGGCTGAGAACCCGCTCCGTTGCTGACCATAGTTGGTTGTCTTCCACGCTGTGGCCGTTGCCAGCCATGAATTCCTATCCACGAGATTACCGTGTGTTGTCTGTGCCTCTAGGTGACCCCGTGAGGTCACCGGTTTCCAGGGCCTAGCAGTTGATTCTCGGTGTGCGCCGCGGGGCGCTGTTTTCTGTGCTCAAGCTGCTCTACTGCCATCTAGGCGGTGTGTACAATCGAAGTACTGGTGCAGTGTTATACACACTGAGTTACTCTGATCACTCTCTGTGTCTGCCTCCCCGGTAGCGCAGGGCTCACTCCCTATGGGAGTTGCAGTTACTATCTGGGCGTTGTCATTAACCCTGTATGTACCTGGAGCTTCCAGGTATAGAGCACTACCATTTCTGACTTCAGAGTCTTGGGCTCAAGAGCCAGCGTTGCATTTCCACCTTGCAGGTTGAGAGACACTGGTTGCGTTCCTATTACTTACCTTATATCGATCCACCCCTAGCGTTCTAGGGTTTTCCAGTAGCAGCTGCCTAGGTCTCCTTTAACCGTTCAGAGTTGGTCTGCATATCACGGTTGCCTCCTGCCAGCAGTCTAGGGCCTTGGTCAGTGTTGCCTCCCTCCAGTTGGGTCAGTACCCAGGCATGTGGGTTATGCCAGTCCTCCACTGTGGGCTTCATGCCACTGTAGTCTTGTTGCCATTCCTGGACTGTGTACCCGTTACCTTGCTGGTTCTGCCAGAGTCCTGAACTGTCAGTTGGTTCCCAGTTCATTCCATTTGCCCTTACGGGTTCCAGTACCCAGGCATCTGGGTCATTCTGTCCTATTCGTGGACCTCCTGTGTTGGCACTCTACCATCTGTTCTGGGACTGTACGTTGAACCTCACTGGGTGTACCAGATCCCGTCATATATACGTATATTGTTACCAGTATCCTGATTGCCTAGTTCAGTCCTATTTACTGTACTCATTGTTTATATCTTCCTGTTCTGTTTGTGGATCTAGGGCCTACACTCGTGTATGCACTTTATTCTAATAAAGTTATTTTAAACTTACTGTTCTGTCTGAGTGTTCATCTAAAAAGCATGACAGGCAGAGAGACAGCAGGCACCCTAGTCCCTACACAGCTCTGAGATTGTATCACTCTACAAATTATTCAAATACACTCCTAAGTTGGATTTTGATTTTTTTAAACACTGGAACACTGATGATTCTCCCTTATGATGGCAGTAGGACAGCAGGCCCCCCAGTCCCTACACAGCTCTGAGACTGTTTCAAACTACAAATTATTCAGATACACTCCTAAGTGAATTTTGAATGTTTTAAACACTGTAACATTGATGATACTCCCTTGGGTTTTTCAGTGAGCTGCTAGGACTCCTAGTCCCTACATAAGTGTGAGATTGTGTCATTACAAATTACTCAAATTGTCACGGTTTATTATGACTCTCAGACACAAGTTTTAGGTAAAAAAAATCAATTTTATTGAAATAATAAATGATAACTTAGGATGGCAATAACATACATATATATATATACAGAATATAGCACAGACAGAAGGCAGACTCTACCGGTCCTGTCAATATACCGGACAGGACAGTCTTTAGGCTCTACCGGCCTTGCCAATACCGGGTAAGGCAACCTGCAGATGGAATAGCATAACGGTTTTACCGGCCTTACCAAATTACCGGGCAAGGCAGCCTCAATAGATACACAATGTAGGCTCTACCGGCCCTGCCAATACCGGGTAAGGCAACCTCAGATGGAATGTGGTAAAAGGTTCTACCGGCCTTACCAATACCGGGCAGGGCAGCCCAGAGATAATAGCAGCAGTCAGATGGAACTGGCAAATTAGCAGAATCGTTAAGCAAACCAGCATCCGCACGCTGGAAACAACACAGAATAGTATAGCCGTTAGGCTTAGCGAGCAAACCAGTGACCGCACACTGGAGTAACAAGCGAGTAGTATAGCCACAAGGCTTGGGAGCAAACCAGCGTCCGCACGCTGGGACCAACACAGATTTGTATAGCTGAAAGGCTTTGGAGCAAACCAGTGACCGCACACTGGTGTAACAAGTGAGTTTGTATAGCCGCAAGGCTTAGGAGCAAACCAGCGTCCGCACGCTGGGACCAACACAGAATTGTATAGCTGATAGGCTTTGGAGCAAACCAGTGACCGCACACTGGTGTAACAAGCGAGTTAGTATAGCCGCAAGGCTTAGGAGCAAACCAGCGTCCGCACGCTGGGACCAACACAGATTTGTATAGCTGAAAGGCTTTGGAGCAACCCAGTGACCGCACACTGGTGTAACAAGTGAGTTTGTATAGCCGCAAGGCTTAGGAGCAAACCAGCGTCCGCACGCTGGAACCAACACAGATTTGTATAGCTGATAGGCTTTGGAGCAAACCAGTGACCGCACACTGGTGTAACAAGCGAGTTAGTATAGCCGCAAGGCTTGGGAGCAAACCAGCGTCCGCACGCTGGGACCAACACAGATTTGTATAGCTGAAAGGCTTTGGAGCAAACCAGTGACCGCACACTGGTGTAACAAGTGAGTTTGTATAGCCGCAAGGCTTAGGAGCAAACCAGCGTCCGCACGCTGGGACCAACACAGAATTGAGCAATGTCACCAACGCGACCAGGCAGAAGGTCGCCAGGATACTGAAGACAGGTGATGAGATGACAGGAACCAGCAACGATCAGTCAGGTCAGAAAACAGCAGAGAAGTTCAGCAGGAACTGCAACACCAGAGACTAGGCCGGAACCAGGACTGGAAGTACTTCAGCATGCAGGAAACACTGGAACAGTAGAGATCAGGAACTCAGGAACACATGAGATCAGGAACTCAGGAACACTGGAACAGAGGCCCAGCTATCACTAGCATAGTGATAGCAAGAAGGTCAGAAACAACACGAAAGGGCACTCAAAGGGTACCCAATCCAGGTTTAAATAGTCAATAAGAGGCGGGCTATCTGCAGACAGCCAATAGAAGCCCCCTACTGGTGACAGACAAGTAACTGCAGCAAATCACGGGCACCGTGATAGTACCCCCCTTTCAAAGACCCCCTCTCCTAGAATAGGGTTTAGGTTTCTGCGGGTAATTGGCATGAAAGGCCCTAGTTAACCTAGGTGCATGAAGGTCCGTACTATCCACCCATGACCGATCCTCAGGACCATACCCTTTCCAATGTACCAGGTACTGTACCCTTCCTCTAAGCCTATGGGAATCAATAATGCTCTGAACCTCGTACTCCTCCTGGCCCTCAACCTCAACAGGTCCTGGCACCACAGGTGTGGTAGTATAGCGATTGCAAACCAGAGGCTTAAGAAGGGACACATGGAACACATTATGGATACGCATGGATGCAGGTAGGTCTAGTGCATAGGAGACAGGGTTAATTTTGCGAATAACTCTGTATGGACCAATAAACCGAGGAGCCAACTTATTAGACGGAACCTGCAGCTTGAGATTTCTGGAGGAAAGCCATACTCTATCCCCAACCTGAAAGGAAACCGCTGGAAGCCTTCTGCGATTAGCATGGCGCTGATGACGCTGAAATGACTGACCAAGTGCCCTCTGAACTTGTGCCCATGTGGAACGGAGTTGCTCGATATGCTCATCCAGAGCTGGAATCTGTTGCGTCTGAAATGAGTCTGGAAGCAAACAGGGCTGGAACCCATAATTAATCAGAAACGGAGAGCTCCCAGATGAAGAATTGACCGCACAGTTCCTGGCGAACTCTGCCCAAGGCAACAAGTCGGACCAATTATCATGATGGTCAGTAACGAAACAACGGAGAAATTGTTCCAAGCCCTGATTAGCTCGTTCAGCGGCTCCATTGGTCTGGGGATGGTAGGCAGAGGAGAAGGACAGCTGTATGCCCATCTGTTGGCAAAATGCCCTCCAAAATCTAGACACAAACTGGCTCCCCCTGTCAGACACCAGTACCCTAGGCACTCCATGCAACCGGAATACTTCTCTGGCGAACACCATTGCCAATTCCTTCGCTGAAGGAAGACCACGGAGGGGCACGAAATGAGCCATTTTAGAAAACCTGTCCACCACCATGAATATAAAGGAGTACCCCTTGGACATAGGCAACTCTCCCATAAAATCAATGGAAACATGAGACCAGGGGCGTTCGCCATTAGGCACCGGTTGAAGCAAGCCCACAGGGAGATGTCTCGGGATCTTAGCGCGGGCGCAGGTGGCACAGGCATTCGTAAATTCGGCACAATCGTTTCTCATGGAAGGCCACCAAAATAACTGAGAAAGGGACCATAACAATTGGTCTCTACCAATATGTCCCGCAGCCTTAGAGGAATGGTAGGTTTCGAGCAGCCTAGTACGAAATGATTCAGCGACAAAACATTTGCCCACTGGGGTTTCATGGGGAGCGGACCCCTGAGAGGCCAGGATCTCCTCCCCTAGAGGAGAAGTGATACTCATGCGTATAGTAGCCAGTATTCTATCAGGTTGGATGATAGGAGCTGGTGCTTCCACTCTGTCACTGTCGGCCTCAAATTGTCTTGACAGTGCATCAGCCCTGATATTTTTTGACCCTGGCAAATATGATACAATGAAATTAAATCGAGACAGGAACAGTGCCCACCTGGCCTGACGAGAGGACAATCTCTTGGCCTCCGAGAGATAGGTCAGATTCTTATGATCTGTCAGGATTAAGACAGGATTCTTAGTACCTTCAAGCAAATGACGCCATTCCTTAAGAGCAAGGATAATGGCCAATAATTCTCTGTCACCTATCTCATAGTGGCTTTGAGTGACAGTCAACTTTTTAGAGAAAAACCCACAAGGTCTGAGAGTTCCACCTTTCTCGTGTCGCTGCGAAAGTACTGCCCCGACCCCAATATCTGAGGCATCAACCTCTAACGTAAATGGAAGTAAAGGATTGGGGTGGGATAACACAGGAGCCGCAGCAAATGCCAGCTTCAAATTCTCAAAGGCTTTCTCAGCAGATACCGGCCAACAAGAAGGATTAGCACCCTTGTGCGTAAGATCGGACAGAGGTTTGACAATGGAAGAAAAGTTCTTAATAAACCTCCTATAATAATTAGCGAAACCCAGGAAACGCTGTATGGCTTTAAGACCCTTGGGTTTTGGCCATTGTAGGACAGCTGACAACTTTTCTTTGTCCATGGCAATGCCATCATTGCCAATTATGAACCCCAAGAATGGCACACTGGTTCTATGAAACTCACATTTTTCCATTTTACAAAATAATTTGTTCTCACGGAGTCGTAGCAATACTGCGGATACATCTTTGATGTGCTGTGCCATGTTTTGGGAGTAAATCAGTATATCGTCGAGGTACACCACAACACATGTCTGTAACATATCTCTCAGAACATCATTTATCAGTTCCTGGAAAACTGCGGGTGCATTACACAGCCCAAAAGGCATTACTAGATACTCGTAGTGCCCAGCTCGAGTATTAAAGGCAGTTTTCCACTCATCACCTGCTCGAATGCGAACCAGATTGTAAGCGGCCCGAAGGTCCAACTTGGTAAATATCGAAGCGCCCTTAAGCCTGTCAAAAAGCTCGGTGATGAGTGGTATTGGGTATGCGTTTTTTGCCATTAGTTTATTCAAGCCCCGGTAGTCAATGCATGGTCTTAATTCGCCATTTTTCTTTTTTACAAAAAAGAACCCAGCCCCAGCTGGAGAGGTAGATTTACGTATGATCCCTCTAGCAAGGGCATCAGAAATGTAATCCTCCATAGCCTTATTTTCATCACAAGATAATGGATAAGTGCGTCCTTGCGGAGGTACTGCACCAGGCTGCAATTCAATGCAACAATCATAAGGTCTATGCTGGGGTAGCATACTAGCCTCTCCTTTGCTAAAAACATCGCCAAACTGTTGGTACACATCCGGCATAGCAGAGGAGGTGCACATGACCTTAATAGGCTGGATGACGCACTTGTCCATACAAAACTGGGACCAAGCAGCAATTTCACACTTTTTCCAATCGAATTGTGGGTTATGTAACTGTAACCACGGAAATCCCAATATCACCGCATGGTGCGGGGAATTAATCAGTTGAAACTGCTGCTCTTCTCTGTGAAGTGCCCCAATAGTCATAGACAATGGCATAGTTTCAAATATAACCTGAGGCGGTTCTAAGGGTCTACCATCAATCGCTTCAATAGTCAAGGGGTTTTCTCTTTCAATGCGTGGAACTCCGTGCAATTCAGCAAAGGTATTATCCATAAAATACCCTGCTGCACCGGAGTCAACCAAGGCCAAAACCTCCACAGAGCGTTGTGCCCAAGACAATACCACCTGTATGGTGGGTTTCATTATGCCCGACACTGGGGACGATTGTACACCACCTAGGGCCTGTCCCCCAAGATACCCTAGGTGTGTGCGTTTCCCGGACGTACCGGACAGGAATTTAGCAAGTGCCCTTTTTTACCGCAGTATAAACATAACCCTTGTTTTTTGCGATATAGTCTCTCTGCCTTGGATAGTCTAGTGAAGCCTATTTCCATAGGTTCACTTGTTTCCCGTACTGGTTCACTAGACTTCAATGCCAAGGGAGGGATGGGTGGGCAAAACATGCTACTAGGCTCATTATTTTTTGACCGTAACTTACGATCTCTGGCAATTGATCTCTCACGTATTCTGGAGTCAATTATCATAACATACTCAATGTAATCATCTAGATCAATAGGTAGATCTTTAGCAGCGATTTCGTCTTTAATGTGGTCATTCAGGCCTTGAGAGAAGGCTGCCAATAATGCCTCGTTATTCCAACCTACCTCTGCTGCCAATGTGCGGAATTCGATGGCATAGTCGCCCACTGTACGCCTGCCCTGTTGTATCTCCATAAGGCGTTTGGCAGCAGAGGTGGTTCTACCAGGAGGCTCAAACACTCTTCGAAAGGAACGCACAAATTCACTAAAGTTCTTAGTACAAGGTTTAGCATTCTCCCACAAGGGGTTAGCCCAGGCCAATGCTCTGCCAGTGAGCAGTGATATCGTGAACCCCACTTTACTACGATCATTGGGAAATGCGTGTGCCGTCAATTCCATAAAGATTTCGAGTTGATTGATGAACCCTCTGCAGAGACTAGGGTCACCATCATATCTTAGCGGCAAGGGTGCAGAAGCCGTTAACCCTTTAACAGTACCCCCTAGGGGTCTGGTATCACTTTCCGGTGTCTGACTTGGCGAGACCACCGGGCTAGAGCTAGATTGGTCAGCAGGTACCGTGCGTTCAAGGATCGTTTGAATTGCAACTGCCAACTGATCCAAACGTTGCTCGAGCACATCCATCCTCCAATGGATATTCTGTGCGTTACCTTGACCCTTGCTGTCTGAGGTCATGGCCCTTTCGTACTGTCACGGTTTATTATGACTCTCAGACACAAGTTTTAGGTAAAAAAAATCAATTTTATTGAAATAATAAATGATAACTTAGGATGGCAATAACATACATATATATATATACAGAATATAGCACAGACAGAAGGCAGACTCTACCGGTCCTGTCAATATATAACGGACAGGACAGTCTTTAGGCTCTACCGGCCTTGCCAATACCGGGTAAGGCAACCTGCAGATGGAATAGCATAACGGTTTTACCGGCCTTACCAAATTACCGGGCAAGGCAGCCTCAATAGATACACAATGTAGGCTCTACCGGCCCTGCCAATACCGGGTAAGGCAACCTCAGATGGAATGTGGTAAAAGGTTCTACCGGCCTTACCAATACCGGGCAGGGCAGCCCAGAGATAATAGCAGCAGTCAGATGGAACTGGCAAATTAGCAGAATCGTTAAGCAGCAAGGCTTTGGAGCAAACCAGCATCCGCACGCTGGAAACAACACAGAATAGTATAGCCGTTAGGCTTAGCGAGCAAACCAGTGACCGCACACTGGTGTAACAAGCGAGTAGTATAGCCACAAGGCTTGGGAGCAAACCAGCGTCCGCACGCTGGGACCAACACAGATTTGTATAGCTGAAAGGCTTTGGAGCAACCCAGTGACCGCACACTGGTGTAACAAGTGAGTTTGTATAGCCGCAAGGCTTAGGAGCAAACCAGCGTCCGCACGCTGGAACCAACACAGATTTGTATAGCTGATAGGCTTTGGAGCAAACCAGTGACCGCACACTGGTGTAACAAGCGAGTTAGTATAGCCGCAAGGCTTGGGAGCAAACCAGCGTCCGCACGCTGGGACCAACACAGATTTGTATAGCTGAAAGGCTTTGGAGCAAACCAGTGACCGCACACTGGTGTAACAAGTGAGTTTGTATAGCCGCAAGGCTTAGGAGCAAACCAGCGTCCGCACGCTGGGACCAACACAGAATTGAGCAATGTCACCAACGCGACCAGGCAGAAGGTCGCCAGGATACTGAAGACAGGTGATGAGATGACAGGAACCAGCAACGATCAGTCAGGTCAGAAAACAGCAGAGAAGTTCAGCAGGAACTGCAACACCAGAGACTAGGCCGGAACCAGGACTGGAAGTACTTCAGCATGCAGGAAACACTGGAACAGTAGAGATCAGGAACTCAGGAACACATGAGATCAGGAACTCAGGAACACTGGAACAGAGGCCCAGCTATCACTAGCATAGTGATAGCAAGAAGGTCAGAAACAACACGAAAGGGCACTCAAAGGGTACCCAATCCAGGTTTAAATAGTCAATAAGAGGCGGGCTATCTGCAGACAGCCAATAGAAGCCCCCTACTGGTGACAGACAAGTAACTGCAGCAAATCACGGGCACCGTGATACAAATACACTCCTAAATAGGATTTTGAATTTTTTAAACACTGGAACACTGAAGAGTCTCTCTTGCATTGACAGTGAGCTTCTAGGCCTCCCAGTTCTGTGAAAGTATCACTCTACAAATTATTCAAATTCACTCCTAAGTTGGATTTTTAATTTTTTAAACACTGAAACACTGATGAGTCTCCCTTGTGGTGGCAGTAAGACAGCAGGCCCCCCTGTCCCTACACAGCTCTTAGATTGTATCACTCTACAAATTATTCAAATACACTCTGTGATGATACCAGCGGACACCCAGCGTTGGTGTCACCGTCAAGGATCACTTCTTCCCAGAATCCACCAGCAAAGGCTCCCGCAGCATACCGCAATGTACTCTGAATCACCAGGCAGAACCAGTGTCAGAGTAACCAGAACCACACTCTGGATACAGCAAGCTTACCCCACCAGTCAACACCAGTGTAGGTAAGACAAGAACTCTCTTTATTAAAACAAACCACACATATTTATATTGAACCCTTACATTTAAATACCTGAACAAAACAGATAAAATAGGGACATAATCCAATCACCATACAGTAAACAGATGGTCTAACAATTACAATGACTTATACATGATTACATTTCACACACAAAAGGGTTGCTGAACTCGGACAGTGGAAACAAAGACTTGAGGGGCTTGAATGAATTAACACATGGCAGGGGGTCTCAGTACAGATCACAATACATTGCCCTGAGAGACTACAATACACATTGCAAGTAACTTTAGGTAAACTCAAATAATTAACTCCTAACAGCCCAGTCCCCTGAAAGCAGGTTATTATTTTTAGTCCTTTTGGCATAGTTGTCCGTCAATATAACGTCCAAAAGTTCTACATAGCAATATTAACTCCAATAGTCTTAAAACTGGTTAAAACAGTCCACAGAGTCTGTAGGAAGGGGCTGGCCCCCAGGCCCTGCCAAAAGCCAAGAGCCCGGTGGTTCCTGTGACACACTCCTAAGCTGGATTTTGAATTTTTTAAACACTGGAACACTGATGAGTCTCCCTTGTGTTGGCAGTGAATTGCTAGGCCTCCCAGTCCTTACACAAGTGTGAGATTGTGTCACTGCAAATTATTTCAAATACACTCATAAATTGGATTATGATGAGTCTTCCTAGTGATGGCAGTAAGATAGCAGGCCCCCCAGTCCCTACACAGCTCTGAGATTATACCACTCTACACATTTTACAAATACACTCCTACGTTGGACTTTCACATTTTATACACTGGAACACTGATGAGTCTCCCTTGTGTTGGCAGTGAGCTGCTAGGCCTCCTTATCCCTACACAGTTCTGAGATTGTATCACTCTACAAATTATTCAAATATACTCCTAAATTGGATTTTGAATTTTTCAAACACTGGAACACTGAGTCTCCCTGCTAGTGGCAGTGAGACAGCAGGCCCCCCTGTCCTTACACAGCTCTGAGATTGTTTCACTCTACAAATTATTCAAATACACATCTAAGCTGGATTTTGAATATTTTAAACACTGGAACACTGAGTCTCCCTTCCAGTGGCAGTAAGAAAGAAGGACCCCCAGTCCCTACACAGCTCTGAGATTGTATAACACTACAAATTATTCAAATCCACTCCTAAGTTGGATTTTGAAATTTTTAAACGCTGAACACTGATGAGTTTCCCTAACGTTGTCATTGAGCTGCTAGGACTCCTAGTCCCTACACAAGTGTGAGATTGTGTCACTGCAAATTATTTCAAATACACTCATAAATTGGATTTTGAATTTTTCAAACACTGGGACACTGATGAGTCTCCCTTGTGGTGGCAGTAAGACAGCAGGACCCCCAGTCCCTACACAGCTCTGAGATTGTATCACTCTACAAATTATTCAAATACACTCCTAAGTTGGATTTTTAATTTTTTAAACACTGGAACACTGATGAGTCTCCCTTGCAGTGAGACAGCAGGCCCCCCAGTCCCTACACAGCTCTGAGATTGTATCACGCTACAAATTTTTCTAATATATTCCTAATTTGGATTTTTATATTTCTTAACACTGGAACACTGATGATTCCCCCTTGCGTTGGCAGTGAGCTGCTAGGTCTCCCAGTCCCTACACAAGTGTGAGATTGTGTCACTGCAAATTATTCAAACAAACTCTTAAGTTGAATTTTCAGCTTTTGCACTGGAAGAAAGGTTACTCTGCCTTGCAGTGGTAAAAACTATCACTAATGCTGGCTGCCTGCCTATGCCTATCTGCCTGCCTATACAACAAGTGGACAGTCGCTCTCTCTAGCTCTTTATCTGGCTGCTTCTTCTCTCTCCGAGCTCCAAAAACGCAATGCGCACAAACAGGAAATGCAGGAGCTGTCTTTGATGTCATTAGTCCAAGCCCCATCATGAAAGGAAGAAGCTAATTGAAGTAGAGAGGGAGGTAAAGTACGAAACAGATAATTGGACTAGACAGAGAGGGAAAGTTGCGCACGTGCGGGGAGTACGTCATCCGAATAGCCAAATCTTGTACCAAAATTCTACCCAGATATGTTTCTGATTCAGGTTCTTAAAACGAATGGCTCTGAGATTTTTGCCATATTCGAATGGATCTGAATTATACATACTCATCTGAAATCCGAATGTGGACTATTCGAATCGCACAAGTCTATCCCTAACACTTTCAACACCAACAACAACAAAAATCCACACTCCCTGTTCAACTATTTGTTTCCCCATACTCCCCTAGCATGGCGGTAACATCCAGATAACAAAGGAACTTGGATCACGGCTGTCTGTGTCTTTTCAATCAGTCACACAGAATTTTGGGGTATTTTGGGTAAATCTCCTTTCCTCCATTCTCACACCTCCAGACTCCTCCAAAGATAATAGCCAGATCAGGAAGGAACTTTGATAACAGCTGTTTGTGTCTTTCCATTCAGTTACACAGCATTTTGGGTATTTGGGGTAAACCTACTTTGCTTACTTCTCACACCCCCAGATTCCCCTGGCCCAGAGATAACAGCCTACGTGTTCCCAATCAATTATATGGAATTTTTGGGTATTTGGGGTAATTCGCCTTTTCTCCCTTCCCACAATCCCAAACCTTCCTGACACAGAGAAGACCAGATCAGGAAGGAACTTGGATCACAACTGCCTGTGTCTTCCCAGTCTGTTACACAGATGTTTGGGGTATTAGGGATAAACTTCCTGTTCCCCACAGTCCCCCAAACACCCCTAATACCAAGAACACATGTCCGGCCACAAGACTCTGTAAACTAAGCCTCGACTCCTCTTTATTAGCCTATCTTCTCTAACTCAAAAATGTCCTGCTTTCTCTACCTCTCACAAACACAGAATTACATGTTCCAGGAACCTGCCACCCTTTAATACTAGATCTGCAGGAAAAGAAGGGAAAATTCAAATGGGGAAAATGCAGTCTTCCCATTAATTTCAATGCAATGAGTTTGGGGAAAAAGTGAAAAAAGCTGCACTTTTTTTTTTCATTTTTGTCCTGTTTCTTTTTTGAGGTAACAACTTTCACCCATCCCTAGCAGCAATAACAGAGGTTATAAACATGCACAACTTTTGTTGATGAGAGCCTCTGCTGCTGTTAGAAGTGCAACACGTGTGACACCTAGTAGTAATTCAATTACAGTAACATCTAGTAGTAACAGGAGTAATAACAGCCATTCAGCATGTTGTATCTGTTGTCTGTGTAAGAAGTATGTGAGAAGGGTGAAAACAGGCTCACACCTAGGCACCTCCTCAATGAGATCACACCTAATGCACAACCACAGGTCTGATTGGGAGACACACCATCAACAGCTGCCACAACTAGCAGCAGCAGAAATACTCCTAAATGTTCCTGGGCACTGAGGAATATATAATAGAAGTGCTGTTGATGTGTCAGAGTGGGCCAAGATTTTATGTTTCTGCTGCAGAGAAGTATGACTCTGAGTATGCTTTTGGAGATGACAAGAGTCATAGAGTCAGTGAGGAATTACTTGGTGAGAGTCTGCTTTCCCCTATGCTTTTTACACAGACGACAAATAGCAACACCATCTTTTCAGTGGTGGAAGATTGAGCCTTTGCCTTTCAGATACATTTCTGGTCGTGTCATTATCTCTTTCACTCTTAACTTAATCTGTATCTGAAGAAGAGGAGGATACTGTAGGGATATATTCTGGATCTTCATCATCATCATCATTAATTAGGACATCCTCATCATTGCCCACTGCTTCTTCCCCACTACTTTTATATTCCTCTCGACTTTCAGCAGTCTCAAACAATTTATTTTTACTTTTTGCCTTAGAGGAATTTTCACAACTGCTACTTTCAGGACAGGTGTTGTGCTTGTTTGTCTCACTATCAGATGCAGCAGTTGATTGAACTGCCACACCTTCTTCCTCTATGCCATCAGCACAAGAATGTGATGTTGTCTTATTCAGTGTTTTTAGATAGTACAATTACTGGTGCTGGTGGTAGTGGAACAGTTTGTAGGACTTTGGCAAAATGCCCAGTCAGTCACACAAAATGTTGAGGTATTTGCAGTAAATCTCATTTTTCCCATCTGACACACCCAGACTCCCCTAGTACATAGATAATAACCAGATAAGGATGGAACTTGGATCACTGCTGTCTGTGTCTTCCCAGTCAGTCACACAAATTTTGGGGGTATTTGGGGTAAATTAAATCTCCTTTCACTTTTCACACCCCCAGACTCCCCTAGCACAGAGATAACCGCCAGATCAGGATGAATATTGGATAATGACTGCCTGTGTCTTCATTGTCAATCACACAATATTAGGGGGTATTTATGGTAAATTCCCTTTGCTTCCTTCTCACACCCAAATACTCCCCTGGTGCATAGCTAATAGTCAGATCAGGAAGAAACTTGGATCATTCCTGCCTGTGTCTTCTCAGTCAGTCACACAAAAGTCTGGGGTATTTGGGGTAAGTCTCATTTGGTCCCTTTTTACACTCCCAGACTCTCTGAACATGGAGATAAGGAAGGAACTTGGATCACAGCTGTCTGTCTAAGGCAACCAAGATTTTCGGGTATTTTGGGTCAACCTTCTTTCTCCCTTCATCATCTCCCAGAGTATCTTACAAATACAAGACTGGTACACTGTGGGAACCTACTTTGCCTGTGAGATAAAAGGGAAATTTGCCATGTGGTGGGGAAAATTCAGGCTTACAATTGATTTGCATGTGATCAGCTAAAAAAAATCTGCACTTTTCACAAAATAATGCAGGAAGTGCCATTTCCTTCCTGTTTCTCTTTTGAGACGAAAAGTTTCACCCATCCCTAATCATAAGGCATTTTCCCAAGTTATTTGATCTGACCTAGTATGAAAAGCTCATTAGAGAGATCCTTGTATTCCTCTCATATACTTATACAGTGTAAAAACATACCCACTTTGGAGTCATTTCTCTAGAGTAAATAAACCAAGTTGGTAAGACATTATTCACACTTCATATCTTCCATTCCCTTAAATAATTTTTTGCTTTACTCTGTACATGCTCTAGTTCTAGAATATCCTTTTTCAGAATAGGTCCTCAAAACTGCACTTCATATTTAAGGTGAGGTCTTACCAATGATTTGTACAGTAGCAATATGTTATCCACTCTTGCTTCAATACCCTTTTTTATGCAAAACAGTACTTTTTTCCATTTCCCACAGCTCTTTGACACTGATTACTGTTTTCAAGTTTACAGTTTACATGGACTCACAGATCTTTTCTGTCTTTCTATATTACATTTACCCAATCTGCAATTTTATGTAAGTCCCACTGTAGAGAACAAACATCCTGCTTTGAATTTATTACCCTGTATAATTTAGTTTAATCTGCAAATGTTTTAATGTTGATTTCTACTCATATTTCCAAGCCATTTATATATACATATATATATATATATATATATATATATATATATATATATATATATATATATATATATATCTGTGTCTGTGTGTGTGTTAAAGAGCTGAACCCAGAGGTATTACACTGTTAACTTTTACTGTATTGGAGGATGATCCATTTACAACAACATACTGTTCCCTATACTTCAACCACATTTCTATCCAGATGCAAAAGTTATCCCCTACACCCAATTTCCTGCTGTGTGGCACTGTATAAAATACTGATGCAAAATCTAGATGTACTACATTGACTGCTTTGCCATTATTTAGGTTGCTACTTACTTTTTCATAGAAGCTCAAAAGTTTGGTTTGGCTATATCTGTTCCTTGTAAAACCATGCTGATTCCTGTTAATAATTTTGTTCTTCGAAGTGTAATCCAGAACATAATCCTTTATTATCCCTTCAACCAGTTTTCCACTACTGAGGTCAAACTCACAGGTCTAAAATTCCCAGGTTCTCTTCTTAAAATGCAGGTACTACTTAACATCAGTTTTGTGGAATTGAGCGTGTAGAGAAAAAGTTCAGTGGCCTAACACTGCACTGAACTATTTTTGTGTTAACCCTATATCTGATAATGGCATGGTTACAATTTTTATTTGTTGAGGCATTTTTATCATTTTTTGTTGTTCTGTTTCACATACTAATGAAAACAATGTGTTCAGAACATAGGCCTATTCCCTATCCTCCCTAATCAGTTTGCCCATATCATATTTGAAAGGTCTAATGAACTCTCTTTTAAGTTTATGTATTTGAAAAACTTTGTTAGATTAGTTTTACTCGACCTTGCAATTCTTCTTTCATTTTCTATTTTTGCTAGTCTAATTGCTTTTTTGCACTCATTCTTTTTCGAGAGAGTTCTAGGTTCCCTCAGACTTAAATAGTTTAAATGCTTTTTCCTTGCCATTTCCTTCTTTACATTTGCATTTAACCACTTTGGTTGTAAATAGGGATGGGCAAATGTTTTCCTCTCGTAAGAAAAATAGATGAAAAATGGCACTCCCTGCAGAGCAGGAAATTTCCAGGGAAAAGTGCAGATTTTCCCTTTTTAGCTCCATGATCCCCCACGCCACTGATAGCCATAGAACCATGTATACTGACACATTCCCACTGTGGCTATAGGACAGCAGATAAGTATACCCCCCCAGCCATATCCCAGTGTACAGGTAACTAATATAATTACACTGGTATTCACGAAACCACATAATGACCCCTGTCTGGAAACAGCTGGAGTGTCTTTCATTGTCCCTCAACCCAACCTAGTACAATGGTAGCATAGAACCATACATACTGATTAACCAACCTAGTTCCACTGAATGGTGGCCACAGAACATCACATACCTTCCAGCCTTGTCCACTGCATTGGTAGCTAGAGAACCACAAATGCTCACCTCCAAGAAGTCTCAGCCTTGTCCAACTGCACAGGTAGCAATAGAATCATATGCATAGAGTATACATGGCTGAGTGAATAGGAGGAAAATAGCAAAGTTCTTGTGTGAAATTTATTGGCAATGGTAAAAAGGTGGAATTTTATGCATTTTATGTCACAAAAATTCCCAAGGGATTTTTTTTTAGTTTTGCACACCCCTAGTTGTGATCTGCTTATTCTGCATTTGTTCCCCAGGAGTATATACACCGTTGTATATATTTCTGCAGCCTAAATTTAAATTCTGACCATTTTTCCTCAGTTTTTTTCTTTTATTAATTTATCCCAGTCTATGTGTTGCATTGAAGCTGTTTTAAAATTAAGAGTATTGGTTATACCGATACATTTTTGCTTTTTCAAACTTGTCTCAAATGAAACCGTGCTATGATCACTGCTTCCCAAAAGTTCCCCTACTTTAATACTGTGTAGCATATGTAAGTTATTTGTTGTAACTACTAGATACAATATATTTTATTTCTTGTCATCACTTCTACCATTTGTCATGTAACTATCTCTAAGTATTCTCACAAACCTGCTTCCCTTAGCGCTCTAACTTTCTCCAGTTTATATCTCGGTGATTAAAATATCCCATAAATATAGTATGCTCAAGATGTGAAGCTGTTTCCATTTGCAATAAAGGCTGGGCCTCAACATTCGTATTAGTATTTGGTGGTTTGTAGCATATGACCACCAAGAACTCCACATTATCTTCATGTTCCTCATGAATATCTCCCCTTAAACTTGAATTTAGATCAGGTTTCAAATATAGGTAACCACCACCCCTTCTTGCTAATCCTGTCTTCCTAAATAAGGAATAGCCCTCACTATTTACAGCCTAATCATGTGTATCATCTTGCAATGTTTCAGTTATAGCAATTATGTCCAAATGCTCATTAACTGACATTAATTCTAACCACATATCTTGCATTTGCACCCTTTCCAAGTATAAAAGCTCCACTAGCCTTCTAATCATTCTATCCCCTAGCATAGCAGGTCCCTTTCCATTTAGGTGCAATCCATCTCTACCATACAGATTGTTCCCAAGGGCAAAGTCAGTCCAGTGTTCTAAAAAAACAAAACTCTGTTGCATGGCTCTGGTAGGATCTCAGAAAACACTGCCTTAACTTTATATGTACTCTCACCTCATTATCTGCCAGTTCTAATTGGGGTAAGTATATCCTGTGATTATGTTTGAAAGTAAAATTTCTATATGAACCAAGATTCCTGTATGGGACACTCAGATTTTCTGCATGATAATTTGAGTGTGTATGGACTAGCATAAATACGACCAAGACTGAACCTTTGAGGGCCAGAGGATTGCACAATGCATTGTTTCTCATTATATGTGAATAAAATATGAGTTACACTGAAATAAAAAATATCAACTGATGCTGCAGGAGATCGAACATTAAATATTTTGCTATTTAAAAGTGATGAGGATGTTTGATTTATGATGGTATTTATACTGTCTGCTGTTATTTTCACTCACCACACTAGGGTATTAGCCCTTTAAGTGGAGAAAGGCCATGCAATGCATTCCGGTTTAAGATGCTGAATATGACTTTGATAAATTAATACATAGTCTCAGAGTATGTGTGTGACTGGGTGTATCTGTATGTGTGTGTGTGTGTGTGTGTGTGTGTGTGTGTGTGTGTGTGCTTGTGTATCTTGTGAGATTTCAAACATCTTGAGGAAACACTTAAACATTCTGAAAAAGGATCCAGTTTTGTAAAATGAGATTTTTGATTTTCCCAAAGTGGTATTGTGACAAGCAGGGGTAGGTGAAAAGTGGTAAAATTTTCCTGCATGATTTTTTGCGAAAACTGGTGAATTTTTCTCTTTTGTCGTGAAAGTTTTCTCCTTTTTGCCAATATAAAATGTCCTCCTTTTTGTCTATTTTAAAAAAGCGTTTGCCTATATTTCCTGTGGGTATTACATGTCCCACTGCAATATTACTTCTTCTGAGGGCTGTAGTTTAGAAATAAGTAGCTGAAAGTCAAAGTTGTGAGTCCTACAGCAACATATGCCTTGAAAAATGTGTTAGCACACTAGGGTATTAGCCCTTTAAGTGGAGAAAGGCCATGCAATGCATTCCGGTTTAAGATGCTGAATATGACTTTGATAAATTAATACATAGTCTCAGAGTATGTGTGTCTGGGTGTATCTGTATGTGTGAATTTATGTGTGTGTGTGTGTGTGTGTGTGTGTGTGTGTGTGTGTGTGTGTGTGTGTGTGTGTGTGTGTGTGTGTGTGTGTGTGCGTGCTTGTGTATCTTGTGAGATTTCAAACATCTTGAGGAAACACTTAAACATTCTGAAAAAGGATCCAGTTTTGTAAAATGAGATTTTTGATTTTCCCAAAGTGGTATTGTGACAAGCAGGGGTGGGTGAAAAGTGGTAAAATTTTCCTGCATGATTTTTTGCGAAAACTGGTGATTTTTTCTCTTTTGTCGCGAAAGTTTTCTCCTTTTTGCCAATACAAAATTTCCTCCTTTTTGTCTATTTAAAAAAAAAGTTTGCCTATATTTCCTGTGGGTATTACATGTCCCACTGCAATATTACTTCTTCTGAGGGCTGTAGTTTAGAAATAAGTAGCTGAAAGTCAAAGTTGTGAGTCCTACAGCAACACATGCCTTGAAAAATGTGTTAGCATGCAGAGTGCATTTGTCCTTTGCCCAAAACACTTCCTGCTTAAGTGACACTGGCACATATTCATATGTCAAATAATAACAAAAACAAAGTACAACCAACAATGTGGGAGATGTGTATTGTAATGGTGGAGGTGGGGGACTGGCTGGTATAGTGTGATTTGTGTATGTTTATAGTTTTTACCATTGTCATGTTTGTGTCAAATCGCTATCGTCCTTAGATAATTGACACAAATTACTTTTCGGTCATAGCAGTGGTCCCAAGTGGAGTAGATGGTGACAACCCTTCTTCACATCCCTCCTCCACCTCTGTGCTGCTGTTAATATATTTGTCCTGGCTTTCTCTGTCATGTGTGGCTTCTGCTACCTCATACACAGATGGTATGAGCTGTTGGTTCAATCTTAAGAATGTTAGTCTCCCAACATTGCTGCTTGATAGCTGTATCCTGCGGTCATTGACAATGTAACCAGCTGCACTGAAAACCCTCTCAGACTCAACGCTTGCTGGAGGACAACTAATGGTTTCCACTGCAGTACATGTCAATGTTGGCCATACACACTATGCGAGGATCTTGTTCAAAGTATGTTAACATGTAATTTACCAACTGGTGCATGTCTGTGTTGTCATTATGGTAAGATTCCTTAGCCATGCTCATTATATTTTTCTGCAATAAAAATATCAGTGGTAGAATTTCACTAATTCTTGACCCAATGTAACTCACCAGCATGGTTGCCTCCTCAAAGGGTTTCAGCAGCTCACATATATAGCACATTACTTGCCATTGGCCAGGTGACAAAGAGGATCCCTCCAAAACCTTCCAGTTTAGCACGAAAGAACTGGGACTGATCTCCATTCTGACCTTCAGTGTGGTCAGGCTCAGCACCATCGTAGTTGATAGGTCGTGTACAATATCAGTGGCTTTGGGGTGGGTGGGCATTTTGTCTGTTGTGCAAGCAATGCTACATGGTTTGGGTTGAGAAAGCTATTCCAGTGTGTATCAGAGGGGAGGTAACCTTAGAGTTACCTTACCGTTTCAAAGGGTTTACATAATGCCATTCTCCAGAGCTTCTGATTTTAAAGAACTGAGGTCTGGAATTGTGAGTCAGTCCATGGTCATGCTTTGGTGTTCCTGAACCCAAACTACAAACATTGCTGCTTAATTCGGCCATCATGGCCAGCCCTGGTGACCATGACTAACACGAACAATCCAACCTGCCACAGAACAGTGATTCTGTCCCTCTTGTATTTGTCAGCTGATGACATTCTTGAAGTTGACATATACCAGGCATGTCATGAAGCATCTCACAAACAAATATGCAGTGTTAAACATGTTCACAGCTAACAACCAGGCTGTTGACCTGATGACCTTTATACCCATATAACCTGTTAACCATGTGACTCATAGCCTTGACATTGGAATAATTTAGAAATCTCTGACAGCTTGTTGCTTGGGGTGACTTGCATAGCTCTACATCTCCTCCTTACAGGTGTTGCAGTTTATGTATTGATTAATAAATACGCACACGTGCACATACTTTCTCTGTTCTCTTTGTTAACAAAGTATGGTCCTATACTTGCAACCTTTGGATTCTTTATCTGGTCTGAGTTAGCAAAGAAATTGTTACCCTGTGAAGAAAATATACATATGCAAATTATGCAAGTGCATTTTTAATTACTTGCTCATGAAAATCAATGGGGATTTTTATCCACTCTTTATTTAGTTTATTTACTCCAGATATAGTTCTTAGAATCTTAGATCCTTATAGACAGTTAACAACCATTAATACGTGTATTATTGAGAATGCACATGAAACAGGTTGTGTAAATGAAAACATTTTTAAAGTCTAGTGCAGCTTCATCATGTTTAAAAGAATAATACCCAAACAAAATAGGAGCTTTTATTGGATGCATGCAGCATGGTGAAATGTTTTCCCAAATTGTTACACTTTTTATAATAATACATATGTCTGTATTGTGTGTCACAAATTAAATACAGTACTATTAATCTACATATGGTTTCAGTCCTGCATAAGTACATTTTGCAAGTTGAGGGATAAAGAAAATAAGGCAGATGTACTAAGAAGAATTGGGTCAATTCTGGAGCAATCCAACGGCACCATAAGGAGCACTTAAAAATTCTCCAATTTCCCACTGATTTAAATGAGTATTTAAATGCCCTGACTTATAGTGAGAGGTATCCAAAAAATTGTTAAGCAATGTGTTTGAGGCATCTCTGACATATAATTGGTTAAAAGGAACATTTAAATAAATAGAAGAAATTTGTCTGTGGTTCAGCTGGTTTGCCCCAGAATTGCTCCAGTGCTTCCTAGCAGATCAACCTCCATCTTGTACAAGGAATACTGAGGACAAAGTCCAAAAGACACTGGAATAGGTTATGGTGACTTAGGAACTTGGACTTGTTGGCATGCCCCAAAGGGACAGTCACAGCAATTCTGTATTTAAGGACCAGTGACGTTCCTGGCACTTTATGGAATTACAACATCCCACATGGCTTCATGTCGCTGGGAGACCCCTGATTCCATTATGCTGAAAAAAAAATGCCCGTCGTGCTTAACTTCCGGGGCTCGCTGTGTGGCTGGACATTAAGGGGTTAAGGAGTTTAGTTCAGTAATAGAAAGATCATTATATTTAATATTTATTGATTCCCTCTCATCAATTATAGTGCCCTAATATTGAAGGAAAACACATATAGCACTATTGTTCATAAAAAGGGGAAAGATCCATATTAGAAAATTATAGACCTGTGAGCTTGGCTTTTGTAATGTAGTGACCAACAACATTATTAGTAGGTGTCAGCATGGTTTTCAAAATAATTTACTTGCAATCTATGAAATTGAAGCAGTAACTCAGGCTTTTGCTATCAATATAGTATATCTGGATTTGGAAAGATACTTTGATAATGTACCTTACAACAGGTTACTACATAAATTAAAAGGCTGTGGGTTTGGGAAGTAATATCTGTTCATGGCTAGAGAACTCATTAAATGATAGATGGCAGAGAGTTCTTATAAATGAAACTTTTTCAAGATGGTCTAAAGTTGTAAGTGAAGTTCCACAAGGTTCAGTCCTTGGCCCAATGCTTTTCAATTTGTTTATTAAAGGGATAGTAATACTTAAAATGTAAAAAAAATATCTTGTAGGGTTTATCCACCTGAGTAAAACGAGTACTCCCACTGCTGAAAGGTGTTTGATTCAAAAGTTATTAATTTTCAAAGTTGAATTTTTTAGGTGCAATATCACAGTGGCCTGAAATTGTACAGTGGCGCTGTTGCTACATGATCCTATAGACAGCTCTGGTCCCAGGACAATAAATCTCCATAGGATGGTGTAGCAACAGCGCCACTGTACAATTTCAGGCCACTGTGATATTGCATCTAAAAAAATTCAACTTTGAAAATTAATAACTTTTGAATGAAACACCTTTCAGCAGTGGGAGTACTCTTGTTTTACTCAGGAGGATAAACCCTACAACATTTTTTTTATACATTTTAAGTATTACTATCCCTTTAATGATCATGAAGTGGGTATTGAAGGAGTACCTAAATCTTTGCTGATGACTCTAAACTGTTTAGGAAATATATCTAGATCAAGGTGTTACTTCTCTGCAGAAATATCTGAATACCTTGGGTGAATGGGCACAAAAGTGGCAGTTGAAAATTAATATAGTTAAACGAAGGACGCTCATCTGGGTTTCAGAAACAAACATGTTACAGAGGGTGATTTAGGAGTACTGATAGACTATACATTTCAAAGCAATGGGCAGTGTCACTTGCCTCTGCAAGTGCCATTAGGGTACTGCCATGTATGAAAGGGAGTACAGATGCATGGGATGGAGTTCTACATCTATATAAATCCTTGTTAAGACATCATCTAGAATATGAAATACAGTTCTGAATGCCATTATTGAGCTCAAAAAAGTGTAGAGATTTGCAAGAAAACTGATAAAGGGATTGGAGGATCTGAGTTATAAAGAAAGATTAGCCAAATTCAGTTTATTTACATCTGATAAGAGAAATCCAGCAGTCATATTAGCATATACAAATACAGTATATTCAAAGCCAATACAAAGATATCTCTGAGGAGCTTTTTACTGAAAGAGCTGATCTAAAAATAAGAGGTCAGGTCAGCCATTAAGACTAAAGGAAAGGTACTTTTAAGGTAAGTGCAGTACATTTGTGCAATTCTTTGCTTCAGGAAACTGCATTTGCATAAAGTGCAGATGCTTTTATAAAAGCATTGGAACATTTGTAGGTCAAAACAAAATTGAGAATTTTGACAACTGGTTTCAAAACAGATAGGATGTTGCTCCAAAGAAATTCCTATCAGTTGAAGTCAGGATTGATTTTTTTTCCACACTTTAATAGTTTTTTTTGTTTGTTTGTTTGTTTGTTTGTTTGACTTCCTTTGGATTAACATGGGTGACATGACATGGGCTTAACTTAATGGACACATCTGTTTTCAACCACACATCAACTATGCTACTGTCACCTTTGGTATTCTGTTTTTCTAGATTGTTTAAAAGTCAAAGAAGGCAACATTTTCTTTAACCAATATGTTTATAATATATCAAGGAACATGGAAACACACACATTTTTATGTAAAAAGGCTTTATTTTTTATGGCTGTATTGAAAAGATGTCTGGTTTCTATCCACAACATTTACTTCTTGTAAATATTAGGGAAATGCTGCTCTTTGTACATTTTTTCATTATTTTTTATAAAATAGTAATTTTCCTATATTTTACTTTATACATAACATTTACAGTTTACTTTGTCATCCTTATTTGTTCAACAAATAGGAGATAATAGATAATAATTTTCAAATAATTTCATGCTTCATTTTAAAATTTTACAAAATGAGTGCAACGTTCAATAACAAGAGTCCAAACCACCAGGGAAGGTAAAACAACAGTCCGAGAGCTTTAATAATACATGTTCTTATCCCACCAGCCTGTAAAAGAAAGGAGAAACCATTCAGATTTTATTTCAGATGATAAAATCCAGTAATAACGTGAGCTTCTATTTCCTGGTAAGAAAAAATTGATCACTTCAAAGTAAAATATTCAATAGATCACATTTCAAGTGGATCTGTCACCTTAAGGAACATTTAGCTTGTTTTATAGAGAAATAAATCTACCTATATATTGTACTAGATATTTGTATGCAAAGTAATTTTTTGAGAAACAAACCTTTATATTTTACTGGCACAGTGTTTGTTAACTATCAGCACAGTATGCTAATTGTTTAAGACAAAAATTGACACTAGCTATGCTATTTCAAATTACTCCAGTGTATGGGCTCTACCAAGAATCATTCATAACATAGTCAGTATAGTCACCATGTTTTAAAGGATAGTAATGTTTCATAATAAAACAGCTCTAATTAATCATCTTAGTATTTGGATTTTGGAGAGTGTTATTTCAATTCTGTCAGAGTTGTAGTTCAGGAGTAATTCAATGACAAATTATCCCCCTCCTGCCCCTTTTACTGATGTAACACTGCTCAGTCAGAGCAGAAGGGAGGTGCCCAGGTAGACTGCAAAGAGGGACAATCTTCAATTAAGATAAGAGAAAAACCTGAAAAACTTGTCAAGGGGGGCAGGGTTTTCATTGTTCTCATAGGAAGATGATTGTCCCCTGCTGTTATCTGTCTGGTCTATGGACTGTATTCCACATCTGAGAAGAGATGGCTTACACTAGGTAAAAGGGGTTGGAGGGGAAACTTCGCTTGTGAATATCTCTCAAACCATAAAGGTTTGAGAGATAAGACTTATCGTTCTTCATGTTTTTTTAATGCCTACAAAATAAAATAAAGATAAAATGAAGTATTACTATCCCTTTAACATAGCATAGACAATTTTGGTAATGTCACTTGTCAGTTTCCCTGCTCATGCTATAGGGCAGGCATACAGGGATTGCTGGCATTAAAGGAAGCAGTAAACTTTTTTATGAAAATATATATGTTATAGAGCTTTTCCTGCTGAGTAAAACAAGGGTACTGCTACCACTGTCACTTGTTTTAACACTTGATTTATCCAACGTTATAACAGTCCAGATAATCAGGAAGTGAATTTACAATAGGTTTCCTGAAAGTTCTAACTAACAGAGTGACTCATCAGCAGGTTCTACCACATTCTATGGAGAAGTTTGTCAGTGACTTTCTCCTCAAGTAGAATGGAACAGAATAACTAATTGGAATCTAACCACAAAGGGCACACTTAATATAAAAAAATGAGTTTAAACTGTATAAACTCTCTTAGCAGGAATATACCTGTTTTACTAAACTGGAAACGCTCTACAATGTATTGCTCATTTAAAGTTCTAGGCTGTCCAGTGGTATGCACTACAGTGATAATAATTCATGTCTGTCCATTCAGCTGCTAGCATTAGAGACTAGTGTCATACGGCTGCACTGGTTCATTTGTACATATGCCTTATTGTGTCACTTTATTGACTCAGCACAGAAACCAATTAGAATAAAGTGCCAGTCTTAATAAATAATGTTGATTTTATACAAGCAGGGGGCTAGTAAAACATATAGGCAGTTTGTAGTTAATTTTAAAATTCATTACAATTATCTTTAAAAGTGGACAGTTCCAGAGGTATAGCCAAGGATTACATATATATTTAATCTGTAGTAGATTGTGTAACCTCACAGGACGTATTAAGAGGAGCTACATTTGTTACAAACAAGTTTACATAATTACATAAGTCTATGATGTTTGTTTCTTTACATTTTATAGCTGTGTATCGTAATTTTTAAAATTACACAGTTATGGAGATTATTTTTCATGTTCAGCTCCATTCCTTAACCACTTGCATGCCATTGGGGTAAGAAACATATTGCAGAGCAATGCATTGGATACATTTATAACACTCCGGGCACAAGGGGACACCCTGAATGATTAAACCCAATGGTTAACACAAATATGCTTTAGAAGACAAATACTTTGATCCTGAGCTGTTGTCTTTGTGAAAAGTAGCAGGACACTCTGTCCTGATCTACATTTTAGGATTGTAAAAATGTTGATGCAATGCAATGCATTGAGTACTCCTCTGGCACTCAAAGGGCTAAAAAACTTTTCATTTTTAAATCTTGCATCAAATAACTTGTTGTTATATTTAATATTTGCTGTAGCAAGTGACCAATGTGTTGCAGAGTAAATTTAGTTTGTGAATTCATTGGTTGATAAGGCTTCCATATAAGATTGATTATATTGGACAGTATTGAAGTTGGAAACAAAATTTTTTATCAGATAGAAAGATTTGTACTTACTGCCTGGATATTTTCTGATGAACAGTTTGCGCATTTCATCATAAATAAAGATTAAGATGACAAAAGGAATTGAAACAAACCAGTATTGAACCCTAAAACAAACAGAATGGGTAAAAATGTTAGATTTAGGAAGATGCAGAGCAACATAACATAGTAACAAAAATGATGAAGCTACTAAAAAAGACTTATACATCAAGTTCAGCTTTGCCACATGACCCTTGTCAAAACAGAGAAAATCAAAGAAAATAACCCAAACAAACTCTTTTGAAACCATTGGGGTAAAACATCTTCCTGGCTTCAAAAGGCATATATATCACCCCTTATCAATATCATATGTACATTAAAACCAACTGTTATAGTAAGCTATAATATTCAAGTAATGTGTATATAGATTATTCTCAATGTGTATGCATCATTGCTTGGCTTTCCATAAGTCTGCTGTCAAGCTCTCTTAGAGCCATGAGTATAACAAGGGTATCACAGCTGCCCAAGAGATGCATATTTCCATTGTCATTACTGTTTAAACTGTTGTTAGTTCTACTGTTGCATTCTGTGGAAGATGTGAGTCACTGACAAACCGTTCTCCTTAGAGTTCAATGAAAACTGCTGAGTTCTGTTGTCAGTTTGAACGTTCAGGATGTAATCAAGCTGTCATTCACTTCCTGACAATTTAAACGGTTATATCTTTTGAATAAACAACTGACAGGCATGAACCCTTGTTTTACTCAGGACGAAAAGCTCTGTTACATAAGTTTTCATAAAACAAGTTTACTGGTCCTTTAATTGCACAGGGATAGCAATTGCTGTCATTGATGTCAAGGAAAACTAGTAAATGATATTCAGTCAGTTTATCAAATTCCATGTCAAAGCACTGTGCTTTTAAAAGGGAAAAAATAAGGACAATATACTAGGACTAACTGAAGCACACATACTGCACCATAACATACAAAAAATATCCCTTAATTCCCATTGATTCAAATGGGTCATTTAACCCAGGCATGTCAACCATGTGGGCCAAGGGCCAAAAATGTGAGGTCTTCCATAGAGAGAAATGTCTAAGAGCCCTGCAGCTGAGCATCAATGGCCTAAAAGCCCCATTTAGATCAATGGGAATGTTTCTTTCTTCCCTGTGAGACAGATGGTTTTCCTTAGTGTCACTCTTGTTTCCTTATATAAGAAGGCCACATGTTTTCAGGTGGACAAATCAGTGGTACAGTCACTTTAACCCTCTGAATGCCAGAGAGACATCCAATGCATTGTGCCCCACTAAGAGAAAGAGAGAACAGACAATGTAAGGGTAGTTTGGTGGATACCAGTGGACCAAGGATAGGTTGCCAGACAGTAATCCTTTTCAAACAGTTCCCAACATTGAATGTGTGTGTATACAAACACACACAAGGCTCCTAGCAGCCAAGGCTTTGGCCCTCCTTGGAGCTAAATGTTAAGTATATGGCCCTTGACTGTATTTGAGTTTAACATGCTTGATTTAATCCAATGAATGTTAGAGATGTCTGAAACACACTGATTTATACTGCACTAATGGGAATCAATTGGATTTTTTATTTGTGACCCATGGCCTTATGGTGAAGCTAGCCCCAGAAAAGCTCCATTTCTTCTTAGTATATCAATCTTAATGTCATTATGGTAATGCTGCTCTTAAATTGTTTAACAGAAGGACTTCATTAAGTACTTTATGAACACATTTTTTTCAGCCTCATCAACTATGTTACTATGTTGCTATATATATTAAGTAGGATACAGTCTGACATACTTATTGCTATCATTTTTTCCTGTTTTTTTTTTTTTTGCTTACTTTGAAGCTTGACGCTTTCTTTAGGTTTAGACCTCAATTAGCAGTACAAATTATTAGTTTTATTGTTCAAAAAAAAATTTGGTAGAGTCTGGGTGTCTTTTTTCTAATCATCTAAAGTGCGTTTATCTATGATGGAGCAGGGATGGAATGGGGTAGATACAATTTGCTTACAGCGGACTCATGTTACAAGCACATAAATACTTCCATTGTATCTTATACTGGACAGTAAATAAAGGACTCTTGCTTAGAGTAGGTCTTTCTGTTAATTAATATGAAAATTATTCCTATATTGTACGTTTAATATTACCCTTTTTATAGAATCAAAAGCCTAGTACCATTACACCAGCATTGTGTCATTCACTGACTGAATGGATTACTAGGGAGTAATTGGTCACACAATAATTTAACTGTAGATTTCTTACCAACTACAGATCTTACCGTAGAGGAGCAAATTTCAAGGCGTAAGGCATTTCAGGACAATACGAAAGAAACGCAGCAATGGCAACTTGGGAAAATAAACCAAAGAGGAGGAACTTGTTCCTGAAAAAAATCAGAAATATGTTATTTAGTTAGCCAATAATTCCATTATCTTTGAGCATCACAGAAGTAAATCTTGTCTATTAATATTTATTTATATTCTTTGATGAAATACTTCCAAATGCACTTTTTGATGCCAAAGACAAATTTATGCGCGTTATACATGTTTACATACAGTGCAATATCTTTGTGTGTGTTTGTGTTTGTGTGCATATAATCTGAATGAAAAATCCTAAGATAAAAGTCCCACCCATTCTATTTTTCTTAATTTCTCAGATTTTAAATTGAAAGTGTCCATCTATTTCCAAAGCAAAAATAAAGATATATAGATATACATGGATACAATATAAAGGACATATAGCTAGGTAAACCCTTCTGTTAAACACATTAAGGACAACTTACTTCTAAAGGTTTAGATCACCTTTAAGTTTTTAGTCCCTTAAACATTTTTAGCTGACAAGAAATTGCCTGTCATTTGTCTCTGCTTAGTAAATAAGACCAGTTGTATGTTTATTCACACCAGTCCCCAAGAGACAGCAGCAGGCCAGGTTTTAAGCACTTCATATGAGTGAAACAAATTTACTCATAGTTACTCAAAGTTACTCATAAACATATATTTCTTTGAAAGCTGGCCTGTTAAGGACTGCTGTTAATGTGGCCATTTTCTTATCAGTTATATCAAGCTTACATTATATATATATATATATATATATATATATATATATATATATATATATATATATATACATATATATATATATATGCATTTGAAAACATATGTTATTTTTTTTTTCATAATGGCCCAGTGACTTACTGACTGACTGAATTACCAAATAGATGCCTGGTGGTATATGAGCTTAGACAGGGGCACCCAAACCTGTTCTCCCCCTCCCCACCACCACTTCCCTCACCAACAGTGCAGGTTTCTCCTGACATGAACACAGATTAAACAATCAGAAGTTAAAACATTCCGGAGGATCTACCAACATGCTCTTGTGTTTAATTGAGGCAACCCTGAAAACATAGACTGTTGGGGAGGATGGAGGTCAGGTTTAAGAGCCTCTGAGGTGTAGTATTTTATTCACTTACTTGAAAATACCCTGTTCAAACAGGGAATTTCTCCGTGTTTTCCTTATGAGCAAATCAGCTAACTGCTCAGTAACAATGCTGACAAAAAAGGCAGTGTATGCGGTCCATTCTAAGAACTGGCGCTGATGAAATGTCTACAAGAAGATGACATGATAAACAGGTCAGTTATGCATGACAGATAAATTATTTATGAAACAGATGCTAAAGTATCAGATACATTTTGTTTGCAGGAATTCATCAGATTGCATTTATTAATAAAAGCAGATATTTATAAAAGGCAAAATTGAATCTTAAAAAAAAATTACATTTGCATTTCATATAGTCTACATAAGGGACAGGCAACAGGCAATTGGTTGTGGATAATGGCAGTTTTTGTTGCTGTATAATTTCATTCAAGTAATAACACTTTGTTTAATGTACCGTATAAGAGCTCAATACTATTAATACTGGTAAAACTGGCAGTAATAGTAAAAACAACTCAGATTGATAAACCCACACATTTACCTCGGCTATTTGATAGCTGGTGAGGCACATGGAAAAACGAGCGTTGGTGGCCAAATCTCACCCCTCTAGAAGCTGATTGGCTGGTAGGTGTGTAAATACTTCCCAGCCAATTGAAGGCTGCTAATTTATTTTGAACTGAGACTGGCATATAAAAGCCAGTCTCGGTTCAAAATCCATGCAGTCTGACTCGTGCAATGGCCTGAGAGGTGGCAAGGGAGGTTTACACTGCTCAAAATGCCTTCCGTCACCAACAGAGATGGTGGCAGATGCAAAGGGGGGTGAGATATTTGCAAAATATAATAGTACTGAGCAAATTTAAATAACATTAGATTTTTTTATTTAAAGCAGACAGGAAGATGCCACCTATATTACTCTTTGAGCGCCGGAGGGCTTGCCCTCTGGCGCTCAAAGGGTTAACAGTCTCAACTTTGGGGGCTTCATTTTTTTATATTAAGTGACAGCAATAACAGAATGTGTTTTCTAAAACAAGAAAGAACAAATAAGACTGAAGCTAAGAAGAAAGAAAAGAAGCTGAAGATGGCCACGACCCCACTGGACATCAGGATTACTGATAAGTTTTTATTTGTCTGGACATGTGTTAACCGTTTCTAGATTAACTCTATGAGTGCCAGTGGGGTATGCAACGTTGTATAATGCATTGCATACCCCACTGATAATCATAGGGTTAATCTTTTTCTATTTTTCAACCACCAGTTTGTGTTGGAAACCAGTTTTCCAACACATACCGGTGGTTTTCACTGTGGGTTAGGGACTCTACACCTCCTTTTCATGGTGGAGGATTTTCGCCATGAAAAGTGCTGTTCTTCACATGCAGTGAAGCCACTGCATGGAATAGGATAGCAATGTCTGCCTTTTTTACGTGATGTCCAGTGGGTGCAAATTTTATGCCCATTACACATTTTTGTGAGGCAGGAATTGTTGACAGCATATAGAATTGTAAACTGTGCTGTCAAACCACCACTGCTTGTTTTGAATAATAATGCGGGGCTAATAGAATCGAACCGTAAGAGGCAGCAATTTTTTCATGCATGGGCCACAAATCCATTTGTGCAATAGCTGCATTAATATTGTATTTATTGAAATTGTGAATTATAACCTGCTCTCCATTTAAAAAAAAATAATGAGCTTTGCACCTACAAAAGGGAATGGTTATATGCCTAGTGTTAGTAATTTATTGATTTTAAGTTAATAAGAATATATTTACCTATTTAATTTATTGAACTACTAGTTGAAGAGCCCGTTACATGGGCCACAGTGCCACTGCCAGATGGTTGGAGGGCAGTCATGCACAGTAGAGACTGCCCACGCCATGGCTGATACAGTGCCAGCTGGTAGTGGTGCGTCCAGCTACGTATCAGCCGCTGAGCGGGCAGTCTCTACTGCGCATGACTGCAGCACTCACAGAAGTCTGTACTGAGCATGACTGCGTTGTTACACATGTTTTAGCAAATTATTATATAGGATAGGGTGTCAGATACACAAAATTAGCTTTAGGCGAGTGATTGGGCCCTACTGGCCTGTTAGTTCATATGTTCTAGCTAATTAGGTAAACAATATTTTTCAATAGTTTTCAGAACATCCTTGGTTTAACAAAAGTATTTTTTTCATTTGTACTGGTGAAATTATATAAATGACTGAGCCATTGCATGATTCACCTGTGTGCCTAGTTTCAACCTGTACAGCTGAGGAGGACTTTTTTCTGCTTAGCATTTGCGAGTGGGACATCTCTGACATCCAAAGAGTTATATAGGGAAATAAAATTATGTGGAATAAAAAGTCTCTAATATCTATTCTTACCCATTCTTGTCCATAACTGTCTTCCAATTCTTGGATATCAGTCTTTTCCCAAGGGATCCGAATGCCAATCAGTGTATAAGGAAGAAATCCTTGCTCAGCCATGACAGTAAAGTAATTAAGAAACGCTCCAACAGACTGAATAATTCCTACACACAGAAAAATGTGTTACTTGTGCATTTAAGTATTGTATAACAAGGTAACACTTAGACCTCCTACAAGATTATATATACATTGTTTTATAGCTTAGGGGCATATGCACAAAAGAATGCTAAAGTGTTGCTTTGCAATGCATTTGACAGGTACTCTGCATTCTAATGGTTACTTTGCAATGCATTGGACTACTCATTGGCATTCTAGGGGTTAAAATCAGTTTAATCAGTGGGGTATTTAATTTATCCACTATCCAGAATTATTCCAGTGGGGTTATTCACTAAGTGGTGATAAAGAGGTGATAAAGTGGAGATGACTTCTCCAGTTTATCACTTCTCCAATTCCTATGTTATTCTATGGAGCCTATGCACTAAGATTTCTTCAACTTTGGAGACTTTTAGTGCATAGGCTTTATAGAATAACATAGGAACTGGAGAAGTGATAAACTGGAGAAGTTATCTCCACTCTATCACCTCTTTATCATTGATTAGTGAACCCCCCCCCCCCCAGATTTCTTTGGTCCTTAAGGCCCTTAGTATAATTAACTTGGGCCAGTCTATTATTCAGTAAAACTGAATTGCTTTCTCATAGGATATGTAAGAATTATAAATTATAATATTATACATGCATTCCCACATATTTCTAAAAGAAAACTATCCTGTACATTATATAAAATTATTTGTACTCTATCAAAATAGAGACATTGTCTTTTCCTATCAATCCGCATTAATTCCTGTCAAGTATTCCCTGCAATTTTTTCTTTGCTTCCTCACTCCTAAAATCCCTTAACTACTCCTGCCTCCCACATCCAAATACTTATTTTATTCCATGTCAGCACTCTATCTCTCTCGCTCATCCAAACCAATTCTTATTGCTCCTCATCCCATTCCTAATCTCCTATTCTCTCCTACCCCCATTCCTTGGTAGTGCTTTCCCTGCAAATTTCTTCTTTGCTTCCTCACTCCTAAAAATCTCTTAACTACTCTTGCGTCTCACATCCAAGTACTTATTTTATTCCATGCCAGCACTTTATCTCCCTCATCCAAACCCATTCCTATTGCTCTCTCATCCCATTCCTCATCTCCCATTCTATCCTACCCCCATTCCTTGGTAGTGCTTATTACCCTCCCATCACCTGGCCTTAGCCCCTCATTCCCCCTCTGAGCATGACATGTGAGTGTGTAGAAAAAAGGCAACCTTTGTCTCTCAGCAACTGTTGTACTGTAAATTACATTATCATCACTCATCACTTATCCTGCTTAAGATGAGAGTTGTAATCCACCAGTGGCTGGAATACTACAAGTTACACACCCATATACAGTATGCATTTTAGCTTCAAGTGCTGCATTACAAGTCTCGGACATCTATAGAGTTGAACGTTGTTTTTTACAGATACACTATGATGGACATAGTGCCAAGTGGCAGCAATTATATTTCAATTATGATAAATAAGCACCATCTCCCATACCTTGGTGTATGTTCTGTAGGCTACCATGAAAATTAATGTGGCTTGTTATGCCCCATGTAAGTACAAGATATGAATGTCACAGAAAAGAAATTACCAATTTGTAAGTATGCATATAAAGCCAGTTGCTGATTCACCAGTCTGTCAATGTTCTTCCTGCGTGGCTTTCGGTTCATTATATCTCTTTCTGCTTTTTCATATGCAAAAGAAACAGATGGAATCTATAAAAATAAACAAAAATAACTGAATTAGCCAGTAACTGAAATGGCAATTTGTAGAAATTAAACAGGATTCTGGGTGGCTTACCAAGTAACCTATAAGCAGTATGGTTTTAACCTTCAGTGGACTTTGCCCAGGATAATTTGCTGGTGTTTATATTGTTATTTGCTAGTTTCATTTAATAAAATTACTGTGGTAAGACTTCATCTAGAATATGAAGTAAAGTTTTGAGTACCTATTTACATTAGAGAAGAGACATCTAATAGGTGCATTGATTACTATTTACAAATATATTCAAGGCCAATACAAAGAACTCACTAGGGAACAATTTAGAGAGCCAAGGAAAAAAGGGGGGTTTTCCAGTAAGACTAGAGGATACTTTCAACTAAAACAAAGACAGTTATTTTTTATCATAAGGACAGTAAAGTTGTAGAATTCTTTGCCTTAGGAGCCTATGTTAGAAGATATTATAGATACAGTCAAAAACATATTGGACAGCTTACTAGCTCAGAACATTATTGAGAATTATGACACCTGATATCAGTGCAGATAGGATAATGATCTACAGCGATATCTGACTGTGTTTTGGGGTCAGGAAGGAAGGAAAAGTTAACTTGGGGCTTAAATGGAAATTTCTTAAATTGGTATTTCTGATTTTTATGCAGCCCGGTATAACGTTTCATGTGTCTGGGTCACCTTTTACTGGTGAATCACTGTCACCTATTAGTTATTACTCTGGATCAGCAAGGTTGATATGGCAAAACTGGATGGACATATTTTTTTTGGTTTCATCAACTATATTAATATGTATATTTTTGTTAAATGGATAGTAATACTTCGTTTTATCTTTATTTTATTTTGTAGGCATTAAAAAAACATGAAGAACAATATAAGTCTTATCTATTAAACCTTTATGGTTTAAGAGATATTAACAAGCAAAGTATCCCCCCCCCATTCAGCCAGATCAGAAGGGAGGTGCCCAGGTAGACTGCAGAGAGGGACAATCTTCAATTAAGATAAGGGAAAAAGCTGAAAAACTTGTCAAGGGGGGAAGGGCTTTCATTGTTTTCATACAAAGAAGATTGTCCCCTGCTGTTATCTGTCTGGTCTTACAACCAGATTCACATCTGAGAAGAGACGGCTTACACTAGGAAAAAGGGACAGGAGGGGGAAACTTTGCTTGTGAATAAAGGTTTGAGAGATAAGACTTATATCGTTCTTCATGTTTTTTTTATGCCTACAAAATAAAATAAAGATAAAACGAAGTATTACTATCCCTTTAACTCCAAAATCCTAAAGATTTTGTCAATTAAGTGTTAACGTTTCAACTACTGACACAAAGGTTCAAGGAGGTTTATGTCTATTAAACTTGGCAAAACAGAAGACCAAAGTTTATGTTTTTAATTAATGGGAAGAGCTTTAAAATATGGTACATTAAAATGCCATGTTCCAGAAAACACTGAATCAGTGACTGATGTATATTCATGTTCAAAATTATTGTCAGAAATGTTTGAGTTGGACTGACCAATAACAATAAATTTGTGTGTCTAAGATAAAAGGGAAGATTTATCAAAATGAAAACATAATGAGTGTAATATACTTTTAATATAAAAAGTAAATATAATGATTATTTCTATTACAAAGGTTTTTGTTCTTTAATCCTCTTTATAAGATAATACTAAAATTGTTTCCCTGTGAATGAATTTTGAAATTTCCAGACTCAGTTTGTTAAACTTTTTTGTTACTGGATCTGAAAAAAATGGCTGGCTGCATGTATTCAGTTTGAGCATGCTCTTAGTAACATTCCTCATGAGGTCCACAATCAAATTAGTACCTATATATCACATGATAATCAATTATTTATTGACTTTATAGCATACACTAACTTTCACTATTTTCTTTAATACATGTTTAATATAAATTAGAATTAACTCATCTCCATAAGAAGCACAGAAATGTTTTGGATCAATAGAGGTGAGGGACACTAGCGCTTTTTGTACTCACAATGTCTGTACCCAAGTCAATGAACAGGATGGTAATAGTACCAATTGGTAAAGGAATGCTTGCTATAATGTAGATCAGGAAAGGGCACAGTTCAGCAATGTTCTTGGTCAAGGTGTAACCAATAGATTTTTTAATATTATCAAAAATTAGACGTCCTGTAGAAATAATAAGAACAACATTAGGTAATACTTTAACTGGTCTCCTCCGTCGGTAAGAAAAATAGACTTTTGTCCTATATTGCTTCATATATGTTTAATATTTACTAAATAATCTCATTACATTGCCAAGTCTATCAAAGTCTAAAAATATTATATTTCTTGCACTGGGGATATAAAGAAGATGTAATCAACAATAATGTTTTCAAATCAGAAGTTCAGGAAATATTATGCATGCATCACTAATAATTTGAAATGTATTAAAGTGTTAGTAATGTCCCAGAAAAACTTGTTATAGTTTTGTAGAGGATGAAAAAATAAGCGTAATGGCGCAAACCCTATCTCTCAAGCCACTATGGTTTGAGAGATATAAGCATTGAAATCCCCCCCCTCCCCTTCTCCTGACCTCAGCATCTAGCTGACAGCAGGAGATCCCAGTATGGGGATCAGCCTGCAGCTCTGCAGCAGAGCCAAAATTGCATTACTGTAAAAGAATTACTTCATTGGAAAGTTCTACAAAATGTGCTTGCAAACCAGGCACACTTTGTAGACCTTTCCAATGAAGTAATTCTTTTGCAATAACGCGATTTCGGCTCTGTTGCAGAGCTGCAGGCTGATCCCCATACCGGGATCTCCTGCTGTCAGCTAGATGCTGAGGTCAGGAGAAGGGGAGGGAGGGGGGGGAATTTCAATGCTTATATCTCTCAAACCATAGTGGCTTGAGAGATAGGGTTTGCGCCATTAAGCTTATTTTTTCGTCATTTACAAATTTATAACAAGTTTTTATGGGACATTACTAACACTTTAATAAGATGTTATGAAGTTACAATGTGGCACAGTGTTAGTCTTGGGAAAAAAAACGCAGGAGATTGGTAGAGTAAAAGCCAGAAGAAAAGTTATCTTTTTACTCTACCAGTCTCCTGTTAAGATGTAATAAGTAATTTGAGAATTCTTCACTTCAGTGTTGTACTCCCATGTCTACATTATAATGTACAGTTAAAATATCAACATGTCTAAAAATATGTGTTTGACAATGAGGCTGTTTTGTAATTGGTAAGTGTGCACTCAGACTTCAGTGTATATGTAAAAAGGGAAAATAGTAAAATATTCACATAATTGCATTGCTATGTATAGCAACAGCATATCCATTATGATATATTTAAAGAGATAGTAATGTTTCATAATAAAAGCAGTTCCAATTAATATTCATAGCATTTGGGCTACAGAGTTGTAGTTCAAGAATAATTGAATGATAACATTCCCCCCTAACCCCCCCCCTTTTACCTAGTGTAAGCCACCTCCCCTCAGATGTGGAATCTGGTCCACAGACCAGACAGCTCACAGCAAGGGCAATCTTCTTACTGTGATAACAATGAAAGCCTTGCCCCCACTGACAGGTTTTTCCCTTATACTAATTGAAGACTGTCCCTCTCTGCCACACATTTGGACACCACCCTGCTGCTCTGAGCTGAGCAGTGTTACAGCAGTAAAAGGGGCTAGAGGGGATACTTTATTGTTCAATTACTCTTGAGCTACAACTCTGACAGTACTGAAATAACATTCTCTATGTCTCAAATACTATGATGATTAATTGGAGCTGCTGTTTTTCTGAAACATTACTATTTCTTTTTAATGCAGGATGTGCTTGGAAAACATATTTCAGTTTATTTCTGATTTTTATGCAGCCCAGTATAATGAACGTTTCATTGTGTCTGGGTCACCTTTTACAGGGGAATCACTGTGACCTATTAGAGGTAATTTAGTATATTTTCAAATATGGGTCTTATGTACAAATGAAACGTAAAGCAGTTCTGGAAAAAAAAATGCATCACTGTGGGAAAAATAAACACTGCTTCTGATTTAAGTGGTGATTTTAACTGAATGCAAGAAAGGTCTACAATGCAGTTCTTTGCAACAAATTGTATTCAAGAGGTTAAAGCCCCATTTAAAGCAATGTTAATTTTTGGAATTTGTATTTGTCCCCATGATGCAGTTGCTTTGCTACAGAATTGATTCAATTTGTCTTTTCACATAAGATTCAGTGTTTGTCAGGAAAAGAAATAGGCCTTATGCAAGGTGAAGAACATTTTGTCATGTATCATATTGCATAGCTAAACTTGAAACTGTCTGAAATCCAAGCAATTGTTGCCTTGGGCAGTCTGAAGTTAATTGGCTGATCAAGCTTTTAATTTTATGAGTTGGCTGTTCTTCTTGTAGCAATTTAAAACAGAATTTACCTAGCTGATAAGAATCTGACCTAGAACCTGTTTGGTGAACTTGACAAAATATTGTAACAAACTTCAAAGTCTCCTTAATCATAGTAGTGAAAGTCGTAATAAGAAACATTCAAAAGAAAATTACTGACATTTACAATGGAATTCAAATGTAATCATGTTACCTTCTTCAACTCCAGTGACAATGGAGGCAAAATTATCATCAAGTAAAATCATATCTGCAGCATTTTTTGCAGCATCCGATCCAGCAATACCCATAGCAATTCCAATGTCTGCCTTCTTCAGCGCAGGAGAGTCATTAACACCATCACCAGTAACTGCGACCACAAAGTTCTACAATAAAACATACCAGCTCAACACAAACCATAGAAGATGTGAAACTGATTGGCAACAAACACAAAGTCATATTAACTTGGAGTAATAAATTATCAATTGTGATTGTTATATGTTGATCTTTAACCTACTTTCAATGTGGAAATATATTCCTCTTATATCAAAATATCAGTGCCATATAACTGACAGTGCTTAGCGTGCCATTGAAATAAAGAGTGTCATTATATTTTGTTAATAATAATTTATTTCATAAAGTTGTTAGTCTGAAAACTGTTCAGCCATGATTTTTTATCAAGCACATTGTTCTCCATTCTGAAATGCCTTTTTTGTGCCAAAAATTTGAGGTGATAAAGACCTTTCTAAAGTAACTAGAAAAAAACACCAGACATTCCAGCATGAAACCAATTGTCATACTTATTTGATGGAATTGACATTGATTGCTCTTGTTTATATTATTGTGCTTAACAATTGGTGTTGAATCTGCCATAGAATGAAATGGTAGTTCACACTTCAAGGGAATATGATATACTGTTTTATATTTTATAAGAATCCCCAACTATGTTAACATTTAGAACATGTTTGTGGGAATATTTTATAAATTGGAGCAACATTCATTAAATTCAATGTTAAGATTTCAGTACAGCCATGAGCTTAGTATTTGCCCTACAGCACTTGAATGACAGTTAAGTGATGGATTACACTAACTTAATAGGTTCCTGGAGGTAACTGGCCTTTCTCGCACATCCTTGTAAATTGCCTGTGTTACATGGGTTTAATATGATGCATTGATTTCTGTTAGACAACCTTACAGAATTTACATAGTCCTTAATTGGTTTTACATGCTGGAGTTGCATTTATTTTATGTCTCAATATAAAATGTGGACTTCCCAAAATCATTGATTGTAAGGTGTTTACATTCTAAATTATTATGCATGAAATGCCATTGCTTACCTGTCTCTGACAACCTTCCACAATAATCAGTTTTTGCTGAGGGGATGTTCGAGCAAAGACAATCTCAGCGTGATGGGATAAGATGTCATCCAGCTCTTCAGAAGACATGTCTTTCAGTTCACTACCACTCACCACTGCTGCTTTTGCTTGGCTGTTTAAACCCAATGAGAAACATCATATTCAACCAAATAAATAATTAAACTCCGGATATTTTTCTACAAGATGTCATATATAGATGGACAGATCATGTGCCCCAATTTGTGCTGAAAAGCAGAGTAGGCCAAATCTTCGGCACTGTTTAAGTCAGGAGATTGTTTAGCACTTATTCTTGGAGAGTTACTACATTCTGTGGGCAATTGATAACTAAAAATTAATTCAAGGCAAAAACAAACATACTCGTTCATATGAGCCCAAACATGTGAATATGTATATTACTACTCAGTTCTAAAACAAAGTATACTTCAAGTAGGAGAAGGTATACTCAATATTAAAGTATAGACTATGAGAAGAACTTTAAAGAGAAAGGCAATACAAATGCTAAAGCAGATGTGATAATGTCACCAGGTATAGATGGCCCTGAACACAATCCATTGTTTCTGATAATTAAGTACACAGAAAGAATATATTCAAGCATACTGAAGTTATTTTCTAGAGTGTTTTGTCATTTATTTGGTTTGCAAAAATCTTTGTAACACATGTTTGTTGTTAGTATGTGAAAAAATGGACTGTTAAATGTTGTCATTTTAGAAAACAATAATCAATTTGTCAGTAATGGTAAAAGTACATTATTTTACAACATTTGAGTTTTCCATACTTTTTAAAACAAACAAATCAAATCTGTAGTAACCTGCAGGTTTGTTTATAATTGGTCAGAAGTATGCACTTTCTTGAATTAGACTCAGCAATTAATAATAAAAAGCTAGTGAATTGGGAATAAATAAAACTATCCTATATAGTAATTTTGGTAGGATGTTTGTCATGATGCAGTCATGTGCTGTAGAGACATCCCGCATTCGGGCAGTCTGTACTGCACATGATTGCATCTCGTGAGTAAGGCGACCAAGACTGCATCGCATGGAGCAGTGAGGTAGTGGACTTTTAACTCTTTGAGTGCCAAAGGGGTACACAACGCATTGCAAAGCGTTACCCAGACCTTGGCCCATGTACACATGCTTTTACACTAGTTTATTATAGAAATGATCAGCAAAATAAATAATGAACCTAGAAAATAAGTGCTATTTGTTCTCACCGTTTATCAACTTGATCTACAGAAATGTTAAGACGCTTGGCAATGTCGTCTACAGTTTCACTACCAGCTGAAATGATACCAACACTTTTGGCAATAGCTTTTGCTGTGATAGGGTGGTCACCAGTGACCATTATAACCTACACAAAATGGAAAAAAATTGAACAACTTAAGCAACTTAAAAGAACAGTAAATCCAAAAGATCAATTATGGTATGCTGCCACGAAACTAGCCACTATTTAATAATCCTTTTCGACAAAATACTTATTTTTTAAATCACATTATTACTCTGCTTATTCCTGAAAAGGGTGAAAATGGTATCTTCAGGCTGTGAACTCTGAACCGGTTCTACAAAGTATGAGCAGGAAAAAACTTCCTCCCTGCTCAAATCCTGTTGTCCAATGAAGAATGCTCAGGCATTTTGCAAAATTTGTTTGTCTGAACAGTTTTAAAAAGGTCACTGGTTACAAGGCTACATCATTCACAGTTTAACCAGTGCCCTTTATATGGTTTAATATCCCTTTATCAACAAATAAAATAAGCCACAGTTGACTTATATTGACTTATATCAGTTTGCAATACCCATAACAATTTATAAAATCTCATTCTTTTTTTTTCAAGTCATTATATAAAGAAGCATCAGTTCTATTCCCTGATTATTTGAATGTATATACTTTGACCATAAAATTATAATGTGGCCATTTCTGATAACAACCCAAAGCCCTATATAAACATGCATAAATATAATAATGAGTTTGTGCAATAGTTCTCTTTTATATGCTCAATGCAACTCCCCCTTTGGCAAATAAGCTATGACAGGGATGGACAGTGCAGGTCCACAGATCCTGCTTCCGCAAGATGTCTGTACTATCCTGTTGATGTATGTCCCATACGAAGTTATTATTGTAAATAATGCCGGCACTTAACAAACTTTATTATACCATTTCCAGAAATATCAGAATACTAACAATTAATTGGAGATGACTTATAAGCACATGAGAGTTCCTCCTTAAAACACATTTTTTTATGATCATAATTGTTTTGTTGTTATGTACTACTATAATAACCAAACAATACAATATTGAAAGAGCATGTTCATGTATTAGATGACATTCAGAAGGTAGTTAGACTTTCCCAGCCTTATCTAGAAAATAATTTTACTATGTGTAAGACACCAATTTAAACTGAAATTGGCTGATTTCAGATCTAAACATTTACCTCTTTCAGCCCCTTTGTTTAAACAGGTGTGAAATAACAAAATTATTAATAAATTGTTAGATAGTGCCATAGAAACCTTGAAGGACAATGGAATTTTATTAGGATTAATAAGATTAAGTGAAATTTAGATGAGGAAGCTGTTTTTGTCACAATTAGGCATAAGATGGGAAATATTTAGCGGGTTATACAGAAATGCGTCTAACAAATTTTAAATATGTTTTAGGCAATGATCCCCCTCCCTCAAATCTATTTTCCCACTTATTAAATGCTATTATATAATATAGAAAAACTAAATTGCCAAATCACATGGGAGGTAATGTTAGAAGAAACTCTGGATGATGGAGTTTGGACATCATTAATAAAAATAATTCATAAGAGTAGCATTAATATCAACTCAGATGAACAACTGTTCAGAATTCTCCATCTTACCTATTTGGTTCCAAGCAAATTGATCTTAATGTATGAGGATGCCACAGATGTTTATTTCAGGTGATGTCAAGTGGGAGGGACCTTTTTTCCTATTTGGTGAGAATGTGGTAAAGTTATATCAATCTGGGATAAAATTAGGGCTTTACTTTCTCAGCTTTTGCATAAAAATATAAAGCTTGATAGGTGGGAAGCCTTGTTGGAGAAACAAGTTAAGGGGGTCGGAAAGTTTGAACATAAGCTGATTCTACGTATATGCTTGGATACTAGACTGTGTATTGTCTCACAATGGAAAAAATTGGAGATTTCATGGAGTTTAATTTTGGAAAAAATCAATTCAAGTTGTACCAATGAATATTAAACTTCTATTGAGTTAGGCCATTTTGACAAGTTTCTTCTCACATGGTCCTCATGGATAGAGAGCTCAAATGGACAAGTTTGTAGGTTGCTCTTTAAACCTTCCACCTCTTCTGTATTTCTTTCATTTACCTATTATTTTTTATAATTTCACTGGTACTGTTTTAATGTTATTTCCATAACTTAATGTTATCTTGATACTTCTTTAGCCTCATTTACTATATTTCATTTCATGTTATATATCTTTGAAGTGTATATTATTTGTTTATTCATTATTTGTTATATAATTTCAAAATAAAATAAATATATTAAGTTTAAAAAAATAAATGGTTAAATACAAAATTAGATGATTCAGCTAAGTTAAAGGGATAGTAATGTTTCATAATAAAATCAGTTCTAATTAATCATCATAGTATTTGGGCCATGGAGAGTGTTATTTCAATTCTGTCAGAGTTGTAGTTCAAGAGTAATTTAATGGCAAAGTATCCCCCTCTCTCCCCTTTTACTGATGTAACACTGTTCAGCCAGATCAGAAGGGAGGTGCCTAGGTAGACTGCATAGAGGGACAATCTTCAATTAAGATAAGGGAAAAACCTGAAAAACTTGTCAAGGGGGGCAGGGCTTTCATTGTTTTTATAGGAAGAAGATTGTCCCCTTCTGTTGTCTGTCTAGTCTTACAACCAGATTCCACATGTGAGAAGAGATGGCTTACACTTGGTAAAAGGGGCGGGAGGGGAAACTTTGCTTGTGAATATCTCACAAACCATAAAGGTTTGAGAGATAAGACTTATATCGTTCTTCATGTTTTTTAATGCCTACAAAATAAAATAAAGATAAAATGAAGTATTACTATCCCTTTAAGATTGTTCTTTTTATTAACTTCTCTCTATAAGTTCCTTTGGTACCTTTATGCCTGCACTTCGACACTTTGTAACAGCATCAGGTACAGTTGAACGAGGTGGATCTATCATGGACATTAGCCCAACAAAGCAAAGGTTTGAAGTTGGAAAGTTCATTGATTCAGTGTCAAATGGGTATGAGTCTGGATATTCATCTTCTGGAAGGTACAGGTGACAAAATCCTGCAACAAAATGAGCATGATTGATGAAGTATATATATAAAGAGTTCTCAATGCAGTTTAAATATTTAGACTGCATGATGCATTCTTGAAAATGTTGCTTCACATCTAAAGTTATTTATTTTCTATTATTTTAATTTCAGCTACCCTGTCACCAAAAACTAACTTTAACTTACTTAATGGATCACTGTAAAATGTTGAAAATTTAGCATTATGTAGGAGACAACCAGTTGTCTGTGCATATCAGAATGTCATTCAATGGCAACAGTGCAGATTAGGAAATTACACCCAATTAAGATTGGCGTCATTTGCCCAGCCCTGGAGGCCAAAAGAGAGAGAGGACAGGTTGCGTCCGAGGGATGTTGTTCTCTGCCCAGCAACACGAGACGCAGGCACAGCAGAAGCACCGGTAACAGGGCAGAGGGACCCTGTCCTCTGCCCGACTCACAGCACAGAGGCCTCATCTGCTAGCAGGAATATTAGCCTCTGCCTAGCATGGGTCGCAGCCTTTGAGTGCCAAGGAGAGGGCGCAACCAGAGTCTCGCCTCAGCAGCTGTCGGAGGTACAGGGAGCGGAGGTAGTCGACCTCTCCCCCCAGCAGCAGATTTGTATGGGCACTAAGGGTGCCATGGATGAGACTGCGGTCGCCACGGACACCCTGCAAGCAGAAGAGTGGGCTCTTCCTAAGGCAGACCCCAGCAACCTGTTACGGTCTGGTCAGCCGGTAGCAGGCAAAGCTACGGCCACCGTTACCCCTTTCATTGAGGCTGACTGCAGTGACCTGTTAGAATCGGGTCAGCAGGTAGCAGGCGAAACTTCGGCTGCCGCTACCCTTTCCTTTGAGGATGTTCCAACAGCCAAGTGCTGTGCTACAGGGTTTGGTGAAGTCATCCCCTCACAGCAACAGCTGTGCCTGGTCCAGGGAGCAGAGGTGGCTGACCTCACTCACCAGCGGGAGATTTGTGTTCTCAGAGGTGAGGTAGTCCACCTCCCTCTGCAGCGGCAGTGTGAGGACCCGGGGTTGGGAGCTGTTGTACCCCCCTCCAGCTAGAGGTTGTGTCTCCAGGAGTGGAGGCAGTCGGCATCACTCCCCAGCAGCTGTTTGAGCTACCGGGAAAAAAGGTAGTCAACCTCTCTTCCCAGCGGCAGATTAAAGCACTCAAGGTGCCTCCGGGAGACGAATACCCAGCGGAAGAGCTGGCAACAGGGCAGAGCGCTGCTGGCCTCTGTCCATCTGAGCAATTGCCCCAGGGAGCAGGTGCTGGCCGCACCACTCCCCTACAGCACAGCGAGATCCAGGAGGAGATGGGGTGTTGTGTACTCTCACCCCAGTATCCAGAGCAACTCTACCACCCACTTTCATCATCCTCAGCCAGCAGCGGAGATTCCGGTAATGTGCTGACTGGGAGGGCACTGTTGTTTGGGCAGGGGTTTTTACTGGGTCAGAGACTCCTGTATACCGGAGCCTGGGCTCAGGGTGTCTAAGTCACCCTGTACCTGGAGGTGCAGGGTGCAAAGCTGGCCAAACCCCAGGACTGTAGGGGCTGGCTGGGGACAAGACTTCTGGGACAAGTACTGTTGCGGACAGGGCACTACAAGATTGTGTGTCCACTCCGGACAGCAGCGAGCTGACCCGTGTGGATCATGCTGTGGCTGTCGGAGGTTGACAAGGGGGAGAAATGTCACAGGAACCACTGGGCCCCTGACTCCTGGAGGGGCCTGAGGGCCAGCCTCCTGCCCACAGACTATAGACCTAGCCCTGGAACAGGGTATGGCCTCTCCCTGAGACTGTTAAACAAGGAACTGTTATCCCAAGAATCCCAGAGACTGTGGACATTTCTGGGCCCAAAGAGACTGACAGCCATGGACTGCTGGCTTGTTTCCAAGGCAATGGACATTAAGGGTTAATTATTTGAGTTTACCTAAAGTTACTTTCAATGTGTATTGTAGCCACTCAAGCCAGTGTATTGTGAACTGTACTGAGGCCCCCTGCCGTGTGGTAATTCATTCACGCCCTCAAGTCTTTGTGTCCACTGTCTGAGTTCAGCAACCCTTTTGTGTGTGAAATGTAATCATGTCTGAGTCATTGTATTTGTTAGACCATCTGCTGTTGGCCTTTTGTCTACTGTATGGTGATTGGATTATGTCCCTATTGTATCTGCTTGGTCCAGGTATTTCAATGTAAGGTTTGACTATAAATATGTGTGGTTTGTTCAAATAAAGAGAGTTCTTGTCTTACCTACACTGGTGTTGTCTGATGGGGTAAGCTTGCTGTATTCAGAGTGTGCTCCTGGTTACCCTGACACTAGTTCTGCCTAGTTTGGGGTATATTGCGGTATGCTGTTGGATGTTCATCTGGCTCGTAGCGGAAGAAGTGACCATTGACGGGGACACCAAGGCTGGGTGTCCGCTGGTACCGTCACAGTCTACTTTTAAAGAAGTTAATTTTCTGTATGTGTGTATTCATACTTTCAAACTGTAATGATATACACGCTAAAATGTATCAGCTGACAAATAATATTTATGTTATTTATTTAGAAAGTGTTTTACCAGAAAGAACACAATGAGGTTTATATGTGAGATATGCCAAATACACCTAAAATTTGCATAATTTTGCATATTTATGTTTGTGGTATCACAGACTATTCTGGGTAAGATAATACTTCATTATAGCTTAAACTGAGTCTTAGATTGCGCCATATGTAGTGAAATTCATTCTTACCCAATACTCTCTCACCAAGTCCTCCAAGTTCCATATATGCAGTTTGAAATGCATCCTTCATATTGTCATCTAGAGGCTGTTCCTTTCCTCCAATCATGATGGTGGAGCACCTATCTAAAATTCTTTCTGGGGCTCCTTTCATAACCAATAGAAACCTTTTATCTTGAGCGTCATCAGTTTCATGTATAGATAACTTGAACAAAATAAAAATTAACATTAACTTATAAATAATTTACATTGGGGGCATAAGTTGTTTAAAAGGCTTTTGACTTTATGTTGAATGGAATGTTGTTTAAAAAGCTATTTATTAAAGACATACCTGAAATTTATTGGTGGAATTAAAAGGTATTTCGGATACTTTTTTGTTACGATTTCTGATGCTCATAACATCTCCTGTCAGAACTTCAGAGAATTTTAAAAGGGCAGTTTCAGAAGCATCTCCTACCACAACTTTCTACAAGAGAAAATCAAAAGCATACAAGACATTTATTATTCTGATGTTGAGCAGGTTGGAATACATCTTTGTTCATAAAAAGTTATATAACTATAAAAGCTTAGTAAATAAAAAAATGTGTGGAAACTGGATTAATATTTTGATTCAAATAATAGATAAGTATAATGTACATACCTTCATAACTGGAACATCCTCCTGCCCAGCCTTAAATTCAGCTCTATTACACAATGATACAATCTTGCATAATGCAGTCCAAGTTTCAGACACCTGTTCAAAAGAATGATCTGGAAAGAGAAAGATATTTCATACATTAAAATGAAAATTTTCAATTTTATATAAATATACAGTTTTTCAGATAGACCATAGCAAAGCAAACAAACAAATAATTAAAATTAAAAACAGCATTCCCTATAAGCAAGAAACAGTCAGTAGAACACTGTGATTACATTTATAAATGCTGATTACTATATTGTCCTCAAATTACATGATTTTATAATCCCATGCTAGGTTATAATATTGGGAGGTTTCATCAAATGATAAATTAGTTTAGACACATTTATGAATTGGTTTAATAGAAAAGTATATTGTAGCACAGGAATACCCTGGTCCTTAAGCACTACCAATAGTACATGTTTTCATGATATCCTTGAATGAGAATGGGTGGACTAATTAAAGTGATTGGGCCACTAATTAGCCTACCTGTGCTCCAGCTAAGAAGTCTCAAAAACATGCACTGTTGGTAGCTCTTGAGGACTAGGGAGAGCATTTTGGTCCCAGATAGACATTTTTATGATCAAACAGTATAGGATAATGAGTGTTCTCCTCATTTTATCCTCAATTTCTAATCTTAATAAACATCCATCTGAGATTGAAATGTTGAACGTGACTATAAATGTGAGTTTGTTTTACTATTTCATCTTGTGGTGTGCACTGTACATAGTTTTGCATATGTTGCATTCTGTCTGTGGGTTTGACACATTTAGGACGCAACACCCACTGTTCTAATGTTTACTTAAATGTACATTGTATTTTCTTTATAATCAAAAAAGGTTGACATTCCTTGTAAAGGTATTTCTTCCATTATATTCTTAAAGGGATAGTAATACTTCATTTTAACTTTATTTTATTTTGTAGGCATTAAAAAAACATGAAGAATGATATAAGTCTTATCTCTGAAACCTTTATGGTTTAAGAGATATTCACAAACAAAGTATCCCCCCCCTGTTCAACCAGATCAGAAGGGAGATGCCCAGGTAGACTGCAGAGAGGGACAATCTTCAATTAAGATAATGGAAAAAGCTGAAAAACTTGTCAAGGGGGGAAGGGCTTTCATTGTTTTCATACAAAGAAAATTGTCCCCTTCTGTTATCTGTACTGTCATACAACCAGACTCACATCTGAGAAGAGATTGTTTACACTAGGTAAAAGGGGCGGGGAGGGGAACTTTGCTTGTGAATATCTCATAAACCATAAAGGTTTGAGAGATAAGACTTATATCATTCTTCATGTTTTTTTAATGCCTACAAAATAAAATAAAGTTAAAACGAAGTGTTACTATCCCTTTAAGTATTTTATGCACATAATATGATCAATTTTTCTTTCCTGCTTAAGCTCATATGAAAAAAGATATGGATATGTATAATCATTTTACCAGAAATTTACCACAAGGGTTATGGGTCACTTTGAAACTGATGTAGTTGTACTATAGCACAACACAATTGGGTGGAGTATAAAGTGTATGAATATGATTTCTTGTTAATATAGGAGCTAGACTCAATTTTCTGGTGCTGTGTCTGACTAACACAAATTTATTAAGCCATCTACACCTAAAGTTCTTCTTCTTATGCCACTTGTTCAATGGGCATTACAGTCTTCTTGTTTCTCACCACATAGCAACAAAGCACTTACAAAGCACAGAGGAAATCAGTATAAGATCCTTCCTGTTCATGTTATAGTGGTAGTGTTCATGACTTCCTCTCATTAAAGCATTTATGATAGTAGGGTTTGTGCACAATTATTATGATAACATATAACCACAAAATGAACTGCACTGGCAAATTCATTAATTCTCCCTGGTGCAAACCAATGGTACCATACAGAACAAATAAAAATGTGATTGATTTATAAGGGGCTTTAAAACCATATAATATTAGAAAGCTCCCCAGTGCACTGGGGACCTCTTCAGAATGCAATGTGTTTTTAAATCAATTGAAATTTTGATAAGTTTTGTTTGTTCACTACAGCAAAGCTGGTTTACCCTACTTTTCTTAGTATATCTGCATAGCTTTATTTTAACATGCTTATTGTATGCGCATTCTCATGTGATGCCTCCTGAGCTCATATACAAACCCACAATGTAAATGTAACAACAACATAAAACATCCCATAATACAAAGCTGTTGGTAAACATACGTGTTTGATCTTCACTGGTGTCAGCTGAATGGATTTGATTGTCAAACCAGAGATGGGCTACAGTCATCCTATTTTGTGTAAGAGTTCCTGTTTTATCAGAGCAGATAATAGATGTTGAGCCAAGTGTCTCCACAGCTTCCAGATTCTTAACTAAACAATTTTTCTTTGCCATACGCTTTGCTGTTAGGGAAAGCGTAACCTGAGGAACAAAGGAGGCTGTGGTTAGAACTGTTTATAAAATGATTGTCCTCTCTTTCTTATAGTAAGGATTTCTACATAATAATGCATTGTGCCTAGGTTTGTTATCTAGCACTAGCAAAAAGTGGTTTGATAAATGTAGGTTTTTATGTCTATGTGATTACTAGATTGGAAGTCTGTATCTATTAATTGCTGATACATTTAGTTAATATTAACTAGTCTTATATAGCAATGTTCGTGATAGAGCTGGGTCTTATCTGTATGTAGAATATTGTTTTGTAAAGACATGAGTGGTGTGGTGGTGGTGTTTGTGAGTCACATGAGCAAGATAAAACAGAAATACAGTAATCTGAATAAAGATTTTGCTTTATAATGATTAATAAACATTTGTTATAAATGATTTTTACAGAATTTGATTGATTGATTTAGACAAATTGTATTTCAGAAATTAATCAAAACAGCCTGTCTTTTAGGCATAACTGTGCCAGTACATCAACTAAAAAAAATAAAAACAAGATTCTCCAAGATAAAGAACAGGATTAATCCGCTATGGACCTCAAATCTGATAATATAAATATAAAGAAGCTTTACAATGATATATACTCACAGTGACAGTAGCCAGAAGACCTTCAGGTACATTGGCAACTATGATTCCAATCAGGAAAATGATGGAGTTGAGAGCTGAGTAGCCCATGCTCATAGCAATAATGAAAAAGAGAACTCCAATTGACACTGCTACTCCTGCTACAATATGCACAAAGTGCTCAATTTCCACTGCTATGGGTGTCTTCTCATTTCCAACTCCAGAAGCCAGTGTAGCAATACGGCCTATGATAGTACGGTCTCCAGTATTTATTACAAATCCTCTAGCTGTACCTAAATGGGAAGAAATATATTTTTAGAATACACACTTGTATGCTAGAGATGGGCAGCAACTTTTGCTCTAAGAGAGAAAATTGAGAAAAATTGCAATTTTCAACTTTTGCAGGAATTCACTGGTTTTTTTCCACCATGACCCCCACCCTTGTTCTACTGCACTAGAAACACAAACATACTGACCCCCTAGTTTTGTCCCACAGCAGCCACAGAACCACACATACTGACTTCAAGCCTTGTCCTGTTGCACCAGTAACACCACACGCTAAGCATAGTAATGTGTTTATTGTTTAAAACCCAGTATAAAATATTCCCCCTTCTTAGTTGAACTCACATTTATTAGAGGCTTCTCCTGCTTCTCGGTGTGTATACTTTTCAAAAGAGTGTGAACATTATCCCAAGGTGTCATTAGTCTGGAGTGACAGATATATCCAGTACAAGTGTACACACTGAGAGGCAGGGGGAATTTTTATACCGGGTTTTAAACAATAAACACATTGCTACTTTTAGAGGGAGGTGTTGCGCTGTCCTTCCCTCCCCTTTTTCTGTTTATCTTCGTATAGAGTGATGTGGGTGGTGAACAGTGAAACCCAAACAGAACAGCAGCATTTTTTCTACCTTCCAACTAAGAAATTTCACTTACAGACTAAGCGCTGAATGAAACAAACAGTCTACCTGTTGCACCAGTAGCCATAGAACCACACATATTGACCTATGAGCCTTGTCCCACAGTAGCCATAAAACCACAAATACTGATCAACTTGTCCCACTGTCTGCTATCAGGGACAGGCATCATAAGCATACCTGGGAACTCTCCGGATTTGCCCCGGAGACTCCGGTTCTGACAGAGCGTTACCGGGTCTCCGGGGCAGAGGCTGATGCCTCCGGATGTGGAGAGTTTCTATTGAAACTCTGCCACATCTGCTTTTTCTCCCGTTGTGCCTCCGTCCCCAGCCTTCTGTGTAACACATTTAACCCTCTGAGTGCCAGAGTGGTACGGAATGCATTGCTTTGCAATGCATTCCGTACCACTCTGGCACTCAAAGGGTTAAATCCCCCCAACACTTGAGTTAAGCCCCGCCCCTTTTTGACGCGATTAGCGTCAATTTTGTTACCCCCTGCTGAACAGGGTAGCCCTCAACTGAAAGTTCCCAGGTATGATCATAAGTCCATCCAGGTGTTTCCAGACTACAACTCTCATCAAGAATGGGAATTGTAGTCTGGCAGTAGCTGGAGAGCTTCACATTTTCAGCCACTGCTGTGACTCCCCAGTCTGTTTCCACATTAGACAAAGAACCACACATACCCATCTCCCCCCAATTTTGTTCTACACTAGCCATAGAACAATGCATACTGACCCCCAGCTATGTCCCATTGCCATACCTGGGAACTCTCCGGAGACTCCGGTTTTGACAGAGCTTTACTGGGTCTCCGGGGCAGAGGCTGATTCCTCCGGATGTGGGGAGTTTCTATTGAAACTCTGCCACATCTGCTGTTTTTCCCGGTGTTCCTCCTTCCCCATCCTTCTAAGTGTCACCTTTAAACCCTGCCCCCCAACTCGCATCAAGCCACACCCCTTTTTGACACGATCCACGTCATTATTGTCACCCCCTGCTGAACCAGAGGACTCCCCTCCAGGCAGACCTCAATTGGAAGTTCCCAGGTATGCCCACTGCCCTGATATAACCAGAAGCATGCATAATGAGTCTAACATCCACCCCTTCCCCATCCTCCATGAGAACCAACAGTATTCCCAAGTGAAATTTCTATTTCTTTAGGTTATGCTGGAATTTTGTCCCTAAATTTCCCACAGGAAAAATGTACTTTTTATTCATCCTTAATGTATGTAAAGAAATGTATTAAACATTACAGTTACATAAGGGTCATTCCCACAAGGAATCGACAAGCTTTCAGAATGGTAGGTATAATAAATTGAAAAAAAATTATAAATTTTCAAATATTTCCATGGAAAGAAAGCCATTGTTTCTGTCATGTAATGGTTATAAGCACAAAAAAACCCTACAATATAATAATATATATATTAATACCTAAATACACACACAATTAAACACACACACACACACATCAAATGTGATCAACTGATACAAGAAGGCTCTTCCTTTTGAATTGTTAATTGGTTTAAACTGATCACTGTCTGGAATGTTTGCATCTCATTATCTTAGAAAATCCTTTGTAAAGTTAAAATGTTGGGTTTCTTGGAAGCAAACAAACAGACTTTCTGGTTCTTTCATTGTCTCATTGACTGCATGTGCTACATTGTTGATTTTATCCTATCTTGGCTTTATTCTTACAAACACAAATCTATTTTTTTACCTTCCAGGCAAGTGGTAGAGTAAAATGCAATATTCTTGGTTTCAAGAGGATTGTCATTGGTGAACTCATTAGATCGGGGTTGAGCCTCTGATTCTCCTGTAAGGGAAGAATTATCCACCTGTAGAAAGAGTGAGATAAGTTGAATTATGGAATTTAAAATATGTGCTTTGTGACATGCAATATTCAATTATCCTCATAGCACATGTATAAAAACTGTTTACATTGTAATCATATTTTAATAGTAATGTTCAAAAGAAAAGTGGAGGAATTTGGGGTTAAGCCAAGTGCACCATAGTGAAAAAATATAAACTCCAACAATTCTCAATGCTTCCCAATATTTTGGAGACCTCTGTAGTATTTAAGCATTTAAAATCCCCTTTTAAATCAATGGGAATTTTTAATGCTTTTGCAGTAGGTTTGCTCCATAATTCCTCCACTTTTCTTTTCAAAATGTTCTTTCTCTCATTATTCAGATTTTATATGTTACAGTTGGTAAATATATGGTTTGCTCCACACATGCAGCTTTATTCATTGTACCCCACATTTTTATAAACTACCATACTCATCTTTAAGTATTTAAAGGGATAGTAAAGTTTCACAAAAACAACAGCTCCAGTTAGTCTTCATAGTATTTGGGCCATGGAGAGTGTTATTTCAATACTGTCAGTTATAGTTAGAGTAATTGAATGATAAAGTATCTCGCTCCCACCCCTTTTACCCAGTGTAAGCTACCTCCCCTCAGATGTGGAATCTGGTCCTGGGAGTAGACCAGATAGCTCACAGCAAGGGACGATCGTCTTACTGTGAGCATAAGGAAACCCCTCCCCCTTTTTTACAAGTTTTTCTGATTTTTCCTTATGCTCACTGAAGATTGTCCCTCTCTGTGATCCATCTGGACAGTCTTGCTGCTCTGAGCTGAGCAGTGTTACTTCAGTAAATGGGGTGGGAGGGGGACACTTTATCATTCAATGACTCTTGAACTACAACTCTGACAGTATTGAAATAACACTCTCCATGGCCCAAATACTAGAAGATTAATTGGAGCTGCTTTTATTGTGAAACATTACTATCCCTTTAAAGCCCATAACTCACATATATTATTTTCTACTTGAGTAAAACAAGATACTACCACTACTAGGAGATGCGTTATTTAAATTTTATCACTATCACTGAGCAAAATTGTATTAGTTTGATTACTACCTTTTTTTGTTAATTCCATTTTATGGTGGAGCTGTTGTTTCTGTTGTTACTACTAAGAATACATCTTTTCACTTACTGATAAGAGCTAGATTGCAATAACTCCACTATAAAACTGAATAACACTTTGCACTGTAATAACTTTTGAATGATAGATAGAAAGATAGATAGATAGATAGATAGATAGATAGATAGATAGATAGATAAAATACAAGCAATTGTGATCTCTGATGCCAACTAATATATGTTGCCTACATGGTATTTTGTCTTGAAATCCTGTAGAGAACAGACCATTACCTTACAACCTTGAGCAAAGACAAGCCTGAGATCAGCTGGAATTCGATCTCCTCCTTTGATGTCTACAAGATCTCCTACTACCAATTCAGTTGCTGGGACCTCCAGTTTCTCCCCATCACGGGTAACAATTGCTTGCTAGAAGCATATAAATGTACTTTTATAACACAGGAAGCAACTTGTCTAGTTAAAAATAGGTGTTATAAATTATACTATAATAGAATGATAACACAGTATGCAGCAATCTAAAATTATACAGTATAATTCCCATGGCGTTTTCTATCTACTTCTATGACAAAAACAATTGAGATGAAATACAACAAACTGTTGTTATGTGGCTTCACATTTATTAATTGAGAAGTCCAGAGGTCAAGGAATTCCTTTTAGTGAGGGACCAAACAAACCCACTATGACCCATGGAACCATCATTGAACAGCTTAGAGCAGAAGTGGGAAACCTCTAGGACTTCAGCTGTTGTTAAACTACAACTCGTAACATTCTACAGTTGCCAATGCCATAGGGTTCTCATTTGAAAAGGCTTTCTAATTCCTGTTTACATTGCCCCCTTTACATTCATGCCTCTATAAATATGGATTCTCAATTATATAAATATTTAACTAATGTTGAAAAGTGAGCCTTTTGCTTCCAGAGTGGCCACAGACTAATTTATGAAAGAACAAACACATTCAACAAAAATGTCGAAAGGCTGCTTCCTCTCAATGGATGACTCAATGGCACTCACTTGTGGAATCATCTTGTTGAAGCTAGACATGATGTTAGTGCTTTTAGCCTCTTGGAAATAGGCAAAGCAGCCAGTGAGGAAGACGACTGCTGCCAGGACAACACCTAGGTACAGCTGTTCCAAGACAAAAATATTCAAGTCAGCTAAGCAAACAAAAAATAAGGCATGCAAATCTCAGGATTATATCAGCTTGCTAAACTTCCGTAATTTAAAATATTGTGTATGATGTCAAAGTATTTGCCACACTATTTAAGAAAAGCTAAACTTGGCACATATTTAAACAGTACATGAATGCAACTCCTGCACAGGGTATCATTTTATATAGACTTTTGTTTTTTATTTTTTTTTAGGGCTGATTTGTTGGAGTGTATAAAAAGGTTATACTCCTTAGCCCACAGTCCAGAGAAGCTCTCCAAGGCTGAGTTCTGCCATTGGTACAGCTATGGCAAGACAGCTATCAACATAAAAGTTGCTGAGGGCACTCTCCTCATTTTCAACCTCTAGTCTAATCAAACTCTAACTGCTGATTTTTTTGTGTATGCAGCTACTTTTAAAAAGTGTTATCCTTACTATAAATCAATAGTTTTATAATGTATACTATGTAAACTTAAGGGGTAAAATGCATATAAACACCAAAAATTAAATAAAATGTAAGCTGACATTTGTTTATATGTTGTATGTGTATATGTTGCTTAGCTTGTCTATGTAATAGCATATTATCCTTTTGGTAAAATCTAATGGTGTATTACATTGATGGTCTCATGTAATAGCTGGTTTCATGTAATGCTGTATTAACCTTCTGTTCTCAAGCCATACTCTTCCAGTGTAATTTAGTGGAGTATTGTCGTACTGTTCTTATGTAACTTTGATTGGAGAATAGTTTATTTAGATAACTAGCTGAAACTCTCTCTTGCATCTATCTCTCTAATTGGTCTATCTCTAACATGTCTTTCTCTTAAAGGGATAATAATGTTTCGCAAAAACAGCAGCTTCAATTAATCTTCATATCAATTGAGCCTGGAGAGTGTTATTTCAATACTGTCAGAGCTGTAGTTCAAGAGTAATTGAATGATAAAGTTTCCCCCTCCCGCCCCTTTTACCTAGTGTAAGCCCCTACTCCTCAGATGTGGAATCCAGTCCATAGACTAGACAGCTCACATCAAGGGTCAATCTTATTACTGTGAGAACAATGAAAATCCTGCCCCCTTGACAGTTTTTCAGCTTTTTCCCTTATCTTAACTGAAAATTGTCCCTCTCTACAATCTACCTGGGCACCTCCCTTCTGCTCTGGCTGAACAGTGTTATATCAGTAAAAGGGGCGGGAGGGGGATATTTTATCATTTAATTACTCTTGAACTACAACTCTGACAGAATTGAAATAAGGCTTTTCAAGGCCCAAATACTATGAAGATTAATTAGAGCTGCTTTTATTATGAAACATTACTATCACTTTAAGTACTTTATTATCCAACATATATAGCACACACATACCCAGGCACAAACAAACACACACACATACAACTTTGGAAAATAACATATCATGATAAAAAAAAATTCACCAAAAAGTCACCTGGTTTATTTTTTGTAAAAAAGAATCACCACTGCTGTTTTCATTGATAAACTAACATGTTTGATCAATCGATGAAAGTCTGTTGTCTCTCAATTTACATGACTAATAAATGATTAAGATAATTTATGACAGTAATGTACCAGAAACATTACTAAGGATATTAACTTTAAAGTCAGATATGTTTCAAAGTATGTGGTACTTACATTGTCTCTTGAAATATTGTTATCCTGAGAATACTGAATCCCATATGCAATCCAGCAGAGGACTGCCCCCGCCCACAAAAGGAGTGAGAAGCCTCCTACCATCTGCTTGAGGAATTTGATAATTTCAGGAGTACCCTTTGGAGGTGTGAGTGCGTTGGGACCATCACGAGCCAGAATCTCTGCAGCTCTTGCTTTGGTGAGACCCTAAAAGCAAAAGACTTAGAGCATTTGTCTCCCTGGTGTTTTATGTCTACCTGCAGTCACTTATTAAAATCGATCCTGAAACCACTTCAGTTGTTTTTTTACAATTTCACTGCCAAAAGGAATGCAACACTTTACAGAGAAATTCTGCAAATACTCTTTCTTTCTTTTTCTCGTTCTTTCTTTCCATTTTGATAAAAGCTTTCTTACATTAAGCACCTAATAAATATGTACTCTGTCATACAAAGAGTTAACAAAAGCTGCATGCATAATGCTAGCAATTAACTGTAATTTCTTTTTAACTTATTTGATAATAGAGAAATGTCTCGGATGCTATGTATGCCTATCTAACATCCTAGAGGTTAGTATTCAGGTCGTAATCAGAATTTTCTGTTTCATTTCCTCATACATGCTCAGAACTAGTATATTTACTTGTAACATTACAGGTTTATAGATTTTAACCACTTAAAGACCAGATGGGTGTGCAATGCATTCCTTTTCAATGTGTTACACACCCCTCTTGTTTTTAAGGGATAAGTGCCTTATGTACAAAACAAAAGAGGGGCAATTCTGCAGCAAACCAACTCAACCATAAACAAATAAAACTTTCCATTGCTTTAAATGGAGCTTTAATGATATATCACTGATGCATTTTTGTCAGTGCAGACCCTTCTAGCATTCAAGGGGCATTATGCACTAAGGCCTGATAAAGAGGTAATAAACCGGAGTTGACTTCTTTGATATCACTTCTCCAATTCCTATGTTATTCTATGGAGCCTATGTACTAAAATCTCCGTTAAAGAAATCTTAGTGCATTGGCTCCATTGAATAACAAAGGACTTGGAGAAGTGCTATAACTGGTGAAGTCATCTTTATCACCTCTTTATCACACCTTAGTGACTCTCCCTTATGCAGAGGAAGAATAAATTTGATATCTATTACTTGGATTTGGATTGTTTGGAAGCCATATGGATTAGGAATGTCTCAAAAACGTATGATAAAGGAACTAAATAATCTATAGTGTATTTACAAATACACAAATATCAACTGTCTGCAATCTGGTGAGATGCACAAAAGTATAAACAACTTTTCAGTACTCACTTTGAGAAGACTTGTTTCATATTTTGCTTCTAGCTCTTCAACATCAAGTTTATGATCATCCTAAAAAAAGATATCAAAGCATAACAATAAGGATCTCACTAAACAAAGAGACAGTTATTAAATTGCTGGACCTAGTGACCTCAAATAATTCCAAAATGGTATTCAATATACAGTTAAGAGGCCATTTGAGCACCACTGACCATAATATGGTATGCTATGAAATTTGTTATGAGACCCATTAAGGGTTCAACCAAAACATTCAACTTTAAAATGGCTACATTTACAATACTAAAAGCAGTATTAGAGGACATTTAATGGGATATAATATAATATGTAATATTATTCCCTTTTCCATAATACAACTAAAGTAGACTTAATATTCATGTCTCCCCTTCCTATTACTATATCAGTTATAAGCTCATGTATTTATGCCCTCATAGCACAATTCATGGCCTCTGTAAGGCCCAGTTCTTCCCCTCTAGTATACAGATATAATCCATATGGGTATTCAGATAGTTGCACTTTCTCCATGTCCCAACAGATGTACTGAATTTGAATTGCTATTTTGTTACGTGGACTTACAGACATCCCAGAGCCTTATTTTCTTGACAGCTCATCTCACAGCCTATAAAGTCTTACTGTGGACAAAGTTCATAAAAAACTGGAAAAAGCTTATGGTATATAAAGAACCTGGACCTGATGGCATACACCCAAAGTACTTAAAGGGATAGTAATACTTTGTTTTAATTTTATATTATTTTGTAGGCATTAAAAAAACATGAAGAATGATATGTCTTATCTCTCAAACCTTTATGGTTTAAGAGATATTCACAAGCAAAGTTTCCCCCTCCCGCCCCTTTTTCCTAGTGTAAGCCATCTCTTCTCAGATGTGAATCTGGTTGTAAGACCAGACAGATAACAGCAGGGGACAATCTTCTTTGTATGAAAAGAATGAAAGCCCTTCCCTCCTTGACAAGTTTTTCAGCTTTTTCCCTTATCTTAATTGAAGATTGTCCCTCTCTGCAGTCTACCTGGGCACCTCCCTTCTGATCTGGCTGAACGGGAGGGGGGATACTTTGCTTGTGAATATCTCTTAAACCATAAAGGTTCGAGAGATAAGACTTATATCATTCTTCATGTTTTTTTAATGCCTACAAAATAAAATAAAGATAAAACGAAGTATTACTATCTCTTTAAGGAGCTTAGTTTGGTAATAGCAAAGTAATTATACTAAATATTTATTCATTTACTCTAATCAGGAACAGTTCTCTATGACAGGAGGAAATCAGGTTGATTACCATAATTCAAAAAGAGTAAGATCCAGACCAAGAAATTATAGACTTGTGAGTTTGACTTACATGTTGGTTAAGATATTAGGGACATTAAGCAAGAGTATTCAAGAATATGTTATTTGTAAGAAATAGCATGGTTTTAAGAAGACTAATTCATGTTAAATAAATTTACTTAAAAGAATCAGCTTGGGAAACAATATCTATGGTTTATCAACACCATATCTCAGTTACAATCATTTAGAATCTTTTCAGTTAGCCAAATGGTACATTTTTCTCTATAGTATGTTTTTACACAATTATCAAATAGAACTAGGACCTATTAACATTGATCTATCAACCAGGTCAATGGATCAGACTTTAATTGAATCTTTAGTTACCAAAAGAGTTATTAAAACATTATATTGTATGTATTTCAATATTACTAGTATTATATAACAAATGGAAAGAACGCTATTGATTCACCACATTAATGTAATGAAAGCACACCCAATCAGCTCCTGGTTCCTGGTGCTTACTGAGTTACATAGAGAGGAAGAGAGAATGAAATGAGCCCCAGGATTAGAGGAGATATCTCCAACTGAACAACTTGACTAACCCGAACATGATTGTAACTAGAAGAAACACAACATGGAGATAGTAGGATACAGAAATTGAACCGAGTTGTAAAATCAGCTAACATATTGGCAGAATTCAATGATACTTAGAGAGAGTTGAAGGGAGGGCTATTAGTCCAAAGGTGAGTGAGGTAAATGTATATTTATTACTTCCAGTGATTAGAGTGTAAGTCAGAATTGTATTTATTTGGTGTACATATAAGAGTGTTTGCTGTGATCTGGAAATTAATTAGACAATCAAAATAAATTAAATAAACTTACCAAAGAAGATAGTATTTTGGCTTCACTCTGATTTCCTCCAGTTCTACTCCCTGTATAATTCTCAATTAATATTTAAAAATATTTCTTTAGAATTACTCCACTGCCATCCCAGGTATATTGCTTCCTCCTATACTGACTCTGAATAGCTCAGGTTCATTACAAGCTCAGCAAAAAAAGGGGATTGTTAAAACGGTTATGGATTTTGCAAAGGTCTTTGATACTGACTCTCAGAGGGTTACTGATGAATTGGCTTGGGAGGAGATATTTGTGTATGGACAGAGAACTGGTTAAATGATAGAATGCAGAGAGTTGTTATAAATGGACCAACTGAACCTTTTCAAGTTAGTCTAAAATTAAAAGTGGTGTGTCTCAGGGTTCAGTCCTGTGCCCAATTTTTTAATTTGTATATTAATGATCTTGAAGTGATAACTGAAACTAATAGCTCAATATTTGCTATTGACACAAACAGTATAAGGAAATACATACAGACTGCATTGTGTTTTTTCTCTGTGGAAAGATTAATATAAACTTAATGCAAGGTTATGCATTTGGGTTGCAAAAACAGGCACACTATATATACATTAAATGGAAACTTGCTTGGAAGATTAAGGAATGGCGAAAAAAAGAAAAATTGCAGCATCAGTCAGCTGCTGCAAGAGCCAATAGGGTACCTCCATGAATAAAATGGTGAATAAAATTCTACCACCTTCTAATTTCTCGATAAGGTCTTATCTAGTATATGGAGTACAGTTCTGGGCACCAGTTCTTAGAAAAGACATTAGAACTGATAAAGGGGTTGTAATTTTAGTTATAGAGAAACAAGTAGCCAAACTGTTTTTTTTAAAACTAGAAAAGAGAAGCCTGAGGGGTGAATGATTGCAATTTACAAATATGTTCAAGAAAAGACATTAGAACTGATAAAGGGGTTGTAATTTTAGTTATAGAGAAAAAAGTAGCCAAACTGTTTTTTTTTTAAACTAGAAAAGAGAAGCCTGAGGGGTGAATGATTGCAATTTACAAATATGTTCAAGAATTCAAATAACTCTATGGGGAACTATTTACTGAAAGTGCTGAGAAAAGAATAAGGAGTTATCCGTTAAGAGGCTAGGGGTTTCTTCCACAACAAAGATAGGGATTTTTTTATAGAAAGGGCAGAAAGGTTGTAGAATACTTTGCATCAGGATGTTGTGCTTGCAAATACCATGCAAAATGTATTTGACAGAAAAATATAGAGAATTATGATAGTTTGATTCAATGTAGATAAAATATTTATCCAGAGAGATACCTGACTGAGTTTTAAAATTGGGAAGGAATTTTTTAACCACTTGGGGAATAAATAGAAATGGCTTCAATGGGTGGTTTTGTTTGGTTTTGTTTTTACCTTCCTTTGGATTAACAAAGGTGATATGGCAAACGTTGGACTTTATGAGTGAATGTTTTTTTTCAGTCTCATCAACTATGTTGCTATGTTAAATACAATTAAACCAGTTACTGATTATATATTATATAAAATAAAGAACAATGAAGTATTTTACATGCTTCAGTGGTCTAGTAACTACCTAACTATGTGATGAATCAATGAGTCAACCAAGGCCTAAGTGTTCTTTAAATACACCAAACCCATTATACAGTAGAAAATACACACTTAGATTATACTTGACAGTCATTGAAAGGGCATACCAGAAATTTCTTCTTATGACTTTAGATTTGCATTAAATTATACATGTTGGGTATGCTTCAGTGATAAGGAGCAGACATCAGTATGTCATAGGAATATATAACAGAAAATGACAATTCAAAATTGATGTGTTTCTTATTATATCTACCAATAAAAATATTTAGGGGTTCTCCCTAAACTACCTAAGCTTAGTAACACAAAGGAGTATTTCTAAGATGGTTGTTGGGCTTGGCGTGCAAAGCAGGATATTCCACATATAGCTAATTTAAATTAGAAGCTGAACTGATACCAGTTTTGTGAGAAACTCAAAGGTATAGTGATGCTTGCACCAACTGTAGCAAAATTAACCTGTCCCTTTGTGAATAGTATATAACTGCATATTTATATTTCCCTGCATGTGTGCACTCTTATTCATCTCATAAACATTACCATGCATTGCTTTGAATTGTGACAAGTGTTCAGATATTGTATACTTTTAGTTAAAGATTCTTAACTTTTATTTTTTTAACCACTACCTTCCAATAATGCCATGTAGGCATTGTTAATCCAAATGGATTTCCTTTAAGCATCTGATTTTAGTTGTAGCTTGAAAAAATAAACTTTTTTCATGAAGTACAGAACTTAAGGAATCCCATATTTTTATAAAAAAAAAGTATGATGTTATGACATAATTTTAGGTTATGCTATTAAAGTGGGCTTGTCACTTAGAATTTAGTTTGCATATTTGGAAACTTCAGTCAAAACTGATTATGGAGTATGATAGCCAAGAGACCAGCAGATACATAGTTTAAAAGAAAGTGATAATTATAATGTGCTGTTCCTTTACCTAACATGTTGAACATGAAAGAAGTTTTCAAATATGTAAGCATAATTCAACATGACAAGTTAATTTTAAGTTGTTGTACTAAAAGGTATAACCAAGTGCAACTAACCTACTTATCTCCAAGAATATGAGAATCAGTACTTTGAGAACTGGAATATGGTAAATAAAAACAGAGATTTTCAATTTAATGTGCAGAACATTTTTCAGCAATGTTTACATCTTCCTACCAGTGTGATAGCTACAGTATAATATATTATAATATATGACCATAGACAATAAGGTGATGATTTTACTTCATTCTTTGTTTTATTTTCATTTGTTTTTTTCATTAATTAGTTCATTAATTTAGCAACAACAATATAGCTAAACTGTGTGTTAGGCGCTGCTTTTTGGAGCTGCAAAATAAGGTTGTCTTGACAAAATGGCCACTGTACCCAAACGGTGGCTATTGCGGGAGTGGGCATTTCTGGCCATTCCATTCCTCTGTAACTTTTGACAAGCTCTCTACAAACTGAGTGCAGAGGGAATAAAAATATTCAATATATTAACTATAGGGATAGTATTAAGGGTTTTTAAACATAGAAGTTGTGCCCTGGCTTAGTAGTGCGGCGGAATGTACTAAATGCATGTGTACATAAACACAGGTGTACTTATTTGCAGCTGCTGCACTGTGACAGTGTTTCATACATTATCTTCAGTAAGTACATAGAAACTAAGAGAAGACCCTGCTTCAAATAACTTAAAATCAAATCTCTGTAAATCAGGAATAATGGGCTATACTACATTACAGGTGATACATGTTATCAATGGTTTTATCTAACAGATACCTATTAAGGTATATGGGAGATTTGTAGATCAAACAGAAATCATGTTATTACTTGAAATGGACTCCAACACAATATTAATAAAAATATTACCATCAGAAATAAAACAAAAAAAATCTCACCAGCTCAAGTTCTTGCTTTAGATCATCTACTTGTTTGCCCTTTTTCTTATTGCCTTTTTTCTTGCCTTTCTTGTTTAGGTCTTTGTACTTCTCTTTTCCATTTTCCTTGTCTGGATTTTCTATATCCTTTGTTCCGTTGATCTCCACAGAGTAAATATCAGATTTTGGCTTAAAAATAATAGGTTAATTGATTATAAGCTATTTGGAAAACAGTCATTTAGGATAAAAAAAAGGTAAAAATTAAATACATTTAGACATTTGTTAAACAACTTCTCAAGTATAAAATACAATGTATATCTTGGGGTACCTACCTCTGGTCCTCTTGTGCAATCAAGGGTGCAAGTTTTTAGGTAATTCCTGCATGAGCGCATATATGGATCAATTACAGTAACTGTGTTACTGACTGATCCATCTCTCCACAACCAGGGATATCCTGAAAACATAAAATGTTGGTAGCTCCTAAGGACCAGGTTTGGTTACCCCAAGTATACAGGGCCGGATTTGCCTTTAGGCAAAGTAGGCACCTGCCTACAGGCGCACGCCACCGAGGGGCGCCTGCCATTGGGATTTTTTTTTTTTTTTTATTATTATTATTAAAAAAAAAAAAAAGTAGCCCCCCCCCCGTTCCCTATTTACTACCTACCCGGCAGGACATGTCTGTGCCTCCTTGGCACAGTCCTGTAGGTGGTGAGCTCCCCTGTCGCATCTTTAGGAATGCAGAGCGCTGGGAGATGACATAATCTCCCAGCGCTCTGCATTCCTGAATAGGAGACCGTGTGGGAGCTCATTCAGCTACAGGACTGTGCCAAAGGAGGCACAGATGACAGATCTCCTACCAGGGAGGTAGGAAACAGACCATGTCAGAGCAACATGCAGATGGTGGGGGCAAGTTGGAGCCGAAGGGGGGCAATGTGAGGGCAACATGGAGATGGTGGGGGCAATGTGGACCTAATGGGGGGGCAAGTTGGAGCCTATGGAGGTCAATGTGGAGCTGATGGGGTTGGGGGCAATGTGAGGGGATATGGAGATGATGGGGCAATGTGAGGGGTAATTTTGAGATGATGGAGGGCAAGTTGGAACTGATGGGGGGCAAGGTGAGGGGCAATATGGAGCTGATGGGGGGCAATATGGAGCTGATGAGCATTGTGGAGGTGTCCAGTGGAGTTGGCAAATCGGGGGGGGGGGGGGCGCTTCACATTTCTGTGCCTACAGGCTCCTGAGATGTAAATCCGGCCCTGCAAGTATATGCTGCACACTGTTTTTTTTATATATATCAGCTGGAAGCTTTTTATAACGTTAAGACCCTTTTCACACAGTCAACACCATTGCATCTGTGGTGAGCTGGTGAAGTTGATAGTGGTGCAAAGTACAATGCTTGACTTTGATGCTTTTCAAATGGGCATCTAACACTGTTAGGACCACACCAAGTCCAGCAAGCTGCCTGTTTATTACAGTCATGCATGAATGCATAAAGATGCAACAAGGAAGATCTGCCTGGCAGTCTGTGGGGATGTCTGTAGGCCTTTAAACTGATCAGTGTTGGCGTTTGAGATCCTCATCATAAACTCCAATGAATGCCCAACCCATGTTGGTGCAACCAATAATATTTAGCTGGTGCTTATGTGGGTCAGCCATCAACCATGTCCCATTGTCTTGGGATTGATGGGGAAAGCAAGAGGAAGGTAAGATCAGAATAAGGACAACAGAACTGTAGCAGGAGGCTGCTATACTTCTGTTTCCTGTGTTAAGGACTACTAAATGTCCTTCTGCGAGAATGTTTATTCAAGACTACACTGAAAAATGCCAAAATAAATTAACATTCCTAGCTCTGGCAGCATGATATAATCCGTTCACTTCAAGCAAAGAACACTAAGTATCAAACCCTGAATCACTATCAATTTGATCACATTACATGATGGAAGCACACAGTAATAGCTATGATGATAATCTTTCAGAAGGTATGTGCACTGAACCATTTGGAATGAAACATTTCCAACAGAATTATTTGTGTCGGAAAAATCATTAATGTAATGAGGAGTGCAAAGGAAAACTGCTTCTCTCAGTCTGTTAAAAACATCACATGGAATATTATTTATTATGCATCAAGTTCTATCAAGGTACAGAAACTTTTAGTGTGTGTGCGTGTGTGTGTTTGTGTGAGCAGTTTGTGTCTTAAAGTGATAGTAACACTTAATATGTAAAAAAATATATATTATTGGTTTATCCTCCTGAGTAAAACAAGGGTACTCCCACTACTGATATGTGTCTTATTCAAAAGTTATTGCATGTCAAACTTTATTTTTTTTTAGGTGCACCATCTCAATGGCCTGAAATTTTACAGTCATAAACAATACAGTAAATGTGCAATTCAAAACATTAAAGAGTGATGATTCTGGAGCAAACCAACTTCACCACAGAGGATAAATAAAAATTTACCAAATTTCCATTGAGTTCAATGGAGCTTTTAACCCTTTGGATGTTATAGAGGTCCCCAAAGTATTAAAAATTAATATGGTGGTGACCTCTATCGTTCAAGGGCTTAAAACCCCATATAACATCAATGGGATTTTTCTCTCCCCTAAGGTGCAGTGGTTTGTTCCAGAATTAGCCTTCTTTGGCTTAATGAATTGAAAAGTTGAGCTTCATTTCAATAAGCTAAATATGTGTATTTCTATAGTAAACTGCTCCATGGGGAGAAAAAAAATCCCATTGATTTAGATTTGGTTTTTAACTCACTGAAAACTAGAAAGATTTCCAAAGTATAACTTTGCGATCCACCTGAAACCTCACTAGCACTCAAGGGTTCTCCCTTTGAGTGCCAAAGAGGTACACAACGCATTGCAAACCAACGCATTGCTTACCCCCTCTGGCACTTAAGGGGTTAAAAGCCTCATTAAATCTGTCTGAATTTGATTAATGTTTATTTTTCCCTTATGGAATGGCTGGTTTGCTCCTGAATTGCACCTATTTAGCCTATTGAATTGCATTTTAAAATTAACTGGGGTGAATGTAAAAGTGATTGTGTTAGAAATCAGACATTTTAACCATTGGAGAAAAAGTTTACATATTTTCATTTTAGAAGGAAAGGGAAACAGCAGTGTTTCGAACAATCTATATATTATAAAACTTGATAAGATAAGCTATATATTGCAAAATAATATCAAATAATGTATGACCATCCAAGTGTAGAAAAGGAGATATACGAATATGTATATATGTCCCTATCGAGACATTAATATTTTAGATTTAACCCATATAGGGTTATACCTACACATATATATGCATATCTTTCTGTGTAAAATTGGATTGTTTAATCATATTACCATTATATGCATCCATATAGGGACATATACACGTATATCTACTTTTGTACACTTGGATGATCATACCATATTTGATATTATTTCGCAATACATCGCTTATCTCATAAAGTTTTATAATATATATTGGTTGTTCTAAGCCTTACTGTTTCCATTTCCTTCTGTTTATTTATCTGTGATAGCAGATTTTAGGTGGCTACTCTGAACAACAATATAGTAGTGTGTACCGCATAGTGCACTGAGGTTTCTGTGCTTTTGTTCTTTTCATTTGAACAGATTTTAGGAATATTTTGTATCGGTCATCTATCATGCATTATATAATCTAAACAGGATACAGGAATTACATGATGTGCCCAGTGAATATTCATCCATTATATAGACTGTAATATATTTATATATATATATATATATATATATATATATATATATATATATATATATATATATGAATATATGAACCAATATCACATTCCCAAAAGTTATTTAGCATTTATTTATCATTTGAAGAGGTTTGCAGTCTGAATATTAATGTTGCACATCTGCTCAATAAAAGGGCATCACACCATATGGATGCAGACTATACTACTAGAGACTAACATGAAGGGTACAGGAAGCTAAGCAAAACATCCATTCACTGTGATTTGCAATAGTCTGCAATGCTTTTTTTGGCAAACCACACTGTGTTAAAATACACATTGTATTATTGTAAATGGTATATTAATATAACCTATAATTATGATAGGAATACAAACTTGTGATGCAACTATTCATTTTAATTCTCAGTGAGATGTCTTTTAAGTAGTGGGAAAGATGTTTACTGAACAGATTACATAATTGACTCTATGATCCAACTAAGAGACAGGTTTAATAAGACTTACTGAAGCAATTCTGGGAAAAATCAACACCACAAGGGAAAAATAAAAATCATCATTGACTTAAATGGGGATTTTGACTCCTTGAATGCTATAGACATCTCCAACGCATTGCAAAGCAATACATTGCAGATCTATCTAGAATTAAAGGGGTAAAAAGAAGAGATGGAAACAAGTACTTTTGAATAGGAATTTTCACAAGAAAAAAACACAATTTGCCACTTTTTCTCTGAAAATTCCTGCACATAGAAAATACATAAAATTTCCACCTTTTCACTACTGCCAAACAATTCCCAAGATAATTTTGCTATTTTCTACCTATGCTTTTTTGGCCACTAGAATTCTGCAAAACGACTGCTGCTGAGAGCTGAAGCGGTGTAAACCACAGCTGAAAGTAAAAGTTGTTGGTACCCTGAGTCCTAAAGCAACACATGCTTTGAAAAAATAGTTAGCAGGCTGAGCCCCTTTGTCCATGACAATAGCCACCTATTCGTGCAACTCTGGCTCAACCATTCTTGAAAAATAACAATTGCAGCTTAAGATATGCTGGCGTGGTGCCACACATGACTTAAGCCCGCATGTGTACTTTTGGATTATTTTTGTGCATTTTTTTGTATTTCTTTCTAGGAACTCAATAAGGATTAGATGGTAGCACATAGACAAATAAACGTTTAGTTCTGCTGTATTAACAACCTGACTAGTGGTGGTGGATGGCCTCTTGGTGAGTATGGGGAGCAGGACTCTCAGAAGCTTGCAATAAAGAATGCACATGTCCTTCTTGTTCTTGTACTAGATGGTGGTGCAAGGGGGGCATTAAAATCACATTTTACCTAGAGCACCAAGAATTATTGGTCTGAACCTAGGTCCACGTATCTATTATTCAATACAAATTTCAAAGTAGATCTTCATACTAATAATCTCAAGCACTAAATATGTACTAAACAAAGCATAGAGGTAAAGATGTAAAGTTTCTTGTACATGCTATGGGGCAGATATCACTGGCATTAACCCCTTTAAAGCCTGATCATGTTCAAGGACCGTAACAGCTGTCCAGGCGATAAGGACTAGTAACGTTCCTTAAACATCATGCAATTTTGGTATTGCAGCGCGGCTGCACACAATGCAACACTGAAAAAAAGTGCTATGGTCCTCAAGAGAGCTCCACCCCGGACCGCGTGGTCCTTAAGCGGTTAAAGTCTTAAGGACAGTGGAGTGTGTCTGTCAGTATGCACTACAATGACCTTATACTATAACACATATCCTGAAATGCAGTTAGTAATGTTGGAGGCTAATGCCCGTGGGGGGTGCTGGCAAATGAGTACATTCACCCCACTGTCGCCAAAAATCAAAAGAGTTTCTATCCATTTAATTATTATTCACTCCTAAAAATGAAAAGACTGTCTTAAATGAATGGGAAAAGAGACTAGAGGTTAAAGTTTGTCTACACTTGTTGGTATGCGTTCTAGAAATTCTTTGTTTTTACCTGTAGTCTTTAAAGGGTTAAAAAGAGATAATTGTTTTGAGTTTAGAAAATTTCTCTGTGGTTTACAAAAAATATTTTCTCCTATTTGTTTGTTGACCTCAATCATATCATAGCTTTTATTTTACTACTTCTCAAGAACTGGTATAAAAAAAAAACTGGTGTTAACCCTTTGAGAGCCAGAAAGGTATCCAATGCATTGCTTTTGCATATAAATACCAAAAAAACATGTTTATCACATACTTTGGGAATTGTTAACTTAATTTAAGATTTTTAATGCTGGCTAGGAATAAATTATATATGAAAGGGTATGAATCCTATCCCTGTTTAGATGCTAATGTATCTTCAACCCTTTGAGTGCCAAAGGGGTGCACAATGTGTTATATATCCCTCTGGCACTCAAAAGGTTAACCCCTTAAATGATAGCAATGTCTCCAACGTTTTGAGAAGCAATGTATTGAAGACCTTTCTAGCATTCAAAGGGATAAAATAGCCGTTTAAATGGGAATTTGGGGAATTTGTATTTGTTCCCTATGTCTGTGCTTTATTTGCCTCAGAACTGCTACATTTTAATGTTACTTATGTTATTTATGGACAGAGAAATATATATTTTTTTTTAATTAGCAACCCTCTAGCATCCAAAGGGTTAAATCAAGTAGTAACAGGTCTTTCTTATTTGTGGGATTCAAATATGTTCCACCTATATGTGAAGATAATATGCTTCAGAGTGAAGAGTGCCCTCTTAAAATTGTAATATCTTACCTCAGTACCCATTGATATTCTCTTACAGGAACAGCTAGCTGCTGCTGTGCTCTGGGAGTAAAATATAAGAGGACAGCAAAAAGAATAAAAAAATACCAAACCAGATAAGGAATGTCCTCACTAGATTGATCAAATGAAAGAGCTTGTAGAGGTTGTGGCGGTCCCAACAAGGAGCCAATGTTAACTGTAATCCTCCCCGCACCTTGACATCTTCATCCAGGACAGGAAAGCCTTGCAAAATCCTGTGCCAGTGGCTCACGCTGCTACCTCTATATATACTCCACAGAAACTCCTCCCATGTTCCAGTCCCTCCCTTGTAAGCCAGTCTAGTGGAAAAGTACCTCAAAAAAAGTATACACACTAAATGGAATTTCTTGTCACCAAGCCTCTTGTATATTATCCATGACCTCAATCCTCTTTACCTGTTTTATCTGGGTTATACAACTTTATAAATCAACATGCTTCCCTGTACTGGTTGAAATTCTACTGTTCTTACTTGTAGGTAAAGAAACCTTTTATCCCCTTTGCATAAAGACCCTTCCAAGTATACTCAACCTATATTTCCTGTCAGCCCACAGTAATTAGTAACACAATTAGTTATCTTAAACATTCACTTACTTACTAAACCCTGCTGTCACAAAACTGGAGAAAACTAGTGCAGAACACTGGATCAAATTTATAAGAGCGAAAAAGCCTGTTTTTTTGTTTGGTTTGTTTTGTTTAGAGGTGGAGGGGTTTGATAGGGTGGGTGATTTTTTCAATTTGCTTTTTTATCAAAGTTTGCTACAGTTTGGCATAAAACCCGAAATGTGTTGCACACCTGTATGGTCCTCATTAATGATGGATTTGGTGACCCTGGATCCCCAACCTACAATAGGTATATCACATAATGAGCAACAATGACACAGTGAGGTGGAAATACTAAGAGGGACTGGGGCAATTATGGAGCAAACCAACAGCAGCATAGGGTGCAAATAAAAATTCCCACAACTTCCAATCATTTAAAGGTGTACATATGTATATTTTCAAAGATCGAATGCTATAGAGTTTTATATATCACATTGCTTTGCAATGTGTTGGAGTCCTCTTTAGCCATTAAGAGGTTTTATTTTGCCTTTATGGATTACTTAAAGGGATAGTAACACTTCGTTTTAACTTTATTTTATTTTGTAGGCATTAAAAAAACATGAAGAATGATATAAGTCTTATCTCTCAAACCTTTATGGTTTATGAGATATTCACAAGCAAAGTTCCCCTCCCCGCCCCTTTTTCCTAGTGTAAGCCATCTCTTCTCAGATGTGGATCAGGTTGTATGACAGTACAGATAACAGAAGGGGACAATTTTCTTTGTATGAAAACAATGAAAGCCCTTCCCCCCTTGAAAAGTTTTTCAGCTTTTTCCATTATCTTAATTGAAGATTGTCCCTCTCTGCAGTCTACCTGGGCATCTCCCTTCTTATCTGGTTGAACAGGGGGGGGATACTTTGTTTGTGAATATCTCTTAAACCATAAAGGTTTCAGAGATAAGACTTATATCATTCTTCATGTTTTTTTAATGCCTACAAAATAAAATAAAGTTAAAATGAAGTATTACTATCCCTTTAATTTTACTCAGAATTGATAAAAATATTCTTAGCATTCAGCCTCAGTGGTATACACACTTCTGTAATGCTAAACAAATCTTAGTAGAGGTATACAAAGCAGATATGTTTTATATACATTATATATATATATATATATATATATATATATATATATATATATATATCATAGAACAGGGATTCACTCATACTTGCAGGTGTGTATGTCTGGGCCATGTCCATAAAATATATCTAGAATAGGAAGCACTCTCAGGACTGAAAATTTAAAAAAAAGGAAAAATATTTAATAGATCAATGTTTCTGTTACATTGACATAACCTTCCTTCATCTTATGTCAATGTAACCAGAACGTTGATCTATTAAGTATCTTTCCCTTCTGAAATTTTGAAGTCCTGAGAGTTCATTGAGAGTGCGGCTGGGAGATCAAGTAGAGGTGACATAGGGGAGAGAGCTCCCTTGCTTGCATCCTACACCTACTACCTTCCCTCCTTGATGTGAGAGGGTTTACCAATATTGCCCACTCCTACCCTGTACTATTGATCTCCCAGCTGAATCAGCATCAGTAGGGGTCATGGGCAGAAAATCCCCATTGATTTAAATGGGAATAGGATTGTTAACCACCCCACCCCATGGTTGTAGTTGGCTTGTCCCAGCATTAGTCAGCTTTTCTTTTGACCATAGCTCCTTAATGTTGAAAGTCGAATATTAATTGCACAAAAAATAGTTAATGTTTTTGTTTAACAACCGCATAATTATTTGAATGTTTCCTAAAAGCTATTACTGTATTATTATTTAATATAGTGCAAGCTCCTCTTTTTAATTGCAAGCCCCTCTTTTTTTATTGTGAAACTTTTGTTGGCCCCCTGGTATTGATACATACATACATGATACATAGACTTTTTTAGGGCAGTCTGTACTTTCTTCATAGGTTACGTTTCACTATTTTAGCAGAAACGTTTTAATAAAATAGCTTGTTAGCTACTTTGCTTTTATGCAAGAAGCATATACATTACCAGTGCAGGCGGGCCTTCAGACATGTAAAGCAGCCACACTAATATTTGTAAAATGTAAATGTGGAGAAAGACAATTATAGAGACGAGGAAGTGTCAAGATGATGGAGATTCCTAATTGGTATAACTATATGACACATACTGAGGGTGAAGCTCTTTGAAGATGTATATTTTACAACTAAAGACTAGAATTACGGTCTGATAATGTTGACATTTTCCAAGAAATGACTACATTACCTAAAAGGAGTAGATTACGCCCATTACGTAATAAAGAGATAAGCTGGGCAGCACTGGCTTTTGTCATGTGTACCTTACCAATATTGCTGATAGAGCACAATGATCTCTGTGCGTGTATTAGGGCAAGGATAGGCAACATCAGTCCTCAAGTGCTACTAACAGGGCATGTTTTTATAATACATCTCCCTGATTATAGGGTGTATCAGTAAAAGGGATTTATGATGGAATTTGTAATCTTACAGCCGTTGGAGGACCACATGTTGCCCAATCCTGCACTAGATATGGCATGTTTAATAAAAAATTAAAATAATTATTTATCATTTACTCCCTGCTTGTTACTATAGCAGGATTTATATTAAATTGTTAGCTTATTTCTAATTATCTGTAAATGTTTTTCTTGTTTGTTTTAAAGGATCAGTAAAGACTCAGAAGACTTACTTAATATAATAAATTGATATCCAGTGCTTAAAAATAAGAAGAGATCATCTCTGGATAGTACCATGTCTATATTTTATATGCAACTTTTTAAAAGTGATCCCACAAATAAAACATAGGGATCCTTTGACACTTTGATAGACTTTATAGTTACAACTGTGGTCACTGATGTGAATCTGTCACTGTGTTAAAGGCACAATTTCCATTATACCATTTAAAATAATGATGGTAAAAGGCCAAATTCAGAGAGACAGGGAAATATGCAAATATATACACATGGGGATCACTTTTAAAAAGTCGCATTTAAAATATTGTGCGGCAAGTAGCCACATTAACCATGTCGCCGTGTTCAAAATAGCGACATGAGAATCTATCTCCTTATAAAAGCACGAGGCTCTCATGTCACCACTTTAAACGTTGCTACCTTCAATCTTGCACAGCACTGATCAAAAGTAATGTCAACCCCTTAAGGACCATTGACGTGGCAGGACCGTCATGCTGGTCCAGCACTTAAGGACCAGTGACGGTCCTGGCACGTCACGTACTTTTACTCCTGTAGGAGAGTGGTGAGTAATAACGGGGACTGAAGTTGATCGCTCCAAGACCGGAGCAATCTCTATCAGTCCCCCATTTGGCGTGCCGCCCCACGTGATAAGTCACGTGGGACGTCACGTCAAAGTTTCCTATGTGGTCCTTAAGGGACAGCACACCCCGGGACCGCTGGTCCTTAAGGGGTTAAGCATTGAGAGGTGAAAAAAAAACAAAAACAAATGCAATGTACTGACCTGGAAAAGTTCAATAATTCAGACCATCCTGGGGGGACATCAAGACCGTTCTTCCAATCCCCTTTCACTGTGCTGTACCGGCTTTCTCTCCCCGCTCCGTCTGTCATTCTGGGCTGTCTCTCTTTCTGCCCCTTCTCTGTGCTTTAGTTGTCTTTTCAGCACCTACAAGACCCCACTTCAGATGTGCAACTTTTTAAAAGTAAAGGATAACACATTCTAAATATGGGGCTGGGAAACACAGATTTAACCCACTTAAAGATACAAACCAGAAGCATTAGCGTGGATACTAATTGTAAAATCAGAGATTTTTTTCAAGCGACAGTATATAGTGCTTAACTTGTGTCTGGATGTACTTTTACCCTAATAAATTGGAACTATTCTGGAGTAAACCAACTGTACCATAGGGGACACATAAATAAATGTGGTTAAATTAAATTGGTCTTCAATGCATTCAAGGGGTTAAAAAGCTCTATTCAAGTGCATAGGAATTTAGGAATTTTCTTTTTTGCCCCTATGGTGCATTTGGTTTATTCCAAAATAACTCCAGTTTGTTTTTATAAATATGGGCCTGAATCCCATACTCATTCCAGCAGAAGAATGCACCCACCTGCAAAAGGAGTAAGAAGCCTCTTATCATCTGCTTGAGGAAGTGATCAGTTCAGGAGTGCCCTTCAGAGGTGTGAGTACGTTAGGACCATCACAAGCTAGAATTTCTGCAGCTCTTGTACAAATGAGACCCTAAAAGTACAGGAAATAGAACATTTGTCTTTTGTGGATGTTTTATCTCTTCATACAATCTTTATGAACATCTAGGACTGGATTATATTATAGGTGCTATTTTTATCACTACTTTTATCTCCAGTTTTCCCCATAGACTTCAATAGGAAAATGTTTGATAAAACGGGTGTTAACATTTATCTCCTGCAATAGAATCCAGCCCCTAATCTGAAGCAACCTGAATTACCAAACCAGATAAGGAATGTCCACTTCATTGCTGAAAGGAAAACAACACTTCACAGAAAAATTCTGTAAAGCATGTGTCTTTGTCTTTATTTATTTCCTTCTCAACTTGATATTAGCTTTAGTACTTTAACCCTTTCAGTGTCAGAGGGGTATGCAACACATTGCTCTGCAATGCATTGCGTGCCCCTGTGGCATTCAAAGGGTTAAGGGCCTTATTCACAAAAAAGAAGATAAGTAATTCCAGACCAAATGCACCACAGGTGAGAAATGAAACATTAAATTGATTTCAGTGGGTTTTTAACCTCTTGAATACTAGAGAGGTCTACAACACATTGCAAACCAAATGATTCAAAGGGTTAAAAGCACCATTTAGAGAAAATGAAACTTATTATCCCCCCATGGCACTGTTGGTTTGCCCCAGAATTCCTTGTACTTCCTTTTGTGAATAAGGGTTTAAGGCCTATATTTATAAAATCAAACTAGAATTATTCTGAATTAAACAAATTGCACCGTACAAGAAAAAATAAAAATTCCTAATTCCCATTGACTTGAATGGAACTTTTTAACCCCTTGATTGCTTCACAATGCATTGGAGACTTCTCTATCATTCAAGTGATGACACACTTACACACATACATAAATATTCTGGTTTCTGGCCACACTAAACAAAGAAATAGATGATGAAATGTTTATTTTGGTTTGGGACCCTTTCATCAGGGCTCAAAATTTCCCTCACCACTAGCCAATGGCCAGTGAAAATTTAGCCCTGATAAGTAGAAATTCAGCCCTGGTGGGTATGTTTTGGCTTGCAGTGGTGAGTAACTTTTCAGGTCTGGCTCGTAGCAAAGGACGTAAAATTATAAGCCCTGCTTTCATAAAGTACTTACCAAAGGCTGCTCAAACATAGTTTTACACCTGTTTTCGATACACAACCTGAATGGCCAGTATTGCGTTCAGACAGGAAATACCAGAGCTGCGATGATGGGGGAGATTCACTAAACGGTGATAAAGAGGTGATAGAGTGGAGATGACTTCTCCAGTTTTTCACTTCTCCAGTTTCTATGTTATTCTATAGAGCGTATGCACTAAGATCTCCAAAGTTTAAGAAATCTTAGTGCATAGGCTCCATAGAATAATATAGGAACTGGAGAAGTGATAGACCTTTGGGAATAGACTCTTCCGAGGTCTAATTCTGGTGTTAACAGGCCTCTCTGTCAGGCCCCCTTGCTTGCATGCTTGCTTGCCTACCGACACCTTATCACAGTGACTGGGAGAGGGTACGCGGAGGGTTCGGTGGGGTTGGGAGGGTGGGGGAGATGGGAACTGGGTATCTGTTTCATAGCAGAATTTTATTTTCTGTCACCATTCCTCGACGGTGGGTTCAGCTTTGGTTTGGGTGTCTCAGATACCTGAGATATGTTAACTGAAAACATTTTAATAAAAAGTCCTATTCAGAGAAAAGAGACTAGGAAGAATATTTATTACCCCCCCCCCTTGGCACCCCCTTGGTGAGCTCCAAAATTGGTCATATTTATTTTTGTGGATAAGATTCTAAGGCTCATAATTATAAAAGTGAGGTTATTCTGGACTAAACCAACACAATGAATTGGAGACCAGCATTCAAGAGGTTAACCCTTTGTGTACCAGAGAGGTATGCAGCTCATTGCTCTGCAATTAGTTGCACATCCCTCTGGTACTCAAGGTGTTAAAAGCACAATTTAGTTTGACAGGAATTTTTATTTATTTTTATTTGTATGGTTTACTTCAGAATAACTCCAGTTTACTTTTACAAATGTGGCCCTAAGCACCAAAGGTACTGTTGTTATTATCCATTATATATTAGGTGGCAACATATCCTGCAGTGCTATACAAAATGTGGGTGAGAAGAATGTACAGTGACACACACAGAAGCTAGTCAGAAGAGGAGTTTACACACTACCACAGAAAACGTTTAGATTACTTTGGTTCATTATAATTGTGAATATCACTGATTAATACATAACCCTTTCTTACATCTTAACCCTTTGGGTGCCAGAGTATAACATAATGATTTAGATACCTCTCTGACATTCAAAGGCTTAATACAATCATACTATATAATCAGGGGCTTTGACTAAAGGGAGAGCAGAGGGTGCAGATGAGGTACAGCATTCAAGGTAGAACTATCTGCCCCAGGGACCAATCAGTTGTAATGTTTTGTTTTAGGGTCCCCAAAATTATAATCTTTTATATTTATTTAGATAACCAAGCACAAATTGCAGAATTGACAACAAATATTTAATCCATGCGCACAATAGTACTCATAAAGCACAGATATTTACATCTCCAAGAAAAAATCTTTCCCTCATTGGTCACCAGTGAGTCACACTGTTGGCAAAGAAATAAACATCAAGTTGCACTTATAACTCTCACATGACAGGCAGGGGAGCTGTAGGATCAGTAATATCATAAGGAGAGATAGAGCAATGACACCGATGTACTAAAAAATCTGCAGTTATTTGGGTGCAAACAAACTTCACCATAGGGGACAAATAAAAAAATGCTATTGATTTAAAGGGCATTTAACCCCTCACATGCTACAGAGCCTTCTAATGCAGTGCAAAACAAGGCACACAAGATATCTGTAGTATTCAATAGATAAAAGCCTCACAAACTAAGGAGAGCTTTAACATCTTTCTTATTCAATGTATACCAGAATACATTATGTTTATTAGGGGATGAATGTAGCTGCTGGAGAATCAATGTAATTGCTATTAAAATCCTATATTTGCAGTTTTTGAAGCAATTTAAATTACATTGTACCTGGTTAGAGATTTGGTTCATACAGCTTTAGAATTTAGAATTTTGACCCTTCAATGACGTAGACTTGGGGAATGTTTTCAGCCCTGGTGGCTGAACACATTTTCAGCATTTTTGCAGAGGTGTAACTAGAAGCCACCGGGGCCTGCTGCAGAAATTGCCATGGGGCCCCCCTGACCACATTACCCCTCCCATTGCCCCAATCGCCACAATTGCCTCCACATTGCCCCCAATCTCCACAATTGCCGCCACAATTGCCTCCGCATTGCCCCCAACTGACACAGTTGCCTCCGCATTGGCCCTAATCTCCACAATTGCCTCCACATTGGCCCCAATCTCCACAATTTCTTCCACATTGGCTCCAGTCTCCACAATTGCCTCCACATTGCCCCCAATCAACACAATTGCTTCCACATTGGCTCCAATCTGCACAATTGCCTCCACATTGCCCCTATTGACCCCCACCCCCAGTGCCCAACTCCTACCTCCCTGGTGGTCCAGTAGCGTGGCAGGAAAGGTCTGTGCTTCCTTCTGCACAGACCTCTTTAGCTGGAGTTCCCTTGTGGTCCTTTCTTCAGTAATACAGAGCTCTGGAAGATGATGTAATCTCCCAGAGCTCTGCATTACTACTAATGTGCTGAAGAGGGAGAGCCCATTTGCTAGAGGTCTGTGCAGAAGAAAGCACAGAACTCAGCTGCTTGTTGTGGGCGCTGGGCAGGGGGGTCACAGGGGGTGGCCAGGCTCCTTGAGTGGTGGGCCCAGTCTCAGGTACACCCCTGTGACCCCTATTGTTACGCCACTGCATTTTTGCTATCCATCTGTGTAGGTATGATTCTTGTTGGTAAATTTGTAATTATATATGGAAAAATATGTTGTTGTTTTTTTCAGAACCATTTAAGCTTTTTTCATGGTGCATCATGTGAAGTAAATTTTGCAAAGTGGGACAAGCCATGCTGTCATAAATATATAAAAAAAAAGTTAACATTAATTATTTTGCTAATATCATACACTATCTCAAAAACATTTATGTGTGCTATGAAAGTGGCTGGTCTTTAATGGATTATAAGCCATGCATCCCCAGAGTACAACAATACCAAATATGTATAGTTTTACCTACATGCATGGCCTATGCAGATGCCTACAAGGCGGGGTGGGGTGTCAGTTTTATTAACTAAAATGTGCATTCTAGTGGTAAAATTGTAAAAATGCTATTAAACAGTTCATTAACTATAAAAAGCATATATGTCCTGAAAGTAGCAAATGCCTAAAGTGTCTTCTTATGAAAAACTGCTACTTTGTGATAGTCGCCGCACACATGCTTTATGTTCATAGGAGGGTGCTGAAGATCCTTGGTTTGATATGTAAACTTATAACTTATTGAAGAATCCAGCACTCCAAATCGACTAAAACTTAATTTTATTCTTCACATTAAAAACATAAAGTCGGCATTTGTGTCCGACGTTTCAGACCTCCCTGGGTCTTTCTTCAAGGACAACCACATACCTTACTGAGTGAACTCCTCTTTTAAAATGTATTCCTGCAGACATTTGGCGCCGGTTCCGATCGTTCAGTTACTATAGTAACTCAACCCAAACATCCGGATCGGCTCCAAACGTCTGCATTTTGTTATTAATCCTCAAACAATTATTTGAATATTCATTCCTTCAATAATAAAAGAATATGTCCAATCTATAAAATAAAAGCAGTCATAATCTTGGTCACTACTAGCCACTTGTTCAAACATAGTGTACTAGACTGAAGTGCTCATTTAACCCGTTAGGTGTTAAACTCCGGAGGGTATAGATCCAAAACATCTCGCGTTTAGCGAGGCGAGTTTCTCTATCCCCCCCTCGTGGATCCTGTTTCACAACTTCAAACGGTAAACACCTCAAGTCTTTCACACTGTGTCTTTTAGCTACAAAGTGTCTAGTGACAGGAGCTCTCTTAAGCTGCTGTTCTGTGGCAATATTGTTCAATCCCCTTGTGATGAGAGATCGGTGTTCCCTCAGTCTTTCTTTGAACGGCCTGCTCGTTTTGCCTACATGACACATTTGACAGGGACAAATAAGCAAATATATCACATGTGACGTGTTGCATGTGATGTGATCCCTAATGGTGATTACATAGTTTATTTTTGGTACAACGAATTTTATCCCACTAATCATATGTCTGCATGTCACACATCCTATACATTTAAAAATTCCACATGTTTGGGACCCCTCGAGTGTACTGTATTTTTCTACAGGGTCCGATCTAACCAATTCATCTTTAATACTTTTGCCTCTTTTATATCCAAACATTGGTTTATGTTTATGTGGAATTTTTAAATGTATAGGATGTGTGACATGCAGACATATGATTAGTGGGATAAAATTCGTTGTACCAAAAATAAACTATGTAATCACCATTAGGGATCACATCACATGCAACACGTCACATGTGATATATTTGCTTATTTGTCCCTGTCAAATGTGTCATGTAGGCAAAACGAGCAGGCCGTTCAAAGAAAGACTGAGGGAACACCGATCTCTCATCACAAGGGGATTGAACAATATTGCCACAGAACAGCAGCTTAAGAGAGCTCCTGTCACTAGACACTTTGTAGCTAAAAGACACAGTGTGAAAGACTTGAGGTGTTTACCGTTTGAAGTTGTGAAACAGGATCCACGAGGGGGGGATAGAGAAACTCGCCTCGCTAAACGCGAGATGTTTTGGATCTATACCCTCCGGAGTTTAACACCTAACGGGTTAAATGAGCACTTCAGTCTAGTACACTATGTTTGAACAAGTGGCTAGTAGTGACCAAGATTATGACTGCTTTTATTTTATAGATTGGACATATTCTTTTATTATTGAAGGAATGAATATTCAAATAATTGTTTGAGGATTAATAACAAAATGCAGACGTTTGGAGCCGATCCAGATGTTTGGGTTGAGTTACTATAGTAACTGAACGATCGGAACCGGCGCCAAATGTCTGCAGGAATACATTTTAAAAGAGGAGTTCACTCAGTAAGGTATGTGGTTGTCCTTGAAGAAAGACCCAGGGAGGTCTGAAACGTCGGACACAAATGCCGACTTTATGTTTTTAATGTGAAGAATAAAATTAAGTTTTAGTCGATTTGGAGTGCTGGATTCTTCAATAAGTTATAAAGTGTCTTCTTAAACAAAGTGATGAAGAAAGGAAATTGTGCTAATTATAGGTGTTTTAAGAACATTTTCAGAAATTCACACTAAAGTCACAATTTACTATACAACATCTCAGAAAAGGATGGGATATGTATACCACGCATGTCCTGAGTACACTGATACCAAATATGTATAGCTGCACAAATGTATGTCCTTCCCTGGGGCCCCAAATTGGTAACAACATATACCAGAATTTCAACTGACATTTTTATGGCAATAACAAAAAAGGCTGAAGGCTTAGATATCCTATTATAACTAAAAAAACCTCTCTAAAAGGGTATCCTTTTTAAATGTTGCACGCAATACAGCATGCAACCAAATTGCACAGTTGCTATGTCGCAGTGATCAAAAGATCGACATGAGAATCTCGCCCTGACATTGCATGAAAGCCTCTTCAATCGTGGGCTTTATCCTGGTCTCCCTGCCCTGTTTGTGGGGTTATTGTTGGGGCGCTGGCCAGAGCAGCCAGAGACTGGGAGCCGTTATACGAGTGGTGGAGGCAGGCAGCGGGGTTGAGAGTGGTAGCCCTGGCCAGGCTAAGTAGTTTTTTTGGTGAGTCCCTACCTATCAGTTGGGTGGTAGAGACAGATGAAAGGGATAGACAAGCAGCACCTCAGGCCAGGCAAATATTCCCCCATAGAGAATCCCTATTCCTGGAGGGTAGGAAGAGGTGAACCCTCTCACAGGAAGGACTATCAGAAGGACTGAGCTGCCTAACAGCGGGACAAGACCGCAACTGGAGGGCAACAGGGAAGGAGCTTACACTTGGCTCCAGTAGAGCCAGTAGAGTATTATGTAGCACAGCGCTGCTCATCTCTCTCTCCTCTTCGCTCCTTCAGTCCTGGTGCGCATGTATGTAGTTGCTATGGTAGTCAGACTGGATGTCACGATCTGGGCATGTATCCGTGGATTGAAGGAGCAGAGGCGAAGAGAGTGACGGGCAGAGCTGTGCTACATACTACTCTGCTGGCCTTAATTACACTATGAGACTGGCACAGGGCAGTGCAACAATGCACAAGTATTTCAGTTTTATTTATGTTTTAATGTAATTTCATTGCACAACGGGTGACCTTTAAACAGGCGACACGAGAACCTTGCGCTTATAAGCAGCGCAAGATTCTCATGCTTCCCTTTTAAACCACACAACATGTTTAATGTGGTGTGCAGCAGCACAATATTTAAAATGCGACTTCTTAAAAGTGATCCCTCTAAAAGTATACATTTCCAGAAAGCAGATGTACCAATGCCTCAATGCTAGTCAGGTGTCCACAAATGTTTTCAGAATTTGGGCTAAAGGAAAGAATAGACAATGTTTTACATTTCCACCCCTTCAAAAGTACTGGAATATTTGAAAACTATGGAATTTCCTACGAAAATAATGACACCCATGGGGATGTATGAGCTGACATATTGCAATGGTTCTCAGAAGCACAAAACTACTACTACTACTACTACTACTACTACTACTACTACTACTACTACTACATAGCACGGGGTGCATGGAACATTAATTCTACCTATCTATTTTTATTCTTACAATTACCTGCCTGCACTTAAATGGTCATAACCATTATAGATATGATGAAATAGTATCAAGGCATCAAGGAAAGCAGATATTCAAAGGAAGGGTCACTTTGTAAGCCTAGGCTAGTGAGCAGAATTATTTCCAGAATGTGATACTATAGGAAAAAAACACACTTTATTACACTTCATTTCAAACAGAAAATTTGGGCTCTGGCACCATTCTCTATATGGATATTGGGAGGGAGAGGGGAAGAAACTGTGCACGTTGGGCATATGAAATACATCCTTGGCCCTGTGGGGACACTTTTTTGGTAACTTTACCATATGTCTTTGGCAATCAAGGGTTCAATTATCCTGGCTTTAAAATGGTCCATAATTAAGGTAATAGGAAAAAATACATCAGAATTATGAAATGACATAATATACTTGTACTATATAACACAATGTTATGTAATCAACATAATTGTGGTACATTTCGGAATTATTTCGGCATCCTCTCAGTTATGCATGGCCTGTCAATTATCATTTAGTTTCAACAGGAGTCCCATTACTGCATAGTTGCAGCTTTCCACATGTGTCTCTCTTGTCAAACCATACAATTTTCTTTCTAGAATTGAACAAAAGGACCTCCTGGCTGTTAGACCTCTGCTTTCCAACCTGAGCCTCTACAGGCTTGATTAAACAGGATTTTGAGTCAGCCTGGTTCCTGCTTCAGCTGCATGTGCATGGACTTCTTTAACTAGTCCTCTCTTCTCACTTGCCAAGCATCTCAGCTGATTCCTGGTAACGAGGTACTTAAACCAGCCAATGAGCCTTCTCCATCACTCATGCAAGTATCTGCCTTGGTGTTCCTGAGCACTTTCAGCTTTCTCTTACTCAGAACCTGTATACCAGACCGTCTGCTTTTCCAAACTATAACTCTCCTCTGTTACTGCAATCCTGTGTACCAGACCACTGGTTTTCTGAAGCTACATTTTATACAGGTGATAAATTTAGAACAGAAATGTTCTTTTCTACAGAGGGATGCACATAAAATGGCAGATTGTGCAAACAAATTGAATATGAAGTTTAATGCTAGAAAGTGTAAAGTTATACATTTAGGAAGAAAAATTCAAAATGCTACTTGTGACCTTAATGGAATAATTTTAGGACACTCATTGTTAGAGAAAGATCCTGGAGTACTTGTAAATTATAAACTTGAAAAAGTGACCCATGCCAACAGTAGTAGCAAAACAAAACAAAGTCCTGTCTTGCATAAACAGGGGTGTTGAAGCAAGAGACGATAACATTATTTTGCCACTGTACAAATTGTTGTTAAGAACTCACCTCGAATATGCTGTGCAGTTTTGGGCATCACTTCTGAAAAAAGATATTCTAGAACTGGAGAGAGAACAACGAAGAGCAACACAATTATGAAGAACTTCCAGACAAACTTGATTTATTTACTGTATAGAAAAGATGACTAAGAGGAGATCCTGTTACACTGTATAAGTATATGTGAGTTTCATACAAATATCTCTCTGGTGAGCTTTTCATTCCAAGCCCTGATCAAATAATTAGTAGCCACCCCTTAATATTAGAGGAAAGGAGGTTTCAACTTTAGCAGAAGTCAGTTTTTTTTACAGTAAGGTTTGTTAAATTGTGGAATTCCTTGCCTAAACAGGTGGTAATGGCAAATACAATGGATAGATTTAAGAGAAGGTTTGATGCATTTCTAGCAGAAGGGCACATACAGGGTTATACTCTGTGTTAGTAGGTTAATCAGGAAGTTCTAATAAAAGAGTAATACCCATTTAGAAGTCAGGAAGGCTTGCATAATTCTTACTTTCTTGGTTATACTGTGGCAAAGGCTGAACTTAATGGACATGTCTTTTTTCACCCTAATTTACTCTGTATATATGTAACACTTTTCTTGTGATCATGTGTACAGACCACCGACTTTCACAGACAATGCTTAGTTATTATAATCCTCTTTACCAGCCAGGCCTCTAGTCCTGTGATCCAGTGTATCAGACCACCAGCTTTCCCAGACTCCCCCTCTGTTCCTGGGATCCTGTGTTATAGAACACTGATAAAAGATGAGAGTCGGTACCGTGTTAGCCGTAGAAATACAGGAGGCAAATATAGTTTTTGATACCTTTTATTGGCTAACTAAGCAGATTTAAATGCAAGCTTTCAAGACCTTAGGTCTCTTCCTCAGGCATGTTATACAGATAAATATGAAAACATCTCTCTTAAATACAAGTACACATCACATTGTTTAGCATGGAAATCAGATAACAGAATGCAGTGGGCATCCACTACAGTGATCTGCCTCTTTCCTCTGCACTGTGAGTTTATCTCTAGAAATAGACAAACTTCCAACTGTGCCTGCTGTGTCAAGTTACTAATCAGTGTATAGGTATGGTTAGAAAAAATGCAAAAGATTGATGCACATCCATATTTACTCAGTATTAACCTTTTACAGTGCGGAATTATTATTTTTATGTGACTAAAACTTCATCTTTAATATATTGGTGATATGCAGGCAATATGCCACAATGCGAAGGGTTAATACTGAGTAAATATGGATGTGCATCAGTCTTTTGATTTGTTTCATACCATATCTATACACTTATTAGTAATGACCCAACAGGCACATTCAGAATGTGTGTTTGTACCTATTTTGGTCAAAACTGTTTGTAATTGTTATTTTTTTTTTTTTATTTGGCTGTGCTTACCAAAACCTGGACTGGAATTATAGGTGTGGTTATCCTGACACTGACCAAAACCTGGACTGGAATTATAGGTGTGGTTATCCTGACCCAGTTCCAGCTCAGCCAGCTCTAGCAATCACACTTTGTGGTTGGAGTCTCTAATTCAGCTTGTAAACTACAAAAAGGGAACAAAAGAAAATCCCCAAGAAAAGCAAGCTCAGAAATGAGACACACAACCCAAATAGGTATATGGAAAAACACACCTGAGGGGGCCTATATATATATATATATATATATATATATATATATATATATATATAGACCAAGGTAGTACAAATTGTAACAATAGTAATAATACCTGATTATAACATCTCACTGGAAATAATCAATAATGTTGGGAAACAAATCCACAAACAGACAAAAAATATAAATCACACACGTAGTGAAGAGTGATCCCCTTACGAAGAAGGTTTGGGCGACACGTGTTGGGATGGATTCTATCTCTGAGGGGTGATGTGTTTTTGCCCACATCTCACTGCGATCTTGCATTTGTTTGTCTGATAATTATCTTGATATATTTGCTGGGATCTCTTCCTCTTTGCACTTTAATAAGTATACTTATTTTGTACTTGTTTGATACGGTATTATATTTTTTTAGACTCTAAATGACCTATGTGGGTTTGATTTTGTATGAGCACTCTTCACTATGTGTGTGATTTATGTTTTTTGTCTGTTTCAGGATGTGTTTCCCAGTATTAATGATTATTTCCACAAAGATGTTATAATCAGATATTATTACTATTGTTACAATTTGTACTACCTTGGTCTATATATGTTATTAGACCTTACATGCCCTCCTCGGGTATGTTTTTATATATATTTGTGTAATAAAGTTTGTCTACTTTTTCATATAATTATTTGGGTAGTGTGCCTCATTTATGACTTGCTCTTTTGGGGGAGTTTCTTGTGTTGCCTTTTTGTAGTTTATGGTCTAAGAGTGCACCAAGCTAAGTAGCTATCTTTACCCAAATATCTTTGGTCACTGCTTGTGCTAATCACTTTTTATAGAAACAATCTAATCTAGCTTGTGGCCACAGCAAGACAGCACCTACATTGGCAACGCTCTTTAGCACTGCTCTCCAGAATCACTCACCATACTTCTTGGTAGCTATTGGTCCTAGATGTTACAGTCAGACCAGATGGTTCTCATACATGACAAATCTAAAGTGTGTGGTTGACTTGATATATATGAAGTAGCAGTGTCTAGATTTAAAGACATTTTTGGGTGCAGTTGATTTATTTAAGAGCAATTTAGTTTCTTATGCATAAACAACAACAGATGATGATGATGATGATGAAGATGATGATGTTTAATATTATTATCAATCAGTTATAAAGCACCAAATAATATACAAAGCAGTTTAATTGGGGAATACCCATAAAAAAATGACACATTTGTATAAACAGATACAAATTATAGCGAGATCCTGCTTGCAAGATAATGATATACAATAATTTAGGGTTGATTTATCAAAATATTTTAAATCCTGTGTAATGTATTGGAGACCATCTTAGAATACAAAGAGTAAAAGGAGAACAAACTCCTAATAACTTACTATATGTGAAAGTGGTCCTTGACCTAAGGGGAACCACTAGCATTTTTGGTGGTCCTTGACCTAAGGGGAACCACTAGCATTTTTGGTGGTAATATTCAGATATGCTCAGAAAATCAAAGCTGAAACTACATCTCTTCTGCTTTTGAAACTACAAAGATTTTGCTTGGGGAAATGTCAGGTCATGACCTTGACACTCCAAGCAGGTTTCCCAAGCCGAACAAGGCTGGAATATGCTGGAAATGTGATTATGTTTCATTAGTGGTGGAACCATCTACAGGAACCCAGGTTAAGGGGTTATACAATACAGTTTCTACAGTTTAGAATGAGCATCTGCACCTATGCTCCTGTACAAAAAATAGCTGTGCAAATACATAGCTATCACTTACAATGCAGAAACCGCAAACCATCTAGGTATACCTTCAGTCACACCACCCCTGTAGCAGTCATAAAGAAAATGAGAGATTTTGCTTCTAGGTCTTTGCCCTGTTTTAGTACATTAACTGATTCCTAATTTGACTCTCTTTTGATGTAGAATTCATAAAGAGGAGCAGCCATTTTGAGTCTCAAAGTGTTTTGTACATAGGCACAAATCAGGTGCAGACCCCATTGGTGTATGGAAATGTCACTTTGTGCCCCAAAAGTGTTAGTGCATTTGTACAAGTCCCATTTTTCAAGTTAATTCTTTATTTATATTTTATTGACTTAACTGATATTTTGAATTATATTTTTTTTGGGAGGTAACTAATAATATATTATGCTTTCTCCTTATTGTGGCCAAACATAAATATTTGGGCCTTAGAGACCTCTCCAAAGTGTTGAATCATAATAATTTAGAAATGTCTTTTGTATACAAGTGGTCAAGCAGACAAATTATTCACTCACAGCTTAATAATGCTAAAAAAAATTATTTGTTAAACTTACAGACCTCTTTGGTAAAATATTTTCTTAAACAGTTAGCATTCTGCTTCAAGTCCTACGGCTCTTTGTGTTGACCAAACTAAGCAGAACTAAGATGAATTATATTTAATGCACTGGACACCTTTCTAGCGGAAAGAGGTTTAAAGATCCATTCAAATCCTTTGAATTTGCAGAATTTTCAATACAACCCTATTGTACAATTGGTTTGCTCCAGCACTGCATCTGTTTAGCTTCAGGAATATGGTCCACTTTGACGTTTTGTTGCTTGATGTGCTACTTATTAATATTTATCAGAACTGAGCTTGCACTTACTTAATTGTAACAAAGAGTATGGGCAATTGTGTAAAAAAGAGCAAAACATTGTTGCTATGTTTAAGACAATTATTCAGAAATTCCTCAAATTCTTAACAGTGTTGGATTGTTAAACTTCTGCCTGGACATTGACAGTCAACCTGAAAGTTAAACAACTTGTCAAGCAACCGTGATTTCAGGTCAGTAGATAATAGCAATCTTCAACCTCCATCTAACAGTTTCAGTAAATTAGGTACTGACTATTATTCATTGATGTCTATGTGATGTGATTGGTGCTCTTCACCATTGTACACTGGCTTGATAAGACAGCAGCAGGGTTCCATGTTCTGACAGCAAACCACCTGTGTTTATTTGCCTCCAAAATCTTGTGTTCCTCCAGCAATCCTTTTGCATAGGTGGGCATTGTTGATGTGTGGTTGGTCCATGGGGGTATTGGATATATATCATTGGCTAACGCATTGGAAGTTGTGAACAGTAGGGAATGGAGAAAAGTTCCATCTGTATTTTTCTCCAGGTTTTGTGCTTTTTTCACCACATACATACTGACCCCCAACCTTGTCTTACTTCAGTGATAGCCACAGAATGAGACATACTGCTCCCCCAGCTATGTTCTTCTGTACTGGTAGCCCTGGGGATAATTAACGTTAGGCCCTCCAGTTGCTACAAAACAATAACTCCAATAATTCTCCACCAACCAACTGCTGGAAGTGAATGATAGGAGTTTTAGTCTGGGAGCACAATCCATCCTTTTCCCCCTGTGCGGTTAGTCATAGAAACACACATACTTAACCTACAGCCTTGTACCACAGTAGCCACAGAACCACATATACTGACCCCCCCTCCGCCGTGCACTGGTAATCATAGGGATGGCTAAAACGAGGTCCTCCAGCTGCTGCCAGAATACAACTCCCATTATTCCCTGCATGATGAGAATTACACTCTGGCAGCAGATGGAGGGTCTTACATTGTCTACCACTGAACATGGAACCACTCATATTGCCCCACAGCCTTGTCCCTTGTTAGCCATAAAACCCACACATACTGATCCCTAAGCCATGTAAATTCAACTGGTAGCCATAGAACCATACATAGTACCCCTGCCTGATGCCTGACATAGGAGGAAACCAACAAAATATTTGTGTTTCCTGAAGTTAGAGAAAAGGCTGACATTTTCAGGGGGTTCCATGTATGGAACGTCTGTGAAAAAAAGCAGTGAATCGTGGATTTTCTGTGTAAATTCCTGCAAGAAAAAAGCATCTCTAGTGAACAGCATTTGTATCCTCCAGTGTAGCACATGTGAACAATCTGTGAGACAGTCCATAGGCCAATATACAGATCATGCATTATTAAAACCTAGATGTTCCCAATGAATGAGTGTATCCAGGTTTCAGCATACTATATTTGGATACATTACATGAGGCAAAAATTGCCCATGCGAGCATCATTTTTGTAGGCAAAATGTTTCACAAGCATGCTTTTAATGCAGCATTCATAACACTAAGCTAAAGTCACCCATATGAACAGGGCCTTAGGGATAAGTCCCTATGAGAACACTGTGTCTCATTCATTATGACAGATATGATATGAAGCAGCTGTGTTCAAATAATGAGATGCAGCAGTGTATGGGGATCACAGCAAAGAACTAATTTTGATAAACTATATACTAAAGGTATTAAACTAAACAACATTTCAGAGATTTGGTTCACAGATCAATTTGCTTGATATTGAAATAATTTCAGTTTCAACAGAATAGATTCAGACCAAAACTAAGGTAAAGGAGTGAGATAGAGAAAGACCCCTCATGCAGTGCTTGTTTGATCACAGTTTAAGTAGTAGTAGCACATATGATCACAGCATAAGTTGTTTAACCTGCTTGATCACAGTATATGACAGTAACTTACGGTAAATGATCACAGTATATGTTGTACTAATGCTCTTGACTAAAGTATAAGTTATGGTTAGCTGTAACTGGGGGGATCTGCACTGTGATAAAGAGGAGATAACTTCTCAAGTAAGATCATATCTCCAATTCACATGTTATTCTTTTGAACATATACTCTATAATCTCTCCAGCAGGGCAGCTCTTAGTGTGTAGTCTCCATAGAATAACATAGGAATTAGAGTTATTATCACACTGGAAATTATTTCTTCTTTACAACTGCATTATCACACTTAGTTCATAAGCCTCCTAGAAAAAGTCCCTTTTATGAATGATGTTGACAGTATCTGAAACTGCTCATATTATTTTTCCAACTTTCAACTGTTTGATTTTCTGTAATCTGATTGGTTAAAACAGCAAATGAAAATTAGAAACAAGCCACCTATTCCACAAGATGTTTTGAGCCTTGTGAATTTGCCAGATTTAGGCAAATATTGAAGCTGCAGAATTGTTTAAATCAATTATAAAATGGGATTAAGAGTCACTATTTGCAACAGATGTATTTTGGGTCAGTAAAGGAAAGAAGAAAATATTTAAATAATGTACAACATGTATTAAAGAATGTTTAATAGTCATGAAACTTATAGGGTGAACTTCTGAGGAACCAAATATGTAACTAAGTAAAGTGGACAAAATGTTTCTTCAAATGAAAAATTATAGGACACAATTGGTAAAATATTTGCAGTCCCAGCAAGCTACTACGTCATGATCCATGACCCATGACTCATATGCTGACAGTTATCTCCTAGTGCCAGAGTAGTGTTTGCAATTTGTTAGTCTCCTCTCTGTTGCTCAAAGAGCTAATGAAAAGCAAAGGTCTCAACAAATGTATGTTTACTTTACCACCAAACTGTGGTCATGTGTGAATATGTCAGGCAAGACAGTTAACTGGTCTAATTTAAAGGGTTCACAGGGCAGTGCCACTTTGGATGCTGGGCCCCATCACTACTGTACCCTCCATACCCCTTTTAGTTACTCCCATGCTAATTTTTATACAAATGTGTATACACTACTGCAGGTTAGGCAACATCGACCCCCAGGTGTCACTAATAGTGCCTGCTTTTAGGATATTCATGACTTATTATAGGTGGATAGCTTAAAGTGACTGAGCCACTGATTGACCCAGCTATACTTAAGCAGAGATATACTGAAAACATGCACTGTTACCAGTAACTGAGGACAGGAGTTGTCTAACCCTGTACTACTGCATACCTGCAAAATGTAGTGGCACATATATGAGTAAGTTATCTCAGATGACAGTAAGATATTTTCCAGATGCCAAAAGTAGTAACCTTTTAAGTACAAGGGTGGTATAAATGCATTGCTTTTCAATCGACTGAATACCCCTCTGGCACTCAAAGGGTTAAGTTTTTAAGTTAACCTACTGGCTTGAAGAAGGGTAAATGATTAGGTGACTTCACTGTCTCATTCCAAATTATATACACATAGAAGAGGTCCATTCCAGATAGTGGAAAATGTTTCTTTAAACAGACATGTTTTGCTGAGCTGCATTGACTAGTTGAACTGGAAGATCCAGTCTCTCTGCATTTCTAGAGTGTAGTCATGGCTACTAAAATAAACTCTTTTATCTACCTATAGTATTTGCCGGTTGGTCCAACCAACTTTCATAGAAGAGTCTATTGCTGGAGACTTTGCACATGTATAATATGCAATGTCAGATTGCATATATTTTTTTACATTTCATTTTTTAACCTATTTTCTTATACATTTATATCCCTGACAGTGAGGTCCCTGAAAGAGCAACTTTTTGGTTTGACTTTGCATATGCTGTAATTGCAAAGCATGCCTACTTCACCTATATTTTTATACTGTTATGTCCCTGACAGTGACCTGCCTGGATCTGTTTCCAGAGAGCTTTCTGTCAGGGACTGTGAAAAAGAATCAGTGTAAAAAAGCATACACTGTACACTGTGGTACAGTGATAGTGTTACATTGTATCATTATCCTGCTTTCATTGTGGAGTGGACTGAAATCTCTCTGAAAACATGGACATGAAAATGTAAAAAATATGTCAATGAAATAAAGTAATAAAAATCATTGGAAACTTTACTTGAAATATTCTATACTTGCAGAATATTTAAAGTAAAAATAAATGACACATCCTTTGGATTTGTTTCCTGAGAGCTTTCAGTAAGGACTGTTAAAGCAGGGACAGTGGAACAAATGTAACACTATCTCTGCTGCAGACACAGCAAGTGCCCTGTGTACTGTATTTAATTGACTGAAGGCATGCTTTTCAGTTGCAGTAACAGTGTATTCCTTACTTCCACATTCCCTGACAGAAAGATTTCTGGAAACAGTTTCGGCCATTTGCGGAATAGGTAAAGTATAAAAATAAAGTCGACTGTAGCTTTAAATCAAGCATAAATTATACAGTACTAAAAATCAACTATGGAGCCAACCATCTGCCCCACAGGGGACAAATTAAAACCCCAATTGATCTGAATAAGTATTTTAAACTGTGCAATGCTAAAGAGGTTTCTAACACATTGCAAAGAAAACCCACATTCAAATGAATGGAAATGTTTATATTTTTATTTGTTCAGTACGGTATTACTGGTTTGTTACAAAACCACTTAACTTTTGCCTGTCAACATATGCATCTAAAATCTTTAATGGAGAGCATGTATTGCTTTGGTGAAGCAGTCCATTTGGTAGAGATGGGCAAAAATGTTCACCGTAAAAACAAAAAAATGGCACTATTTGCCTTGTGTGGGAATTCACCTACAAAAGTGCAGTTTTCCACATTTTTTTCATCGTGTTGAAATCAATAATAAATATGTATTGCCCCCCTATAGGGAGCCCCCCCACACACACATACACACACACACACACTGCATTCTCACAGTGCTAACTATAAAGAGGTGACATGTTGTCAGTCTGTGGATGTATGTATGGATGGATGAACATCCACAGCCCTACCCATAAGTGTTTCTGCTGTGCTGTTGTTCAAAATGAAAGCTTCTTTCGTGGAATAGACTGGAGGACAACTCTTCTTTCTAACCCTTCGTTGTCTCAAGATGTTTTATTTTTGCCTCTAAACATTGAGGGAGATGCACTAAAGTCGATGGTGTGGCAATATGAGTTTGTCGATGTGTTCAAACCATTTTGACTTTTCCATGTAGACACACGTTGCCATATGCACTAAAATTAAGGGATGCAAGGAAAAGGGAGGATAAGATCCCTATTAGCATACAAGGTTGTCAAACTGCTGCTGATGTGGTAGGGATGACTGAACCCCATGTACATTGCCTGGCCCCCAAATTTCTTTCATTGCTCACTGATAGCCACAGATCCTCATGTACACTGTCTGACCCCCCCCCCCCCCAGCTTTGTTCGATTTGCCTACTGGTAGCCACAAATCCCCATGGACACTGCCTGTGCAAGGGAAGGCAAGGGAACAAGGCTGGAGGGCCCAGACAGTGTACATGGGGACCTGTGGCTACCAGAGGGCAAAGGACCAAGTCTGGGAGGCAGCTGGTAGCCACAAATCCCCATGGACGCAACCTGACCCCAGCCTTGGTCCCTTGGGAGTGCACAATATGTAAGAGTATGAAATATGATACAGAGCTGAGGGGATGATTGTGTGTTGCTTGGTGTACTTTTTTTTACCATCTGAGTGCCACAGGAGTGCTTAATTCATATCCCTATGACACAAAAAAGTTAAAGGAGTGATGGTGATTGTGGTGCTGAAAGGATCCTCTCCACTCCCCTACTGAGAAAGTGGGGAAGCAGAGAGAATGCTCTACGACTTCAGGGTTGTCTACTGCTGGTGATGTGTAAGGGGAGGCATCTCTTCTACATTTCCAGCAGTTCAACAACACTCCATGCTTATGATTGACTGAAGGCTGTTACTGCATAGAAGATCCCAACTTCGCCACCCTCAGGGAAGTTAAGAATGTGAACTCCAACAGCAGGCAGAGGCTGCTATCAGAGTTTAGTGCATGTGGTGAAGTGCCACATTAACATATAAGCATCCTCCCATGAATACTATAATAGTTCATTATGCTGCATTTCCATATGGAAATGGGCCATTGTTGATGTAATGAGTGAAAATCTGTTAACCTGCAGAAGGCATGTCCATTTGATGTCGAAGACACTTTAGTGCATAATGCTGATGTGCCTTCAACCCTGCACAGAGAGGACATCAATATTATGAGTCCTTTTGACGTTTAGTGTATCTCAGTCCTTGTGTAGTAATGGATACAATATTTTTGTGATATGTTTAAGCTGTATTTAAAGTAAAAGTGAGGGCAATATTCAATAAGCTAACTTTTGGAGCAAACCAACAGAATCACAATGAACAATGAAAATTCACATGAACTTAAATAGTGCTTGAATGATAGATAAATCTCGAGTGCATTTCTTTGCCATGAATTAGAGACATTGTTAAAATTCAGAGGTTAAAAGTACCATTTAAATCTTTTTTCAGTGCACTGGTAATGTAATTCATCCACCTCAGTAGCTCCTTAAAGAGATAGAAACATGCAAAAATATGTATATTGTAAGGTTTCTCCCCCGGAGTAAAACAAGGGTACATTCACTGCTGAGAGGTATTTTATTCAAAAGGTATTCCAGATTAAATCTGAAATTTTTAGGTGCAGTATATCAATGGCCTGACATTTTACAGTGGTGCTGTTGCTACACCATGCTATGGTGTAGCCAGAGCTGTCCATATGATGGTGTAGCAACAGCGCCACTGTAAATTTTCAAGCCTTTGAGATATTGCACCTAAAAAAATCAAGTTTAACACCACTCAGCACTGGGAGTACCATTGTTTTACTCAGAAGAATAAACCATACAATATATATTTATTTTTCACACGGTTCGGGGAGTCCGGAATTGAATCAAGAAAAAAAAAATGCTCCATGGTCCTTAAGTGACCGCCGCGCATGGCCAGTCCTTAAGGGGTTAAGTAACATTGGCCCTTATTCCATCAGAGTGCAACACATGACATCAGTTATTTAAAGCCTTTGTTTTCAACAAAACAAAAGGGCAGCAGGATGTCAAGAGATTAACATAAAAAAGGTGCAACCTACAATGTGACAGATGTGTATGGTAGTGGTGGACTGGTGTAGTGTGATTGATGTGTGTATGTATACATATGTATAGATGCCTACAGCAGTTATTATCATTATTATGTTTGTGTCAGATGTATTCCTTCATCTCAGATTATTGATGCACATTACTTATTGGCCATATCAGTGCTCCCAAATGTGGTAGATGGCAGCCATCTTTCACATCTCTTCTCCTCCTCATCTGTGCTGTGTATTATTTGTTGGTTTATTTCAGCAACTCACATACAGGGCACTTTAGTTGCCATTGCCAAGGTGACAAAGAGGTTCCCTCCAAAGCCTTTCAGTTTTGCATGGTGTACTCATTAATGGCCTTATTCTGCTCGTACAAATGGTCTGGCATTACAGTGTAGAATTCCACCTGGTAGGGACCATTTTCAGCTGGTGACGGGGCAGGTTGTTACACTTTTGTATGGAATACAGAACATTGCATGCACTGTCACTAAAATGGGCACATATTTTGCTGGAGATATTCAGCATCTCTCTGAGGGTTTCAGATTCTGACAGGAATCTAGTCACAACTAAATTTAGTACATGGGAAAAGCAGGGCACATGTACCATATCACCTATTTTCAAGGCAGCGATTATGTTGGATACAGTGAGCACTCACAACATATAGTCTCTGCTCTGCCCACCTGTCTGTTGTCAGGTAGATTTTCTTGCCATACGCAATTTTCAGCACTTTGCCCATCCCACTAACCACCTGCTTGTACAATTCTGGCATACCCATCCTGGAAAAATAACTGCTGCTTGGTATATGCCAGTGTGGAGCTACACATTACATCAGTTTACTGAAACCTCGGTTTTCTACAAAATAATATGACAGCATGCCCACAGCCAACATCCTGGCAACCTTGCTGTTTCACAGGTATTCTTTGGGATTGTTTTGACTCCTTCCCAGGAACATGGAGAAGAATCCTGTAATTGTATTGCTTTAACAACATGACTAGAGCAGGTGGTAGAGGTGAAGGAGGCAGCATGTGTGTGCAGGTTATGACTCTTGCCATCTCCTACAGCAAACTCAGAATCATCATACTCCTATGCAGCAGGAGCCATATGTATTATTTGAAATGAACTAACTGTTGGCAGTGGCACACTCTCTGACACATCAATAACATCACTACTTCGCTTATCTGCCCCAGAGCTCTGAGAACTTTTTGGAGTGCTTCTGCTGTTGCTAGTTGTGGCACCTTTGACCTGTTGATAGTGTATCTCTCAGTGAGACCTGTGGTTGTGCTTCAGGTGGGATCTCATAGAGGAGGTGCTTAGTTGTGGGCCTGCTTTCTTCCTGCTCAAGTGCTCACAGGCAACAGATAGCAACATGCTTAGCTTTTGGATCATGAGTAAGGTATCTTCATACTGTGGAATTCATGGACTGAGGGGTTCCTGAGGGGCTGCTACTACTACTGGGGCTAGATGTTGTTGCAATTCTACTGCTACTACTACTTCTTAGTGTAGAAGGTACAGCACGTTCAGAAGCATCAGAGGCACTCATCATAGTTAAGATTGTGGAAGTTAATAACCTGTGTTGTTGCTGCTGGTTACTCAACACAAGTGTGTGTGTCTTGGACTTGGAATCAATGACGATGCTGATGATGACCGACAAGATAACTGTGTATTTTAGGCATCTTTGCTATACAAGGTAAGAACTTCCAATTTTTTTCTCAAACAGTTTATAGACAGACACAGTGCTCTTTTTCAGTGGTGGAAGATTACATAGTAACATAGTAACATAGTAACATAGTAAATTAGGTTGAAAAAAGACACAAGTCCATCAAGTTCAACCTTGAGCTTTTTCCTTTCAGATAACATTCTGGCCATATCATCATCTCTCTCACTCTCAACTTAATCTGTAGCTGAAGAAGAGGAGGATTCTGGAGGGATATATTCTAGATCTACATCATCATCCTCAGTCATCATTAGGTCATCCCCAGCATCACCCGCAGCTTCCTGCTCACTAACCTTATATTCCTCTAAACTTTTAGAGGTGTGAAACAATTTCTTTTTACTTTCACAAAATCCCTTACTACTTTGAGCACAGGTGTTTTGGTGCTTGTTTGTCTCACTGTCAGTTGCAGCAGTTGTTTCAGCTGTTACCCCTTTCTCCATTATGCCATCATCAACACTAGAATGAGGCTCGTTGTCATCTTCAGTGTTCTTCTTACATTGTTTTTTTATAGTACTAGTGCTGGTGGTGGTGGAACTTTTGGTGGGACCTTCGCAAATTGCATCCTAGCAATATATTTAATGAGATCACACAAAGCACATAGCAAGTCTAAATATTGACAACAGAATATGAAGAAATGAAGACGACAAAAAAGAAATTGGCATAAAGCCAATAAAAGGGCAAAACCCGTTCAATGCTGTACCAAATGCCCATTAATTGGTACTAGGAAAAACTACAAACACCCAAAAATCCAAAAATGTTTGGGTGTTTGTAGTTTTTCATCGTACCAATTAATGGGCAATTGTTAAAGCATTGAAGGGTCTTGCCCTTTTATTGGCTTTAGGCCAATTTCTTTTCAAACTGAATCTTTCCTGGGAGGAGAGGGATCATCATAATGTATTGCACACACTGCAGTAACCATTGCTTCAGTCAGTTTTTGAACTACAACTTTATTCCCACATCTCTGCACTGCTCCTCTTTTCCCCTCCCCCCCCTTGTGTGTTTGCTGGGCATTATTAAAATACTGTGTGCATGTGTGTGTGTGTTTACTCTAAAGTATACAACAGAACTGATGGAGTGTAATGTCTTGCCTTGGCCCTCAACAAAATACTCAATCTCATCTGCTAGCTATCAATTCTGCCTCAGTCACACAGCTCACATCTGGACCCCAGTCATCTCTTCATCACCTAATTTTTTTAAAAAAATTTAAACTATTGTCCACTCTGTCTTATCATTGGCCAAAAAAAATAATTACAACTAAAAAAAAAATCAACAACTTCTTTCCCCAGAATTCCCCAGCACAGAGATAATAACAGCAAGATCAGCAAAGTACTTGGTCCACAGCTGCCTATACCTTTCAAATCAAATCAGTCAGACAGAATGTTGGAGTATTTGTAATCAACCTCAATGGCTCCCTTCTCACACCCCTATACACATCCATCACAGAGGTAAAAACAGTTAAAACTTAGCAGGCCTAAGACTGAGCTCTTTATCTTCCCTCCTAAATCCTGCACAATACCTCCATTTTCTATAACTGTCGAGGGCTTCCCAATTTACCTTGTAGATAAGGCCCGCTGCCTCGGGATAACTTTGGACTCTTCTCTTTCCTTCGCCACCCACAATAATGAAATAACCAAAACCTGTCACTTCTTTCTTTGGAATATAGCAAAAATCCAACCATTCCTCTCTCACTCTACAACAGAAACCCTCATGCATGCTCTTATCCTTAATTGCCTCGATTATTGCATTACTTTACTTATTGGTCTTCCTGCTAACCACATCGCTTCTCTCCAATCAATTCTTAATTCTGCCACTAGAATACTCTTCCTCTCCTACAGAACAGTACTTATTCCCACCACTTTTAAAATCACTGTCATGGCTTCCCATAAAGCAGCGTATAACATTCAAAGTCCTCCTCATTACCTTCAAGGCTCTCCATCTCTTGTCCCCACCTTATATTTCATCTTTGATATCCAGTCATATACCTGCATGTCCACTACGTACCACACATGCAGGATGACTCTCTGCCCATTTAACCACTATCTCTGTATCACAACTGAAGGCTTTCTCCTTGCTGCTCCCTACCTCTGGAACCCCCTACCACCCACACTACAGTAATAAGGGAAACATTATCTCATATGTCAAAAACTGCACTTCCTCCTCTACCAGCTCGTATCTGTATGTCACCCATCCTATACTTAGATTGTAAGCTGTACAAGGCAGGAACCTTTTATTCTAATGTATACTCACCTGGTGTTTTCCTTATGATTGTCTATATAAACACTTAATCATTGCACTTATTGTACCCTTTCTATATTAAATGTAAACTGTAAAGTGCCAAGTATGCTGTTTGGCGCTATATAAATAAAATATACAATACAATACAAGATCAGCAAGGAAATTGGACAACAACTGCCTGTGTCTTTTAAATCAAGTCAGTCAGACAGAATGTTGGGGTATTTGGGGTCAACCCCCTTTGCTCCCTTCTCACACCGTCAGGCACATCCAACACAGAAATAATAACAGCAAGAACAGAAAGGAAAGCGGACCTCTGTTGCCTGTGCCTTTCAAATCAAATCATCCAGACAGAATGTTGGGACATTTGGGGTCAACCTCCTTTCCTCCCTTTTCACACTCTTATACATGTCCAACACAGAGATAATAACAGCAAAATCAGCAAGGAAATTGGACTGCAGCTGTCTGTACCTTTCAAATCAAATCAGTCAGACAAAATGTTGGGGTATTTGGCGGTCAACCTTTTTTGCTCCCTTCTCAAACCACCAGACACATCCAACACAAAGATAATAACAGCAAAATCAGCAAGAAAATTAGTCTGCAGCTGCCTGTGTGTTTCAAATCAAATCAGCCAGACACAATGTATTTGGTGTCAACCTCCTTTACTCCCTTCTCACGCCCCCAGATTTCCCCACTACAGAGATAATAACAGTCAGATTAAGAAGGAGCTTGGATCAAGGCTGCTTGTGTCTTTCCAGTCACTCAAACTGAACTTTGGAGTTAATCTCCTTTCTCCCTTCTTCTCCCCCAGTGTTCCCCCAGACTTCCCTGATACAGAGAAAAAAAAGTCCTAAACTGATCTTCAATTCCATTTTATTTGTTTTCTTTAGTTCAAAACTGGTAGCTGGTCTCTCTTCCTCTGACAAACACAGAATGTTATGGGAATGTGCTACCCTTTTTATAGGCTGCCTGCAGGAAAAGAAGGGAAATTTGCCATGTGGTGGGTAATTTTATTTCAATGCAATGAGCTAGGTGAAAAAAAGCATGAAAACGTTTCTCTGGAAATTTCCCACTAAGCGAAAATGCAATTTTTCTTTTATTTCACTTTTGAGATGAAAACTTATGCCCATCCCTAATTCTAAACTGAACTGGACTATAGACTACAGCAGATGTCCAGTGAAAAAAGAAAATAGCTATAATAGACTTCTATATGAATGAAATGTACTTAGCTAAGTAATTCTGTAACACACTTTAACAGCTACTTTTTCATTTAGATATATAACCTTTTAAATAACTGGTGAATTATTTTGCAGTGTATTTTCACTATGAAGCCAGCTATGACTGGGATCCCTAGCAGACCAATATCAAAATATAATGGTATGTGGAAAGCCAGCTACAACGATGACCGATTTATTTAGAACGGGGTTTACACTTTTTCCTAAAAGTCCAGAATGTTGATGACACTTTTACCTATAAGCCCATTTAAAAACCCTTGTTGGGTGGTTAAAGCTGACTTACCATCATCTGATGTTCTATTGAATTAGTATTTGACCTTTCTCCATATGAAAATTGTATGAATTTGCACATTTGGGGCTGGATTCTATTACAGGTGCTAATTTTATCACTGCTTTTTTCTCCATAGACTTCAATAAGAAAATGTTTGCTAAAATAGGTGTTAACATTTAGCACCTGCAATAGAATCTAGCCCTTGATGTTTTAGTAGCTTATTAATGTCTGTTTATGTACTGATGCTTTTGGTACATACCAAATCACACAACTCTAACAGCACAGGATTGTAATGTAAACAAGCTCAAAAGCCAATCCTATAGCATACATAAGAGAAATGAAAAATGTTTTACCAGTTTCCTCTGTGCCTTATTAGTACATGGAATTAAACAAGAGTAGATATCACGGTGCCCGTGATCCTGGTTGCTCTGTGGCGACATTACTACTTCCTTGTTTCCGATGCTGGATTCTTATTGGTCCCTGGACCTGACTCCACCCAGGGCCAGCCCTTTTATACCCTGTCATGTCGCTATTAAGGCGCCCTTTCGTGGTGTACCTGAACCTAGCGCTAGTTACTTCTGTTTCTCTGTTCGTGTATGACCTCGCCTGCCTGACGATGCTCCTATGTATCCTGTACTACTGCCGCATCATACGGAGTACCAGAGTATCGGTTTCCGTGCTGTCAACAGTCGGGCTGAGTTACTCGTTCACATTGCTCACGTGTCTGGTTTAACCACTGTCACTGGCTGTGCTCACTTATGGTTGAGGGTTGTAGGCATATCCACCAGGAGCATTACCACCCCTGTTGAACCTCACTATCTTACTATCTCACCCTGCTTTACCGTACCGCTGTGGCCTAAGGGCTCTAGAGCCAGCTGAAGTGTGGTGGTCCGTCTCCTGTACATATCCGTACTACCGGACACCCGTTGCCTTCTGTGGTCTGTTGCCTCCATCTTACCCTAGCTTTCTAGGGTCACTGCTGCCATATCAATGGGCCAGTTGCCTTCTATCTACCCTAGCGTGCCAGGGTTCCTGCTGCCAGTATCAGTGGGTTAGTTGCCTTCTTACAACCCTAGCGTTCTAGGGTCCTTGCTGCCAGTATCTGTTGGTCTTGTGCCTTCTTACAACCCTAGTGTTCTAGGGTCCTTGCTGCCAGTATCCGTGGGTCTTGTGCCTCCTTACAACCCTAGCGTTCTAGGGTCCTTGCTGCCAGTATCCGTGGGTCTTGTGCCTCCATACTACCCTAGCGTTCTAGTGTCCTTGCTGCCAGTATCCGTGGGTCTTGGGCCTCCTTTCGACCCTAGCATTCTAGGGCTCCTGTTCACCCTACCAGCAGGTCGCTGTCTCCACCTTACCCTAGCTTATCCTGCTGTCTGTCTCTCTGTCTGGTGCGTTGTCTCGATATACTCTTCCTACCTGACCTGTGAAGTTGTGGGAAGTACCTGTACTGTCTCCGTCTGGGCCTGTGTGGGTTGTCAAAGTATTCTTTATTGATTGTTGCTTTATTTTCAATAAAGTTCATTTTAACCTTACAAGTACTTGTCTGAGTGTTCTTCAAAACCGTCACATTACGAAAGGGCCAATGACCTCACACAATACTGGTGAGGGTAGCTCCTTGAATATTCATTGGAGAATGGATGTGTACGAACAACGCCTGAATTTCCACCCTTGCTTCCCTCACCTCCTTTGCCGCCTGGTCATGCTGACGTAGCGGAACCTATGCAGGTGGGATTCACTAGGTTGACTAAGGAGGAACGGTCCTTCTGCCAAAAAAACAGGTTGTGTCTTTATCGTGGAAAAGATGGTCACCGTATGCACATTTGTCCTGTGCGTCCGGAAAACACGCTCACCTAGGTATCCTTGGGGGACAGGTCCTAGGTGGTGTTCATCAGTCCCCAGAGATTGTACAATCGAAACCAGTAGTAGAGGTTCTGGTCCTCTCTCCTCTAGGTCTGCCCTAATAGACTCGGGCGCGGCTGGGTATTTTATGGATAAGGAGTTTGCCGCCTTATACGATATTCCATTGGTCGAACTCAAAAACCCTATGGCCATCTAGGCAATTGATGGGCTACCCTTGGTGCCTCCCCAGGTTACCCATAAGACTTGTCCGTTATCTATGCAGATTGGAGTGCTGCATTTTGAGACACTGTCCTGTCAGATTATTCAGTCTCCACATTATGCAGTTATTCTGGGTTTTCCTTGGCTTCGGACGCACAATCCCAGAATTGACTGGAAATCCTGTGAAATCTTGGCCTGGTCGGATCACTGTATGATTCACTGTTTGCGGCAGCCCACTAGGATTCTCTGTACCTCTCCCTCCTTACCACATGAATACCAGTAACCAACTATGTGTTCAGTAAGGGAGAGGCTAGCACATTGCCACCGTATAGTCCATATGACTGTGCTATTGATATTGCGCCTGGCTCCATACCCCCCAGAGGCAGAACCCATCCTCTCTCTTGTAAGGAGAATCGGGCTATGGAGGAGTATATTTCAGATGCCTTGGACCGTGGTATCATTCATAGATCATCCTCACCCCCAGGGGCCGGATTCTTTTTTGTATTGATTATAGGGGTCTTAATAAATTAATGGTCAAAAGTGCTTACCCTATTCCACTCATTATGGAATTGTTTGACCGACTGAAGGGCGCTACTGTATTCACTAAATTGGATTTAAGAGCTGCTCATAATCTTATACGTATCAGAGAAGGTGATGAGTGGAAAACCGCTTTTAATACTCGGACAGGTCATTACAAGTATTTGGTAATACCATTTGGGCTTTGTAATGCCCCAGCAGTGTTTCAGGAACTAATTAACGACGTGCTTCGAGATTTATTACAGTCCTGTGTAGTGGTATCACGGTGTCCGTGCTCCCCTTGTTATTGTTTTCCTGTCAGTCTACACTGTGTGTGCTCCCATTGGCTGTCCTGTGTTTGTCCCGCCCAGTATGGCCTTTATATACTGGGCTCCAGCACCCATCTGGTGCCCTTTTGTGGTGTTCCTGTACCAGTGCTAGTTTCTGCTCAGTGATTCCCAGTGTACAGACTTGGCCTGCCTGACTACTCTGCATCTTGTCTCCTGCTCCTGTGTACCGACCCGGATTGCCTGACTATTCTTCTGCACCTGCTCCTGTGTACCGACCCGGCTTGGCTGATGTTCCTGCTCCTGTGTACCGACCTGGCTTGGCTGACGTTCCTGCTCCGTGATTCGACCCGACTTGGCTGATGTTCCTGCTCTGTGATTTGACCCGGCTTGGTTGGCGTTCCTGATCTGACGGCTTATTGTCGCCTTGGCGACATTCTGATTCTACAGGCAATCCAGTCCCCGTTTCTGGTTTAGCAGAGTGTGAGTGTCTGCCTCCGTTACTGCCACGGCAGTGTGCCATTGGCTTAGTCTCCGTTACTGCTCCTGCAGCGTGCAAGTGTCTGCCTCCGTTTGTCGCGTCCTCCCTCGCCGCTATCGCGGCGGGTTCTGCCGTCGGCTTTCTCTTCCGGGGTTGACGTCGTCACCACGTTCGCGTGGTGACGTCATCCCCTTCCTCGTCCGGGGTTGCACTTAAATAGAGGCGCGCCGCACTGAATAGGCGCGCGATTATAGCGTTCTGTGTGTTCTGTCTCAGTCCCTTACCTGCTGCTCCGGTCCATGTTCATCTGGTCCTGCCAGCCTCTTCTCGTGGCCCCCAGTCTCTCTGGCCATTTCTTCTCTCCAGCTCCTTGCCTGCTGCCTTGTCCAGCTGCCTTGTCCAGCTGCCTCCTGCATCTTGTTCAGCTGCCGCCTGCATCTTGCCCAGTCTTCTGCATCCTGTCCAGCTGCCTTGTCCAGCTGCCTCCTGCATCTTGTCCAGTCTTCTGCATCCTGTCCAGCTGCCTTGTTCAGCTGCCTCCTGCATCTTGTCCAGTCTTCTGCATCTTGTCCAGCTGCCTCCAATACCTTCCCGGCTAGTCTTCCTGCTCTTCTCCTTACTAGCCTCTGGACTCGCCTTAGAGTCTTGTCTAATCTTTGGAACTAGACCTTCCCTGGGGTTGGTGGTGGGTGTCCTCACTGTACTGCGTTCTCCTGGGCCTTCTTCGGCTCAACCGAAGGGGGTCATCTGGCTTCGCGGCCAGCACCTTTATACGGCCTCGGCCGCAGCACAACGCACTACAGGGGGCCTGCGAACACCAGCCACGCTCTCCAGCGACGCACACGAGCCTTCACTCTACCAATCCTTGTTGGAGGAGTCGCCGTATCCGTGACTATTCTTCTTGGTAGAGCATTTATCCCAGGGGTTTCTGACATTATAATCGCACCACCTCCTGACCTATGGCTACGGACCCCGCTGAGCTGTCCGAGGCCCTTCTGCGGCAGGGCGCCGTACTGAGTCGTCATGCGACTCAGATAGTACAGCTCGACCAGAAGCTAGATACCATTACGCAATTGTTGCAGCAGATGCAACAGGATATTGGAGTACCCAGAGCCGCTGAGCCTGCCATGGCGCATGCTATGCCGCTTCCTGGTCCTGCTTTTACGTCCCCTCTTCCCCGTCTTCCTTTGCCGGAGCGATTCGATGGTTCATCCACAGACATACGGGGCTTCCTGAATCAGTGCCTGTTGCACTTTCGTTGTCAGCCTGAATCCTATTCATCATCCCAAGCCAAGATAGCCTTTGTTGTGTCTCTCCTTAAAGGTCAGGCCTTGGCTTGGGTCACCCCCTTGCTGGATCATCGGTCTTCTGTCTTAGACGACTTTGATACGTTTCTTTCGGCCTTCAAGGCGGTTTTCGATACACCGGGTCGTCAGTCCAGGGCCGAAGCGGCCTTATCGGAGATAACACAGGGGCAACGTACGTTGTCACAGTATGCGGTGGAATTCCGCACGTTGGCCTACGATACCGATTGGGGTGCCAGTGCTCTCAAAGCAGCCTTCCGTAAGGGTCTTCACGACCGCCTTAAGGATGAACTAGCCACCCGGCTTATTCCTGACACGTTAGAGGGGTTGGTGGCACTTTGCTCTTCTCTGGAACATCGGTTGTCCGAGAGACGGACTGAGAGAGATCGGGATCGTAATCGTTGTTCTGCTCCTCGTCCCCCCATCCGTCTGGCTGCCCGGTTCCAGCATCCACCCTCCGACTCAGAACCTGAGCCGATGGAGATCGGCCGTGTCTACCGCCTCTCAGATGAGGAAAAAGCCAGACACCGTGCGGCTGGATTGTGTCTTTACTGCGGAGCTCCTGGTCATCTAGCTCGTGAATGTCCTAACAAACAGGGAAACGCCAGGACTTAGGTGGTGGGGGAGCCTCCCTGAGTCCGGCCACCATCCCAAACGGCCAGAACCGGTGCCTTAGTGTTCCAGTCATCCTCTCTTGGAACGACCACACCCTGGCTACACAGGCCTTCATTGACTCCGGTGCTTCTGGTCTGTTCATTGACGCTACCTTCGCCGTACAGCACGGAGTCCCTCTGCAACCCAAATTTCCACCCCTACGCGTTCTGGCCATTGATGGGACACCCGTGGGGAAAGGGGTGATCACACATTCTACCCAACCTATAACCCTGTGTGTGAGCAGCAACCTCACTGACTCCACAGTGCTGGATGTCATTACCTCGCCTAACACCCCTATTATCTTGGGGTATCCTTGGTTGTGCTCTGCCAACCCTCTCATCGACTGGGCAGCCGGGTCTCTTGGTTTCCCTGGCTCTCCTCCCATGAACTCTGTTGGTTCTGTTGTTCTGCTCTCTACTCCTACCCCTGACTCTTCCGTACGGATTCCCGAACCGTACAGGGATCTCGCTGAGGCCTTCAGCAAACAACGGGCTGAGACCCTTCCGCCACATCGCCCATATGACTGCCCTGTGGATCTACTTCCTGGCACCATGCCTCCTAGGGGCAGGACGTACCCTCTGTCCATCCCAGAGACCGCTGCCATGGAGGCCTACGTGAAGGACAATCTCGCTCGGGGCTTTATTCGCCCATCCTCTTCTCCCGCTGGGGCGGGTTTCTTTTTCGTGGCCAAGAAAGACGGTTCCCTCCGGCCTTGTATTGACTATAGAGGGTTGAATAACATCACCCGCCGTAATTGTTACCCTCTTCCGCTCATCTCAGAGCTTCTGGACCGTCTCCGTGGAGCCACCGTCTTCACCAAACTAGACCTTCGAGGGGCCTACAATCTTGTCCGGATGCGTGAAGGGGATGAATGGAAGACCGCGTTCAACACACGATCCGGGCACTATGAATACCTCGTTATGCCCTTTGGCTTACGCAATGCCCCTGCGGTCTTCCAAGCCCTCATTAATGACGTTTTTCGGGATCTCTTGTCCTCCTTTGTTGTCGTATATTTGGATGACATTTTGGTGTATTCCTCCTGCCTTTCTGAGCACCGCGTCCATGTACGGCAGGTCCTTGAACGGTTGCGGTCCAATCATCTTTATGCTAAATTGGAGAAATGCCTTTTTGACCAGACCAGTCTTTCCTTCCTGGGTTACGTTGTTTCACCTAGAGGCCTGGCAATGGACCCTGTCAAGGTCTCTGCCGTTCGAGACTGGCCTCTTCCGCAGACTCTAAAGGCGGTTCAACGCTTTATTGGATTCGCCAATTACTATCGGCGTTTTATCAAGGGCTTCTCCAAGGTCATACAGCCCATTGTAGCCCTTACTCGCAAGGGTGGCAACCCTTCTTGTTGGCCCCCTGAGGCTGTGTCAGCCTTCACTGCCTTAAAGCAGGCGTTTTGTACGGCACCCATCCTGTCTTATCCGGACCCTCTGCAGCCCTTCATTGTGGAGGTCGACGCATCCGAATCGGCTGCGGGAGCAGTCCTTTCTCAACGGTCCCCCTCCACTGGTCTTCTTCATCCATGCTCCTTCTTTTCCCGGAGCTTCTCCGCGCCAGAGAAGAACTACGACACCGGCAATCGCGAGCTCCTGGCGATTAAGTTGGCTTTGGCCGAATGGCGCTACCTTCTCGAGGGATCTCCCCACCGGATCACCATATACACTGACCATCAGAACCTGGCTTATCTGGCTACAGCCAAGCGTTTGAATGCCCGTCAGGCACGCTGGTCATTGTTCTTTTCACGCTTTGATTTTTCTATCTCCTACATTCCGGGTAATAAGAACACCAAGGCTGACGCCCTGTCGCGTCTCCAAGAGCCGTCTGCTGTTTCCTCTGTGCCAGACACTATACTGTCCTCCTCTTGTTTCCTAGCCTTCTTGGCTACCAGGACCTTGCAACATATCCGGGATGCTCAGTCCTCAGCCCCTCCTGGGACCCCACATTCAGCCGGGACGCTGTTTGTTCCTTTGCAATACCGGCCAGAGGTTCTTCGTTGGGCCCATCATTCCTCTGTTGGTGGTCATGCTGGTATTTCCAGGACCCATAAACTATTGTCTCGTCATTTCTGGTGGCCGTCTGTTCGAGCTGAGGTGGCTTCTTTTGTTTCCTCTTGCACCATCTGTGGCCGTATGAAGACACCCCGCTGCAGACCACCGGGGCTTCTTTACCCCTTGCCTGTTCCTGCTCTTCCTTGGTCCCAACTCGCTATGGACTTCATTGTGGATCTCCCGGTCTCATCCGGCATGACGGTTATATGGGTGGTCGTCGACCGTTTTTCCAAGCAATGCCATTTGGTTCCGCTTCCCAAACTTCCCACAGCCTCGAGTCTTGCTGATCTTTTCATCTCCGAGATAGTCCGGATCCATGGCATCCCCCTTCATATAACATCCGATCAGGGTCCTCAGTTCGTCTCGGCCTTCTGGAAGTCCTTTTGTGCTCGTCTGGGTATCGCTCTGCAGTTCTCGTCTGGCTACCATCCCCAGACGAACGGACAGACGGAGAGGCTGAACCAAGCCTTGGAGCACTTCTTGCGTAGTTACTGCAACCACCAACAGGATGACTGGTGTCGCCTTCTTCCCTTGGCTGAGTTCTCCTTAAACTCTCACTACCACTCCTCTCTGGGCTGTTCGCCCTTTTTTGCTGCTCTGGGTTATAACCCCAGAGTCTTGCTGGTGTCTCCAGGTACCGCTTTGGCGCCCGCTGCCGAGGACCGTGTGCAGTCCTTGGTGGACCACTGGCAACGTATCCGTTCCTCGTTGTTGGGGTCCCAAGTACGTCACAAACTCCAGGCGGACCGTCATCGCTCTTTGGCCCCTAGGTTCTCTGTTGGTGACAAGGTCTGGCTTTCCACCAGGAATGTTCGCCTGCGTCAGCCATCGGCCAAACTCGGTCCCCGTTTCCTAGGTCCGTTTCGAGTGCTCCGTCGGCTCTCCCCAGTGGTATATCGTCTAGCTCTCCCTTCCTCTTTGCGTATGCATCCCGTGTTCCACGTCTCTCTGTTGAAACCATGGTCTCCTACGCACCCTTCGCATCCCAGGATCCCGATCCCTAGACCCGTGGTTCGTGAGGGCCAGGATGAGTTTGTCATCGATGCCATCCTTGATTCTCGCCTGGTTCGTCAACGTCTCCAGTATCTTGTCAATTGGCGTGGATACGGTCCTGAGGAGCGCTCCTGGGTTTCATCTTCGGATGTTCATGCGCCTGTTCTCCTTCGGCGCTTTCATGCGCGCTTTCCCCTTCGGCCCCGTCCTGGCCTCCGGGGGCGGCCCTAGGAGGGGGGGAGTGTCGCGTCCTCCCTCGCCGCTATCGCGGCGGGTTCTGCCGTCGGCTTTCTCTTCCGGGGTTGACGTCGTCACCACGTTCGCGTGGTGACGTCATCCCCTTCCTCGTCCGGGGTTGCACTTAAATAGAGGCGCGCCGCACTGAATAGGCGCGCGATTATAGCGTTCTGTGTGTTCTGTCTCAGTCCCTTACCTGCTGCTCCGGTCCATGTTCATCTGGTCCTGCCAGCCTCTTCTCGTGGCCCCCAGTCTCTCTGGCCATTTCTTCTCTCCAGCTCCTTGCCTGCTGCCTTGTCCAGCTGCCTTGTCCAGCTGCCTCCTGCATCTTGTTCAGCTGCCGCCTGCATCTTGCCCAGTCTTCTGCATCCTGTCCAGCTGCCTTGTCCAGCTGCCTCCTGCATCTTGTCCAGTCTTCTGCATCCTGTCCAGCTGCCTTGTTCAGCTGCCTCCTGCATCTTGTCCAGTCTTCTGCATCTTGTCCAGCTGCCTCCTGCATCTTGTCCAGTCTTCTGCATCTTGTCCAGCTGCCTCCAATACCTTCCCGGCTAGTCTTCCTGCTCTTCTCCTTACTAGCCTCTGGACTCGCCTTAGAGTCTTGTCTAATCTTTGGAACTAGACCTTCCCTGGGGTTGGTGGTGGGTGTCCTCACTGTACTGCGTTCTCCTGGGCCTTCTTCGGCTCAACCGAAGGGGGTCATCTGGCTTCGCGGCCAGCACCTTTATACGGCCTCGGCCGCAGCACAACGCACTACAGGGGGCCTGCGAACACCAGCCACGCTCTCCAGCGACGCACACGAGCCTTCACTCTACCAATCCTTGTTGGAGGAGTCGCCGTATCCGTGACTACTCTTCTTGGTAGAGCATTTATCCCAGGGGTTTCTGACACCGTTACTGCTACGGCAGTGTGTCTTTGGCCTAGTCTCCGTTACTGCTCCTGCAGAGTGCAAGTGTCAGTTTCTGTTACTGCCACAGCAGTGTTCTCCGTTACTATATTCCATAAGAATTTACTTTATCTTTCCGATGCTAAGAGATTGTCTCCTAGACAGGAGAGATGGGCACTTTTCCTTTCACGTTTTAATTTCATAGTGTCCTATCTACCTGGGTCTAAGAATGTACGGGCCGATGCACTGTCCAGGCAATATGGGCCTGATTTGGAATCTGAGGCTGCACCAGTGCCGATTATTCCTCATGATCGCATCCTTGCTATGTTACATACTAGCATTACTTCACCACTGAGTCAGGAGATCTTGATGACTCAGGCTGAGGCTCCACCGGAAAAGCCTATGGGAAAATGTTTCATGGCTGAACCTTTTCTAACCAGATTGTTGGAGACATACCATGCTTTACGTCCTGCCAGACACGTGGGCAGAGATCAACTATTCTGGTCTCTGTCTCATATGTTCTGGTGGCCTACCCGATTACACTGCCGCTTGTACAGTGTGCGCTCGTTCCAAGTCTCCGAGGCACCTTCCAGTGGGGCTTCTGCAGGCCGTTCCTAATGGTGACCGTCCTTGGTCACACGCGTCTATTGATTTTATGGGAGAGCTACCTGTTTCAAATGGTTGCACGTTCATCTTGATGGTGGTTGACAGGTTTTCTAAGATGGCTCACTTTGTGCCACTCCCTGGTTTGCCTTCCGCAAAGGAGCTGGCTGTTGTGTTTGCCAAAGAAGTATTCTGGCTCCACGGTGTTCCCAGGGCACTTGTTTCCGACCGGGGGAGCCAATTTGTATCCATATTCTGGAGGGCGTTTTGTGAACAAATGGGCATTCAATTGTCATATTCTTCCGCTTATCACCCACAAACCAATGGGGCCGCTGAGCGCTCCAACCAGGGGCTGGAGCAATTCCTTCACTGTTTTGTGTTCAATCACCATGAAAACTGAGCCGACTTGCTGCCGTGGGCAGAGTTTGCCAGGAACTGTGCCATTAACACCTCTTCCGGGAGCTCACCTTTTCTTGTCAACTATGGGTTCCAACCATGCTTGCCCCCGGATTCATTTCAGGCATAGCAGATTCCAGCTCTAGACAGGCATATTTGGCAGCTCCACTCCACTTGGGAGCAAGTGCAAGCCTCCCTATGTGAGTCTTTTCAGCAGTATCGACGGCATGCCAACAACAGGAGATTGCCGGCTCCTGTCTTCCAGGTTGGGGACTATGTGTGGCTATCATCCAGAAATCTGAATTGGCAAACCCAGTGCAACAAGTTTGCTCTGCTATATGTTGGTCCATTTCGGGTAATCCACAGGGTTAATCCCGTTTCCTGTGCCTTGAAACTCCCTGCTAGTATGCGGATTCACAATGCATTTCATGTGTCATTACTTAAACCACTGGTGTGTAATTGTTACACTTCTGCTCCTGTTGTTCCCGGTCTGGTTCGTGTTCAGAACCACGATGAGTATGAGGTACAAAGTATTCTAGATTCACGTAAATTTCATGGTCAAATTCAGTACCTAGTGCATTGGAAGGGCTTTGGCCCAGATAAACTTTCTTGGGTCAAACTCTCTGATATCCTTGCTCCAATTCTATTACGCAGGTTCCATGCTAAGTTTCCCTCTAAGCCTGGTCCTCCTCCGCGGGGAGGGGGTCATTAAGAGGGGGGTACTATCACGGTGCCCATGATCCTGGTTGCTGTGTGGAGACATTGCTACTTCCTTATTTCCGATGCTAGATTCTTAATGGTCCCTGGACCTGACTCCACCCAGGGCCAGCCCTTTTATACCCTGCCATGTCGCTATTCAGGCGCCCTTTCATGGTGTACGTGAACCTAGCGCTAGTTACTGATGTTTCTCTGTTCGTGTATGACCTGGCCTGCCTGATGACGCTCCTGTGTATCCTGTACTACTGCTGCATCTGTTGCTGACTGGACTGGCTGAGAACCCGCATCCATTGCTGACTGGACTGGCTGAGAACCCGCTTACGTTGCTGACTGGACTGGCTGAGAACCCACATCTGTTGCTGACCAGACTGGCTGAGAACCCGCTTACGTTGCTGACTATTGGCTGAGCACCCGCTTCTGTTGCCGTATCGTTCTGGCTTCTACCGCCTCTGTGGCGGTTTGCACATATGGAGTACCGGTTTCCATGCTGTCAATAGTCGGGCTGAGTTACTCGTTCACATCGCTCACGTGTCCGGTGTGCTCACTTATGGTTGAGGGTTATAGGCATATCCACAGGGCGCATTTCCACCCCTGTTGAACCTCGCTATCACCCTAGAGTTCTAGGTCCGGTTCACTATCTCGCCCTGCCTTACCGTAGTGCTGTGGCCTAAGGGCTCTAGAGCCAGCTGAAATGTGGTGGTCTGTTTCCTGTACATATCCGTACTACCGGACACCTGTTGCCTTCCGTGGTCTGTTGCCTCCATCTTACCCTAGCATTCTAGGGTCACTGCTGCCATATCAGTGGGACAGTTGCCTCCTATCTACCCTAGCGTACTAGGGTTCCTGCTGCCAGTATCAGTGGGTTAGTTGCCTCCTTACAGCCCTAGCGTTCTAGGGTCCTTGCTGCCATTATCCATGGGTTTTGAGCCTCATTACAATCCTACCATTCTAGGGTCCTTGCTGCCAGTATCCGTGGGTCTTGTGTCTCCATACTACCCTAGCATTCTAGGGTCCTTGCTGCCCTAGCGTTCCATGGGTCTTGGGCCTCCATTCAACCCTAGCATTCTAGGGCTCCTGTTGACCCTACCAGCAGGTCGCTGTCTCCACCTTACCCTAGCATTCTAGGGTTCCTGCTGTCTGTCTCTCTGTCTGGTGCGTTGTCTCGATATACTCTTCCTACCTGACCTGTGAAGCTGTGGGAAGTACCTGTACTGTCTTCATCTGGGCCTGTGTGGGTTGGGAAAGTATTCTTTATTGATTGTTGCTTTATTTTCAATGAAGTTAATTTTAACCTTACAAGTACTTGTCTAAATGTTCTTCAAAACTGTGACAGTAGATGAACAGCATTCCTACAATGCCCATACACTACCACCCTTCCCTCCCCTTTTCTATAACAGAGAGAAGTGATAAACGTGTACTACTTAGGCATAGCCAGATAAAGCTCACAAAAATAGGCTTTTGCTCTGATTTTAGTCCATTCATGCATACCCCTCAATTTGTTTAGAAGGCCAGTATTCCATACATCACGATACAGACTAGGTATCAACAACTACACCAGCATCATCTCAGGATGCATCTGACACGGCATATTTATTGCGATGCATGTTTCTGTGCATGTATGAATGGAATGTTTTTCTATTAATATTGTGTCACCATTATACACATAAAGAAAGTACAATGAGTGTAAAAAGTATAGTATATAGACAATGTTTACTAAGGAGGTATCTTCCCTTTAGAGCTTAAAATATAAAAGAGGTGTTGATAGACTTAGATATAAACTAAGGATGGGTTTAAATGCAATCCATGTCAATGCAGAAAAAAGTAATACATAAGGAAAGGTATGGTGTTGTAAAAGCAAATAACAGTAAAAGCCATGTAGTAAGAGTGCTTGTAAAAGAAGAGCAATAAAAAGTAATCTACTGTGTATAAAGCCACTTTTATATGTACACACAGACACACACACATTATATGTGTGTGTGCTTGTGCATATGTGTGTGTATAGATAGATTTTTTTCAAACAGTGAAGAAATTAGATGTTCCAGTTTATTGATAAATTGTTTAGATAAGAATGTCATGGTACTGCTTAATCAGCATAGAAACTGAAACACCTGGAAGTTGATTAGAGATTCATATGACGCAATGTGAAAAAAAATTGTACAACAGAACATTTATTTAGTAGAAAGTATGCAGATATTAAGAGGTGATAATTGTGCACAATAGAACATTTTATTCAATATTGAGTATGTCCACAGCTCTGGAGGTGATGTAAGTGGCTATCTGACAAAAGATTAAATCAATAAGATAATCAATCAATTTTTAGGGAGTGAAAACAGCAACAAGAAGGGGGCAAACCACAATCAAATATATATGAGAGGTCAATGATAAAAATACTCACAAGATATAATACACATCAGCCTATATCCAATAAAACCAGAATATAAGCATTCAGGGAATAACCATCTGCCTGTCACGGTTTTTGATGAACACTCAGACAGGATGGTAAGGTTAAAATGTCAAGACCATACAAAGAATTAGGCCCAGGGGCCCACAAGGCAAATGAAACAGCAATAGAACAATATACAATAGGATGTCGCCCGCAAGACCAGAATAGGTGGACTGGATTAACAGAATGCAAGCTGGAAGTGCAAATTCTGGCAGAATCAGTAAGGTTGGAGGTAACCCATGTGAGAGCTGACCACAGGAGAGTGTACACCGAAGGTGCACGTGTAGGAGGTCTGGCACAACCCAGACGCCTGGGCACCGAACCAAGAGGAGTGAGGCAACACTGACCCAGACTGTATATAGTGGTAACGAGGCAACTCAGACTCAGACTCAGACCGAATATACCGGGCAACCGTGTAATGGCAACACTAAGCCTATGGAAGGGTAAACGGAGACCTAGGCAGCTGCTAGAGACAAACCCTAAAACGCTAGGGGTGGATCGAGGTGACAGAAGGAAGCTGTAACATAACCAGTGCCCACTGAACCTACAGCATGGTACATACAATGCTGGCTGTAGCTTGAGGTTACTGCAGTGAGCAGTATACACCCTTACCTGGACTATCCAGGTACCCACAGGGTTAATAGTCAATGCCCAGAGACTTACTGAAACTCCCAGAGGGAGTGAGCACAGTGTTAAAGGTAGGGAGGCCACATAGAGAAAGATCAGAGTAACAGTCAGTGTAAGAACACTGTACTGGTCCTTCGAATGTGCACACCGCTAGCAGCGGTTATGAGAGCAGCTTAAGCACAAGCTTTAGCCTTAGGTTGACAAGGACGCACAACAATAAGGAATACAAGGCCCAGTAATAACGATGACCACACGGGGTCACCCAGGGCACAACCAGACAAGATCGGTACCGGAGGCAGTAAGAAGCAACAGGATATAGCAACGGAGCGGAACAGTGCCACCAGCGGTCAGCAATGGAGTGAGTCCTAAAGTCAGCCTCAGTCAGCAACAGAGCCAGTACACAGCCAGATGCGGTCAGCAAGGGAGCAGGTTCTTCAGCCGGATACAGTCAGCAATGGAGCGGGTTCTTCAGCCAGATACGGTCAGCAACGGAGCGGGTTCTTCAGCCAGATACAGTCAGCAACAGAGCGGGTTCTCAGCCAGATACAGTCAGCAACGGAGCAGGTTCTCAGCCAGATACGGTCAGCAATAGAGCGGGTTCTCAGCTAGATACGGTCAGCAACGGAGCGACAGAAACAGGAACTCAGGAATGTAGTCAGGCATGCCAGGTCATACACGAATAAGCAATAGCACGGATACACTGTCAGGAACTCGTACACCATGAAAGGGCACCTTAGAAACGACATACCAGGGTATATAAAGGAAAGCCCAGGGTGGAGCCAAAATGACCAGCCAATCAGAGTATAGTAAAGCATAACAATGTCGCCGTCAGAGCAAGAAGCACGGGCACTGTGATACTGCCCTGCTCTGAAATACACTTCTTGCTGTAGATAGAACACTGGATCCGCTTGTTATAAATCACAGTATTAATTTAATAAAAATGCAGTTAAAACACCAAGTGCTCAAGGTGTTTCTGAGAGCATTGCTTTTTCATCAGAAGCAATCTAGGCTCACAAAAATCACCTCATTTTTTTGTGGGCCAAGGTTGCTTCTAACAAAAAATCAGTGCGCTTAGAAATGCGCTGAGTATTTGGTCTACACATGTATTAGTATCTCCGAGCAGGGCAGATGGTGAGTAGTTTTATCATTGTCCTCTCACATACATTTGATTGTTGTTTGCATCCCTTCCTGTTGCTATTTCTTTTCTTTTAAGGATCTTGGGTAGATCTTTATATATTGGTGGGGATCTGCTTTCCATTCCATTTGACTGAGTGGGGGCAGTCTTGAGTCCCTTATCTATCCATCTGACCACTATAAGTGAACATCTATATTGTAAGTAAGGTGGTATATCGGTGGAAGTCTAACATCAAGTTATAATACACTAGGAATGCCCCTCTTTATTCTGTTTAATTTTTGGGGAATATTAGCCCTTGCAGCATCAGCTTGGGCATATAACTCCTCTAGAATAGATATCACATGGTTTCAGTGGAGGTAGTGACCTGTATGATCCCATTGATGTTCAAAGGATGGTGAGTTCAGAGAATGTGCAGGGCTATAGCAGTGTGTCCTGGCCACAGAAGTTTTCATGGTGACACATGCAATGTGTGGGAGGGCATGTCCTTTTTCATTAGAGTGCCAGGTGCATTCTGAAGAAAAAGTCTGATGAGTGGTTGTACAACCATGTCCACATACTGGCAGTCGGTGTGAGTGCCCAGATTATAAACTAGAAATATGTGTCTGTGAAACAAGATGCCATCCCACACCATTATACTGGGAGATGTTGGACAGTGATGTTTCATGATGCATTTTTTTGCATGTATCTAAATAACACCAGATTATGGTCCAGCCATATGACTTCCTATACAGAAATTGAACTCATAAATGAAGATCACAGATCACAGATCTTCCTCTCACTCAGAAACATTCTCACTGACAAGACATGTCAGTTTACAGTAGTGGTAGGCCTTGGAATTGTTGTCTCATCTGGAGACTGACTGTAGTTCAAGCAATGTGAAATGGTTGTGCTAACACACCTGTACTACATGATCTCTGTACGTCACCTTGGAGTATGTTCACTTTTGCCAGGAGGTCACATAATGCAAGTCACCAGACCAGAGAATTCTCAAGAGCTTAGGTCCAGCATGTGACCTAGTCCATAGCTGACGTTTGCTTTGATGTTCCCAAACCCAATGGAGCCAACATTTGTGCACAGTTCTGACACCATGAAGATAGCTAATATGGTCAGTTCTACATGTTGCATACTGAACTTTGATGGTCACTGCTGCTTCTAGTACAATATCTTTAGATAAAATGAAATCACCACAACCCTTTACCACTGTACGAAATCTACTCACAATGGTAATGTTCAGCAAAACACATGTGTTCACTGACAAAAAACCAGAAGGGATCTTTATACTGCCCCATCCACAGGATAAACGTTGTGTTGTCAAGTGGAACTCTTCAGTGAGTGGACCACTCCTCTAAACATCCATCCCGAAGTGAGAAACATGGAAAAACAGACAAAAAGAAGGTGCCCAATAGTGCCTGTTATTCAAATAAATAAAATATGCAATATATTTAGATGTACTTATCTCACAAAAATAACAGCCTACAGAAAAAATGAACCTGTCTCTGCTCAAGTCCCCAATGTGCTGTTTGAAATAATAAAGTGCTGCTTCAAATCTTCTGATAAAAGAGAATTTAATGTAAAATACCACAATTATATATAAAATAAATAAACGTATAAAGCCAATCAAAATTATTCTCAATTGGCTTTTTAGTTTGGTTTATTTTATCTATAATTGTGGTATTTTACATTAAATATTTTGAAATCAAAATACTTGAAGCATCATTTTAGTCCTTCAAACTGCACCTTGGAGACCTGAGCAGAGACAGGTTAATTTTCCCTGTAGGCTCTTATTGTTAGGATATGGTATATGCCTTCTTCCATCCACCACATCTAAATATATTGTATATATTATTTATTTGGATAACAGGCACTATTGGGCATTTCTTTTTGTTTATTTTTCCATCCACTACTACCCAAATGAATCCTTGCCTGTATATTGTGTACCATTTATGAATAATTTGAGATCACTAGGACTAGCAAGGGCTCGTTCCTTGTTGGCACATCTGCTAGCTGAGACATTAAGTTGTCATTAAGTTTGGCCAAACATCTAGCCTTGTTGTAGTACTGCTCACGTATCCTGTTATGAGTATGATGTAGCTGCTGACACCTGCATATTTACTGACCACTTCTCTGTCTGACCTCTGCCAAAATGACCCAGCTGTGTCTGCCATCTACCAAAACAAAATTACCCCTGCAAGTTACTAACCGCTGTCAGTTACCTGCCAACTGACCAATGGATACTCAACTTTTTTATATTGCCTAGTCCTGTTTGCCACAAGCCAAATTATTTCAGTCAAGTTATTGCTCCAACTGCCCAGTACCTAAAGTTAACCCTCTCAGTGCCCTGTCACCTTATATTTTTGCTACTAGCAAGCATTCTAGCCACACTTGTTACAAGCCAAGTTCTGATACATGCATCTTTCTTAGTTCTGCTGTCTGTCTCTGCCATATATTGTAATCAACTCATTACATACACCACTCAGTTATCCTGCTAAAACCAAGCCAAGTGCCTGCTCTGCTATATATTATCCCCGTATGTTACTGATTGTTAATATTTCACTCTTATTCAGTACATCATAACTCCTCCTCCTTGTTCATTCTCACTACCTCAGGTACTACCATTCCACCTTTTTGTAGTATCAGCTTGTCATCATGTCCAAGCTGCTCTCTCTAGCTCTGTTCTTGAAAGAGTGTGTAGCCTTGTTAATTTCTTTTGCTCTGTAGCGACACACACACACTTTTTGGTGGCATTGTATTGTCTACCAGTTAACTGATCTATTGTTATATTGCCTGTTGGTCTGTGGCCCTGTGAGTCCATCATCCTTGTTAGCCTAGTTGTTCATGTTAGTTGATGACCAATCATAGGCTAAAATACCCACCTTATTTAAAACAAATATATCAAGAGCACACAAAGCAGAAATGTAAACAACACAAAGAAATATAAACTTTAATTTGGACATTTAATAACTTTAGAATAATAGCATAAATATTCAGGGAATCTTAATACATTAATTATGGGTCCTGGCATTTCTGGCTAAGTATGAGAATTGCAGTTAAACAGCATCTGGAGAACCACAGATCCTCCACCTCTGATCTGTTTATTGCTATTCTAGTTATTTGCCTTTTGACAGCACATTTTATATTTTAGCCAGCACATGTAAAATGAGGATTATGGATACCTCAATTTGAGCTTTGTGTCTTAGCAATAAGGACACAAATGAATTCCGAGAAATCCCCTCAATGATAACATATTATTTGTGCAATAGAAACCAGAGAGGGTAGGTACATCGTAATCATCTTTTGTCTCTCCTACAATATAATGATAAATTTTATTATAGCGATTATAGCCTACACTTGAAGTTTGTATTTCTCATCCTATTGGATATGTGCCAAAGCAGAAAGAAAAAAATATATATTACCTAGTTGGACCTTAAAGGGATAGTAATACTTTATTTTATCTTTATTTTATTTTGTAGGCATTAAAAAACATCAAGAATGATATGTCCTCTCTCTAACAAACCTTTATGGTTTGAGAGATATTCACATGCAAAGTTTCCCCTCCCTCCCCTTTTACCTAGTGTAAGCCATCTCTTCTCAGATGTGGAATTCAGTCCATAGACCAGACAGATAATCTTCTTCCTATGAAAACAATGAAAGCCCTGCCCCCCTTGACACGTTTTTCAGCTTTTTCCCTTATCTTAATTGAAGATTGTCCCTCTCTGCAATCTACCTGGGCACCTCCCTTCTGCTCTGGCTGAGCAGTGTTACATCAGTAAAAGGGGTGGGAGGGGGATACTTTGTCATTGAATTACTCTTGAACTACAACTCTGACAGAATTGAAATAACACTCTCCAAAGTCCAAATACTATGATGATTAATTAGAGCTGCTTTTATTATGAAACATTACTATCCCTTTAAGTGCAGCAGAGCCATCACATGTCTGCATGAGCTCACATGCACAAATGCTTCATATCCTCTCAATCCATTTACCATAATAAAAAAACAAGAATGTGTGACACTGAATAAAACGTACCACTCAATCTATTAATTTAACAAATTATAAAAAAAACATGCAGATGACAAGATTTAACATGAAATATAAAAATACTTTATATACTTTAAAACACTAACATACTTATCCCCAATAAAACCTGACCAAATGCATTCCGCCAGATGCAAACCACCTCTACTATCACTCAGCACAATGGGAATAGCCTTCTTTGAGAGAACCTTTTCAGGTACGCACTTAATGAAATCCTGGATCTTACTTTGTTCGCCAATTCTTAATACTTTATTCTAACAAGAAATGACAGAGATGAGACGGATAGGGGTGGGCATTTGAATGCTAGACATGGAAATCTTCACAGATGGATTAAGAACACACCCAAGGAACAATATTTAAGTATCAGCTGTAACTGTGCATTATACTGTGGCTTTAATGAACAAGTGGCTATCTTTACAGAGAGATTCTTTGCACAGAGCTATAAGAATGAATATTTAAAGTTCAGTAGAGAATCCAGCAGGATTTTGGAAGTATACAGCAGGTGTGAAGTCCATGAGGATATCTTCAAGAAACATGGACAAACTACTTGGGCCTGAATTGATCAATACTCCATAGATGGTGTTAATAAAAGCAAAGAATTAAGAAAAATGGTTTGCTCCTCACACACTTAGCAATGCCAGCTTGAAGACTAAGACCAAAAACAAGTTTCCACATCTTCCTAAAGGCAGGTATACGCATGCAAAATGTGAGAGGCTTCTGTGGTCAAACAGCCAGCACAATGGCCTGTTCTTAGGCTAGTCAACAATCAGAAGCATCATGTTTTAGCTCTCTAGTGCCATTACATAGGATAAATTTCCACGCACATATTAGACTAATCCTGCCCAAAAGGGCGGTCCAATTCTAAAATGATGAACAAGTCCACTCTGCACAGGAACACCAGCTAAACCCTGATGAATGTTTCAGCCTTGTTGGGCCTTGTCAGTGATGTGTAGTTGGATTCCCTAGGCACTAATAATAGGGGTCCACATCTGGATTGCCCCTCACTCTCAGGGAGACCCGTAAGAGTATTCAAAATATGCATACAAAATGTGAGAGGCCTCTGAGAAAGAACAACCTGCACAACAACCTATTCTTTGGCTACTCCCACATGGCCTGTTCTTAGGCTAGTCAACAGTCAGAAGCAGCATGTTTTAGCTCTCTAGCGCCATTACAGAGGAGAAATCTCCACGTACATATTCAGCTAATCCTACCCAAAACAGTGGTCTTGTTCTAAAATGATGGGAAAGTGCCCTCTGCAAGGGAACACCAGCTAACCCCAGAAGTACATTTTGGCCTTGTTGGACCTCATCAGTTAGGTGCACCTAGGCACTGATTCCCTAGGCATTGAGAGCAAGGGGTCCATGTCTGAATTATCCTTCACCTTTAGGGAGACCCCCTAAGAGTATTCAAAATACATATACTAAATGGGAGAAGCTTCTGAGGATGAACAACCAGCACAATGGCTTGTTCTTCAGCTAGTTAATACTGAGAAGTGTTTTAGCTCTCTAGTGCCATTACAGAGGAAAAATGTCCACGTACATATTAAACTAGTCCTGCACAAAAGGTAAATCCAGTTACAAAATGATGGAGAAGTCCTCTCTGTACTAGAATATCAGATAACCCCTGACATATGTTTTTGCCTTGTTGGGCCTCATCAGTTAGGTATTCCATTTTGTTAATTGATTGTTAATTGATATAAATAAACTATTATCATGTCTATTTTTTCTTACTTTACAGCATTTCTTCACACCTGCCTGAAACTTGCATACTTATTGCTAAAATAAGAAAAATAAATAAAATTATAAATAATGTGAAATAAGTCAAATAAACTCCAGATTAAAAATGAAATAAATAACCAGGATGATATTGTTAGATATAAGTGAAATATAAACTGATGAACACATCCAAATATAATGAATAGAATAAGAAAAATAAAAAAAGCTCCCAGATACTCAATGGTATACACAAAATAATTCACCAATAGAGACTCTCTAAAATGTTAGTAAATATGAAATGGTGAAATTATGATAGGCAGGCAATGTAATAAAGTGGTGGGAAATGCAAGCAGGGTGCTGGGTTGTATAGCTAGGGGCATTAGTAGCAGAAAGAGGGAAGCGGTCATGCCACTCTACAGATTTCTAGTTAAACACCTCAAGTAGAGTATTGTATATAGTACTGGAGACCCCATCTCCAGAAGGATTTAGATGCTGGTTACTGATTAACAGGAAAAGAAATATCAGCATAGACTAAAGGATCTGAACATGCATAGCTTGGAGGACAGAAGAGAGAGAGAGGGGGTATGATAGAAACATTCAAATACATGGAGGGATTCAACAAAGTGCAGGATGGAAGTATATTTCAAAGGAGTAAAAATGTTAGGACAAGAGGCCATAGTCTAAAACTAGAGGGACACAGGTTTATATGTAATGTAAGAAGGTTTTACTTCACTGAGAGGGTAGTAGATAAGTGGAATCCTCTACCAGCAGAAGTGGTAGAAGTTAACCCTTTAAGGACCCATGACAGTCCTGGACCGTCATGGCTTAAATGATAGCAGCGTGCTTCTGTGCACACCGCTATCATTAATTCCAGGCTGAGACTGAACGCTCCGAGACCGGGGTGTTCAGTCTCAGCCCCTCTTGCATGTGCCGGGTCATGTTATCACTGTAGCAGTGTACTTTGGGTTTAATATATTGGAAGGGTGCTTCAGATTTTATATATGTTTTACTATTGTTTTTCATACGTAGTTTTTGATAGCTGTCTGGTGTAGATATATAATTATTGATTATCTGATATATATTTTGGAAGCATAAGTGGAGATAGCATTTCTTCAAAAATAACATACACTACCCTGCCACCCCCCAGCCTAACAAAGCTGGCCATTTAAACTTCACTTCACCTGATTAGGTGGCATCAAATTACAATCAGTATGTTCATCTGACCAAGAATGGAGGGCTTAAACTATTTAAAATATCATAATTTGTTAACTATAAAGACAAAATGAATTCCAATACATTTTTGAAGGGATAACATTATCCCCCCAAAATTCTAGGGAGTTATTCAACCCTAAATTACTTTTTTCATTAAAAGTAGGGTACTTTCATTCCATCATTTAACAATTTAAATATTTTATATATCTCACATTAATTTATAAAAAAATTAAATCTAACAAAAAAGTCAACAAATGAAATCAATATGGGGTCCAAGGGTGGTGATGTTGGGCCCTCCCTATATGGAGCAAAAGGACAGTTTGCTGACTCTGCACTGGAGAGGAGGTCAAACTGCTCTCGGGTAACCCCAGTAGTTAATATTCTAGACAGTCACTGATCTACTCCTGTTTATGTAAGGAGATCTTGAATAACTGCACTTCTGGGTGGGAGGTGGGCATAAGGACAGGCTTGAAGTTATATGATCTAGTGTATTGAATTGGCAGTGCATTCCATCGTAACTATATGAAATCATAATGTGCTAATTAGTGGTGCTAATGCAGAAGGCTGTACTCAGACCTGTTGTCAAGTCTAGGGTTGCCTATATAATTGGTCACATTGTCGATAGGACAAAACTATATTATGGCAGGATGAGTTTCAGCATAGGAAACAATGAATTAACAAAGGTGTGGAAGACACCAAATGGTGCAGGAGAGATAGCCAGACATTTGTAGACATTTAAGATGCCCTGTCACTCTTTCACCTGCATTCACTCTGAAGTTGCTGGTCCTGAGCTTTTATTGCCATATGTTTATGCAATGCAAATCCCTATGTCAATGAAATGGTTAGGGAGCAATGGTGTTTGTGGTGCTGAATAAGGATGGGTGAAAACCTTTGCCTCAAACCAAAATCTGCCAAAAAATAGCACTTTCCTCTTGGAAAATAATTTCTCGAGAAAAATGCCGTTGTCCTGCTTTTTTCATTTAGCTCATTGCATTGAAATCAATGGGAAGACTGAATTTTTCCCCACCACATGAAAGTTTTCTCTTCTTTTCCAAGGCATATAAAAGGGTGCCAGGCTCTCACAGCATGCCATTTTGTGAAAGCAGTAAGTTTTCGAACTAGAGAAGACAGGCAAAAAAAGGGGAACTGGAGCTCAGTTTAAGGAGTCTTTTAGGTAGGAGGTTTGTTCTCTGTATTAGGGGAGTCTGTGGGCACTCTGGGGAGTAGAAGGGAGGAAAGAGGTTGTCTCCAAATACCCCAAATTTCTGTGTGACTTATTGACAAGACACAGGCAGCTGGAGTACAATTTGCTTGATGATCTTGCTGTTATTGTTAATCTGTGTTGGACGGTCCAAGCAATTTCCTTACTGATCTTGCTGTTGTCTCTGTCATTTGGAAGTCTGGTGAAAAAAGCTGTTGATTTTATTTTTAGTTGTAATTTCTTTTTTGGATAGTGATAAGAAAGGGTGGACAACTGTTAAAAAATAATAATAAAAACAATATAATATACATATATAAATGTGTGTGACAGGCAGCTAACTGGGAGCCTGACGTGAGCTATGTGACTTAGGCAGACTTGATAGACAGCAGATGACACTCAGACTTTTATGTGGGGATAAGGCGAGACATCACACTCCGTCAGTTGTGTTGTTACCTTACAGTAAAAAACACACAGTAGTTTAGTAATGTCCAGCAACGCACAAGGGGCAGGTGGAGGGTGAAAAGTAGAGCAGTGCAGGGACGTGGGAGTAAAGTAGTAGTTCAAAAACTAACTGCAGCCATGGTTGCTGCAGCATGTGCAATAAATGATGATGATCCATCTCCTCCCGGGAAGGATGCAGTTTGTCAAGGCCCCACCAAAAGTTCCACCACCATCAGAGCCAGTATAAAAAATGAACCGTATAAGAAGATACCTATCCTCAAAGTAGTAGCAAACTTTGTGAAAGTAAAAGTAATGATAAATTGTTTGAGCGCTCTAAAAGCTTAGAGGAATATAAGGGTAGTGAGCAAGAAGTGATAGGTGATGCTGATGCTGAGGATAATCTAATGATGACTGATGATGATGCAGATCTAGAATATATCTCTCCAGCATCTTTCTCTTGTTCAGATACAGATGAAGTTGAGAGTGAGAGAGATGATGATATGGCCAGAGTGTTATCTGAACTAGCAGCAACAACAACAGCAACACAGCATATTAACATCCACAATGTTAGCTATGACGAGTGCCTCTGCTGCTGCTGGAAGTGCTGCACCTTTGACATCTAGTAGTAGCAACAGTAGAATTGTATCAACATCTAGCCCCAGTAGTAGTAGCAGCACCTCAGGAACCCCTCAGTCCATGAAGTCCACCATATGGAGATACCTCACTCAGGATCCAAAAGCTTTGTATATTTACACTGTATAAGTATATAAGAGAGGTCAATACAAGGATCTCTCTAGTGAGCTTTTCTTTCCTAGACTTGATCAAATAACTAGGGACCATGCCTTAAGATTAGAGGAAAGGAGGTTTCACATTCAGCAAAGGAATGGTTCCTGCCCATTTTACTCATTCATCTGGAGTCTGTAGTTCCAGCCATTCCTTTCAGCAGCTTCCCGGTTCTAACCCGATTAATGTCCTAGACTGCTCTTTCCGGTTTCTGTATTTGGTGTCCCACCTGGCCTTCTATCTGACTACCCAGTTCCTGACTTCTGCTGTCATTTCTGACTACGTGACTAGTGTATTTTGCTACCTTCACACTATTGTCTTCCTGGCTCTGTCTAACTCTTCTTCCTGACTTTCCTTGGACCACATATCATCGGCATGCTAAACTTCAGCTTTTAATTAAGCATTACTTCAGTCTATCAGTCAGCTTACCGTAGTTCAGTGTTCTGTGTCAGCATACCTAGTAATTCTGTCTGCTAGTTAAACGTCTGAGTAAGCATTACTACAGTTTATTGGCCAACTGAGATCAGCTTTTAGAGAGAGAGTTCCTTTCAAGCTCATCAGTCTACTGTGCTTGTGATCTGTGTGAGCCTAATCCTTTTGTCTGTCAAAGCTCAGCACAGAAGTCTCAGTTAGTCCTCCTCTTTAAGGGACAGCTGGAAGATTTCAAAGTATGCTCCTTCCTTTTCTCTTGATTATTCACTTGTCCTTCTGCATTTTGGAATACTCACTTATCCAACATTCTCTGGTTTATTTTTTGGTCTGAAGGAGTGTTTATCCAGGTCTGGACCCAGCTCAACTGTGGTCAGACATCTGGCCTTGTAGCCCTTCACTTTTACCACAGCTTCAGCTGTAGCACAAACATGACACCCACTGCTAAAGGCTGTCACACTCCCCAACTTCGCACATGATTCTTCACATGCTAACACAACAAACTGACCATCATTGTTTGCCGTGATAGTGACAGCTGGGATGGACTGGGGTGCACAGCCCAAACAAAGTTCAAACTTAAATGCTGAGATAAGAATCACAGAGCATCACAGTGGATGTCATGAGGGGTAAGCTATAGGGCTGGGCAAAAAAATCAGCGAAAACCACATTGTTGTCTGCTTTTTCAAGGGAAAGTCCTTTTTAAATAGAGCAGTTAAAAATCTTTTCCATTTTCGCCTACTGGCAAAACTGTTTGCTATTTTTTCAATGGCTAGAAAGTTTTCTACCCTCTAATCACATGTTTTTCTCCTTTTTTCTTGCCAGGAAGTGAAACACAATACAAGCAGATATAGAGAGAGAGAGGTACTAGGTTGTTGTGCTGATTGTTAATAGCAAAACTGAGGCAGGAGAGGCTCATAGTGACCTATCATTATGAGCAAATTTAATAATAATAATCAAAGAAGGAGCTAGAAGGACCATTATGCATTCAGTGAGTCTGAGGAGGAGGACGTGACCACTACCAAAATGAAAGGGTCTGGATGCCCTGGTTCCCCAGACCCAATGATGGTCAGTCCTCCAACATCAACCCTAGGTAGGGATTGGCAAAAATTTCCGCCTCAAACTGAAATCAGCGAAAAATAGCACTTTCCTCTTCACGAAAAATTTCCTGAGAAAAGTGCAGATTTTCCTCTTTTTCCATCTAGCTCATTCCATTGAAATCAATGGGAACATAGAAGTTACACACAACACATGGCAAATATTATTTTATTTCCCAAAGGCATAGTTTAAAAGGAGCATGAGGGTGCCTGTGTTGGTGGGATGTGGGGAAATAATCAGTTGAACGGGGATGATTTTTTGGGGGGGTTTTTTACTGGGATTAGGGGGCAGTTAATAAAAATAAATCCTAAATAAAATAGAAACCATAAGACATGGTATAAAGGGGTCTGAGGAGGGAGCCTGTGTTGGTGAATGAATGAATCATTTGAACAGGAAATTTGTTTTGGGGGGGTTTCTTGACTGCTATTGGGGAGACAGTTAATAAAAAAATAAATCAATAAAATAAAATAAGACATTTGTATGTAAAGTGATAGAGAGAGGCACCCCCTGACATAAGCTGCCACTGGGCAGCTACTTGACTTGATAGAGTGTTTTGTAGAGGATGATTTGTTTGATTTGTTGTTAGAGGCCTTTGTAGGACTTAGACTTATTAGCGGCCCAAACCCTGAAGAAACGTTGATTTATAGGACTTAGGCTTGTTAGAAACAAACTCCCCAAAAATTGTTTATTTTTTTGTAGGACTATGTTTTTTTTTGTTTGTTTTTTTTAAAGCACAAGCCCTGATAAAAAAAAAAAAAAATTCCCTACTGGTCTAATGCCAGCAGGTCATGTTGGCCAGTGGCCACTGTCAAATATCCTCCTGAATCCTGAGTTGCAACTGCTGTTCGTACTGCTGTTGCAGAGTTGTTTAAGTAGCAGGATGATTAGGCAGTTGAAAGGGAATGGGATCAACAATAGCACTAACATGGAAGATATATGATATAGGTTCCACTTGCCACGACTGGCTCCAGTGATGCGCCTGAGGTAGTAGCAGCCCATTAAGTAGCCCCCAGTCTATGTGGAGAAAAGAAGAAGTTGGCCATTAAATCTTCTCCACCTGTGTCACGCACACGATGGTTAGGAATCCGTGTGGTGCTGGCTCTGGTTGAAGGTGCTAGAGTGCGATGCTGGAGTGCGGAGCTTGAGAGCGGTGATGGCGTGCCAGGTACTCCCTTGCTGCAGCCAAAGCTGGTTAAAGGTGCTGGTCGAGAAATCAGATTGTTCCACCCCGGTTGAGCTGAGGTGCAACCAGGGTAGGTGTACCTAGGAACAGTTTGAAAAACCAGGTCAGCAGGACCAGCAGGATACCAAGCAGGGAAACAAGGAACACAACAGAGGTCAAACGCAGACAAGGATTCAAGCAGGAGAGAAGATCAAGCGTGGTGAGAAACGGAACCAAAGGTCAATCCGGGAGTGGAGATCAAGACGTGGTCAGACAAGCCAAAGGTCAAGCCAGGAGCGGAGATCAAGACGTGGTCAGTCAAGCCAGGAGCAGAGATCAAGACGTGGTCAGATGAGCCAAGGGTCAAGCCAGGAGCGGAGATCAAGACGTGGTCAGACGAGCCAAGGGTCAAGCCAGGAGCGGAGATCAAGACGTGGTCAGACGAGCCAAGGGTCAAGCCAGGAGTGGAGATAAAGTAGCAGACTAACGTCCAGAGCCCAGGAACTCGCTAGGAATAGCTTGTGGAATGGGTGCCCTAAGCCTGGGGCAGCCCGTTTAAATATAGAGACTGGCCAATGAGAGCGCTGGGAGAGAGGGGCTCATCTGGGAGCCGAGTAATACTGGGGGAGCGAGCCGGGCGCATGCGCATCCTCCAAGCTGAAGGCGGATGAGGACCGCGCATGCATGCCCCGAAACTGAAACCCGTAAGAGCCGCCGCGAAAAAGAGATGCGGCCCAGGAGAAACACAGTGGCGATGACAACCTGCCCCTCCTCCAAAATCATGGGTGTGTTGTTATTAGAATGTATTTTTTCCCTTGAGAGCAGGAACTGTGGCTCCCATCAACAACTGCAAGGTGCACATTATGTGTGGTAAATAACATCTGGGGGCACAACTGTATCCAAACACCCTGACACCAGAATCCAAGTACTGTCGCTGTCACTATACCCCTTGTCCAGACCCCACTAAGGACACATGACAACTTGCTGACAGTTTAATAGTAATGATGAACCCTCCCTGCCAGAATCCTAGCATATTCTGCAGGATGGAATCTCCTCAGATGCCACCTGATGACCTGGTATCGATTCTCCTCCAACACACTGGCATGTGTGTGTTCAGTGCACCACACAGTGTGCAATGGGTAGAGACAAACTGACATATCCTAACATTAACAGAGTGGCTATCATTTGGTGGGGGAGGTAACAATGAACGTGATGGACTGGCAGGAGATGTAGTTGTTACCCTAGATGAAGAAAGTGATGTTGATGGCGACCTAGTTGTTTCGCTTGTCATGGAACTTCCAGTGACTGTCTGGGTTTCTTTATTCTTCCTCCTCTTTGATCTCCACCTCGCCTTTTGGTACCTTTCTGGAGAGTCAGGGGGTACAGTAACAGCTGTGCTAGATTTCGGTAATGGGTGTTTGGCTATAACATGTTTGAAATAAATGTCATGGTGTCTGTGTTTTATGTGTGTTATCAGGCAGTTTGTGCCAAGGTGTGTTCCCTCCTTTCCCCTTAAATTGCCACAAATATTGCACTGTACCATTGATGATGACTGCACTGTGCCTGCTGGAAGAGAATAATAGTCCCACACCCATGACTTTTTGGGGGATGGGATAAGGAACAGGTGGAGAAGAATGGCCTTTTTCTTCTTGTCCTCCATATTCCCCTTCACTTTCTGTGGCAGCGGATAATGTTGCTGTTACTGCCTCAGATTTAGCACTGCAATTAGGACCAGGAGTATTGCTGGCGCTGGCAAGTGGAACCTGTCCTAGTCCCGCATCTCTTCTTGACCCCATTCCCACTGTGTCCACGGTGGTCTGTGGCACACTAGCTTGCTCCTCAGCATCCTGCTGCCCTTGCATCTCAGCAGCAGCAGGAATTAGAGCAGTTGCAAATTCCACAAATTCCAAAAGCTTATTGTTAGTGGTAGTGGTGATGCCCATCCTCATCCCTGTCTCCCATTTCTTATCATTTTCTGCTAAAAAGGCCATCAATGTCTCTTCCACCCCAGCTTCTCCAACATCATCATCACCATCACCCCTAGTCCCTACGTGCTGCTGCTCTATTACAGACATATCACTGCTGCTTGGAGGAGGTCACAAGCAATGTGACAGAGAGTCCCCTGCTGTCGCACTTGACATTATCTTCTCCTTCACCCCCTCCTGAGTATTACAAGACACACTAGCAGCTTCAGCACTTGTGGCAGCAGCTTCAACACTGCTAGCAGAAGGTTCAGCACTGGAAGCAGGCACCACACTGGTTTCAACAGGGGCAGCAACTGTGTCAGCAGAGGCAGCACGTCCAGCAGCAGGCACAGGCAACTGACCTGTCCTACTCTCACTAGTACTACCCTTTTCTCCCTCCCTTCCCATTCCCTTTTCTCCATCCCTTCCCTTTTCTCACTCACTTCCCATTAAATTCCTCAAGATCCCTTGGGGTGATTTAGGGGGACTGGACAGCATTGGTTCAGTAGTGGTTCCTTCCTCCTCCTCCTCCTCATCAGACTTAGTGGACACATAAGGATCCTTCCAGCTCCTCCACTGATTATTCTTCTCCCTGCTCATAGTGATAGCAGTCACTATGTGCCTTTCCTGCCTCAGTTTTTCCAAAATATCACAGCAGAACAGCACAACACATCTATCTCGCTCTGTAGCTGCTTCTATTGTGTCTGCCTTCAGTGAAAACATCATGTTTTTATAGTGGAAGTGCGAAAACAACGTAAATCAATGGGCGGAAACATTCTAGCCATTGAAAAAATGGTGAAATATTTTGGCCAATGTGCGAAAGATGCAAGAATTTTAATTGCTAATTTTAAAGTCCGCTGCTAGTGCTGCCAGTCTGCCTTTTTCAGGTCAAGAAGAGATGGCAAGTGTGACATTAGGAGACTCTGTGTCACATTTCTCATGACCTCCTTCAACTGGTGAGATGTCTGTAATAGAGCAGCAGCAGCAAGGAGGGACTGGTGGTGCTGGTGGTGATGAAAATGATGGTGGAGAAGCTGGGAATGAAGACATATTAATGGCCTTTTTAGCTCAAACTGAGAAGGAATGGGAGACAGGGATGGGGATGGGCATCACCACCACCAGCAGAAGTGAGCTTTTGGAATTTGCAACTACTCTAATCCCTGCTACTGCTGAGTTGCAAGGGCAGCAGGATGCTGAGGAGCAAGCTAGTGTGCTACAGACCACTGTGGATGGAAGTGGGAATGGGGTCAAGTGTTGCGGGACTATGACAGGATCCACTTGCTAGCTGCAATACACCTGATTCCGAGGCAGTAGCAGTAACAGCAGCAACATCATCCTCTGCTCCAGCCAGTGAAGGGGGATGTGGAAGAGAAGAAGAAAGAGGCCATTCTTCTCACCTTTCCCATCCCCCTGAGGTTCTGGGTGTGGGACTATTTTTCTCTTTGGGCAAGCACAGTGAAGTCATCAGGCACTGTGCCCAATTTGTGACAAGTAGTGAAAAGGGGAAAAGAGGGAACGAGCCCTGGCACAAGAGCCCTGCTAACACACATGAAACACAGACACCATGACATTTATGTGAAACATGTTAAATCCAAACACCCACCAAAGAAATCGGGCACCTCTGTTTCTGTATCCCCTAACTCTCCCCAAAGGCAACAAGAGGCAAGTCGGAGATCAAAGAGGAGGAAAAAGACAAACCAAGCCAGAGGCTGAAAGTTAATGGCAAGCGAAACACCTGGCTCGCCTTCACCTTCTTGCCGTAAGGTAACTACATCTTCTGACGATCCACCTCATTCATCTTTACCTCCTCTACCTGTTGATAGCCATTCAGTAGATGTCAGGATGTGGTAGTTCATATCTAACTATTTCACACTGTGTGATGCACTGATCACACATGGCAGTGTGGTGGAGGATAATCACAACCAAGGCATAAAGCGGCATCTAAAGAGATTCCATCCTACAGAATATGCTAAGCTGGTGGCAGGAAGGGTTCATCATTATTATTAAACTATCTGCAAGTTGGCAGGTGTCCTTAGTGGGGAGGGGCAAAGGGCATAGTGACAGCAGCAGCACTTGGTTTCTGGTGGGATGACTTCACATTGGAGACCCTAAGCTTTATGGTGCTTTGTTAAAGTTACTCCAGATGTTTGGTGTGAGTCCAGATGTGCTCATTGTTCCCAGGGGCAGGTGGAGAAACATTATTGGCCAACTTCCTTTTTTCCCCACATATACCTTAAGTGGTGGGTGATAGTTATGGCACTGTTGCTGCATCAGGCACATCACTGCAGCTAGTAGTGGCAAGTGGAACCTTCATCATCTATCACCCATGCTACTTCTGTTGTTGATTGGGGTGGGTGAAATCTCTCACCGTGTTCCCGCGAGAAATTCTGCAAAAACCACATTGTTGTCCGCGTTTTTTTTGGAAAATCTGCTTTAAAATTAGCGATTAAAAATTTCACATTTTTTGCCCACATTACAAAATTGTTTGCCATTTTTTCAATGGCTAGAAAGTTTCCATCCATCGATTGACATGGTTTTCGCCTTTTCGCTATAAAAACGTGATGTATTTGCAGAAGTCAAACACAATAGAAGCAGCTACAGAGCGAGGTAGAAGTGCTGTGCTATTCTGCTGTGATCTTGAGGCAAAATTGATGCAGGAGAGGCTAATAGTAAATGCTATCACTATGAGAAGGTTTAAAAATATTAAAAGGAGGAACTTATGTGTCCAATGAGTCTGAGGAGGAGGAAGTGAGCTCTACTGAACCAATGCTGTCCAGTCCTCCTAAATCACCCCAAGGGATCTAGGGGAATTTATTGAGAAGGGAGGGAGAAAAGGGAATAGAAAGGGAGGGAGAAAAGGGAATGGGAAGGGAGGGAGAAAAGGGTAGTACTAGTGAGGGCAGGACAGGTCAACTGTCTGCTCTTGCTGCTAGACGTGCTGCCTCTGCTGCCACCATTGCTGCCCCTGCTGCCACTAGTGCTGTGCCTGTTGTCAGATGTGCTGCCCCGTTGCAACCAGTGCTGTGCCTGCTGCCAGTGCATGACCTGCTGCCGCCAATACTGTGCCTGCTGTCAGATGTGCTGCCCCTGTTGAAACCAGTGCTGTTCCTGCTGCCAGTTCTGAACCTGCTGCAACTAGTGCTGTGCCTGCTGTCAGACGTGCTGCCCCTATAGCAACTAGGGCTGATCCTGCTGCCACCAATACTGTGCCTGCTGTCAGATGTGCTGTCCCTGTTGCCAGTACCACCAGTGCAATGCCTGCTGCCAGTGTTGAAGCTGCTGCCATCATTGCTGAAGTTGCTGCCACTAGTGCTGAAGCTGCTAGTGTGTCTTCTAATACTCAGAAGGGGGGGGGGGGGGAAGATTAAGTCAAGTTTGACAGCAAGTGACCCTAAGTCACATTTGCCATAACCAAGCAGTCCCGACTATCACGGTGCCCGTGTATTGCTGGCGACATTTTACATCATTGTGCCTGAGTCCTTCTTATTGGCTAGCGTGATATGGCTCCACCCAATGGTAGCCTTTAAGTACTGAGCCCTGTCACTTCTACAGGGCCCTTTCATGGTGTTCCCGTTGCTAAGAGCTTGCTTTCGTTATCGTGTGAAATCCTGTGTATGACCCGGACTGCCTGACTACTCTCTCTGATTCTGTTCCTGCTCCGTGTACCGACTTGGCCTGGCTGACATTCCTGCTCTGTGTACCGACTTGGATTGGCTGACGTTCCTGCTCCGTGTACCGACCCAGCCTGGTTGACGTTCCTGCTCCATGTACCGACTTGGATTGGCTGACGTTCCTGCTCCATGTACCGACCTGGCCTGGCTGATGTTCCAGTTCGGTTCATCGACCCGGATTGGCTTCCGTTCCTGCTCTTGGTGCCTCCAGCCTGGTACACTACTGCGTCCGGTAGTACGGTAGAGAGTATCTCCTGTGCTCTGTCTTGAGTGTGCTGCCCAGTTGGTTGCCTCTTGTACTGCTTTACTGTTGCGTGACTGAGACCCATTTGTGCCTTGATGCCTCCTTACTCCTTACCCAGGGCAGACGCAGATCTCGTTGCTCACTAAAACACTTGGCTTTTTATTGCATTGCCACTGAGGTTGGTCTCCTGGGTGCCTCAGTTAGTCTCCACTCCTGTCAGTCGCTATCAAGCCTGAGCGTCTATTACCAGGGCCGTCCGGTGCTCACCCGGGTAGGAGCTATTCTATTGGCACACTATATGCTGGCTTGTCACTACTCCTTAATTGAGGTTGGTCTCCTGGGTGCCTCAGGCGGCTCTGTCACCCGGCAGTTGCCATCGAGCCTAGCGTTGTTACATTTGTAGTCCGGTACAGTTACCTTGGGCCGCAGTCTGTGTTGATTCCAGGGTGTTCCGTTATTCCTCCGGTTGCAGTACTGCCGGTAGTCCGTGATCCTTCCAGGGCCTCGCTCACCCTTCCTGGGCCTAGTCGCTATTGTGACACTCATCCACAGAAAGTGCTTCTTGGGCCTCGCTATTAGGGCCTCCCAGCCTCCAGGCCTAATAGCACCTACTCCTCGATGTCTCACTGTTTCACACAAACTGTTCCTGACCTGTGTCAGTATATGTACTGCTCTCTGATATATATACTGGGCCCGTGTGGGTTAATGTTATTTGGTAACCTGTCCTGTGTCAATATTGATTGTTAACTATTACTGGACCCACGAGGGTTCATTTATTCTGTCTGATTTCAATAAAACTGTGTTTTACCAAACTGTCTGCTTCTGAGTGTACTGAAAACCGTTACAGTACGAAAGGGCCATGTCCTCAGATGGTACAAGTGATGGTAATACACAAAGTATCCATTGGAGGATGGATATACACGAGCAGCACATGGACCAGATGGCGCTGGCCATGCGAACTTTACTAGAGCGTACCGCTCACTTGGATAAACCAGTACAGCCCTTGGTGGTCCCCCCAGTCACGACACCAGGAGCTCAATCTGTGACGCAAGCAAACTTGAATAGAGGGTTAACTGCTACGGCTCCCTTACCACTCAGATACGATGGTGAACCTACCCTGTGCAGAGGGTTCATAAACCAGTTAGAGATTTTCCTAGAGTTAACTCCTCAAGCCTTTACCAGTGACCGAAGTAAGTTCGGGCTCATGATTTCTTTGCTAAAAGGCAGAGCACTGGCATGGGCAAACCCCTTGTGGGAAGCAGCAAAACCATGTACTAAGAACTTTAATGAGTTCCTAAGAGCATTTTGTAGAGTATTTGAAATCCCTGGAAGAGCCGCCTCTGCTGCCAAAAGATTGTTGGAGAACCAACAGGGATCTCGTACCGTTGCAAAATACGCTGTTGAATTTCACACATTGGCAGTGGAGGTGGGCTGGAATGATGATGCACTTGTGGCAGCATTTGCACAGGGTCTCTGTGACCATATCAAAGATGAGATAGCTGCCAGAGACTTGCCAAGTGATTTGGACGAGTTTATTGACTATTCAATACTAATCGATTGCCGCATTAGGGAGAGAATGGCGGCCAAAGACCGTAGACAAAGGGCCAGAGAATGGGGACGGACGAAACAAAATTCCCCACCCATGCCTCCCTTACCTCCCATGCCTCCTGAGTGTAATCGTGAGAGCAGTGAACCAATGCAGTTAGGGTTCACTAGGCTGACCAAGGAGGAGAGGGCTCATCCCCGCAGACATGGCCCCTGTCTGTATTGTGGCCAAGCTGGGCATTTGTTGCGCTCCTGCCCTACATGGCCGGGATACGAACGCACCTAGGGTACCTTGGGGGACAGGCCCTAGGTGGTGTTCAGTGGTCCCTCGATCCGGCTAATCAAAATCCTACTATTCAGGTCATGATTTCCTGGGCAGAACTCTCAGTGGAGGTTCTGGCCCTAGTGGATTCCGGCGCAGCTGGGTACTTTATGGACAGCTCTTTTGCAGAATTACACAAAATTCCACTGATTGAAAAAGAAGATCCCTTGGCTATTGAAGCCATTGATGGCAGGTCACTGGTACCAGCTCTTATTACTAAGGAAACCATACCACTGTCTATGTGCATTGGGGCACTCCACACTGGAAAACAACATTTTCAGATTATCCAGTCTCCTCACCATACAGTGATCCTGGGGTTCCCATGGCTCCATATGCACAATCCTAGGTTCGATAGGCGAAATTGTGAAATCATGGTTTGGTCTGAATACTGTAATATGCATTGCATTTCTCGTCCTACCAAGATTCTGTGTACCTCCCCCTCTGTTCCAGCCGAATACCATCAATTCAGTGACGTTTTTAGCAAGGGGGAGGCTAGCTCTCTGCCGGTTCATAGGGCCTATGATTGTGCTATTGATCTGCCTCCTGGCGCTGTTCCTCCTCGGGGTCGGACTTATCCGTTGTTCTGTGAGGAGAATAGGGCCATGGAGGAATACATTTCAGATGCCCTTGAGAGGGGTATTATCAAGAAGTCATCCTCACCTGCGGGGGTTGGTTTCTTCTTTGTTAAAAAGAAAAATGGTGAGTTATGACCCTGTATTGATTATCGTGGCTTGAATAAACTCATGACCAAAAACGCATACCCGATACCACTCATCACGGAACTGTTTGACAGGTTAAAGGGTTCCTCCATTTTCACCAAATTGGACTTACGTGCAGCTTATAACCTGATTAGGATAAGAGCCGGTGATGAATGGAAAACGGCGTTCAATACTAGATCTGGACACTACGAATACCTGGTGATGCCATTTGGGCTGTGTAACGCTCCCGCAGTGTTAAAGGAGTTTATAACGGACATCCTCCGTGACTTGCTCCAGTCGTGCGTTGTGGTTTATCTCGATATTCTCATACATTCACCCAACCTGTCGCAACACATCAAGGATGTGTCCACAGTTTTGCTTAGACTCCGTGAGAACAAACTTTACTGTAAGATCGAGAAGTACGAATTTCACAAGCCTATGGTCCCTTTCCTAGGCTTTGTGATCTCCAAGGATGGCATTGCAATGGACAAGGAGAAGCTGGCAGCGGTCCTGCAGTGGTCACGTCCTAAGGGACTCAAGGCTATCAAACGTTTTCTTGGCTTTGCCAACTATTATAGGAAATTTATTCAGAATTTTTCCACGATTGAAAAACCACTGTCCGATCTCACACACAAGGGCGCTAATTCCTCCCAGTGGTCTCAGACAGCTGAACTTGCCTTTGAGTCACTGAAATCCGCATTTGCTTCTGCTCCTGTACTGTCCCACCCTAACCCTTCCCTTCCATTTACTTTAGAGGTCGATGCCTCTGAAACTGGGGTAGGGGCAGTGTTGTCACAACCTCTGGACTCTGGGAGTGGACTAAGGCCATGTGGGTTTTTCTCAAAGAAGTTATCCAGCGCCCAGAGCCATTAGGAGATTGGGGACAGAGAACTGTTGGCAATTATTTTAGCCCTTACCTTTCTGAGGCAGGCCAGATGGGCCTTGTTTCTGTCCCGTTTTAATTTCATTGTATCCTACCTGCCTGGTTCCAAGAATATTAGGGCGTTGTCACGGTTTGTTATGACTCTCAGACACAGAGTAAGATAAAAATCAAACTTTATTGAAAAGTTTAATGGGAACCCTCACGGGTCTAGTACATACACATATGTCAACACAAATTAGGTGCAAACAGTAGTATTGAGATAGCAGTATAGGCTCTACCGGCCTTGCCAATATACCGGACAAGGCAGCCAGTAAGATGGTACAACAGAATGTAAATTGGTTCTACCGGCCTTGCCAATATACCGGGCAAGGCAGCCAGTAAGATGGTACAACAGAATGTAAATTGGTTCTACCGGCCTTGCCAATATACCGGGCAAGGCAGCCTGAAGGGTATGAAAGCACTAACCAAGGCTCTACCAGCCTTGCCAATATACCGGGCAAGGCAGCCAGTAAGATGGTACAACAGAATGTAAACCGGCTCTACCGGCCTTGCCAATATACGGGGCAAGGCATCCTGAAGGTAAAAACAATCACTGAATGAGGCTCTACCGGCCTTGCCAATATACCAGGCAAGGCAGCCTGAAGGAATATGAGGACAGCTCCACTAATGCTGAGATGGTAATGCAGCAGGCAAGAGATGAGAGTGGAGCAAACCAGTACAAGTATAGACAGTGAACTAGCCCAACCGGTTCTATACAACAGAATCAGCAACAGGTATGTGGAGTAAACCAGTACCGCGTACTGGAGCAATGGAATGCCCAACCTGTTCTATGCAACGGAATCAGCAACCGGTATGAGGAGTAAACCAGTACCACGTACTGGAGCAAATGGAACGCCCAACCGGTTCTATGCAAAGGGATCAGCAACCGGTAATGGAGTAAACCAGTAACGTGGCTGGATCTAAGGAAACCTCAACTGGTTCTATACAACAGAATCAGCAACTGGTATGTGGAGTAAACCAGTACCGCGTACTGGAGCAAGTGGAACGCCCAACTGGTTCTATACAACGGGATCAGCAACCGGCATGTGAAGTAAACCAGTACTGCGTACTGGAGCAATGGAACGCCCAACCGGTTCTGTGCAATGGAATCAGCAACCGGTATGAGGAGTAAACCAGTACTACATACTGGAGCAAGTGGAACGCCCAGCTGGTTCTATACAACGGAATCAGCAACCGGTATATGGAGTAAACCAGTACCGCATACTGGAGCAAGTGGAACGCCCAACCGGTTCTATGCCACGGGATCAGTAACCGGTATATGGAGTAAACCAGTACCGCGTACTGGAGCAAGTGGAATGCCCAACCGGTTCTAAGTAACGGGATCAGCAACCGGTATATGGATAAAACCAGTACCGCGTACTGGAGCAATGGTATGCCCAACCGGTTCTATGCAACGGTATCAGCAACCGGTGTATGGAGTAAACCAGTACCGAGTACTGGAGCAATGGTATGCCCAACCGGTTCTATACATCGGAATCAGCAACCGGTATGTGGAGTAAACCAGTACCACGTACTGGAGCATTGGAACGCCCAACCGGTTCTATACAACGGAATCAGCAACCGGAATGGAGTAAGCCCCATGATGAAAATGTAGCCCAGGCGACAGGCAGCCAGACGAAGTAATACAGGATACAGCAACAGGAGCAGGTTGCCCTCCAGGACAACCACGGGAATGACAGGACGGCCAACCGGGTCAGGAGCGGAAGCAGGAACAACACCAGCACCGGATCAGAAGCAGGATCAGGAACCACAGTCAACCGGATCTGGAACGAGAACAGGAACCTTGCAGCAGCAGCTCTGGCAATGGAGAAACGCTGACACTGGTAGCAGATGATCAGGCTCAAGGATACATAAGACAGGTGACTGCAGGTACAGAGACACCACGAAAGGGCAACCAAAGGGTGCCCTAGGCCGGTTTAAATAGGCAATGCTAGGCGGGCGTTAAACAGGCGGCCAATGGAGAATACACACACCTGACTGACAACAAGGGCAAGCAATCACGGGCACCGTGATAGGAGGATGCTCTGTCCAGGCAATTTGGTCCTGAAACTGAGGTTGATGAAGCTCCAGTACCCATTATTCAGCCAGATCGCATTTTGGCCACCTTACAAACCAGCATCACTTCACCACTGGGGCAGGAGATTCTTGCTTCACAGGCTACCACACCCCCTGATACCCCGGTGGGAAGTGTTTTGTGGCAGAGCCTTTCCGTGCCCACCTACTCGAAACCTACCATGCATCTCGGGCAGCTGGGCATGTAGGCAGGGACCAATTGATCTGGTCTCTTTCGCAGTTATTCTGGTGGCCTTCCTTACGTGCTGATTGCACCGCCTACACGGCAGCATGCACTATTTGTGCCCGTGCCAAGTCCCCTAGGCACCTCCCAGTTGGCCTACTTCAACCAGTGCCTAATGGCGAGCGTCTCTGGTCCCATGTCTCGATTGATTTCCTGGGAGAGTTGCCAGTGTCTAGGGGACATTCATTTATTCTGATGGTGGTCGACAAATTATCTAAGATGGCTCATTTTGTGCCTCTTCCTGGCCTTCCCTCTGCCCAGGAATTGGCTGTTGTTTTTGCCAGAGAAGTGTTTCGGTTGCATGGTGTACCCAGGGTGCTGGTATCTGACTGAGGGAGCCAATTTGTCTCCAGGTTTTGGAGGGCATTCTGTGATCAGATGGGCATACAATTATCCTTTTTGTCTGCCTACTACCCCCAGACCAATGGGGCCGCCGAGCATGCCAATCAAGGATTGGAACAATTTCTACACTGTTTTGTGTCTGATCATCATGACAATTGGGCCAACCTGTTGCCATGGGCAGAATTCGCCAGGAATTGTGCAGTTAATTCATCGTCTGGGAGCATTCTGTTTCTCATCAATTATGGATTTCAACCATGCTTGCTCCCAGACTCATTTCAGACACAGCAAATTCCAGCTCTGGAAGAGCACCCAGAGCAACTCCGCTCCACTTGGGCACAGGTACAGACGATCCTCAGTGCTTCGTTCCAGTGTTATCAGCGTCACGCTAATCGCAGACGGCTGCTGGTGGTCTCCTTTCAGGTTGGGGACAGGGTATGACTTTCCTCCAGAAAACTTAATTTGCAGGTTCCATGTAATAAATTGGCTCCTCGGTTTGTCAGTCCCTTTAAAGTTATCCGCAAGATTAACCCAGTTTCTTATGCTCTGGATCTCCCAGCATCCATGCGGATTCATAATGTGTCCCACGTATCCTTGCTAAAGCCTTTAGTTTGCAACCGTTACACTACTACTCCTGTGGTTCCTGGTCCTGTGCAGGTGCAAGGTCAAGAAGAGTATGAAGTACAGAGTATAACTGATTCCCGGAGACTTAGAGGAAAGTTGCAATATTTGGTTCATTGGAAGGGCTATGGCCCTGAGGAACGTTCCTGGGTTGACCAGAGTGACCTCCATGCCTCCAGACTGCTGCACAGATTCCATGCTAACTACCCTCAGAAGCCGGCTCCCTCCTCTCGAGTGGGTGTCTTTGAGAGGGGGGTACTATCACTGTGCCCGTGTATTGCTGGCTACATTTTACAGCATTGTGCCTGAGTCTATTACGGTGCCCGTGCCTAACACCTATTGGCTGAACTGTGATTGTCCCGCCCAGTATTGTCCTTAAATCATCTCTGGTGCCCTTTCGTGGTGTTCCAGTACCAGCACTTGTTCCTGATTATTGTGTGCTCTTAGTGTATCGACCCGACCTGCCTGACTACTCTGCGTCTCGTTTCCTGCCTGTGCACCGACCCGGACTGCCTGACCATTCTGCTTCTCATCTCCTGTGTACCGACCTGGCTTGGCTGACGTTCCTACTCTGTGTACCGACTTGGATTGGCTGACGTTCCTGCTCTGTGTACCGACTTGGATTGGCTGAGGTTCCTGTGCTCAAGTGGCTCAGTTTCCGCTACTGCTATGTCAGTGCCGTAGTGATTCTGCCCGGTTGGTCTGCTGCCTCCTCTGCATGCTCTGACCAGTCTCCGGTTAAGGGTAGTGCTTGTCTCTCACTGTCTGTGGACAGCTGTGCAGATTGGTCTCGGTTGCCTCCATGTCACCCCAACGACATTCCTATTGGTCTGCCTTACAAACCGTTACAGGTTGGGTGCCTCTCAGGGCGAGTTGCTCAGTTTTCCGTTACTGCTATGGTAGTGCCCACGCTGACCAGATTCAGTTACTGCTATGGCAGTGCACAGGCTGCTCAAGTATCCATTACTGCTACGGCAGTGTCCAGTTGCCTAGTCCCCGTTACTGCTACGGCAGTGCTCAATTGGCTTAGTCTCCGCTACTGCAACGGCAGTGCCCCTATTGCTCAGTCTCCATTACTGCTACGGCAGTGCCTCAGTTGCTCAGTCTCCGTTAATGCTACGGCAGTATCCAGTTGCCTAGTCTCCGTTACTGCTACGGCAGCACTCACGTGGCTCAGTCTCCGTTACTGCTACGGCAGTGCTCAAGTTGCCTGGTCTCCGTTACTGCTACGGCAGTGTTTAAGTCACTCAGTCTCCGTTACTGCTACGGCAGTGTTCACGTTGCCTAGTCTCCGTTACTGCTATGGCAGTGCTCAAGTTGCTCAGCCTCCGTTACTGCTACGGCAGTCCACAATTGTCTGGTATCCATTATCTTGGGCGTTACTCGTATTAAATCTCTCACCTCTGTTTGGCTTCTTAAAAGGCCTTACCACTCAAGGGCCTGTCAACATTCTCTGTCTGCTGTTAACCCATGCAGTACTGATACACTGGGACTCACACAAGATCTGTCTGACCTGTGTCAGTATATTGTTCTATGGACTCTTTACTTATACTGGACCTGTGTGGGCTTACCTCTGTATAACATGTCTAGTGGCTGTACTATATTAAGTGTATATTACAGGACCTATGAGGGTTATTGTGATCTTAATTGTTTAATAAAATTGTGTTTTATCCAAACCTACTGTTTCCGTGTGTCGAACAAACCATTACAGTACGAAAGGGTCATGCCCTCAGACAGTAAAGGTGAAGGAAATGCACAAAACATCCATTGGAGGATGGACTTACATGAGCAGCGTTTGGACCAGTTGGCACTGGCCATACAAACTATCCTTGAGCGCACTGCTCACCTCGATAAACCAGCTCAGAGTCCGGTGGCCCCCCCCCATTTTGACACCGGAGACTCAATCCATCTTGCATGTGGCCTCAGTTAAAGGGTTAACCACCTCAGCTCCGTTACCGCTCAGATATGATGGCGAACCCACACTTTGCAGGGGGTTTATTAATCAGTTGGAGATTTTTCTGGAGTTAACCCCCATGCCTTTCCTAATGACCGCAGCAAGGTGGGGTTCATGATATCTTTATTGACGGGCAGAGCCATGGCATGGGCCAACCCCCTGTGGGAGAATGCTAAACCCTGCACTAGGAACTTCAGGGAGTTTGTGCGTACCTTTCGGAGAGTATTTGATGTTCCAGGTAGAGCTGCCTCTGCTGCCAAACGACTCATGGAGATACAGCAGGGCAATTGTACTGTGGGCGATTATGCCATTGAATTCCATACATTGGCAGCAGAGGTAGGTTGGAACAACGAAGCGCTGGTGGCAGCTTTTGCTCAGGGACTTGCTGTCACGGTTTGTTAAGACTCTCAGACTCAAATTTAGGTAAAAACACAACTTTACTGAAAAGTTTAAGACAGCCCCATAGGGTATCATACACGTTCATACATATATATTGCAATGACAGGAAAAGCAATAATAATAGCGATACAAGCTCTACCGGCCCTGCCAATATACCGGCCAAAGCAGCCAAAAAGTTGGTACAAGGAATAGATAGGCTCTACCGGTCTTGCCAATATACCAGGCAAGGCAGCCTGAGGACTAGTACATGGAGAATTTAGTAGGCTCTACGGGCCCTGCCAATATACCGGGCAAGGCAGCCTGGACTGGCATACGAGGGATAGTTGGCTCTACCGGACAAGGTAGCCAGGACTGGTACTCGCAGGATAGTTGGCTCTACCGGCCCTGCCAATATACCGGGAAAGGCAGCCTATAGGCAGACTGCAAGTATACAGGCTCTACCGGCCTTGCCAGTACCGGGTAAGGCAACCCAAGATGGTACCAAGAGGAAAAGGTTCTACCGGCCTTACCAATATACCGGGCAAGGCAGCCTAATACGGAGTGGGTGGCAACCACTAAAGCCTCAGTGACTGTCTAGGAGGCGACAACAGTCACAAGGATGACATGCAGAGGCTAAATGAGCGCAAGTGGCAAGCCAGGGAATAGCAGGAGACCACCAGTACCCGCGTACTGGAGAACCAACGTAGCTGCCTAGGACTTGACAGCTATAACCAGCATAGAGAGAACCAGTACCTGCATATTGGGGACACAATAACTCTAAACCGGTACAATAGTACTCAGATGTGGTGGAGCAAACCAGTATCTCGTACTGGGGAGAACAATCTCTCTTCCGGTGCGACAGCAGCCAGTGAATAGGAGTGAGCTAGTACCCACGTACTGTTATCATAGACTGTACCGGTGCAACGGCAGTCGGTAGTTGGTGAAGCAAACCAGTACACGCGTACTGGGGAAACCATCACTCTTCCGGTGCACAGCAACCGGTAACAAATGTAAGCAAACCAGTACCCGTGTACTGGAAGCACAAATCTTAAAGGTGCAACAGCGGCCGGGTGGCTAAGGAGCGAACCAGTACCCGCGTATTGGGAACACAAATCACTATCGTGCAATAGCAGCCGGATGGCTGTGTGGAGCGAATCAGTACCCGCGCACTGGGAGCCAAATCACTATAAAGGCAACGGCAGCTGGGTGGCTGTGGAGAGAATCAGTACCTGCGTACTGGGAACCAAATCACATAGATGCAACAGCAGCCAGGTGGCTGTGGAGCGAACCAGTACCCGCGTACTGGGAACACAAATCACTAACGAGGCAACAGCAGCCGGATGGCTGTGGAGCGAACCAGTACCCGCGTACTGGGAACCAAATCACTATAGAAGCAACAGCAGCCGGTGGCTGTGGAGCAAACCAGTACCCGCGTACTGGATAAACCAGCAAGAGTAGAAATGTCGCCAAGGCGACCAGGGAGCAATAGCAGACTACAAGAGAACTGGATAAGGAGCACAGCAGGTGAAACAGGAACCAGCACTTCAGACGGTCAACCGGATCAGGAATGGCAGCGGGGACTAGCAGCAGGAAGCAGCGACACAACGGCAACTCCAACCGGATCAGGAACGGAAACAGGAACCACTGAACTGGTAACTCAGGAACAGATGATCTGAGGTTAGCACGAACGTAGCGAGGGGCCCAGGAAGCTCAGGAACATAATGGAGATGCGAGCAGCATAGAGACAACACGAAAGGGCAACCAAAGGGTGCCCAGGCTCAGTCTAAATAGGCAATGCAGGGCAGGCTGAAGGCAGACAGCCAATGGGGAGCCCCCTACAGGTAACTGACACAAAAAGGCAGCAATCACGGGCACCGGGATACTTGCTGACTGTATTAAGCATGAAACGGCAGCTAGAGAAGTGCCTAGTGATTTGGACGAATATATTGATTTCACTATATAAATTGATTCTCGCATCCGTGAGAGACTTATGGCTAAAGACCACAAGCTGCGGGCCAGGAATGTTGGACAAACCAGTTTTAATGTCCCACCCATGCCTCCCATGCCCCTGAGCAGACACACGACACCAGTGAACCAATGCAGCTTGGGTTCACCAAATTATCTAAGGAGGAATGGGCACACCGCCTGGAGGCAGTGTTTATGTCTGTACTGTGGCAAAGCTGGGCACCTGCTTCGTACCTGTCCTGTACGTCCAGGAAACGAACGCACCTAGGGTACCTTGGGGGAAAGGCCCTAGGTGGTGATCAGCAGTCCCTAGACCCTATTATGCAGAAACCCACCATCCAGGTGGCATTTTCCTGGGCAGAAACTCGGTGGAGGTTCTGGCCCTGGTTGATTCTGGCGCAGCCGCATACTTTATGGACAGTTCATTTGCTGCGCTACATCAGATTCCGTTGGTCGAGAGGGAATCTCCCTTAGCTATTGAGGCCATTGATGGCAGACCATTAGAACCGGCTCAGATAACTATGGAAACTATTCCGATGTCTATGACTATTGGGGCTCTCCACACTGAGAAACAGCGGTTTCAGATTATTCATTCTCCTCATCATGCGGTCATTCTGGGGTTTCCATGGTTACATTTGCATAATCCCCAGTTTGACTGGCAGACTTGTGAGATCACGTCTTGGTCTGAGTATTGTATGGGGCATTGTGTGACTTATCCGATTAAGATCATGTGTACCTCTCCCTCCGTGCCAGCTAAATATCACCAATTCAGTGACGTTTTCAGTATAGGAGAGGCTAATACTTTGCCCCAGCATAGGGCGTACGATTGCGCTATTGATTTGCCTCCTGGCGCAGTGCCTCCTAGGGGTCGCACGTACCCGTTGTCATGAGAGGAGAATCAGGCCATGGAGGAATATATTGATGATGTGTAACGGTTTGTTCGACACACAGACACAGTAGGTTTGGATAAAACACAGTTTTATTAAACAATTAAGAACACAATAACCTTCACAGGTCCTGTAATATATACTTAATATAGTACAGCCACTAGACAGGTTATACACAGGTAAACCCACACAGGTCCAGTATAAGAGTCCATAGAATATTATACTGACACAGGTCAGACAGATCTTGAGTGAGTCCCAGTATACCAGTACTGCATGGGTTAATAGCACACTGAGAAAATTGACAGGCCCATATGTGGTAAGGCCTTTTAAGGAGCTCAAATAGAGGTGAGAGCTTTAGTACGAGTAACGCCCAAGAATATGTATACCAGACAATTGTGGACTGCCTTGGCAGTAACGGAGGCAGAGCAACTTGAGCACTGCCATTGCAGTAACGGAGACTAGGCAGCGTGAACACTGCCGTAGCAGTAATGGAAACTGAGTGACATAGACACTGCCGTAGCAGTAACGGAGACCAGGCAACTTGAGCACTGCCGTAGCAGTAACGGAGACTGAGCCACGTGAGCACTGCCGTAGCAGTAGCGGAGACTAGGCAACTGGATACTGCCGTAGCATTAACGGAGACTAGGCAACTGGACACTGCTGTAGCATTAATGGAGACTGAGCAATTGAGGAGCTGCAGTGGCAGTAACAGAGACTGAGCAATAGGGGCACTGCCGTAGCAGTAGCAGAGACTGAGCCACTTGAGCACTACCGTAGCCGTAACGGAGACTAGGCAACTGGACACTGCCATGGCAATAATGGAGACTAGGCAACTGGACACTGCCGTAGCAGTAATGGAATCTGAGCAACTCGCCCTGAGAGGCACCCAACCTGGAATGGTTCGTAAGGCAGACCAATAGGAATGTCGCCGGGGCGACACGGAGGCAACCGAGACCAACTGCATAGCTGCCCACAGACAGCGTATCACTGTGCCCGTGATTGCTTACTTCTGCTGTCAGTCAGGTGGGTGTACTCTCCATTGGCCACCTGTCTTTTGCCCGCCCATGATTGCCTTTATAGACTGGGCTGAGGCACCCTTTGGTTGCCTTTTCATGGTGTCTCTATGTCAGCAGTCACCTGCCTTGTACCTGTCCCTGGGCCTGTTTCACTTGATACCAGTACCAGCGTTGCTTCTGTAACCAATGCCTCTCCTGCATTGTTCCTGCTCTGTTCCTGACCCGGTTGGCGGTGCGGTCGTTCCTGTTTCTGTTCCTGATCCCGTGCTGCTGTGTTCCTGTTCCATTCCTGACCTGGTTGGTGGTGCTATCGTTCCTGTGTGGTCCTGGCTTGTCTGCTGTCGCTGCTGCTGGTTATCCGTTTGGCTGCTGAAGTCGCTATGGCGACATTCTGATCTCTGTACACTCCAATCTCACCGGTTGTTGATTTGCTTGTATAGAACCGGTTGGGCTTTCGCTTATCCAGTACGTGGTACTGGTTTACTCCACTCTCACCGGTTGCTGATTTGCTTGTATAGAATCGGTTGGGCATTCGCTTACCCAGTACGCGGTGCTGGTTTACTCCACTCACACCGGTTGCTGATTTGCTTGTATAGAACTGGCTGGGCATTCGCTTATCCAGTACGCGGTACTGGTTTTCTCCTATTCACCGGTAGCTACTTCCGCTTGTTTAGTACCGGTTGGGCATTTCGTTTATCCAGTACGCGGTACTGGTTTACTCCACCATGCACCGGCTGCGGATTCTGCTAGTTTAGAGCCGTGTGAGCGCTATTGTTGACCAGCATCAGTGCAGGTTTACTCCACCAGCCACCGGCTGCTGATTCCACTGTATAGAGCCGGTTAAGCACTTGTTTGTCCAGTACACTTTGCTGGTTTACTCCACATCCACCGGTTGCTAATCTGTTGTGTAGAACCGGGTGGGCTATACTTTTCTTCTATACATGGCACTGGGTTACTGTACATCCACCGGTTGTTGCTGTCTCCGTTGCTAACCGGTTGGGACTCCTTGGTTGGGAGACTGGTTTGCTCCACTGTTCCATCTTATGCTGTTGCTCCATCTATGCAACATTAGTGGAGCTGTTCCTCTGTCCACTTGGCTGCCTTGCCCAGCAATTTGGCAAGGCAGGTAGAGCCATTTTTAGGTTGGCGTGTAACCTCCTGGCTGCCTTGCCTGGTATATTGGCAAGGCTGGTAGAGCCACAACCAGCTTGTCGTGTAAACCTCCAGGCTGCCTTGCCCCGTATATATTGGCAAGGCCTGTAAAGCCACAATCTGTTCATCGTGTAAACCTTCAGGCTGCCTTGCCCAGTATATTGGCAAGGCCGGTAGAGCCACAATCAGTTCATCGTGTAAATCTCCAGGCTGCCTTGCCCGGTATATTGGCAAGGCCGGTAGAGCCATATTCAGATTGTCATGTAACCCTTTAGGCTGCCTTGCCCGGTATATTGGCAAGGCCGGTATAGCCTCCCTTGTATATCTTGCAATAACTACTGTTTGTACCCATTGTGTATATGTGATTTACGTGTATGATTAGGACCCGTGAGGGTTCCCATTAAACATTTCAATAAAGTTTGATTTTTATCTTATTCTGTGTCTGAGAGTCAAAACAAACCGTGACAGTATGAAAGGGCCATGACCTCCGACAGTAAGAGTGAAGGTAACGCACAAAACATCCATTGGAGGATGGATGTACATGAGCAGCATTTGGATCAATTGTCGTTGGCCGTCCAAACTATCCTTGAGTGTACTGTACTTACCGACAAGCCTGTTTCAAGTCTGGTGGTCCCCCCAGTTTCGACACCGGAGAATGAAACTATTACCCCTGTGGCTGCAGTCAAAGGGCTAACCGCTTCCACACCATTGCCACTCAGATACGATGGCAAACACAGTCTGTGCAGAGGGTTTATCAATCAACTTGAGATATTCCTGGAGTTGACTTCTCATGCCTTTCCCAATGACTGCAGTAAAGTGGGGTTTATGATATCCTTATTGACCGGGCGTGCACTGGCTGCTGGGTACATTGGTAGGGATCAATTAATATGGTCATTCTCACAAGTTTTCTGGTGGCCCTCCGTGAGGGCAGATTGTGCTGCGTTTATCAATGCCTGTGCCACCTGTGCTCGTGCCAAGACCCCTAGGCATCTCCCTGTGGGCCTACTTCAACCAGTTCCTAATGGCGAATGTCCCTGGTCTCACATCTCTATTGACTTTATGGGAGAATTGCCAGTGTCTAGGGGTTATTCCTTCATACTTATGCTGGTGGACACGTTTTCTAAAATGGCTCATTTCGTGCCCCTCCGTGGCCTTCCCTCTGCCAAAGAATTAGCGGTGGTTTTCACTAAGGAAATATTCAGGTTGCACGGGGTACCCAGAGTTCTGGTGTCCGACCGGGTGAGCCAGTTCGTGTCTAGATTTTGGAGAGCCTTTTGTGAACAGATGGGCATCCAATTGTCCTTTTCCTCCGCATACCACCCCCAGACCAATGGGGCTGCTGAGCGGGCCAATCAGGGGCTAGAACAGTTCCTGCTCTGTTTTGTGACTGACCATCATGATAACTGGGCCGACCTGTTGCCATGGGCAGAGTTCGCCAGGAACTGTGCGGTTAACTCTTCATCCGGGAGCTCCCCGTTTCTTATCAACTACGGGTTCCAGCCGTGTTTGCTCCCGGATTCATTTCAGTCTCAACAGGTTTCAGCTCTGGATGAGCATATTGAGCAGCTCCGCTCCACATGGTCACAGGTTCAAAGGGCACTCAGTCAGTCTTTTCAGCACCATCAGCGCCATGCAAATCGTAGACGGCTGCCAGCAGTCTCTTTCCAGGTTGGGGACAGGGTATGGCTATCCTCCAGAAACCTCAAGTTACAAGTTCCATCTAATAATTTGGCTCCCCGGTTTATTGGTCCTTATAGGGTGATTCATAAAATTAACCCTGTTTCTTATGCTTTGGACATCCCTGCATCTATGCGCATTCACAATGTGTTCCACGTATCTCTCCTCAAACCTCTTGTATGCAAGCGTTATACTACTAACCCTGTGGTGCCAGGGCCTATAGAGGTAGAGGGCCAGGAGGAGTACGAAGTTCAGAGTATCATTGATTCTCGCACATTCAGAGGAAAATTGCAGTATTTGGTACATTGGAAGGGTTATGGTGCTTAGGACCGATCCTGGGTGGATAGTAAGGATCTTCATGCTTCCAAATTACTGCAAATTTTTCATTCCAAGTACCCCCAGAAACCAGGTCCCTCTTCCAGAAGGGGGGGTCTTTGAGGGGGGGTACTATCACGGTGCCCGTGATTGCTTACTTGTGCTGTCAGTCAGGTGTGTGTACTCTCCATTGGCCACCTGTCTTTTGCCCGCCCAGGATTGCCTTTACAGACTGGGCTGAGGCACCCTTTGGTTGCCCTTTCATGGTGTTGCTATGTCAGCAGTCACCTGCCTTGTACCTGTCCCTGGGCCTGTTTCGCTTGCTACCAGTACCAGCATTGCTCCTTTAGCCAGTGCCTCTCTTGCATTGTTCCTGCTCCGTTCCTGACCTGGTTGGCGGTGCTATCGTTCCTGTGTGGTTCTGGCTTGTCTACTGTCGCTGCTGCTGGTTATCCGTTTGGCTGCTGAAGTCGCTATGGCGACATTCTGATCTCTGTACACTCCAATCTCACCGGTTGCTGATTTGCCTGTATAGAACCGGTTGGGCTTTCTCTTATCCAGTACGTGGTACTGGTTTACTCCACTCTCACCGGTTGCTGATTTGCTTGTTTAGAACCGGTTGGGCATTCTCTTATCCAGTACGCGGTACTGGTTTACTCCCTTCTCACCAGTTACTGATTTGCTTGAATAGAACCGGTTGAGCTATACGCTTATCCAGTACGCGGTACTGGTTTACTCCACTCTCACCGGTTGCTGATTTGCTTGTATAGAACCGGCTGGGCATTCGATTATCCAGTACGCAGTACTGGTTTACTCCTATTCACCGGTAGCTACTTCCACTTGTTTAGTACCGGTTGGGCGTTTTGTTTATCCAGTACTTAGTACTGTTTACTCCACCATGCACCGGCTGCTGATTCCGCTAGTTTAGAGCCGTGTGAGCACTATTGTTGACCAGCATCAGTGCAGGTTTACTCCACCAGCCACCGGCTGCTGATTCCGCTGTATAGAGCCGTTTAAGCACTTCTTTGTCCAGTACGCTTTGCTGGTTTACTCCACATCCACCGGTTGCTAATCTGTTGTGTAGAACCGGGTGGGCTATACTGTTCTTCTATACATGGCACTGGGTTACTGTACATCCACCGATTGTTGCTGTCTCCGTTGCTAACCGGTTGGGTCTCCTTGGTTGGGAGACTGGTTTGCTCCACTGTTCCATCTTATGCTGTTGCTCCATCTATGCAGCATTAGTGGAGCTGTTCCTCTGTGCACTTGGCTGCCTTGCCCGGTAATTTGGCAAGGCCAGTAGAGCCACATTTAGGTTGGCGTGTAACCTCCTGGCTGCCTTGCCCGGTATATTGGCAAGGCCGGTAGAGCCATATTCAGATTGTCATGTAATCCTTTAGGCTGCCTTGCCCGGTATATTTGCAAGGCCGGTAGAGCCTCCCTTGTGTATCTTGCAATAACTACTGTTTGTACCCATTGTGTATATGTGATTTACGTGTATGATTAGGACCCGTGAGGGTTCCAATTACATTTTTCAATTAAGTTTGATTTTTATCTTACCCTGTGTCTGAGAGTCAAAACAAACCGTGACACAGCGAGAGTGAAGCACTACCCTTAACCGGAGACCAGTCAGGGCGTGCAGAGGAGGCAGCAGCCCAACCAACGGAATCACACAGAACAGGAACGTAGAAAAATTCAAGTCAGTACACGGAGCAGGAATGTCAGCCAAGCAGGGTCAGTGCACGGAGTAAGAACATCAGCCAAGCCGGGTCGGTACACAGGAGATGAGAAGCAGAAGGTCAGGCAGTCCAGGTCAGTGCAAAGGCAGGGAGACGAGATGCGGAGTAGTCAGGCAGGCCGGGTCGATACACTGAGATCACACAATAATCAGGAACAAGCTCTGGTACTGAAACACCACGAAAGGGCACCGGAGATGTGCCAGAACCCAGTATTTAAGGACAATACTGGGAGGGACAATCACAGTTCAGCCAATAGGTGTTAAGCAGGAGTATAGACTGACAGAATGTCGCCGAATAGCACAGGCACCGTGATAGTACCCCCCTCTCAAAGACCCCCTCTCCTAGAAGAGGGACCTGGTTTCTGTGGATATTTGGAATGAAAATTGTGCAGCAATCTAGGAGCATGAAGATCATTCTGATCAACCCAGGAACATTACTCAGGGCCATAGCCCTTCCAATGGACCAAATATTGCAATTTTCCACTAAATCTGCATGAATCAATGATGCTTTGGACTTCGTACTCCTCCTGACCCTGAACCTCCACAGGACCGGGGACCACAAGAGTGGTAGTGTAACGGTTGCATACCAGAGGTTTCAGCAGAGATACATGGAACACATTGTGAAAGCACATGGACGCTGGGAGGTCCAGGGCCTATGAAACAGGGTTAACTTTGTGGATCACCTTGAAAGGACCAATAAACCGGGGAGCCAAATTTTTACATGGAACTTGCAAGTTTAAGTTTCTGGAGGAAAGCCATACCCTGTCCCCCACAAGGAAGGAGACTGCTGGTAGCCGCCTGCGATTAGCGTGGAGCTGATAACACTGGAACGAATTACTGAGGGCCCTCTGAACTTGTGCCCAGGTGGAGTGGAGTTGCTCGATATGCTCGTCCAGAGCTGGAATCTGCTGCGACTGGAATGAGTCCGGGAGCAAACATGGCTGAAACCCGTAGGTGATGAGAAACGGGGAGCTCCCGGACGATGAATTAACCGCACAGTTCCTGGCAAACTCTGCCCATGGCAACAGGTCTGCCCAATTATTATGATGATCGGACACAAAACAGAGCAAGAATTGCTCCAATCCTTGATTGGCATGCTCAGCGGCTCCATTGGTCTGGGGATGGTAGGCAGACGAAAAGGACAGCTGAATGCCCATCTGGTTATAAAATGCTCTCCAAAACCTGGACACAAATTGACTCCCACGGTCCGACACTAGCACTCTCGGTACCCCATGCAACCGGAACACCTCTTTAGCAAAGACAACTGCCAGCTCCTGGGCCGAGGGAAGGCCAGGAAGGGGCACAAAGTGAGACATTTTAGAGAATCTATCAACCACCATAAGGATGAAAGAGTAACCCGTGGACACTGGCAGTTCTCCCAGGAAATCAATGGATACGCGGGACCAAGGTCGTTCGCCATTCGGTACTGGTTGGAGTAAGCCTACTGGGAGGTGTCTAGGGGTTTTGGCACGAGCACAGGTGGTACAGGCTGCAGTGAATGCGGAGCAGTCGGCCCGTAGCGAAGGTCACCAAAATATTTGTGAAAGAGGCCAAATTAATTGATTCCTCCCAATACGCACAGCAGCCTTAGATGAATGGTAGGTTTCAAGCAAGCGGGTATGAAATGGCTCATCTACAAAACACTTGCCTACTGGGGTATCTGGGGGCACCACAGCCTGGGTAGCCAGAATTTCCTCCCCCAGTGGCGAAGTGATGCTAGTATGTAGGGTAGCCAAGATGCGGTCAGGCTGAATGATGGGTACGGGAAACTCATCCTTATCCATCTGTGGTCCAAATTGCCTGGACAGGGCATCAGCCCTAACATTCTTGGAGCCAGGCAAGTAAGATACAATAAATTTAAAGTGGGATAGAAACAAGGCCCATCTGGCCTGATGTGAGGACAATCTCTTAGCTTCCGAGAGATATGTCAGATTTTTGTGGTCTGTCAGGATTAATACAGGAGTTCTCGTACCTTCCAGCAAGTGACGCCATTCTTTCAGAGAGAGAATAATAGCCAGGAGTTCTCTGTCCCCAATTTCATAGTGACTCTGAGCACTAGACAGCTTTTTAGAGAAGAACCCACATGGTCTCAGAGTACTCCCGGCAACTGGACGCTGTGACAGTACTGCCCCTACCCCACTCTCAGAGGCTTCAACCTCCAACATAAATGGAAGGGTTGGGGTGGGACAGTACAGGAGCAGATGCGAAAGCGGACTTAAGTGTCTCAAAAGCATGATCAGCTGCTTCAGACTATTGGGATGGGTTGGCACCCTTGTGCGTGAAGTCAGACAGAGGTTTAACAATAGTGGAAAAGTTCAGAATAAACTTCCTATAATAATTCACAAACCCAAGAAAGCTCTGAATTGCTTTTAACCCTTTGGGTCGTGGCCATTGTAATACCGCAGAGAGTTCCTCCTGATCCATAGCAATACCATCTCTCGCCTCTCAGGGCGAGTTGCTCAGTTTTGCGTTACTGCTACTGCAGTGACCACTCTGACCAGATTCTGTTACTGCTACGGCAGTGCACAGGCTGCTCATGTATCCGTTACTGCCACGGCAGTGTCCAGTTGCCTAGTCCCCGTTACTGCTATGGCAGTGCTCAAGTGGCTCAGTCTCTGCTACTGCTACGGCAGTGCCCCTATTGCTCAGTCTCCATTACTGCTACGGCAGTGCTCAAGTTGCCTGGCCTCCGTTACTGCTACGGCAGTGTTTAAGTCACTCAGTCTCCATTACTGCTATGGCAGTGTTCACGTTGCCTAGTCTCTGTTACTGCTACGACAGTGCTCAAGTTGCTCAGCCTCCGTTACTGCTACGGCAGTCCACAATTGTCTGGTATCCATTATCTTGGGAGTTACTCATATTAAAGCTCTCACCTCTGTTTGGTTTCTTAAAAGGCCTTACCACTTAAGGGCCTGTCAACATTCTCTGTCTGCTATTAACCCATGCAGTACTGATACACTGGGACTCACACAAGATCTGCCTGACCTGTGTCAGTATATTGTTCTATGGACTCTTTACTTATACTGGACCTGTGTGGGCTTACCTCTGTATAACATGTCTAGTGGCTGTACTATATTAAGTGTATATTACAGGACCTGTGAGGCAAAATGTTTCACCTATCCCTATTGTTGATCCCATTCCCTTTAAGCTAATCATCCTGCTGTTTAAACAACTCAGCAGCAGCAGTTGCAGATTCTGCAAAGATACCAGGGCATTTGACAATGGCCAGTGGCTTTCTGGCAGTAGATCCGTAGGGCATTTTTTTCTCAGGGCTTGTTCTTGACAAAAAATAAATCAATGTTTCCTCAGGGCTTGGGCCTAACACAAGTCTTATTTGCTACAACTAATCAATGTTTCCTCAGTACTTGTGCCTGTAACAAGTCTAAGTCCTACAAATCAATGTTTCCTAGGGGCTTAGGCCTCTAACATCAAGTCCTACAAATCATCCACAAAAAAATTCTGTATTCTGTCAAGTCTGCCCCTGTTGTAGCTTACTTCAGGGGATCCCTGTCCCTGTCACGTTACGTACCAATTGCTTATTTTGATTTTACTTTGATTTATTTTTTCTTAACTGTCCCCCAAATACCAGTAAAAAACCTCACCCCCAAACAAAAATTCAATGTTCAACTGACTCCTTCCCCAGACTCCATCCAAGAACACAGGCACTCTCCTCAGGCCCTTTTTATATCATGTCTTATGGGGGGGTTATTTCTTTTTAACTGTCCCCCAATCCCAGTCAACAACCCCCCTACAAAAAATTCCTGATTGTTTCCCCACACTCCACCAACACAAGCACCCTCATACCCCTTTTATACTATGCCTATGAGGAAATGAAATAGCATTTGCTATGAGTTGTGTGTAAATTCAATGTTCCCGCTGATTTCAATGCAATGAGCTAGGCAGAAAAAGGAAAAACTTCACTTTTCAAAGGAAATGAATCGCAAAGTGGGAAGTGTGATTATTCACCGGTCTCGGTTTGAGGTGAAAATTTCCGCCCATCTCTGGTAAGCTACTATGATGTTCTTGCTTATTGGGTAAATTTCCTCTTAGAAATGATGCGCACTATCCAGATATATTGCCTCTATATTAGAAATGTTTCCAGCTTTTTTGCTTTCATTAGAATTAAGCTTATTAAGCTTATGTTGTTTCTTACTGAAATCCCAAAACATATAGCACTCAATATGTTGTCTGCACTTCATTACATAACTGATATTCTATCTAGTGTAATCGGTTTCACCAGTACTAATTTCCTGTCAAACAATGTTTCTGTCGGAGGAGCATGGCCTGGACGTCTTAAATGGCAGACTGTAACGGTTTTCTGACACTCAGACCAGGGTGTAAAGTAAAAACACAGTTTTATTGAATTAACAAGTAATACAATGCCCCTAGGGGCCAGTACAGGAATAGCAGAAATAGCAAACACAAACAGAGTGAATGCAGTACAGCAAATAATACTGGACAATGGATAGATAGTAAATGACCCCAAAGGGTTAACAAGTGCAAGAGGAGAATTCAGTCCTAGTTTGGCCAACGCCCAGGATATATAGCAGTCTCTGGGTAATAGTTCTTGAATCACAAAGCTGGAACTCAGTAGCAGTCTCTGGAACACAGTTCTAGAATCACAAAGCTGAAGCAAGGTGTCTGTACTAGATTTACTCTCAAATGGAAACGGAAGGCACAAGTGCCAGAGCTGAGTAAATACCACCACCGTGGGATATGAAGAAGTGCTATTGCCAAACTGTAGTACAAGAACCTGAGCCGCCCTTAACTGAAAATGGAAGTTAACTCTGCATGTACCCAATGGAAAGTGCCCTGACACCTCTTGGATGTCAAATAGTTGTATCGAATGCACAAGCACTGAGAGCCAAGCACTGGATAGTGCAGATGAATAGCGTAACCTCTGTATGACAGTAGGCCGGAGCCAGGACACCCCTCCGGTGCCGTACGGAATCTTCCCAGCAAGAGGCGAACGGATAGTAATGCCCACAGGCGCGGTCACGGTGCACACCGAACACCGGACCGGCAATGCTCTGCTGAAGGTAATGAAGCGTTACAGAGGTACAGCAGGAGTGGCTCTTAACAATAAGTTTAGGCTTGGCAAGAACTGAGGCACAAGACTGAGACTACGAAGTACTGCAGGAGTTAACTGGTTCTGTACCGGAACACAGCAACGTACTAAGAATGGCAAAGCAACCTTAATCTCAGCTAGAGTAGTGAGAGTAATAGCGAGACACCAAGTGATCAGAATGTCGCGGACGCGACCGGGCCGTGTAGGTACACCGGAACAGCAGACTGGAACAGGCGATAACCGGAACCGGAGCACTGCAGGAACAGCAGCCGAAGAACAGGATCAATCACGGAGCAAGGTCGTCTACCGGAGCCGGGTCGTACACGGAGCAGGATCATCAGCCAGAATCGGATCAATCACGGAGCAGGGTCGTCAGCCAGAGCCGGGTCATACACGGAGCAGGATCATCAGCCAGAACCGGATCAATCACGGAGCAGGGTCGTCAGCCAGAGCCGGGTCATACACAGAGCAGGATCAACAGAAGAGTCAGACAAGCCAGGTCGGTACACTGGAGAACTGGAACACAGCAACAAGGCGCAGATACTGGAACACCACGAAAGGGCAAAGCACAAGTGCCCAAGCCCCAGAGTATAAAGGCACATCCTGGGCGGGCCAATCAGCTTCCTCCAATGCACAGATAGCACAACCCTGATTGACAGTGTAGCACGGGAACCGTGTTACAGACGTGCTCTAACTTCTCTCTCTTCCTAACAGCGGCATCTAGCACTGATATGATCTCACACTAAGTTTATGGTCTTTTTGTCACTAAGTGACCTTTATGCTACCTCATAGCAGTTGATCAAAGGGAAAAAGAAGAAACCCTCATCCTCGGAGACGCATATCATGTGTATTCTCTCACCATGGCCTACTAATCAGGATAAGCTTCTTGTTGCACCATCCATCAACCCTGAATTGATTGAGTGGGAAAAAGTTTTACCTGCGGAAGGAGGCCATACTGCATTGGAGACTGCATCCTTGTCTCTCCCTCCAGTTAGACTGGTGATGGATACTCTGAATCTTGCTTGAATCCCCCATACTAGGGAAGACTTGGTGGAACTAAAAGCTAGCTTTCCTTCTAAAGAAGACTTCAAACTGCTCATGGACGACGTCCACAGCACTTTACAAACAGAACTTGTCTCTGTAGAGGTAGATCTAACTCACCTCTCACAATGCATCACGCTGCTGGAAGATGAGAAACCGAAAATGGCAGAACAAACGATGCTTCTGGAACATACCGTTACTGAACAGCATGAGATCATCCATAATCTATTGCTCCGGATGGACAATTTAGATAACAGAAGGTGACGGTGCAACACCAGAGTGAAGGACTTGCCAGAATCTGTGAGGACTGTCAAACTAATTATGTTGAAGGTATCCAAGGGGTTAAAACCAGAGAACCAATCAGGTTGGATATCTTCACATAAATCGATAAATTAAAATATTAAATAATTTTGAGAACTTAACACTATATTAGGTATTGACACGTTCCTTCACAGTAAAGAATTGACTAAAATAATCAATCCCGCATATTTGTGCAAAAATATATATAATTTATTTAAGTGAAATATATTATATATAAAGTGTAAATAACAATAATATAATGGAGTGATCAGCAATTACAATACATATATAGAAACTCAAACCACAATTATCACCATTAGGATTGCCAGCAATTAAAGGGTTAGTCACGCATAGGTATATTCAGAGATCTTAGATAACAATAATTGCACTCAGCAGCATAGAAAAGGATTATTGATCCTTACAATTAATGAAATACAGTTGGCAGCAGTGTATATGAATACCTTCTGCCCCAGAAACTGTATAAACTATGCCAATTAAAGGGATAGTAATACTTAAAATGTAAAAAAAAAATATGTTGTTGAAAGGTGTTTCATTCAATAGTTATTCATTTTAAAAGTTGAATTTTTTAGGTGCAATATCACAGTGGCCTGAAATTGTACAGTGGCGCTGTTGCTACACGATCCTATGGACAGCTCTGGTCCCGGGACCATAAATCTCCATAGGATGGTGTAGCAACAGCGTCACTGTACAATTTCAGGCCACTGTGATATTGCACCTAAAAAAATCAACTTTGAAAATTAATAACTTTTGAATGAAACACCTTTCAGCAGTGGGAGTACTCTTGTTTTACTCAGGGGGTAAACCCTACAACATATTTTTTTTTTACATTTTAAGTATTACTATCCCTTTAAGGTTTAAGGTATATTGTCAGATGAGTCAACTTTAATATGAAGCCAGGTCCTCTGACAATTTATTTGTACCATATATCATAATCAAATTCAGAGACTAACTGGAATAGAATCCCAGATTTATATTACTATAATTTAATTATCTACCGATTACAAATATTGCATACCTTCTGAGCAAAACATATATATTGCAATTAATATAGTCAATCATAGATTATACCAAGAATATATTTAGAGGGACCCTGATGAAGTGTTTTTAATGACACGAAATGCATTGGATGACTAAAACTTGGAAATAAAAGAGAATTTGAATAGTGGCTGTACTGTGGACTTAATGAGACTTTGATAAGCGCTCTAAACTATTGGATCTGGTGAGAAGCTGGGAAACAAGGTGGCATACATATATTATTGTTATACAGATATACTCTTAGAGGGTCTGCACCCTGTTGTCTGTTTCCTGTTCACTTTAAAGAAAAAATAACAATTTCCTCCCCATTATGGCAATGTCTCTGACATAATCCCCCTTTTTAGCATAATTTTTCTAACTTGATTAAAGTTCTAAAATATTAATGCTAAAACTGGAAGAGACTGTTGTCATCTTCTTCCCACGACTGGAATTGTCTCTGAAGTTATTAGAGTTCGCTTCAGTCCATCAACTATCTAATGGCATAGGCTTATTTCCCAAAAGATGAAGCGCTTATTGTTCTCTTCCATAGATGACACAATATCTTCAAACAGGAAATCAACAGACCAATTCTGTTGATAAATAGACATTGTATCTAATATGAATAGTTGCTTGGCCTACTCAAGGATCTCCTTAGTTTTGGCTTGAGATAAAAACGGCACGCATATCATATCAGACTCCCAGTTTTAGAGACAGGTGGTGGGAGAAATATCAAATTTCTTCTTTGATGGTGATCATAGGAACATGTTGATAAAACTCCTCTGGGATACAAATTTTTCTCTGTAAGGATGGACTCCGGCATCTGTTGCCCAATGGTTCTTGATGAAGGCACTGGAACCACACTTGGCTTTGTCTGGAACTCCTGTCACAGAAGAAGGATGATCTACCTCACGTCCTTGGTCTTGACGTCCATAATAATGGAATCTGTCAACCAACCTAAATCTTTTAAGAACTCTTTGGTCTAACAGAAATGACACATGTGTGATCTCATATATGAAACAATTTTGCATGCATACATAGTTTACAATACAGTTTCAACCAGTATCCCTATGACCTTGTTATTGTTAAGGTTACTGTATATTTATTTTTGCACTAGTCTGCTTGTGGCCTTGCTAGCCTTAGGCTAAACTATAATAAACTAGCACTCTCTGTCTCTGCTCTTCCCCCTTAGCTGTATGCTAAAAACAAAACCTTGTCAAAAGGAAAAATAAAATTAACATAACATTTTCAGAGAATCATTGAGCATCAATTCATTTGTTGACGAGATTAGTTAGAGGGGAACATACATGCCACACAGATATACAAAAGAGATAGCGACGTTTCACTGACACAAAAGAAGATAATAGAACCAAACATGATAATGTAATTTGGACAATCAAGAATACTCATCCATTCGATTATTGAATTAGGATCCTTGTTCTTCTTCAGCTTCTCCTTCTATGATCTGTAACTGAGATTTAGGGTGACAAGCATGCAATTGGTTTATATGAACCCACTTTTCTATAATTTTACTATTATTAGAAACAGAAACCTTAAAGGCCACTGGAGATAATTTAACAGTTATGATATATGGCCATCTCCATGACAGTAAAAATGTCTTCTCTCTTACCTGGATTCTTGCAATATTGTACAGATAAACATGATCATTTACCTTATACTCCCTTTTGGTGGTTTTTAGGTCATAGTAAGTCTTATTAATTACCACTGCTTTTTCCAGATTTATCTGGGCAAAAGACAATTGCATAACATTCCCATAGTCTATAATGGGACTTAATTGCTGTGGTAAATCAACACCTATAATTAACCTGTTATAGTGGATCTCAATTACTATGACTATATGTGTGAATGATTTATTACCGATCTTAAATTTTAACCATATGGTTCCCAATATGTTTAAGGGGTTACCTCCTACGCTTATTAGGGATCCATCAAATGCTTTCAATACTGGCTTTACAATAGCATCCTCCATAATTTTATAATAATGGGAATACCTGGGAACTTTTGAGACAGGGCTACCCGGAGAGTAACCCTGTCAGTGCCGACCTGGGGGAAAATGACGCGATTCGTGCCATAAAAGGGGCGGGGCTTAGTCACGGAGGGTGAGGGCGGGACAAAAAACCTGCAAAACATATGTAAGAGGGCGGGGAGTGGGAGGAACCAGGCGGGACTGAGAGCAAGTGGGCAGAGTTTCTATTTAAACTCTGCCCACCTTGTAATCCACACATTGCCCCGGAGACCCGGTAATTCAGTCTGAAATCCGGAGTCTCCAGGGCAAAACCGGAGTGTTCCCAGGTATGATAATGGGAGCTAGACAATATGATAGCTTGTGACCCTGTATCCAGGAGGCTGGAAATAATTAGGTCATCAAGTTCCTGCAATGTGACATCAATGAAATATCTCCCTTCATATTCATACATTTCACATAAATAATTATAATGTAAAATCATCTTATAATCCCTCCACTGCCTGCAAGGGTTAATTCCTGAATTTACAGGAGCAGACTTGCTGACCACTTGCCACTTGGTCAGCTTGTACAGCATCAGCATCCACCTTCACTCCTCCTCCTTCTTCAACCTGGTCTGAAGAAATGCTGGGAGAAGAAGTGACATCATCAGGCATGGACTTATGTGTATCTGGCTGTGGGCGAGATAAGGAAGAAATGTTAGAGTCAAACAAAGCATTTACATCCTGTAAAGAAAATGTGCTAGCATTCCTGTTGGCTAAAACATGATCAGTTATTGTAGGACTTACATAGGGCAAAGCAATGGTATTCTTTTCCCCTAAGGTCTGCATACTATTACTCCGTTCTGTTATTGAGTGGCAGTTGCCATTCCTGGGGCTGTCCCTAAAAAAGGGTTAGATCCCTTCTGAGTATTAGAACTAGGGCTTTGGCCTAGATGCGCCATATTAGCCATTATTTTGGCCATCATGTCTGTTAGGTTGTTAACCTGGGCCCTGAGACTTACCTGCTTCTGACCTTGGTTCCCAGGATCAGACTTATTGTTTTGCTGATTTTGCTGGGATTTGGACCCCTGATTATTAGAGTTTTTACCCTTTTGGAACCTCTTAGGAAACTTGGATTTATTTTGGCTTTTATTGTATCCCTGTGACCTTTTGAAAAATTGTTTCTTACCATTTGAGTTATTAGACCCCTGGGAACTAACAGAGGCAGGTACATTCTGTCCTGGTGCCTGGTTATGAACTGGTGGGGATTTTAACACCTCTGCATAGGTTCTCTTGCCAGATTCAAATGGCAAACTTTCCTTAACCAAGATTTCCGCTACACACTGGGGCGCAGGCTTCTTGTCCCTAGCTGGGGTATTCTCACTCTGCTGGGCATTATACAACTTAATAGCTTGAGTGAGTAACCATTCTAGTCACAACATGAGTGAATAATCCCTAGCCAGATTAGTTTTCATGTACTTAGGCAGAGCATTAAAGAATAGTTCCCTAAGCTCATAAGACTGGAAATCTGCATTCTTATCTGCTAGGAAATAGGCACATTTAAGCTCAGACAAGAATTGCCTGGGGTCCTGGTCTGGCCTACATTTTAGTGCATATATAGCACATTTAGCCTCATGGCGAGTTTTAGAGGACCCAAAAGCTAGGATTATTTCCTCAACAGTTTCTTCTCAGGTGGTGATATCCATGTGACTCAGGGATCTAAAAAAGAAACACTCTGAAATATCAAAAATCCCAGGCACATAATACATTTTATGATGGTCAGAATGAAAGCCTAGAGATGCAAGTGTTTCCACATAACGCTCTAGATGGTTTACGAGAGACACTTTAGATTTTCTTTGAAAAACTGGCACAGTGTCCTTAATAAACATTATTTTGGTTTTATCACCCACTAATGGTGACCTTTCCTCTTGTTCTAACCTATTCAGTGTGGGCATTGTCCTCTTGTTAGGTTTGAGCACTGGCTTCCTGTTAGAGTTTAATCTGTGACTTGTTAAGAGGCTCTGAGGTGTATGGTGGGTGAATTGCTCTGGGATGCTACACTCATCCTCACTTCTCAGCATGAAGTGTGAATCATGAGGACCAGCAACCCCTCCCTAGGTGAATGATCCTGATGACTGACTACCTTGAATACCTTGTTCCTGATCAGAAGGAGGATTGTCAGGGTGAGAGGCAGTAAAGGCCTGTATTCGTTCTGACAATTCCTGCATCTGGCTGGACAAGATATCAAACATACCTTGATCCACTGACCTATCCACCTTAGGGGCACTATCACTAGCCTGGTATAACAACACTTGCTCCTGCAATTTTGCATTGTCATGAGCTCACCTGTCTATATAGGACTGGAGTTGCGTTCTTGAAAAGTTTGGCTCTCACGTTTTACATTAAACAGATCAGCACTGAGGATAGTATGATGTTCTTTTGTAGACCATACTTTCTCAAGATTTTCTTGACACAAGCTCTTTAGCCCATTTATCTGGTGCTGGGGAGACTGAATTTCCTCTTCCTGTGTTTTTACTAATTTATGGCAGTCATACATATCTTTCTCTAACTCAAAGATTCTTTCAATCTTAGCCTTCAGTGTTTGTTTTATTGGCTCCATCTTTTCTTACTTAGCCTCTAATTTGTTTCTCTGGAAGGTTATAATATTTAACAATTCGGGCACGATTAATAAAATCTGTATAGCCAACTCCTTTGGCTTGGTTTGTTCTATACATTTATTTAAAGCTCTATAATAGAAGCTATCGGGTTGCCAAATTTTATCAAACTGGGATTCTACCCTTAGCTCTATATCATCACTCCATTGCTGTGCATCACTTTTGATTTTTAGGCAAGAATGGATGGCATAAATTAACCTGCTTTCTACAGACCATTTCATGTCTTCTCCTGAAATCTGTTCCATTAGATCAGACAGAAGAACTTGACGGAGACATGTTTATGCACAAATATGTTACTGTTTAATATATCTGCCAATAAAATTATTTGACTAATGTGTCAACCCTGTGTATAGATCTCAGCAGTGCCTCCAATGATGTCAAACTAATTATGTTGAAGGTATCCAAGGGGTTAAAACCAGAGAACCAATCAGGTTGGATATCTTCAAATAAATCGATAAATTAAAATATTAAATAATTTTGAGAACTTAACACTATATTAGGTATTGACACGTTCCTTCACAGTAAAGAATTGACTAAAATAATCAATCCCGCATATTTGTGCAAAAATATATATAATTTATTTAAGTGAAATATACTATATATAAAGTGTAAATAACAATAATATAATGGAGTGATCAGCAATTACAATACATATATAGAAACTCAAACCACAATTATCACCATTAGGATTGCCAGCAATTAAAGGGTTAATCACGCATAGGTATATTCAGAGGTCTTAGATGACAATAATTGCACTCAGCAGCATAGAAACGGATTATTGATCCTTACAATTAATAAAATACAGTTGGCAGCAGTGTATATGAATACCTTCTGCCCCAGAAACTGTATAAACGATGCCAGTTAAGGGATATTGTCAGATGAGTCAACTTTAATATGAAGCCAGGTCCTCTGACAATTTTCCTTGTACCAAATATCATAATCAAATTTAGAGACTAAATGGAATAGACTCCCAGATTTAAATCATTATAATTTAATTATCTACCGATTACAAATATTGCATACCTTCTGAATAAAACATATATATTGCAATTAAAATAGTCAATCATAGATTATACCAAGCATATACTTAGAATCAATCCAATAATATATGTCTAGACAGTATACCAACTTCATGCAACATATATCATAAACATGACTATAGTAATCCTATGTAAAACCTATAAGATACTTCAAGGGTTAATCCACTTATTAAGATAGAGTGCCACACCCAGAAGGCTGCTTTTTTTGTCTAGTGAAAGTAAAAAAAAACTTTCACTTTACAAAAGTTTGACCAAAACATGCACAAAGAAATCCAAAGAAACACCACAAATAAATAGACAAATAGTGGTTACAGGATTAATAAATGAATTCAAAGAATTCCCCAGATCAATATTAGTTATTATAACCTTTCCAGAAACACAATATATTATTCTAGAAATACCAAGAATTATATTAACTAATATATAAACCAAGCTATATAACTATGTTACACTTATCTGGCAAAATATAACAATTTACCAATAATAAATAAATTCTGCTTAATTTCAGTCTCTAAAGCTAATATAGCTTATTGTAATTGGTCCCAAATGGTTGGCCAGTCCGATTAAGACAGTTATAAGAAAATTAGGTTTCTTCAAATATAGAGGAAAAAAATATTTGATTCTAAACTTTTGCAGAATTTAAATAAAGAGAATCTATAGTTACCAGTCCAAGTGTATGGATTTCTTAGGATTTCTATGGCAGTCAGCAAGAATGTGAGCAGAAATAGACCCAGGAGCCAAGAGAAAAAAAACAAGGGCCCTTTCTTCTCTCTCAACTTGCATATATATAATATGAAACTCCTCTTATCAAAATCTGCTCTGATTGGTTAAAGGACCATCTCATTATACAGTGACATCACCAGTATTACCTGATTGGACAATCTATATACCAGATTTGATATCACAAATAACCTATAGCTGGCACTCTTACTCTACATTAAAAATTTACATGTAATCAATGTTTATGTCATCAATGATGTATGTAAGAGGTCATTAAACATAATATAAATCTGCCATCCTCTCAGACGTTCTCATAGGGGAGTATCACTCTGTTTTAGACTTTGAGATTTTCTCATAAGATAATAATACTGCTTGATATTGTGGTTGTCTGCAATTCACTATCAATCACCATAAAACTCACTTAGGTATTTTCCCCCTTCCTTGAGGAAGAGAGGCCCATTGTCTCTGTTACATGAGGTAATATAACTAATTTTAAAACACAGGTTTTTAGAAAACTAGGTTTAAAGGAAAAATTAACCATTTCCTCCCCATCATGACAATGTCTCTGACAGGACACCACAGCTTCGCAAAGTCATGACCTCCATCTTCCCAGTTTGTTTTAAAGGCTATAGATTGTTATATTAACACCATGCCGACAATGGACGTACATGTACGTCCCGCAGAAACTGTCACTTAGTGACAGAGGGTGTACATGTACGTCCAGGAAGTAATTCGGCAGCATTCTGAAAAAAAAAAACGTCGTTAAGTGCCGGCCATGGGCTATATTAAACAAATAGCATAGCCAATGGGTGCTCAGTTAGATCATTACAAATGTACTTGTCTTTTTGTATGCTCTATAACATGTTCTGGGTTTAGAGCTTAGTTTGCGATCTCGCCATCTGGGCTGGGAGGGGGTTTGATGGCACTCCCCTGCTTTATACCCAACTTAAGTACCCAGGCGGCTAATCTGATTACCACTATACGACTGACGTAGGACACTTACTCCATCACTCTCAATACCTTTTCCCCATCATTAGTGACCTTCATAGAAAGCCTAGTGACTTTGAATACACTTTATTATACAAGATGAAAAGCACTATTGATATCAGGCTGTTGACTGTCGTGAACATCTCACACTCATTTCTTCACATTGAGGTCAGGGGACCTACATCTCTCTGTTCGATGTGTCCCGACTAACCCAGATGGGCGAATCTCCATGGCTACCTTGCGGCCAGATGGTTAAGTGGCAATTGTTGGAGGCAACTCGGTCTTGATCTTTTCTTGTAAATCCATTCTCTTAATCATATTTGAAGTTACCTTTGCTTGTAATGTACTACTGTGGATGGGTTGGAGATTGGGCTACCCTTGGGACCCCTTCTTGTTCCTTCAATGTACCTTCAATCACTGTAAAGGAAGACTAACCTTCTCATTAGGTCACTCTGACCCAGCTATAATACAGGGTCCCCCTAACTTGCTTTTAATCTTAGTTCACCTGCCCTTCCTATTTCAGTTGTGGTTATATACACTGCGCTAACGGGTGACCCCCCCTGATTCCAGCAAAGATGGCAGTAATTTCTTTTACTCACTTCTCAATGTTCATCCCCTGTTGAAGATTTTGTTTTCTCCTTCCCCTTCATCCTGCGTACACATACCATGATAATTATACTCAGCTATGCATGTTATGATCTTCCCTCATACCATATAGAATACTCTATTCATCTTTACTACTTCTCTTTCATCTTTTACCTCCTACTCTTGGACTCCTCACCCTACCCCCTCCCTCCGGCAGACCTTAGGGTGGCCTCATATCACAACATTGCCTACCATATGACACCTCTTAAAGCCATCACCATGAATGTGAGGGGTCTCAGCTCCCCAGAGCAACAGTCAATGGCATTTAGGGAATTCCACAGACTCATGGCAGACATAGTTTTTGTACAGGAAACCCATTTCAAATCCTCTGCCACCTGTAAGTTCTCCAATAAACACTTCCTTTTGGCTTATCTCTCATCCACTGCCGAGAAGAAAAAGAGGAGTTTGTATACTCTTGTGCCTCCATCCCTTGGCAACACATAGAAACCAACTGTGATAGTGAGGGTACACTCCTCACTGTTAAAGTTCTTCTCCATAACAAACCCTACACACTCATAAATACCTATGACCCCAACTCTAACCAAATTCCCTTTATTACCAAACTCTTGCACACAATCAATCTGACTGTCGATGGTTGTATCATTCAGGGAGGGGATTTCAACCTCGCTATAGATCCGACCTTGATAGCTCATCTGCCAAATCAGTGTTTAAATATACACATTTAAAGAGCCTTAGGAAACAGCTACACCAATTGACATTAATAGATGCCTGGAGGTCAATGAATCATAACACAAGAGACTACACATATTTCTCTCCCCTTCATTCTACTTGCACGAGGATAGATTATCTATTTATCTCGCAATTCCTCCTACATCATCTGGTGGATGCTAGAATAGAGCCCACATCTTCGTCAGATCACTCGATAGTTACTATCTACCTCAACATTGCCCAAGACACCATACCGTGCAGAACTTAGCACCTTAATGAGCAGCTTCTGAAGGAACAACAGGATGTCCGGATAATCAAGTCTTCCATTTCTGACTGTTTTGAACTGAATGATCCCACAGACACCTCACCTACCTTAAACCTAGGAAGCACATAAATGTGTGAAGAGAGGTACTATCATGAAAATTGATGTCCACAGGGCCAAACTCAGAAGCAAATGGATAATGGCGCTGTCCAGAAATATTGAAACTCAAGAGCTATCTTATAAAATGTCTCTAAACCTTGATGTTTTCCTTTCTTTGACCTCTCTTAAGTTGGGATTGAAAGCCAGTCTCCTTCAAAATGTCCTTAGATAATACATGTGGTACGGATATCAGAGTTTTATTGCCGGGAATGAGTGTGGGAAAACCTTTGCATGTGTTATACAAGGCGAGCATAAGGTCATACACATACATCATATCAAGCACCCAGATGGTTCTGTGGCCCACTCTTTCCCCAAAATTGCGGACTCATTCAGGTCCTTCTACTCTAAATTATACAATTTGTGTTTGGCGCACACAGACATGGAACAACATTTAGAGTTCATTAAGGCCTTCCTTGACAAATTGGGGATCCTCAAATTATCTGCTAAAGCTTCCTCGGACACGGAAAGGCCTTTCACCCTGAAGGAACTAGACTTAGCTCTAAATTCGATGTGGCTGGGGAAAACTCTCAGACCGGATGGCTTACCGGTCTTGTATTACAAGACCTTCTGGGATGTTCTTCTCCAACATATGCTATCCACCTTTAACGCAGTTCCCAAAGACAGCCAGTTCACACCTCAATCTCTTGAAGCCCATATCGCAGTGATTCCAAAAATTAATAAAGATCCCACTTTGTGTCAAAACTATCGACCAATCTCTTTACTGAATGTGAACATAAAACTCTTTGTGAAACTCTTAGCCAGTAGGATCCACCTTCAGCTATAGCACTTGATTCACCCTGACCAAAGTGTATTCATCCCGAATAGAGAAGTGTCCATAACACCACAACTGCAATTTCCCTCATTCACCTGGCCAGACATCACAACATACCTACGGTGTTATTGTCAACTGAAGCTGAAAAAGCATTTGATAGAGAAGATTGGGTTTACATGGCCACAGTACTTGAACACATTGGCCTTCAATCGAATATGTTATCTAGCATTATGATTCTATAAAATAAACCCACCGTCAGAATCTCAGCAAAGGATACTCTCTCTCAGACCCATTTCATATTAGCAACGTACCAGACAGGTCTGTCCCCTTTTCCCCATCTTATTCATTCTCTCCCTGGAGTACCATAAGTAATGAACCTCAAATTTCTGGTCTAGTATCTGGAGATATCCAGTTCAAACTCTCGGCATACGCTGATGAAGTGCACTTTTATGTTTCGAATCCCTTGGTCTCTCTTCCGCTCTTGCAAAAACTCTATGAGGATTACGCTTTGATCTCTAAGGCAAAAATTAACTATAGTAAATCTGAGTTACTTAGCATCAATCTAAATGACACATGTGCCAAATCAATTCAAGAAAATTTAATTATAAAAGGGCACAGTCTCAAATCACAAATTTAGGTAGAAAACTTGCCTCAGACCTGACCAAACTTGTGGATTCTAACTTCAAGCATCTTTTATACTCTATATTATCAGATTTGTGGAACCTCAAACATATTTCTTGGACAGGCAGGATTAATACAGTTAAAATGATGGTCCTACCAAAAGTTCTCTTCCTCTTTAATGCCATCCCACTCACTGTAGCACATCATCACATACAAGTGCTAAATTCCAAAATTTTCAACTTCATCTGGAAGGGGGAAGACTGAGGCTCAGGAAAGAAAAACTCTGCAGAACCAAAGGATCGGGGGGGGGGGTTAGGACTGCTAAATCTATTAGATATTATCAAGCTATTGCTCTCTCCAAATTGTTCGATCTACATCCCCGGAATGCTAAATGTTGGACCCAAACCCTACGACTCTTCTTGAAGGGTGTAGATCCCATTCAATTGCTCTGGTACTCCATATTGATTCTAGCAAGGACCCACCCTGGACTTCTCTTTAGCTTCAACTCCTGCCACTAAACACCTCCCTCCATCTCGCCCCTGCACCTTACCCATGCTTTTGAATCTAGGAAACCCAGATTGTCCACCGGACCTGTACAGTTCGGCTTACAACTTGTGGAGAGCCAAAGATCTGGATTCTGTGGGCTCCTTAGCCCACCTGGGATTACCCCCGAATAGGGATAACTTAATGGGCTCAATGGTTATCACGGTGCCCGTGATTGCCTCCAGTGGGTAATTGCTGTAACAGCAACATTGTTACTTCGTGACTGTCGCTCTATGCAAGTCGCTGTTCTTATACGTCATTGTGGTTGTGATGTCATCTCTCCGCCCACCTGCCAGGCCTTTTAAACTTCAGCATGTCCTATTACCTGTGCCCTTTTGTGGTGTAACTGAGCCTAGTGCTGTGTTGGTCCATTGCTGTTCCTGTGTATTACTCCTGCTCCATCTGACTACCCGTTCCGGCTTTGACTCCTGGCTATGTCTGACTACCCAGTCTGGCTCTGATCACTGGCTTCGTCTGACTACCTGATCCAGCTCTGACCACTGGCTTCGTCTGACTACCCGATCCGGCTCTGACCACTGGATTTGTCTGACTATCCGATCCAGCACTGACCCCTGGCTACTTCTGGTTACTCTCTCTCTGTTGCGTTCTGGTTGCGATTACCAGCCTCGGCTACCCAGCCCCGGCTATTGAGATCCTTGCTGCCTGGGCCTACCTTTTACCGTGCTTGCTACCTGTAGCGGCGCTTCTGTCACGGTTTGTTATGACTCTCAGACACAAGTTTTAGGTAAAAAACTCAATTTTATTGAAATAATAAAATGATCACTTAGAATGGCAATCATATACATATATATATCAAGAGTAAATAGCAAAGACAGTATGCAGACTCTACCGGTCCTGTCAATATACCGGACAGGACAGTCTGAGATGATGGAATAATAGGCTCTACCGGCCTTGCCAATACCGGGTAAGGCAACCTGCAGATGGAATAGCGTAAAGGTTCTACAGGCCTTACCTAAATACCGGGCAAGGCAGTCCCAATAAGTACACGGTGTAGGCTCTACCGGCCTTGCCAATACCGGGTAAGGCAACCTCAGATGGAATGTGGCAAAAGGTACTACCGGCCTTACCAATACCGGGCAAAGCAGCCCAACAACCCTCGATATAGGCTGTACCGGCCTTGCCAATACCGGGTAAGGCAACCTCAAGAGCAATGTGAAACAAGGTTCTACCGGCCTTACCAATACCGGGCAAGGCAGCCCAGAGGTATCAATAGCTGTCGGATGATAATGACAGAGTGACAGGATCGTAAGCAACCCAGTGTCCGCACACTGAAACCAACAGAGGAATCGTATAGCCACTAGGCTTAGGAGCAAACCAGTGTCCGCACACTGGACTAACAAGTGAATCGTATAGCCGCAAGGCTTTGGAGCAAACCAGCGTCCGCACGCTGGGACCAGCTACTGAATCGTATAGCCGATAGGCTTTGGAGCAAACCAGTGTCCGCACACTGGACTAACAAGTGAATCGTATAGCCGCAAGGCTTTGGAGCAAACCAGCGTCTGCACGCTGGGACCAGCTACTGAATCGTATAGCCGATAGGCTTTGGAGAAAACCAGTGTCCGCACACTGGACTAACAAGTGAATCGTATAACCGCAAGGCTTTGGAGCAAACCAGCGTCCTCACGCTGGGACCAACCACTGAGTAGTGTAGCCGATAGGCTTTGGAGCAAACCAGTGTCCGCACACTGGACCAACAGGGAATCATATGGCCGCAAGGCCTTGGAGCAAACCAGCGTCCACACGCTGGGACCAACCACTGAATAGTGTAGCCGATAGGCTTTGGAGCGAACCAGTGTCCGCACACTGGACTAACAACTGAATCGTGTAGCCGCAAGGCTTTGGAGCAAACCAGCGCCCACACGCTGGGACCAACCACTGAATAATGTTACCGATAGGCTTTGGAGCGAACCAGTGTCCGCACTAACAACTGAATCGTGTAGCCGCAAGGCTTTGGAGCAAACCAGCGTCCGCACGCTGGGATTAACAAGCAATGTCGCTAACGCTACCTAGCAGAAGGTCGCCAGGATCACAGGAGACAGGAGAGGAGATGACAGGAACCAGCAGAGCGATCAGTCAGGTCAGGAAACAGCAGAGAAGAAGGTCAGCAGGAACTGCAACCCCAGAGGACTAGGCCGGAACCAGGACTGGAACAACTCAGCATTCAGGAGGCACTGGAACAGCTGCAATCAGGAACTCAGGAACACAGGAACAGAGGCCCAACTATCACTGGACATAGTGATAGTGAAACATTTCAGAAACAACACGAAAGGGCACTCAAAGGGTGCCCAATCCAGGTTTAAATAGGCAATAAGAGGCAGGCTAAATGCAGACAGCCAATAGAAGCCCCCTACTGGTGACAGACAAGAAAATGCAGCAATCACAGGCACTGTGATAGTTTCTCAGTCAAGTCCATGTTACTGACCTCCCATGGTCGTTCCGGTTTGAGTGTTGCCTCACCTAGCCCTCTAGGTGCCATTTATCTTGCCTTTGGTATACCCTAGCAGTAGGGTATAGTTGCGCTATATTCACCTGTCGGCTATGATTGAGGAAGTGCTATGCACTGTCCTCCCATCTAGTCTGTGAAGGTTCCTTGGGCCATTCGGATACTAGCTACACCTGCCCAGTGAAGGAAAGTGAGTGCACTGTTCTTCACTGGCCTCGTGAAAGTGTGTTATTCATTGCTGCCACTATTGTGTTTAAAATAAAGTTTTATTTTAAGTTCATCTGTACTTGTCAAGTGTCATTATTTCCTAGTCACTCCATGACAGTGGTTCAGCATTTTACAAGTACCAGTCTGGGTCAAACATGAAACAGCCAAGGGAGAACCTACACGTACACTCACCCCCTTTGAAAGAAAATTACACAATTTCCCAACTGCAAGGAGACACCTAGCTTTTAGTTACAAACTTTTAGATGACCCTGTATTGTCTGACTTATCTTTTTTCCTTAGATTATGGGACAGAGAACTGAATGACACTATAACTTCCACTGACTGGAGAAAGATACTCAGACTCAATTGCAAATTATCCATGGGTACACCCATCAAAGAAATGAATTCTAAACTCATATCTAGATGGTATAGAATGCCTCTCCAGCTAGCGCAAGCTTACCCTCAACTATCCAACAAATGTTGGTGATGCAAAATGGCACAATGCTCCATATGTGGTGGTCAAGTACCTTGATCAGTGATTACTGGATCCAGGTACTCTCATGCGTAAAACAGATATTAAGTATCACCTTAAGCTTAGACCCCCTAACCTGTCTTTTTCTATTTGAACCGAATTATAGACCCCCACATAGTACACCAGTGGGACTGCTAACTCATCACCTTCTCAATATTGCAAAGTACCTCATTCCTCTTCACTGGAAATCAGACAGCTGCTCTACACTACAAGAATGGCTCCTTAAAACTGAGGACTCTTGTTCTATGCTGAAATGTCAGTCTATAGCAACTGATGACCTCTCATGTTTTACAGAGGTCTGGTTGTTGTGGCCTGCCTGTGCATTGAATGCTCAGACCATACCAGTTCCCTCTTGGAAGACTTGAACCCCAACATCCATGGACTAAATCTGCCAATATTCATGCCTCTAGACGTGTCCAGCTTAAAAAACTGGGTGCCACCTTGATGTCTGCCTCCCACCTTACCCCCCTCCTGTCTTCTCCATCCTTATCCCCTCTTCCTTACCTTTTCTTCCCATATCTTCTGCACCCCTGCTAACACCTCAACTCTTGTTTAATGGGTATGATATTAACTCTTCACACCCCATATCATCTATCTCTCTGGACCCCTGTTAACACCTCAACTCCTGTTTACTGGGTATGATATTAACTCTTCACATCCCACATTATCTGTCTCTCTGTACCCTTGCTAACACCTCAACTCCTGTTTACTGGGTATGATATTAACTCTTCCCATCCCATATCATCTTTCTCTCTGCACCCCTGCTAACACCTCAACTCCTGTTTACTGGGTATGATATTAACTCTTCACATCCCATGTCATCTGTCTCTCTGCACCCCTGCTAACACCTCAACTCCTGTTTACTGGGTATGATATTAACACTTCACATCCCATGTCATCTGTCTCTCTGAACCCCTGCTAACACCTCAACTCCTGTTTACTGGGTATAATATTAACTCTTCACATCCTATATCATCTGTCTCTCTGCACCCCGCTAACACCTCAACTCCTGTTTACTGGGTATGATATTAAATCATCACATCCCACATCTGTTTGTCTGCAACTATTGTTATTGACTTCATTTCTGTTTGATCAACCCCCTTCATCCTGTGTTCTTACTGAGGTCTGATTTGGTCACTCTTTTCACATGGATGTGAATTAACTAGCTTATCAGCTCTGATAGTCATTTGGTCAGCCTTTGAGTGTTAATTAAGCTAAATAAGCCTCATGTGTATAAGACTGCTATATAATACCAGCAGTCTAGGGTGACAGACCTAAAGGGTGACACTCTAAGGGGGTTCCCCATGTAAAGTGAGCCATCTTAAGTGAATTGAGACTTAAGCAGGACTTGAGCAGGAGTGGGACAGGAGACAGAACAGATTCCACTGGAGAAAGAACACTTACCAAAGCAAGGCTACAAAGGACTTGAAGCAAGCATCTAAATAGAAGCTCTGCAATTCTCCTAAACTTCAAGATTCTTTGTATAACACCAGCTTATGGACTCTGTTTACAAAATAAACTCCATCATGAGAAGGGGCTCTTGGTCCATTCGGACTGTTGTTTCAACATCATGCCCTCTACAAACAGTACCTAAATACTTAATATTCCTTCTGTCTATGGCTGCAGTTCTCGGTAAAATATCTGGTTCCTTCTATCCTCCATCATCTCCTCCACCCCATGTTTATCTCTCTCCTTCACTTCTATCATCCACACTCACCTCTACACACCAACTCCTCACTCTTCTCCACTCCTGCACTCCCCCACCCCACACAAACCAAATACACACAAATCACTCTCTCATCTCCTGTCTCTCTCTCTTTTCTTCTGTTAATGGCAGCTGGAGATATCTCTCCAAACCCTGGCCCCATCTCCATTTACAAACACTCTACCTCCAGTCAGTATAGGAACAATTCAAACCTAATCCCTGCCTTCAACCTCAATTTCTTCCCTTTTCTTTTGCTCTGTGGAATGCTCACTCCGTTACTAACAAATATAACACTGTGCATGATCTCTTTTTCTCCCGCTCCCTCAATTTACTTGCTGTTACTGAAACTTGGCTCTCTCAATCTGACACTTCCTTAGAAGCAGCAATCTCCTACGATGATCTCTCCTTCTCTCACACTCCACGCTCAACTGGACGTGGGGGAGGTGTGGGTTTGCTGCTCTCTAAACATTGCCATTACAAACTAATTTCACCCACCTCCTCACTCTGCTTCTCCTCTTTTGAATTGCATGCTGTCTGTATCTTTGCTCCAGTCTCTCTACAAGTTACAGTCATTTATCGCCCACCTACCTCCATGTATACACCTTCAGACTTCCTATCTGACTTTGAATCATGGCTTTCATTCTTCCTCTCTTCAGACACACCTTCACTTCTTCTGGGGGACTTCAACTGCCATGTGGATGATCCCTCCATCTCCTGAGCATCCCGTTTTCTCTCTTTAACATCTGCATTTGGACTAACCCAGTGGACGAATGCTTGTACTCACAAGGATGGTCACTTCCATGATCTTGTGTTTACTAGAGGCTGTGCTCTTTCGGATTTTAATATCTCCCCTCTTCTATTATCCGATCACCATCTTCTAACATTCAGCACTACTTATACACCTTTCGCAATCCCTGCTTCCTCTCCCCACTTCACACATAAACTCAGATCCCTTAATCTCACGGCTCCCCAGTCCTCTCTGGCTACTGGACTTTAATCTATTCCCATTAATCCTAACAGCCTTGTCAAAACATACAACTCAGTTTTATCCTCCTCTTTGAACCTGCATGCGCCTCTCTTTCTCCGATCCACTCGCAGAACTAACCCGTGGCCGTGGCTTAATAAAGACATCAGTTTCCTCCGCTCCTGTACCCGTTCAGCTGAACGACTGTGGAGAAAGTCTGGTTCTCTGGCAGACTTTCTCCACTACAGGTTCCTCCTTTCCTGCTTTAACTCTTCTACATCCCGTGCCAAAAAACGTTACTTTTCACAACTTTTCAACACTCATAAATCCAACCCCTGATGCCTTTTCTCTTCCTTTGACTCCCTACTCCGCCCTCCATCTGCTTCCCCCACAAACTCCATACAGCCACAAGACTTTGCTGACTATTTTAAAGCCAAGGTGGACTCCATCCGGGATAATATACCAACTTGTACATCTCCTCCTAGCCTCCCTCATTCCCCTCCTGGCACTCTGGACTCTTTTTCACTAGTCACGGAGGAGGAACTGACTAACCTGCTATCCTCTGCTCTGTCCACTACATGCTCACTTGATCCACTCCCCTCTCACCTCATCCAGCCCCTCTCCCCCACACTAATCCCTGTCCTATTTCAAATCTTTAACTCCTCCTTTGCCACTGCTACCTTTCCTGATGACTTCAAACATGCCTTAGTAACACCCAACCTCAAGAACAACTCTTCTGACAGTAACACACCCTCTAGCTATCGACCTGTTTCTCTTCTGCCTTTTGCCTCTAAACTCTTGGAAAGCCTAACCTACTCACGCCTGCTTGACTTCCTTAACACATATGACCTGCTGGACCCTTTACACTCTGGATTTCTCACTGCTCACTCCAACAAAACTCCTCTTACAAGAGTGGTCAATGATCTTCACATTGCCATATCTCAAGATCACTATTCCAAACGTATCCTCCTTGATCTCTCAGCAGCTTTTGACACTGTTGATCATGCTCCCTTGTTTTGGTTTTCCTGTCAGTTATCCTGTATAGTGCTCCCATTGGCTGTCCTGTGTTGATCCCGCCCAGTATGGCCTTTATATACTGGGCTCCTGCACCCACACGGTGCCCTTTCGTGGTGTTCCTGTACCAGTGCTAGCTTACTTCTCAGTGTTTCCCAGTGTACTGACTTGGCCTGACTGACTACTCTTCAGTTTCCAGCTCCTGTGTACCAACCCTGATTGCCTGACTTCTCTTCAATGCCTGCTCCTGTGTATCAACCTGGCCTGGCTGATGTTCCTGCTCCCGTGTACCAACCCGGCTTGGCTGATGTTCCTGCTCCCGTGTACTGACCCAGCCTGGCTGACGTTCCTGTACCGACCCGGCTTGATTGACGTTCCTGCTTCTTCAGCTAGTTGTCGCCTCAGCGACATTCTTACTCTGCAGGTGATCCGGTTGCACTTGCTTACTAGCACTTGAGTCAGTTCCGTTTCTGCTCCTGCCGGTTGCTAGTGTCCGCCTCCGTTACTGCTCTGGCAGTGTGCCTTTGGCCTAGTCCTCCGTTACTGATCATACTGGTTGCAAGTGTCTGCCTCCGTGATTGCTCCAGTAGTCGCCATTGGCTTGTCCTCCGCTACTGCTCCTGCAGGTTGCTAGTGTGTGCCTCCGTTATGCTCCGGCAGTGTGCCTTTGGCCTAGTCCTCCGTTACTGATCATACCGGTTGCAAGTGTCTGCCTCCATGATTGCTCCTGTATTCGCCATTGGCTTGTCCTCCGCTACTGCTCTTGCAGGTTGCTAGTGTGTGCCTCCGTTACTGCTTCGGCAGTGTGCCTTTGGCCTAGTCCTCCGTTACTGATCATACCGGTTGCAAGTGTCTGCCTCCATTATTGCTCAGGTAGTCGCCATTGGCTTGTCCTCCGTTTACTGCTCCGACCGGTTGCAAGTGTCTGCCTCCGTTACTGCTCCGGCAGTGCTCACTACACTATATCTGTTGTACTCTGGCAGTTTGTGTGTTCTGCTAGCCTTGGGCGACCTGAATCTCTCTATAAAGTGCTATCTCAGTACCTTCAAACATGGGACTGTTTACACTTATTGATGAACTTTAACTCCTGCAGTACCAGAGTCCTGGGAAACTTACTCCTCTTGCCTGAACTATGTCAGTACATACTACTTGTACCTTTATTTTGTACTGGACCTGTGTGGGCAATTGCATGATTAACCTGTCGTGTGTCTGTATTGTACTGCCTGTATACTACAGGACCTGTGAGGGTTCTTATTGTACTGTGAATTCAATAAAACTGTGTTTTTATCCTAAACCATTGTGTCTGTGAGTCGAACAAACCATTACAGGTTCCTCAAGGTTCTGTTATAGGACCGCTTCTCTTTTCTCTATACACAATAACACTTGGTGATCTTATTAACTCATTTGGTCTCAAATATCACCTCTATGCAGATGACACCCAGATTTACTTATCTGCACCTCAACTGACTACTGATATCCAGGCTAAAGTCACAGATTGCCTCTCAGCTATCTCAGACTAGATGGCTCATAGGCACCTCAAACTCAATATGTCTAAAATTGAGCTACTCCTCATCTCACCTAGGTCTGGCCCTGTAGCACCCTTCCAGACAGGGGAGGGCTGGCCTGGGGGGCAAAGGGACAATTTCCCCCTGGGCCAGTCATATGTTTGGGAGAATGTGCCACTGCTGCTCCTGCTTGCTACTATAAATGGAGCTCCACTAGTTATACCACGGAGCTTGCAATTGAAATTGAGCTACACAAATTATACCACAGAGCTGCAATCCAAATGGAGCTACATTACACATATTTCCATTGTAAGCTCTATGAGACCATTAGTTAGCTTTAGATAAATCGTACGCTCTGTAGCCTAATTTCAACTGTAAACCATGTGGAATCACTTGCCTTCACAATATTAATGCCCATTTTAAAATTAACAAAAGAGATGGGCCTGGACAGTGGGAGCAAATGATAGTAGAAATGGGCCACTTAATTGTATTTGCCCCCTGGGCCACAAGTCGCTAGCCCTCCCCTGCTTCCAGGTAACTGTAAATGGCACTACCATAAATCCAGTATCAGAAGCGTGGTGTCTAGGGGTGATATTGACAAGTCTATCTCATTCTCCCCTCATATTAATGCCATTGCAAAATCCTGTAGCTTTCTTTTGTGTAATATTGCTAAAATCCATCCCTTCCTCTGCTCCTCCAGAGCTAAAATTCTTATACACGCAATTATCCTCTCCCGCATGGACTATTGCAACATTCTTCTGTCTGACATTCCTGCCTCCCATCTCCATCTACTTCAATCTATACAAAATGCTGCAGCACGAATTACTCTTCTGTCACCTAGGTTTGTCCCTGCCCCACTCCTCCTCAAAACTCTCCAATGGCTGCCTATCAAACTACAGATATATTACAAAATCTTACTTCTCTCTTTCAAGACACTTCTCTCCTCTACTCCTTCTTACATTTCCACTCTGATCTCCCGTTATACCCCATCCCGTCACTTACTTTCGACCAATGATTGTCTTCTCTCAGCTCCTTTTGTGTCTACAGCCCTGTCACGTATCAAACCTTTTTCTCCGTATCTATGGAATGCTCTGCCATCCAACCTGCACCACTGCACCTCGCTGACAACCTTCAAATGTCACTTAAAAACACATCTCATGGATAAAATCTCAACATGTTAGAAGGCACTGATGTTGTACAATGAATGCTCTTATAAATTATTTACTTTACTGATGTCCTCTACGATCATCAAAACTAGCACTGTATTCAGCAATTGACCTTTATGTACTCTGTATGTTTCCCATTACCACTTTAGATTGTAAGCTTTCTGGCAGGGACCTCCCACCCAATGTTTCACTCAATAAAGCACCTGTAACCCTGTATTGTTTAAACCCTTAAAGGCATAGTAATGTTTCATAATAAAAGTGGCTCTAATTAATCATCATAGTATTTGGACTTTGGAGAGTGTTATATCAATACTGTCAGACCTGTAGTTCAAGAGTAATTCAATGACAAAGTATCCCCCTCCCACCCCTTTCACTGATGTAACACTGTTCAACCAGATCAGAAGGGAGGTGCCCAGGTAGACTGCAGAGAGGGACAATCTTCAATTAAGATAAGGGAAAAACCTGAAAAACTTGTCAAGGGGGGCAGGGCTTTAATTGTTCTCATAGGAAGAAGATTGTCCCCTGCTGTTATCTGTCTGGTCTATGGACTGGATTCCAGATCTGAGAAGAGATGGCTTACACTAGGTAAAAGGGGAGGGAGGGGAAACTTTGCTTGTGAATATCTCTCAAACCATAAAGGTTTGAGAGATAAGACTTATATTGTTCTTCATGTTTTTTTAATGCCTACAAAATAAAATAAAGATAAAACGAAGTATTACTATCCTTTTAATTGTAAAGTGCTGTGTACACTTGTGGCACTATATAAATAAACATATTCATTCATTCATTCATTCTACAAACTCTTTTGAGTTCTTCTCTATCATCCATATGAGATCTCTTGTTGGGCTATGCTTAGCATACTCATGTATGTTCTGTACACATCTATACCAGTGTTACATATTTATGCTATATCTTTCGAATCACGTGTTTTTCTGACTGTATAACACATCTACTTATTCATATATGTACTTAGAGTTATATGTCTATGCTCAACTTTTTTATATATTTTGAATGTATCTTATCCAAGATTTGACAATATAGCTTTTTTTTAAAAAAAACTTAAAAAAACTATGCTTCTGTCCATTAGAAATTATATTTTTTTGTTACTGACAGCACATCTCAAGTATAGATTTGAGAGAGTCACCACATGATCTAAACAACTTTTGGATAAGCTAGGTAGTATGATTTGACATATTTTGAAACGCAAATGTTTTTTCTACTCATTCCTACTCTTCCTTGATTCCTGACTTGCAAATTGTCTGCACTTGATAATTTGTTTAATCAGTAGTGCTTAATGTCTCTATTTTTAATGATTTGTCATTCTCAAAACACAGGTGGATTTTTTTTTTACATATGTGGGTGAAAGGTTTCCTTCTGTTCAGCCTTCAGGGTAGATTTGTAAACGCAAGTAGGCCAGCTACATAACTCAGTGATTGCACTTAATAAAATACAGGTTATGAATGATTAAAAACAAGGGATGGTTTTGTTGACATATTTTCTATCCCGCCCTGTTAAACACTGCAGTTGTTTTATTTCTTTCAAAGCTCCAGTTCAATAATCAAATCTAATGAGTCACCTTTTATTTATAGTCTCCACAAGTCCTGCTTTTCCTGTGCATGTGGAAGCTTTCCTCACTTGATAATTGCAGTGGAAAATACCTTAAAATAATCAATGACTCTTATTAAACACTGTCTCATTCTAAAAGCAAGACTCATTAAAGAATGCAAAAAAGCACATATTTCCTTATTTGTGCATTTACTACACTGTACTTCCTCAATCTAATTAAATGGGAAATATACTGTATGAATAAATGGTTATTCATTTGTTTAACAAATTACCATTCCTACAGTGCCTTGAAAAGAATTCACCCCCTTGGAATTTTTCCTATTTTGTTGCATTACAACCTGGAATTAAAATGGATTTTTGGGGGGATTGCATCATTTGATTTACACAACATGCCTACCACTTTAAAGATGCTAATTTTTTTTTATTGTGAAACAAACAAGAAATAAGACAAAAAAACAGAAAACTTGAGCGTGCATAACTATTTACCCCACCACCACCACCACCCCAAAGTCATACTTTGTAGAGCCACCTTTTGCAGCAATTACAGCTTCAAGTCTCTTGGGTACATCTCTATAAGCTGGGATGTACCCCAAGAGATTTTTGCCCATTCTTCAAGGCAAAACTGCTCCAGCTAATTCAAGTTAGATGGGTTCCGCTGGTGTACAGCAATCTTTAAGTCATACCACAGATTTTCAATTGGATTGACGTCTAGGCTTTGACTAGGCCATTCCAAAACTTTCAAATGTTTCCCCTTAAACCATTCAAGTGTTGCTTTAGTAGTATGCTTAGGGTGATTGTCCTGCTGGAAGGTGAACCTCTGTTCCAGTCTTAAATCTCTGAAAGACTGAAACAGGTTTCCCTCAAGAATTTCCCTGTATTTAGCGCCATTCATCATTCCTTCAGTTCTGACCAGTTTCCCAGTCCCTGCTGATGAAAAACATCCCCACAGCATGATGCTGCCACCACCATGCTTCACTGTGGAGATGGTGTTCTCATGGTGGTGAAAGGTTTTGGGTTTGCCCCAGACATAACGTTTTCCTTGATGGCCAAAAAGCTCAGTTTTAGTCTCATGTGACCAGAGTACCTTCTTCCACATGATTGGGGAGTCTCCCACATGCCTTTTGGCGAACAGCAAACGTGTTTGCTTATTTTTGGTTTACTTCGGGCCACTCTTCCAGGAAGCCCAGCTCTGAGGAGTGTATGGCTTAAAGTGCTCCTATGAACAGATACTCCAATTTCCGCTGTGAAGCTTTGCAGCTCCTTCATGGGTATCTTTGGTCTCTTTGTTGCCGCTCTGATTAATGCCCTCCTTGTCTGGTCCGTGAGTTTTGGTGAGCGGCCCTCTCTTGGCAGATTTGTTGTGGTACCATATTCTTTCCATTTTTTTTATTATGGATTTAATGGTGCTCCGTTGGATGTTCAAAGTTTGGGATATTTTTTTATAAACCAACCCTGATCCACAACTTTCTCCCTGACCTGTTTGGAGAGGTCCTTGGTCTTCATGGTGCCACTTTCTTGGTGGTGTTGCAGACTCTGGGGCCTTTCAGAACAGGTGCATATATACTAAGATCATGTGACAGATCATGTGACACTTAGATTGCACACAGGTGGACTTTAACTACAGTAATTATGTGACTTCTGAAGGTAATTGGTTGCACCAGATCTTATTTAGGGGCTTCATAGCAAAGGGGGGTGAATACATATGCATTCACCACTTTTCCATTTTTTATTTTTTATAATTTTTTAAAACAAGTTATTTCCATCATTATTTTGTGTATGTCCATTACATGAAATTCAAATTAAAATCAATTTTAATTCCAGGTTGTAATGCAACAAAATAGGAAAAATGCCAAGGGGGTGAATAATTTTGCAAGGCACTGTAGGTAGTTCTTTATACAGCATTCATGGATATCTAATTACATAATTGATAGTTACCTTGCACCACCAGAAGGGTGTATATGGTGCCTAAATAGCATAAAGGAATGTGCTGGGATAATATGTATAATTCATACACACAGAGAGAAGAAGAGAAGAAAACCCATGTAAGTACCAGACCTACCCTAGGAGATACAAGATGGGGCTTGTTTATGTCAAATGATGCCTAATAGATACCAATAATGCCAAAGCACCACAAAATATATAAAACCTATCTTTTATTATACACATACAAACCCCACATTAAAATAACAGTAGATTCTCATCTTGAATGCTACGTAAGAAGTGGCATAACCTGTCACTAGCAGGATACCATTACCACCAGGTCCATTGGAATGCTGGTTGCCCATGCAGACAATCATTGAATGTGATTGACCTCAGTTTTGAGTATCATGAGATCATCACATTGGTTGAGATTTCCACACAGAGTGTTTCAGTAGCTTACTGAAGTTACACATTTACAATCAATCATGGCAGTCTAGCCCCAATTACTAATCAGACAGATAGCATAGAAAACCCAATCTGTATCTACGCTCCAGGTACTATTTTTATACAGATCATTTACAGAGAGGTTAATGACAGATATTAATCTATTGTTAGTAGATCAGTACTTTCCTAGATTATCTATATACTAACATTATGAGATGTATATATGAGTTATTGAGACTCCTCACATCTCAACACATATTTTGGCATTACAAAACTAGTGCCCAGATGTATAGGATCAAGTGCTACAACATAACAAGAGATTAATATCTCTCATTAACCACTCTGTAAATTATCTGTATAAAAATAGCACTTGGGGTGTAGATACAGGTTGGATATTCTATGCTATCTGTCTGATTAGTAATTTGAGCTAGATTGCCAAGCTTGATTGTAGATATGTAACTTCAGTATGCTATTAAAACACTCTGTGTGGGAATCTCAATCAATCTGATGATCTCGTGATACTCTAAATTGAGGTCAATCACACTCATTGATTTTCTGCATAAGCTCATAGGGCAACCAGCATTCCGACGGACCTCGTGGTAATGGCATCCTGTTAGTGACAGGTTATACCACTTCTTACATAGCATTCATGGGAGAAGAATCTTCTATTATTTTACTTCGTAAGTTTTTTAGTATATAATAAAAGTTAGGTTTTATATATTTTGTGGTGCTTTGGCGAATCAGCACTATTTGTATCTCCTAGGCATAGGTGACATTAACAAGCCCCACCTTGTATCTTCTAGGGTATGTCTGGTGCTGACACAGGACTTTCTTCTCTTCTTCTCTCTGTGTGTCAATATCTAGTTACATATTACTGCACAGTGTCTTCAGTTTCTTGTACATAGTGATATCTGTTGAAGTCTGCCTCTAAATAATCCCTCCTTACAACAATAGCTTCAATAGACCTGAAAGGTTTGTAGGGGTCACTAATCTTTAATAGTGGAGGAGTCCCCAGAAGTAAGAGTTTAGATTATGGCAGCACTTCTGTTTAACATGTACCATTTATTGGTGATCTTGCTGTATGATATTTCAGTGGCAGTGCCTGGTGTGCTTATTGTGACAGCATACAAGGTCAGTAATGAAGTCTACTCCATGTCTCTTCCCATCATGTCAGATGCACACCTTCAGTTCTCCAGTGCTGCATAGAATGGTGGGGAATTTGAAGATGAGAACTGACAGTGATCTCCTTTTGATCTCCCCACAACCGAATCACAAGGGCCCTGCTCAGCTTTGAGATATAGGGGTTTGTAAGCACCTTTTGGTAGGCACATTTTTCCTGTCACTACACCCCTGCTTCACCTAGTCTGCATTACACCTCTAGCGGGCTCCCTGGGATGTCAGGCCCTGGAGCAGCTGTACCCTTGCACCCCTTTTACTTATGCCACTGTATAGATAAAATAATCAATTTAGAAACATTAAGCAAAAATGTAATGTTAAATCACAAAAAATATGACAGTTCTTCAAAGCAACAATTTCATTTATCTATAATGCTGTAGAAGTCTATAACATGTATTAACCCTTTGCGTTGCAATGCTTTGGATACCTCTCTGGGACTCAAAGGGTTAAGTAATGCAAAGATAGGTAGATTAGATAGATAGATAGATAGATAGATAGATAGATAGATAGATAGATAGATAGATAGATAGATATAGACATTAACTTCATGGATTTTCTTGCTGAGCACAGTTGATGAGGTTGTAAAAAAAGACATGCACCCACCATGTTCAGTCTTTGTCATATCACCATTGTTGATCCAGAAAAAGGCAAACAAAAAAAATATTGAAGCCAATTTCAATTAAGCCCAAAGTTCATAAACAAATTCCCTCTTGACTCCAAAAAGCAGTTGGCTATCTCCCAGGATCAACATACTCTCTGAATTGTAACCAAATGTCAGCACTTTCAATACTGGGACTCCCAGAGCAGGATAGGATCAGGTGGAGGGGGCTTGACGGGAGTAGGAAGGAGACCAGGGGTAGTTGGGTAGGGAGGGGTAGGGGAAGGTGGTTCATAAAATGATACTGGATGTGGGTGCTTAAGGGTCCTGCAGCCATTTCAGTTCAACGTGCACTGCCCGTAGCACGGGGGTTAGGAGCTTAGCTTAGTTTTTTCCCTCCGTTAATTCAGGGGGTTCCTTTTCTCTCCCCCTTCCCCACCTATAATTGGATGGCTAATGAGGGTTCCATGATAGAGGTGTTGCTTGCTAAGATGCAGAAAGAGGTGCGGAGGTGCATCACCAGTGGCTCCTGCAGCTCCTGAATGAGGCCCCAGGTGCCGCTTCCTCTCCTGTAACATGTCTTTCCCGACTGACCTCTGCTGCCTCGCAGGATTAGCACTGTGGTGCAGCTGCTTGATGGGGTGACAAGAAATAAGGGTGGAACACTCCGGTCCTCAGCAGTCCCAAAGCAGCTCAGCCAGGTCTGCATGGCTCAGGACCTCCACACCACAGGCCCCTTCATCCCCTGAGATGGGTTCCAGTCAGCCTCTGTCTAATAGGCATCATTTGAGAAGTGGGAGGGCTCCTGTACAGTCCCCCCTTTCAGCTGGTGATGATTTTAGCTGTGGGAAGGATGGTGGCTACAATTCAGGGGGTTACCACCAAAACTGAATGAGTATGGCTGTTGTGGTTTCTGAAGACGTTGGACAGGATCACAGTTTTCCAGATGGGGAGCAGCCTGACCCTTCTTCCAGGGACAGAGCAACAACATACAGAGTCATTATATCTATGCTGAGGACCCCTCACCAGAGTTCCAGTCCTCAGCATAGTCTTCTGGATGTGGAGGATGATCGATGGATATCCAGCCTTCTGTTTGGAGATTTGATCTGGAGATTCTGTGGACCCTGAATTGGTGGTATTCAGGGAGGAGGAACGTCCTGGAAGTACCGCTCCAGGGGCATCCCTGATGTCAGTACATCAGTGCAGAGTGTTCTTCGATGTGTGGTGGTGGTTCTTGCAGGATCTGGCTTCCACTGTACCACCCGCACCCCTGAATTAGGATCTTCTGCAACCCTCTGATGATGGAGTATAAGGAAAAAGATTCTAAGCAGAAGGAGGAAGAAAAGATGAGCTACAGTCATATACTGAAAACATTTGGGAACTGGCAGAGGACTATGGTGGCCTTATTTGGTGGTGCTGTGATGAGCACTTCCAGCAGCAGAAGGCAATTCATCCTGCTGTGTTTCATGACCATAAGGGTTTCCACTTGTGGATGAAGTTGCTGGGGCCACAGAAGACATTGAACTTTCCAGAGGGAGCTGACTGGACAGGACCCAACAGTGCATTGGAGGTGCATAAGCAGGGATAGTGTTGATTGTTCAGTGACAGCCAGTGCAAGTGTGGCATGGCTTGTCTGCTTAATCAGGAGTGCTTGACCTGTATGGGGCATGCATGCCTATGCAAAATGCTTTTGGAAAGTAAAACTCTGGTGACTCTGGTGAGGTTAAATGAGATAGAGCCATGGCTTTAGGAGGGATGATGCTCAGCTCTTCCAGGATTGTTTTTCTGTTGGGTTTTATATCCCTTTCACAGTTCAGCTGTTTTTTTTCTGGAAAAAAAGTAAATTGGCAAGTTTCCATGGGACTATGTAGTATAATCTGGATAGAGAAGTCACCTTCAGTTAGATGGCTAGGCTTTTTTTGTCCACTCATTTAGTAGGTTTAAGGGTCTCTCCTTTGGGTGTCATTCCAAAGAAGGAGGGTGAAAAGTACCATTTGTTCCATCATCTGTCACACCTGGGTTGGTGTCAGTGAATGATGGGATTAATCAGGACCCCTGTTTGGTGCATTGCCCATATTTGATAGCGGTATTGCCCTGGAGTATTGGGCCAGACAAGGAGTGCTTCCCACAAAGGTGGACATTGTTGGGCTGCTGGTTTGGTGGTTTATTTTATGTTAACCTTTGCCTGATGATGGGTTGTTCCTTATACTGTGCTTATTTTGAGACATTTAACCACTTCCTTAAATGGGTGGTAAGGGAAATGATTATGTCTTCAGATGTGATTCACTGTCTGGATGAATTTTTGTGCATAGAGCTTAGCCAGGTCACAGGACTGCTTGAGGCTTCTCAGTACAATTCGGTGGATCACCGAGTGTTTTGGTGTTCCCCTAGATACTGACAAGTCAGAGGCGCCGGTAACATTCCTCAAGACTCTTGGGTATTGAGATTGACTCTTTGGCGATGGAATGCTGTCTTACAGGAGATGAGCTGTTGGTTCTATGGAAGCATGTCGCTGTTGGGTAGGCTGAATCTTGTGTGTAGTATTAAAACACTGAGTTTTTGGTGAAGGGTTTTTCAGTTAGTACAATTGTATTTGTTGTTGGTTGTTGTTCAAGAGTAATTGAATGATAAAGTATCCCCCTCCCACCCCTTTTATTGATGTAACACTGCTCAACTCAAAACAGAAGAGTGGTGTCCGAATGGCTTGCAGAGAGGGACAATCTTCAATTAGCCAAAGGGAAAAACCTGAAAAACCTGTCAAGGGGGCAGGGTTTTCATTGTTCTCACAGTAAGAAGATTGTCCCTTGCTGTGAGCCATCGGTTTTAAGACCAGATTCCACATCTGAGGGGAGGTGGCTTACACTAGGTAAATGGGGCAGGAGGGGAATACTTTATCATTCAATTACTCTTGATCTACAACTCTGACAGTATTGAAATAACACACTCCATGGCCCAAATTCTATGAATATTAATTGGATCTACTTTTATTTTGAAACATTACTATCCTTTTAAAATGCTCATGGTTATGTCACGGATTAATACATTATGTGGCCTTTAAAACCATATGATGTTTTTGTGTGTTTAATTGAGGTTAGGTTTTAAAGGGGTAAATAGACTTGACAATGTCTCATCATGTTCTGAGCTGGAAAAGTAGTCAATGCTTTTTATAGAGGTACCTGCAAACTGTGCATCTTGAGGCAAAGAATTATGCAAGTTTACTGCCCTTACTGTACTTCAGGTGAAGAGAGTAATCCCCCCCTCTCTGTGTATATTAATTTATACTTTGTCAATGTTGTAGAGTAAGGTGAGAGGTCCCTAGACCACCCTTTCTCATTTATCCCCAGCTTTGGCTTTGATCACATTACAGTGAGAAAGTAGATTGAGGGCTCTGTTTTTCTACTCTGAAAGCTTTTTCAAGCAGCAGTCACATGACAATGATGTAAGACTTCACGGCTATATGCTTTCACTATCCATATCAACTGGAAAAGCATTTTGCCCACAGCATATTAGTGTCATCACATGACACTGCTGCTTTAAGAATGTAGAGACAGGGATCCTTGATCCCATCTCCAAGTAGAGTGACTAAAGCTACATGGGGAGAATATGAGAGAGGAGAATCTAGGAAATCCCATCTTACCCTTTTAACATCCATTTATCAGTTTCTGAAGTGTCCTCAGCTATGGTGAATGGAGAGGGAAGATCACCCTTTCCCTCCCAGGGAGAGGGATGAGCGTGGATCCCCACACTTCAGTTACTCGATTATGAAAGGGCAATTTGATGGCCCTTCAGCTACTGCTAGACTACAACCCCCTTTAGTAACCGCCTTCCATAGGGCAAGGGAGCTCGTTTCTGAATGGAATGCTGTTCAGAACTGGGGAATTAGAATAAGCACATCCCAAAGCACAAACAATGAAACCTAAATGACTAATTATACCTCTGTGCCAATGTTATATATACAGAGCTAAATACCTGCAATTAAGGAGCAAACCAAGTGCACCATTGGAGACAAATAAAAATTCCATGATTTCCCTTTGATTTAAATAGGACTAGAATGGTCTCAAATGCATTGCAGAGTAACTTGTTTGAGACCTCACTAGTATTTAGGGCAGGGCTATCCAATCAGGACTGTCCAAGTTCAGACCTCAAGGGCCACCAACAGTCCAGGATTTAAGGACTTCCCTGCTTAAGCACAGGTGAGTTAATAAGTGGCTCATTCTTTTTGATTGACTTACCTGCAGGGTCGTCTCCACCTATAGGCGAAGTAGGCGCCGGCCTAGGGTGCACATCTACTGGGGGCGCAGAGCCGCATGCAGCTCGGCTGCTGGGCACTTCCCCAGTAGTCGAGAATTAGCGCATGTGCAGAGTCCGCACTTGGTGAGCGGTGCGGGTCTGTGTCATGCGCATGCGTGGTTGATTGTGCAGAGATGGCAAGGAAGGAGCACAGCAGGTACCGGCTGAGCACCGGGGAGGAGCAGGATGTACTGGGAGCGCTGAGCTCAGGTGAGAGGCTCCCTGCGGCTGTGATCTCATGGTCTGCTCAGGCCCCCAGTGTACAAATACATATGCAGCACAATGGCCCCTATGGACAAAGGCTGACTGATGTTCAGGGGACAGCTGGTTTAACCCTTTGAGTACCAGATCACTGCTTTGCAATGCCTTGCCTACCCCTTTGGCACTCAAAGGGTTAAACCAACTGCACCACAGGGGGCAAATACAAATCCCCAATCATTACAATGGAGTTTTAACCCCATGGATGCTGCAGAGACAACTCGCTATCTATTGGAAAACTCTATAGCTTTCTAGGGGTTAAAAACACCATTTAACCCTTTGAGTGGCACAGAGGTATCCAACACACAACACTCTTTGGCTCTTATGAATGGTATTATATTTTTTTTAATAAAGAGAGAAAACAGATAGCCCTGCTGTATCAGCACTCAATACTGTAGCAATACTCAGTTGCCATTTTAACCCTTTGAGTACCAGAGGGTACCTTGCCTACCACTCTGGCACTAAAAAAGGGTTAAATATGCATTTTTCTAAGTTTTTCTGTGTCCCCTCTGGTGAAATTGGTTTGCTTCAGTTCTTATTAGATCAGACTTGTATTAGAACAGTTTTGGGATAAACGATCAGCAGCATAGGGGACACTAGACCTTCCCAAAATGTCCATTGTTCCAGTTGGGCTAGACAGCTTTACAACACCTCTCAAAGCTCCCTAATGTACCCCTCTATGGCATTTGAGGGAAAAAAAATTGAAGATTTGGCCATTTTTACTGTCAGTTCTTGTGTTTTCTCAATAATTTGAGAAAATGGACAAAATGTCTTTTTGTGCACCAAATTCTGTAACTGTTGGTCTCATTACAAAAGACACAATTCAGAACATATTCATAGGGGAGGATCCTGACAATAAATATATATATCTATAAATGTATAATGATTTACAAACCTTAAGAGCCTGTAAGATGTAGGGCTCGATTTAAAGGCAAGCGTTAGTTAAAAAAAAAAAAAAAACAGTAACGGGTGCGTTAACATGTTGTGAGCCATTTAAAGGTCCGTCTTAAGAACAGCTAATGGCAGTTTGCTAATCCTTACAGTCAAAAGACTTACGTGCATTGAGAAGCATGGAACAAGATTTCCCAGAGCCATTGAAAGGAGCACGGAACTGCTAACGCCAGAAAAAAAGGTACATTTAACTGCTGAAAAGTTAAGACCCAGTTTTGTTAGCTGTTAGACACTTAATGGTCAAAAAGAAACCACCGTTAAAGACAATCCACATACTGCACAAGCATGTAAATGGCAAAATTCACCAGTGCAATGCCAAAATAATCAAAAACATGGACAGACACCACAAATCACTGTCACACACACAACACAACAACCAAGCAACACCACAGGGACAAGGCATTCCAATAAAACACCAACACAATAGGACACGGAACAATGGGGGTTATCACACAACACGGACACCTGCCAATACAAAACAAGCTCACCTGTGCAACATCACCAAACGATCCAGACACAACCTGCACCCCACAACTTCACACCTGCAACTGACAGAGACACAGCAATCAGAACACAACACATTTTAAAACACTTACCTGTACAACAAACACCTTCCCATTGGCCATCACTCACCTGATCACAACACCGAGACAACGCCCAACCACGTACTTAAAAGGACAGCTCACCACACTCACTTGTGGCTTGTTTTCCACTCAGGGAGAGAGATATATAGAGAGAGATAGAGAGATAAGGAGAGAGAGGGAGAGGGAGGGAGAGAGAGAGAGAGATAGATCGAACAAGCAAAAAGTATGTTCGCCTACATATTGATGCAAAGACTGCAGAGAAGGCATGCAAGGGCAAGAGCAAGGGAACACCAGCAATCCCCAGGCACACCTGATCAACAGCCTTCACTTGTTGCAAGTGAGGAGGCTCTGGCTCAACAGCCACACAGGAACTCACCCCCACCTTAAGGACAACCGCTGACTGCAAATGCACAGCTGCAGCAACAGGATACTCCCCAGCTGCCACAGGGACCCCTGGAGCAGAGTAGGATGTATAGATGACCACCAAGGCCCAGGGTATACCGACCAAGGATCACTCTCCTTGGAATGACCGATGACGAGGTGATTGATCGCTACAGGTTGAGGCCACACAGCATCATTCTCCTGTATGAAGTCATCAAGGATCAGGTGGATCCAATTTACATCCACAACCATGCCCTATCTGGCCTTCAAAAACTCCTGTGTGCCATACACTTCCTGGCAAGTGGCGCCTTCCAGTCGACAGAGGGTTATGCATCTGGAATGTCACAGGCCACATTCTCCAGGGTGCTGGCCCAGGTCTTGCCATCCCTCAAAACAAGGCCAGTACCTATATACATTTCCCCACCACCAACATGGAGTGGATACATTTGAAGCAGGGCTTTTACACAAGGGGAGGCATGCCCAGGATCATGAATGCAATAGATTGCACCCATGTCAGTATCAAAGCTCCAGCACGTGACTCACAAATCTACATCAACAGAAAGAACTTGAACATGCAGATGGTATGTGACAGCAACTTGAGGATCATGAATGTCTGTGTAAAATATCCCGGGAGATGTCATGATTCATATATACTCAGAAACTCATCTGTAAACAGAGACGTTGAAAATGGAACCTATACAGGGGGATGGCTTCTGGGTGAGTTAACAATATCAAATCACACCACATTCACATGTTGTAACGGAAGCTAAGAAGGGACCACGTCGCCTTCCACCATCGTTCCCGGGTCTCTCCTTCTTGACGCCAGATAAGCGCCGTCAAATGCACCGGTTGAAGTATGGACGGTTACTGGAAACAGTCGCAGGATTGCTGGAAGCAGGGAAGCATGGAAGGGTCCACGTCGCCGACATACAGTCCACGAAGTTGGGTCGCAGGAAGCTGGCAGCAGGTGGTCGACGATTCAGGATACTTGGCGCAGATGGGTATCAGAGTGGACACTTTAGACCATAAGCAATACAAGACTCCAGGACTCCTTGTTCACTCCAAACATAACTCACTTTATTGACACAAACTACAGATATTTATACACAAATCGTTACATTGAACTTGATGGGTGAAACCAGATACAAAAGCCTTAATCCAATCATATTACATGAGACAAAAGGCCAACAGCAGATGGTCCTAACAGATACAATAACTTAGACAGGATTTAATTTCAGATACAAAAGGGTTTTGATTGAACAAAGACTTGAGGGGCGTGAATGGATTAACACACAGCAGGGGGTCTCAGGACAGTTCTCAATACAATGACTTGAGTGGCTAGAATATATATTCCCTTAACAATGGCCAGGGGTTGAATAATTAAGCAAAAGGCTTGGGGGGCTGCAATACATATTGAAAGTAAATATGCCCACTCAAATAATTAACCCTTTGCAGGCCAGAAGAGTTTGCAGCACACAAGCCTTGAATTGCTCTTTCCACTGGCACAGCTGCCTATCCAAATAAGGCTAGCCAAAGTCTCTTAGACCAGGATAAGGGCTTGAAAGATCGTATGCCTGGGCGCAAAGGAGTGTCCCAGAGTGTCCAATATCCATAATCTTTGGGCCCAGGGGTGAATAAATACTATGCCCAGACAAGGTTCTAGTAACGGGTGGGATCCATTACACACGTGCACACACAACACTGCTCAGCATGCTCCTCACTCACAGCTAGTATGTCCACCTCATTCACATAACACGTGCTTCCTATCTAACCATGTCACTCACTGTCCACAGGTGATTCGGGCTATAGCTGCAGTTCATGGATAATGACCCTGGTGGCGAATCCCCAAACCGATGCCCAGGAACAATACAACCAGGCGTATAGCAGGGGCTAGAGATTCCAATGACATCTGACACCCTGTCGTCCATGTTGATACTGCTACCTCAAGGATATCATGCATGCCCCCCTGGAATCCAAGGTACAACACTGTAACCATGTTCAGCATATCCCAGGGCTCCACAGGCACCAACTAAAGTGTTTTGCTATGATCAGAGCCATAGCAACCATGGTACCCATGTAGCAAGTGAGTCTCAACCGGTGCAATGCATTGGATAACACTGTTTCACATCAGGGGTTAAAGGGACATTCGAGTGACCATGGGACCTGTAGTTTGTTAGAGCTGAAAAGAGCACCAGAGGGATGGATCTACAGTGGTAGTGTGTTATACAACATAGAGGTCATGAAATGTGGATCAGATCTCCAGGGATACCATGCTAACCTGTGTGTGTGCAGCAATATGTGCCCCTGACTACACACATCTACAAATATGTCCCAATAGCTCCATGAAACAAATATATTTGGGCTGCCACTGTCACTCTCACAGTGGCAGCCCAAATACATTTGTTTCATGGAGCTATTAGGACATATTTGTAGATGTGTGTATTCATGTCAGGGGCACATAGCCCTAGGGCTGGTTGACATACCCTTAGTTCTCCCCACAATGGTTTACAGACGAGTAGACAACACATTACAAAGCAATTGTTTGTGTACTCCCCTGTATCGGAAAATATTACGTGGATTATCATGTTGAAGCTGTTGCATGAAGATCAGTTTTAGGTTCAAATCCTGTCCCCTTGCCCCATAGGCATCCATAACATGATCCATCCTTGAACAGTGGTGTTTCCATGTGAATGGACTGAAGCCTTGACAACACTTCCATGAAGCTCACCCCTTGATGTCTCAAGTGATTGTGTTGGTGATGAAATGTTTGACCTGATGTTCACAGCAACCTCTACTGGAACATTCCCATATACACAGAAGACACAAATCCATGTGTGTACTAACATCCAGGTATCAAACATGTACAGTAAGAATGCTCATCTACAGAGTTACCAAACCGTGTGAACAACACATGAGCAGTTTGGTAGTGTTTCCAAAGTATTCATATTTATTTTAAATGTACCTTTTGTGTGCTCATACAAGTGTTCAATGCTTATAGGCAATATACACAAAAAACACATATATGTTTTAATGTAGTTTGAGACACAATAAGGGAGAAGCATCACTATTCAATCTGTGTCTGTATGAATAAATGTTGGATTAGACATCTCTCAATTTGGAACCATACTCAAGGCTAGAGTATCCCCCATACATAGGAAGGCATGGCCTACATCACAGGAGTCCACTATTTGTTTGACCATGAGGGGACTTTGTGATGTATTCATGCAAGGAGATGATGGCAGTGATACACTAATGTGTGTTGTGAGTGATAATGAGGTGATACAGGGGACATTACTTCCACAGTAATGTCATGCCCATGGTTTACATTGTGATCAATGTAATCAATGTTCTGAAATTTCTTTGGTTTTACATATTCCAATACCTGGGCTACATTGCCAAACAAACATACTAAGTGGCGAAGTTATATCACTGGTGAAGCTTGTTTCAACCTTAGTAAAACATCAGCATAACTTAATGGATAACCCAATGCTCACCCCAAGGTTTCAATTTGTGTGCTACACACTGAAATCTTAGCCTGATCATAGGGTTATCCAGGAAGTTAGGCTGTGATTTACACCCTGACTGTGAAATTGACTTACAGGAGAACCCAATGTTCACCCTATGGTTTCAATGTGTAGCACACACATTGAAACCCTAGGGTGAACATTGGGTTCTCCTGTAAGTCAGTTTCACAATCAGGGTGTAAATCACAGCCCATTTAGCTGAATGTTCTATCATCTATCCTGCCTGTTAGTTCTCAGCTAAGCCAACTAGCTGTTTGATTAACCCCTTAAACCACAACAATTGGTGCAGATGAATGTTCACAGTGTTGCACCAGTTGTTGTGCTAAGCAGTGGGTATCTGTTGTTCAAATTCGACTCACATCATGGCCACATAACACTGTCATCTTATTTGGCTCCAGTGGTGGATTGCAAGTTGAATTTGTACAAAGTTGTGTGTTGTGTGTGTGCAAAGCCAAGTTCAAACATTGTACAATCATGTAACCTTGGCAAAAGTTGTGTTCAGTGCATTGCTTTGTGATGCATTGGAGACATCTTTGTCACTTAATCTATCAGTTACCACAAACCTTCTCAGACAGGATTAAAATGCAGAAATGCGTGATTTATTTGGGGGGAAAATAACATGTTGGCCTCTTAATTTTTTCTTTTTGGGGGTGACCTTGGGCTTGGTTCCAGACATGGATGTTCTGACTGCCTGGTCACCCTTTGCGACCTTGGGGTTGCTTCAGGGGTCACACTGGAGGGAGAGGTGGGTGCAGTAGAACCCTCTGTTGATCGCTGCTCCCTCTCCACATGCAGGTTCTCCCTGCAGTTGTGGTCTCTGACTTCCACCAGCAGCTGCCCCATCATGTCCATCATTCCTGCATGGTACTGCCTGAGTTCTGTGTTCATCAGAGTTAGCTGTACCTTCAGGGCATGGATGCTGGATAGTATCCTTTGAGTGTTCCTCGGGGAATCCCTTTGGAGTCTTCTGATGTATGTGTTGGTCCTCTGGGATTCCCTGAGTTGCCTCCTTTGTAACTCCAGGCACTCCCCCTCCATGTGCCTGGTGAGTGTGCTGGGGGGTTGCTGCTGATGGAGAGTATGCTGGTGCCCTGTCTGCCGGTGGGGTTGCTCTGTCTGCCGGTGTGATTGCTCTGTCTTCCGGTGCCATGTCTGCTTGTGGGGTTGCTGCTGCAGATGTCATCCATGTGCCCACCACATCCAGTGACCCCGAGCTTCCCACTGATCCCTGTGCTGGTGGTGGGGTGAAGTGTTCCCTCAGTTCAGGGCGCTGGGGTGCCCCAATCAGGCACAGGTGCTCGTATTCCAGTGGCCAGGGGTCATACCTTGGCCACTGGTAGCTGCTTGGCCCCCACCTTGGTTTGTACCTGGGCCGATGCTGGGGAGCCATCCTGGAGGGTAGGTCAGGAGAATGGACATATGGCTCACATGTAGGGGTGGCCACAGTCCCGGGAAGCCAGGACCTTCCTGGTGGTGGTGGTGCTGCAGCAGGGTGGTAAGGTCCCGAGGAGGATGGCTGCATGGACCTCTCAAAATAAAACCAGTCCTGGTAGTGTGGGGAAGCAGCTGGTGGGACAGCAGATGCTGTAGGTGGCGGTGCAGCATAAAATGCTGTAGGTGGCGGTGCAGCATAAGATGCTGTAGGTGGCGGTGCAGCATAAGATGCTGTAGGTGGTGGTGCAGCATAAGATGCAGGAGGTGGCGGTGCAGCATAAGATGCTGTAGGTGGTGGTGCAGCATAAGATGCTGTAGGTGGTTGTGCAGCATAAGATGCAGGAGGTGGCGGTGCAGCATAAGATGCTGTAGGTGGTGGTGCAGCATAAGATGCAGGAGGTGGTGGTGCAGCTGAGGATGCAGGAGGTGGTGGTGCAGCTGAAGATGCTGGAGGTGGTGGTTCAGCTGTGTGGTTCAGCTGTGTAGGGTGACCATGTGCCAGTCCCATCCTCTTGCTCCCCAAGAGGAATCTCTTCTGGGGATGTGTGTGCCTCCTCCTCAGCCTCCTGCTGTGCTGCAGGCCCATATGCTGTGTGGGGAAATTAAATGGTATGATCAGTAATGTGCACAATGACAGAATGAATGCAAGATTATTTAATCGACATGTGGATCTCTGGTTGTCATGATGGTATCCTATGCATTGCTTTGTGATGCATGGAATACCACCCTGGCAATCAGAGCGACATGAGGTCTGTCCAAGTTAATACCAATCAAGTCAGTATTGAGGGATTTCTATGATTAAGGTCTGTTGCTGTTTGGATCGTTCGATCCATCTTTGTGAGTGACCCAGCCTTGCTTAATCAGGGATATCCACCAATCATGGCCTGTTGATGTGCCACCTACAGTGTTTGACATTTGGTTTCAATGTATATCCTGTAAATAGTGGATGGTATAACATCCATCCATAGCATCACCACTCCTGTCGATCCATATGAAAACCAAATGTATGATATGACAGTTCATGTGAGAGGAAATTATTGCATACACAATACAAAGGCCTGCTTGGTTCTCTTTTAATTCCACAGTATTGGTTGTTTCAAGGCCTGTGTGTTGCACATACAGCCACTTAGTCTCACTGGTATTGTGATGTTCGTCCTCATCCATCTCTCTTGAGATTCAGTGAGCGGTGATGTAGACCTTATGGAGCGGAGGTAAAGTGGAAATGATGACTTCTCCAATTATATCATTTCTCCATTTCCAATGTTTTTCTATGGAGTGTATCCAATGAGCCCTAAGTAACTTTATCCATTTTCTTGAATAGTCTCCATAGACAAGCATGGGTATTGGTGAAGTGATGGTATGGAAGGATTAAATTCAATCCATCATGTTTTTTACATCGCCTAGTGAATGTCCACTGTGTAGCATGTAATCCTAACCATGTCAAATTGTGTTTGTTGTTGGTTAGCCCTTTGAGTACCGGAGGCGTTGCCAAAGGATTGTTAAGCGATGCATTGACAATCCCACTAGCACTCAAGGGGTTACATGATGACTTCCCTGTGGGTACATGGATGACATTGTGGAGGAACAGTAATGATGTTTAACAGACAACACTCTAAAAAGCATGGTTTGGATTGTGTGTGATCAGCACAGCAACAAGATGGTTGAACTGGGACTTGGACAGGTTTGGACCTGGTTGAACCTTGCCATTTGTCCTTATATTGTGTCCTGTTTGAACCCTCAGGGTGCTGTGTTGGTGCAGTTGTGTAGATGAATGATGGGCATGTGTGGAGGTGTGACTGTGTTGTAGTGTGCAGCTTGTGTTAGTTGATGTGGTATGTGGTTATGTGAGGATGTACTTACCGGTAGTGTGGAGGCTCCTTTCATCCACAATGTCCGATCCTCCAGCGACCCCCTCAATCAGAATGGATGACAAGGTCTGCCGCAGCCTCTCCTCCCATCCGCTAAAGGTGATTGGGAAAGGTGGACCACTTCCAGTGCCTCAGGCATGCATGGCGACGTCAGCCAACTTCTTTTTGACCACTCTCTTGCAGTCTCCCTATCTTTTCTTGATGGACACCACATCCCGTCTGCAGCTGGCCACCGTGTTCACCTTGCTGAATATCTGATTCCAGACAGCCTTCCTCCTCGCAGCCAGACCAGGAACCCTCTCCCTCGGAACGAGGACACTCTCCCTGTCTAGAACAGCCTCCAGAAGGGCACTGTTCTCCTCTTCCGTGTAGTGGGGATCCCTGAGCCTCTCCTCCACAGCTCTGGCCTGCGAGGTGTCAGAGCTGTGCCCAGAATGTCCTGCCTGCTCTGCCTCTGTGCATGGTGCTCTGCGACATGTACCCCTCGCCCCACTGACAGACCTGTCTCTGCCCTCCGTGTTCCTACTCTTCTCGGCCGGGTCCCCATCCACCCTGTGGATCTCCCTCTCCCACCCCTACTCTCAACAGGGATGTTCTGCTCTCCTTCCTCTCCTCCACTACTCTCCCCATCCCTTTCTCCTGTCCTCCTCTCCTGGCCATCATTCACCCACTCACACCCAGGCACTCCCACAGGCCCTCACAGATGCACTCAATCCCATGCACTCTCTGTCACACTCTTTCACTCACAGATTCACACTGTAAAATAAAATTTAAGATATGTGTAAGGTGTTATTAAAAAAAAGACTATGTGTATGTATGTATGTATGTGTGTGTTTGTTTGGGTGTGTGTGATATGAGAAAAAGTGTGATATGTGTTTATTTATGTGCAGATCTCTCCTCTCCAAACTCCAAAATCAAAACTCCTTCTACCTCCAATGTAAGCTCCTCTCTCCCTCGCTCTAAACGCTATCCTCCGCTCCTGGGTCCTGTGATCTAGCTTGCCAAAACTCATAACACAGAGTGTGACCGTTATTTTGGGGTATATATAGGTGTATTTGAACATTTTGGGGCCTTGGGATTGTCTGTAGGTTTGAATTTTGTTTGTGCATCTATCAGGGTTTCTAGCCAACGGCAGCTGTAATGTTACCTTTTGACTTAAGTTGTGTTTTAACGGGTGTTTGGGATGCACGGTGATGTGAAAACAGGTGCGATGCAGGTTTTTGTGTTACATGTTTTTGTTGTGCCTATGCTCGATAACTATTCTTGTAGAGTTACTTTTAAATCCACCACAAATCATGTATTATTTGCGGCCAATGTGCCTTTTTTACTTAGCGGCTGGTTTAACGGCTACCTTTAAATCTACCCCCTAGTCTTAGTGGAGATTTAAAAGGACATTGCAACGAATGAGGATGAACAACTCAAGCAGGTGCGAAGGCTGTATATATACTAAAGGGAATGTGCTATTCTGCTTGCACCTTGGTGGCTGCTGTGTGAAGAAACTAAAGAGAGAGAGAGAGGCACTCGCTCTGAAAAGAGCGAGCATCTAGAAAGCCTCCTTTTGCCTTTCAATGGATGGATATTTTATCCATTTTAGAAGTACACACATATGCATACTGAAATAAAATAATAATCACTTTTAAAATGCAAAACTAGAGCGATGTATTACTCAATATTTCGGTCAAAAATCAGATGTTCTGCTGACACTGATACACATAGAGATAAGTACACACACACTGACACACTGATACACATACAGACAAGCATACACACTGACACACTTATACATATATAGAGAACATACACACACTGACAAACTGATACACTTAAAGCACACACACTTACACATTGATACCCCTACAGAGACACACATTGACACACTTATACACACACATAGGGAACACACACACTGATGCACACATACACAAATAGGGAACACAATGACACTGACAGGGAACATACATACATTGACACTTATACATGTAAGGGAACACATACATTGACACTTATACACATATAGGGTACACAAAAACACACCGATACCTATACATGTACAGGGGTGGGGCATAAGGGGGCGCAAAATTAGGTTTTGCCTAGGGTGGCAAAAATCCTTACACCGGCCCTGCTCACCTGTGCTTAAGTAGGAAATTCCTTAATCCTGGACTGTTGGTTGCCCTTGAGGACTGAACTTGGACAGCCCTGATTTAGGGGTTGAAGGACCCCATTTAAATCAACTGACATTATCAACTCTAGATTACTGAATACAGCTCTTACATATTTAATATAATATAACTGTTTTCCTGGTTTCAGAGATGGCAGAATATGCCCTTAGCCATAAACAAATTAAGGTTCCATAGGGCAGTAGGCCAGGTACCAGTCTGGGACACCACATCTTTTGACCCAGTTACTCTAACACAGAGTGCTGCTAGCAGGTACTGACACTGTAGCTCAAATTTAGGTGGGAGCAACATGCTGATGCTGGTCTTTTTCAACAGAAAGGGCATCAGACACAAGTTTTTAGTGACAGCACCAGCAGTGTCTGTGATTTATCACTTACACTCAAAGGGTTAAACAGCATAGAAAGCAAACAATGGAAACGCCTAGGTATGTGCTTGCACATTTTGTTTTGCACTGCACTATGAGGAAAGATCAATCGTTGATAATTGCTCTAGCTATTGCATAGCATGTAAAATACTAGGAAATAAATGATTGTGATTTACATGTTTGATCTGCAAACTAATGAGAAATTTTCTTGGCATCTCTATATAATTGCTTTACTTTGCATCCTGGTAAGCGACACACGCACTGATTGGATGGTAATTTCTGCCACATTCAGGTCAATGGATTTCTTTTACGTAATTACCTACAACTTATTCAACAAGCTCCATGAAAAACAGAAATTATTTGTACAGAACAATCTTATTGAAATGTGATTAGCATGTTTTAGGTACCTGTGTCTATGGTGATCAGTGACTACAAAACACAATTCAGTTTTACTTTTTTAACCCATTGAGGACATGAGTGGTGCAGAACTCATTTATTGTGAATCTCACTGTGAAGCTTTATTTATAAATGAGTATTTTGTGCTTGACCCAACCAACACCATTACTCCATTCAACGATCTGTTCTGGAAATGCAGACCCTGTCTCCCTTCCTCACCTAATGGCTTATGCAATGTGCTGTGTGAAACATTGCACAGCCTACTGACATTACTTAAAACATGTCAGTTCAGGGACTTGCTGCCAGAGCATCTACATAAATAATAAATATTAGAAGTGCACACAGCAAAAAAAATTGTTTCGTCTGAATGATTAGGTGTGTTTTGGTTTTTTTAACCATTTGAATTAAATTAATTTCATTCCCCCCCACACACATGCACACACTTTGATTAATAAGAATTTCAGTGAATATTTTCATTGGTAAATGAAATACATTCACCAAAATTCTGCCCCTAAAGTAAGACATTGGTCCAGATGTGTCAAACACCCTGTGTCTTCTGTGAAATAATTAAGAAAAGTAAAACAAAATACAAACAAACAAAAAAAAAAACTGCCACCATCCCTGCCAGTCTGCCATGGATGTGGAGCTCGAATCTGATTGGTTGGGAGGTGTGTAAGCACATTCCAAGGTGCACCTGACAGCATCACACATGCACCTGACAGGTACACAACAAGTACAACAAACAAACAAAAACACCACAGCAACATCAGAAACCAAAAGCTGTAAATCACTCACCTTCCCATCCCACTCCATACCTGATGACCACACCTGAACAATACCCCACCACAGTCTTAAAGTGACACCTCACCATCCTCAGATGCGGCGTGATTACAGTGAGACCACTCAGAGACAGATTATGAGCACTATGTATTGCAATTCATGTGAAGACAGCAGAGGTCATGGGGTCATGAGAGAGCCAGGAGCCCCAGGAACGACCAAGCACAATTCAACATCCATCTCCTGTTGCAAATGGTGATTCTCTGGCTGGTGAGACAGACAGAAGCCCATCTCCACCTGGAGGACCACACCAGGCAGCAGCACCTCAGCTGCTGCAAACAGATCTTCCACAGCTGCCACAGGGACCTGTGGAGCAGCACAGGGATGAACAGAATACCACAAAGACACAGGATATTCTGCACAAGGGTCACACTCTTCGGAATTATGGACTCTGAAGTGAGAGATATACTTGTTGACGTTGCACAGCATCATCGACCTATATGAGGGGATGAAAGATGAAAATGATCCCATATACAGAACCAACCATGACCTCTCTGGATTGCAGAAGCTGCTGAATGCAATACATTTTATGGCATGTGGATCCTTCCAGTCCACAGAAGGCTATGCATCTGGCATTTCCCAGCCCACATGCTCAAGGTCAGAATCTCAGGTTTTGGCAGACCTCAGGGGGAATGTATCAAGGTGCCCGTGATCTTCCCATGTCACTCTTTGCGGTGGTGCGCTCCCATTGGCTGAGCTTGTCTGGCCCGCCCATTATGGCCTTTTTATACCTGGCCTTTGGCACCTGTCAGGTACCCTTTTGTGGTGTTCCTGAGCCAGTGTTGCTGTTGCTGTGTTCCAGTGTTCCTGATTCCTGTGTACCAACTAGGCCTGTCTGACTATGCTCCTTGTCTCCTGCTCCATGACCTGACCCGGCTTGTCTGAGAATCCTGCTCCATGATTGACCCGGCCTGGCTGACTTCCTGCTCCGTGACCTGAACTGGCTCGTTACCTGATCCTGCTTCTGTTCCTGCCGTTTGCTGCCTAGGCGACATTCTGACTTCCGCTGTGCTGTGGCAGGGCTGATCGTATCATTGCCTCCTGTGTCAGGGCCTCTCCATTTCCTCTGCTGAGCCTACTTACTCCGTTTACTTCTCTGAGCACTGTGCAGTATGTTAACCCTTGCAGAGCCGTGCCTCTGTTCACTTAGCCTCCGCTACACTTGCAGAGCTGTTATCTCCGTTCCCTGAGCCTCCGTTCACACTAGCAGAGCTGTTGTCTCCGTTCTCTGAGCCTCCAGTATCACTTGCAGAGCCGTTATCTCAGTTCACCGAGCCTCCATTAACACTTGCAGAGCCATTACCTGAGTCTTCCGCTACACTTGCCGAGCCTGGGTGATCTTGCTACGCCTACGTGGATGGCTGTGGCTCTTTCAATCTGCATTGCAGTGTAGTCGGTCTCCATTACCGCACCCGCGGGAGGCACCATTGGCTCTAAATCTTGCAGTGTTATTAGTCTCCATTGCTACGCCCGTGGGGGCTGTTGGCTCTAGCTCTTGCAGTGATTGTCTCCGTTACTACACCCGTGGGGGCTATTGGCTTGGCTCTTGCAGTGATTAGTCTCCGTTACTACGCCCGTGGGGGCTATTGGCTCTAGCTCTTGCAATGTAAGTCGTCTCTGTTACTACACCCGTGGGGGCTTGTGGCTCTAGTATTCCTTGCTCTAACAGTGCACTTGCTCTCAGTTTATGCACCAGTTGGGGTGCCAGCGGCTCTAGCTCATCTACTTAAGCAGAGTATTTGGCCTCAGTTCCTCTGCAGTATAAGCAGTAGTCTCTGTTCTATAGGACTGCAGGTGTTTTCTCATCTAGCACCACTTACTGCTCCTTTACCACCTTATGGGCGTGTCAAACACACCACCACAGAGACTGATTGATTTACATGTACTTTAACCATTGTATACCCTGATGTTTCTATGTCTGTCCTGTGACAGTATATGTATATTTAATTCCTCTGCATACTGGGCCTGAGAAGGTATCTATACGCCACTGTTCTTTCTATTTATCTGTATTGCCTATAGAGGGCGGTCTTCCTTGTTTTATTAATAAAACTGTGTTTTATTCTAACCTGCTGGTCTGAGTGTCCTACAAAACTGTTACAGTACGAAAGGGCCATGACCTCAGACAGCAAAGGTGAAAGTAATACACAAAACATCCACTGGAGAATGGAAGTTCATGAGCAGCGCTTGGACCAGTTGGCACTGGCCTTACAAACATTACTTGAGCGTACGGTACACCTTGACAAACCTAACCAGAACCCAGTGGTCCCCCCAGTTTTGACACCAGATAATCATTCTGTGGTTCCTACTGCACCTACCAGAGGTCTAACGGCGGTGGCGCCTTTACCGTTAAGATATGATGGCGAACCTATCCTATGCAGGGGGTTTATTAATCAGTTGGAGATATTTCTGGAACTAACACCTCAGGCATTTCCTAACGACCGGAGTAAGGTCGGATTTATGATATCCTTATTAATGGGCAAAGCGCTGGCATGGGCTAATCCCCTGTGGGAGAATGCCAAACCCTGCACTCAGAACTTTAGTAAGTTTGTAAGTAAGTTCCGCAGAGTGTTTGAGGTTCCTGGTAGAGCTGCCTCTGCTGCCAAAAGGTTAATGGAGATACAACAGGGCAACCGTACCTTGGGGGACTATGCCATTGAATTTCGGGCCTTGGCAGCAGAGATGGGATGGAATAACGAAGCATTAGTGGCAGCGTTTGCTCAGGGTCTGTCTGAATCCATCAAGGACAAAATAGCTGCCAGAGATGTACCCGGTGACCTGGATGAATACATTGATTATGTCATGCTTATTGACTCCCGCATTCGTGAAAGACAGCTGGCTAAAAGGGGCGAGATCCAGAAATTATGGGCATGGCAGTCTTTTAAACCCACCCTCGCCTCCCATTCCTCCTGAACGTTCATCTGAACCTGGCGAACCAATGCAGCTTGGGTTCACCAGACTCACAAAGGAGGAACGGGCGCACCGTAAAAGGCAGGGCCTATGTTTATATTGTGGCAAAGCTGGGCAATTATTACGCACTTGTCTGGTACGGCCGGGAAGCGGAAGCACCTAGGGTACCTTGGGGGACAGGCCCTAGGTGGCGTGCAGCAGTCCCTAGACTCGGGTTCACAGAAACCCTCCATCCAGGTGGTATTCTCGTGGGCCAATCTGTCTGTGGAGGTGATGGCCCTGGTAGACTCCGGTGCAGCCGGGTACTTCATGGATCACTCTTTTGCCGAGTTACACAAGATTCCATTGGTCAAAAGGGAGTCTCCCTTAGCGATTGAAGCTATTGATGGCAGACCTTTGGAACCTGCATTTATCACTATGGAAACGATTCCTATTTCTGTCTGTTGGGGCTCTCCAAAAGGAGGAATTACGCTTCCAAATAATTCAATCTCCTCATCATGCAGTCATTCTGGGGTTCCCATGGCTGCTATTACATAATCCCCAGTTTGACTGGCAAAGATGTGAGGTCAGATCATGGTCTGAATACTGTGCGAAGAACTGTCCGTCACATCCTGTCAAGATTTTGTGTACCTCTCCTTCCGTGCCAGCTGAATATCGAGAATTCAGTGATGTGTTCAGTAAGGGGGAGGCTAGCGCATTGCCACAGTACAGACCCTATGATTGCGCTATTGATCTGCCTCTGAGCATGGTGCCCCCTAGGGGTCGCACTTACCCATTGTCCAAGGCTATGGAGGACTATATTGAGGACGCCCTCAAGAGAGGGATCATTCGCAAGTCTACTTCCCCGGCTGGTGCCGGTTTCTTCTTTGTAAAAAAGAAAAGTGGCGAACTAAGACCATGTATTGATTACCGGGGGCTTAATAAGCTTATCTCTAAGAATGCCTACCCCATACCACTTATTACAGAATTATTTGACAGGTTAAAGGGCTCTTCCATCTTTTCAAAACTTGATCTGCGGGCCGCTTATAACTTGATCAGAATTAAGGCTGGGGGTGAGTGGAAGACGGCATTTAATACCAGATCAGGGCATTATGAATATTTGGTGATGCCATTTGGTCTATGTAATGCACCTGCGGTATTCCAAGAATTCATTAATGACATCCTTCGTGACATGCTTCAGTCTTGTGTGGTGGTATACCTCAATGACTTTTTGATTCACTCTGCTAACCTAACCCAGCACATTACTGATGTCTCTGAGGTTTTGCTTCGATTATGCAGAAATAAACTGTTCTGTAAATTAGAGAAATGCGAATTTCATAGGTCCCAAGTACCCTTCCTGGGATTCGTAATTTCTAAAGATGGCATTGCTATGGACCAGGAGAAACTTGCAGCAGTCCTACAATGGCCACACCCCAAGGGGTTAAAAGCTATCCAGCGCTTTTTGTGCTTCGCCAATTATTATTGGAAATTTATCCAGAACTTTTCTACTATTGTAAAACCTCTGTCTTACTTGACACATAAGGGCGCTAATCCCTCTCAATGGTCTGAGGCAGCTGAAAACGCTTTTGAGACACTGAAATCAGCCTTTGCTTCTGCTCCTGTGCTGTCCCACCCCAATCCCGCCTTGCCATTCACCTTGGAGGTTGATGCCTCCAAAGTCGGGGTTGGGGCAGTATTTTCCCAACGTCCTGTGGGAGGTGGCGCCTTGAGACCTTGTGGGTTCTTTTCAAAAAAACTCTCCAGTGCCCAAAGCCACTATGAAATCGGTGACAGAGAGCTTCTGACTATTATTCTTGCATTAAAAGAATGGTGCCACCTATTGGAAGGTACCAGAACCCCGGTGTTAATCCTAACTGACCATAAAAATCTGACTTATCTCTCTGAAGCAAAAAGGCTGTCCTCCCAACAAGCTAGGTGGGCACTTTTTCTGTCTCAGTTCAATTTTGTAGTGTCCTACCTACCAGGCTCAAAGAACATTAGGGCTGATGCCATGTACAGACAGTTTGCATCGGACATTGAGAGGGATGAAGACCCCGTACCTATTATTCAGCCAGATCGTATCCTGGCAACAGTGCGTACTAGCATCACTTCGCCACTGGGGGAGGAAATTTTGACATCTCAGGCAAGGGCCCCTCCAGAAACCCCAGTTGGCAAGTGTTTCGTGGATGAGCCATTCCGTACTCGTCTGCTGGAGACATACCACTCTTCTAAGGCTGCTGGGCATATAGGGAGGGATCAGTTAATATGGTCTCTATCACAAGTATTTTGGTGGCCCTCCCTTAGAGCCGATTGCTCTGCTTTCACAGCAGCCTGTGCCACCTGCATTCATGCCAAGACCCCCAGGCATCTCCCAGTGGGCTTACTCCAAACTGTGCCTAATGGTGAACGTCCATGGTCCCATATATTGATTGACTTCCTGGAAGAACTGCCTGTGTCTAGGGGGTACACGTTTATCCTAATGGTGGTCGACAGATTCTCCAAGATGGCTCATTTCGTGCCCCTCTCTGGTCTTCCTTCAGCCAAGGAATTGGCGATAGTTTTTGCCAGAGAGGTGTTCCGCTTGCATGGGGTACCCAGAGTGGTGGTCTCTGACCGTGGGAGTCAGTTTGTGTTCAGATTCTGGAGGGCATTCTGTGGCCAGATGGGCATTTAATTATCCTTTTCCTCCGCCTACCATCCCCAGACCAATGGGGCCGCTGAACGTGCCAATCAGGGACTGGAGCAGTTCCTGTGTTGCTTTGTGACCGATCATCATGACAATTGGGCCGACCTGTTGCCGTGGGCAGAGTTCGCCAGGAATTGTGCAGTTAATTCATAGTTCGGGAGCTCCCTGTTTCTCATCAATTACGGGTTCCAGCCGTGCCTGCTCCCGGACTTATTTCAGTCACAGCAAATTCCAGCTCTGGACGAGCATATTGAGCAGCTCCGCTCCACTTGGGCACAGGTTCAGAGGACCCCCAGTCAGTCATTTCAGCGACATCAGCGGCATGCCAATTGTAGACGGCTGCCAGGGGTCTCCTTCCAGGTTGGGGACAGGGTATGGCTCTCCTCCAGAAATCTCAATTTGCAGGTACCCTCCAATAAGTTGCTCCCCGGTTCATTGATCCGTTCAAAGTTATGCACATAGTGAATCCTGTCTTGTACTCATTGGAACTCCCAGCTTCTATGCACATACATAATGTGTTCCATGTGTCTCTGTTAAAACCCTTGGTATGCCACCGCTACACTACCATGCCAGTAGTTCCTGGGCCAGTGGACGTTCAAGGCCAAGAGGAGTACGAGGTCCAGAGTATTATTGATTCTAGGAGATTTAGGGGGAAATTGCAATATTTGGTCCATTGGAAGGGCTATGGCCCTGAAGAATGCGAACTGTCAGACTTGTGCTTCTTAAAGCTGACCTCCCACTTGCTGAGCTTGTTGCTTTCGTTACCGAGCCTGTCCGTTAACACTTGCTGTGCTTGTTGTCTCAGTATCACAGTGCCTGTGATCCTCCTCTGTCACTCTTGCTGTGTGCTCTGATTTGCTGAGTTGGTTTGGCCCGCCCCTGGTGACCTTTTTATGCCTGGCCGTGATACCTGTCAGGTGCCCTTTCGTGGTGTTTCAGAGCCAGTGTTGCTGTTACTGTGTTCCTGTGTTCCGGATTCCTGTGTACCGATTTGGCCTGTTCTGACTACTCTCCTGTGTTCCTGCTCGTGATTGACCCGGCTTGTCTGAGAACCACCTCCGTGATCTGACCCGGCTTGGCTGACGTTCCTGCTCGTGATTGACCCGGCTCGTCTGAGTACCACCTCCGTGATCCGACCCGGCCTGGCTGACTTCCCGCTCTGTGACCCGAACCGGCCTGCTCCAGTGACCTGCTTGTTCCTTCTCCTGCTCCCTTTGTCGCTGTGGCGACATTCTGACTTCCGTTGCTTCTGCCTACCGGGTGGATAGTGTGACCTCCTTAACCCTTGCAGTGCCTAGTCCCCAGTGCTAAGTCTCCGTGCTCACTTGCAGAGCTGTGCTTCCGTTACTGAGCCTCCTTGTACTTGCAGAGCTATTCCTCTATACTGAGCCTTCGATCCTTTTAGCCGAATATTAACCCTTGCTGTGCTGCCGCCTCCTTAGCTGAGCCTTCTAACACGTGTACAGAGCCTGAACTATATCGCACTACTTCTGCTGAGTCGGCCGCGTATATGTCTGGGTTGGTCGGCGGCTCATCCTGTCAACCACATAGTAGTCGCATTCGTTAACGCGCCCGGTAAGGCGCTATTGGCTCATACTCATACGTTTGTTCTCTGGTTTACGCCCGTAGGGGCTATTGGCTCAAGCTATTACAGTGAAGGGCGGTCTCCACTGGGAGGCTATTGGCTTCACCGTTAGCAGCGTATTGTGGTCTCTGTTGTTACGCCCATGGGGGCTACTGGCTCAAGCTCTTGCAGGTTGTCTCCTGTATACGCCTGTGGGGGCCATTGGCTCAATTATCCCTGTACAGTTGATCTCCGTTATTACGCCCGTGGGGGCTACTAGCCAGCTCTTGCAGTGCAAGCCATTACCGTTGTTACACCAGTGGGGGCTACCGACTCATGCACTTGCAGATTTAGTTGTATCCGTGGCTACGCCCGTGGGGGCTATTCTGTGCAACGTTTCTGCTGATTCTACCTCTGGTCACGTATTGCCTAGCAGCTTCCCAGCCTCTAGAACTCTGGGTGTTTTACCATCTCTACACTTACAGCTGCTCTATCACTACCTTGGGCGTGCCAAACACCACAACAGAGACTGACTGATTATTGCATTTAACCCTCGATGTGTTTCACTACTGTGTGCCTGTCCTGAGACAGTATATGTGATACTCTGGTTCTGTATACTGGGCCTGTGGGGGCATATCTGTCCATATTTTTCTATTGTTTTGTGTTGCCTGTAGAGGGCGATCTTTCACCTAATTTTTCATTTAATAAAACTGTGTTTTATTCTACTAACTGGTCTGAGTGTCTTAAAAAAACGTTACACTCAGATACTTGGCATCCGTTAACACTAGCTGAGCTTGTTGCCTCCATTACCGAGCCTGTCCGCTGACACTTGCAGAACTTGTTGCCTCAGATACCAAGCCTCTCTATTAACACTTGCTGAGCTCACCACCTTCATTACCGAGCCATCCGCTACATTTTCAGAGCAGTGGGTTTCCGTTACCATCTACCGTAAGCTCTTGCAACATCACGCTCCTTTGGTGCACCGGAAGGGTGCTACTGGCTCTGGTCCTACTCAGCTCTAGCAGTGTTGGGGTATCCGTTTACGCACCACGGGGTGCTACTGGCTCTGGTCCCTTTCAGCTCTGGCAGAGTGGGTATCCATTGACGCACCAAGGGGTGCTACTGGCTCAGGTTCCATTCGGCTCACGCAGTGTCATTAACCCTTTCAGCACAGCAGAGTGCCTTGGCTCTGGTCCCATTCAGCTCACGCAGTGTGCCTATTCCGTTACGCATGGCAGAGTGCCCTTGGCTCTGGTATTATTTAGCTCTAGCACCAGTGTTGGTCTTGCTTATCACCAGTCCTTCAGGACTACTGGGCGTTGTCTTACACACCACATCAGAGACTGATTATTTGCATTGGACTTAACCATAGCCTTTCTCAGTTCCATTGCTTGTATGCATTGCTCTTTATCCATACTGTGTCTGCTATATTACCATATTGCCTTCAGTTACGTGTAATTACCGATTTCTGCCCTTAGGGGGCCGTGTTCCTCATTTATTCTAAATAAACTGTGTTTTATTTTTTACCTCTGGTCGGAGAGTCTGAATAACCGTTACACCATGTCACTCTTTGCGGTGGTGCGCTCCCATTGGCTGAGCTTGTCTGGCCCTCCCATTATGGCCTTTTTATACCTGGCCTTTGGCACCTGTCAGGTGCCCTTTTGTGGTGTTCCTGAGCCAGTGTTGCTGTTGCTGTGTTCCAGTGTTCCTGATTCCTGTGTGCCGACTAGGCCTGTCTGACTACATTCCTTGTCTCCTGCTCCTTGACCTGACCCGGCTTGTCTGAGAATCCTGCTCCGTGATTGACCCAGCCTGGCTGACTTCCTGCTCCGTGACCTGAACCGGCTCGTTACCTGATCCTGCCTCTGTTCCTGCCGTTTGCTGCTTGGTGTCGCCTAGGCGACATTCTGACTTCTGCTGTGCTGTGGCAGGGCTCATCGTGTCATTGCCTCCTGTGTCAGGGCCTCTCCATTTCCTCTGCTGAGCCTGCTTACTCCGTTTACTCCTCTGAGCACTGTGCAGTACGTTAACCCTTGCAGAGCCGTGCCCCTGTTCACTGAGCCTCCGCTACACTTGCAGAGCTGTTATCTCCATTCCCTGAGCCTCCGTTCACACTTGCAGAGCCATTGTCTCCATTCTCTGAACCTCCAGTATCACTTGCAGAGCCGTTATCTCAGTTCACCGAGCCTCCATTAACACTTGCAGAGCCATTACCTGAGTCTTCCACTACACTTGCCGAGCCTGGGTGATCTTGCTACACCTACGTGGGTGGCTGTGGCTCTTTCAATCTGCATTGCAGTGTAGTCGGTCTCCGTTACAGCGCCCGTGGGAGGTGCCATTGGCTCTAAATCTTTCAGTGTTATTAGTCTCCGTTGCTACGCCCGTGGGGGCTATTGGCTTGGCTCTTGCAGTGATTAGTCTCCGTTACTATGCCCGTGGGGCTATTGGCTCTAGCTCTTGCAGTGTAAGTCGTCTCTGTTACTGTGCCCATGGGGGCTTGTAGCTCTAGTATTCCTTGCTCTAGCAGTGCACTTGCTCTCAGTTTATGCACCAGTTGGGGTGCCAGCGGCTCTAGCTCATCTACTTAAGCAGAGTATTTGGCATCAGTTCCTGTGTAGTATAAGCAGTAGTCTCTGTTCTATAGGACTGAAGGTGTTTTCTCATCTAGCACCACTTACTGCTCCTTTAGCACCTTATGGGCGTGTCAAACACACCACCACAGAGACTGATTGATTTACATGTACTTTAAACATTGTATACCCTGATATTTCTATGCCTGTCCTGTGACAGTATATGTATATTTAATTCGTCTGTATACTGGGCCTGAGAAGGCATCTATACGCCACTGTTCTTTCTATTTATCTGTATTGCCTATAGAGGGCGGTCTTCCTTGTTTTATTAATAAAACTGTGTTTTATTCTAACCTGCTGGTCTGAGTGTCCTACAAAACCGTTACAGAATGGGATGTGGTACATTCACTTCCCCTTCTCCGATATGGAGTGGACATTGGTAAAACAGGAGTTCTACACAAGGGTGGCATGCCCAGGGTCATGAATGCCATCGACAGTACAAATGTGAGCATAAGAGCTCTAAGACATGAGGGACATCTCTTCATCAACAGCAAGAATTTCCACTCTATCAACGCACAGATGGTGTGTGATTCTAACATGAGGAGAACCCATGTTTGTGCCTCCTATCCCAGCAGCTGTCATGATTCATACTGTGTAAATTTAGGATATTCCTCCTCCTTAGACCATGCTCACCAAACCTTCTGACACTCATGCATTACTGAGGCATACTTAATTGTTACCCAAGGGGCTTGCTGCAATGTGCTCTCCAGTACGTTATATGAAGATGTGCCCCATGACCCATACTTGTAACAAAACTTTTGATCAGCTTGCAATAAAGCATAAGGCTTCAGTTGAATTCCCTTGCCTGGCTGCTTCAGAGGCTGCACCTATTCTGAATGAGTGGGTACCAATGCCATATAGAGTTGGGTTGTCTAAACTAACTAATGCTTTCTTAAAGACTGCCTTTAACTGATATATTGACAGTGATGAGCCACCTTAATGCTTTAGAATTGGCCCTTCCCCAGGAGCCCTGAAGTGCAGAAGCTCCTTTACTGCATGTAGTGGGCAAATAGGGGTATCCCTGCTTTCATTGTAATCCAGTGGCAGCTGATCTGTCTTGGGTCTAGCAATGAAACAGTTCATTAGGTCACGTGACCATTCTAGCTGGGAGGCCTGTTACCCACTATTTGTGACCGTACCATGGAATGCCATTATAAAAGAATCTAGAAAGAGCTTAATATTATACAAGTTAACTCACAGCCTTGGGAGGGATCACGCTAATGCTCTCAAATGAGCTTGATCTATGGGCCTACACTTTTCAATTATCCTCCACCACACTACCATGTGTGGTCAGCGAACCACAAACTGTCACATCCTGACATCTACTGAATGGCTATCAACTGGTAAGGGAGGTAAAGATGAATGAGGTGGATCGGCAGAGGATGTAGTTACCCTAGTGCAAGAAGATGATGACTAGCCAAGTGCTTCACTTGCCATAGAACTTTCAGCCTCTGGCTGGGTCTCTCTATTCCTTCTACTCCTCCTCTTTTATCTTCACCTCACCTCCTGTTGCCTTTAGGGAGAGCTAGGGGGTACAGAAACAGCAGTGCCCTGATTTATTTGGTGGGTGTCATGGTGTCTGTGTTTCATGTGTGTTATCAGGGCGGTTGTGCCAAGGTGCATTCCCTCCTTTCCCATTATCACTGACTTGCTACAAATTTTGCACATTGCCATCGCTGATGATCCCTAGGGGTGATGTAGGGGGACTGACCAGCACTGGGTCTGGGGAACCAGGGCATCCAAAAACTCTGATGTTGGTGGTAATGGTCACTTCCTCCTTCTCAGACTCACTGGACACATAAGGGACCTTCCAGGTCCTCCATTGATTGTTATTAAACTTGCTCATAGTGATAGCAGTCACTATGAGTCTCTACTACGTTCATTTTGCAAACCAACTCACAGCCTAGCAGCTCTCTCTCACTCTGTAGCTGCTTGTATTGTGTTCAACGTCCTGAAAAATGGAATATTTTTATAGAGAAAATGTGAAAAACACATGATTAAGGGGGTGAAAGCTTTCTAGCCTTTGCAAAAATATCAAAACATGTTTGCCAATGGGTGAAAATGGTGAAGATTTTAATCATTTTATGGACTTTCCCATGAAAAAGCAGAAAACCATGTGCTTTTCATGGATTTTCTCACGATAACATGACTGGACCTTTCATCCACCCCTACTGCACATCTCTTACCCCTCAAGTAACCTGAGCCCCTGGTCACATCTGGATACCACTGGATGTCAAGGCTATGCTGGCTGGAGGAAAGCCATACTCGTATTCCATCGAACTCCTGGAGGAAGAAATCCTATATGCTCAGATCATCACTCACTGTAGTCATGTGCAAGCTACAGCTCTGCATCAGCAACTCACATGCCTTCTTCCAGCAGCCTGTCCCTTACCATCATGAGGTAATAGGTAATCTAGGTTTATTTATATATAGGATAGCATCCCAGTGTAAGCAGTAGGGACTATCAATGGATAAAAGGAACTTAAGAGCTCTTTAGATAAATATATGGGTAGCCTAAGCTTTCAGTGTGGTCAGGGCCGGATTTACATCTCAAGCGCCCCTAGGCAAGTACCCTCTGGCGCCCTTAGCCCCGCCTTGACCCCACCCCTAGCCACGCCCCCTAAATTAACCACACCCATCTATTGGTCAGTCTGTAGTGTATTATACTTTATTTTGCCAGTAAGCAATTGAGACTGTTGAATGTGTCAAATATACAATACTACACTGAATGAATATGTTTGGAATATAGGAACCTCAACCAACATACACCACATAGGGAATTTTCACTTTTATTTTTATTTCCATGATGGAATAAAAGTTAAAATTCCCTATGTGGTATATGCTGGTTGAGGTTCCTATCTTCCAGACACAAAGATACTCATTTGGTGTAGTACTGGATATTTGACACACAAAACAGTCTTAATTGTGTATGATGCCATCAGTCACCCACTTTAAAGCTACTGAGACAGGCAGTGACTGAAACGCTAATGTCTAATATTGCTTACTGGCTGAACACAGGCCAGAACCCTTAATAACAGGGCCTGGGAGCGGGATGACTCATACAGCGCTGGCTTACCTCAGGCCAAGAGGCAGGGGTTAAAATAACTGTCCGTACAGGCAGCTGAGCTCCTCTGTGGACTGACTGTGGCTGTGTCGTGGGCAGCGGGCTGCAAAGCTCCTGTCACTCAGTCACAGGAGCACTGCTCAGGAGTCGGACGTCAAGTTGCTCGTCCGGGGCCGTGGTGGGCAGGGCTGCGGCTCCCTGCAGGCTGCATTGTGTGTTTGTCTGGGAGGACTGGAGGCAGGGCGGTACTGTACTGTCTGTTCTGAGGAGTGGATGTAATGTGCAGCCGGCAGCGACTCCTTCACACTGCAGGCTAACTAATTAAAAAAAAAAAAAAATACCAAATGACAGGCGCCCCTCTGCGGGTTGCGCCTGTAGGCAGATGCCTACTCTGCCTAATTGTAAATCCGGCCCTGAGTGTGGTTCTGAATACCATGGGGGATTGAGCGGTCTAAATGTGTTATTTGGTTAACTGTAATGACTTTCTATTCTTGTTTGGGTCCTATGGGAAATGGGAAACAAAACTGGGACAACAGGATGCAGGGACTCTCCCTGTAGGTCTAGTACAGTTAGAATGCTTTGTTCAATCTCTATGTTTATCCTGATAATGGAAAACATATATATTAGTATTTGTATTATCAATCATTTATTATATTTGGTCGAGTGACAACAACAACAGCCCTAATACAATGAGATTAATTAATGTCTACCCCATTTTCTGCAGGGATAAAGCACATAGCCAGTAATTAAATCTGAGGGTGGATCTTTTAAATAACACTAAACAAACACAGATAATGTGCTATCTAATCTCATTTAGTGATAAACCAAAAGCAACATACCACCCTGGCCTAGTTTTAAATCCCTGATTAATGGAAACGGGCTATTTCATCCAGATTATTTCTTTGTAATTAATGTTTCATGTTTATGCTTAGTATAACATTATTATTACTAAATGGAACTTGAGAATTCCACAAACAAACAAGATAAAAATGGAGCAGGAGTCTATTTCAACGCCTAATCTGTTCCAACCCACAAAATTCCCAGAACCTGGCCAGAGTACTTATCCAAGAACTGCTCAAGTATATGTTTGTTGGGAGAATTGTATTTGTTTTTGTATTATCCCACTGACTATTATACTAAATCAATCTATTTTAAAATATCAAATTACCTTCCACAAGTATAACTAGATATATCTCACAAACTGACTTCTGAATCTAAAGATTAAAAGAACTATAACAACAAATGAGATATAAAATATGGGAAAATGAAACTGATAGCAAATAGCAGACATATTCAGCACAATCATAAACAATAATGCGCAAATGATGGATGACGTTGCCCTTTGATGGGGTGCACCATGCACATGGAGGATCCGCTAGACTGCTGTAGCAGTGAGTCTCACTTCAGCAATTTTCACAGCAAGGAGCTTCACCTCCCTGCCCACTCCAATGAAAATTCTGCCCGTGATTTGATGCATGCAGCCAATCTCCTCCCCAATTAAATTGTATGGGATAAATCAATCTATTGAAATTCTGCTATCGAATATATGATACACTATCATATAATCCTGACAATAAACAAATACGTTGGTAGCTAAATACATTATGTAATACAGGTTACAAATCCCATGGACAATATCTTTCTGGATGGAAAGTTCTTGTTGGCAGGTAAATATGAAAATAAATATAATTGGTGAGCATTAGAGTTAAATATACCTGGGAAGTAAAAGTGTGTGATATCACACACTGGGTGCCTATATGATCAAAACATATATCCAAAACCAAATAAGCAAGAATGTGATCACACACCGGCACTCATACTTCTCTAACTTTATTAGAGAAAAATAGTATAAAAAATCTACATATATATACCAAACAGTAAATCATACATAGAAAACAAGACTCATGTGACCCCTAAGATAAAAGGCTCCCCCCACCGCCCTCACCTAGTACATCCCTAAAACACAAAGGAATATATAAAATACCCTACATACAAAAAGAAAGCCAATCCACATATGAAAAAGATCAGCTGGGCCCAGCAAAAAAAGAATAAAAATGGTAGCAAAATGAGCTTGCAAGCAGTAAGTTAGTAGCAGCCAGGCAAAAAGCAGCAGTAATATTTAATAGAACAGCAGCATATATCCAGCCAGTGACATATATCATCAAAATTAAACAGGCTGTAAACGTCAGCAGTGGTTAGTAACATTCAACTGGCAAAAGCGAACAAGCAATGGATACACGGAGTATACTTGGCAAATAGTCCTGCCATATGAGTGACCGTATATTCTCATGTCGGAGCCCTCAGACGCATTGAGCAATACATAACGTATTTATGTTGGGAAAACAAGGAGACAATTATGAAGAAGAATTTTGGAACATGTGGGGGATGTTCGGAATAAATGGTTGGAGAGCCCCATTGCCCGGCACTTCTGTGAGACACATGCTGGATCTCCGGAAGGGCTTAGGGTGATGGGGATAGTACAACTAAAGAAAAGCATAAGAAGGGGAGATTTTGATTATTATTGCAAAAGGAGACAAGATGGATATTTACATTGGGCGCTATGGGACTGTATGGTCTTAATGAGGAAATTAAATTTAACATGTTCCTTTAATCTTCGTAATTCTGCTTTTGTATTTTTTAGTATTTGAACTACAGTGCATTATTGGGTACTGTGGCTTTAAGAAATGGAGAGAAGAAAAATCTATGTCTGCTTGCTACCTGGAGTGAACGACATTTTACATCCCTTTAAGATAAGTGTTTAGATATGTGATTGGTTCATTTGAATTTAAATAACTTCCGTTTTGTGAGTATTTGAGGAAGTATGGGGAGTTACAATTGATAGTTTATCTTGAAAAAGCCCCGCAAGTAGGGGGCGAAACGCGTTGATGATTCCCTGGCTACATATTATATAGAAGACTATCTTTATGTGGGAAGGAAGCTTTGATTAGCGTATAACACTATCACGTCCCCGTGATCCTTCCTGTCACTCTCAACTGTGCTGCTCCCGGATTGGTTGAGCTGTGTTGGCCCGCTCCTGGTTATCCGTTTTAATCCGGCCACTGGCACCTTTCGTGGTGTTTCCGAGCCAGCGTTGCTGTTGCAGTATTCTAGTATCCTGATCTACCGTGTACCGACTAGGCTTGTCTGACGACGTTCCTGTGTTCCTGTTCCGTGATTGACCCGGCCTGGCTGACTTCCTGCGTGTTCCTGATCCGGCTTGTCTGCAAATCTCCTACGGCATCTGACCCGGCCTGGCTAATGATCCTTCTCCGTTACCGACCCGGCTTGTCTACGAATCTCCTGTGTATCCTGACCCGGCCTGGCTGACTACTGAACACTCATTGCACTGTTCCTGCTATCCTGACGGACGATTCCCGTTGTCGCCCCGGAGACATTCTGATACTGCATAGTGTGTCTGAGCCTCCGCTTATCCGTTGCTGAGTCGTTGCTGAGCCTTCCATTACCTACCTTTCGTGTGCTGAGTCCAGACCTTACTGTGCTGTGTCGTTTCCTGCACTTGAAACACTGGTGTTGTTCATCCGATTACTGCTATCCTTCCACCTATTGCCTCAGCCTGTTTCGCTGTTTCTGTGAGCCGGCCGCTTGTGGGCCTCAGTAGTCGGCGGTTCTCCGTGACAGAGCAGCGGTTCCGTTACGCCCGTTGGCTGTTGGCAAGCAGTACCCAGTGATCTCCGTTACGCCCGTGGAGGGGCTATCGACACAAGCAATCACGATTCTGGTGGTCTCCGGTTACGCCCGTGGGGGCTATTGACTCAAGCAATTACTATATTAGTAGTCTCCGGTTATGCCCGTAGGGGCTATTGACTCAAGCAATCACGATACTGTAGTCTCCGGTTACGCCCGTGGGGGCCATTGGTTCAAGCAATTACGATATTAGTAGTCTCCGGTTACGCCCGTGGGGGCTATTGGTTCACGCAATCACAATACTAGTAGCCTCCGGTTACGCCCGTGGGGGCTATCTCCTTATCACTTGCAGTTCCCGTTCAGTCAGAACTTTATGCTACAGCTCCACACAGTGAATGGACTTGGGTGCTATCTTACAGCACATATCGCTATATGCAGCACCAAGGGCGTGCCTAACACCACACTTGAGACTGATAACCAGTACTATTAACCTCTTGTGTCCTGTTTTGTGCTTCCATACTTTGTGTCGTATTACCTGTTGCACCAGGTATCTCTGCCTTTATTCTGCTTATGCCAGTACCGCCCCAGTGGTGACCTTGTCCTTCATTTTGCTTTAATAAAACTCTATTTGTTTTATCTACCACTGTCTGAGTGTCTGAAAACCGTAACAAACACTGTGCGGTGAATCGAAGCAGTTATGGACACGTAATGTATTTGGAGATGGACGGAATCTTACTGCCTGAGTTGAGACCGGAATCTAATAGGAGAAGACACTGAAGAGAGTGGGTGTCGACTCATACCGGCACGGAATCGGATGAAAGAAGACACCGAGTGGTGAGGTGTATTGCTCAGTGCGTTTGAGGGCTCTGACATGAGAATATACGGTCACTCATATGGCAGGACTATTTGCCCAGTAAACTCCATGTATCCATTGCTTGTTCGCTTGTGCCAGTTGATTGTTACTAACTAGTGATGATCGAGCACCCCAATGCTCGGGTGTTCGGGTGCTCTGACCGAGCGCCCCCGGAGGCTCGAGTGCTCAGCCGAGCACCCGAGCCCCATTGAACTCAATGGGAGGACTCGAGCATTACACCAGGCACCCCCTGCTCTGATGAGGGGAGGGTGCCTGGTCCATAGGAAAAGGGCAGAAAAGGATGGAAACACCACAGAAATGGTTCAGGGACAGCATAGGGAGGATGTCTGGATGCATCTTGGACTCCAACGTCGCTGCTGGGAACGATGTTTCGCCCGTAGTACGCCATTTTTACAGACTGACCGTAAAACACACAAAAAGGAAGATAAAAACGACTTTAGGCGAAAAATTGTTACCAAACAGTATTTGCTGTATATTTACTTGTATATCATCTGCAAATTCTGCAAAAAATTTCATCGATTTTTCGGAACTGGGGCCATGATTAAGAGGGAAACGTGCGCAGAGGCAAATTCTGCAAAAAATGTCATCGATTTTTCTGAACTGGGGCCATGATTAAGAGGGAAACGTGCGCAGAGGCAAATTCTGCAAAAAATGTCCTCGATTTTTCTGAACTGGGGCCATGATTAAGAGGGAAACGTGCGCAGAGGCAAATTCTGCAAAAAATTTCCTCGATTTTTCTGAACTGGGGCCATGATTAAGAGGGAAACATGCGCTGAGCCGACCATCTAAAACATTATGGATGAGGGTCTGCTGCGGAGCTGACCATCCTAAACATTATATGCGAAGGCCCGCTAGTGAGCTGACCCAATAAAACATTATATGAGAGGGCCCGCTAGAGAGCTGACCCAATAAAACATTATATGAGAAGGCCCGCTGGTGAGCTGACCTATACAAAAATTGTCAAACAGCGCCCGCTGGTGAGCTGGCCCTATATAAAAATTATATCACAGGGCCCGCTGGTGAGCTGGCCCTATATAAAAATTATATCCCAGGGTATATGGAAGAGAGTCAACCATATACCCATTTTTTGGGTGGAAGGGGTGAATGGGAATACAGAGTATTCCCATCATTGTAAATAACATATCTAAAGTGACTTTATGTTCCCCCGGGGCTTTCCTCCAGTGGAGTGGAGAAGTCAGGGGAAATCCAGGCCTTGTTCATTTTTATAAGTGTCAACCTATCAGCATTTTCGGTGGAAAGGTGGATACGCTTATCTGTTATGATGCCACCAGCAGCACTAAATACCCGCTCAGACAGAACGCTGGCGGCAGGGCAGGCCAGCACCTCCAAGGCGTAGAGTGCCAGTTCATACCACGTGTCCAGCTTGGACACCCAGTAGTTGTAAGGCACAGAGGGATCATTGAGGACGCTGACACGGTCTGCTACGTACTCCTTCACCATCTTCCAAAACTTTTCCCTCCTTGTGACACTAGGCTGCGCATCAGGGTGAGGGTGCTGGCGGGGTGTCATGAAGGTGTCCCACGCCTTGGAGAGTGTTGCCCTGCCTTTGTCGGAACTGCTGTGTGCTCCCCTTTTCTCCCCTTCTCGGTTGGCCAAGGTAGCACGTACTCTGCCGCCAGCGTTGTCAGATGGAAAATTTTGGAGCAATTTTTCGACAAGAACCTTCTGGTATTGCACCATTTTGCTTGTCCTCTCCACCAGAGGAATGAGAGATGAGAAATTCTCTTTGTAGCGGGGGTCCAGAAGGGTGAACACCCAGTAATCCGTGTTGTCTAAAATGCGTATAACGCGTGGGTCACGGGAAAGGCAGCCTAACATAAAGTCAGCCATGTGTGCCAGAGTACCAACAGGCAAGATTTCGCTGTCCTCACCAGGAGGATGACTCTCAATCTCCTCATCCTCTTCCTCCTCTTCTGCCCACCCACGCTGAAGAGATGGAACTAAAGTTCCATGGCTACTCTCTGTAGCGGAGGCAACCGTGTCTTCCTCCTCCTCCTCCTCCTCCGCCTCCTCCAATTGTCGCTGAGAAGACGAAGTGAGGGTGCTCTGGCTATCACCTTGTGTAAGCTCTTCCTCCCGCATTTCCACCTCTTCCACATGCAAAGCGTCGGTTTTAATTGTGAGCAGCGAGCGTTTCAGTAGACACAGAAGTGGGATGGTTACACTGATAATAGCGTTATCGCCGCTCACCATCTGTGTCGATTCCTCAAAATTGCGTAAAACCTCACAGCGGTCTGACATCCATTCCCACTCCTCACTTCTGATTAGAGGAAGTTGAACGGAGAGGCGACGACCGTATAACAGCTGGTACTCCACTACTGCCCTCTGCTGCTCACAAAGCCGGGCCAACATGTGGAAGGTGGAGTTCCAGCGCGTGCTCACGTCACACAGCAGCCGGTGAGCTGGCAATTGTAAGCGCTGCTGCAGCTTCAACAGGCCGGCTGAAGCTGTTGATGACTTACGGAAATGTGCACACACGCGGCGCACCTTGGTCAAGAGATCATGCAAATTGGGGTAGGTTTTTAGAAATCGCTGAACCACTAAATTAAATACATGCGCTAGGCATGGTACGTGTGTGAGCTTGCCGAGCTCCAAAGCCGCCACCAAGTTACGCCCATTATCACACACAACCATGCCTGGTTGCAGGTTGAGTGGCGAGAGCCACTGCTCGGTCTGGTGACTAATCCCCTGCAACAGCTCTGAGGCCGTGTGCTGTTTGTCCCCAAGGCAGATCAGCTTCAGCACGGCCTGTTGACGCTTCCCCACTGCAGTGCTACACTGCTTCCAGCTACCGGCTGATGGGTGAGTGGCGCTGCGCGCAGAGAATTCGGAGGTGGAAACGGAGGAGGAGGAGCCAATAACGTAGGTGCTGGCGGAAACCCTGATGGAGGTAGGGCCCGCAATCCTCGGCGTGGGTAGCACCTGTGCCATCCCAGGGTCCGAGTCGCTCCCAGCCTCCACGACATTCACCCAATGTGCCGTCAGGGAAATGTAGCGTCCCTGGCCACAAGCACTTGTCCATGTGTCAGTCGTTAAGTGGACCTTCCCAGTAACTGCGTTGGTCAGGGCACGGGTGATGTTACGGGACACATGGTGGTGTAAGGCGGGGACGGCACACCGGGAAAAATAGTGGCGGCTGGGGACTGCGTACCGAGGGACAGCTGCTGCCATCAGGCTGCGGAAGGACTCAGTCTCCACAAGCCTAAATGGCAGCATTTCGATGGCCAGTAATTTGGAAAGGTGTGAGGTTAGTGCTATGGCCTGTGGGTGGGTGGCTGGGTATTTTCGCTTGCGCTCAAATGCCTGGGGTAACAACATTTGGACGCTGCGCTGGGACAGGGAAGTGGATGTGGTTGCTGATGGTGCTTCAGATGGTACAGGTGCAGGGCGGGAGGTATGCGGGCCTGCGCCTTCGACAGGTGATTGGCCGGCACCGAAAACAGGGGAAGAGGAGGCAGTGGTCTGGCCTGCAGACACAGATTGGCGATCCGGGCGTTCCTCCCACTTATTACGGTGCTTGGATGCCATGTGTCGGATCATGCTGATGGTGGTGAGGTTTCTAGTGTTCATGCCTCGGCTCATTCTGGTGTGGCACAGGTTGCAAACTACAATTTTTTTGTCGTCCGCACTTTCCTTAAAAAAACGCCATACCGCGGAACACCTAGCCCTGGGCAAGGGAGATTAACGCAAGGGGGTGCTCCGTGGAACATTTGCGGGCCGGTTTAGTGCAGTCCGCCTTCATTCTGTAGCCACACCACTGCCTCTTCCAGCCTGTTGCGGTGCTGCAGATGGCTCACCCTCAGGACTGCTGTCATCGCTCGGCTCTCCACCTTCCCAGGTGGGGTCAGTCACCTCATCGTCCACCAAGTCCTCCTCCACTTCCTCACTCTGATCATCCTCCTCATTTCTTGATCCCACCACATACTCAGTCATTGACAACTGTATATCATCCTCCTCATCAAGGTCTTGAGACAGTAATAGTGGTTGATTTGATGGCAACTGTGTCTCATCATCATCATCCACTTCCTTTGACCTTAAATGCCGTTCCCCTCTGTCATCTTCTTGTGATTGGGTACCCTCTAGAGGTTGTGAATCAGGGCACAAGATTTCATGTTCCTCTGCAAGCGTGCTTGGAGAGAGGTTCAAATGAAGGATTGGTGATGAGACGAGCTCCTCACTATATCCCAGTGTGGGATCACTTCTTTGACCAGACCCTCTATGGTGGGAGGAAGGATGATCAGGGTGAGGATTATATTGACCAGACTCTTGGCTACTGAGAGTGGACTTGGTGGAAGACAGGGTGGTGCTTAACCGACTGGAAGCAGTATCACCTGAAATCCAACCGACCACCTGTTCGCAGTGGTCTGACCTCGAGAGTGATGTCCTGCGACGCCCTGTAAACTGAGACATGAAGCTAGGTATGGTGGATGTCTTTCTTTCTTGTGCTCTGGCACCAGGCACAGTTTCTACACGTCCTGACCCGCGCCCTGAACTATCAGGATCACGTCCACTTCCCCGTCCCTTTTTACCCGCCTTCTTCATATTACACGGAATATGAGCTGCTAATCTGCAACTTTGCACACTAAACAGAATGTGCTGCTTATCTGCAGCTAGGCACAGTGAACGGAATAAGTGACTTTTATTTTTAACACTTTGCACACTAAACAGAATGTGCTGCTAATCTGCAACTTTGCACACTAAACAGAATGTGCTGCTAATCTGCGGCTAGGCACAGTGAACGGAATATGTGACTTTTATTTTTTACACTTTGCACACTAAACAGAATGTGCTGCTTATCTGCGGCTAGGCACAGTGAATGGAATAAGTGACTTTTATTTTTTACACTTTGCACACTAAACAGAATGTGCTGCTTATCTGCAACTTTGCACACTAAACAGAATGTGCTGCTTATCTGCGGCTAGGCACAGTGAATGGAATATGTGACTTTTATTTTTTACACTTTGCACACTAAACAGAATGTGCTGCTAATCTGCAACTTTCCACACTAAACAGAATGTGCTGCTAATCTGCAACTTTGCACACTAAACAGAATGTGCTGCTTATCTGCGGCTAGGCACAGTGAATGGAATATGTGACTTATTTTTTACACTTTGCACACTAAACAGAATGTGCTGCTTATCTGCGGCTAGGCACAGTGAATGGAATATGTGACTTTTATTTTTTACACTTTGCACACGAAACAGAATGTGCTGCAAATCTGCAACTTTGCACACTAAACAGAATGTGCTGCTTATCTGCGGCTAGGCACAGTGAACGGAATATGTGACTTTTATTTTTTACACTTTGCACACTAAACAGAATGTGCTGCTAATCTGCAACTTTGCACACTAAACAGAATGTGCTGCTTATCTGCGGCTAGGCACAGTGAACGGAATATGTGACTTTTATTTTTTACACTTTGCACACTAAACAGAATGTGCTGCTAATCTGCAACTTTGCACACTAAACAGAATGTGCTGCTTATCTGCGGCTAGGCACAGTGAACACAATATGTGACTTTTATTTTTAACACTTTGCACACTAAACAGAATGTGCTGCTAATCTGCAACTTTGCACACTAAACAGAATGTGCTGCTTATCTGCGGCTAGGCACAGTGAACGGAATATGTGACTTTTATTTTTTACACTTTGCACACTAAACAGAATGTGCTGCTAATCTGCAACTTTGCACACTAAACAGAATGTGCTGCTTATCTGCGGCTAGGCACAGTGAACGGAATATGTGACTTTTATTTTTAACACTTTGCACACTAAACAGAATGTGCTGCAAATCTGCAACTTTGCACACTAAACAGAATGTGCTGCTTATCTGCGGCTAGGCACAGTGAACGGAATATGTGACTTTTATTTTTTACACTTTGCACACTAAACAGAATGTGCTGCTAATCTGCAACTTTGCACACTAAACAGAATGTGCTGCTTATCTGCGGCTAGGCACAGTGAACGGAATATGTGACTTTTATTTTTTACACTTTGCACACTAAACAGAATGTGCTGCTAATCTGCAACTTTGCACACTAAACAGAATGTGCTGCTTATCTGCGGCTAGGCACAGTGAACGGAATATGTGACTTTTATTTTTTACACTTTGCACACTAAACAGAATGTGCTGCTAATCTGCAACTTTGCACACTAAACAGAATGTGCTGCTTATCTGCGGCTAGGCACAGTGAACGGAATATGTGACTTTTATTTTTAACACTTTGCACACTAAACAGAATGTGCTGCTAATCTGCAACTTTGAACACTAAACAGAATGTGCTGCTTATCTGCGGCTAGGCACAGTGAACGGAATATGTGACTTTTATTTTTTACACTTTGCACACTAAACAGAATGTGCTGCTAATCTGCAACTTTGCACACTAAACAGAATGTGCTGCTAATCTGCGGCTAGGCACAGTGAACGGAATATGTGACTTTTATTTTTTACACTTTGCACACTAAACAGAATGTGCTGCTAATCTGCAACTTTGCACACTAAAAAGAATGTGCTGCTAATCTGCAACTTTGCACACTAAACAGAATGTGCTGCTAATCTGCAACTTTGCACACTAAACAGAATGTGCTGCTAATCTGCAACTTTGCACACTAAAAAGAATGTGCTGCTAATCTGCAACTTTGCACACTAAACAGAATGTGCTGCTAATCTGCAACTTTGCACACTAAAAAGAATGTGCTGCTAATCTCCAACTTTGCACACTAAACAGAATGAGCTGCTAATCTGCAACTTTGCACACTAAACAGAATGTGCTGCTAATCTGCGGCTAGGCACAGTGAACGGAATATGTGACTTTTTTTTTTAAACTCTGCCCCCCAAAACAAAATATATCTGCTGCCCCCACACACAATAGTCCTAAAAAGGACTTTTGGGTCTTTTTGTTGTTCAAACGCACTTATCTTCTCCCTACACTGACTTTCCCTTCCTATCCTCATCTCTCCCTGGCTAAGACTGAGCCGAACTCGCTGGTCAGGTGCTATACAGCACCCGATCACGGGTTCTGGCCAGCCAATCAGTGTAATGCCAGCAGCCAACATGGCTGCTGGCATTACACTGATGTCAGAGCCTCCCCGCACGTTTATTGGCTGCGCAGCAGCCGCGAAACGTGCGGGGAGGAGACCCGAACATGGCGGGCGAGCACATGCGGTACTCGTACGAGTACCGCCATGTGCCGAGCAGAGCGATGCTCGAGCCGAACCGAGCTTCGGCCGAGCATGCTCGCTCATCACTATTACTAACCACTGCTGACGTTTACAGCCTGTTTAATTTTGATGATATATGTCACTGGCTGGATATATGCTGCTGTTCTATGGAATATTACTCTGATTTTTGCCTGGCTGCTACTAACTTACTGCTTGAAAGCTCCTTTTGCTACCGTTTTTTACTTTTTTTGCTGGGCCCAGCTGACCTTTTTCATATGTGGATTGGCTTTCTTTTGTATGTAGGGTATTTTATATATTTCTTTGTGTTTTAGGGATGTACTAGGGGAGGGTGGTGGGGGGAGCCTTTTATCTTAGGGGTCACATGAGTCATGTTTTTTATGTATGATTTACTATTTGGTATATATATGTTGATTTTTTATACTATTTTTCTCTAATAAAGATGGAGAAGTATGAGTGCCGGTGTGTGATCACTTTCTTGCTTATTTGGTTTTGGCAGATAAATCTATTTTTGGTTTTTATAATGTGTGCATGGTGTGAGACTGAAAAGAAGGTCTGAAGTCCTCAAGCTACCCTCAACACCCAGGAATAAAAAGTGTTATAAACAGGTGTATGTACAGTTAGGTCCTTTTTTATATTTTCATCCCAGAGGGGGGTTGTGAGAAACTGCCCCTTCCACCTCCCCTTTTCCCCACCAATTGGAAAGACCAGTTTTGGCCTGTCCTTCACACTGAGGGGGGAGAAGGCTGGAGGGCCCTCCGTCTTATGTGCCTTCAGGTAGACTGTAACCCTCTGCCAACTTTACAATCTTTTGTATTAAACAGAATATACAGAAAACTAAGAACAATTAAATAAAAGAGAAATAAAGTGGGGAAAAGGGGGGGGAGAGTGTGGTTAAAGTGGTGATGTGAGAGTATGTATGTATGTATGCATTATGTATATGTAATGCTATGTGTGATATTTTAGTGTAGCGTTGTAAGTATGGATGTATAAGTACAAATTTCAGCAACTTGCTCCACAAATCTCACCTCTCCTAGCACCATGAGGGGGTGGTAATTTCTCCTATGACTGGATGGATTATTTCTCTATCTGGCTGTGTGGGATATCTGTACCCTTCACTTTTTTCTTTTTATTTTTGATGTATTTATTAATAGACCTGCGGAGATCTACACTGCTTTTTGATTAAGTGAACACCCCCAAATCCTATAATATTAAAGGCCAGATGTATGTTTTCCGATGCGGTCATGCACAGTAGAAACTGCCAGAATGCAGGCAGTCATGCGCAGTAGACACAGCCCGAATGCACAGAATGCTGGGAGCTGTAGTGCTGTGTTCAACCAGTTTCATAAAGTTGGCCCAAGCCCCAAGTCTTTTGGGAACCTAGCATCTTCCCTGCCAGGAAGTAATTTTACTCCCCATACTCCCTCCCACTATGCTAGCTTACAGGTATTTAACAATGGCTCTTAAGGCACTGAATAAATGACAAGGCATACTCAAATAATATCATTGTATATTTGTATTTCTAAGAGCATGTGATCTCTTTTATTGTGCTACAACTAGTTAAAACAGAATAATAATAGAAAATAAGCTTTTTTGCTTTTATCATTTCACAGTTTGTGAAATCAACAGTTTTGTATGAAACACAAGCTAAAATTAATTGGCTTGCTCATCTTTACTTGGAAACTGATTTATGTAACAAGCCATCTGAGAAAGAACATGCTGAAATTGCATCTAGGGCATGGGAATGAACATTCACTAATAGTAGTGATTACTGTCACAAAGGGTAATGATAAAAAAACATAATGTAATAATTAGGTATACAGCACAAATACATCAGGTTTAAACCAGAGCAATGATATACGGTAACAGAGATTTATTCATCAAAGGTGTGGCTAGAAAAGAAGCAGATTTAGTACAGTACCTCTGTAATCAGTGAATGCAACAGCAATAATCACAGGTATGGAGAAGCAATTATATTGAAATTTCCATTCATTTATTCCAGGATTGCTATTTCTCTACAGTGTGAAACTGGCAGATAAAATGGGTCATATGTATAATGAAAAAAGTGGACCAACTCTAGAGCAAGGCAGCAGCACCATAGGGAATTAATACAGTTTTCATTGGACGCACCTGGGGTTTTTATCCCTTAAATTCTAATGAGGTCTCCAACATAGTGCAATTGATTTATCTCATAATTGCCCAATGGTTTCTTTATACATATGCCTCAATATTGTAAACTGGGCTGTCCCACCTCAACATGTTTATGTAGGTATTCATTCTGACTGAGCACTCCAATGATTACCTTATGTACTATAATTTTGAAGGGATCGGAGACACCAGCATCCATGTTTGCATGTTACAGTAGTTATGTCAAAATACACAAAAAGAAGTGACACAATTACAGTTTGGAATGCTTCAGTATTGCACACTTCCACTGTTAGTCAAATACACACTAAGGGTAATTAACTAATTTCCATCTCAACTCATATGTAAGCATGGTGTAATGTGACACATAACTCCTACATCACCCACACTATGCACATATGTGGTGCTTGAGTGACTATACATAAGAGAACAAAATGAGAGTTGGTACCGTGTTAGCCATAGAAATATAGGAGACAATTATAGTCAAGTTCAAACCTTTATTGGCTAACTAAGCAGAGTTAGGATGCAAGCTTTAAAGACCTCTTAGGTCTCTTCCTCAGGCATGTTATACAGAGAAATATGAAAACATCTCTCTTAAATACAAGTACACATTGCATTGTTTAGAACAGAAACAAGATAAGATAGCTCAGTCCAGACCCAGGTTCTTTGATCAGTCAGTGGTAAGAAATGTGATGTAAATTGCAGTCAGGAAGGGTGAAAGGTATTTACACTCCCAGTGGGACTGTTGTAAAGGCTAATCCACAATGTGATAATGTGACAGAAATTATCTGTCTCTGTTCAGACCATTAAACTGGAGCATTCATTTAACCTCCGATATTTTTCTGTCCCTCTGAGTGTGAAACAGTCCCATCATTACAGTCAGTATCCATGTTGGCAAAAATGCTCTCCCACTGGCGTCTGTCTTTTTGTTGTTAACACTGGATCTGGCATTTTGCACGCATGATGAGGTATTATCACGGTTCCCGTGCCTCCCTGTTGTGGCGCTCTTCCATTGGCTGAGCTTGATTGACCCGCCCAGGGTGTCCCTTTATATACTGGGTCTATGGCACCTGTTCTGGCTGACGTTCCTGCTCCGTGATTGACCCGGCGCTGAATGATGTTCCTTCTCCGTGATTGCTTCCTGTGTTCCTGCGAGATTTCGATCCCCTGCCTGGCGACATTCTGAACTGTGCGGGTAGTGTTGCACTGACTGATCACATTTCCTCTGCTGAGCTGTTGCCTCTGTTACCGAGCCAGTCTGAGTATACTTGCTGAGCGGTTGCCTCCGTTACCGAGCCTGTCAGATACACTTGCTGTGCTTGTTGCCTCCGATATTGAACCTGTCTCTGTACACTTGCCAAGCTTGCTGCCTTTGATTCTGAGCCATTTAACACTTGATGAGCTTGTTGCTTCCATCACCGAGCCTATCCATTGACACTAGCAGAGCAGTACTCCAACTACGGTGCTTGTTCCCTTGCAGTTGTTGCACCGCGTGGTGCTATTGGGCATACCGTTAGCTCTTGCAGTGTGTTGCTCCGTTTCGGCACTGGAAGGGTGTCTTGGCTCTGGTCTCCTATTGCTCACAGTGTTGTACTATCATATCGCACCAGGAAGTGCGTTTGGCTCCCGATATATTGCTTGTGCAGTGTCTCCTCCGTTACGGCACCTAAGGGGTGCTCTTGGCTCTGGTCCCATTGGCATATGCAGTGTCTCCTCCGTTGCCGTACCTAAGGGGCGTTCCTTGCTCTGGTTCCATTAGCTCCAGCAGTGTCTCTCCTCTGTTACTGCACCCAAGTGGTGTTGATGGCTCTAGCTCCAGTCAGTCCTTGCTATACCATTGGGCATATTACTATACAGCTATCTGAGAGTGATCCAGTTCAGTCGCATTGCTGCAATTTCCTATTGCACTACTACTGGGACTGTTTATATCCACTGGGCGTTGGCTTATCACCACAACAGAGACTGATCAATTGTTTTGGGCATTAACCCTTTTTCCTCCATTGATTCTGTTGAGTGCTATTTGGTCCTGCTATATTGGGCCTGTACTACAGCCATTACTTGTCAAGACCTGCTATTACCTGTTCTGGCCCCCAGGGGCACTGTTCCTTAAAGGGATAGTAATACTTGAAAATAAGTTTATTTTATATTGTAGCCCTTTAAGAAACATGAAAAATGATATAAGTCTTATCTCCCAAACCTTTATGGTTTGGAAGATATTCACATGTAAAATATAGTAAAATGCTGTTTTCCTGGCTGTTTCAGCCAAGTCTGCCATCTAGTGGACAGATTTGGAATTCGGTCCACAGAGCAATCGGCAGCTCTTTAGCAGTGCCGAGATCACGATCTTTTGAAAATAACTACTTAATTGGAACTATCTACAAAGTGTGCCTGGCTTGAAAGCACACATTGTAGACCATTCCAATTAAGAAATTCTTTTTAAAGTTGGTGATCTCAGCACTTCAGTAGAGGCACTGCTGGTCAAGCGACCGGATCCCAGATCTGAAGGGTGGAGCAATGACATCACTCCAGGGGAAATTTTACTTCTGAATATCTTCCAAACCATAAAGGTTTGGAAGATAAGACTTATATCATTTTTCATGTTTTTTAAAGGGCTACAATCCTATATAATAATTCGCTAAGTTGTGTGTAACGCCCGACATGCGCAGTAGACACTGCTGCGCGTGCGGCAGTCACACGCAGTGGAGACTGGCCGCGCCGCGGCTGATACAGAGCTGGGCGCTCCTTCGGAGCGCCCAGCTCTGTATCAGTCGAGGCGCGGCCAGTCTCCACTGCGTTTGACTGCCCCGCAACCGGCTGCCAGAGGCACTGTGGCCCGTGTAACGGGCTGTTCAACTAGTATAAAATAAACTTATTTTCAAGTATTACTATCCCTTTAATTTTACCTCAATAAAACTGTGTTTTATTTTTAACCTTGGTCTGAGTGTCGTAAAAACCGTAACAGGTATATTACACTGGACAATTTTCAGATGAAGGTACCACTGATCGTTCGGTGTATCTGGGAGTTTGGTATGGATTCTAGGGGTGGGCAAAAGCTCTTGCCGTGTTCCCCCAAAAAAGTTAGCGAAAACCATATTGTTGTCCACTTTTTCGAGGGAAAATACTCTTTAAAACTAGAGATTCAAATTTTCACATTTTTTGCCATTTGGCCAAAATTGTTCACCATTTTTTCAATGGCTAGAAAGTTTCCTCCCATTGATTTACATGGTTTTTGCCTTTTCGCTATAAAAACATGACGAATTTGCGGAAGTCAAACACAATAGAAGCAGTTACAGAGCGAGGTAGACATGCTATGCTTTTCTGCTGTGATTCTGAGGCAAAATTGAGGCAAGAGAGACTTATAGTGACTGCTATGACTATGCACAGGTTTAAAACGAATAAAAGGAGGAACTGGAAGAACCTTCTTGTGTCTACCGAGTCTGAGGAGAAGTAAGTGAGCACAACTGAACCAATGCTGTCCAGTCCCGCTAAATAACCCCTAAGGGAATTTAATGGGAAGGGAGGGAGAAAAGTGTAGTACTAGTAAGACTAGGACAGGTCAGCTGCGTGCCCCTGATGCCAGACGTGCTGCCCCTGCTGCCATCATTGCTGCCTCTGCTGCCACTAGTGCTGTGCCTGCTGTCAGACATGCTGCACCTGCTGCAACCAGTGCTGTTCCTGCTGCCAGTGCTGAACCTGTTGACACCAATGCTGTGCCTGTTGTCAGACGTGCTGCCCCTGCTCCCACCAGTGCTGTGTCTGCTGCCAGTGCTGAACCTGCTGCCGCCAGTACTGAACCTGCTGCTATTGTGTCTTGTAATACTCAGGAGGTGGAAGGAGATGATGATGCCAAGTGTGACAGCAGGGGACCTTAAGTCACACTTGCCAACCCCAAACAGTGCCACCAGTGCTAGTACTACTATTACTACTAAGAAAGTCCAGCAGCTTGTTAGTATTAGGACTGAAGGAGGGGGTAATCATCATACAAGTGACTGTGAGGAGGAAGATGCTGGGGCTGAACTTGATGTGGTTGGTGTTAGTAGTAGTTGTAACAGTAATAGTGAAGCAGCTGGTGGGATTAGTGTTAAGGGAGTGGTAGGGGAAGCATTTGATGTGTCCAGACTAGCAGTCAAGAGAGCCCAAACCATCTCTCTGGCTCTGGGAGTCCTCCCCTTCCCTTCTGTTCAGTACAGTGTCCAAGTGGAACATGATCCTGAAGAGGCCAGAACTGCTGGGGGAGAGCAGGGGCAGAATTATTACTACCACCACCAGCAGGAGCACAGATCAGCTGCTGTGCTTGCTGCTACTGCTGCCAGTCTGCCTTCTTCAGGTCAAAAAGAAATGCCATGTGTGACATTAGGGACCCTCTGTCACATTGCTTGTCACCTCCTCCCAGCAGCAGTGAGATGTCTGTAATAGAGCAGCAGCAGCACTTAGGGCCTAGTGGTGGTGGTGGTGATGATGATGTTGGAGAAGCTAGGGTGGAAGAGACATTGATGGCCTTTTTAGCAGAAACTGGGAAGGAATGGGAGACAGGGATGAGGATGGACATCACCACCACCACCACCACTATCAATGAGTTTTTGGAATTTGCAACTGCTCAAATTCCTTCTGTGCTGAGTTGCAATGGCAGCAGGATGCTGAAGAGCAAGCTAGTGTGCCACAGACCATAGAGGGCACAGTAGGAATGGGGTCAACAAAGTGATGCGGGACCAGGACAGGTTCCACTTGCCAGTGGCAGCAAAACTCAGAGTCCTGGTCTTAGTTGCAGTGCTGATTCTGAGGCAGTAGCAGCAACATCATCCGCTGTCACCAGTGAAGGGGAATGTGGAGGAGAACAAAACAAGTGGCCATTCTCCTCCACCTTTTCCCTATCCCTCTTCCCTGAAGTCATGGGTGTGGGACTATTATTCTCTTCCAGCAGGCACAGTGCAGTCATCATCAACAATGGTACAGTGCAAAATTTGTGACAAGTTAGTGAGAAGGGGAATGGAGGGAACACACCTTGGCACAAACTCCCTGATAACACACATGAAACACAGACACCATGACATTTATGTCAAACACATTAAAACCAAACACACACAGTAACTACATCTTCCTCCAACCAACCACATTCATCATTACCTCACCCACCAAATGATAGCCACTCTGTTGATGTTAGGATGTGGCAGTTCGCCTTCACCCATTGCACACTGTGTGGTGCAATGACCACACATGTCAGTGTGTTGGAGGAGAATCACAAGCAGGGCATGAAGTGGCATCTGAGGAGATTCCATCTCACAGAATATGCTAAGAAGGTATCACGGTGCCCGTGATTGCTCTCCTTTTGTGTCTATCACCAGTAGCGGGCTCTCCATTGGCTGGCTGCCTTCAGCTCGCCCTGTATTGCCTATTTAAACCTATCCTGGGCACCCTTTGGTTGCCCTTTCATGTTGTCTCTATGCTGTTTGAGTCTACACTTTGTTCCTGAGTATCTTGGGCCTCTGCTGTGTTCCTGCGACCTGTGTTTGTCCTGTTCCAGTGTTACCAGTGGAGTAGTTCCTGCTTCCGTCTGATCCGGTTGAGCCAACGCTTGGTTTAAGAGATATTCACAAGCAAAGTATCCCCCCCCCCCGTTCAGCCACATCAGAAGGGAGGTGCCCAGGTAGACTGCAGAGAGGGACAATCTTCAATTAAGATAAGGGAAAAAGCTGATAAACTTGTCAAGGGGGGAAGGGCTTTCATTCTTTTCATACAAAGAAGTTGTCCCCTACTGTTATCTGTCTGGTCTTACAACCAGATTCACATCTGAAAAGAGATGGCTTACACTAGGAAAAAGGGGCGGGGAGGGAAACTTTGCTTGTGAATATCTCTTAAACCATAAAGGTTTGAGAGATAAGACTTATATCATTCTTCATGTTTTTTTAATGCCTACAAAATAAAATAAAGTTAAAACAAAGTATTACTATCCCTTTAAACAACTCAGCAGCAGCACGAACAGCAGTCACAAATTCCACATCTATATCAGGGCATTTGACAAAGGCAAGGGTCCACTGGCCAACATAACATCACCTGCTGGCACTAACAAGCCTAGGTCCTACAAATCAATGTTTCCTTAGGGCTTGTGCCAAACAAGCTTAAGTCTTACAAATCAATCTTTCTTCTGGGCTTGGGCCTAAACTAATAAGTCCTACAAATCAATGTTTCCTAAGGGCTTGGGCCTCTAACAACAAATCATCCTCTACAAAATAATCTATCGAGTATTAGTCTACTCCAGTGACAGCTTATGTCAGGGGGTTCCGGTCTCTATCACTTTACATACAAATTTCATATTTTATTTTTATTTTATTTTTTTACTAATTGTGCCCCCAATTCCAGTCAAGAAACCCACCCAAGACAAATTCCATGTTCAACTGATTCATTCCCCAGACTCCACCCACCAACATAGGCACCCTCCTCAGACCCCTTTGGTGTTTTTTATTTGTATTTAGGATTTATTTTGTAAACAAACCCCCCCCCAAAAAACATTCCCTGTTCATCTGATTCTTTCCCCACATTCCATCTACACAGGCACCCTCATGCCCCTTTTATACTATGCCTTTGGGAAATAAAAAACTATTTTGCTATGTGTTATGTACGAATTCAATGTTACCATTGATTTCAATGGAAGAAAATAAGCAAAAAAAGCAGAAAATCTGCAAAGCGGGAAGTGCCATTATTTGCCAATTTCAGTTTGAGGTGAAAATTTTCACCCATCTCTAGTACTCATACCAAACTACCAGTTACACCATAAGATCAATGGTACATTCACCTGAAAATCATCCCATGTAATATACCTCATCATGTGTGAAAATATGCCCAACAGCTCTCTTTGTGGGCATAACAGGTCAGTCTTTACATAAAAGGTTTAATTCCACAGATCTAGTGTTAAAGTGTTAGTAATGTCTGAAAAAAACTTTTTTGCATTTAGAAGAGCTTAAAAAGCTGATCTAAATGCAAAAAAACATTTCTCTCAAACTGCTATGGTTTAAGAGATACGGGCGTTTAAAGTTTGATTTCTCCTACTGACAGCTGTAAAGCTGTCAGCAGGAGATCCATGTCGGTTGACACGCTGGCGCTTGAGAAGTGCCGAGATCTCCTTACTTACAAGGAATCCCTTCATTGGAATGGTCTAATATATACACAGATGTAAATTGCAGAAAAAGCACGCTCAGAAGTCCATAATTCACACAGGTCACACAGGTGTTTATTAAATCGATGTTTCAGCCACCCTCATTGAGGGTGGCCGAAACGTCAATTTAATAAACACCTGTGTGACCTGTGTGAATTATGGACTTCTGAGCGTGCTTTTTCTGCAATTTACATCTGTATAACTACTACTTCTCGGACAAGCACCCAGACCATTTAGAGGATTATTGAACAGTGAGTGCTGCCATCTCCCTTGCATATATATATATATATATATATATATATATATATATATATATATATATATAGCTCTTGGCCAAATGTGCATTAGTATAAAGTGTATTAGTTGGCTTACAGGTTCTTTGGGTAAGCCTTCTTGCTCTGGGAATGTTTGCAGGGTAGAATGTTGATGTAGAGTGAATGATTGCACATCCACAGTGGTTATAATGGTTTCCCTTGCTTTGGAGCCAAGGCCATACTTTGTTTAACCCTTTGAGTGCCAAGTGGGTACATTGTACGAGTTTGGACAGCTGTACCCGCTGTGCCAAGCTCGTACAATGTACCCACTAAAATGCGGTCACTGCATGAGTCGGTATAACCGGCATGCAGTGGCCGCATTTAAAAAAAAAAAAAGCTGGGCAATCGTGGGGGGACATGAGGATCACTCCTCATGTCCCCCCTGTTATTGATCTCCCAGCCGATCGCGCTGGGAGATCAATAAAAGAAGAGGAGAAGCGCAGCAGAAGCGCAGCTTCTCCTCTTCCGTCTCTCCTACCCGGAAGTTCGGGTGGGCGGGACCGGGGGAAACCTCCTAACGTCATCGGTGACATGATCACCGATGACGTTAGGGAAGTTTCCCTTAAGCGATTCACTCCTACCGGTGGTAGGAGTGAAAGGCAGGAGAGCTTCTGCTCTCCTACAGTCGCCAAATTGGTCTCCCAGCCTATCGGCTGGGAGATCAATTACTTGGGGGACACCAGGAGGGGTCCTGATGTCCCCCACGAGGTCTGAATACATTAAAAAAAAAAAAACAATAGTAACCCTGTGAGTGCCACAGTGGTCCCCAGCACATTGCTTTGCAATGTGCTGGAGACCCTTGTAGCACTCACAGGGTCTTTTCTTTGTGCACCCCCCCTCCTGTGGCACACACAGGGCTTCTATCATTACTTTGTTACTAGAGATTGTTGGGGGGCCATCAGGATTGGTCCTGATGGCCCCCCAACAAGCTCTGATTAGAAAGTAATAATAAAAAAAAAATTAACCCTCTGAGTGCCAGAAGGGTCCAATGCATTGCTTTGCAATGCGCTGGAGACCCCTTTGGCACTCACAGGGACATTTATTTTGATTCCTTTTTTTTTTTTTTTTAAGACCTCATTGGGGGGAATCAAAGGGGTCCTGATACCCACCAATGAGGTCCATGATAAAAAAAAGTAAAGAAAAAAAATTAACCCTGTGTGTGCCTCAAGGGGGGCCAATGCAGCCCCCCTTCTGCGGCGCACACACAGGGCATTTATCATTACTTCGTTATCAGAGATTGTTGGGGGGCCATCATGATTGGTCCTGATGGCCCCCCAACAAGCTCTGATTACCAAGTAATGATTAAAAAAAAAATTAACCCTCTGAGTGCCACAAGGATCCAATGCATTGCTTTGCAATGTGCTGGAGACCCCTGTGGCACTCTCCGGGTCCCCTGTTTGTGGACATATATATATTTTTTTTTACTAAGACCTCATTGGGGAGGGATCAGGGGGTCCTTATGCCCCTCAATGAGGTATATAATAAAAAAAAAAAAAATTAAAACACAAATTAACCCTGTGTGTGCCACTAGGAGGGGAGTTCAATGCCGACCCCCTTCCTGTGGCACACACAGGACTTTTTATCAACACTGGTAGTCACAGATCTCCCATACACACTATCAAACACTGCCCCACCATCCTTGCTCCTCTGCTCATACCCACAAACACTGCCTAATCCCTCACCCTCCCACATACTTTGTTACACTTGTAGTCACAGGTCCGCACGTACAACGGCTGACGCCCTAGCTTCTTTCATCTGTTAGCCATAAAATCACACATACACTGTTTGCTTTACCATATCTGTTTCACTGGTAGCTACGCTCCTGTAGCGTCAATTGGTATGTCAACCCACAGCAGTGGGGTACCATTTTTCTTAGGCTGGCAAGAAGTCCTCCTAGGAAATCCCACGCCATTGAACCATTTTAGTATCTTTGAAGTGACTGATGTGTAAAACAAAATTTTATTTTTTCCTGTAGCACCACATTCTGGAAATAGTTGTGCCAACTAACTTAGGGGTAAAAAGGCAAGTGACCCCTCATTAGATGCGGCATGTTGTCTTCTTTCCAAAATGGTATGGTTTATCTACCTTTTCTTCAATTCTGAAGGTGTTATAGTCATTTTCGTACAGGCAAGTCAGGTTTGAGAAAATGTTAGAAACATCAGAGGTTGTAGTAGGTGTAGTTTTCTACTTCTAGCACCCCCTAAGGTAGTTCAACTCATACCAATGGGGTGTCATTTGACTCCTAAGAGCACTAGCAAACAAATGCAGTTGAAAATTCCATGGTTTTCACAGCGCTCCATACATTTGAAGGGGCAGAAATGTAAAAAAATGCAATTTTTTTCCTATATCGCCTCCTTCTGGAAACATTTATGCACACCAGTATTGGGGTAAGAAGGCAAGTGACCCCTCATTAGATGCGGCAGGTTGTTTTCTTTCCAAAATGGTATGGTTTATCTACCTTTTCTTCAATTCTGAATGTGTTATAGCCATTTTTGTACAGGCAAGTCACATTTGAGAAAATGTTAGAAACATCAGAGGTTGTAGTAGGTGTAGTTTTCTACTTCTAGCACCCCCTAAGGTAGGTCAACTCATATCAATGGGGTGTCGTTTGACTCCTAAGAGCACTAGCTAATGAATGCAGTTGAAAATTCCATGGTTTTTACAAAGTTCCATACATTTGAAGGGGCAGAAATGTAAGAAAATGCCTTTTTTTTTCATTAGCGCCACCTCCTGGAAGCATTTGTGCATACCGGCCTTTGGGTAAGAAGGCACGTGACCCCTCATTAGATGCGGAAGGATGTTTTCTTTCCAAAATGGCATTGTTTCTCTACCTTTTCTGCATATCTATTATGGTTATAACCATTTTAGTGCAAGCAGATAATTTCAAAAACAAAAGTGTCAGGTTTACGTACGTGTTCCTAGCACCCACATATTGTATGTTAACCCACACAAATAGGCTACCATTTTTCTCATGTTGGTAGCAGGTACTGAATACAGCAGGAAATGTTATGGTTTTCAAAGATTTTAGTATCTTTGAAGTGGTGGAAATGTAAAAAAACATGTATTTATTCCCATAGCGCCACGTTTTGGATATATTTGTGCACTTCAGCCCAGGGGGTAGAAAGGCAAGTGACCCCTCAATTGATGCGGGATAATGTCTACTTTCCAAAATGGTATACCTTTTATACCTTTCCTTCATGTCTCTAACAGTTATGGACATTTTAGTACAAGCCGCCATTTTCAAAGAAGCAAACAGGTAGGTGTAGTGATGTGCTTCTGGCACCCCTAAGGTAGGTCGACTCATTCCAGTGGGGTGTCATTTTTCTCCTAAGAGCACTAGCTAATGAATACAGTTGGAAATGCCATGGTTTTCACAAATTTCAGTACATTTGAAGGGGCAGAAATGTAAGAAAATGCCTTTTTTTTTCATTAGCGCCACCTTCTGGAGGCATTTGTGCACTCCAGGCTTGGGGTAACAAGGCAAGTAACCCATCATTAGATGCGGCAGGGTGTCTTCTTTTCAAAATGGTATGGTTTGTGTACCCTTTCTTCACTTCTGTAGTTGTTATAACCATTTGGGTACAGACAAGTAATGTTTGAGAAAATGTTAGAAACATTTCAGGTTGTAGTAGGTGTCGTTTTGCACTTCTAGCGCCCCCTGAGGTAGTTGAACTCATACCAATGGGGTGTCATTTTTCTCCTAAGAGCGCTAGCTAATGAATACAGTTGGAAATGCCATTGTTTGCACAAATTTCAGTACATTTGAAGGGGCAGAAATGTAAGAAAATGCCTTTTTTTTTTCCATTAGCGCCACCTTCTGGAGGCATTTGTGCACTCCAGGCTTGGGGTAACAAAGCAAGTCACCCATCAATAGATACGTCAGGGTGTCTTCTTTTCAAAATGGTATGGTTTGTGTACCCTTTCTTTATTTCTGTAGTTATTATAACCATTTGTGTACAGACAAGTAATATTTGAGAAAATGTTAGAAAAATTTGAGGTTGTAGTAGGTGTCGTTTTGCACTTCTAGCGCCCCCTGAGGTAGTTAAACTCATACCAATGGGGTGTCATTTTTCTCCTAAGAGCGCTAGCTAATGAATACAGTTGGAAATTCCATGGTTTTCACAAATTTCAGTACATTTGAAGGGGCAGAAATGTAAGAAAATGCCTTTTTTTTCCATTAGCGCCACCTTCTGAAGGCATTTGTGCACTCCAGGCTTGAGGTAACAAGGCAAGTCACCCATCATTAGATGCGGCAGAGTGTCTTCTTTTCAAAATGGTATGGTTTGTGTACCCTTTCTTCACTTCTGTAGTTGTTATAACCATTTGTGTACAGACAAGTAATGTTTGAGAAAATGTTAGAAAAATTTGAGGTTGTAGTAGGTGTCATTTTGCACTTCTAACGCCCCCTGAGGTAGTTAAACTCATACCAATGGGGTGTCATTTTTCTCCTAAGAGCACTAGCTAATGAATACAGTTGGAAATGCCATGGTTTTCACAAATTTCAGTACATTTGAAGGGGCAGAAATGTAAGAAAATGCCTTTTTTTTCATTAGCGCCATCTTCTGGAGGCATTTGTGCACACCAGGCTTGGGGTAAGAAGGCAAGTTACCCCTCATTAGATGCGGCAGGTTGTCTACTTTTCCGAAATATATAGTTTTATATAGTTATTCCACTGTTTTAGGGTAGTTTTACCACAAAAACCCTAGAATGCGCATATTAGTTTATGAAGTTGAAAATGTCATTTTGCGCTGCTGGTGATTAGGGCTCTACGCTAGCCATGGACGTAGGTAAAACTATACAAATTTGGTATTTTTTTACTCAGGGGACTCGAGGCTTTTTCAAATAATTGAAACTTTTTCAATCAAGGTAAATGTTTTTGATACATAGTATGTGATTTTAGCAAAATTAGTAAAATTTTCATTTTTTGTCATTATGACATCATAGCTTTTTGCACGATGTAAAATTCTCTTCATGTAAGGTATCACAAGAAAGCTCAATTCGTTCTGAAAAAAACAATATATAGTTTTCCATATGTAACTAAAAATCCCCAGAGGAAATCAAGCCTAAACGGAAGGATAGCAAAAATGTTGAAAAAGTGTCTGGCCTGCAGGGTTCAGAAAATGGCCCGAGCCTCTGGCACTGAAGGAGTTAAGAGACTGGTTGTGTCTTGTATGTTGCTGAGTGTTTTTTGACAAGAGATATTTAGTGAGTGTTCCGGTTCAAGATATTATTAGCATTCCAGAATTCCCTTCCTTGAGTATTTTAGGAAGCAAATAGAATCATCCCATCCTTGGGTTTTCCAGAATGAGGGCCTCCAGGTGGCCTGTAGTATTAGAAGGTTCCCTTTCATACTTTCTTTAAGTGTAGTCAGATATAGGATCTTTTTGCAGTTTGCTGTACTATCTTTCATCCATAAGTTGCTTGGGTGCCTCTTCTATATTGCCAGCTGTTTTTATAATCACTACCATGCCACCTACTACCTTGCCACCTTTGCCTGCCGGTTATACAGATAATACTGATAAGAAATAAAAACAATTTGCATTCATGTCCTGTCATATATTTTGTATTCAGCCTTCTTTCTAAATATGCCTGAAGAAGAGACCTAGTGTCTTGGAAGCTAGTTGCATCCTACAGTCACTCGGTTAGTGTAGAAAAAGTATTGCATTCTCCGATAGAGAGAACACACACATCTCAGAATCTCCTTCGATTCCATCCTATTGAATGTGGTGTTTGACACGCAATGGGCCTGACTAATTCACAAATGTAGGTAGGCAATATGAAGAAGTTCTTACCTAGATGCACCGCTTCCAATGAACAATCACACTAAACAGCCCTGGCCCTAAACACCCAGGCCATATCCAAAGCCCATGCAACTCTAACGTTCATCTTGAGAAGAGAATCCAGGCATTTATTGTCCTGTCCTTAAATGCTGCTGCATCAGCTACTTGCAGGGCTCTGTGTTTAGAAGTATGGAAAATAGGGGGATCAACCACAGCAGTAAATAAGGGGTAAACAAGGACAAAATGCCTAGACAAGAAAACCTTCTTCTTTCTCAAAGATAATATAAGAATCATAAGAAGGGAAGTGGACAGAATCTCTTTTACACCTCCAGAAGATGTCTGGTATAGATGTACCCAAGGGGTCCCCAGATATCTGGAAAGTTTCTCATGCCATCCACATCAGTTCTTCCTCTAGGAGAGCTCCAGGGGTAAAAGAAGAATCATCTGTGTCTTCATCCCCTGTCTCATTCTCTTCTAGCAAATACTTGCTCTTTAAATCAGAATGAGCCCTCTGTGTGGAACAGGGGGCCCCAGATCAAATTTATCTAGGATGCATTGAAAAGAGATAGGCAGGCTAGTCAGGGACTGAAGACCTTAACCCATGTGGGCCCCTCGTCAGAAGAAGAAGGGCCATGTTCAGTTTGTGTGGGGTCATAACACAAGAGGGGCATAGCTGACCTGGCCAACACTTTGGGAGAATGGTATGACAGTGCAGAAAACTGACCACCACAGAAAAAGCTGACACAGTTCTTGTGTTCTTGGGCTTCCCCATGCTTTAGACATGGTGAATAATCCTGAGATAACTGGTACAGATAGACAGAACCTACATAATAATAAAAGAAAAAACTTAAATGCACCACTGAGAGCAACTAGATCCACAAAGAGACAATCTGGGCACCTCAGGAGAAAGCCTACTGCAAGGTGCCTCTGGTGCTGCATGGTGTGAAAGGAAGGAAGGGAGAAGAACCCCTCCTCCTTCCTGCAGTAATAAAAAAAAATGGCACACTGGCTCTCCAGCCACTTGTACAGTGAGCCACAAGGTTTTGATATAGGCCCCTGACGAAGCAAAGCGAGCTGAGAAACGCGTTGGGCAAGTGTTTTGGGCAATCAGATTGTTCTTAATTACTGTATCTGTGAAGATATATTTAATCTATTTTATATGTTTTATATCATTATTTTATACATGTTTAATAAATAATTGTGTAGAACACAATTCTTTTAGTCCATAATTTAAGTCCCCTATACTCAATAGTGTCCTATAGAGTATATCACCATCCCTAGATAGAGGGTAGTAAGGATTTGTATTGATCCTGTGGTGAGAGAATTGGAAGAGCTATTGAGGACCCAGGAGAGGCGAGGGGAAGGAGAGGACATAAAGATACCATTACTGGGGGTTATCCAGTGCAAGTTTATACACCAAGAGGCTGGCTTGCCTCAGTAGAAGGTGAGTCTGCAATGTATCCCATTGAAAGGTGTTTCTTCACGGTGAAGGAGATGATCGATTTGAAAGAAAAGAACCCACCTTGGTGAAGGGGAACAAGATTAAAAGGACGTTTTTTATGTAACAGTCTGCCCTTAGATTGTGTGCGCCTTTCTCTTTTCTTTTTTGGTGGAAACTGTCTGTGAGAAATAAGGGCATAACCAGAAGCCCATGAGAGAGGGCTGCACTGCTATATACAAGCTTTATTTTGTTTGTTTGGTGTAATAGCACTTGGAATTGATTTGTGGGTTTTATATGAAAATAGCTAACAAGCATAGGCACAAAAACAACACGTAACACAAAAACCTGCGTCACACCTGTTTCCACATCACCGTGCGTCCCAAATGCTTGTTAAAACACAACTTAAGTCAAAATGTAGCATTGCGGCAGCTGTTGTCTAGCAACTCTGATAGATGCACAAACAAAATTCAAACCTACAGCCAATCCCAAGGCCCCAAAATAGCAAACATTTTCAAATACACCTATATATACCCAAAAATAACCATCACACCCTGTCTGTATTTCAAGTTTTGGCGAGATAGATCACAGGACCCAGGAGTGGAGGATAGCAATTATAGCGAGGGAGAGAGGAGATGACATTGGAGGTAGAAGGAGCATTTTGGAGTTTGGCGTTTGGAGAGAGGTACACTAATTCGACACATATCACATTTTTGCACATATTATATACACCCATACAAGCACAAACACATACACATCCATACAGATAGTCTTATTTTTTAATAACACTACAAATGTTTTAAACTTTTTTTGACAGTGTGAATCTGTGAGTTAAAAAGTGTGACAGATGTGTCTGTGAGGGCCGGTGTGAGTGCCTGGGTGTGAGTGGGCGAGTGATGGCGAGGAGAGGAGGACAGGAGAGAGGGATGGGGAGAGTAGTGGAGGAGGAGGAGGAAGGTCAGGAGGGCATCCCTGAGCAGACCAGGGGTGGGAGAGGGAGATCCGCAGGGAGGAGGGGGACCCGGACAAGAGCAGGCACACAAAGGAGAGGGTCAGCTGTGTCAGTGGGACGAGGAGCACCCTACACAGTCAGGGGCAGAGCAGGCAGGACACTCTGGTTCCGAATCCTCACAGGCCGAAGCTGAGGGGGACAGGATCAGGGATCCCTGATATACTGTCGAGGATAACACGTCTCTCATGGAGGCTGTCCTGGAGAGAGAGAGTGTCCTCCACCTGAGGGAAAAGGTCCCTGGCCTGTCAGCGAGGAGGAAGGCAGTCTGGAACCAAATCTGCAGCCGGGTCAACGAGGTGGATCCATGCAGACGGGAAGTGGAATCCATCAAGAAGTGATGGGGCGACTACCGAAGGGTGGTCAAGAACAAAGTCTCCAAAATCACCAACCACACCACTGGCACCGGAGGTGGCCCACCTGTCCAAATCACCTTCTACAGATGGGAGGAGATGGTGCGGCAGAATATGTCCCCTACACTGATCAAGGGGGTCCCTGGAGGATCGGACACTGGGGATGAGAGGAGCCTCCACACTACTGGTAAGTGCATCACCATATAACCACATCAACCAACACAACCATCACACAGTCACACCTCAACACAGGCCCATCATTTATCCACACAACTGCACCAACACAACACACTGAGGGTTAAAGACAGGACACAATACAAGGACAAATGGCAAGATTCAGCCAGGCCCAAACCTGTCCAAGTCCCAGTTCAACCCTCATGTTGCTGTGCTGATCACACACAATACACACAAACCATGCTCTACAAAGTGTTTTATGATAAACATCATTACATTTCATAGACAATGTCACCCATGTACCCACAGGGAAGTAAGCACATAACCCCTTGAGTGCTAGAGGGATCATCAATGCATCGCTCAACAATGCTTTGGCAACCCCTCCAGTATACTCAAAGGGTTAACCAGACAACAAACACAAGTCGATAGGCTAAAGATTAAATGCCACACAGGGGACATTCACTAAGCGGTGAAAAAGAGATGATGGAGAGAAATTTACACTTACATCCTCTCACTTCACCAATCTCAATGTTAGTCTATGAAGAATATTCAATAACATGAATCAAGTTGCAAAGGTCCCATTTTATAGACTCCATAGAAAACATTGCAAATGGGGAAATGAGATCACTGGAGAAGTCAGCATCATGTTCAGTTCATCAGGTCTACTTCACCGCTTACTGAATCACAAAAAGGATGGAGCAGGTCACAAATCACAGTGCCACTGAGAATAACTGGTTATATGGGCAGCACACAGGCCTAAAACAACTCGGTGTTGTGCATGCAATCATTTACTCTAACTTGAAATTATATATCTCACTTTTGATTCACACATGGATCCTCAGGAGTGCTGATGCCATGGATGGATGGTACACCAGTCACTATATGCAGGATACATATGTGAACTAAATATGAACCATTGTAGTTTGGTCAACAATAGGCCATGAATTATAGATTTCTATGATTGAGTAAGGCTGCCTCACTCAGAAGGATGGATGTGCTCATCCAGGAAAAAGAAACACAGGCCTCAAACAAAGATATCCTTCAATATTGGCTTGATTGTTGCCCTTCAGGATTCAATTGGAACAGACTTCATGGACAGGATACTGTCAAGTACATCAGTCTCTGATTGCCAGGGTGGTATCCCATGCATCACAATGCAACACATAGGATACCATCATGACAACCAGAGAGTGACATGTAAAATAATACAAAATCTTGCATTGTATGGGATAAACTGATAATATAGGGATGAATCCCACTTGAATCCCACTGCAGATCTGTTCCAAAAAGATATCTACACAAAGAAAAATGGTCAGATATGTATGTGGATAGGTACCTTGCAAATGGGTACAAATATGCCCCAACAAGATGTGAACCCAGAGATCAGTTCAGTACGTGTGATTGCCTTACTGCCCATATATGTGCACCCATCACAAACTAACTCTTATTGATATATTCCTGTGTACCTTGCACAGGATGGCAATGGTTAATTTCACCTCAATGTAATATTGTAGGCATTGTAAAAAGATGTGGATCCATGTTAGTCCTATCCCTCCTACCCTCATGGCTAGACAGATATTGCTCTATGTGACAGCTCATGGAGGCTCTTCAGCAGATCCAAAATCGCCCCATTTACAGATGAATACTTCATTGGAATGGTCCACAGAGAGTACCCTTGTTTCACTCAGGGGGATAAACCCTACAACATACATTTCCCTTTCCACATATCAAGTATTAATATCCCTTTCATCCTATCATGGCTATGTTTACTACTCACACAATTTCAATTCTCCACACAGCTTCTGGCCTCCAGCACAGCATGAGCCCGTGGAGGAGCCTACCTCACCACCCAGTGAGGAGTATAAGGAGGAGGGGACCAGCCAGTGGCCACCGTACCCAACATCCACACCTCTTCTACAACTGGCTGCACCATCACTGGCTGCCCAACAAATGGCTGCACCACCTATGGCTGCCCAACAACTGGCTGCATCACCACTGATTTCACCACCCCTGGCTGCCCAACAACTGGCTGCACCACCCCATTGCAGTGCCTGGATGCAACAGGAGGAGAGGTGGATGCATCCCACAACCTGCAGGTGCTCCTACCCTCCAGCAGCAGCAGCACCACCACCAGGGAGGCATTGGCTGTCCAGGAATGTGGCCACCACCCAATATGGCCCATATTCTTCCCAGATGGACCTACCCTCCTGGATGGCTCCCCAGCATGGCCCCAGGAATGATCCCAGGTGGGGGCCAAGCACCTACCAATGGCCAAGGTATGACCCTTGGCCACTCGACTACCAAAACTTGGGCTTGCTTGGGGAGCCCCAGCGCCCTCTGGTGGGGGACCTGTTTACTCCACCACCAGCACCGACATCAGTGGGCAGCAGTGAGTCGATTGATGTGATGGGCATATACCCATCTTCAGCAGCCACAGCACACACAGCACCAGCTGAGGACACAGCACCAGCTGAGGACACAGCACCAACTGAGGCACCAGCACCAGCTGAGGACACAGCACCAGCTGAGGACGCAGCAGCAGAGTCACCGGGCACAACCATCTCCAGCAGTGAACACCCCATGGGGATGGCCCTACAAAGAAGACTACTCCGGTCAAGCCACAGCACAAATGAAAAAATCACAAGGAGCCGGAGGGAATCCCGGAGGAACACCAACAGGATTGAGGCAAGGATCCATGCCCTGGAGTCGGAGGTTACAAGGATCAACACTCAACTCTATCAGCTCCACACAGGGATGATGGACATGTTTGCACAGGTGCTGGTGGAGTTGAGAGAGCAGAACCGCAGGGAAAACCTGTGAGTAGAGAGGGATAACCTTCGTTCCAAGGAGGGGTCCATTGTACCTACCACTCCCTCCAGTGTGACCCCAGAAGCCACACCTAGGGGGCAAATGGTGGCCAGGCAAACAGCCAGGGCATTCAACTCTGGCACCCAGTCTAAGGCCCCTCCAAAAAAATTAAAAAAAATAAAATGCCCAACATGTTCCATTCCCCCTAAATAAAGGAACATTGTGCTCTTGAATCCTGTGTGAACTGCTTTGTATTTAGTTATAGATTGGGTGGCAGAGTTGTCGCCAATGCATTGCCAAACAATGCAGTGAACACAACCTCTGCCTAGGTAAAATGTTTGTGGGATGTTACAACATGGGTTCACACACACACTGTTGTCCAAATTCAACTGGCAATTATTCCCCAGAGACATATAACACAACAGTGTTTTATGGCAATGTAGTGGGTAGAATTTGAACAACAAAACATACCCCTAAGCACAAAAACTGGTGCAACAATGAATAATCGTCTGCATCAGTTCAAGGGGTTAACCAAGCAAACAGCTATTTTACTTAGCAAAGAACTTACAACCAGGACAGATGGAACATGCAGCAAAATAGTCTTTGATTCACACTGTGTTACGATTCAGTACACTCAGAAACGGAAGGTTTTGGTAAAACTCAGTTTTAGTTGCACACAATGAATAACAGTAACCCTTGCGGGTCCAGCATACAGATAAACGGTAAACTGACACAGGACAGGTTACAATGGTATGATTGACCCACACAGGTCCAGTATGTAGAACAAATATACAATACTGACACAGGTCAGGTAAATCACATATGATACAGTGTAAATATGACAGAGTGATACTTATTAGGCCAATGACAGTAGTTGGTCCTAATGTAAGAAGGCCCAATGTAGCTCCTTACGCAGAGAGTGACAACAGCGATTGAAGTATATGGAACAGGTGAAGCCAGAGTAGAAATGGCTAAGGCAACATAGGAGGAAGGCTGCCAAAGTGAACGCCCACCGGAGACTGCAAAATATTGTGAGCCAGTGCTTAGTGCCGTAAGGAATAACGTACGCCAAACTGAGACTACAAATGCATATACGAATGCCCAGCACTGCCCCTGAAGGGGTTAACGAATGTTCCAGTCTGCAGATGGGAAGTAACCTGAGGCGCTCAACTGAACCCAACCTCAGGAATGGCAGAAACAGACCAAGCGAACGTGGTGCAATTGAAATGAACCAGAGGGTAGCACAGGCACTACGAGTCAGCGGATCACGGACTGGACTACTATATGGAACCGAGGCAACCGGAGGTCTGGCAAGACCACTGAAGCGTGAGCAACAGCAGGAGCAGGGTGACTGGCAAGCAGGAACAGTACAGGAACAGGTACACAGAGCAGGAACGTCAGCCAAGCCGGATTGATACACAGAGCAGGATCGCCAAACAAGCCGGGTCGGTACATGGAGCAGGATCGCCAGTCGAGCTGGGTCGGTACACAGAGCAGGAACGTCAGCCAGGCCGGGTCAATACAGGAAGCAGGCACGTCAGCCAATCCGGGCTGGTACACAGAGCAGGAACGGTAAACAGGCAGAGTAGTCAAACAGTCCGGGTCATACACTGGTACCATATGAGAGTAACGGAACAAGCGCTAGGCAATGGATACACCACGAAAGGGCAGCGCATAAGTGACAGCCCAAGGTATTTAAAGGCTGTCACTGGGACAAGACAGCGTAGCCAATAAAGAAGCAACAGGAAGTAAACATGTCAAAATGTCACCCGAATCACGGGCACCGTGATACACTGTTATTGTGGAGAACCCAATGTTCCCCCTAGGATTTCAATGTGTAGCACACACATTGAAATCCAGGGGTGAGCATTGGGTTCTCCAGTAAGTTGCATTGTTGTTTTCCTAAGGTTGTAACAGACTTCACCAGTGATAACACTTGTCCACTTAGTCTGGTTGTTTGTTGATGTAGCCCATGGACTGAAATATGTCAAACTAAAGTAATCTCAGAACATTGATTATATTGAGCAACAAAGAAACCGTGGACATGAAATCAAGGTGGAAGTATGTCCCCTGTATCATATCTTTATCACTCCCAACACACGTTAGTGTATCACTGACATCATCTCTTTGCATGAATACATCACAGAGTCCACTCATTGCCAAACAAGTAGTGGACTCCTGTGATGTGGGTCATGCCTTCCCATGTATGGGGGATACTCTAGCCTTGAGTGTGGTTACGCATTGACAAATGTGTAATCCAACATTTCTTCATACAGACACAGATTAAATTGTGATGGTTCTTCTTTATTGTGTCTCAAAGTACATTAGAACGTACATGTGTTTTCTGGGTATATTGCCTATATGCATTAAACACTTGTATGAAAACACTACTGTCCTGCTCATGTGTAATCCGCATGGTTGTGGATGTAGATAGGATCCATCTGATCCTTGATGACCTCATACAAGGCAATGATGCTGTGTGGGCTCAACCTGTAGCGATCAATCACCTTATCATCGGTCATTCCAAAGATGGTGCCCCTTTGACGGTATACCCTGGGCCTTGGTGGTCATCTATCCATCCTCCACTGCTGCAGGGGTCCCTGTGGCAGCTGTGGAGCACACTGTTGCTGTGGAGGATCCTGTTTCTGCAGCTGTGCATCAGCAGGCAGGTGCTGTCCTCCAGGTGGGGATGGGCTCCTGTGTGGCTGTTGAGCCTGAGCCGCCTCACTTGCAACAGGTGAAGGCTGTTGATCAGGTGTGTCTGGGGCTTGATGGTGTTCTCTAGCTCTCGCCCTTGCATGCCTTCTCTGGAGTTTTCTCATCAATAAGTATCCCTACATACTTTTTGTTCTCTCTCTAGCTCTCTGTAGCTCTCTCTCCCTGAGTGAAAAACAAGCCACACGTGAGTGTGGCGAGCTGTCCCTTTAAGTACCTGGTAGGCCGTTGTGTAGGTGTGGTGATGAGGTGAGTGCTGACCAATGGTAAGGTGTTTGTTGTAAGTGTTTGCAGGTGTGTCTGTGTTTTAAAATGTGGTTTGTTCTGATTGCTGTGTCTCTGTCAGTTGTGGGTGTGAAGTTGTGGGGTGCAGGTTGTGTGTAAATCATGTGGTGATGTTGCATAGGTGAGCTTGTTTTGTATTTGCAGGTGTCCGTGTTGTGTGATAACCCGCATTGTTCCATGCCATGTTGTGTTGGTGTATTTTGGGTGGTCCTTTTCCCTGTGGTGTTGCTTGTTGTTGTGTGTGAGAATCAATTGTGGTGTCTGTCCATTTTTTTGTGTTCTTTTGGCATTGCACGGGTTAATTTTTCCATTTACATGCTTGTGTGGTAAGCATTTTGTGTGGTTTTTCTATGTAACGCATATTTTGTTTTGACCGTTAAGTGTCTAACGGCTAAGAAAAGTGTGTCTTAAGTTCTGTCTGTTAAGTGTATCTGCCGTTAGCAGTACTGCACTTATTTAAATGGCTCTGGGGAATCTTGTTCTATGCGTGTCAATGCACATCAGTCTATTTATGAAATGCCGATAGCTGTTCTTAAGACAGACCTTTAAATGGCTTACAACACAATAACGCACCCGTTAGTGCTTTTTTTTTGCTAACGGCTGCCAGTGGACATACCAACTTGACACCTTCTAAGAAGGGATGGGTGAAAATTTCCACCTCCACTGAAATCAGTGAAAAATGGCACTTTCCACTTGGCGAAAATTTTCCTGTAAAAAGTGCTGATTTTTTGCTATTTTTCCGCCTAGCTCATTCCATTGAATCAATGGAACATTGAAGTTACACACAACATAAAATAAATATTATTTAATTTCCCAAAGGCATAGTATAAAAGGGACATGAGGGTGCCTGTGTTGGTGGGGTGTGGTGAAAGAATCAGTTGAACAGGGGATGATTTTTGGGGGAGCTGTTTACTGGGATTGGGGGGCACTTAATAAAACAAATTCTAAATAAAATAAAATAAAAACCATAAGACATGGTATAAAGGGGTCTGAGGAGGGTGCCTGTGTTGGTGAATGAAATAATCATTTGAACAGGGAATTTGTTTTGGGGGGTTTCTTGGCTGCTATTGGGGGGCAGTTAATAAAAAAAAATAAAATAAGAAATTTGTATTTAAAGTTATAGAGACAGGAACCCTTGACATAAGCTGCCACTGGGGTGGACTGATACTTGACTTGATAGAATATTTTGTAGAGGATGATTTGTTAGATTTTTGTTAGAGGACCAAGTCCTGAGGAAACATTGATTTGTAGGACTTAAGCTTGTTTGGCACAGGCCCTAAGGAAACATCGATTTGTAGGACTTAGGCTTGTTAGAAACAAACCCCCCCAAAATTGTTTATTTTTTTGTAGGACTATGCTTTTTTTATTTATTTTTTATTTTTCAAAGCACAAGCCCTGAGAAAAAAAATAAATATGCCCTATTGGCCTAGTACCATCAGGTCCCGTTAGCCAGAAGCCACTGGCCATTGTCAAATGTCCTTCTGAGTCCTGAGTTGCAACTGCTGTTCGTACTGCTGCTGCTGAGTTGTTTAAGTAGCAGGATGATTAGGCAGCTGAAAGGGAATGGGATCAACAATAGCAGGGACATGGAAGATGGATGATGAAGGTTCCACTTGCCACGACTGGCTCCAGTGATGCGCCTGAGGCAGTAGCAGAAGAATAAGTAGCCCCCAGTATATGTGGAGAAAAGAAGAAGTTGGCCGTTAAATCTTCTCCACCTGCCCATCCTCCAAAATCATGGGTGTGTTGTTATTAGAATATATATTTTCCCCTTGAGAACAGGAACTGTGGCTTCCATCAGCAACTGCAAAGTGCACAGTGTATGTGGTAAACAACACTGGGGGGCACAACTGTATCCAAACACCATGACACCCAAAACCAAGTAGTGCCGCTGTCACTGTACCCCTAGTTCAGACCCTGCTAAGGACACATGACAACTTGCTGACAGTTTAAAATTAATGATGAACCCTCCCTGCCAGAATCCTAACATATTCTGCAGGATAGAATCTATTCAGATGCCACCTGATGACCTGGTATCGATTCTCCTCCACCACACTGGTGGTGAACTGCCATATCCTACCATCAAAAGAGTGACTACCATTTGGCTGGGGGCGATAACGATGAACGAGGTGGATTGGCAGGAGATGTAGTTGTTACCCTAGAGGAAGAAGGTGATGTTCATGATGAGCTAGTTGTTTCACTCATTATGGAACTTCCAGTGACTGTCTGGGTTTCTTTATTCTTCCTCCTCTTTGATCTACATCTTTCTGGAGAGTCAGGCGGTACAGTAACAGCGGTGCTAGATTTCTGTAATGGGTGTTTGGCTTTAACGTGTTTGACATAAATGTTATGGTGTCTGTGTTTCATGTGTGTTATTAGGGAGGTTGTGCCAAGGTGTGTTCCCTCCTTTCTCCTTCTCACTAACTTGTCACAAATTTTGCACTGTACCATTGTTGATGATGACTGCATTGTGCTTTCTGGAAGAGAATAATAGTCCCACAGCCATAACTTCTTGGGGGAGGAATAGGAAATAGGTGGAGAAGAATGGCCTCTTTCTTCTTGTCCTCCACATTCCCCTTCACTTTTTGTGGCAGCGGATAATGTTGTGCTACTGTCTCAGATTTAGCACTGTAACTAGGACCAGGAGTATTACTGGCACTGGCAAGTGGAACCTGTCCTAGTCCCGCATCCCTTGTTGACCCCATTCCCACTATGTCCACAGTGATCTGTGGCACACTAGCCTTCTCCTCAGCACCCTGCTGCCCTTTCATCTCAACAGCAGCAGAAATTAGAGCACTTGCAATTTCTGCAAATTCCAAAAGCTGATTGCTAGTGGTGGTGGTGATGCTCATCCTCATCACGGTCTCCCATTCCTTTGCAGTTTATGCTAAAAAGGCCATCAATGTCTCTTCCACCACAGCTTCTCCAACACCACCACCACCACTAGTACCTACATGATGCTGCTCTATTCCAGACATCTCACTGCTGCTTGGAGGAGGTGATGAGCAATGTGACAGAGGGTCCCCTGTTGTCACACTTGGCATCATTTTCTCCCCCCCCCCGAGTACTACAAGAAACACTAGAAGCAGGCAAAGTATTGGTGGCAGCAGGTTCAGCACTGGCAGCAGGTACAACACTAGTGTCAGCACATCTGGCAGCAGATACAACACTTGTGGCTGCAGATACAGCAATGGTGGCACTGGCAGCAGGGGCAGCATGTCTTGCAGCAGGCACAGGCAGCTGACCTGTCCTGCTCTCACTAGTACTACCCTTTTCTCCCTCCCTTCCCATTCCCTTTTCTCCCTTACTTCCCATTCCCTTTTCTTTGTTCCTTCCCATTCCCTTTTCTCCCTCCCTTCCCATTAAATTCCCCAAGATCCCTTGAGGTGATTTAAGGGGACTGGACAGCATTGGTTCAGTAGTGGTCCCTTCCTCCTCCTCAATTTATAACAATGGACAGGTGCACCAAAACGTAAAATGGATTCAAGCCATGCAGCGGATAAAAACAACTGTATGTTTATTAATGCATCAATAAAAAAGTGAAGTACAACAAGTAACGATACCTTGTTTCATAACTGAACAGCGGGAGAAATGATATAGTGGGCACCTTTCGGATGCAGACGTGTAAGTTCTTAGATCGACATGTTTCGCGCACCACTGCGCTTAATCATGATCAAAGGATTCAAACACACATTCTATGGCTACATTTAAACTACATTGTAGCCAATGGAAATCCAAAGTCACTCCCACCTTCAACGCTCCCTCTTAAAGAGATCAGACACGGCATACACTGAAGCCAATACAAAAATATAAACTTAAACATAAGCATAAAGAGACACATTCGTGATAGTTTAGTCTGAGTATGGTCACCGCTTACTTAATACGTTTGTTTTTATTTTTGAGGACATTAACACACATACAACATGGTGTTTTATATTTTGGTATGCTTCATATGGTGATTTTTTAACTCGTTGTATGCAATGGTGGCAACCAATGTTGCCCTCCCTGCGCTTGATCTCTAGAGATCTATGATATGGCTTCTTTTTTATGTTATATCCTGAAGCGTACGTTTACATTTGTGGAGCTGCGTGTGCACTCGAGTGCTCGGATCTTTATGTGGAGAGGTTTGGAGACGGAATTACTGTCCCCTGTGATCTTGGAGGGTTATGTGAGCACTCGATTGCGGACGAATGTGTCTCTTTATGCTTATGTTTAAGTTTATATTTTTGTATTGGCTTCAGTGTATGCCGTGTCTGATCTCTTTAAGAGGGAGCGTTGAAGGTGGGAGTGACTTTGGATTTCCATTGGCTACAATGTAGTTTAAATGTAGCCATAGAATGTGTGTTTGAATCCTTTGATCATGATTAAGCGCAGTGGTGCGCGAAACATGTCGATCTAAGAACTTACACGTCTGCATCCGAAAGGTGCCCACTATATCATTTCTCCCGCTGTTCAGTTATGAAACAAGGTATCGTTACTTGTTGTACTTCACTTTTTTATTGATGCATTAATAAACATACAGTTGTTTTTATCCGCTGCATGGCTTGAATCCATTTTACGTTTTGGTGCACCTGTCCATTGTTATAAATTGTGTTCTGTTGAAGGGAGTTTGGAGAAACCCTAAGGTAGCACATACGTGGGATATATATATATTAAAGTCATTGCAGCCTATGGAGAAATTAAAAAAAGGGGGTTCTTGAAGACCTGAAACACACACATTGAAGATACGTGTATGAAATGTCCGGAATATGAGGTTGGAGCCACTTGTTTGTTTGTTTGAAAGATCCCTTCCTCCTCCTCCTCAGACTTAGTGGACACATAAGGGTCCTTCCAGCTTCTCCATTGATTATTTTTCACCCTGCCCACAGTGATAGCAGTCACTATGTGCTTTTCCTGCCTCAGGTTTTGCAACATATCCCAGCAGAACAGAACAGCACATCTATCTCGCTCTGTAGCTGTTTCTATTGTGTCTGCCTTCAGCGAAAATGTCAGCTTTTATAGCGGAAGTGCGAAAACAACGTAAATCAATGAGCGGAAACTTTATAGTCATTGAAAAAATGGTGAAAAATTTTGGCCAATGTGCGAAAGACGCGAAAATGTTAACCGCTAGTTTTAAAGAGGATTTTCCCACGATAAAGCAGAGAACAACATGGTTTTCGCAAAATTTCCCGCAGGAACACTGCAACAAGTTTCGCCCACCCCTACTCCTAAGTTAGCTTGTAAATAACACAAGCATTATGTGTGTTAAAGCATCTAAATGAAAATGATTGTAGTTTGTTAGTTGAATATATATATATATTACCAAATAACTGTGATCACGGACCAAGAGATGCACCCCTGCGACTCATTAGTGTAGCGAGTTATAAATAAAAGTGAAAAAAAATAAAATATAAGGAGAGCGCTACAATTTGCTGTATAGACAACAATTTATTAAAAATACTATAATACTAAAAATGTACTAATGACTAAAAAGGCACCATAGAAAATAGAATGTAAATCAAAAGAGAATATGCTCTGGAGCAACGTTGGTGCACTAAATGCCAGCTGTTGATATAAATCGATATCTCCTTTGATATAATAATTCTACTCAGCAAAAATAGGTAACTACTAATGTCCAAATGTTCTATAAAACTTCCGCTGCAGTCCCAAAATCTTAAAGGAATATCACCAGTTACAATTTACTGTGATATGTATATGGATATACAGCGTGCAGGTCAAAACATACTGCTGATAATATTAAGATATATCTCACAACCTACCCGCTACAATACATTTATCAACTAGCTCATCATAAGGCTTGATGTACATGAAGATCTCACAAAGGAGAACATTTGGACATTAGTGGTTACCTATTTTTGCCAACAAGTAGGATTATTATATCAAAGGAGATATCAATTTATATCAACAGCTAGAATTTATTGCACCAGCGTTGCTCTGGAGCATATTCTCATTCTCTTTTGATTTACATTCTATTTTCTATAATGCCTATGGACTTTTTAGTAATTAGTACATTTTTACTATTATATTATTTTTTAATAAATTGTTGCCTATACAGCAAATTGTAGCGCCCTCCTTATATTTTATATATATATATATATATATATATATTATATATATATAATTCCAGTCCAGGTTTTGGTAAGCACACACAAAGAGAAAAAAAAAACACATTTAAAATTGCTGGAGTGCAACCAATTTTGACCAAAATAGCTAAAAGCAAATAGACAAAGTATTGGTGCACATCCACATTTTCACCACCATTAACCCTTTACTCTGAGGCATTTACTAACCTTAACCTACTTTATCCTGACAGCTGAGTCTTGGTCAGCTTTATTCATTAATGGAGAGAGACCCTCTGACATGCATCTGACCAAGACTCAGCTCTCAGGATGAAGTAAATTAAGGTTAGTAAATGCTTAAAGTAGGAGAGATTCAGCTCATAAGACAAAGCATATTAAGGTTAGGTACTTGCCAAAATGAGGTACCTTGGCGTTGGTGGCAAGCTTAGCATTCTATGGCCATATAATGTAACTAAATCCTCATCTTTAATATAGTAGTGATATGCAGGCACAATGCCGCAGAGTAAAGGGTTAATGGTGATGAAAATTTGGATGTGCACCAATACTTTGAATATTTGCTTTTTATGTATATATATATATATATATATATATATATATATATATATATATATACAGTTGAAACCAGAAGTTTACATACACTATATAAAAAGACACATATGCATGTTTTTCTCACTATCTGACATGAAATCAGAATAAACCTTACCCGTTTTAGGTCAATTAGGATTAATTGAATAAAAATGCCTTAAAAAATTCTCTCCCTCATTATTCTGGCATTTGGCAAATATAAATAATTTTGGTAATCCTAATTGAACTAAAACGGGTAAGGTTTATTCTGATTTCATGTCAGATAGTGAGAAAAACATGCATATGTGTCTTTTTATATAGTGTATGTAAACTTCTGGTTTCAACTGTATATATATATATATATATATATATATATATATATATATATATATATGTTGAATGTGACAAATGTGACCTGTACGTATGTTGTTGCATAATTTGAGAGCCCAACAAGTTAACTATGTTATCGTTCACCTCCAAAAAATAACTAGCTCTCACATGTAATGACGTTAAAGTAGAAGAAATAAATTATTAGACTTATATATAGATCGTTAAATATATATTTAAAAAGCATATGAATAGATATCATAACGTTAAATAAGTTCTATTCTTAGAGTGTATATCAGGTAATTACATACATGTGTTTATACAAGAGTAACCAATAAATTCAATATTGAAGTTGGCTAACCAGTTAACAGGTTGTATACACCAGGAGAGACTCCTGCGTCTTTTTCTTTTTGTTTGTTCAAAGTTAACAGGTTGTTTCCTTTTAGTAGCTTGTATACGCACTTGGCATCTCAGACGATCTAATGATTATTATGGGTTCATTATTGTTATTTTGCTATAGTGCATTGAGGATCTGTTTACCATATACCAAATATCATCCGTGTGGTGTTTAACAAAAGCAATCACTTGCATTGTGTTATATGAGTAACAGCTTGATTATTCTCTCCAAGTCAAATGAAAAAATATATGTTATTTTATACTAAATATATTTCTGTATGTTTGACTTGGAATTTTAATTCACTATTGTTGAAATTATCAACAATGGTGTTCAGCAAAATAATTCAACATGCTGCCAAACATAAAGCTAGTAAAATGCTAACTCTACATGAGAGTTAGTGTCATAGTAGCGGCGGCTGCCGTGCCGACCGCTAACTTACCCGACAGCTTGCCTCAACGCATCGGGCAGGATCTGCCTCAGGGTGTCTCAGGTAGCGGCGGCTGCCGAGCATTCTGCTTCACCTGGCAGCTCGGCTGCAGCTCCTTCCGGCTGGCTCATGTGGAGTGTTGGCACGCGTCCAAGATTTAAAGAGACAGGCACACGTCTTGGGACTCCTCCTCTTCCTGTACAGTGTGCTTATAAACTTCCTGGACACCACTCTCAGTGCCCTTTTGTGGTGTCCAGCACAGTTGCCTTGAGTTTGCCTTAGTGTGTCTGATTAACCATTCTGGTGCCAACCTTGGATTGTCTGACTACCCGCTTTGTGTATGACCTTGGCTTGTCTGACAAATCCCTCTGGTGTGAACCTGCGGCTCTGATAGACTACCTTTTCTGTGTATGACCCTTGGCTTGGCTGACTACCCGCTCTGGTGCTGACCTGACTCTGTCTAACTGTTCTGGTGCCAACCTTGGATTGTCTGAGTACCCGCTCCGTGTATGACCTTGGCCCGTCTGACAAATTCCTCTGGTGTGGACCTACGGCTCTGGTAGACTACCTTCTCTGTGTATTACTCTTGGCTTGGCTGACTATCCGTTCCGATTTTGACCTACGGGTGAGTTGCGTTTCGATCTTCCCTGTTTCTGCCAGTTGACGTCCACCTTGGTGCACCTGGGTTATCCGCTGCGCACCCAGCATACAAACGCTCCAGTGGAGACTTATAGGGTATTTTGGTGACTCTGGCAGACTTCCCTTACTGCGGTGTTCAGGTGCAAACCTGTAGCGCAGTACTTACCAGTGGTATTTAGCCTGTTCAGGTGCGGACTTGTATTTAGGGGCTCATGGGCAGATCTGAGTCAGTTCTCTCCAAGTTGCTATAGGACTCGGTTGGTTCGATTCCAGAAGAACTTGCCTCCCTGACGTCAGCCTATTGTTTTGCTCTTGCTTACTATTGTTCTGTATGTATTTCCAATAAAGATTGTGTTACCTACAGTACTGGTCCTAGTCTCGTTTCTGAGTCCGTGACAGTACAAAAGGGCCATGTCTACGGACAGTACAGGTAACCCTTTTACCCAAGACCTCCTAGCCAGATTGGAGGTTCAAGAGCAACGAATTGATCAAATCACAATGGCATTACAAACTCTGCTAAACCGTACTGCTCATCTTGACCGCCCAGTCGGTCAAGTGGTGGCCCCCCAGTTGCTAACCCGGCACCGGCAGCACCAACCAACCCTGATGCAGACTTGATCAGGGGTTCTTCTTGGCACGCTACTACTCCTCAACGTTATGAGGGAGACCCGGTGTTGTGTCGCGGGTTCTTAAACCAAGTGGGTATATTTATGGAGATGGTTCCACAGGTGTTTCCCAATGATCGCAGTTGGGTTTCTAATTTCTCTACTTGCTGACAAAGCCTTAGCCTGGGCCAATCCGTTGTAGGAAATGGATAAACCTATAATTTGCGACTTTCTGGCATTTGTGGATTCCTTCTGTAAAGCTTTTGATGTGCCAGGTCTGAAGGCATCAGCCTCCAAACACCTCATGAATATACTCCAGGGTACTCGTACAGTGGCCGATTATGCGATTGAATTCCATTCCCTGGCAGCTGAGGTGGGGTAGAACAATGAGGCTTTAGTGGCAGCATTCTCTCAGGGCCTGTGCGACTTGGTTAAAGATGAAATTGCTGCCCGCGACATACCCCGAGACCTGGATGAATTAATTTAATTCATAATCCTCATCGATACCAGGATCAGGGAGAGACCTTCATTTAAGGAGCATCTGTGAAGACCTCCATCTCGTCTGGTGCCCAGTTTTACCTACCCACCCAGTCCTCCCTCACCTCCCACGCCTCCTGGCTACGTCTCAGGGGGCAGCAAGCCCATGCAATTGGGGGCGACCCGCCTTTCAGGGGAGGAAAGAGCCTTCCGGCGGAGGGAGGGTCGTTGTTTGTATTGTGGCAAACCCGGCCATTTGTTAAGAGCCTGTCCAGTACGTCCGGGAAACGCCCGCACCTAAGATCCTGTCGGGGACAGATCGTGGGTGGCATATCTCAGTCCCTGGAGGAGGTTAAGGGTAAACCTATCCTTGGGGTTATTCTGTCCTGGAATAACCTCTCCATATCTGCCGTTAAATTGCTCGATTCAGGGGCAGCAGGGCATTTTATAGACTCAGACTTCGTTGAAAGACATTTTATTCCTTTGCAGTCCCACGATTTTCCTTTGGCTATCGAAGCCATTGATGGGAGGCCCCTTCAACCCTCCCACATCACTCATGAGACACTTCCATTAACCCTGCAGGTGGGAGCCCTGCAGTCTGAAACCCTGCAATTCCAGGTCATTCAGTCACCACACTACGCTATTGTACTGGGGTATCCTTGGCTACAGAAGCACAACCCCAGGATAGACTGGCAAACCTGTGATATAATCTCTTGGGCTCCCAGCTGTGCAGGTTCCTGTCTTACACGTCCTACTAGACTATTATGTACATCCTCTTCGGGCTTACCAGAGGTATACAAGACGTTCCGTGATGTTTTTGACAAGGGTCAAGCCGGTGCGTTGCCTCCTCACAGGCCCTATGATTGTGAAATTAATTTGATTCCGGGTACCACTCCTCCTAGGGGCCAAGTCTATCCACTTTCGGTGGAGGAGATGAGAGTCATGGAGGAATATGTTTCAGATGCTCTTGCTAGAGGAATAATCTGCAAATCCTCTTCACCGGCGGGAGACGGTTTCTTTTTTGTCAAAAAGAAGAATGGGTAACTGCATCCTTGCATCGATTATCGTGGTCTAAATAAGTTGGTCACCAAAAACGCTTACCCCATACCCCTGATTACCGAACTTTTTGACAGACTAAATGGGTCCAAGGTGTTTACCAAACTCGATTTAAGGGCAGCATATAACCTAGTTCGTATCAAAAGTGGAGATGAATGGAAGAAGGTTTTTAATACCCGAAGTGGCCACTATGAGTATCTAGTGATGCCCTTCGGGTTGTGTAATGCGCTGGCTGTCTTCCAGGAGTTGATTAATGATGTCCTCAGGGATTTGTTGCAAAGTTCGGTTGTTGTATACCTGGATGATATACTCATACATTCTCCCTCCATGGAGGTACATATCGCAGACGTGTCTAGAGTCTTACAGTTACTGAGGGAGAATGGCCTTTACTGTAAGCTCGAAAAGTATGAATTTCATAGATCTCAGGTCACCTTCTTGGGCTATGTGATATCTGCCTCGGGGTTTGCTATGGACCCTCAAAAGCTGTCTTCCATCGTACAGTGGCATCACCCGGTGGGGTTGAAGGCTCTCCAATGCTTTCTGGGTTTTGCGAACTACTATTGCAGGTTTATCAAAAACTTCTCCTCGATAGTAAAACCACTTACAGATCTCACTTGTAAGGAATTGGACGCATCTAAATGGTTATCCAGTGCGATTGCATTTGAGACTCTGAAGTCTGCCTTTGCCAAGGCTCCAATATTAGTTCATCCCAATCCTGCCCTGCTCTTCACACTGGAGGTTGATGAGTCTGAGACGGGAGTAGGCGCCCTCCTGTCTCAGCGCTCGGCTCCTGGTGAGGTGTTGCTTCCGTGTGGCCACTTCTCTAAAAAATTATCTAGGGCGGAGAAGTTGTACGAGATTGGGGATAGAGAACTGCTTGCCATCATATTGGCGCTCAAGGAATGGCGTTACCTACTAGAAGGAACTAGTGCCCCGATCTTGATCCTCACGGATCACAAGAATTTAACGTACTTGTCAGAGGCTAAACGTTTGTCTGCTCGCCAAGCCAGATGGGCATTGTTTCTGTCCCGATTTAACTTCATTGTTTCATACCTCCCTGGTTCTAAGAACATTCGGGCTGAAGCCCTATCCCTTCAACATTGTCCCGACTCTGGGGAGGAGTCTCCTCCCGCCCCGATCATTCCTGCTGATCTCATTCTGGCCCACATTCGTACCAGTATTACGTCTCCTCTGGGAGAGGAGATTTTGGCTTCCGAGGTTTAGGCTCCTGCGGAGAAACCCAGAGGAAGGTGTTTTGTACCTGTTCAGTTGCGCACCAGACTATTGGAGACCTACCACACTTCCAAAACCGCTGGCCACAATGGGCGTGATCAATTGGTCTGGTCGATATCCCGATTATTTTGGTAGCCGAGTTTAAGGAAGGATTGTACCACCTTTGTGGAGGCGTGCCAGACTTGCGCTCAAAATAAATCTCCATGCAGTCTACCTGTGGGACTCCTTCAACCTATTCCCAATGGGGAGTGTCCATGGTCTCATCTATCCATAGATTTTATGGTCGACCTTCCCGCATCCTTGGGTCACACTGTGACCCTTATGATAGTGGACAGATTTTCAAAAAATGACGCACTTTGTACCTTTGAAAGGGTTACCTTCTGCCCGACAACTGGACGAGATATTTGCTAAAGAGGTATTCCGTTTACACGGCATTCCGAAAGTTATTATATCCGACCGTGGGAGCTAATCTGTGTCCCATTTCTGGAGATGTTTCTGTACTCAATTAGGGATTCAGCTTGCCTTTTCTTCTACCTACCACCCTCAATCTAATGGTGCAGCAGAAAGGTCTAATCAGGCCCTCAAACAGTTCCTTCGTTGCTATGTAATAACCACCATGACAATTGGGCTACTTTGTTACCCTGGGCGGAGTTAGCCAGGAATTGTGCCATCAACTCCTCGTCTCAGAGTTCTCAGTTTCTGATAAATTACAGGTTCCAGCCCTCCGCTCTTCCTGAGACCTTCGAGACACAACCTATTCCGGCTCTGGAGGAGCATTTACCGATGCTCCGTTCCTCTTGGGTACAAGTACAGCATACCCTACATGGTTCTATGCAACGACACAAACGGCAGGCTGACCGTAGGCGTCTACCGGCACCTTCCTTTCAGGTTGGAGATCTGAGTCAGTTCTCTCCGAGTTGCTATAGGACTCGGTTGGTTCGATTCCAGAAGAACTTGCCTCCCGGACGTCAGCCTATTGTTTTGCTCTTGCTTACTATTGTTCTGTACGTATTTACAATAAAGATTGTGTTACCTACGGTACTGGTCCTAGTCTCGTTTCTGAGTCCGTGATAGTTAGGAGGTGAGTTTAAATTTAATGTAATTCATTTCCAAAGGCCTTTGAGTTAGTAGGTATCATTTTGATTAAGAGAAAAATGCCAGCACTAAGAAATATCTAGATTAAACAACATTATCAGCTTCCTACTATATGAAGCGCATTTCTCCTGCCAGGCTTGATCACAGATATATAAAAAGACAGTACGGTTTCATTAAACTTTTTCAGCCTTGAAAAGTCACACCTCTTCTTATATAGAAGTAAAGAAGAGCCAATCACAAATTACTAAAATTAAGACTGTCATTCATTCGTGAATGGGAGGTTGACTTGAACTTTGTAAAATAGAAAATTAATGTAACTATTTAATCTATAATTAGGAATAGGAAAAATATCAATCAGAATATATTGTCAATGGTATACCTGATAATGGTATAAAACAGCAATAGTTTATTCTGAGACAGATATTATATATCTGATTAATAACTATTCCAAACTCAAAATATACGGTATTTAAATAGCATAAATCTGACTATTCAAAAGTTGTTCATAAACTGAAAAAATAAGATTAAAATCAAGTTACACTGGGTTAAAGAAATGCACAAAATCATTATAAGTGTAATTATAAGATAATAAAAGGTAATTTAATTTCTTTATTCATTCCTTGTAGGCTCATTGAACCAAATAGGAAAATCCATTTATTTTCTCTAATAAGAAGGATTTTATCCAAGAAATCTATTGTGTCCACGTTTGATTATAATATCTATGAAGCTGACTGAATTTTTGTCGATTTCATTTGTCAATCTTAGAGTATAATTATTGTTTTTCAAAATCTGAATTAAGTTAATGAATTGATCTCTTTTGTCATTCAACATGATGAACACACCATAGATGTGAAGTCGACATAGGAGTACATGTTCTAATAACTCCATTAGAGTTTTGCCAGAAACAACAATTTCCTCCCAATGACCCAAATAAAGGATAGCGTACGTAGGTGCACAGGCACTGCCCATGGCAATACCTCGTAATTGCAAGTAGAATCGGTCACTGAACACAAAATAATTTTGCTTAACCCCTTAAGAACCATGTGATGTGCTATGACCGTCACAGTCCTTATACCCTTAAAGGGACAGTACAATTGTTGTTGTTCAAAATCTGAATTAAGTTAATGAATTGATCTCTTTTGTCATTCAACATGATGAACACACCATAGATGTGAAGTCGACATAGGAGTACATGTTCTAATAACTCCATTAGAGTTTTGCCAGAAACAACAATTTCCTCCCAATGACCCAAATAAAGGTTAGCGTACGTAGGTGCACAGGCACTGCCCATGGCAATACCTCGTAATTGCAAGTAGAATCGGTCACTGAACACAAAATAATTTTGCTTAACCCCTTAAGAACCAGATGATGTGCTATGACCGTCACAGTCCTTATACCCTTAAAGGGATAGTAATGTTTCATAATAAAAGCAGCTCTAATTAATCATCATAGTATTTGGACTTTGGAGAGTGTTATTTCAATTCTGTCAGAGTTGTGGTTCAAGAGTAATTCAATGACAAAATATCCCTCTCCTGCCCCTTTTACTGATGTAGCAGTATTCAGCCAGATCAGAAGGGAGGTGCCCAGGTAGACTGCAGAGAGGGACAATCTTCAATTAAGATAAGGGAAAAACCTGAAAAACTTGTCAAAGGGGGCAGGGCTTTCATTGTTCTCATAGGAAGAAGATTGTCCCCTTCTGTTATCTGTCTGGTCTATGGACTGGATTCCACATCTGAGAAGAGATGGCTTACACTAGGTAAAAGGGGGAGGGAGGGAAACTTTGCTTGTGAATATCTCTCAAACCATAAAGGTTTGAGAGATAAGACTTATTTCGTTCTTCATGTTTTATTTAATGCCTACAAAATAAAATAAAGATAAAATACAGTATTACTATCCCTTTAAGGACGGGTGACAGTCATAGCACGTCACATACTTTTTACTTACAGCGCAACGGGGCCTAGAATTGACTCTTAGGCCCCTAAGCGGATTGCTAGTACGAGTAACACGTCACGTGTACCGGCGCGTCGGCAAGGATCAAAGCAGTCCTTAAGGGAAGGTAACTTCCCTGGACCGCTGGTCCTTAATGGGTTAAGGACAAGGGATAATAAAGTCAAAATAAATTCATCCCTCTCATAACTACATCCAGTGTCCCATTCAATATAGTATTTAATGGCATAAATCCCTCTCTTCAGTCGATGTATACAATGATTCTATTTCGCAAGTTATTAGAAAAATCTCATCATCAATGGGTAATCCATCCACTTTGGAAATTATATTGTGAATATATAAACTGATTTGATAAACATAGGGTCTTAAGAGATAATCCAAAAATTGGCTTGTCTTTCACCTAAACTTCCATTACCTGACACTATAGGTTTACCTGGGAGATGAACTGAATCTTTGTGTAGTTTAGGAAGTAAATCTAATGTTGAAATCCTTGAATTTTCTTCAACTATTTTAAGCAAAATAAGTCAACTTGTTGATAGTTATAAAGATAGTAGAAAGCTAGCTCTACATGAACGTTAATTAGGAGGAGAGATTATACATATTTTTTCTAACTTAAGTTTTATTGAGGTCATTTTTTAATTGAACGATGGGAAAAGGAAGGGTTACAAAAGATTAAAAAAGAAGGGGGGGGTGAAGTGCAATAAAGAAAGTAATCAAGTAACAGAAACAGCTGCACAATCAGTGGTATTCAATAAGCACAAGCAAAACAATTAGAGTACAGCAATATTCTAATCTAGCATTAACTTAAGCAAAGACTAATAATGCAGTCAGGTACTAAGCTGTCTGGAAAAATGTGACCCTGAAAGAACTTGGAAGTGAAAGCCAAAAACTGAGTAGCAAGGGTCTAGATGAAACTAAAGTATCAATACCTAAATAGATTCCAAGGGAGCAATGGTGTCTCAAACAAACAAGAGAGGAAGGATTGGAAAGAAGCGGGCTTATGTGGCATGGTAGGACAGGTCTATGTGGGCTGGAGGATAGAAGAAAAAAAAAAGGGAAAAGGGTGGATGGGGAAAGGGAAAAGAAGGAAGGTAAAAAGGCAAAGTCCACCAATAGGGAAAACTGAGAGAAAGGAAGAGCAGTCAGTCTGGGCCAGGGCCCAGACTCTATCCCGGAGCCAGGGATGGATCAGTGTAAAGAAGCCACTGCTCCCAAATCTGGCAAAATCAAGACAGCGTGCTAGAAAAAAGAGAGTATATCTTCTAGACATCTTGGACCACAGTCTGGCTGTCTACAAGCGAAGGTTGCTTCCAAATGCGATTCCAGAACACTCCTGGAGGCCAGCAGCATGTAAGAAGTCAATTTAGGGTGGGAACTAGGGACATCCAAGAGACGTAAGTCCAGAAGAAGTTACCACAGGTCAAGTCAGGTTATCGGGCAAGTCCACCAGATGTGGAAAAGGTCCCCCAGTTCCGTACACCTCCAAAAGCAGAGGGGAGACTGAGCTGGGAAAATATTATGCAAACATGCAGGTGTAAGATACCATGATAGAGAATTTTATAAGCCCTTTATTTTTGGAGAATACAGATAGAACTCTTAGCAGCACTGGACCAGATCTTTTGTCAGGACCAATGGAAGCTGCAAGCCTATATCCTTTTGCCAAGCTAGAATATATTTTGTTTAAGTGTCTTAAGAATAAAATAAAAAGGAAGTAAATTGTGTATGGAAATAGAAAGTTACAATGTGATAGAATGGTAATTCTCTGTTTTTATTTTGATATATGGGAGGGGGTTGGGCATGTACACACAGTAGAACATATTTCTATATTATTCTTACAACTAATAATTGTATATAACACTAGGAAAAGACAGAATCAAATAAACAGTGACTTCCTCAATGTAAAATATGTGGGGCATCATTCAGGGAGTTCCTAAGTGTACTATTGGTCCTGGATGTCAAAAATCAAACAATATTTAATAGTGCGTCTGTATGTGTATTCAAACAAAGCAAGAGTTCCTGAGAGGACTCTTTCGCAATGCAAAAGTGTGCAGGTGAATCTGAAGTGGAGCATGATTATGATATGGAGCCACACACAGAAGATTACTCTATTACTTATTAAACATAGGCCTAGAGAAAAACATTTGTACTTTGATGAAGGACAGAGTGTTGATATCAACATTCTCAAGTGGACAAAGGATTTGCTCCTTGGCTTAAAGGGATAGTAATACTTCGTTTTAACTTCATTTTATTTTGTTGGCATTAAAAAAACATGAAGAATGATATAAGTCTTATCTCTCAAACCTTTATGGTTTATGAGATATTCACAAGCAAAGTTTCCCCCTCCCACCCCCAGAAGAGGACACTCTTATTCCTATGAAAACAATGAAATCCCTGCCCCCATTGACAAGCTTTTCAGGTTTTTCCCTTATCTTAATTGAAGATTGTCCCTCTCTGCAGTCTACCTGGGCACCTCCCTTCTGCTCTAGCTGAACAGTGTGACATCAGTAAAAGGGGCGGGAGGGGGACACTTTGTCATTGAATTACTCTGGAACTACAACTCTGAGAATTGAAATAACACTCTCCAAAGTCCAAATACTATGATGATTAATTAGAGCTGCTTTTATTATGAAACATTACTATCCCTTTAATTATATTCTGATTTTTCGAATGAAACTGAAGCGGGCCTTAAAGCAGTGTGTCTGTGTTTACTGATTACCAAATTATGTAAGGTGAAACAGTCATAACAGGATGTTTTCTTCTGCGTATAGGGATTTGAACTGAGCAGGTAAATGGCAGATGCCGTTAAACACAGATACATGCAAGGTGAAGCATTTAGAAATTAAAAACTGGCATGTAAGTTATACACTAAATATGATGATGGAGAATGATTTGAGTGTAATTGTAGACAATCAACTTTGCAGCTGTACACAGTGTTAATCAGCTGTGGCAAATGTATAAATGAAGAGTGCATATAGTCATGGGAAAAAAGTATAATTTTGCCTTATTATAATTGCTTATTAAGACCTGTGGATCAAGCCATGTTCCTAACTGAGGATTACACAGTGGGATTGCCATTAAATTCCAAAAATATTCTGGATCGTCATGAATTCAAACAAGTTAGATCATTTTATTAAATAATAAACAATGGGGCATTGCAACATAACTGAAGTTTACATACAATTCGACAATACATATCACAAGTAAATATAACTAGCTGTGACATGGCCACAAATTTTATACCACTTCCAGGAACCCAAACAAAGCCACAGCCCCATGGTTCCTATCTCTGGATCCCAGAGGCTGAGTGAACAATCCACAACAAGTATACAAAAGCAGTAGATGTGAATCAACCAATCAGGGAAACTCTGACATACATATCCTAACAGTTCTAGCGACCATTAGCATTACCACAAACAATCACACTGCAGAAACAGGCAGTCCGGACCCTACCCTGCCACTCAAACTTTTCTTGGCAGACATTCCACTTCATGACCCCCTGGGGAGATATATTGTCCCCCTCAAGATTTATTGCATCTGATCAGAGACAATATTATCTAAAGGTATGCACAGACATATGCCCATGTTGTTTCATCTTGGGCTACTGAGCTGAGATATCCTTGTTTTTTCTAGTAACACAGTTCTATACAAGGTGCTGAAACAGAAATCCCATTTTCTAGTACAGACATGGCAGGCAAGGTGGTTCCCTGACTTGTCAGCATGCCAAGTATTATTCAGGAAAGAAGGAATAAGGAGAACATTGTTGGAGCAGGGTTCAAATTTTCCACTCGCCACTAGCCAATGGCGAGTGAAAATTTAGCCCTGGAGAGTAGAAATTCAGCCCTGGTGGTTATGTTATGACTTGCAGTGGTGAGTAACTTTTAAGGTCTGGCTAGTAGCAAAGGACTTCCAATTTTAAGCTCTGGTTGGCGCACACATATTTGTGCCCATAGTTGAATGGGGCGTCTAGGTTAACTTTTATTATCAGGTAAACCCCAAGATACCTCATTAAGCCTGGGAAAGGAATCAATAGTTTGCATGGTGTAAAGGATGGAGGACCTTATTGTTACAAGCACTCTGTCCTTCTGCTGGGCCCCATAAAGGAGGGAATACTACAACTTCTCCCCATTCCCCCAATCCTGAAATCATCTGCAAGCTACGCTCCCCTTTGCAGGGTTTCAATAATCCACCTAATGGTAAATTCAGTTGATGGGCATTGGCTATCCTGTTTAGAGTCATCCTCTGAGAAACGGCTTAAGTTTTTTGAAGGCCCATATGATTGTTGGGGACTCTTTCTCAGCATTTGAATACCCATGCCATTCCTTGTCCAACAGTTTTTTGCTAACGTACACGACAAGTGTTGTTGTGATGTTGTTCTCCAGTGTCTTTTACTTGGCTGAGTATGGCTCCATCCATATTTAGAAGAGTCTGTGTGTATTTCTTCTAGTAATCTGTGGCAGCAAATGCAAGGGCCCAATTTAAGGTGGTTTTAATACTCGTGAAGGCTTCCTCATACTCAGGTGTTTAGTTTATTGCTTAGGGTTTACTTTGGCCTGGATTGATATGAAAAGGGCATTTGGGAAGCAGATGGTGTACCGTTATTCAAAAAAAAATTATAGACCTGTGAGTTTGACTTGTGTATTGGGTAAAATATTAGATGGGGTATTAAGTGATAGTATTCAAGACTATATAATGACCAACAATAATTACGTAGAGTAGGCAGAGTAGAGTAGGCACTTGCCTAGGGTGTCACATTTTTAGGGATGCCCAGTAAGTGCTTTCCACACCCACCGGCATGTCTACACATACATCTGTTGCCAATCAACCTGTAAACATGTGCTTTCTGGGCATTGGCCTGATGTGCTGCAGAACAATGCTGAGAGAAAGTGGAGGAGTCCAGGCATATTATTTGATCCCACCATCCTCTCAGTTTGTCCTTGACCTGGCCTTGTGAAGTGAGAAGGTCACTCACTCTGGTAGACAAAGTATGCCACACATGATCCCCATTCTCTTCTTGAGACATTGGCTGAAGTTGATATAATCTAATCTGTGCTGCAAGGCAGGTAGTCAACTTCAGCCAGTGTCTCAAGTGGCCATATAGGTTGTGCTATGCATCTATTACTTATGTTAAGCCTATGAGTAGAAGAGGGGTGCCCAAAGCATTGCGTTATGGTGCTTTGGATACTCCCTCAGGCACTCAAAGAGGTAAGTTCAACAGTTCAGACTTTTTTAGCCAGCGGCAATGTTGCACACCCATTCATTTCTTAAGGGGTTAAATTACTCCTTATCTCCTAAATGCAGTGTATATGAACATGACCTATAATGCCCTACGAATTGGCTGCCCTTACAGAGAGCTCATGCTTTCATTTCATAGCAGTCTCCTAAATTTATTACATGTTCTAGACCCTAACTTGACTTTTAACACTTTGTGTGCAATCCCTGAAATCAGGATTCATATGGAGTCAAATCTTAAATCACATGTAAGAATCCAACAGGTACAATAGAAATCAGAAGCTGCCTAGATATCAAAGAAACTCAGTACTGCAGCCAACATACAGGGCATTGGAGTCAATTTAGCTCACTAGAGGTCATTTTTATGTATACATTTTTCATGCCAGATTCAAGAAGGAGAATAACTAAGGTTATGCTCAGCCAGGGCAAGAATATTAACCCTATTGAACTCAAATGGCTAAGTGAATTGGGGTGCAAGTATTGTGAATGTACTTTTCAAGACTGAAATAAACATCATTCCCAGCTCACTAATATCTGGATGGGGATTATGGGAGTTGTAGTCTTCAATAGCTGATGGGCTCTCTAAATCCCAAACCCTTACCAGTCTTTCGCTGCTTCCCTAACTTTCTTCTCCTATTGTGAACCTGTCTCAGATGTAGTGCTGTCAAATGTGGGAGTGGTTGGGGTGGAGACAAGGTGGAGCCAAAGGTACCAGAGGGTGCCTTGCCTAGGGGCATCGGAGGTGTAAATCTGGGCCTGGGTAACGCCACTCCTTAGTGTGGTACATCCCAAAGAGTACCTGCTGCTGGTGTGTAGAGCTTGATCCTCTCTCTTTTTTGGTAAGGGCAATTGATGCCACAGGGTAGAGTCTCCAACAAAGCCCTTTTTATTGGAATGTTACAGTGTTTAGACCTGCCCATGAACCCCAGAACTTCATATGTTCCCTGTAGGATACAGGGTTCCTAAACCTAAGGTGTGACAAGAGTCGCCCTCGTATTAAGACTTACCCCACTAACACCCCAGACTAACTGATCCTATCTTGAACACAAAGTAGTAAATCCTTAACCCCAAACTAACTGTCTCTACCTATCTAACCCTGCCTATAATAATGTTACTCCCCAGCCATCAGTGAATATACGGACTAGGCAATAATGTGGCTCTAGAGCCACTGTCAGGAGAGGAGGAGAATTGACAGACAATGTGTCTCTCAAGGGATCAGGGATTCTGATGTATAATAATAAGGTGGTTTTCCAGCAACATCTAAGAAAAGGGGGCAAAGTAATTTGGCTCCCCCTAACCACTCTTGTGGTCTGAGAGGAGCTTATAATTACCATGGTTCTCCAGTCATTTATAAAACAATGGGAGACTTAAAAATAATGTTATATGGTTTCTAGCCACTACATATAAGGGTCTGCCTGAGACTCAATGCTACTCATACTGAGTGAGACAGGAAAAAGCTTAAAAAGCCTGCTACATGTAGATGCTTTGAAAAAAGTACTGGATATATTTTTAATCTCAGAACAATATTAATAATTATAACTTTGGTTTCAGAGCTGATAGGATGCTGAACCAGTGTTACATCTGACTACTTTTTTGAAGTAAGAAATTATTTCTCCCCAATTAGGGCTTAATTGGCAGTGGCTTCAATAGGGTTTGGGTTTTGCGGGGTTTTGCTCTGGATCAACAAAGGTGATGGATGCCTGTCTTTTCTCAGCCTCATCAAATATGTTATTATGCTTCTTCTTGCTCAGATACTGGTGGATACATATCAGACACTGGCTACCTGGAATATGTATAATCCAGATGTGGACCCCTTGCTCTCAGTGCCTAGAGAATCCAGCTGCACCCTCCTGATGAGGCCCAACTAGGCCGAAACATACGTCCGGGTTAGCTGGTGTTCCCGTACACGGGGGACTTGCCTATCATTTTGGAACTGGACCGCCCTTTTGGGCGGGATTAGTCTAATATGTATGTGGAAATTTCTCCTCTGTAATGGCACTGGAGAGCTAAAACATGATGCTTCTGGGCGGTGACTAGCCATAGGACAGGCCATTGTGCTGTTGTTCATTCCCAGAAGCCTCTCACATTCTCTATGTTTATTTACCTGGAATATGTGTCAATGACTGTCCAGTCATTAAGCCATCCGCAGTCCACACAGAACCTTTGTCTCATACCCCAGCGAGTGAGAATTTTACAGCTTTCCTGCTACCAAATAAGTTAGTCTTTTTCAGACCTTCCTGATCTGCCTACTAATAAACAGTATAACTCTGTATGTTCCCTTTTGAAAGAAATTATCTAATCCTCTCTTAAAGGGATAGTAGTACTTTATTATTAGTATTCCCCATATTGTACATATTTGCAAAATAATTTAATAGCCCCCAGGTTCATCTCTCAAACCTTTATGGTTTGAGAGATAACCGAAGGCAAAGTTCCCCCTTCCCTGAAGTCAGAGTTGTGCATTGATCTCAATTGTAACCATGTTGTGATCACTGTTCCCCAAATGTTCACTTACCTTAATATTAGATACCATTTCTGTGTTATTCATTATCACTAGGTCTAATACATTGTTATTTCTTCTCGGCACTTCCACCATTTGTGACATGTAGCTTTCCCGAAGCATGGTCACAAACCTGCTTCCCTTAGCACTCTGACAGGTCTAATTTTTCCAGCTGATACCTGGATAGTTCAAAACTCCCATAATTATAGTATGCCCAAGCTGGGCAGCTTTCCTCATTTGCAATAGCAATTGGGCCTCAACATTGTCATCAATATTTGGTGGTTTGTAGCATATACCCACCAACACCTTTTTTTTTTTTTACCTTTTACACCACATTTAGTCTCGATTTCTACCCACAAGGACTCCACATTTTGGCCAGTTTCCTCACTAATATCACCCCTCAAAATTGCATTTAGCTATGGTTTCAAATATAAGCACACACCTCCCCCTTTTCTATTAATTCTATCTCTCCTAAACAGGGAACAGCCCTCTATATTTACAGCCCAGTCATGTGCATCATTCCACCATGTTTCTGTTATACCAATTATGTCCAATTGCTCATTAACTGCCAACAATTCTAGTTCTCTTATTTTATCTACCATAATTCTTGCATTTGCTAGCATACAATTAATTATGAAGTCTTTACATATTTTACTTCCTACATGCCTTTTTCCTACATCTTCATTTACTAGGAGTTCCTCCCTATTTACTACATTTATCCCCACCCTTTGTCCATCCCCCTGATCACTTATTTGCACCTGGTTCCTATCTGATCTATTTATATAAGCCCTCTCCCCCTTTCCTAGTTTAAAAGCACCTCCAAGCTTCTTAGCATTCTTTCCCCTAGCACAGAGGCTCCTCTACCATTTAGGTGCAATCAATCACTTCCATATAGATTGTACCCAAGAGCAAAGTCACCACAGTGCTCTAAAAACACAAAACACTCCTTCCTGCACCAATGCTTGAGCCATGCATTAAGCTCTCTGAGCTCCCTCTGTCTACCTGCACTGGCGCATGGCACAGACAGTATTTCAGAAAACACTACCTTAGAGGTCCTTGCCTCGAGCTTGCACCCTAAATCCCTGAAATCATTTTTTAGGGACCTCCATCTTCCTCCTACTTTGTCATTGGTACCAATATGTACCAAGACAGCTGGATCACTTCCAGCCCCTCCCAATAATCTGTCAGCCCTGTCCGCAATATGCCGAACCTGAGCACCTGGGAGACAGCATACTGTTAGGCATTCATGTTCCTGGTGGCAGAGTACCCTATCTACCCTCCTAATAATAGAGTCCCATATAACCACCACCTGCCTTGGTTTCTGCCTATTCTGCATCCCACCTAGCCTTGAAGGAGGACTGTCCCCCTGGCTGTTAGAGGAATTAGCCCCAGCCAATTCTGAGCTATCCTCATCAACATCTTCACACAATCTTGCAAATCTGTTGGGCTGAGTCAACTCAGAACTGGCCCTCCTCTTCCTCTTCCCACTACCTCCCATCCTTACTGTTACCCAGCTGCCTACCTGTTGCTCCTCATCTACAACTCCACCCTCTTTACCACTAACCCCACATACTACTTGCTCTGTGAGTTCTAAACTCCTTTTCAGGTTTCCAATGTCTTGCAATGTTACAATATTTCTTTCCAAATCTAATATCGTAGGCTCTAAAAAGAAAATATGCTCACACTTGGCACAGCAGTATGACCCCTGGAACGATTGCTCCAAGTGTTCAAACATGTGACAGGATGTACACTGCATGAGATTGTCTAACCTGCTATCACTAATGCTTGGTTTTACAATTCAAATAAATTTATATTGTCCTCTAATGCTCACTCTAAGGTAAGTAACCAACTTTAAATGTGAATGCAGTAAATCCCTTGAAATGATAGTCACCTCAGAGCTCTGCTGATTTCCAACTCCTGATTCTATTCTAACTCCAGATTCTTTCTAACTCGCCCTTGTCTGCAGTCCACTTAAATGCAGTCTCTATGAACCAGCTCAGATGAAATATGGGACTGTGTTTATTGTAAGACCACAGCCAGGTGACTCCCCTTCGCAATCATCCTTAATCAAACAGGCCAGATAAAAACCCAGTAAACAGTTTGTTATTTAACCCTTGCAATACCCACACAAAATGAATATATATATATATATATATATATATATATATATATATATATATATATTTATTTTTTTTTTTTTTAAACCTTAATAAAACACCAAACACACTCGCATGTACTACTTCACCAGATTCTTTCTAACGCGCCACTTGTCTGCAGTCCACTTAGATTCAGTCTCTATGAGCCAATCAGATGCGCTATGGGACTATGTTTATTGTGGTACCACAGCCAGGTGACTCTCCTTAGCAATCACCCTTAATCACACAGGCCAGAGAAAAACCCGGTAAACAGTTTGTTATTTAACCCTTGCAATACCCACACAAAATGAATAAATGTATTTATATTTTTTAAAACCTTAATAAAACACCAAACACACTCACGTGTACTACTTAACCAGAGTCCTTCTAACTCGCCCTTGTCTGCAGTCCACTTAGATATAACACATTTGTATATTTATTTATTTATTTATATTTTAATAACAAAAGTTTACTGCTCCTTTAAATACATATGTTGTATAGCTTTTGTTCCCTGATGAAGAATTGTGCCATGTATATGAAAAAAGTAGTTGTACTGTAAATAAAACTAAAACACAAAAACAATACAACCTAGTTAAAACAATCCAAAACAAAAAATAAAACAAACCTGGGTTTCCTGAGCCTACCATCCTAGGCTATTTGAATGTGCTGCAGTGTTTGTTACCCATGCCTCACTTACCTGGTTATGAATGAAATAATGTGATGTTTCACTACAGAAAGAATCACTATACAGATCTGGCAAGAGAGGCATGGGGAAGGTCTCTGCAAAGCATACATTTATGGTGGTGGTTGCCTTGGTGCAAATGAAAAGCGGTTTGTGCAGTTATGGCATAGAACAAATCAATTACATAGATCCCTTTGTTTCTGTTTGACCTCTGTTTTGCTAAAGACCTCCACCCAAAAAGTGTGTGTTTTGTGACATTTGTATACAAATAAAAAATGAATGGCAATGAACCTGTAATTCCAGAAACAGGAAAGAAAATGAAAAACTTAATCCTGCTTTGGATGTTACCCAAGCCAGAAGGAAAACATTTAACAGGGATTGGCTTTTGTATGGCCATCCCTGTTCAACATAATTTCCACTCTCCCACTGGCTGAGACTGTGCAGCTAAACAGGGAGTATGCCATGTCCTGAACTAACCTCACCTCCCAGCCAATCAGCATCTACATACAGGGGTCACAGATACATGTGATGTCCTCTCTCCATCTGGCCAATCATTTTAGTAGGGACTGTGGGAGTGGGGCTTTAGGGGGTTAATATTTCTTTATTTTTTGGCATTGAGGACCAGCTGGAGGTGACATCAAGGTAAGTACTTACTAAATGGGCAGACTATCTTTCAATGAATTTCGTTTGTCAATTAAAATCTTAACATAAATTGTAACTAACTGAATAGGGTGGTGGGTAAAAGAAATTAATTGAATCTACACCTATTCATTCTGTGCACAAGTATACACCCAACTGCATGTCACCTGTCCAGAGAACTCAGCTCTGTTTACGATTACTGCGCATTCTGCTCCTGTCCAAACTACTGTCCGTTTCCATCCTCTGTAATTGTTATTAAGATTCTGCACTGAATCCTATAACGCCACAGCCTAGCCATTGTTCTCATTTCTGCTCTTTTTGCCTTCTCTGCGTGTTGTACTCAGGTATTACTCCGTGAGCTGCCTATATAACCTAACACCAGGCTGACATTCTCATATACATTGTTTATAGTGATGCCTGTTGTCTGTTGTCCAAGCCTGGTCGGCTACTCTTCTTTGCTCCATCTGTATATGGCTACACTATATTCATTAAACCTTTGCTTACCTTACCAAATTACTGACATAATTAGTCTGTAGTCTGTACTCCAGTCTAGTGCCCATACTCCTGTTTGCAAGCCAGCGTCCTTATACAGTGCAATGTTCATTGCCAACAGTGCTATTAACCCTTGTTTTGCCATTAAACATGTTAAAGGAGCAAGATTTCCTATCATTATACCCCTACAGTAACTAAATTATATTTTTACATTCTTTTGTTAACTGGGCTAGATGTGCATCCCAGGCCTGCCTGGACAAGGCACTCTAGGAGCCCTGAGTTCCACCCATGGCCACACCCCAATTCCTACCTCGTAAATGCCATTTTACTAATTCCAATTGATCGTCAGCACTCATCAAATCACAGGTGACCACACTGTTGATATATACAACTGCAACACGGAGAACCTGAGCTGCTCCAGTCTACAACCCTGGACCGTATAAAGGTACCGAGTGGACCTCCAGTTGTTTGGTGACTGAATTCATTTCTCCATTATTCATTGACCGGATTAATTTAACATTATTCATCTACTTCATCTTCAACTTCACTTTTGGATAAAATTTTGAGTTTATATTTGAGTGTATTCATTAATTAAATTATTTATTGATTTAGAAAATGTTTTACCAGGAAGAATACATTGAAATTTCTCTCATTTTCAAGTATGTCCTGTATTAATTCACTCATTCATCAACAGTTTGTTGATTGGATTAATTCATCACTGATCACTATTTCAAATCCATTGACTGAATTAATTTTTATTCACTGACTAGATTCACTTATCATTATTCATCTATTTCATTGTCACCTTCACTTTTGGATTCCATTTTGGATTTATGTTTGAATGTATTCATTCATTTATTGATATATAGAAGAGAGAACACACTCACAGCAAAGTGCAATTATGTATCAGCTGTTGCTGAATCTTTTATTGATGAGAATGAATGCAACGTTTCAGGAGGCTCAATGCATTTCGGGGGGCGAAAAGTTGCATGTGTTCTTTCTATCAATAAAATATTCAACGATAGCTGCTCTATGAGTGTGTTCTCCCATTTTTGTTTGTGTGTGTGTTCTCCCATATCTGTTTGTGTGTGGTCAACAAGGAGACCAACGAGATTCTACATCTGGCTGAATACAAGTGCAGTCCTCTGAGCCTTGGTAGTGTGCATCCATCCCTCATTTTCATTTATTTATTAACAGTTTATTGACTAGAGTCAATCCTCACTGTTCACCATTTTATTTCTGTTGATTATACTAATTTATCACTGTTCATAATTGTAGATTTGTCCAATTCTATAGATTTTATCTATTTTACAGTCCATTATTTCACGATTTTAAAATTCTGATGAATTAACTTCTAGATCATTTGAGACACTTTAAATATTCTATTAATGTATTTTTGTTATATGCTATAAATCACATATTCAAGTTTATTGGTTTTAGGACAAATATAGCAGAGATAGAAATTGTTTATGCTCAGATTCCTGTGTTTGTGTGTCTAGCCCTTGTTCATATTCATCTGGGTAGGGAACTGGTGCCTATTAGATCGAAACGCAGGGAGATGTCAATCAAGATCATGGATCACTCTACCTATCAAACATAAAGTTGTATATTTGATGTCAGTATATTCAGGTAATATTTGGATGTGAATGTGAGGATATATCCTACTCCTGGCATTTACCAATTTATCAATCAATGCTTTTCACATAGGAATGCTAAAATATTTGAGCTTGTTTTTACCTTTAGATATTATAGATTGATTTTATTTTTATTTAGGTAATTTTTAATAAAACATATACCTTTGAGACATACAGTTGTTGGATATATATATTCTCCTATGTCATTTTTAATAATCCAAAAAGAAGGGTGCTTCACTTTATATTTCAATTGCTTACACTGCTTATTTGGAAATCCATCCCTGGACGTTAAATCTTACACATATAACTAATTCTCCTGACCTCTGCAGAAAGGCATGTAGTACATTTCAGTATTTTTATTATTCTGGGTATGTAGCTTAAGTTCATCTTTTAACTCTTTGAGTGCCAGATGGCACCCATGGCTTTGCAGGCAATAATTTGGACATTCCCTCCTGCGCTCAAAAGGTTAGTAACTAGATATATATCTGTTTTGCTTTTTTATGCTGTATAACAAGTTGCTCATTATAATCTAATCACTGATTTATATTTTAGTTCTAAAGAACAGTTTTCATAACATGTTGACTCAGATTATATTCATTTTTAAAGGGACAGTAATGTTTCATACTAAAAGCTTCTCCAATTAATCTTCATAGTATTTGGGCCATGGATAGTGTTATTTCAATACTGTCAGAGTTGTAGTTCAAGAGTAATTGAATGATAAAGTATCCCCTCCCGCCCTTTTACTGATGTAAAACTGCTCAGCTCAGAGCAGCAGAGTGGTGTCCAAGTAGATTGCAGAGAGGGACAATCTTCAATTAACATAAGAGAAAAACATGTCAAGGGGGGCAGGGATTTCATTGTTAACACAGCAAGAAGATTGTCCTTTGCTGTGAGCTGTCTGGTCTGAGGGGAGGTAGGTTACACTAGATAAAAGGGGTGGGAGGGGGAATAAGTCTGGGTCTGGGAACACTTGAAATACAGCACACACACAACAAAAAAGAAGAAGAAAAAGGATCTAAGTGTAATATGTTTAATAAATAAAAACAAAGTAACAATGAATTGCACTTACAATAGCCCTACTTGGGCTGTATGCTCATCAAGCGGGTCTCACTCCCAAGATAGCCAACGGGCTGCGTCCTCCTGCCGTCCTGTATGCTGGTCCAGATGTTATTCACTAGACACTGCCATGGTGTCTTTCCAATAGTTACAGAAAGAGAAACGGTACTTGTCCGTATGTAGTAGTATACATCCAAGAGAAGTTGTTACCAAAAAACACAAGTATCGGATACAAAGTAGCAGCCGAATATACACTTTTGGCTCAAAGGTGTAACAGTCCTCGTGGTGAGGTACGTTCAAGACGCCAAGCGGGCCAGTGTAAGGGCCTGTCAGGGGCGGAGGCAATCTCGCAGGGGGCGTGGATGAGACCCGGTACAGTAAGGTAAGAAACCCGAAAGTCTCCTACACGTTTTCGCAGACTCAGTCTGCTTTCTCAAGGGAAGTAACAAGGAGGCGGAGTTAAAGTCTTTAAATACCTCATTCTTAATTGTCCGTGAGGTAACGTGCCAATATAAGTGACGTACATAGAAAAAAACATACATAAGGAAGAAAACGGGGCATACATAAAAGACACATTAAAAGCATAAAAAACCTATAGGTTGTTTAATCATAAAAGCCTGAAAACTTGAGAGGCATATACAAATAAAATATTGAAAATTTATGAAAATGTGAAAATGTGAAGTTTATTGTTTGTGTGATCTGAAAAAGAACGTGTGATAAGATGAATGAAATCGGTGATATGGAACTGTGTAAAAGGTATGTGGCTGGGGCTTATGACGATGTGTGAATGCTATAATGATGTAACTATCTTATGTGATATATACATATGAAACAAGCCAAAATGGAGAAATAGGGTTGGGCTGATGATGTGTGTAGTACCTGATTGGCTGAGGCTGTGTAGTGCGTGGTGGAAGTGTGTGGAGATGGTGAAAGGTGCAAGATGGAAAGTGTAGTGAAATAAGATGTGCTTCACGTTGTGTAGTAGTGAAGGAGTGTATGTGTTATGTGATGTGAAGGTAACGTGAAAAAGTAAAAACACTGATTGAAAGGACACCTGTGTGTGATGTTGTGCAATGTGTGAATGAACTTAATGTGAACATATTAAGTGATGCCGTGTGCTAGAAAATGTATAGAAGTGAATGGATAATATTCTGAATAGTGCGATGTGCTCCATACTGTGAAATGTAGATGGATCATAAGTGCTGTGTAACTCTTAAGTAACGGGTGGTGTAAGAATAATAAACAGAAAAAACGGTAAAAAATGGAGAAAATTATGTGATGGGATGAGTATTGAAATAACACTCTCTACGGCTCAAATACAATGAAGATTAATTGGAGCTGCTGATTTTGTGAAACATTACTATCCCTTTAATGTGAAAATCTTTAGTTTTTTTAAATAAAATTAGTCAGGCTAAAATATAGTTTCCCCCGATATGATTTTGCTTATGCATTTAAGTGCCTTTATAATCTGCTACAGAAGACAATGGAAGGTTAAAAAAAAATGTATCCTGGCAAGGTGCATCTCATAAATTGACCCAATTCAATAATTAAACTGTCCAAGATAAAATTAACTTGTCCATATAACTTCTATAAATAACTACATAGCTCTCTTTTTAATGTCCATGTGCTTTATAATAGATGGCATTTATTCAAATACACTGTATTTCCTTTTTCCTTTAAAGAGACTGGTAATGGTATAATTAGTTTTCTTTCATTGTCCTGTACAGTATTTAAGAATGTGACTAATGTCGGTCAGGCTCTTTATTACTCAATTGTTTCCGACTTATTTAGTTTTAACATTCCCCCTCCCACGACTTTCCTTTATGGTAGCATGTTAACAGGAAAATGGGCTGATATAACCAGTCAAAAGACTAGCATGGCAACCTGCCCATGGTTCTCTTACACACACATTTTTTCTGTGAGTGTGTAGTTCACTGACTGAGCTGTAGTCAGTGTACAGGATATTTAAAACTACTCACACAAAAATAGCTGTAAGTGTTAATGAACTGAAAGGCAGACCGTGACAAGTAGTTGGGCGATCATCCAAAAGATTCTTTAGAGAACAGGTCGATATCAGGAAAGGGGTGGTAGCGGGGTTTCTTGAAAGCTAAATAACTCTGAAACTTTTGAGTATTAAAGAGTATAGGATTGTGAAAATAATTATATTGAAACAATGTAAAAAATTATATGGTAAAAAAGAGAGTGAAACAACATAGAAAAGGCTGTCACTACAACAGGGGTGTTGAACTCCTGGCTCATGGGCCTCAACCAGGCCACCAAGCTTGTTTGTCCAGCCCAACATACTGTCCTCATCTCATAGCGGAACTAATGCAATCAAAACTCCATCCAGAGCTGCAGTGTGCATTTCGCACAGCATGTGCTAGCTGGAGTATCTGGTGATTCTGTACTTATATTGAGCTAAGTGTATAAGCTCCAGTAAACAGGAAGTTCAGTGTCTTAGGAGTAACTGAAATCCCCTATCTCCCTGGCTCTTCTAAGTGTGTTAAAAAGATAGTCCACAGATATTACTCCATATGTACACAAATAATAATGAAGTAGAAGAGATTGGTAGAGTATGTGTATATGAATGTTTGTGTATGAGTGTGGTTGATGACGAATGCGTGTCATGTATGTGTTTTAGTGTGACTGTGTATGGTTATAATATACTCACAGGAACACTTTCATATACACACATACAGACATATAGAGGCATAGTTGCACATTTATATACAAACTCACATAGACACAGTCATATACATTACACTTATACTGTGCATATGAATGTGTATATTATATACACACACTCATACTCATGCATACATACTATGTGCAATCTGAGAGGGGATTTCAAGTCTGGGTGGGGGTGTCTGTGTACAAGCAAACACACACATATCCATACACACACACACACACACAAACACATAAAGGAAAACCAAAAGGGGATTCCCACATGTGAAAAAAAAAGTGTTTGTGTGTGCAGCCCTCAGGAGTGGTAACCTATTGAAATGTCGCCGACATGTGGCGCCTATCAAAACGGCTTGTTAAAAATGTTTTCTGAATCGAAAGGACAACATCAGAATGCCACCCGAATCAAAAGAGTGACATTCTGATGTAGCACACTTAAAAGTCGACAAACAGAGGGCAATATTTCAATAATAAACCATATGTCTCCATCAGTGCCTTAACCGTTTGAGTGCCAGAGCGGTCCATAACATATTACAAAGCAACGCATTTTGGACCTCTCTGGCACTCAAAGGGTAAATGTAAACTTGTACCTATTTAGCAATAACAACACATTATCACTGCCAGTATCCTCCTGTGATTGCCTAGTGTAATTTTACCCCAAGTGCAATATATTAGACAAAATTAAACAGTAGCTTGAGAAAGCCACATCAAGCAAATAGCATTAGCAAAGGCCCCTCAACCCATGTGTACATACATCACAGTATACAATATATATACACAGTACAGTGCAGAAGTCTTAGGCAGGTGTGAAAAAATGCTGTAAAGAAAGACTGCTTTCAAAAATAATAAAATAAAAATGTTAATAGTTTATTTTTAGCAATTAACAAAATGCATAGGGAGTGAACAGAAGAAAAATCTAAATAAAATCAGTATTCGGTGTGACCATCCTTTGCCTTGAAAGCAGCATCGATTCTTCCAGGTATGATTGCACACAGTTTGTTAAGGAACTCATCAGGTAGGTTGTTCCAAACATCTTGGAGAATGAACAACAGTTCTTCGGTGGATTTAGGCAGCCTCAGTTGATTCTCTCTTCATGTAATCCCAGACAGACTCGATGATGTTGAGATCAGGACTCTGTGGGGGCCATACCATCACTTTTAGGACTCCTTGTCCTTCTTTACACCGAAGAGAGTGCTATATGTTCGGGGTCATTGACATGCTGCAGAATAATTTTGTGGCCAATCAGATGCCTCCCTGATGGTATTGCATGATGGAAAAGTACCTGCCTGTAGTTCTCAGCATTGAGGATTCCATTAATTCTGACCAAATGCAAGGAACCTCCACCACGCTTCACTGCTGCCTGCAAACACTCATTCTTGTACCACTCTCCAGCCCTTCGGCGAACAAGTTGCCTTCTATTACACCAAGTTTTTAAAGGGATAGTAATACTTAAAATGTAAAAAAAATATGTTGTAGGGTTTATCCCCCTGAGTAAAACAAGAGTACTCCCACTGCTGAAAGGTGTTTCATTCAAAAGTTATTAATTTTCAAAGTTGAATTTTTTAGTTTCCATATCACAGTGGTCTGAAATTGTACAGTGGTGCTGTTGCTACACAATCCTATGGACAGCTCTGGTCCTAGGACCATAAATCATCTTTAGTCATTATTAGGTCATCCTCTACATCGCCCATCTCTTCTTGCCCATTAGCCTTATATTCGTTTAAGCTTTTAGAGGTGTCAAACAATGTCTTTTTCCCTTTCACTTTCAGAAAGTTCACTACTACTGTTCTGAGGACAGGTGTTTTGTTGCTTGTTTGTCTCACTCTCAGATGCAGCAGTTGGTTCAGCTGATATACCTTCCTCCATTATGTCATCATCAACACAATAATGTGACTCATTGTTGTCTTCAGTGTTCTTCTTACATGTTTTTTTTTATTTTGTTACTGGTTCCAGTGGAAGTTTTGGTGGGACTTTGACAAACTGCATCCTCCCTGGGAGGAGAGGGATCATCATTATTTATTGCACATGGTGCAGCAACCATGGCTGCAGTTGGATTTTGAACTACCATTTTACTCCCACATCCCTGCACTGCTTCTCCTTTCCCCCTCCCGCTACCCCTTGTGAGTTTGTTGGACATTACTCAACTACTGTGTGTTTTAACTCTAAAGTACACAACTGACAGAGTGTGATGTCTTACCTTGGCCCTCAACAAAGTACTCAATCTTGCCTGCTATCTTTGAAGTCTCCTTCAGTCACACAGCTCACTTTAGGGTCCCAGTCAGCTGTCTTTCACCTAACATATATATATATATATATATATATATATATATATATATATATATATATATAGATATATATATTTTTTTTTATTATTTTTTTTTTTTTTTAATACCCTATCTTATCACTGACTAAAAAAAACAACAGCTTCTTTGCCAAGAATTCCCCAGCACATAGATAATAACACCAAGATCAGCAAGGAACTTGGACCACAGCTACCTGTGTCTTTCAAATCAAATCAATCTGACAGAATGTTGGGGTATTTGGTGTCAACCTCCTTTGCTCCCTTCTCACATCCCCAGACATGTCTAACGCAGACATAATAACTGCAAGATCAGCAAGGATCTTGGACCACAGCTGCCTGTTTCTTTCAAAGCAATAATGCTGGGGTATGTGGGGTCAACCTCCTTTGCTCCGTTCTCACACCCCAGACTCCCCCAGCAGACATATAATAACTAGATCAGGAAGGAGCTTGGATCACTACTACTTGTGTCTTGCCAGTCAGTCACACCGAATTTTGGGATATTTGCAGTCAACGGCCTTTCTTCCTTCTTCTGCTCCAAAGTTCCCGCAAACTCCCCTAATACAGAGAACAAATGTCCTACCAAAAAGACTCCCTAAACTAAGCTTCAACTCCACTCTAGCTCATAAATAAGCTGCTTCTCTAGCTCATAAATAAGCTGCTTTCTCCTTTAACAAACACTAGCATACTGTGAGAGCCTGACACCCTTTTATATAACTGCAGGAAAAAAAGAGAAAACTGCCATGTGAGTGGGGAGAAATTCAGTCTTCTCATTGATTTCAATGCAGTGAGTTAGGTGAAAAAAATGGGAAAACTGCACTTTTCGCTGGATATTTCCCATTGGCAGGAAGTGACATTTTTTGCCAATTTCTGTGTTGAGGTGAAAACTTTTGTCCATCCCTACACACAGAGTATGCAGTGCCTTACAACAGTATTAAGTTATAATAAATCAATGGGGATAAAATAACTGTCACAGACATAGAAACAATAGGAGAGAGATCCCTGCCCTGAGAAGCTTATAGCCCAATTGGCTAATAAGAGACAGACAACAGGGTATGAGGGTGTCAAGTGCCGTGTGTTCAAGTGTTGAGTGTGCCAAAAGGCGGTGCATGGTGCTAGTCCCAAAAAGGAGTGGATTTCAAGGTAGACTTAAAAGAAAGAGGAGAATGGTTCTAGACAAAGGAGGATGATATGGCATGCCATAGGTATAGAACGGAAAATTAAAAATGTTTGAGACGTAAATTGGCCGGAAACATAAGTGGATATGAAGGAATCAGCAGTGTAGAGAGTTTTAAAGAGAAGGAGGAAGACTTTGTAAGTACGGTATATGGTGCTGAAAAGGGAGCCATGTCAAATGTCTAAGAATGATGTGAGCAGGTTTAGTTTTTGGGAAGAGTGTGTGTCACGGTCTGTGACTTACTTGTGAGCGGCCAGGGGAACCGGCAGTGTCCATCTTCCCAGAGAGGGCCATGCCGCATCTCCGAATGTAGCTCACCTCCGCATTTCTTCGGCTCAATAGCGGGTGCACGTCATCTGGCTGTCCATCAGACCTGGACCTGTCAGGGTCAGGAATCACGATGAATATGAAGTTCAATGTATCCTGGATTCACGTAGAGTCAGAGGTCAAGTGCAATACTTGGTACATTGGGAAGGTTATGGTCCTGAGGAATGTTCCTGGGTTCCCTCCAGGGATGTCCATGCTCTGGAGCTCATTCAAAATATTCATTCTCGTTTTCCTCTAAAACCACCCCCCTTTCCGGAGAAGAGGGTTTGTTGAGGGGTAGGTACTGTCATGGTCCATGACTTACTTGTGGGCAGCCAGAGGAACCGGCGGCGTCTGTGTTCCCAGAGCGGGCCATGCCACATCTCCAAATGCGGCTCACTTCCGCATTCCTCGATAGCGGGTGTGCATCATCTGGCTGTCCTCCAGTGACATTGCGCACCACTTTATAATAGTCAATGGGGCTTGTTGTGTGCTCCTCCTCCCAGGCACGGGGTTATAAGCTGCCTGGACACATAGTTCAGTCGCCCTTACTTGGTGTCCAGTGCAGTACGCTCTTACTTGGCTCTGTGTTCCATGTTTAACCCTTTGGCTTTGACTGACTACCTGCTTGTTTCTGACAATTTGGCCCTGGCTGACTACCTGTTCCATCTCTGACCGTTTGGCTCTGTCTGACTACCCGCTCTGTTACTGATCATTTGGCTCTGGCTGACTACCCACTCTGTTACTGACCATTTGTCTCTGGCTGACTACCTGCTCAGTTACTGATCATTTGGCTCTGGCTGACTTCCTGCTCTGGCACTAACCCTTTGGCTCAGGCTGACTATCTTCCTGATATTTATCAGTGGTCTTAGCTTCTCCTGTTCTGAGATGGTCCTTTGTTCCATTGAACGTTGGTCTTTGGAAGCTACCCTCTCCAAGTACAGACCATAGGCTGGGTCTTACCTTTTGCCATAGTACCATAGCTGCATTGGCTTTCCAAACGAGTGCTGTTCCTAAGCAGTATTCCATCTCCTGTGGGATTTCTTTGCTCTGGTCCTGGTTCTCACTTTGCCTAGAGTTTCGCTTGTATGCATTGTCTTACTTACCTGTGCATTATTTAATAAATATGGTGTTCTTTAACTGTACCTGTTCTCTTGTTGTTTTTCTTGACTACCATAACAGTGTGGTAATTAGTGCAGATGAGCTTAGGACAGATTGCATAAGATAAAGATGGGAAGCCAAGAGGCTAGTTAGTAGGACATAGGGACAGAAAGAGGGCATGCACAAATGTTTTAGTTGTTTTTGGACAGCAATTTGCAGATTTTAGTAATGTTGCAGAGGAAGAAACATGTTCTAGCCACTGATTTAATATGAGAAGAGAAAGAAAAGTAAGAATCAACTATGGCCCCTAGACAGTGTGCTGAGCTGACTGGATAAATGTCAATTCTATCTACTGTAATGGTGAAGCTGGGTGTTGGGAGAGACCTTGGAGGGAAAATGAACAGTTCGGTTTCAGACATGTTTATCTGCAGATCACAATGGACCATCCAGGAGTATATGGTCAAGAGGCAGTCCGAAATTTGTAACTGAATTTGAGGTGAAAGATCAGGAATGGGTATATAAAAGTGGGTACTGACACCATATAATTGATACGTGAAGCCAAATCAAAGCAGAGGAAAAGTCAAGCAGTATGAGTATAGAGAAACGGTCTTTGGACTTTGCAGTCTAGAGATCATAGCCACTCTACAGAGGGTTGCCTCAGTTGAGGTTCAAACTGGAATCTAGACTGCAAAGGGACACAGATTATTAGAGTCAAGGAATTTGGTTATTTGGGAGAAGACAAGGTGTTGTAAGAGGTAGAAGAGAGACAGATCAATAGTCAGAGATACAGGAAGACTGAGATTAACCTTCTTGAGTAGGGGATTGACTTGTGCCTGCTTGAATGAAGAAGGAAAGGTGCCTGTGGAGAAAGGAGTGCTAAAAATGTGTGTTAATATAGGTGTAAGGACTGGTGAAAGTGGTTTAAATAAGTGGAAGGGCATAGGGTCCAAGGAGCAGGTGGTGAGGTGGGTTGATAGGAGAAGTTAAGAAACTGATGCCTCTGATACTGGAGTTAAAATGATCAAAATATGATGAAAGGGGTTTCTAGGGAGAGATTTCTGATACTGATAGAAGAATAGGAATCTGTTTGTGAATCAATTCCACCTTGTCTTTTAAGTGCTCGGCAAAAACTTTGGTGAGTGTATGGAGTGAGAGGAAGCTGTTGAAGAAGAATGCAACAAGGAGTCAAATGGAATAACTTGACAAGTCCATTGCTGTTTCAGAGAGAAAAAATAAATCAGTTGCAGAGGATGTTTGAGTTTTAGAAATGAACAAGAATGTCTGTGTTAGAAATGGTCAAGCTAGAGGAAAGGCTGGAGTTAAAGGGATAGTAATGTTTCATAATAAAAGCAGCTCTAATTAATCATCATAGTATTTGGACTTTGGAGAGTGTTATTTAAATTCTGTCAGAGTTGTAGTTCTAGAGTAATTCAATGACAAAGTGTCCCCCTTCTGCCCCTTTTACTGATGTAACACTGTTCAGCCAAAGCAGAAGGGAGGTGCCCAGGTAGATTGCAGAGAGGGACAATCTTCAATTAAGATAAGGGAAAAACCTGAAAAACTTGTCAAGGTGGGGAAGGGCTTTCATTGTTTTCATACAAAGAAGATTGTCCCCTTCTGTTATCTGTCTGGTCTTACAACCAGATTCACATCTGACAAGAGATGGCTTACACTAGGAAAAAGGGGCGGGAGGGGGAAACTTTGCTTGTGAATATCTCTTAAACCATAAAGGTTTGAGAGATAAGACTTATATCGTTCTTCATGTTTTTTTAATGCCTATAAAATAAAATAAAGATAAAAAGAAGTATTACTGTCCCTTTAAAGGGGAACTTTCACCCCGCAATAACTTCATGTCCACTTACTGCTCACCTGGCGACTAGCTGCTTAGTAGCGCTAGTCGCCAGAAATCTTACCCGGTTCTTCAGATATCGGCGTTTTACAGGAGCAGGAAGCACGGACGTCTCTTCACAGTGACGTCCGTGCACCTGCGCTGTCAGTCCCTTGTCAGTCCCTTGTGCACCGTACGGTGCACAAGGGACTGACAGCGCAGGCGCACGGACGTCACTGTGAAGAGACGTCCGTGCTTCCTGCTCCTGTAAAACGCCGATATCTGAAGAACCGGGTAAGATTTCTGGCGACTAGCGCTACTAAGCAGCTAGTCGCCAGGTGAGCAGTAAGTGGACATGAAGTTATTGCGGGGTGAAAGTTCCCCTTTAAGTGATGTGCTCATCCCAGGGAGATCATCCCTTATCAATCTGTTGACAGGAGAGATGGGGGAAGGGGCAGAGTGGGAGAGATAGAAGTATATAAGATGGTGGTCTTATAGAGCAGTCTCAAATCTCTTCAAGTAAGCAAGTAATCAAGATTAATGGTTTAATTTATACCCAATAGACACAAATTAAATCTGATTACTTGTGCTTACATGTAATCCTTAATAAATAGTTGGAAATGAAAACCTCTATTTAACCCATTAGGAGCTTTAGACTTTAATATATAAATCCATTATGCCTCTGCCATTAAAAGTATCTTACCTAGGCAAAACATGTACATTTTTTCTATAATAGCAACACAGATCTTATGACATTTAAAGGAATAGCCAAAGTTGCAGCTATTGAAAGGAAAAAAGAATCGGAAAGGATACTTTTAATAGAAGAGGCATAATGAGTGCATATATTAAACAAACACTGAAGCTCCTAATGGATTAAATGAAGGTTTGCTTTCCACCCATTTTTTAAGATTAAATTTGAGCACAAGCAATAATTTGTGCTTTTTGGAAATAAAGTACATCCATTAATCTTAATTACATGAAGATGTACAAGACTAAAACCATGTGTACATAGCTATAGCCAATCTTAAGACTGATAGTGTAATGGTACAATAAAAAAATCACTATTTCTAATTAACACATATTAATAACAGATTACTTATAGTTCACATTCTACTTTCCATCTCTCATTTCTATGGTGTTCTTGTATTGAAGCAAAATATGATTTTACCACTGTACAAATTGTTGGTAAGATCTCAAATATGCAGTGCAGTATGGGGCATAATTCTGAAAATTCTGGAGACAGTACAGCAAAAAGCGACAAAATTTATCAAGGAAACATTGAAACAAACTTGGTTTATTTACACTAGAGAAAAGGCGACTAAGAGGAGATCTTGTTATAAAGTAAGAGTATATGCAAGGTCAGTACAAGGTGAACTTTTCATTCCAAGGCCAGATCAAATAACTAGGTGCCACCCCTTACAATTAGCAGAAGGGTTTTTTTAATAGTAAGTTTTATTACATTGTGGCATTCTTTGCCCAGGGATGTGATAATGGAGATACAAAGGATACATTTAAGAGAAAATTAGATGTATTTATTTCTAGAGGGAACATACTGGGTTATACTGTGTATTAGTAGGTAAAACAACAAGAACCAGAAAATAGGCTAATACTCTTGAGCGTAGATCCTGTCAGATTTATATTTTTGGTCTTTGCCTAAACATGATACATGATTATTCTCTTAGTTGGCAAATATACTAACACTCAGAAGTGTAACCGGCAAGAGTACAACACACAAGATAGGATCAGTGAATTATTATTGGATCCATTGAGGTGACCACCTATGCACATTATTGGATTAATATAATTGATTTTCTTCCAATACACCACAAGCAAGGGCAGAAATCTGACGGACTGGGCAAGGTGGTTACTTCCACCGCAAAACTGACTCTGGGAGAGGCTCAGAGCCCATGATGACTGCCGGCTAATATTGAAGAGTCCCTTGGAAACACACTACTGAACGCCCAACGGTGCTCAAATCCGTAGTCAATGGGAGGCCCAAATCAGAGGTGGGCTGTGCAAACTCACCTCATGGTCACAAAAGATGATCTTAAGGCCCTGGTGGCCGAAATTAAGGAGACTGTTAAAGGTGAAATAGCTGATTTGAAAAAAGATTTGGTACAGATGGGTCAGAGGATATACCACCTAAAACAAAAACAGGAATCTATCTTCTCTCAACAACACAATTTGTAACTGACTTATAAACTAGATGACTTAGATAACAGAGGCCGCTGTTTTAACCTGAGGATCAGAGGCCTCCCAGAAAACATAAAAAATAAAGATCTAATAGAGGTTATGAGGTCATAATCTCTGACACTTTGGGCCTTCCTGAGCAACCTCTGATTTTGTTTGAATGGCTGCACAGAGCATTATGACCCCAGAGGAACAACATTATATGTTGCTTTTCAAGATTCCCTGAGAAGGGTAATGCAATGGGCAAGGAACTAGGTGACATCCAGTATATGGGAGCCAACCTACAACTTTATCAGGACCTTTCACCTTATGCTCTTCAACAGCTCAGATTACTGAAACCTCTGACAGACCATCTTTGCAATCTGGGGATAATGTATAAATGGGGTTTCTCCTTTTGTTTGTCTGTGGTCCACCGGGGCATCATGGCCACCATGCATGCATTGGAGGAGATCCCTTCTTTCTGTACCACCTTGAGTATCGTTGTTCCACATCTGCCTCAAGAGAATCACTCACCCTCTCCACCCCAGGAAGAGCAGAATGCGGTGGGAGGCAAAGTACAGCGCGAAAGATGGTCTGAGGTGAATGGTCCGAAGAACAAGAAGTGCAAGCAGAATGACCATAAACAGGACTTTGAGGCCAGACTATCGTCACGTTAACGTTGTCAAGGATCTAGTTGCGACTGCTGTTGTATAAACACTGCCCTCTATGACTTGACAAGCAGACATTACACCTCATTTTTGATTTATCTCACAATATTGCCAATGCCCGGGCCCACGTAAGATGCTGGGGGGTGGGGGCTTTGTTGGATCAGTGGTTTGAGTCAACTCATGGCTATTAGGCCTTGCACCCTGTGTGCTCCAGCCCAGACTCCCTCTTTGCTCTCTGTTTGAACTCTGATTGGCTTCGCAGCCAAAGACATTGGGTGCTTAGTGATAATACTCATTTAGTGATATTGGGGGGCTGACTATCTGATGGGGGGTGGGGTTGTGGGACACTTTCGACTAGCGATGCCACTCTTGGTTCTCAATCGTCTGCTCCTCCCACCCCCCGCATCAGAGGGTTGGGGAATACGGTCGACGGATGCAGGCTGTTCCTGTGCTCCACTGCTACTGCCCCTTATTTCAGTCCTCTCACAGAGGGACCATACTTCCACCTCCTAGAGATCCCACCTTGTGCTTTATAGATGAGTACTACCACATCTTCCAGGCTGATAGTATGTTTTATTCTAATGCATAGAACTTATAGCCTACTACCTGTTTAATCTTATCTGTTTTGTATGCTTTTGTGATATGTGGGTGGGGGCGTGATCTTACCTGAGCTAAATTGTTTATGCTGTACACTTGGCATGCTCTTCACAAGTGTATAGTGAGGCAGACTACGGTGTACTTGGTTTACCCAGCTCCCTGGGCACAGGGGGTGGGAGACATGGAGAACGGTGGGGCCTACTGGTCTCTTTATGCCTGACCCATGGGAGTAGGGTTCGAGGGTCATGAATACATGCGCTTAGTTGTGCAGATTCGGTGCCTGAGGTTGTGCATGGCTTCGGGCCTTCTCTCTTTCTCCTCCCCCCTCCAATTCTCTCCTTTATGCCTTATACCTTATACTTCATCCCTCACGGATATCGGAAGACCATGCAATCCCCTCACCTTTGATGCTAGCAGTTCTAACATTATACGCATTTATTTTGATAAGGAAGGTGATATGGCTCATACGTCTTGTGTTGGTGTACTTCTATTTTTCTTGTCAATCTCTGTACTATGGTATGTTGTGGTCCGGGTTTGACGAGACACGGGTTGGGAAATGTATGTCTCCTTAATCTTATGTTTCCTTGCATAAACTGTCGCTCCTCTTGACTTCAAGATTGCTGCACATACACTTTAGGTTTATCTGCATATTTGGGCTCCATTGGCGCATGTTGGTGCTTGGGGACCTGCTGTCACGGTTTATTATGACTCTCAGACACAAGTTTTAGGTAAAAATCAATTTTATTGAAATAATAAATTGATAACGTAGGATGGCAACCACATACATACAGATATATTAAGAATGTAACAAGACAGAAGGCAGACTCTACCGGTCCTGTCAATATACCGGACAGGACAGTCTGAAGTAACAGAATGTTAGGCTCTACCGGCCTTGCCAATACCGGGTAAGGCAACCTGCAGATGGAATCGCATAACAGTTCTACCGGCCTTACCAAATTACCGGGCAAGGCAGCCTCAATAGATTCATAATGTAGGCTCTACCGACCCTGCCAATACCGGGTAAGGCAACCTCAGATGGAATGTGGCAAAAGGTTCTACCAGCCTTACCAATACCGGGCAGGGCAGCCCAGAGATAGTAGCAGCAGTCAGATGGTAATGGCAAATTGACAGGATCGTAAGCAACCCAGTGTACACACACTGAGACTAACAGGGGAATTGTAAAGCCGCAAGGCTTTGGAGCAAACCAGCATCCGCACGCTGGGACCAACACTGAATGTATAGCCGATAGGCTTAGGAGCAAACCAGTGACCGCACACTGGTGTAACAAGCGAGTTAGTACAGCCGTAAGGCTTAGGAGCAAACCAGCGTCCGCACGCTGGGGCCAACACAGAATTGTATAGCTGATAGGCTTTGGAGCAACCCAGTGACCGCACACTGGTGTAACAAGCGAGTTTGTATAGCCGCAAGGCTTTGGAGCAAACCAGCGTCCGCACGCTGGGACCAACACAGAATTGTATAGCTGATAGGCTTTGGAGCAAACCAGTGACCGCATACTGGTGTAACAAGCGAGTTTGTATAGCCGCAAGGCTTTGGAGCAAACCAGCGTCCGCACGCTGGGACCAACACAGAATTGTATAGCTGATAGGCTTTGGAGCAAACCAGTGACCGCACACTGGTGTAACAAGCAAGTTTGTATAGCCGCAAGGCTTTGGAGCAAACCAGCGTCCGCACGCTGGGACCAACACAGAATTGTATAGCTGATAGGCTTTGGAGCAAACCAGTGACCGCACACTGGTGTAACAAGCAAGTATGTATAGCCGCAAGGCTTTGGAGCAAACCAGTGACCGCACACTGGTGTACTAAGCGAGTTTGACTAGCCGCAAGGCTTTGGAGCAAACCAGCGTCCGCACGCTGGGACCAACACAGGATTGTATAGCCGATAGGCTTTGGAGCAAACCAGTGATCGCACACTGGAGTAACAAGCAATGTTGCCGACGCGACCAGGCAGGAGGTCGCCAGGATACAGGAGACAGGCGATGCGATGACAGGAACCAGCAACGATCAGTCAAGTCAGGAAACCGCAGAGAAGAAGTTCAGCAGGAACTGCAACACCAGAGACTAGGCCGGAACCAGGACTGGAAGTACTTCAGCATGCAGGAAACACTGGAACAGTAGAGATCAGGAACTCAGGAACAGTAGAGATCAGGAACTCAGGAACACATGAGATCAGGAACTCAGGAACACTGGAACAGAGGCCCAGCTATCACTGGCAAGTGATAGCAAGAAGGTCAGAAACAACACGAAAGGGCAACCAAAGGGTGCCCAATCCAGGTTTAAATAGGCAATGAAAGGCGGGCTATCTGCAGACAGCCAATAGCAGCCCCCTACTGGTGACAGACAAGGAACTGCAGCAATCACGGGCACCATGATAGTACCCCCCCTTCAAAGACCCCCTCTCCTAGAATAGGGTCTAGGTTTCTGAGGGTAATTGGCATGAAAGACCCTAGATAGCCTAGGTGCATGAAGGTCCGTACTATCCACCCATGATCGATCCTCAGGACCATACCCTTTCCAATGTACCAGGTACTGTACCCTTCCTCTAAGCCTACGGGAATCAATAATGCTCTGAACCTCGTACTCCTCCTGGCCCTCGACCTCAACAGATCCTGGCACCACAGGTGTGGTAGTATAGCGATTGCAAACCAGAGGCTTAAGAAGGGACACATGGAACACATTATGGATACGCATGGATGCAGGTAGGTCTAGTGCATAGGAGACAGGGTTAATTTTGCGAATAACTCTGTATGGACCAATAAACCGGAGAGCCAACTTATTAGACGGAACCTGCAGCTTGAGATTTCTGGAGGAAAGCCATACTCTATCCCCAACCTGAAAGGAAACCGCTGGAAGCCTTCTGCGATTAGCATGGCGCTGATGACGCTGAAATGACTGACCAAGTGCCCTCTGAACTTGTGCACATGTGGAACGGAGTTGCTCGATATGCTCATCCAGAGCTGGAATCTGTTGCGTCTGAAATGAGTCTGGAAGCAAACAGGGCTGGAACCCATAATTAATCAGAAACGGAGAGCTCCCAGATGAAGAATTGACCGCACAGTTCCTGGCGAACTCTGCCCAAGGCAACAAGTTGGACCAATTATCATGATGGTCAGTAACGAAACAACGGAGAAATTGTTCCAAGCCCTGATTAGCTCGTTCAGCAGCTCCATTGGTCTGGGTATGGTAGGCAGAGGAGAAGGACAGCTGTATGCCCATCTGTTGGCAAAATGCCCTCCAAAATCTAGACACAAACTGGCTCCCCCTGTCGGACACCAGTACCCTAGGCACTCCATGCAACCGGAATACTTCTCTGGTGAACACCATTGCCAATTCCTTCGCTGAAGGAAGACCACGGAGAGGCATGAAATGAGCCATTTTAGAAAACCTGTCCACCACCATGAATATAAAGGAGTACCCCTTGGACATAGGCAACTCTCCCATAAAATCAATGGAAACATGAGACCAGGGGCGTTCGCCATTAGGCACCGGTTGAAGCAAGCCCACAGGGAGATGTCTCGGGGTCTTAGCGCGGGCACAGGTGGCACAGGCATTCGTAAATTCGGCACAATCGTTTCTCATGGAGGGCCACCAAAATAACTGAGAAAGGGACCATAACAATTGGTCTCTACCAATATGTCATCAGCCTTAGAGGAATGGTAGGTTTCAAGCAGCCTAGTACGAAATGGTTCATCGACAAAACATTTGCCCACTGGAGTTTCATGGGGAGCGGACCCCTGAGAAGCCAGGATCTCCTCCCCTAAAGGAGAAGTGATACTCGTGCGTATAGTAGCCAGTATTCTATCAGGTTGGATGATGGGTGCTGGTGCTTCCACTCTGTCACTGTCGGCCTCAAATTGTCTTGACAGTGCATCCGCCCTGATATTCTTTGACCCCGGTAAGTATGATACAATGAAATTAAATCGAGACAGGAACAGTGCCCACCTGGCCTGACGGGAGGACAATCTCTTGGCCTCCGAGAGATAAGTCAGATTTTTATGATCTGTTAGGATTAATACAGGAGTCTTGGTACCTTCAAGCAAATGACGCCACTCCTTAAGAGCGAGGATAATGGCCAATAATTCTTTGTCACCTATCTCATAGTGGCCTTGAGTGACAGTCAACTTCTTAGAGAAAAACCCACAAGGTCTGAGAGTACCACCTTTCTCGTGTCGTTGCGAAAGTACTGCCCCAACCCCAATATCTGAGGCATCCACCTCTAACGTAAATGGAAGTAGAGGATTGGGGTGGGATAACACAGGAGCCGCAGCAAATGCCAGCTTCAAATTCTCAAAGGCATTCTCAGCAGATACCGGCCAACAAGAAGGATTAGCGCCCTTGCGCGTAAGATCGGACAAAGGTTTAACAATGGAAGAAAAGTTCTTAATAAACCGCCTATAATAATTAGCGAAACCCAGGAAACGCTGTATGGCTTTAAGCCCCTTGGGTTTTGGCCATTGTAAGACAGCTGACAACTTATCCTTGTCCATGGCAATGCCATCATTGCCAATTATGAACCCCAAGAATGGCACACTGGTTCTATGAAAGTCACATTTTTCCAGTTTACAAAATAATTTGTTCTCACGGAGTCGTAGCAATACTGCGGATACATCTTTGATGTGCTGTGCCATGTCTTGAGAGTAAATCAATATATCGTCCAGATAAACCACAACACATGTCTGTAACATATCTCTCAGAACATCGTTTATCAGTTCCTGGAAAACTGCGGGGGCATTACATAGCCCAAATGGCATTACAAGATACTCGTAGTGCCCAGCTCGAGTATTAAAGGCAGTTTTCCACTCATCATCTGCTCGAATGCGCACCAGATTGTAAGCGGCCCGTAGGTCCAATTTGGTAAAAATCGAAGCGCCCTTATGCCTGTCAAAAAGCTCGGTGATGAGTGGTATTGGGTATGCGTTTTTTGCCATTAGTTTATTCAAGCCCCGGTAGTCAATGCATGGTCTTAATTCGCCATTTTTCTTTTTTACAAAAAATAACCCAGCCCCAGCTGGAGAGGTAGATTTTCGTATGATCCCTCTAGCAAGGGCATCAGAAATGTAATCCTCCATAGCCTTATTTTCCTCACAAGATAATGGATAAGTGCGTCCTTTCGGAGGTACTGCCCCAGGCTGCAATTCGATGCAACAATCATAAGGTCTATGCTGAGGTAGCAAACTGGCCTCTCCTTTGCTAAAAACATCGCCAAACTGTTGGTACACATCCAGTATAGCCGAGGAGGTGCACAGGACCTTAACAGGCTGGATGACGCACTTGTCCATGCAAAACTGGGACCAAGCAGCAATTTCACACTTTTTCCAATCAAATTGTGGGTTATGTAACTGTAACCACGGAAAGCCTAATATTACCGCATGGTGCGGAGAATTAATCAGTTGAAACTGCTGCTCTTCTCTGTGAAGTGCCCCAATAGTCATAGACAGTGGCATAGTTTCAAACATAACCTGAGGCGGTTCTAAGGGTCTGCCATCAATCGCTTCAATAGTCAAGGGATTTTCTCTTTCAATGCGTGGAACTCTGTGCAATTCAGCAAAGGTATTATCCATAAAATACCCTGCTGCACCAGAGTCAACCAAGGCCAAAACCTCCACAGAGCGTTGTGCCCAAGATAATACCACCTGTATGGTGGGTTTCATTGTGCCCGACACTGGGGACGATTGTACACCACCTAGGGCCTGTCCCCCAAGGTACCCTAGGTGTGTGAGTTTCCCGGACGTACCGGACAGGAATTTAGCAAATGCCCTTTACCGCAGTATAAACACAACCCTTGTCTTCTGCGATAAAGTCTCTCAGCCTTGGTTAGTCTAGTGAAGCCTATTTGCATAGGTTCACTTGTCTCCCGTACGGGTTCACTAGACTTCAATGCCAGGGGAGGGATGGGTGGGCAAAACATGCCACTAGGTTCATTATTCTTTGACCGTAACTTACGATCTCTGGCAATTGATCTCTCACGTATTCTGGAGTCAATTATCATAACATATTCAATGTAGTCATCTAGATCAATAGGTAGATCTTTAGCAGCGATTTCGTCCTTAATGTGGTCATTCAGGCCTTGAGAAAAAGCTGCCAATAATGCCTCGTTATTCCAACCTACCTCTGCTGCCAATGTGCGGAATTCGATGGCGTAGTCGCCTACTGTACGCCTGCCCTGATGTATCTCCATAAGGCGTTTGGCAGCAGAGGTGGTTCTACCAGGAGGCTCAAACACTCTTCGAAAGGATTGCACAAATTCTCTAAAGTTTTTAGTACAAGGTTTAGCATTCTCCCACAAGGGGTTAGCCCAAGCCAAAGCGCTGCCAGTGAGCAAAGATATTGTAAACCCCACCTTACTACGATCATTGGGAAATGCGTGTGCCGTCAATTCCATAAAAATCTCGAGTTGGCTGATGAACCCTCTGCAGAGACTAGGTTCACCATCGTATCTTAGCGGCAAGGGTGCAGAAGCCGTTAAACCTTTAACAGTGCCCCATAGGGGTCTGGTATCACTCTCCGGTGTCTGACTTGGCGAGACCACCGGGCTAGAGCTAGATTTGTCAGCAAGTACCGTGCGTTCAAGGATCGTTTGAATTGCAACTGCCAACTGATCCAAACGTTGCTCGTGCATATCCATCCTCCAGTGGATATTCTGTGCATTACCTTCACCTTTGCTGTCTGAGGTCATGGCCCTTTCGTACTGTCACGGTTTATTATGACTCTCAGACACAAGTTTTAGGTAAAAATCAATTTTATTGAAAGAATAAATTGATAACGTAGGATGACAATCACATACATACAGATATATACAGAATATAACAAGACAGAAGGCAGACTCTACCGGTCCTGTCAATATACCGGACAGGACAGTCTGAAGTAATAGAATGTTAGGCTCTACCGGCCTTGCCAATACCGGGTAAGGCAACCTGCAGATGGAATCGCATAACGGTTCTACCGGCCTTACCAAATTACCGGGCAAGGCAGCCTCAATAGATTCATAATGTAGGCTCTACCGGCCCTGCCAATACCGGGTAAGGCAACCTCAGATGGAATGTGGCAAAAGGTTCTACCGGCCTTACCAATACCGGGCAGGGCAGCCCAGAGATAGTAGCAGCAGTCAGATGGTAATGGCAAATTGACAGGATCGTAAGCAACCCAGTGTACACACACTGAGACTAACAGGGGAATCGTAAATCCGCAAGGCTTTGGAGCAAACCAGCGTCCGCACGCTGGGACCAACACTGAATGTATAGCCGATAGGCTTAGGAGCAACCCAGTGACCGCACACTGGTGTAACAAGCGAGTTTGTATAGCCGCAAGGCTTTGGAGCAAACCAGCGTCCACACGCTGGGACCAACACAGAATTGTATAGCTGATAGGCTTTGGAGCAAACCAGTGACCGCACACTGGTGTAACAAGCAAGTTTGTATAGCCGCAAGGCTTTGGAGCAAACCAGCGTCCGCACGCTGGGACCAACACAGGATAGTACAGCTGATAGGCTTTGGAGCAAACCAGTGACCGCACACTGGTGTACTAAGCGAGTTTGACTAGCCGCAAGGCTTTGGAGCAAACCAGCGTCCGCACGCTGGGACCAACACAGGATTGTATAGCCGATAGGCTTTGGAGCAAACCAGTGACCGCACACTGGTGTAACAAGCAAGTTTGTATAGCCGCAAGGCTTTGGAGCAAACCAGCGTCCGCACGCTGGGACCAACACAGAATTGTATAGCTGATAGGCTTTGGAGCAAACCAGTGACCGCACACTGGTGTAACAAGCAAGTTTGTATAGCCGCAAGGCTTTGGAGCAAACCAGCGTCCGCACGCTGGGACCAACACAGGATAGTACAGCCGATAGGCTTTGGAGCAAACCAGTGACCGCACACTGGTGTACTCAGCGAGTTTGACTAGCTGCAAGGCTTTGGAGCAAACCAGCGTCCGCACGCTGGGACCAACACAGGATTGTATAGCCGATAGGCTTTGGAGCAAACCAGTGACCGCACACTGGAGTAACAAGCAATGTTGCCGACGCGACCAGGCAGGAGGTCGCCAGGATACAGGAGACAGGCGATGCGATGACAGGAACCAGCAACGATCAGTCAGGTCAGGAAACCGCAGAGAAGAAGTTCAGCAGGAACTGCAACACCAGAGACTAGGCCGGAACCAGGACTGGAAGTACTTCAGCATGCAGGAAACACTGGAACAGTAGAGATCAGGAACTCAGGAACACATGAGTTCAGGAACTCAGGAACACTGGAACAGAGGCCCAGCTATCACTGGCAAGTGATAGCAAGAAGGTCAGAAACAAAACGAAAGGGCAACCAAAGGGTGCCCAATCCAGGTTTAAATAGGCAATGAAAGGCGGGCTATCTGCAGACAGCCAAAAGCAGCCCCCTACTGGTGACAGACAAGGAACTGCAGCAATCACGGGCACCGTGATACCTGCATGAACGGAGTTCCATCCCATCTTCTTCACCCTCCTACTTTTTTCTCCCCACACCCACCCCCTCTTTCCTACCCTTCTCCTTTACACCTTTCTCATCCCGGATGTCCATGCAGTTCCTCATGCTCTTTACAGGTAGTACCTGCTTTGTTCTACATGTTCAGATGATGAATGGGAAGACACACTCATTTATTGGAGAGTTCTCACTTGTTTCCCCATGTTAGCCTTTGGGCTAGTTGTTGTTTACGTTCTGAAATGAACCCACTCGGACTTATGGTCCATGTGGGATAAATGGTTCACGTACATTGAATTCCCTTCTTCTTCTCGTTCTATAACATTTCATTTCCTGTCCTGTTCTTCTTTTTTCTCACAAGTGGGTTGCCTAAATGCAACTATGACATTTCACAGGGGGAGGATGGGGGAGGCCCCCAGGTTTACTCCTCTATTTACTCTCAATTTTCCAAAAGGTGACAAAAATGGGGAACCTTAAAATTTTAACAGTTAATGCTAGCGGTCTCAATATCCCAGAAAGGCGAAATATATCTTTTACGGAGTTAAGCGACTTGGTGCAGATATAATTTTTATTCAAAAAACCTTCCTGTCACCTCCTCATTACAGTAACAAATTATTTTTTAAACTTTGGTCAGCTTCTAGTCAAGATAACAAAAAGAAAAAGGGTGTTGCAATCCTAATGCAGAAGGATGTCCCTTGGTCTGAAATAGACTCCTTAATGGACCCAGTGGGTCGGTTTTTCTCTTTCTTAATGGCCTTCTTCAGGGTAAACCAGTGACTATGGCTTCGGTATATGCCCCAAACTCAACCCAAATTAGTTTCCTCTCTAGGATGTTTAGACAGCGTGACAATTTTAGATCTGGTCAACTCATTTTAGGGGGAGACTTCAACATTCCCTATAACTCCATAGTGGATTGTTCAACAGGAGTCTCGCATAGTCCTGATTCCGTGATAGCCAAATGGCACTCCATCTTCAGATCCCGTCACTTGGTAGACACCTGGAGGTTTTTACACCTGACCACTCGGGATTACACTTATTACTTGCATCCTTATAGTAGGTATATGAGAATAGATTATCTACTGACAGATCAATATTATGCACAGTCGCTAGTTAGAGCAGCCAGAGAACCCCACAGCTGGTTAGACCATTTCCCTGTGTGGTTGGAGATCTCTTTACTCACGCTTATGATGGCTCCAGTTGTATGGAAACTGAATGAGCAATTGCAGGAACAAGAGGATATGCAGGCTCTGTTTGAGATGGCAGTTAGAGAATTGTTTAGTTTTAATGACAATGCCTTGACATCCCCAGTAATTACCTGGGATAACCACAAATGTGTTTTAAGGGGCAGATGCATACCATGGGGTGCTTTCAAGGCCAAGCAGAAAAGGAAAGCTTCGGATGACCTCCGAAGCACACGACAACCCCATTGGAGGATTACGCTAGGGCTCTCGAATTATGCAAAAAGGAACTGTTGCCCCTGCACTCAAACTTTTCACTAGCACAAGTATTAAATATATCCAGGGAACAAATGCAGCAAGCGCTTAGCTAGCTTGGTGTTGATTAAACAAAGCAAATTTCTCATTTCAGAAGTACGGGATTTCACTGGGGCTCATTGTATTGCTTTTTCAGACATGGCAAAGGCTTTTTTAAATTGCTCAAATCCCAGATTTGGGAATACCTTGTCAAAACGGGCATTGCATGTCTTCCGCCTGACACTCTGGACCTCTCAGAGTCTCCATTTACAGACCCCGAACTTTGAACTGTGATTAAAGATTTGCTGCTGGGCAAGAGTCAGGACCCTGACAGATTCCCAGCATACTATTACAAGAAATAGTCTCAGCTGCACCATATTTAAAGGAGCAGTAAACTTAAAAAAGTACTTACATTATATAAGTAGATTAAGTGATGGTGTATTCAGTGCTGTCTTTTTTTCTGAGGGATTTTTGGTTAAGGAGTAATTCCCATTTTAAGTTTGTGTTTTTTTAATCATGAGCTCCCCCTAGTGGCATAATTTAGGTTTGGGAATTCACATCGTCGACTTGGAAAGGTCAGTAGGAGGATCAAACTTCCTGAGGCATTTAGAAATCAGCTGTTGGTGGCTGGTGCTGAGGGGGAGTGTCTGCTAGAGGAGGAGTAGGCTACATGAACAGCATCAGCTGAAGATTTACCTCAGCAGAGACAGACAGCTTGTTTTTTTCCTGCAGCCTGTTGTAGTTTGAAAGATTGAGACTGTAATTTGAAGGTTTGTTTGCAAGATAGACAGACTTTACTGTTATGTATTGGTTAATGCTGGGAGTTGAATTTTTTTAAACTATACTTGTAAATGTAAAAAAAAACGAATTTTGTATAGATGGGGAATGTACAGTATGCTGCACTATTAACCCTGTGAGTGCCAGAGGAGTAAGCAAGTAAGTATGGAGTAAGTACTCCTCTGGCACTCACAGGGTTAATAGTGCAGCATACTGTACATTCCCCATCTATACAAAATTAGTTGTTTTTTTTTACATTTACAAGTATAGTTTAAAAAAATTCAACTCCCAGCATTAACCAATACATAACAGTAAAGTCTGTCTATCTTGCAAACAAACCTTCAAATTACAGTCTCAATCTTTCAAACTACAACAGGCTTCAGGAAAAAAACAAGCTTTCTGTCTCTGCTGAGGTAAATCTTCAGCTGATGCTGTTCATGTAGCCTACTCCTCCTCTAGCAGACACTTCCCCTCAGCACCAGCCACCAACAGCTGATTTCTAAATGCCTCAGGAAGTTTGATCCTCCTACTGACCTTTCCAATTCGACGATGTGAATTCCCTAACCTAAATGATGCCACTAGGGGGAGCTCATGATTAAAAAAACACAAACTTAAAATGGTAAGTACTCCTTAACCAAAAATCCCTCAGAAAAAAAAGACAGCACTGAATACACCATCACTTAATGTAAGTACTTTTTTAAGTTTACTGCTCCTTTAACTAACATCTTTAATAATATACGCCGAGTGGCCTTTACAGACCCTAGGGGACATTTTTCACTTTAATATCCAAGCCCATTAAAGACCCATTGGACTGTGTGAGCTATTACCCAATCTCGCTTCTTAACATTGATATAAAAATGTTCGCAAAACTTATGGCTGACCGTTAAAAAATGTGTATTGGCTCCTTCATACATCGAGGCCAGTCTGGATTTGTCCCAGGTAGGGAGACCAAGGACAATATTGTGAAAGCAATAGCTTTAATTTATACAGTCCAGAAACAACAAATCCCTACCTTGCTCTTTCAGTGGATACCAAAAAGGCATTTGACAGGGTGAATTGGGTATATCGGAACACTTTTGGACTTCCTGGGACTGGGTCCTCGGGCTCAGACGGATATTCTAAGCCTCTATTCAAAGCCCATGACACGGATAAAGATTAATGGCTACTTATTGGATGCTTTTAACATCTCTAATGGGAAAAGGCAAGGATGCTCCCGTCCCCTATTCTTTTTATTCTGTCACTAGAACCCTTGTTAGCGGTAGTAAGGGATAACAAAGCAATTAAAGGGTTTCCACTGGGTCCCTCATTCTCCAAGATCGCAAGTTTCGTGGATGATATTCTCTTTTTTTCGTCACTCGTTATAATGGAGTAGAGTAATGCGGTCATTACTTTCCAGCATGCTAGATTTAGCTAGCAGGGAGGCAAATTTTTGACCAGACCAGATGGTATTTCACGCCAGATAGACTCGCTGTGGTGTTTCTATCTTGCGCTTCTACATGTTGGAGGTGTGGCACACACAGAAGAACAATGTTTCGCATCTGGTGGGACTGCAGGCTGATTGCACCCTTTTGGTCATTGGTAGCTCTGAGAATTGGAGTTATATTTAATTTCACCCATCCCATGTCCACAGCACTAATTTATTCCAGGTGTGGCCTGCTCACATGACTATCCCTTCTAAAAAAAACTCCCTTTTAGAATTCTATCCAAAACAGCTAGGCAGCTTATCCCTCTTCAATGGAAAAGCAACACTCTGGCTAGAATTGGGGAATGGCATTCTAGGGTTTAACAGATAGGGAAAATGGAAACAGCACATGCGGTGGTGACTGGTGGATGTGCCAGGTTTCATGATGTCTGGGATATTTGGACTGAAGCACAGACATCCTTGGGCAGTGGAGACTGATGTGGCCGAAGTTGTAGCAGCCTCGAAGTCTAGATGAGAATACATAGAATGGCAAGGGAGACTCACCTGGTGATGGGTTGTTTACTATTGCTCTCATTTTGTTAGCCCCTCCCCGGGTTCCTTCCCTCCCCCCCCCCCCGCAGTTCTTCTTTTTCCCTGTCGGGGTCTGGACTCGCTGGGGCTGACATGATATCTGGCCCTGGGGATTCCCTGGCTTACGGACAATGCTGCATAAACTGGCAGCAGGTCTGCTTATCTCTTTTTCTTACCTCTTTTCACTTACTTCATTTCTTACTGGGCTGTCTGAGGATGATAGGTCCACTTTCCTATCATCTTACTTCTTTTGCTCCTTTCTAATACTGAACTGAAGCTAATTTCCATCAATAATTTTTATTAATATTAGAAAGAGGTACATTAAGAGAAAAATCCAACAGAATGAAATCACATTTCAGAATACAATAATGCTGCATTATCAAAGGGTAGACAATTGAGAGAGAGAAGAGTGGAGAAAGAAAAAACTGTAGCGTCTACCATGAATACAATTGGTTATGTATAACAAAAGACAAGTTGGAAAAAGGAAAATTAGAAAGGATGGATAGCAGAAATAAAGAATGGGTAAGAAAGAAAAAGAAAGAGGTGCAGGGGAAGGAGATAGGTGAGGCGCTTTAAGGATTACATCTTTTAGACAATTCAGCAAGGGCTGTATAATATCACTTTCATGTAGGTGTGAAGAAATTTTGGTAAAAGGTTTTCCAAGTGTCCCATATAATCTCGTGCAAATCACCAGAGCCTGATTTGATTGCCACTAGTCGTTCCAAGCTTATAATTTTATTTGCTCTATGTAACCAGAGATCCACCGTGGGAGCCGAGGTGCTCCTCCAAAGGGACGGAATACATAATTTAGCTGCATTGAGCAGTTGTCGATAGAGAAACACCTCGGCCCCCAGATGGGGTGACTGAAGTGCTGGAGGCAGAAGATTCAAACATATGAACAGTGGATCTGGAGTTAAGTGAACTCCTATCAGTTTAGATATATGATCAAAAATTGTGTTCCAAAAAGGAGACATCAATGGGCAAGTGCACCATATATGTAGAAAAGTCCCTGGAGAAGTATGACATCTCCAACAGGAATCCGAGACTGTTGGATAATAGCAGTGTAATATTGTAGGTGTTCTATACCACCGATGAAGAAGTTTAAAATTGGACTCACATACAACTGCATTTCTGGACACCTGTGCAGTATCTCTAATGGCCTTAGACCATTGGGTATCTGACAGGGAGAAGCCCAGTTCGGCTTCCCAACCTCTGCGTGCCGTGTCCACAGTAGGAGACTGTGCTTGTGTGAGTAATCGATACATGGAGGACAAACCCCGAATGGAACTGGAATCTGACATGTATGCCTCTTCAAATTATGTCAAATGTCTTAATAAATTCTGGCGTTGTTTATGTGTAAGAATATAATGATGAATTTGTCGATATGTCCAGTGCTCTGTAATCGGTAAATGTAATATGTCTTGTAACTTTTCAAAGGGAAGGAGGGTATTTTTGTGTGAAAGATTTGCAGTGCAAGTATTTAGTTTATGTGGCCAGAACTTCTGAAAGGCAGAACATAAACCTGGAGGGGAATCACGGTTTAGATGTAAGGGCATAATCGGCGAAGGATAGGTAGTGAATGTATATTTCTTTACCAAATTGTCCCATATCTTAAGAGGTGTATAAGCTAATAACACTTCATTAGTTCTAGCTGATCTATCCGAAGGACGTAACCATGGTAAAGAGTATAGTAAGTGCGGTGTCATCATTTCTTCTAATATCTGTACCCAAAGCTTGAGTGAAGATGAATGTTTCCAATGGCAAATGTTAGCTAATTGGATAGCTTGATAATATCTGTGAACAAGAGGTACACCTAAACCCCCATCTCGTTTTTTCCTGGCCAAAGACAGAATTCGCAGTCTGGCAGACTTTTGTTGCCATATAAAGGCATTTATACATTTCTGTAGTTGTATCAGATAAGAGGATGGTAGAGAAATGGGCACCGTTTGCATGGTGTATAAAATTTTCGGAATAATGACCATCTTCACTATGTTAATCCTACCCATCCAAGAAAAAGATTTATGTTTCCATTTATTCAAAGTATTTGTGATAGATGTTAGTAAAGGGGGATAATTGCTTTTGAACAGTTGCGTAGAAGAAGGAGAAAGAAAGATACCTAGATACTTGAGGTGCGATTTGGCTTGTTTAAAGGGTAATAAATGTGCCATGGATGCTAGACGTGATGGAAATACATTAATGTTGAGAAGTTCCGATTTGTCCAGATTGGGTTTAAAATTAGACATGAGACTGTATTTGTCCAGTAATTGTAAAATGGCAGGTAGGGAGGTTTGAGGTTCCGTGACTATGAGCATGAGATCGTCTGCAAATAAAGCCAGTTTGTGTGATCTAGAATTTACAGAATGTACAGAAATACCTGAGATATCGGGGTTATGCTGTATGGAACAAGCGAGGAATTCCATTGTGAGAATAAATAGGAGAGGAGATAATGGACAACCTTGACGAGTACCATTTTGTAGAAAAAACCTGTCAGAGAGCATGCCGTTGCATTTAATGCGGGCGGAGGGATTAGTGTATAAAGCAAATATTAATGACTTAAATTTGGACGGTATGCCTATGTGGTCCAACGTAGCTGACAGAAATTTCCATGATACTCTGTCGAATGCCTTTTCGGCGTCTAGGGATAGTAATAATGTAGGGATATTACGAAGTTTTGCCAGATCTATGAGTTGAATTAGTTTCATAGTGTTGTCTTTGGCTTCTCTGCCCGAGACAAAACCAGTTTGGTCCTTGTCTATAAGGGTAGGCAAATATGGGTTCAGTCTGGTCGCTAGAATTTTGGCAAATATTTTGATATCTACATTTAAGAGAGAAATTGGGCGATAGCTGGAGGTCTGAGAAGGGTCTTTACCAGGTTTCAACAAAATGGTTATATGTGCTTCAGTCAATGTTGTATGGGAGGACACTACTTCAGGAAGTTCATTAAAAACTTCTGCTAGGAGGGGAGAAAGTATATGAAAAAATTTTTTATAAAACAGAAGGGGGAACCCGTCAGGACCTGGTGACTTATGGAGGGGCAAGGCTTTAAGTGCTCTGGCAATGTCAGAAGAGGTGATATCATCATTAAGAGTCGTAAGTTGATCAGGGGCTAACATGGGCATATGTGAATTTCGTATGAAATCCAATATGTCTTGTTCTGAGGGTTGCTCAGATAACTGTGGAAGGTTATATAGTGTTGAGTAATATTGTTGAAAAGCGTGAGTTATAGACGGGAAGTCTTTTAAGAGATTTCCTTCCGGAGACATAATGCTATGAATATAAGAAGGTGGATTACACTCTTTAAGCTGATTAGCCAATAACTTGCCAGGTTTATTACCCCATTCATAATGATCCCTACTTATTCTTTCAAGAAACCTGTTATGTGAGTTGCGTAAGATGTCAGTGATTTGTGTTCTAGTAGAACGAAGAAGAGACAAGGATTCAGGTGTGCCTAAAAGTATATGTTGCTGCTCCTGGGCAGCTATATCCCGTAATAAATCCCGCATTTTCTGGAGTGATTGTTTACGTAGCTGAGATTCATGTTTTATATAGAGTCCCCTTACATAGCATTTCAGTGCCTCCCAAACGCAAGTTGCTGAGGAAACTGAGTCCAAGTTTATTTCTAAAAATTCTGTGATAGCTTTTTCCATGTCAGAATGAATCATTGGATTATCTAACAAAGTTGGATTTAGTCTCCATGTTGAATGTCTGGGTGCAATGAAGGGAAGAGTCAATGTGAGAGTGACGGGAGAATGATCAGACCATGTTGCTGGTAAAATGTCTGTTTTTGACACATGGTGTAAGTGAGATTGACTGATGTATAAGTGATCTATGCGGGAATATGATTTGTTAGGTGCAGAGTAAAACGTGTACCTACGGGATTGTGGGTTGAGTGTCCTCCATGTATCAATCAGGCCAGCCTCAGCCAGTCCACCAGCAACAACACGCAGATGTGAGGGCAAAACCGTAGATCTCCCCGTCGAGCAATCTAAGGATGGAAAAAGCGAAATGTTAAGATCACCTCCAAATATCACTAAACCCTGTCTGTACGAGGACAGAGTGTCCAGAAATGCAGATACAAAACGTTCTTGTCCAGTGTTAGGAACATAAACATTGGCCAATGTAATTTTCATGTCCCCTACCTCCCCTTTGACTATGGCGAATCTGCCATCTTCATCTAATAAACTGTCGCTGAGTCGGAAGGGTAGAGTCTTGTGTATCATTATCCCAACTCCCCTTTTCTTCACCGGTGCTGAACTAAAAAATTGATGGGGGAATTGTGATCTTGCAAGTTGGGGAGCAAAAGTGTTTGGAAAGTGGGTTTCCTGCAAAAAATAAATTTGAGCACCCCATCTACGGCAATCATTTAACAGCATGCTTCTCTTCTGAGGTGAATTGAGACCTTTCACATTTAGGGACAGAACAGTAATGTCAAGTCCTGCCATGAAAGTTAAGAATCGCTAGAGTAGGTTGGTTAGCAGCCCTTGCAATAAGTAACACATAGTAATGACATTCACATATCCATATAAAAACATATTGACACCCCATAATAGGGAAAAGTCGATGGGAGTAAGATAGAAAGGTACTAAAAAGAAGAGAGAATCGAAATGAAAGAGTGGAGAAAACAAAAGGGCTATAGAAAAGAGACAGAAGGGTAAACATGAGACGGAGAATCACCATCCATCTCATCTGTGCACCAAGGGTCGTGAAAATTATACCTGGTATCAACAGTATGAGTAAATATAGTTTTCCAATCATGGTAAAACAAAAGAGGACTCTCACACAAAACTAGTAACACACCACTTAAACTCTGGCCCGTTGACTCTGGGGAGGGGGGGGGATATCATGGCTACAGTCTCACCCCTAGGTCACCGGAGAACATTTACAATTAGAAAAACCACAGAACTATAGTCTGTTGTCTGGTCAAGCCAGGGGGGAAAGTGTATCCACACCCCCCCTAAAAAAAATATCTTGAGCATCAATGCCGAAATTCTGGGCTACATTAAACTAGACTTCCATCCGTGTGCAAGAACCCGTGGTGCCAACCCCAGTTGTGGGGCCGAGACCACGAGTCCATGCCACAGAACTATTTCACCTAAGCAACAGTATTTTTAACTTCAAAGCTCGTAAGCGTAGTAGAAATCGAACAATAAATTACTGCATGAATGCAGCATAATATTTATAAGCACAATAGAACATTTTTTTTTTTTTTTTTTTTTTTGCATAAGAAACTATGGACACTTATTAAGAACTCAGATTTGAGTGCAACCAAGTCTATGAAAGACTAATGAAAGGCCTAGAGAAGTCTTGATGGTGTCAACCCGGCCTAGGTGCTTCCTCTGACTCGCCATCTCTACGGCGTTTGCGTGGGAGTTGTTTTACCCATTCTCGAGGTCCTGGATTTGAGTCCATGGAACAAAGCACCCCGATATCCAACGGGTCTTGAATCTCCAATTGCGGAATATGTAGAACGGTACAAAAAGCAGTAACATCTTTTGGAGACTTGATCATGTGTACTGTCCCATTGTATGATACTATGAGAGCGAACGGAAAACCCCATCGATATGCAATATTTTTCTCTTTCAGTTGTTCCAAAAGAGGTTTATATGCTTTTCGAAGTTGTAGAGTAAGTGAGGATAAATCCGAGTATAGTTGGATGTCCGTTCCATCATGGTGTATTTGTTTGGATAATCTCGCCTTTCTCATTAAGGCCTCTTTTTGCGCAAAAGATGGCAGATTACAAATAACGTCTCGTGGCTTTTCCTCCGGTTTGGGACGTGATCTGGAAATGCGATGAATGCGTTCAATACGTATCTCATCCGGAGGAATGAGCAGCAGTGATGCAAAGATTTTCTGGGCTATGCCCGATAGTTCAGAAGCTTGATGAGTCTCGGGTAGGCCTCTGATGCGCACATTATTTCTGCGACCTCTATTCTCGAGATCATCGAGTTGAAGTCTTAGTTTCCTGATCTCTGTCACATGTGAAAGTTGTTGAGTTTCCATATTATGTTGTGAGGAAAATAATTCTTCTGCATATTCTTCCAAGTCCGCCACTCTGGACCCAATCTGATGTAGATCTTGTCTAATGTCCCTCAAATCTGAACGAAGTGAGTCCCGCAGTTTACAAACAATGTCTTCCAGATCTGTTCTGGAGGGCAGCGTTTTAAGATCATCTCTAGTTATAAAACATTGTAGATCTTCTCTAGTGGGTAAACGATCAAAATCAGCCTTGGTTAAGCTAACAATAGCACTCACAGGTTTCCCTTCTCTTGGTGACGCAGCCATTTTTCTTTTAGTAGGAGAAGTAGCGGGAGAAGGTAAGTCTGATGATTTCCCAGCAGCATCCGCCAAATATTCTGTAATCTTTGCAGATTTTGTCTTCCGTCCAGTCATTACTCTTCAATCTCAGCCAGTATAGGGGCAAAAAGTCTCTATCTGGGCATTTAGCTCATCAAAATTGTGATTCGGGCCAGGAGCTCAGTTAGTGTGCGTCCATCCTGCTGCGTCGCTAGCCACGCCCCCCCGAACTGAAGCTAATTTAGGCAGAATGCTTCGCTCCTTGAATGCGTGGAAGGCAACGCAACGGGGTCTAAATATCATTATCAGTGTTGCTTCATACTTATTATGCAAGCATTTTCTCTTACCCCAAGGATTTACTTCCTAGGTAGGTATTATTTTATTGTATACGTAGATTACAATCACTTTGTCTATTGTAATGAGAATTTACCACTTGTCTACTTCTATTTTGTACTTGTTTATTCTGAATAACACTTTTTAAAATAAAAAACTAATGCTGCTGAGACCTCTATTCTATCAACTAGCAGCAGTATTTAATTTGATAAGAGGTGTTTTGAATTCCCCTCTTAAAAGTATAATATTGAATAAGAGGAAAAAAAAGAAAGGCAGTGCTGTTGCTTAAATTAGCTCTGAAATATGTGCAACGATCTGTACCCCATAAATTCACTATGACTATGTGTGACTATGAGTAGGGATGGGAGGAAGTTTCACCTCTAACTAAAATCAGGTGGAAAATGGCACGTCCCGCTTGGTGAATAATTTCCTGTGAAAAGTGATGATTTTCTGCTTTCGCCTCGCTCATTCCATTGAAATCAATGGGAACTTTGAATTTACACTCAACACATAATAAATATTATTTTATTTCCCAAAGGCATAGTATAAAAGGGGCATGAGGGTTCCTTTGTTGGTGGGGTGTGGGGAAAGAATCAATTGAACAGGGAATTTTTTTGGGGGGTTGTTTACTGGTATTGGGGGCAATTACTAAAAATAAATCCTAAATACAATTAAAAATACCCCAAAAGACATGTATAAAAGGGGTCTAATGAGAGTGCCTGTGTTGGTGGTTGGAGTCTGGGGAATGAATCAGTTGAACAGGGAATTTGTTTTTTTTTTTGGGGGGGGGGGGTCTTGACTGGTATTAGGGTGGCAGTTAATAAAAAAATCTATAAAATAAAAGAAATTTGTATGTAAAGTGATAAAGACAGGAACCCCCTGACATAAGCTGCCTCTGGGGTGGACTGATACTTGACTTGATAGAGTATTTTGTAGTGGATGATTTGTTAGATTTGTTGTTCGAGGCCCAAGCCCTGAGAAAACATTAAATTGTAGGACTTAAATTGTAAGACTTATTAAAGGAACAAGCCTTGAAGAAGCACTGATTTGTAGGACTTAAAGGGATAGTAATAATTATTGCTAATCCCTATATTAAAGTCCTATTAAAAATAAATGTATTGCCCCCAGTGTCATCTCTCAAACCTTTATGGTTTGAGAGAGGATTGCTCCTAAAGTTGCCTGTGGCATTTAGCTTATGTTTTAAGCTCTACAAAACTCTAAAACATTTTTATGGGACATTACTGTCCCTTTAAGAGAAAATATAGGAAGAACTTTAACAGCTTCTATATCAGGCCTGCAGATATTTTCAGTAGATATGGTAACACCCTATTCACATATAGTATTTTGTAATACTTTTTAATCACAGTATTTTATGGCAAAATACCATATGACAGTTCCTAAATATCACTGTCTGAACAGCTTCACTAGTCATGCTAATTGAAAACTGTCTTAACTGTTTTTCCTTTATAGAGTGGGGAGTTCAAGTATATTAAAACAATTAGTAAAGACTACTTTAATGTGCTGAACTGATTTAGAGCTGCTTTTTATTATGAAAGAGGTAATTTTTCTCTTTTCTTTGCTTAGTTCACTAACATTAAATCTTACAATAAGTTTTATAGTATTGGAGCAGAATTCTCGTGACCATGGAAAGCATAGTTGGGAAATGGGTAAGTTCTCTGAAAAATTAATCTGTAGTAATGGGAAAGCAGAAAATATGTTTTTTATGTGTGAAAATTTCCACCACAAAAACTGGCAAATTGTGACATTTGTGCAAAAATTCCCTCTTGTAAAAAAGTCACATTTTACCCATCCCTACAAAAGAGTTAATTTAGTACTGCTGCACTTCTTGATATTCAGCTGCAGCAATATTGAAGATTAAAGAAATTGTTTACTATGAAACTTGAGCTGAGGCTGGATAAGTGACAAGAATTTTTTTTCTAGATACTGATGTTTTGCACCTTTAACCTATACCTAGACAACAAAGAATCAAATATTTGGAAAGCAGAATTAACCTTCTCTTTGAACTCTTCTTGAAAGCACTTTCAAGAATTTATGAGAAAGTCTTTTTTTTCTAAATACTGTGTATTCAGTTACACCTATGACAAAAGGAAAGCAGGCACATTCTTGTTCTGTATAAGAGAAGTAATGCATGAAAATGAATCTGAGCAACACTAAAATAGTCACGTGATTTGTAATTATATTTAGGGATGGGCAAAAACCGAAAACCGAAACTGGTGAAAAATAGCACTTACCGCTTGTTGAAAAATATCCCACGAAAAGTGTCATTTTCCCGCTCTTTTCACTTAGCTCATTACATTGAAATCAATAAGAATTTTTTTCCTCACCACTTGAAAGTTTCTCTACTTTTCTAGTCATATACAAGGGTGTCAGGCTCTCACAGCATGCCATTTAGGGTGACCACATTTCCATTCTGCCATTCCGGGACGTGGTCACCATAGTTGCCCCTTCATACCTTGAGTCCCTGGTGGTCTAGCGGCATGGAAAGTGCTCTTTGCCTCCTCCGGCACAGAGCTGAAGCTCCCGCGCGCTGTGCTCAGTAATGCAGAGCGCTGGGAGATGATGTCATCTCCCAGCGCTCTGTATTACTAGAGCGCTTGCCTCCAGGAGATCAGGTAAGCTGCATTGCCGCCCTGGATGTCAGCCTGCAAGCGGTGTGTCATATCATGGACGCCGCGAGGGAGAGCTACTAAGCGCTCCCTCGCGGCGTCCATGATGTGACACACTGCTTGCAGGCTGACATCCAGGGCGGCTTGGCTTCATTCCGGGACACTTCATTGTCCCGGTTGAAGATGACCCGGGATGCGGGACATAGCCCTGAAATAAGGGACAGTCCAGGACGTTCCGGGACCCGTGGTCACCCTAATGCCAGTCTGTGTTTTTGAGAGGAGAAAGCTGCATGTTTTTGAGCTAGAGAAGACAGACAAATAAAAAGGAATTGAAGCTTAGTTTATGGAGTCTTTTAGATAGGACATTTGGTATCTGTATTAGCAGCATCTGGGGACACTCTGGGGGAATTGAAGGGAGGAAGGAGGTCGACCACAAATACCCCAAAATTTGGTGTGACTGACTGGCAAGACACAGGCAGATGGGTCCAAATTACTTTTATTGTCTCTGTGCTAGGGAAGTCTGGGGAAAGAAGTTGTTGATTTTGTTTTTTAGTAATTTATAATTTTTTTGCACTGACTGTTATAAGATAGGGTGGACAACTTAAAATAAAAAATAAAAATAAAAAAATGAATACATAACTAAATAAACAAATAAATATATTAGGTGACAGACAACTGATTGGGAGCCTGATGTGAGATCTGTGACTGAGGCAGACTTGATAGACAGCAGACGACATTGAGAATTATGTTGAGGGCCAATACAAGAGAATACACTCTATCAGTTGTGTACTGTAGAGAGTAAAATCACACTTTGAAGTTGAGTAATGTCCAGCAAATGCACAAGCAGGAGGGGGAAAGGTGGATCAGTGCAGGGAGATGGGAGTAAAGTCATAGTTCAAAAACTGACTGCAGCAATGGTTGCTCCAGCATTGTTATGTTGCCGCTCCGGTTCCCTACCTCCGCTCCGATCCGCGTCCTCACCGGCCGCCTCGCGCATGCACGGGCGGGTATTGCGGCTACTTCCGGGTTTTCCCCCGTGACGTCGGTAACGTGACGTCGGCCTGGGTCTGCATAAATATGCGCCGCACTATTCTCTCGGCGCTCTTTCGTCGGGAAACTCCAAGTCCCCCGAGCTCCTGTTTCTCCTAAGTTCTGCCTCCTTTAGCCCCCCCTGTTCTGGGTCAAGAAGTACTATTCCTCTTATCTCCTGCCTCCTGTTGTATTTTGAGGCTCTTTCCTTGGATTCCCTCTCTCTCCCCAGTAGCCTACTATTCAGGTTTTGTGTGCTTTACTGTTCTGTGCAGGTTCATTTTCATCTTCTACTTACATATTATCTTTAGCTGTTTGCTAACCTCTGTGCTTACTCCTGCCCAGAGGAAGTTTTCAACCAGCTTACATTCATATCAAGCATGTTCAATAAATGATGATGGACCATCTCCTCTCAGGGTGGATGAAGTTTGCCAAGGTCCCACCAATGACACTACACCAGTCCCCCACCACCACCGCTACCATACACATCTGTGTAATGGTTTGTTTGACACTCAGACACAGTAGATTTGGATAAAACACAGTTTTATTGAACAGTTGCAATAACAATAACCCTCACTGGTCCAGTAATATATAAGCATTATAGTACAGACACAGGACAAGTTACAATGAGGTATACCCACACGGGTCGAGTATATGCAAACTTATAATATACAATATACTGACACAGGTCAGGTAACTTTCGTGTGATACTCCGGTTAGACAGCACTGAATGGGTTACTATTAGGCCAGGAGGACTGACAGGCCCTAATAGTGCGAAGCCCTTTAAGATGCACAATATCGAGTAACGCTCAGGCAGACAACGGAGACCAGAGCAACCTTGTGGACTGCCGTAGCAGTAATGGAGACCAGAGCAACTTGTGGACTACCGTAGCAGTAACGGAGACCAGAGCAACTTGTGGACTGTCGTAGCAGTAACGGAGACTGGCAAGGAGCCCGGAAAGGCACCCAACCGGGCACTGCATGGAAGGAGAGCTGGTGTCTGGCACCCACCCTGAAGGGTTAACAACACTCAGACCAAAGTCAACTGCACAATCAGGTGGACTGCCTGAGGCACCCAGAGAACCCAACCTCAGCGTGAATGGCAGGAAACGGTCCAGCGGATAGTGGTGCACGGATGGAAGGAACACACCAGCAATGTCGTCTGAGCGACACCGACAACAACGAGACTAGACTGCAGAGAGTGACTGTCCGGAGACAGAGAGGATCCTGGAACAACCCCAACCGGAGACCGGATAAGGTGTCAGCAGGAGGGATACGCAACCAAAGGAGCCCACAGGGTTGGTACACAGAGCAGGAACCTCAGCCAATCCGAGTTGGAACACAGAGCAGGAACGTCAGCCGGGCCGGGTCGGTACACAGAGAAGGAACGTCAGCCAATCTGAGTCGGTACAAAGACCAGGAACGTCAGCCGGGCCGGGTCGGTACACAGAGCAGGAACGTCAGCCAATCCGAGTTGGTACACAGAACAGGAACGAGATGCAGAGTAGTCAGGCAGTCCGGGTCGGTACACAAGCAGGAACAAGATGCAGAGTAGTCTGACAGTCCGGGTCGGTACACAGAGATCACACGAAAACAGGAACAAACGATGTTAACGGAAACACCACAAAATGGACCGGATAAGTGACAAGACCCAGTATTTAAGGACAAATACTGGGTGGGGACAAGTCAGGTCAACCAATGGGCGTAAGCAGTAGTGGAAACTGACAGAATGTCGCCAGCATAGCACAGGCACCGTGATTGTTCCCCCCTCTCAAAGACCCCCCTCCTTGAAGAGGGACCTGGTTTCAGAGGGTATTTGGAATGGAAAGTGTGCAACAATCTGCATGAAGGTCACTCTGATCTACCCAGGAATGCTCCTCAGGGCCATAGCCCTTCCAATGGACCAAATATTGCAATTTTCCTCTAAATCTAAGTGAATCAATAATACTTTGAACTTCGTACTCCTCCTGACCCTGAACTTGAACAGGACCGGGAACCGCAGGATTGGTAGTGTAATGGTTGCATATCAGAGGTTTCAGAAGGGATACATGGAGCACATTGTGAATCCGCATGGATGCTGGGAGATCCAGAGCATACGAAACTGGGTTAATTTTGCGGATCACCATAAAGGGACCAATGAACCGGGGAGCCAACTTATTACACGGAACTTGCAAATTGAGATTTCTGGAGGATAACCATACCCTATCCCCAACCTGGAAGGAGACCGCTGGCAACAATCTGCGATTAGCGTGGCGCTGGTAACGCTGAAACGAATTAATGAGGGCCCTCTGAACCTGTGCCCAGGTGGAGCAGAGTTACTCGATATGCTCATCCAGAGCTGGAATGTGCTGTGTCTGGAATGAGTCCTGGAGCAAGCATGGCTGGAACCCGTAGTTGATGAGAAACGGGCAGCTCCCAGACGATGAATTAACCACACAGTTCCTGGCGGAGTCCTAGTCCTAGTAACTTCCAGTAAGTGATGTCATTCTTTAAGAGCAAGGATAATAGCCAGGAGTTCTCTGTCCCCAATCTCATAATGGCTCTGGGCACTAGACAGCTTTTTGGAAAAGAACCCACATGGTCTCAGCGCACTCCCAGAGGCCGGACGTTGTGACAATACTGCCCCTACCCCAGTCTCAGAGGCATTAACCTCTAGGGTAAGAGAAGGGTTAGGATGGGATAGCACAGGAGCTGATGCAAAAGAGGACTTGAGTGTTGTGAAAGCTCGATCGGCTGCATCAGACCATTGGGAGGGATTGGCACCCTTATGCGTAAGGTCAGACAATGGTTTAACGATCGTGGAGAAATCTCAAATAAATTTTCTATAATAACTGGCAAAGCCAAGAAAGAGCTGTATAGCTTTCAGTCCCTTGGGTCGTGGCCATTGCAATACTGCTACAAGCTTTTCCTTGTCCATAGCAATGCCATCTTTAGAAATCACAAAGCCCAGGAAAGGCACCATGGACTTGTGGAACTCGCATTTCTCGATTTTACAGAATAGTTTATTTTTGCGTAATCTGAGCAGAACTTCAGACACATCCCTGATGTGTTGAGACAAACTAGACGAGTGTATGAGTATATCATCCAGACAAACTACTACACAAGACTGTAGCATATCACGGAGAATGTCATTAATAAGTTCTTGGAACACTGCGGGTACGTTACATAGTCCAAAAGGCATCACTAAGTATCCGTAGTGCCCAGATCTGGTATTGAACGCCGTTTTCCACTCATCCCTGGCTCTTATTCTGATCAGGTTATATGCAGCCCGTAGGTTTAGCTTGGTGAAAATAGAGGAACCTTTCAACCTGTCCAACAGTTAATTGATAAGTGGTATCGGGTAGGAGTTCTTGGACATAAGCTTATTCAGGATGCAAACATTTTTTGGAAAAGTTGATACCTTTATTAGCTAACTAAACAGATTTAAAATGCAAGCTTTCAAGACTTCTTAGGTCTCTTCCTCAGGCATCTTCCATTCTGTCAAACCGGCTGCAAGTGTAGCCTCCGTGATTGCACCGGTATCTTGCCATTGGCTTACGCTCCATTCTGTCAAACCGGCTGCAAGTGTTGCCTCCGTGATTGCTCCGGTACATTGCCTTTGGCTTACACTCCAAATCGGTTGCAAGTGTTGCCTCCGTGATTGCACCAGGACATTGCCTTTGGCTTACGTTCCACTCTGTCAAACCGGTTGCAAGTGTTGCCTCCGTGATTGCACCGGTATATTGCCATTGGCTTACGCTCCATTCTGTCAAACCGGTTGCAAGTGTTACCTCCGTGATTGCACCGGTACATTACCTTTGACTTACGTTCCACTCTGTCAAACCGGTTGCAAATGTTGCCTCCATGATTGCACCTGTATATTGCCATTGGCTTACGCTCCATTCTGTCACACCGGCTGCAAGTGTTGCCTCCATGATTGCTCCGGTACATTGCCTTTGGCTTACACTCCACTCTGTCAAACCGGTTGCAAGTGTTGCCTCCGTGATTGCACCGGTATATTGCCATTGGCTTACGCTCCATTCTGTTAAAGAGGCTGCAAGTGTTGCCTCCATGATTGCTCCAGTACATTGCCTTTGGCTTACGCTCAGGGATATGTACTCAGTGTATTCTAATAGCAAGACTTTCCAAGAGTAACTATGGCTCCCAAACCACAACCTGATCAAGACAAGAGGGACTGGGTAGTTGATGTGTAGAGGCCACAAAACAAGAGGGATATAATGTACCATTAAGATCCCTAGGAAGACCAGTCTGATATGAGGAACTATGGGCTAATGAAACAATCCCAGAAATTCTGCCAGGAGAACCCCAAAATGATAATACATAAAAAGGGAAAAAAAAATGTATCTACCTATAAAGGGTTAATGACAGGATGTCGTAACTGAGATTCAGTCACCAGGATACAGGGCTGAAAAGTAGGTGCCTTGTGGGTCGACCATTGCAGAGAAAAAAGAAGTGGTGCAAAATAAGCACCACCCCTGCAGTTCCCTGAGGCCCAGGAAAAAAAAAACAGGCCTCATGGGAAAATTTTCTTGCCACAGAAAATTCTTGAAAGGTGAGGTGGTTCTCCAGCTGCTGCATCTGTTCCCTTCCTTGGCATCACTGGGACCCCCTTAGGATATCCTCCTCATATATGTTAAAAAGTAGCCTTAACTGCATCTTCCTGTGGGCCAGAACCCACCACGTGCCAGAGAAGACTGCAAGAACTCAGCTAATGCCACATCTAATAGGGTCACCATGAGCACCCCTGTCTTAAAGGTGCCACCAACCATTAAACTGTAAAAAACAGAAAAAATAAGATAAAATAAAGGAAAACAACTACTCCAACAACTGGGGTAGTCAAAAAATACTGTAATAAAAATAAACCAGCATGCCAGAATAGGCAAAACACCATAGACCTCAGATTGTGGCTGCTAGACAGACAAACATGGGAACATACACACAGGACCTATGTACTCTGAAATCTGGAATCCTCTTTAGTCTTTTGACTCTCATGTGAAAAAGCAGAAAGAGGACAGTGACTAAATACATTTTTAAAAGTGACCCTCTAGCAGACACAGGTTCTTTAAAAGTCTGCTCCCTGATCCATTTCCATCCAGGATAGGAGCCTGCAAGATGGGTGACCGAACAGTCCCATATATGTTAAGAAAATAAAGGCTAGTTGAGAGAATTTTTACCCTGACCATCTATTTTGAGGTCACTTTTAAAACTGAGCATGTCTGGTGGGGTTAAACTGGAGTAGAGAGGGGTTCTCCACTTCCACAGAGCTCTTTTAATGGAAGTGCCCTGCCCTCTTGTGTGAGGATACTTTATTCCATAGTTCCTGTGTTACACAATAGAAAAGAAAAGTATTTGTCCCTTATAGTGCTTTTGCCTAATAATTAATACCCACATAAAGTGCAAAATGTCTGTATAAAGTATTTTTCTTTCTGCCATTTTCTGACAAAATGGTGCTTAAAGGGATAGTAATGTTTCATAATAAAAACAGCTCTAATTAATCATCACAGTATTTGCACCTTGGAGAGTGGTATTTCAATTCTGTCAGAGTTGAAGTTCAAGTGTAATTGAATGATAAAGTATCCCCCCCACCCCTTTTACTGATAGAACACTGCTCAGCCAGAGCAGAAGGGAGGTGCCCAGGTAGATTGCAGAAAGGGACAATCTTCAATTAAGATAAGGGAAAAAAACAGAAAAACTTGTCAAGGGGGGCAGGGTTTTCATTGTTCTCATAGGAAGAAGATTGTCCCCTATTGTTATCTGTCTGGTCTGTGGACTGCATTCCACATCTGAGAAGAGATTTCTTACACTAGGTAAAAGGGGTGGGAGGAGGAAACTTTGCTTGTGAATATCTCTCAAACCATAAAGGTCTGAGAGATAAGACTTATATTGTTCTTCATGTTTTTTTAATGTCTACAAAATAAAATAAAGATAAAATGAAGTTTTACTATCCCTTTAAAAAAATATATAAATAGTAAAACATATTTCAACTTAAATCAGGATTTCCAAACTAACATTTTTTGTACATTGAAGTCTTTAACAGAGGAATCATGTTTCGGTCTCTCAGGATACACCAACTAAATTAATGTTGGTCTTTAATTACAAATGACCAAACAAATGGCTAAATTAGACTAATTCATTCATTCTACAAGGTTCTCTAACAAAGGCCTTGTTGGTTTCTAGGTTTTTGATCTATCAGAAAAGAGAAAACTGATTGTATGATTAGATTATAAAGATCTAACATTACGTATTATTATTTATAGATGCTGGCTTGAAGTACAAGATGTTTGGATGATCTAAACCTCATTTAATTTGTATGTGTTAGAAGAGGTAGAAACAGAGTTTTCTCAGCCCTTGTATGATGGAGCTGTCTCTATTGCATTGTGAGGCAATGTAGCAGACATGCTTCTATTATTCAGGGGGTTAAAGGAATAGTAATACTTCCTTTTATCTTTATTTTATTTTGTAGGCATTAACAAAACATGAAGAATGATAGAAGTCTTATCTCTCAAACCTTTATGGTTTAAGAGATATTCACAAGCAAAGTTTCCCCTCCCGCCCCTTTTACCTAGTGTAAGCCATCTCTTCTCAGATGTGGAATACAGTCTATAGAGCAGACAGATAACAGAAGGGGACACTCTTATTCCTATCAGAACAATGAAAGCCCTGCCCCCTTGACAAGTGTTTCAGGTTTTTCCCTTATCTTAATTGAAGATTGTCCCTCTCTGCAGTCTACCAGGGCACCTCCCTTCTGATCTGGCTGAGGAGTGTTACATCAGTAAAAGGGGCGGGAGGGGGATACTTTGTCATTGAATTACTCTTGAACTATAACTCTGACAGAATTGAAATAACACTCTCCAAAGTCCAAATACTATGATGATTAATTAGAGCTGCTTTTATTATGAAAAATTACTATCCCTTTAAAGAAGCAAGACATATTTACATTCATTTATTTTTATATTGCAACTATCAGTAATTTAACCTCTTCTTAAAATAAAAATGAGATTAGCCCTGTGAATTAAATAGCTCCTTATGCATGCACAATGCACTGGAGACCTAACTAGGATAGCTTTAACCTCTTGGATGCTAGCAACATCTACAAATCATGATAAAGCAATTTGTTGCAAATGTCTCAAGCATTCAAGGAGTTAACATCCATATTTACCATAACATGGAAATACATCTATGTATTGATGATAGAGACAACATTTTGGATCTCTTTGATATAGCAAAGGTAAATACAATTAGAATATATAATTCCTTTATATACCATTATCACTATTTTCAAAAGCATTTACATACTGCCATCTAATGGACATATCTAAATGTTCCACATAAATGTTATAAATCCTGTGGCACAATATCATTTCATGCCATGTCTTTGTAAAGGCCTGAATTTTGCAGTCTTGTCTTTATCATGTGGAAAGATTATCTGACTGATGTACTATGTCCATTTTAGGGCATACTTACTCCCTTCTCTCAAATGTCCTCCTCACAAACTCTCTCAAACTTTCTCCAAATCTCTCTAATCCCTTATACCTCTGCTTACATCAACTGCCTTATCCATCATATTTTACCATAAACGCCCTTATACCCCAATTTGAACTGCCTTATATCTCAGCACAGGCTTTGTTGTCCATTATTTCAGCACAAACTCCCTCATACATCAGCTCAAATGCCCTCATACCTAGTCAAAACCTCCTGCATACATTAACTCGCACAAACTCCCACTTTCATTGCATGTCACCTCAGAACAACATCCCTAATACTTTAATTATCTTTATTTGTTTCATATATCAGAACAGTCCTTCATTTATCATCAACCCACAAAGAAATATATGGGGAAATATTAGCATATTTCAATTGGATAATAGATGATGCAGATACTGTAATCACAATCTACTCACATGTTCAAGTTGCCATATGAATATGAGCACAAAATGGCTTGCCAGACTTGTGATCGTGGAGGACATATCTCTGTTTCCATGCAGATTCCCAAAGCCATCACTGGGTGCCTTCCTGGTGAACTAGTTGCAGCTCCTTCCATGGACAATTCCACCTCTCATCTGGGCACTCCCACAACATAAATATAAAAACAGATGGAGGGGCACACGCTACACTGTCACATAGTGGTCCTTTAACCGTGTTCACACTCATGAACTCATATACTTTAGTATAGTATTACCAGTGTAGCCAAACATACACTGGTACAACACATCCAGGGGGGAATTAGGAAATGGCCCATTTGGTTATCAATCTGCTTATGCAATGAAAATGTGAGTCAGCAAGATAAATATAAAATATAAAGTACAGAAAATATAAGCACATCTCATTCATCGTCAGACTCATAACTAAGAAAATAATTCTTAAGCCATCACTCCTCAGTCAAACTCCTTCATACCTCAACACGAACTCACTCATCCATAATAGCTCATTACAGACACCTCCATACTGACAAACCGCAGCTCAAACTCTTTTATGCATCATACATCGGCACAAACTCTATAATACTTCAAATCAAACTCCCACAAATCTCAGTTCAAAGATGCTCATATAGCATACTCTCATATAACACAAATAAAACTTTAGGTAAAAGGTGGTACCATGTTATCCATGGAAAAAGACACTAGTAGAGTAAAATTGATACCTTCTCATATATGAGTTTTAGTAGGGATGAGGGAGTTTGTGCACAGGTATGATGTACTGTATAAGGAAGATTAAGCTAATGAAAGAGGGAGTTTGAGCTTAAGTTTGAAGCAGACTGATGATAGTTGAATTTAGTTATGAGAGACATTGTGCTGAGTTGATATATTAGACATTTCTGGGGAGGTATCACGGTTCCCGTGATTGCTGCAATCCAGTGTCTATCACCTGTAGGGGGCTCCCATTGGCTGCCTGCCTTCAGCCCGCCTCACATTGCCTTTTTAAACTCAGTCTGAGCACCCTCTGGTAGCCCTTTCGTGGTGTCTTTGACAGCATCCACTTTCATCTTGCTGTTGTAGCTGATTAGGCCTGTTGCTGTGTTCCTGAGTTCCTGAGTCGACCTGTTCCTGAGTTCCTGCCTGCTATGTCAGTTCCAGTCCAGTTCCGGTTGTATTCGTCAGTAGCTGCTGTTCCTGCTGCCAGTCTTCGTTGCTGTACCAGATCCAGTTGATCTTCTCTGCTGGTTCCTGTCGTTTCCTGCTTCCAGTTCCTGCATCTGTGGTGACATTGTTCCTCGTTCGCTTAGGCGACATTACACCTGTTGGTCCCAGCGTGCGGACGCTGGTTTGCTCCACTAAACCTTGCGGCTACACTTAACACCTGTTGGTCCCAGCGTGCGGGCGTTGGTGTGCTTCACTAAGCCTTGCGGCTACACTTACACCTGTTGGTCCCAGCGTGCGGACGCTGGTTTGCTCTATTAAGCCTTGCGGCTACTCTTACTCCTGTTGGTCCCAGCGTGCGGGCGCTGGTTTGCTCCTTGGCCTTGCGGCCTGGTGCCATACACTGTTGGTTCCCAACGTGTGGACGCTGGTTCACTCCTATTGACTTGCGGTTACACCTTACTACCTGTAGGTTCCAGTGTGCGGACGCTGGTTTGCTCCACTAAGCCTTGCTGCTCACTTTCCAGCCTGTTGGTTCCAGTGTGCGGGCGCTGTTTTACTCCTTGGCCCGAAGGTCTATACACAGCACTATTGGTTCCCAGCGTGCGGACACTGGTTTGCTCCACTAAGCCTTGCGGCTCACTTTACAGCCTGTTGGTTCCAGCATGCGGGCGCTGGTATACTCCTTGGCCTGAAGGCCTATATACTTGCACTATTGGTTCCCAGCATGCGGACGCTGGTTTGCTCCACTAAGCCTTGCGGCTCACGTTACTGCCTGTTGGTCCCAGCGTGCGGACGCTGGTTTGCTCCACTGCCTTGTGGCAATATTTCTCTGTTTGTTGGTTACCAACGCGCGGGCGTTGGTTCGCTCCATACCTGTGGGTTTGCTCAGGTTCCTGCTTGTTGTTCCCAATGTAAGGGCACTGGTTTACCCCCTGTCTCTACACTCAGGTACCTGATGGTCCCGAGTGCGCTGTCCAGTCCTAGACAGAGTTTCTGCCTACTGTGAAACCACTTGACCTGGTAGCAGCTATCTTCATCTATACTGTCATTGCCATCTGACAGTCATTAGGTCACAGTGGTTGTCACCTTCCCTTTCAGCTGCCTCGCCCGGTATATTGGTAAGGCCGGTAGAACCTTTTACTTTGCCATCTTAAGGTTGCCTTACCCGGTACTGGCAAGGCCGGTAGAGCCTACTTCATTGCTATTCCATCAGGCTGCCTTGCCCGGTATATTGGTAAGGCCGGTACAACCTTTTACTTTGCCATCTTAAGGTTGCCTTACCCGGTATTGGCAAGGCCGGTAGAGCCTACTACACTGGTATTCCGTTAGGCTGTAGTTGAGGTTTGATTGATAGATGAATGCAGCTTTGCCTAATTAGGCTACTAGACAGGAACTCAGGCCAGAGCATGGATTCTAGGTACCAACCACAGAACTCTGGATCTGAGCCCAGTACCAGAAGCCTGAAGAATTGCTTAAGTATGTAGTATTGACTAACTGAATACTGGACTGGAACACTGACTGGACGAAAACAGAGTGTTTAATGCAATTATGTACTAGCCAAAAGTAATGCAGATTAGAATTGGATACAAGAGTAGAGGCAGATATAACAGGATGCTGTACTGAAAACAGATGTAAAATGACAGCACTGTGACTAGACAGCTTCATGGATGTTTCAGAATGTGGTCAAGCAAAAATGTATGGCTGAACATTTTTTCAGCTGGAATTATAGTGAAAACCATAATTTGCTGCTTTTTTCATAACAATTCTTACATATAGAAACACCACTAAATGCCCTTCATTTAATTAAAGCCAAGAAATTTTCTGCAGGAGCATTGCAACTTCCATGTCATGGTTATGCATAATATGTGTGGTTCTGACTATAACTAAAATAGTGGAATAAAGCTGGAGGTCCATTTAAGTGATTCTAAGCCAACCATGGGACAAGACTGGGGGAGTATTTGTGATTTTGTTGCTACCAGTGCAGTGGTGTGGGAAAAGGCTGGGCATCTGCATGTGTGGTTCTATGGCTAGTGTGGGACAAGGCTAGGGGGTAAGAATGTGTGGTTCTATGGCTACCATAGGGCTACGTGTCACAGCAATGGCTGGCAATGTGTAGCACCCAATTGGTGCCAGATTAAAACTCCATTCATTCCCCACCAGTGAAACATGGGCATTGTATTCTGGCAACAGCTGGATGGCCTCATGTTGCCCATCCGAGCTATCAGACAGCAGGACAAGGCTGGGTGATCAGTGCTCGTGCTTCTATATCTACCAGTGCAGTGTTGTGGGACAATGCTGGGGGTTGTAGGCTACCATGGGATAAGGCTGGGTGTTGTAGGTGTGGTTCTATTGTGACCAGTGCAGTGGGACAAGGCTTTAAGTTCAAGTACAGTGATAAAAGGCTAAGGGTCTAAGCAGAAAAAAAGTGGAAAAAAATAACTTTTTTTGGAAATTGGAGATGTGCCATTTTCTCATGTATCTTTTTTTTTGGAAGAAAGTTTTCACCCATTTCTAGACAACAAGGCTGTATTATGCTGGGGAGTGGGGTGACTATCACACAGTAGATATTAGTGTCTATGAAGTTTACAGTATGGAGATACTTCACTCACAATCCAAAAGCTAAGCATGTTACTATCTGTTGTTTGTGTAAGAAGGATGTGAGCAGGGGAAAGTCGTCTCACACCTAGGCACCTCCTCAATGAGATCCCACCTAAAGCACAACCACAGATTTTACTGGGATACACACTATCAACATGTCAGTGGGGCCGCAATCAGCAGCAACAAAACACTCCAAAAAGTTCCTGGGGTTATGCCCACATAATAGAAGTAGTGATGTTACTGATGTGGCAGAATGCATGCGCCAAGAGTTACTAAATTGCAAATAGCACCTATGGCTCCAGCGGAATATGATGACTCTGTGTTTGCTGCAGGAGATGGCAAGAGTCATAGACTGCCCACCAATGGTGCCTCTACCTCTACCACCTCTTAGTGTTGTTGTTAGGGCTATCAAGTTACAGGGTTCTTCTGCCATGCACTGGTAACCTACTGTCAAGGTTTAGTTGAGCTGCTCTTAACTCTGCTCGATTCTGCTGTCTGAGCTAATCTAGTGCTCTGCTATCCATTACTCCTGCCTTCCCTTTCCTGATCAGGCTGAATCAGCTGTCCTCTCTGTGTTTACTCACCTGCCTGCTATCAGCCAACCCTCCCAGGGTATTTAAAGCAGCTTGGCTCACTTCTAGATGCAAGCGCATTATTCTGAGTTGCTGATTATCTGTGCATGACCTGGCTTCCTCTGACGTCCCTTCTGGCTCCTGACTCCTGGATTGTTCCTGACATTGTTGAGCTCCATATTCCTGACCCTGGCTTGGCTAAGTACCTGTCTTGTTCCTGACCCCGGCTTGTCTTTTGGTTTACGCTTCTGGGTCACGATTTTGCTTTGTTTGCTTTTGTTATTTTAATAAAGGTGTTTTGCACTTTACATTTTTGTGTCTGTCTGGTTCCTGGTCCCCAACACCCACCCACTTACTGAGTTCTTGGGAAGGACTCAAAAACTTCACAAAAGCAGTCCCAAAGTAAGCTTGTGGAGTGGCAAGGTTGCCAAGATGTTTGCACTGGACATGCTGTTGTATTCTTTGTTGAAAATTGAAGTTTTAGAGAACTGATGTCATGTGTAGCTCCTCTCTGGCATATCCAAAGCCACAGTTATTTTTCCAGGACTGCAGTGCCAAAATTGTACAAGCAGGTGGTTAATTTGTAGAGTACAAAGGGCTAAAAAGCTCACTCGGCAAGAAAATCCACCTGATAACAGATAAGTGGACATGTGAGCAGAGCACAGACTATATGACTGTGACTGCACACTGCCTCCCACCACCACCATTGGTCAACACTACTAGGTTACAGCATCGGGTGACAGCCAGTAATCTTGCCTCTGGTGCTGAAAGTGTGAGTAAAAGGCAGCAGAAGCAGGATAGCCCAGGATAGTTTTGAAAAACAGTCCCACAAAGCCATAGATATATAAAGTAAACTAGAGCAGGTGATAGAGGAATGGCTTATACCCTGCTCACTGAAAGCTGGTTTTGTGCCTGCTGATAATGGATCCTACATAATCACAGCCTTAAGGATGGGTGTTATGGTGCATGTACGCTCCTTTGCCCATATGCTATATTTAATCATGACCAGAATCTTGGCATAAACCAAAACCCTTAGTGAGAGATGCTGTACATTGCCCACAAAATCTGTGTTAATTTTAGCTGCTTCTACAATGTATTCAACACTTTATATTACATACAAGAGTGTAACAACTTTCCCCATCACCAGATGAAAATGGAGGTCTCTACCAGGTGGAATTCCATACTGTACATACTAGAGCGTTTGTATGAGGAGAATAAGGCCAAGACACAATGCAAAACAATAAGGCTTTGGAGGGTGCCTTTTTGTCAAGCTGGCAATAGTAAATAACAGGCTTACACAAAGAAAAGCCAGATTAGCCAAACAAAAGCTCCGAGTAAATCCTTTTTCGCTTTTTTTTTTTTTGCATGGTTCAGGCTTGCTATGATTACATATATATATATATATATATATTTTTTTTTTTTTATTATTATTTTTTTTCAGGAGTCAGGCTTTCCCTGGTCATTTGCACAGCAGCCGTCACCAATGGGTTAATGTTCCCAAACCCCCAGAAAAAGGAACTTCCTAAGCTAATAAATTTCTCCTTCCTCTCTCACCTCCACAGTCTTTTTTGTTTCCTGTGAATGTGCCAGCAGGAGCTTCCACATGTTTTAGTGATACATTTTTTTTACCACTTACCCAGGTCTCTTTAGATCCCTGCACTGGCACCAGGTATCTCACGCCCTGGTGGACTGGAGCTTCCAGTAGGGCCCTCCCATCAGGGAGTAAAGCTGGAAGGCCCCTTTCTGCAGGGGGCAATGGATGTGGCTTTAGCCGGATGTCACTCTCTCCCTTCGGGCAGATCGGATACCTCTAGACTTGATGATGTCATTGCATCGAGTCCAGCCAATCAGAAGCTTACCCGGCAAATTCAAACTCGCTGAGGTCTTAGAAGCAACTTCAGAGTCAGTTGTTGCTTTCTTGCTATATATACTTGCTCCTTTGGGGATAATTCCTTGTTGCTGTTTTTCTGCTATTGCTGCTGCATGCTCAGTGCTCTCTTTGGTGCCCTATTTACTGTTTGCTCTAGGTTCATGTTAGTCTTTTATGGGATCTATCCCTATTTTTTGCTTCCATAAATTTTTCTGTACTCTTCTTACTCTTGTTTCTTTGGCAATATCTGTTTAGATTGTGCCATGGATCTTGACCCGCTACAAAGTACATTGCATTCTAAGCCTATGTGGTAAGTGGTTTCACAGATAAATCCCTTTTTTATTTTAAAAAGAGTGATAGGTAGATGATAGGACTATTTGCATGTCTTTCCAGCTCTTCTGGGGATCCCACTCACCGAAGAAGGTCTGTCTCTCCATCAAGGCCACAAACATGTTTTGCCTGAGAAGACAGAGAAGCCATGGAGGGCAAGAAATTATGTAGAGTCTGCTGGTTTGAATTGGCCAGTGAATCTCCTTCTACCTCTGCTGGCATGTCTGCTATTATTAAACAAGCAGTGGTCTGGGGAATGCAGGAAGCATCCTCATGCCATCCTCGTAAAAGACAGAGATCACTCGAACAATGAGATATCCATTCTTCTTCAGATAAGTCGGTTCATGAGCACCTCAGGACACCTGAGCGAGTTTTATCTTCAGAGGAGGAAGAAGAATCTGAATAACTTCTGGGATTTGACGTATCTCTTGTGGAACCCTTAATCAAGGCCATCAGACTAGCCTTAAACCTCATGGAAACCACGGATAAGAGTCCCAAGGACCGCATTTTCTCTTCATAAAAGAAGAAATCTGTTACCTTCCCTCTGCATGAAGTAGTTAAAAAAGTCAATCTGACTGAATGGCAGAAGACGGGTAAAAGATTTAAGCCCACGGCTAGGCTACAGAGGATGTATCCCTTTGCAGAACAAGACTGCAAACTCTGGGATCAGGCACCTAAGGTGAACGCAGTGGTGGTTCATCTTGCCAGCAAAACAACTCTCCCTCTAGATGACGCAACTTCTTTTCGGGATCCTCTAGACAGACGTCTGGATAATGTACTTAAATGTGTCTTCACTTCTATTGGCGCTGCTTGTAAGCCAGTGGTAGCCTTGACCTCTATTTCCAGAGCCATGAAGATAAGGCTGCATAATGTGGAACAGGCCATCCTTCAAGAAAACAACCGGCGTTCTATTATAGATGCTTTAGCTGAAATCAAGTTGGCCATTGAATTCCTTATAGATTCATCTATTGATCTGGTTAAAATACAATCAAGGGCCATGTACCTGGCGGTTGCGCTCTTGAAATGCGGATTACCCCTCTAACTATAACCTATGTACTTTGCCGTTTACACCAGGAATGCTATTTGGTGATGCTCTAGACAATATCATTAAGAAGGCTTCAGGAGATAAGAGCATCTTTCTTCCACAGGATAAGAAAAACAGACAGAATGAATTTGGTCAAACCCGCAAAATTCAAAAAGCTCGCCACTCCTTTTGCGAATCACATTTTTACATGCCAGGTAAAGAGATATCCAGATCACAGGCCTGGAAAGGAGGACAAGCTAATCTTTTTCATGCCGCCAAAACATGTTCCCAAGATGGATTTAAGTCCACATCTAAGTTCTGATGGTGTCCAGGTCCAAACCGGGCGAGTAGGAGGTCGTCTGCAACACTTTCTTTCAGTTTGGACCACTTTAATATCAGACAAGTGGGTCCTACAGACCATCACTTCAGGATACATGCTAGAATTTCTCTCAATTCCAAGAGCAGACCTATTCAGAAACTCACCATTGCCAAAGGATCAACAGAAGGCCCGGCTTCTGCACGAATATGTTCTTCAGCTTTGGCAGCAAGACGCTATATCCAGGGTACCGAAGAAAGATCAAGGCAGAGGCATTTTTTCCATCCTCTTTTTGGTCCAGAAGACCTCTGGAGATCTTCATCCTATCCTGGATCTGAAATATCTGAACAAACATTTAAACATCAGGCGTTTCAAGATGGAATCCATAAACACCATCATCAAGCAGGTTCTTCCTCTGGATTTAATGATTTCCTTAGCTCTACAGGATGAGTATCTACACATTCCTGTTCTCCCAAACCACCAGCAATTCCTCAGATTTACCATAGGAAAACTGCACTTCCAATTTACTTGTCTACCATTTGGGATTGCTACAGCTCCAATGACCTTTACAAAGGTCCTACTACCCCTGATTGCAGAATTACAGAACAGAGGACTGCAGATTTTTTGTTATCTGGACGATATACTGATCCTATCTCAATCATACCAGCTAATTATTCAGCACACAAATCTGGCAATCGATTTCTTATCTCAGGCAGGTTGGATTATAAATTAAAGAAAAAGCCAATTGCTCCCCTCCAGAGACGTGGTGTTCTTAGGAGTGAGATTCCAAACCCTGCTGGCAAATGTTTCCTTACCAACAGAGAAAATACATCATGTATCTCAACAGATTTCAACATTCCAGAAGAGGCATCTACACTCAGCCAGAGAATGCATGAAGATTTTGGGTCTCATGATATCCTCAATTCCAGTGGTAAAGTGGGCCAGATGGCAGATGACACCTCTTAAGCAAGTCCTACTAGATCAATGGGACAGCCGATTCGACTCACTAGATCGAACTATCCTCATTCCCCAAATTATCCAGCAAGGTCTATAGTGGTGGCAGGATCGCTGCAATCTTTGCCAAGGTCTTCCTTTGGGGGACATACCATGGATCATCCTCACTACAGATGCCAGTTCAAGGGGATGGGGTGCAACATGCAGCAATCAGTTTGCTCCGGGTACCTGGCCCAATACATCAGAACACTGCCCTCAAATATTCTGGAAATAATGGCTATTCTAAAGGCAGTCCATCACTTCTCTTCTCTCCTGACAGGTCAATCAGTCCAGATCAGGACAGACAATGTCTCAGCGGCAGCTTACATCAGGAAGCAGGGAGGAACACGGAGCAGCAGACTTCTGCAGGAGGTGAGTCTAATACTATCCTGGGCAATTGCGCACTCAGTCCTCCTCACTGCAGTATATCTACCAGGGAAAGCAAATACCCATGCAGACTTCCTGAGCCACACACAGATGGATCCAGGTTCCTGGACCTTGAACTCCGAGACCTTTGGAATGATAGTCCAGAGGTGGGGCCTTCCAACAATAGACCTTATGGCTTCTGCGATGAATTGAAGGGTACCAGGTTCTTCAGCAGGACTTTCTGTCTGGAATCACAAGGGACAGATGCCCTAATCCAACCATGGTCAAACGAAGAGGGATACATATTTCCTCCCATTCCTATGATTCCCAGAGTATTGGAGAAGATCAGACAGGAAGGAGCCACGGTGATAGCCATCATTCCGGTTTGGCTGAGATGACCATGGTTTCCAATTTTGAGGATGCTGGCAGTCTAAGACCCTTGGATTCTTCCATACAGGGCGGATCTCCTGTCCCAGGGACCTATACTCCATCCAGATGTACGCAATCTCCACCTTGCGGCCTGGAAATTTAACGGCAGGCTTTGGCCAGCCAGGGTCTCTCAGACAGAACCATTTCATTCATTTTGAATACCAGAAAACATTCTACATCCAATGCATACATATACATATAATGCATAGTACAGTCACTGATAACTGCACTATACCTGCACTGTCTCCAGTGATGGGAGAGGTGGAGAAGAATGGCTGTCTTCTTCTTCACAATCACCTTCACTGGCTTGGCCAGGTGATGCTGCTGCCTCAGCATCATCACTGCAGCTACTAAGATTATTGATGGTAAGTGGAGCAGGCCCAGGTCCCATATCACTGCTTGAAGAAGCCAGACCCATGGTGACCATGGTGCTTACACTGTGGCACACTAACCCTCTCATCACCATCCTGCTGCTTAGACAAATGAAGAAGTCTGCCTCCCCCAGATCACAAGAGAGGAACGATGATGGGGGACTCGGTTTCTTTGGGTATGTGGAATGTGGGCTGTCAGTTCCTTTTGCTGTGGTGTCAGTGCTAGTGTTAGTGACACATGTCTTCTCAGAGAGTAAGTCACTAGCCTCAGGGTTCATCCAGTATCTCATTAAATAAAAATAAATAAAAAAACACTGGCTGTGGTCTGGGGGTGTGGACTCCTAATCCCTTTAGTACTGGTGGTGCCACTGCTAGTGTTAGACACCTTCTTCTCAGTGAGTCACTAGCCTCAGGGTCCATCCAGCTTCTCCTATTTTTTTTTCAACAGTGTCAGTGGCCATACTGTCAGCAATCACTATGAACCACTAAGTAACCACTTTATTTTTTTTAAATATTTGATTTCAATTTATTTTTTTTCTCTCTCTCTTTCTCACTCCCATCTGCTTTTCTACTAAGATACACACTATGAAAATGATGCAGGAAGTTATGTGTATGGGCAGGAAGTTTTGCCTCATTGAATGATATAGGAGGGGAATTGAGGAATTTTCTCACATTTTTCTGTGCTCTTAGCAAAAAGTGGGTAAAGCTGCATGATCTAAATATTTTTCTCCAATGAATAGGCTGTAGAAAAACATTTAGCTTACTTACTAAAATGTCTGTGTAAAACAAAAATCTATTTAGTTTGTATATGATTATATCCTATATAATAATTCGCTAATTCGTGTGTAACGCCGCGACATGCGCAGTAGAGACTGCCCGCGCCGCAGCTCTATATCAGCCGTGGCGCGGGCAGTCTCCACTGCGCATGACTGCTCCGCCACCGGGTGCCAGTGGCACTGTGGACCATATAACGGGCTGTTCAACTAGTATAAATATAAGCATTTAAGTCCTCAAATTGAAGATTTAAGTTACAATAAATAAGCTGAACAACTTTTATCCCATTGGGTTATGGATTTAGGTGAGATAACGGTGAAAGAAACTCACCAACGAGCATAACTACTATGTGATTCTATTTTACTTCTTTTTGAAGTTAGAGATATATTTGGGCATAGTCAAATTCACTTCATTGCATCCCCCCCTGCAGGTCTTTAAGAAAATGACTTGGATCTTGATAACTACAAGAAATTAATATAATTTTATAACAACATTTCATGTCTATGAGAAGTAATCTTGTAATGTGCCAACATGTAAAATATTATTAATATTAGATATTTTATTTAACTATACTAAAGCCTTTATCCATTTTAGGCTCTTGAGAAATACCAGTTTGCAATATAGATGAGACATGTCTGAAACAGGTTTATAAATCTAGAAATGGTCATTTTGAGTTTATTTATCTTTCCTAATCACAAATAAATAATGTAGTCCAATTAGTTGAGTGTTGGAAATTGAGTCTAATAATTTAGTGGCAGTTAGTGGGAAATAATTTACATCAATAGTGATCTATAGCCAAGATTTTGGATTGTATCTAGAGTGTATTTTGGACTGGAATGTTTGACTCTAGTACAGAGATTGTTAACTGCAAAACTCAGGGCAGTGCTCAAATAGGTTAGGTTATCAGGTCATCCCTACTTAAGCAAATATAGATCCATCACAATGAATAAAGCAACCAATTTCCCTCCTGTGATCAAGCAAGGATATCCTGAAAATACTTGTTGGTGTGCCCTGAATGCTAATGTGGAGAATCCATGTTCTAATAAGATCAGAGCTGTGTCTTCCAAACAAGCACGTTTGAAAGTGTGGTTGTTGAATTAAATTCCTTGAATATTAATTGAAGATCTGTTAACATTAAGAATGTAAATTAACAGGAGATGTTGGAAAACAAGAACACTTAGAACTTTCTGTCATACCGCTCTTTAATTGGTCAGTTCATGTTCATTTAGGCATATACATTTATGAAAACAAAATAATAAAGAGATGAAAATGTAAAATATATTGAGATTGCAGTACTCAGTCTGAGTCATACAACATTGCTAGAAAGTAATGATTGATTAATTGATGGCTGGTTTCCATCATAGGAAATAGAAGGTTATTTTACAACAGCTTTTTTTATCTCTTAAAACAACTAAGGCTTGTGTGAGCTTGTATTCCCAATCACATACACAGCAAACATTTCCCAGTCATTACTTTGTATCTATTAATATGACTCATACTGAGTATTTTAATTGCCATATATTTTACATTTTTTGGAGAGGGGTTAATTACAATTTGCTAACGTAATTTAAAATGTAATTCCTATGCATACATCTTGGGTGACAGATGAAATAGTTGTATGATTGAGAGTGACAAGTCTTCCTGTTTCTTTGTACATACAAGTATTTTTGTCACAATGACACTGACTGTTTTTGCGCTTGCAATCAGTACCACATTATTGATCCTAGTAGTTGGAATATTTATTCTAATTAATTAAGGTATAGGGGCATCCATGCAACTGGGATCATAAGAATATGATTGTCTTCAGTGTTTCAGTTGGACTGCCTTCTTGCTTTGCCATCATGTTGTACCAAAAGATTTTTCATCGTCAGTAATATGAGTTCATATGGAATTGACTTGGTTGTCACTTTTTTGTATATGAGCAGTGTTGTGTTCTTTGCTTCTCTAAAGCATTCTGGTAATGCTTTGACCTATAGTTGGAATATAATTATGCATCCTTTCAGTCCTTTCAAATCGGTCACCAAAAATCACCAAGAGCAAAATTCAGTTAAACATGTTTAACATAGTTGTTACAAAAAGTTATGACAATTTCTTATGATACATTATGGTTAGGGATGGGAGGAAAACTGTCACCTGAAAAGAGAAACATAAAAAACTTTGCTTTCTGTGGGGATTCTCCAGAAAAGGTTTTTCCCATGCAATGAAATCAATAATAATGTATTTCCCTCCCAGACGTAGAGTTTTCCACATGTAGTCCCACCTTATAAAAGTGAGTGTCAGTGTACTGCATTGAAAGTCTTTGCTGGAAGAGAGAGAAAAAGTTGCTGAAAGTACAGGCCCTTCATACTTGCCCCATTGGTAGCCCCAGATTGTTCCACTGCATTGGTGGCCATAGAACCATAAATACTGACTCCCCAAGTATGTCCCAATACACTGGAAGTCATAGAACCACAGATACTGACCCCACTCCCCAGTCTTGTCCCAATGTTAGCACATTAGAACTACAAATATTGACCCTCCCAGTCTCATCCCACTTCATTTGTAGCCATAGAACCACATATACTAACCCCAAGCCTTGTCCCACTACACTGATAGCCATAAAGCCACAAATACTTCCCTCACCCCCTAGTATTGTGGTGTGAATTCAAGGGCCATGGGCGAAAAAGTATTGGTGTAAAACGTCAACATTTTTTTCTGGGAAATGTATTGGGGTTAGCAAAAGGCAAATATTCATGGGTTTTCTATGTGCAAGAATTCCACGGAAAAAGTAGCAAACTGTGGGCGTTCCATGAAAATTCCATGGGCAAAAAAGTGGGATTTTTTGGCCATCCTTAATTATGGTAAACTCAGCTGAGTCTGGGCTTATGTCCATTGAGATGTCTGTAACAGTTTAATAGTTAAAATATTTTTCTCAATACTGCAAGCTTGTATTTTCTTGCAGTCATTTTCCCACTAGTACATCCATATTAAACTGCTCAAACTATTTGGTTTTGTTTTTACAGAAAAAATACTAATTAAGTAAAATATAGGTCATCATCATATTCAACTAGTCTAAGGAACATTTTCTGATTTGGAGTTTATGGTAATTATGAATGATCATATGTAAAGATGGTGATTTCTTGAATATACAATTAAATTATTTAAATTCATAAGGTATGAAATCATATGTCTCTCATTTTAAAGAAAGAAGTGTCTTGCAGTTCAAAATACTGGCAATATAATCAAGTTTCCTTACAGAAAAATGTGAGCCTAATGCAAATCCGTTATTTACTCATAATGATCTTGGGCTAGTTTCCTTAGACTAGCTGGTTTATTTATCAAAATGTGAATGGATAAGCATGCAGAGAAATATGCTAGTACTACCCATGTTAGCCATTTACATTTTTATCAGTGAAGACTTAATCACTCATTTATCAATGAACAAGTACAGGAATAAAGTAAATACGTATGCAATTTTCTCTATGCCAGGCTCTGGCTCGCATATCCTATGTGAGGGGACACAAAAAAATGTGTATACAGATGCAATACTTTGTGTGAGTAGCCACAGGTATCTTAGAATTACTGCATTTGGGTACTGGAAAAGACTAGTGTATTAGATATAAATCTCTATGATTGTTAAACCTTGGACTAATGCAACAGAGTTGCTAGGTTTCCAAGAGACCTGCAGCTTGGGTCATGATAATACATTATTATTGTACTGTGCAGCCTAACTGCACCTGTAATAATATGGCAACAAGACCAGACGAATGAAACCTGGGGCTTTGACCCTCTCAGCCAATACCTAGCAACATCCCTGGTCTAATGTTTCAAGCCTACACCAGTGATAGTGATATCTTTGGAGTTACTTAAACAGCTGGAAAATTACAACACAGCAGGCAGCATCAAATCATCCCCAATCTTTTTTGTAAATCAGAAAGACCACACATATATGATGCCATGTATAAATGGTATCACTGCATCACTGGGCACACTCGATGCATGCAAGAAAAATCATCAAAAATCAGGGAAGCAAAATAAAAATTATATCAATGAATAATATAGGCAATAATATACATGCAATAGCACTTATACATACATGTATTGTGACTCTTCCCAGCTAAGTTATTGTGTAAAATATTGGCAAAATATTATGAGATGAAAAATAATGTTGGATATGTAGAAAGCTATTAGCATAGCTCATCTGCTGTGCTTATGTATAACTTCTCAAAGTCGTGTCTGAATCTATGCTTACATACAATGCATACACTATATGTCAGGGCATGCAACAAATCCCACATCTATAGAGGCCCTAAGAAAAAAGTGAAGTATATTGCACTTCTTTCTTCTGTTCCCTGTTAACAAGATGCTGAGGAAAGTCAGAACCAGAAACACTCATTATTCCACATTGCCCACCCTTTGGAAAGAGCAATGAAAAGGACTAATTGCTCATATACAACTCTTAGTACATGCATGTTCAACAACAGCAGCTCACAGAAACATTACTTTGCTTATATTTTAGTATCAATCAATTTCTATCATCCCCTCAATGTCTTAAATAAGTGGTCACTGGTCCTTGGTTTAAAACCAGACGTTCCAGTAAGTAAGGGAAACGTAAAGCACTAAGAACAATGCGCCAGGCCTGATTTATGAATAAGCAGACTAGACACTTTCCTAGGGTGCCAGAAATCAGGGCTGCCTGGAAATGGCCTGTCACACTCACTTGTCTGCCCACCAGCCCACCCACTAGCACGCACACCAGCCCACCCACTTGTGTGCTCAGTCACCTCCAGAAAATGCAAGTAGCGAGTGCTCATCTCATTTCTTGGTTTCTGCACCGCCACCAAGAGTCTCTTTGCTGCTCTCGTCCTCCTCCAGAAGTATTCCTGGGCTACATCTGAATAAAAACACAAACAGGAAATGCTCAAGTATAATAATGTATACTCAATAAAGGACATAAATGGTCCAGGTGTGCTCAGGGCCAAAACTGAAACAAACAAACAAACATAAGGGCAGTATAATGGTATAAAGAACCAAAAAAACACCCAAAAAGAACCCAATAAATACGAGGCACACTAAGAGTAACAAAGATAGAAAAAATACTTTATTCTTACAGGTAATGGTTCAATATACAATTAACAGCTAAGAGCTTGAAGGGCCCAGATATATATAAATACCCTGATATAGTCTCCACCAATAAATTACCATGTAGTGCTACAAGTATGTATCTCAAATGTGCAATAGAAAAGGTATTAAAAGTGGAGAGTGGAGTACCTCAGGTTTCAGTATTAGGTCCGCTGCTTTTTAACATGTTTATAAATGACATGGAAATAGATATAGAAAGCAAAATATCAATATTTGCAGATGATATTAAATTATGCAAGGTCATTAATTCAGAACAGGATATTTTCTCTCTACAGAGGGACTTACATACAATGTCAGATTGGGCAAACATATGGAATATGACATTTAATGTGGGGAAGTGTAAAGTCATGCATTTGGTAGGAAACAATCCCAAGGATACCTATAAACTTAATGGAATCATTTTAGGGGACTCATTGCTAGAGAAAGACCTGGGTATCCTTGTTAACAACAAACTTGGAAACAGTGACCAGTGTCAAACAGCATTAGCAAAGGCAAACAAAATCCTGTCTTGCATAAAAAGAGGTATCAAAGCAAGAGTGGATAGCATTATTTTGCCATTATACAAATCATTGGTAAGATCTCCCCTTGAGTATGCAGTGCAATTCTGGGCACCGGTTCTGAAAAAGGATAAACTAGAACTAGAGAGGGTACAGCAGAGAGCAACAAAATTAATTAAGGGAATGGAGGACTTGGCATATGAGGAATGACTAAACAAACTTGGCTTATTTACTCTAGAGAAAAGAAGACTAAGAGGAGACCTTATCACATTGTACAAGTATATGAGGGGTCAATCCAAGGATCTCTGCGGTGAGCTATTTATTCCAAGGCCTGATCAAGTGACCAGGGGACACCCCTTGAGATTAGAGGAAAGGAGGTTTAAACTTCAGCAGAGGAAGAGTTTTTTTTACGGTAAGGTCTGTTAAATTGTGGAATTCATTGCCCAGGGAGGTGGTTATGTCAGATACAATGGATACATTTAACAGAAGATTAGATACATTTCTTTCAAAAGGGAACATACAGAGTTATACTGTTTATCAGCAGGCTGATCAGGAAGGTCTGATAAAGACTAATTTAATTGGTACCAGGAAAGGATAAAATTCTCAGTTACTGGGGTATGAGGAGAAGGTTGAACTTGATGGACTTGTGTCTTTATTCAACCTAATTTACTATATTACTATGCTACTATGTTACTATGTATTGCTGAAAAACAGAACAAATATGCACATAATAAGTGACAAAGGGATACAAAAATATGTATCCCAAATGGAATGCAAAGACTACAGGGGAGACGGGTATATTCTCTTGACGCTCCAAGACTCTCCTAACGCATGCTGATAACATGCAGCCGTGCAATACATCACGTAGCTTGTGCGGCTGCCTAAATTCAGAGGGCACCAGCTACGCATTTTCAGCTAGTGGTGGCGCATGCTCAGGCTACTGAGGAAGAGTCAGCAGTGAATGCATCCTTAAAGGTAATATAAATTAAAGTATAAGAGCTAGCGTTAGTGCAGGGTTACCCCATAATAATGCTGGAAGAGGCTGCAATATACAGCAATTATACCATATAAGCAATCATTCTGGCACTGCTGGAGCAGAATACATTTGTCACCTTACACAGTTCCTCCTTTATTATCCTCCCCAAGCCTGTCACTGCTAGCATCAAATAGATCAACAGAATGATAAGGATAAACTGCATTACATTAAAAGAACTCTGAGGCAAATCAACCTCTCTATAGAGGAGAAAAACGCATTCTCATTGATTTGAATGTGGTTTTTAACTGAATGCAAGAGAGTTCTCTAACATTCAAGATTTTAAAATTCACATTTAAATGAATGGGACATTTTGGAATTTCTATTTTCCCCCTATGCTGCAATTGGTATACCCCAGATCTACCACATTTTCTTTTGAACAATCAACTCAAGCTGTCTCCAGCTATAGAAGCTGAGGCTGGGTGACTGGGTGACAGGGTGATACAGGCTGGGAGGGAATTAATAGAAAACACCCAGGAAGAAAATAGAAAAGCTGTAAATCTAGGGATTGAACTGGCACAGTAAGTACAAATACCTGACTGCCCTGCTATGAGATAGAGAGGACTAATGTTCCAAACCGTGAGGCAATTGTATTGGAGCAATTCTGAAGCAAACCAAATGTGTCATAGGGACACATAAATTTACCCAATTACCAACTGATATAAATGTTTTTTTAACACCATGAAGGTTACAGAGGTCTCCAAAACCTTGTTTTGCATTGCTCTCTAGCAATCAAATGGTTAAAAGCTCCAGTTAACATTCTATGTGCCAGAGGGGTATCCAGTGCACTGATTTGCAATATGTTGGATACCCCTCCGACACTAAAAGGGTTAATAATTCAGTGGGAAGTTTTAATTGTCCCTCTGGTTCAGTTCGTCAGCTTCAATCAGGATAATGTATATATAAGAACTGGCATATTTATGGGGCAAACCAATTGCACCACAGGGGAGGAATACAAATCCCCATTGATTTAAAGGGTCAGTAATGTCCCAAAAAAATTCTTAGAGCTTTGCAGAACTTCAAAAAATAAACTCTATGGCAAAAATCATATCTTTCAAACTGCTGTGGTTTGAGAGATATATGCATTGAAAGCTGGTTTGCAAGCACACTTTTCTAGACCGTTCCAGTGAAGTCATTCTTTTTAAATAACACGACTTTGGCTCTGCTGAAAAGCCTCCTCAAGTCGCATGACTTGAATCTCCTGCTGTTAGCTTTAAAGCTGACATCAGGAGAAGGGGAGGGGGGGGGACTTTGAATGCATATATCTCGAACCATAGGGTCTGAGAGATAGGGTTTGTGCCATAGAGTTTATTTTTTGAAGCTCTACAAAACTCTAGGCATTTTTGGGACATTACTGACCCTTTAAAATGAGCTTTTATTTATATTTACCCCTTAGATTGCTAGAGAGGTATCCAATGCAATTAGAAACATGAGTTGTAGGCCTCTCTGGTATTCTAGGAGTTAAGAGCACCAGTTAAATAAATAGGAATCTTTATTTGTCCCTTATGGTACAGTATTATACCAGTTCCTCTTAGAACAGGGCTAGGCAACATTAGGCCCTCCAGCAGTTCCAGACAATTCCCATCATCCCCAGGCAGCCACTGGCTGGCTGACGGTGATGGGAACTGTAGTCCTGAACATCTGGAGGGCCTCATGTTACCCACAAATGTTAGAGCATCAGCACCAGTATGTTCCTTGCCAGTGCAAAGTGACCTAACAACAGAAGTGAGTTAACTGTTAAATTAGGGCATACTATGGATTGTCACAAATGAAAAATAAAACCTATGGCTCACAAACATCACAGTCCTTTCAATGACAAAATAGACTGTTTAGTGAGTTCCAGGTGATACAAAGTTACAGAATGGCACAGGGATCAGGAAGCCTGTGGATCATGGAGTGTCACTTTCTGCTTCACAACAAGTTTAAAAAACAAAAGGAAAGGCATATTTAGGCTGTCAGCTGTATCATACTACTCCACTGGGTGACACAGTGACACAGGCAGAGGGGACATGAAGGTCACTTGATACCAGATGCAGCTGTGCTTCATGTCCCTTCTACAATGAGACTAAGGGATATACTAAGAGCCGTGTTCAAAGAAAAGTGGAGTTCTGGGGCAAACCATTTGCACAATATGGAAGATGTAAAAATTCCTATTGATTTAAATTGAGATTTTGAGATCTCTCTAGCATTTACAGGTTTAAAATTCCCTTTTAAATCAATGGAAATCGTTAGTTCTCTCCTATACAGCGAATGTTTTGCCCCAGAACTCCTCCACTTTTCTTTTGAACCTATGGCTTTAAGAAATTAATCAGTTCTGGAGCAAGCCAGCTGCACCATAGGGGACAAATACAAATATCCCCTTGATTGTAATGGGGTCTTTAACACCTTGAATGCTATAGGTCTCTACTGCACCATTTGCTGATGTTTTGGAGATCTCTATCATTCAAGAGGTTAGAAGTCTCATTTACATGAAATGTAACATTTATTCACCCCTAGGTGGTTTGTCCAAGAAATCTTCTAAATGTTCTTAGTCCTTCCGCCTCAGTAACACATCTATCCAAACTACCTGGCATCACAGAGACTTCAGCGATCTCCTGTCACCTCAAATGACCCTTTATTTTGATATACCATAAAATGTCAGGTATAATATGCACCTGTGTATAAATTATACCCAAGATTTTAGGGGAAAACAAATGTGCCTATGTATAATACGCCCCATTGTTTTCCCTCACTCTACGACCCAAAAAAATGAGTGTCTTGTCTGCTTCCCTCCTCCAACCTCAATATGCTTCCCACCTTCCCCTCTCTCTACTTACCCCCTCCGGAGGCATCTGGGATATCTTATCAGCTTGTATTTGCCGCCCGCTTCCTGCATCCCCCTGTGAGGACCTGTCTTAATTCAAGTTAATTGTTCTGCTCTCTGAGGACCTGAAAGCCCTTGCATGGCACTACCATAGATCCAGTGCATAGATCTCTGCGCACTGAAACTATAGTAGTGCAATGCAGGACCTTCAGGCCCTCAAAAAGCACTACGATTTTCTTAAATTAACACAGGTCCTCACAGGGGAATGAGGAAAGTGAAAGGCAAAGGCAAACATTCTGCCCACTGTCCAGATGTCCAAGATACCTCCAGAGGGGGTGAATAGAGGGAGAGGAAGGTGGGAGCATATTGAAGTAGAAGACTTTACTTCACATAAGGTGAAAAGGGGTAAAATTGTGAGTATTATACATGAGATTTTACAGTAACTAGTTTCCAAGTAACCCCTGCAGTACCACAGGAGATAGCACTGCAGATAATTGGTAGTCGGCTAGGTGGCATGTTCAGCAAGATTGGCAATCAAATGCTAGAGAGTACATGGTAACAGGGGTGCTTATATACTAAGAAATGGGAGAAATCTTGGACAAACAAACAGTGCCATAGGGAGCAAATCCATTGATTAAAAAGGTCTTTTAACTCCTGGAATGCGAGAGAGGTTTCCAATGCATTGCTGGGATCGCATTAGAAAAATAGATCATCAGGGAAGAACCATTATAGTGACACTAAAAGACACTTGCACACAATTCCCACTGACTCACATGTTATCACATTAATAGGTATACACACAGCTGCAATCAAACTGACGGTCATAAACAGGCAGTCACAGACACATACACACACACATAGATAGTACACAATAATAAAAGTAACACTGTGTGTGTGTGTCATAGTGGTTGAGCTGTGAATGAGTGAGGGATAATAATACTTGATACAAAATGCCACTACTTTTAAGCAGAAGAGACTCGGTACTCAGACATACTCTAGCTGTAAGTGATCTGCACTGTATAATTTACTGCTTACTGCTTGATTTTTCAGTACTGATCTTTGATATCTAACCATTACTTGGATCTTAAACATGGAGGAAAGGTTAAGCTACATATCTAGTAAAGGTCACTTATGGTTTCTGAAGGTGTGCTGTAGAATACCCCCATCCCTATCTAGAGTATTTTCATCTACCTCTGGAAAAATGCCACATTACTATAAAGAATAAATCTAAAAATGGGTTTGGCCACAAAAGAGGCTGCAGTTAAATGAGGGGTGTGGTTAAATTAGAGGGTGTGGTTAAGGGATGGTCCAAGGCAGGGCTTAAGGGTGCCAGCGTATGTTGTGCCTAGGGGAGATTGAGATGTAAATCTTGGCCTGATTATTCAAGATATCAGTAGTGGAGGTGATGTCATCTGCATTCCACAGTAGTGGTGTAGTAAGACAGACTCTATGAGGTCAATGTACACATCTGTTTTGTTTCAAAAATATTTGTAAATACCTGTTTGGTATGCTGAATGGTATGATACTTTGTACCACATTCTTAAGGGATTTAGTAGTGTGGGATGCATGTAGATATTTCATAGAGTGGCAAACCTTTATGCCCAAGATACGAACTAACTGCAAAGAGAGGAGATAAGCTCAAGATTCTTCCTTTTCCTTTTACTTGCTTTATAGGTGGCATTAAGTGGACCAGTTACCTACACAGCCTTTAGTATCAGTAAATGCATAAGATTAAACTGCCTGTGCCCTGTGATTTTTGTTTTCCAAACAAGTAAAGAGTTTTAGAGATTTTTGTTTTAATAGTCGGGGAGTATAAACTTAGTAGAGCTCTGTTCCCTGACTTGGGACTCTATTCAATTCCCACTGTAAAAAAAAAATAGCCGATGGTAGTTTTGCTAGCAAAGTATGTCATCCAATAACCTGTGCTATGAACTGCTAATCTGAGTTTGAAAATATTTCACCCATTGACAACAATGGAACACCTCTACCCTTGAGCAATTAATTTCTGTGCAGTCAGAGCCAAAGCAAGAAAAACTGTTAGATTTACAGCTGAAAATTCTGATCCTAAATTTCATGGCATACAACACACAACAAAAGCTAAAAAACCCTTGTTGAACAAATCCAAGCAGAGAACCAAGAGCTCACACAGCTCTTAGCACATAGCACACTGACAGCAATGGAAAAATTAACCCTTGGAATGCCAACAAACTGCAAATGTGAATGCCCTAAGAATAAGTCCTGGACAACCAACATTTATCCATCAACCCTGGACAATGGTTTACAAATCATCCCCAAACAATCAATTCCACAATACCCCAGCACAACATGGGATAACACATTCCAACATATATGTCCAAACAACACAATATGCACATCTGGCAATCATTAAGCAACCCAATCTTGCCTGTGCAACATCATTAGCCAATGGAGACCTAAGGTGAACTGGTCAACCTCACACATGCACCTGACAGGTAAACAGCAATTACAACAAAAACTTTCAGACAACAGCCACACTGGCATACACTTACCTGGACAACACACACTTTCACATTGGTCCACCATATCTGGTGACCATTCCTGAACAACATCCCACCACTGTCTTAAAGGGACATTTCACGATCCTCAAACGTGGAGTGTTTACAGTGAGACTACTCAGGGTGAGATTACTAGCATTTTGTTTCCATTTCAGCACCTGCAAAGATATCAGAGAAGGGGGCATGCCAGGGCTACGGAACACCAGGAACCTCCAAGTGCACCTGTACATCTTTCACCTGTTGAAACCAGTGATGGTCCAGCTGGCAAGCTGGAGCATCACCAGCCAGAGAAGCAGTGGTTGCAACAGGCTGGTCAGACAGATCAGGGCAGGCTGCAGCACCTCAGCTACTCCAACTGGATCCCCCACAGCTGCCACAGGGACCTGTGGAGCAACACAGGGAGGACAGATGACAGCAAAGACCCAGAATATTTCACACAAGGGTCAATCTCTTTGGAATGACAGATGCTGAAGTGAGTGACCACCACAGATTAACATCACACAGCGTCATCGACCTATATGAGGAGATCAAGGATGATGTAGACCCCATATACAACACCAACCGTGTCCTATATGGAATGCAGAGGCTGTGTGTGATCCATTTATGGCAAGTGGATCCTTTCAGTCCACAGAGGGATATGCATCAGGCATGTCTCAGGCCACATGTTCCAGGGTGTTATCTCAGGTGTTGGCAGCCCTGAAGAGGAAGGCCATGAGGTACATTCACTTCCCTTGAACCCAGATGGAGTAGGCATGTGTTAAGCAGGTGTTCTACACAAGGAGAGACATACCCAGAGTCATGGGGGTCATAGACTGCACAAATCTGAGCATAAGAGCTCCTCCAAATAAGGGACATCTCTACATCAATCGCAAGCATTTCCACTCCATCAACACACAGATGGTGTGTGAACAACATGAAGACCATCCATGTATTTGCTTCTTCTCCATGCATTTGTCATAACTCTTACATCCTCAGGCATTCCTTCATCTACAGGGACTTTGAGAATGGAATCTATACAGGAGGATGGCTGTTGGGTCAGTCCCCAATATACATATCACATCACATCACATAAAACACACACAGGGGCACTCACATGATTAATGAAAGCCCAGCTTTGCATGGTCATGACATACAAGTAGTATGTACCCCTTATACATCATCCACATAACCATTTGGTCCATGTGTCACAATGTTACTTCTTTTCCACAGGGGATGCTGGATATGAGTGCAAACTGTGGCTCCTCACACCAGTTCATAATCCACAAACACCTGCAAAGGACCATTACAATGAGGCCAGGAATGCAACTGAACACACTTTTGGTCTGCTCAAAACCAGATTTAGATGTCTGGATAACTCAGGGAGAGCTCTGCAAATGCAACCAACATATATAAATATCATACGCAAATCTGCCATATTCCACAATATCACAAAGGACACATGGATAGAGGCGACTACGGATCTAGAACCCATTGTGGAGGTGCCTGTTCCCCAGCGTGAGGATGAAGAGACCCTGAGAGGAGCGGAGACATGAGACAGGCTCATCAGGGATTACTTTACTTGTGCGTATCATACATGAATCAAACACAATGCATGTATGACCATGATTAGGCGTGGGGAATATGCGCAAACACACTAACAGAAGATATAATTATATGTTTCGCGCCACAGGATGACTGAAATACACAGCTTTGAAAATGCCTGCTTGAACATCACAACAACATAGCTGTCACCGTAATGAAACATGCAGCTGACATTCCATAGATGTGTCTAATTGAGGATGGGAATTCAACTGGCATCTGAGATTCCGTTGGGCCATGATGGCATTGCCACTTCAATAATATCAACCATCCCCATGTGAACACTGGTACACCATATTTACTATGTCCATCCCTTGACATGCATTGCAATGAATACCTCTCTGGCATTCCATGTGTTAAAGGGATTTTAGTGGTATTATGAAAACAATTGATTTGTGATGCATAATGTAGCTGAATAGGGATGGATTGACTGTATTAGTGTTGGCTAGTGCTACTAATTGGGATGGAGATTGGCAACCCCAGCAGGCTGACGTGTGTGTGTGTGTTTTTGTGTGTGTCTGTGCATGCAGCACAATGTCAATGGCACAGCAACACCTGTTTCATGGGGGCTGGTTGATATACTAGATTGTGTATTGCTACAATGTCCCATTCACATATTCATATGGCTACCACTTTTTAATACCATATGGCATCATGTAATGTGGCACAAAAGAGTGAAATGTCCAATCCCCAATGAGTCACTGACATATGTGTGCCCTGGCACAGAGTTGCTGTCTTGGAGGTCATCCACACCATGACAAGCAAAGTGTTGCTGCACAACCCCCACACACCATCCATCTGTTGTTCCAACTCAAGGGACACAATCTGAAATCCACACACATATCCCTTGTTTGGAATCTTGGACAGTCATGATAGGCACCTTCTCATCACAGTGGAACTGAGAAGGAACCCATCATGAAGATACTTGAACTGTGATGTTTGAGCAGTGCTTGCATCAGAACAACATGTGGATCTTGCATGTGTTCAGCCAGCCTGGAGTTTGGAATGCATGAGGGTTACCCAACTCATATATGTGTGATGCAATGAGTGACCAACTGGCATACCAGGAATCCCCCAAAGACCCCTCTACCACCCACAAATACACCCCATATGGGATGCACACTGGTTTTCTTGAATTATATGTTTGTGAGTTATGCTTTTGCAGAGTGTGATCCCTGTGCCATATTCCTGACATAATTGTGTTGTGTTGGAGTGCTACTGTCCCTGTGTGTTAACAGTGATCTTGTGTGTGAGCAGATTTAGATTGTGACATGTTTCCCATCAGCTTTTGTTCAACTCACATCATGCTCAGACATCAGCTTCCAGACATTTTGCTTTGCTAGGTGCAATGTGAGTTGAAACTGGACAACAGCAGTTATGTTGTGTATGGTTACCAATGCTCCAACACCTTACCTCCAAGTAAAATGTGTAGGCATTGTGTTCAATGCATTGCTGTGCAGGGGTGTAGAGGTGGATTCCCTCAACAACTGGTTACTCTTGGTTGTCTTTGGTCGTGCTTTCTCATTCTGCAGCCTCTGGAGGCGATTCTGCTCTCGTATTTCGAACAACATCCGGCCAAACATGTCAGTAAGTCCATCCCAATATGGTGTAACTCTGTGGTGAGGATGGCTTGCTGGGATTCAGAGTTGTTGTGGTTCTCTCCATGTGGCACTGACACATCCTGCAGCAGTGTCTGGCCTCCCTAAGCAGCCTCCTCTGGGTGCTGATAAATTCCTCATCCGTCCTGATTGTTGTTATAGCTGTGGCAGAGGACAGGATGAGGGCATGTCTGGGCACATGGGGGTGGTGAGGATGTATCTCCTGGATCTGTTTGTTGACCGTTGGTTTCTTCTGATGCTTGAACTGCTGGTGAAATGTATGGAGAGCCAAGTGTGAGGGAGCCAGAGTGTGAGGGTGTCACGGTTCCCAAGAATAAACCAAGAGTCAGACGGTATAGTTAAAATCATAATATTAGAATAATATATATAGTAAGGATCAGGAAGGAGCAGAGGGTAACTGGAGAGGCTAGATAGGAGGCTGCCTCGAAGTAAACCAACTGCAAGAGACTAGGCCAAAGCCAATGGTAGTCTCAGTAGCACCAGGACCAGGAAGACTCAGAAAAGTACACTAAGGATCTCCCCTAAAGGATGGCAACAAGGGACACTACTGACTCACACCTGCAGTCGCTAAAGCTGGTAGTCCACCAGTGCCACTGGTCTGCACCAGATTGGATGTCTGCTAGTGAGGGAGCAACACAGCAAGGATAGTCAGACAGAGCCACAGGTCAGCACCAGATTGGATAGTCAGACAAGCCAGGGTCATACACGGAGCAGGTAGTCAGCCAGAGCCATAGGTCTGCACCAGACTGGATAGTCAGACAAGCTAGGGTCATACACGGAGCGGGTAGTCAGCCAGAGCCACAGGTCTGCACCAGATTGGATGTCCACTAGTCAGGAGGCAACGCAGAGAGGATAGTTGGACAGAGCTACAGGTCAGCACCAGATTCAATAGTCAGACAAGCTAGGGTCATACATGGAGCAGGTAATCAGCCAGAGCCACAGGTCTGCACCAGATTGGATGTCTAATAGGCCAGGAAGCGCACAGAGAGGATAATCAGACAGAGCCATAGGTCAGCACCAGAATGGATATACAGACAAGCCAGGGTCATACAAGTAGATCAGGATACAACAACTGAGAACTGTACTGGACAAAAACTTAAGGGTAACTGAGTAAGTATCCAGTTCCCTTTTAAAGCCAGCTAGGAAGTAGATGGGTAGAGACTACAGGACCCACATGCATAATGCTGAGGCCTGACTCAGTAAGCAGCCTCGCACCTGCAACGTGACCCAGAGGAGAAGAGATGCGTCACATAATGCCTCCAAACTTGAGTCCAACAGAGCAGATGCATAGATCTGGAAGCGGACATGGACGACCGCTGGGCACACCCGACGCAACCAGGCCAGAAGCCAGGCGCAACTTGCAAAATAATGCCGGAGCGTCATTCCAGGCAGCGCTGGGACTAAGGTACGTGCTGTGACAGAGGGTGCTAGTTGTGCCCCCACCATATCTATTGTCTCCTCACTGGCCACTGATACCTGTTCCCCTGGCTCACTCTATACTGGTGGGCTGAAATTTGTGACCGTTTGAGGATGCTGTGACTCACCTATGAGGAACAGGTGTTCATAGTCCAGTGACCATGGGTCATACTGTGGCCACTGTGATCTGTTTCCTTCCCACCTGGGTGTTGGCTGAAGGCTGATTTCCTGGTGAGGTTGCATTCAAGTGGGTGGCTGAGGTCATGTAGTGGGCCCATAGGACCCGTATTGCAGGGAGCTGACCATTGTGTGCATCCAGTGGCCTCTCAATGGGTGGTGGTGGTGTAGGAATCCAGTACTGGGCTGAGGTGGTAGGAGGCATCCATCTCTCTTGTGGTTTCCACTGTTGTACCTCCTGTGGCATCCACTCTTGGCCGCTTGTTGGTGTCTGCCCATACTCTGAAGGTGGTGTTGGTGGTGGTGCTTCTGAAATCCTGCTGGTACCCTCTGCTGCATCTTCAGGGGCTGTGTCACCGGGGGTTATGTTTTGGGTTTTCTCCTCTCTCTCCTGCTGTGAGATAATGCAATTATTAACCTAAACTATGACATGGGGGATGCAAGACAATGTCATTGACATGTGAGCCCTTGAGTGACAGAATGGTATCCAATGCATTGTGTTTCAGTGCATGTGATACCATCCTGGCAGTCATTGATTGATCAGCTTGACAAGATCATGTACATTGATAGAAGTGACCTACAGTGACTAAGCTTCGGTTGTCATATGAATCCTGAAGAGTGGTGATGGCAAGGAATACCTCCTTTCCATCCCCACTCTTCAGGATACATACCAAAGCTCAACCATGACATGTTGGGTATGTTTTTGCTCTGGTTCCCTTGGTGAGTGAAACATGTGTCCTCCATCTGCTTGCGTTGCTGTGTTCCCCATCAGTGTGTGTTTGTGGGGTTCTATCACGGTGCCCGTGCTTTTCTATTCTGAACGGTGACATTATTATCACTGCCACTCTCTGATTGGCTGGGTTTAATTGCTACCACTAGGGTTGGCCTTTATATTCCCTGGGATGTCCTCCCTTAGGTGCCTGTTACGGTTCAGTACACTCAGAAACGGAAGGTGTTGGTAAAAACACAATTTTATTTGCACACAATGAATAACAGTAACCCTCGCGGGTCCAGCATACAGAGAATCGGTAACTGACACAGGACAGGTTACACAGGAATGATTACCCACACGGGTCCAGTATGTAGATCAAAATACAATACTGACACAGGTCATGTAAATCACAATTGATACAGTGTAATTATGACAGGTGACACCAGTGGGGCCACTGACTGAGTCGGCCCTGATGAATGGAAGGCCCAATATGATACTCTAGGCTGAGAGTAACAACAGCGACTGACAGTATGCGACAGATATGTCAGCAGGTGTCTGGCAAGGAACCAGGAGGGAAGGCTGCTACAGTGGACGCCCACCGGAGACTACCAACAACATGAGTCAGTGCTTAGTGCCAAGGAGATGTACACCCAACGGAGACTACAACCACAATACTTATGCCCAGCACCACCCCCGAAGGGGTTAACGAACGCTAAGGTCTGTAATGGGAGAGCAACTAGAGGCACCCAACTTAACCCAAGAGCGGCAGACCTAGAGATCGTGGTGCTTATAGGAATGCTCGGAGGATAACACTGGCACTATGAGTGAGCAGATCACAGACTGGACTACCAAGCGGTACCAGAGTACCGGAGCTCTGCCGGATTACAGAAGCGTGACCAACTGTGAACGTGGAGGGATCAGCAAGCAGGAACAGAACAGGAACTTCACCCAGCCGGGTCGGTACACGGAGCAGGAACGTCAGCCAAGCCAATTCGGTACACGGCGCAGGATCGCCAATCTCGCCAGATCGGTACACGAAGCAGGAACGCCAGACAAGGCGACTCGGTACACGGAGCAGGAACATCAGCCAGGCCAGGTCAGAACAGGAAGCAGGAACGTCAGCCAATCCGGGTCGGTACACAGAGCAGGAACGGTAACAGGCAGAGTAGTCAATCAGACCGGGTCATGCACTGGTATCAATCGAGAGCGGAACAAGCGCTGAGGCAACGGATACACCACTAAAGGGCAACCCATAAGTGACAGCCCAAGGTATATAAAGGCTGTCACTGGGAGGAGCTATACAGCGCAGCCAATAAAAAGGCACCAGGAAGTAAACATGTCAAAATGTCGCATGAATCACGGGCACCGTGATAGCGCCCTTTCGTGGTGTATGAGTTCCTGTTCTGTGTTTATGCTGATTCGTGTATGACCTGGCCTGCCTGACTACAAGTTTGTTCCTGAGTTCCTGTTGCTACTCTCCGTTGCTGACTGTATCCTGGCTGAGAACCCGCTCCGTTGCTGACCATATCCTGGCTGAGAACCCGCTCCATTGCTGACTGTATCCTGGCTGAGAACCCGCTTTGTTGCTGACTGTATCCTGGCTGAGAACCCGCTCCGTTGCTGACAGTATCCTGGTTCAGAACCCGCGCCGTTGCTGACCATATCCTGGATGAGAACTCGCTCCTTTGCTGACAGTATTCTGGCTGAGAACCGCTCCGTTGCTGACAGTATCCTGGCTGAGAACCCGCTCCGTCGCTGACAGTATCCTGGCTGTAGAACCCGCTCCGTTGCTGACCGTGGTTGGCTGCCTTCCGCGCTGTGGCCGTTGCCCACCATGGATTCCTATTCACGAGGTTACCGTGTCTAGTCTGAGCCTCTAGGTGACCCCTTGAGGTCACCGGTTTCTAGAGCATTGCAGCGATTTTCGGTGTGCGCCGTGGGGCACTGTTTCTGTCGACCTTAGGCTGAGCTGTGTGCTCAAGCTGCTCTACTGCCATCCGGTGGTGTGTACAATCGAAGTTCCAGTTCGGTGGGTTACACACCGACTGAGTTACTCTGATCACTCTCTGTGTCTGCCTCCCTAGTAGCGCTGGGCTCACTCCCTATGGGAGCTTCAGTTAAGTTGGACATTGTCATTTAACCCTGTATGTACCTGGGGCTTCCAGGTATATGAGAACTACAGTTTCTGACTACAGAGTCTTGGGCTCAAGAGCCAGCGTTGCATTTCCAGCTTGCAGGTTGAGAGACACTGGTTGCGTTCCTGTACTTACCTCTTCTTGCTCCACCCCTAGCGTTCTAGGGTATTCCAGTAGCAGCTGCCTAGGTCTCCTTTGAGGGCTGGTCTGCATATACACGGTTGCCTCCTGCCAGTGGACTAGGGTCTTGGTCAGTGTTGCCTCGCTCCAGTTGGGTCAGTACCCAGGCATCTGGGTTGTGCCAGTCCTCTACTGTGGGCTTCATGCCACTGTAGTCCTGTTGCCATTCCAGGACTGTGTACTTGTTGCCTTGCTGGTTCTGCCAGAGTTCTGATTTGCCAGCCAGTTCCAGTTCTTTCCATTTGTCTGTACGGGTTCCAGTACCCAGGCGTCTGGGTCAGTCTGTCCTATTCGTGTACCTCCTGTGTTGGCACCCTACCATCTGTTTTGGGACTGTATGTTACCTCACCAGGTGTGCCAGATCCTGTTTGATGTATTTTCAGTATCCTACTGTCTAGTCCAGTCTTTATTACTGTACTCCTGGTATATCTTCCTGTTCTGTTTGTAGGTCTAGAACCTACACCTATATGTACTTTATTCTAATAAAGTTATTTTAACCTTACAATTCTGTCTGAGTGTTCATCTAAAACCGTGACAGGTTGACTTAGTTGTCATGGTTGTTTCAAAAGTACATCTGTGTGTTTTGAAGCCCTTAGGTTATTGCGCATGGAACCTATGTTTTGGACACGCAGTGGGTTTCTGTTTGTTAAACTATCATGTTTGTGCTGACCCCTGTGGATCTGTGAAGTATAACCCTGGTGTTGTGTGTTCATCCTCTGTTAACCCTTTCCGTGCCAGAGGGGTACCCAAAACATTGTAGAATAATGAGTTTAGTATCCCTCTAGCAATCATAGGGTTAAGTGCTACCCTCCCTGTGGTGCCATGTGTAACATTGTTGAGGAACATGATAGATGTTTGTTAAACTTGTACTTGGACATGATTTGGCCTGCTTCCCCCATCACACTTCTACTTTGGATGTACAGCATTACCTCCTTGTTTGAACACTATCAGTGCTGTATTTATGACCTTGGGAAGTTCAATGCTGGCCATGTGTTCAGATGGCACTGTGTTGTGGCATACTAGCTAAGGGTCTTTGTGTGGTGGACAGTTATAGACTGATGGACTTACCGGGAATCTGGAGGGTGCTTCATTGCCAGTGTCACAGCCCCCTGGGACACCCTGACCAGCAGTCATGTAGAGGTTCTGTCACAGCATCTCCTCCCAGGCATTAAAGGTATTGTTGGCAGGGGGACCAACTTCAGTGCCTTTCATGTGAATGGCCAGGTCTCCCATCTATTGTGTCTAGGAGAGAGTGGACGTTAACAGGAAACAGAGATTGCAGGTCTCCAGTGATAAAAATACCCAATGATTACATTTTATTAGGATTCCAGTGGAAGGTGAGAAACGTTTGCAAGGTGTGTCGAGTGTGACAGGGGATATTTATGTTTAAAACCTCTAATCTTGAGAAGTTAATCTTGAAAAGGGAAAGATTACCATAGGATTCCATGATGGACATGTGTGCAGGGAGAGATGAGTGTGTCTCACTTAATGTCAGTAAGGTATCATCAGCGGAGCTGGAAAATTTGCACTGACCCAACTTCAGAGGCATGTCCACAATGTCCAGGTTAATCTGTATTGTGTTGAGCAGTGGTTCCAAAGATAGTACATAGAGGAGGGATATAGGGCAATCATGTCTAGTGCCTCTTGTTATTGGAATGGTATCAGAGAGGTATCCACTTACTGTAACCCTGGCATTTGGGCATGAGTATAGGCTCATAATTGCCCTCAAGAAAGTGTGCCCAAATCCTATGTTCAAAAGCATCTCCCTAAGGTACAGATGATTCACTGTCAAAAGCCTTTTCCGCATCCATTGAGACTATAAGATATGCCATTTTTTTATGCAAGGCCAGGGAGATAGCTTTAGTGGTGTTATCCATCGCCTCTCTGCCCCTCACAAAGCCTACCTGATTGGGGTAAACCAGAAGAGGCATGAGCGGTTGGTGTCTAGTAGCAAGGATTTTGGCCAGCAGCCTAATATCTACATTTATTAAGTATATGGGTCTATAACTGCTGCAGATGGTTGGATCATTGCCTGGTTTAGACATAACATAGATATGTACTTTATGAGCTTGAAGAGGAATGGGAGTGCTCATTATAATTTGATTAAAGCACCCAAAAAGTAAGGGGAGATTTCAGTGGTAAATGTCTTATATGTGATGGGGAATCCATCAGGACCTGGGACTTTCCACTGGGTTCAGATTTAATGGCTGAATTGATTTCCTCTAATGTAATTGGGGTCTCCAAAAGCTGTACATCAGAAGTTTGTAAGATTGGGTGTCTTAGCAGTATGTAGAAAGGACTTTACACTTCTGGGGTTCCCTATAGGGAGGTAATGAAGAAGAGGGCAAAAGATTATACAGTTCAAAGTGAAAAATTACCCTTTATAGTGAAGACTTTAGAGATGTAGGAGAGATTTTGTTTAATTTCAGTAATTCTAACCAAGGTTTTGCCACACTTGTTTCATTATGCTTATATTCATTTCAGAGGAAAGAGTTATGCATCCTGCTTTTCAATTCCAAAGCTAAGTCCTTCTTGGCAGCAGTTAACTTGACCAGTTCTCCTTCAGAGGGGGAGCATTTATGCCTAGATTTTAATTGTGCAGGCTCGGATAGGAGGTCTATGATTTTTTTTTGTTCAAAGCTTTTTTCTTGTAGGAACTGAGTTTGATGAGCTCCACTTGCAACAGGTATATGTGCTCTTCCCACACCATAGGAGCATTAACATTGTTATTAGCATTAGTTTGGAATTAGGAGATCAATTTGATCTTTAAAAGGACACATCGGAGTCTGACCTTAGAAGGAGGATTTTCATTCGCCAGGGAAGTGAGTCCACCAAACATGAGGGCAAAGTGAACTTAACTATTACCAGGGCATTGTCTGGACATGTCATAGCCAGTATGGCAGAAAAGATGATAGTTTGAGTGGCACATTGTTACATAAAAATATAGTCTATATGTGAGTAGGAGGTGTGAAGGGCAAAGAAGTAAGTGTAATTCTTGTCAAGTAGATGTATGGAGTGCCAAGTATCTACCCAGTAGAAACGTGAGAGGAGAGTTTTAATCTTGTGAATGTAGTTGTATTTAAAATATGATCTTCCAGAGCAGCAATCTAAAATGGGATCTACAGCAATAGTCTAATCCTCAAGCAAGAGTACCCAAACTTGAGCGAAGTCATCAAAGTCAATTAGGACTCACGTTAAGAAGGATAGATGAGCATTCTTGGTGGCATAAATGTTGGCTACGATGAACATGAGTATTAAAAAGTATCTACCTTCAGCATCCTGCCTCACCTCCAGTGTGTGACATTGCAACTCCCTGTGGTATGGAATTGCAACCTCCTTCAATTTTGTATTCACAGAGACAGGGATAAGACTTCTAGTAGATCTGCTAAAAAGATTTGTATCTAAGTTGGTGGTAAGCATAGAGAAGGATTCAAGCTTTCTTGTAGGGGTAGGAAGGTCATCGACTTCCTAAGTACTTTGAGGCATGCAGAAGTAATATAGGATCACTTCATATAGTTCAAGCGAAATAACAGTGCAGCCAGCCCAGATAAGTAATAAGAAAATTGAAAACAAAAATCAAAGTAAAAAATAGAACAAGATTATAAAACCACATAGTATGCCCTATCGGCAAATGGCATAACAGAACCCCAGAGGTTATCATTCTCAACCCACCCAGATGCCAGGGAAACCACCAATGCCACATAAGGTAGCAGCAGAGAAATTTGGGGTCTCCTTTCTCTCTTTATAATCCCCCAGAGTTCCCCAGACTCCACTAACATAGAAAACAAATTTCCTGACTACAAGACTACCTAATTATACTCAAAGGTCCCTTTATTTTCTTATCCTAACTAGCTGCAATATTATGCTGCTTTCTTTTTGTGTAAGAAACACAGAATGGTATGCTGTGGGAATCTGACACCACTTTTATACAAGAAAGGAAACTTGCCATGTCTGGGGGTGAATTCAGTTTTACCATTGACTTCAATGCGATGAGTTAGGTGCGAAAAGTGGAAAATCAGCACTTTTCATGAAACCATTCTCACTTGGAGGGAAGTGCCATCCCTAGTTTCAATTACATTTACATTTGTATACAGTAGTGAAGGTTTATAAAGCACCTCCTATATTGTGTTCATTCAGTTTAACCCTTTGAGTTCAAGAGAGCTATGATTCACATTGCAACACTGGCACTCGAACTGTTAAATCAATAGGTATTTTTATTTCTCCTTTAAGATGCAATTGGTTAGCCTCAGAATACTCTACTTTACCTTTAAACATAAGACCTGATAGCCTTCTTCTGTATTAGTAAAGTTTTTGGCTTGTATCTGAATAGTTTGCTGCTGTTTGCACTATTTCTCATGATTCTAAGATATATTAAGGGGTATATATGAACCCACTAGTGCTTATGTATAAATGCAATAGTAGTAAATACTATAGCACAAATCCACAAATAGTGCAGCTTATTTGTGAACAAGCTCTTAACACAAATCAAATACCTGGCTTAAAGAAAACAAAGATGTTTGTACTGATTTCATCTTCACTTTGTTAGTATATAGTGTGGAATGATGCAGAGCAACAGCAGCACCAAACAAAAGCCCATCTACACCCACCCTTGATGCAGCTGATGTGATAGTTCAGTTAATGCCCCAGCTGTAAAATCTGTTCAAACCTCAGGTTTGCAGGTTATAGTCCTGATAAGATCAGTTCAGCTTTTCACCCTTGTGAGGCAGCTATAATGTGTGTCCAGTACAGATATTGAAAATGAGAGACAATCTGACTGTATCTTTCCTGTTGAAAGATCTTTGAAAAAGCTTCACAAGCAAAATGCATTTCAGGTCTAAACGTTGGCATAGTAAAGCATTAATCTGCTAATTTCAGCCTGCAACAATGTTAACAGCATACTATGAATAGCAGACTTTAACAAATAATTTATGAATCTTACCAGAGTACCTTTGTTGCCATTTACCCAAATATTTTTGTTGGCTATAACGCGTACTCTGGCGATTCCCCTTCTCTGATTTTTCTTTAACAGCTACAACTTTGACTTTTTGATTTAAAAACTTGTTGAGTCCTGGTAAATTATGAGTGATCAATATACTATGTGGGATTATAGTACGATTCTATGTATGATCTGCTTTCACAGTGTACTAGTATAAATGCTTAATAGGATGCATTGGCACATTTTTCAAGCAGAGCATATATTAATATCAATAGTGCTAGTGATTTACACCTTAAAAGTATCAATATCCAGGCACTTGTTACTTTTATTCTCTGGGCAATCTAATCCAGCCCTATCTCTCTACTCCACATCCCACTACTATAGTGATGATTACTTTTATGTGTTGGAGTATCCTAGAGGTGTTTCCACAAGGTTCTGCATCTCAATAGGCTTGGGGTGAACTATTGTATAATCATTTCTAAATCCTCTTAAGTGAATAAAATGAGAAGGGTAGACCACAAATCGAACTGTTAATAAACTTTTACTCCCATAATATACTCAATCATTGATAACAAGATCATTGCTGCAGATTTATGTTTCTGTCTTTTAGCAATATGGACCAAATCTGGGTCTAGCCCTAATCAAGTTTTATTTGATTTTAATTCACTTCTTTTTTTTTGGTTAAGGTCCTTTTAACTTCTGACTAATAAAAGTTAAGTTTTAATTGATCCACCCTGGTGATTGTACAATTGTTTGGGGTAGGTGTGGTGCTGCAATTTCTGTTTTCTGTCTCTTTTGTTTAATTGAATTGTAATAAACATAGAATTAGCACACTCCTTTTACTTTATCTACATACAATTGACCATGTAGAGTGGTGCTCTGTTTTCTATATATTTAATGTCAGCAGGCCCTTCATCACCAGGCCCATACCATGTACATGGGAATGACATACAGTGACACCATCTCCTCTAAGCCTGCTAAGTACATTGATATATGCTAGGTGTAGAGTAAAGGAATTCTCCAAAATGCCTACATACAGCCCCCTTGTCCTCCCTTTGGAGCAAACAACATTAAGGATTCTGTGTGTACTTAGGTTAGAAATTAATCAGGGTCTCAAAATCTATTCCTGAGCTTGATTTAGTACAGACAAAACACCACTTACTGGCACGCTCTGCCGGATCACCTTGGACTGTATAATATTTAATATTGGTCTATAATAGGAGTAGGACGATCCCAGGGTGTTGCAGCTTCCAGATGATGAGGTCAGTACTTCCCTCTCTGTCGTAACCTCAATAGCAAATAAACAAAATAAAAAATAAAGTGCAAAAGACCTTTAATATAGTATTCTCGAGCAATATGAAAATATCCCTCTTCACTGATAAGGCTTTGACCCCTGAGGAAGTGAGACAGAGGTCTCACAAAACACAAAGGGTCTTTGTATGCATATATATATATGTTTTTAAAAAATAAATATTTCTTTTTGTGCTTATTGTATACTGAAGCATTGATGTTTATTCGATAAAGCCTATGAGAATCCGGTTTCACACGAATGGAACATAGGGCTTGGCTGGTAGCTTAAACTAGCACTTGTGATTTCTTCCAGAGTCAGGATTTAGCCTCTAAATCTTGTAAGTAATATCAGTGTAGCGGGATATTTTCATATTGCTCGAGAAATCTACACCAGATGTGTTTTGCTCTTTCTTTTTTGTTTTGTTGATTTAGTACAGAACTGACTTTTTACCTTCACTCCGTTATGTACAATGGTGACGAATAGAGTGATTTCTCTAAATCTATTGTAACTTAACCCTTATGTTCTCTGTATTTTTCCCTTTACCACTTTATATTGTAAGCTTTCGAGCAGGGACCCCACTTCTAGTGTTTCACTTTGTTAACCCCTTAAGGACCGGCCACGTACACATGTACTTGGCCGACAGTTAAGGACCATGGAGCATTTTTTTTTTGCTTGTCCGATTCAGGGCTCCCTAAACGGCGTGCAGCCACGAAGGGAGCCCTGAGATCCATGACGGTCCTGGCACATCATGGGTCCTTATAGCATGTTGAACCCATGACATGCCAGGACCGTCATGGGTCCTTAAGGGGTTAAGCACTTCGCTTACACTTGAGGTGCTATATAAATAAACACATTAATTAATTAATTCATTCATTCATTCATTAATTTATGATGTTGTATGCAAGATAAGTCTCCAATGCATTGTGAAGTAATGTACTGGAGGCCTCTTTAGCATCGGATGGCTTAATAAAACTCTTCCATATTTTTTTTCAGTTTAGGCCACACTGATTCAACCATGCACAACTCAGAAGCAAGTGATTTGTCATCTGGAGTCGTAGTTTCAAAACAATTGCTCCATAGAGGATCAAAATACATATTCCAGATTCCCCACTGAATGCTAGTAATGTTTCAAATGCATTGTAAAACAATGTGATGGAGAGTTCTTAATCATTCAAGTAGTTAATTTCAATCAACAGAGATTTATATATGTTCCCTACAGTGCTTCCCCTTAAAAAACAAGTGTTTATTTTATATCTATTCCTCTTTCTGTAACCTCTGTGATCTCGTGTGCAAAATTACATTCCAGAAGCTTAAATCAGTACAGGTATTTTTGCCATCAGATTGCATTTTAACAGTGCTGATTTTTATCACATTGCCACAGAGCCTGTGAAACAGGTTATATAAGCCAGGACCACCCCAAAATGAGATAGCAGCCAGTTTAATCTGACACGCCTGCACGTATCATTCATTGAATTACTCAGTGGAAAGGTTTTTGCTCCAGATAAACAGAACAAAAGCCACTACAATATTTGTGTTAAGTCGCCACCTAGTGGATTGAGTGTTATCTGCTTTTACTGTATTTTAGCTGTAATTTGTGAATTTATGGAATGCAAGTGACCCAATATAGTGGGCCCCATGTACACTTTAGCAGGTGAACTATACCATAGGGCAGAAATAAAGGATGTCAAAATTCCCATTGATTTAAACTGGGCTTTTAACTGCTTGTATGCTAGTGGAGTGTCCAGAAAATTACAAAGCAATGCTTAAAAGTCACATTTCAATTAACCCTTTAAGTGACAGAGAGATTTGCAATGCATTGTTCCACCATGAATTGCGTACCACTCTGGCATTCAAAGGGTTACAAGTCTATGCCATTTGTATATGTAGCTGACCTTTAATGCAGAAGTGTTCCCATTTTCTTTTGTAAATCAGGCCCAGTGTCTCTTAATAATTTACTGAATTTATTGGCACCTGTTTCTCCTCTCCCTACTACCCAATGTTTTGTTTGTTAACTATTTTTCAGACTCTTCATTCTCCCCTCAACCTCCCAAGCTTGTCCCTATATACCTCCCCATAATCCATCCTCTATCTCACCACAACCTCATTTTCACACCAGTTTAGCCCCCCTTTGTGCATAAGGAGGCATATTACTGCACTGAAATCCCCAGTTTATTTACATTCTACATCCCAGTTGGTCAGTAGTACATTTCATGCATCATAAACAGTGATGGTTTTGTGTATGGTAAGGGAAGAATAAGCACAAACCAGATTTAGGCTTTGTGGCCTGTTAATTTTTATTATACTTTTCCTCTTTATTATGGAAGCTTAGTAGGTCTTCCGTAGTTAAGTCTGAACAAAGATTCTGTGTTGTTTGTCAACATTTTTATTTTTCCCATGCATTTTGATTGCAGTGTCAAAATTATAATCTAAATTTATATTTTCTCATTTAATTGGTAATCCCATGAAACATGCACATTTCACAACAACTGGTTGTGTAGTTTTTGAGTATAAAACTGCTGAAAAAATACATTTTACCCATTTGGCGCTTTGAGAAACAATAATGAGACCTATAGCCCAAAATCTCTGATAGATTGACCCCAAGTGGAAGAGTTGTGATGAAAACTGTGTGTTTTTTTTTAAGCCAGTAAATCCAATTAGTAGATCCGGATACATAAACTTTTAAAGTAGAGAGCATCCAGAGCTGTCAGTGACAGCCTTCAATGATCTCTACTGCACATGTCTAACAAATCAATGACATTGCCTTCTGTTTTCAGGTATTCTTTTAAAAGGTTGCACACGTAAGAGCATGCAATCTTTTCATTCATTTACCATGTCGAACAAGACACCCCATCTTTACATCCTTGCGTCTCCCACAGTGCTTTGTTTTTAAATTTGGTGCAGCCCACATTGTTTTATTATGTCTCAATCTATTAACTGTTTGAGGGCCAGAGGTGTGCACACTCTTCTGGAGCTCAGAGGGTGATGGAAAAAGGAAACATGATGGATTTCCACTTAGCAGCAACTGAGACCCAAGTCTAATCCAGCTCCATTCGCTAGCATCAAAGGGATCACTGAGAATAAATGTATTAAATGGCTTCCTGGGTATGATAACCGTTTGGATGCTATCAACCAGTGGATTACAAGGAAATTAACACATTTCCTTTGTATCTAACATTTCATTGTCAGGGACTCACTTCTCCCAAAGAATATAACAGATTAACTAAAATAAATCGGCCAGGGCAATGTTAATATAATAAAGCAATAGCATCTTTCCTTCAATATTTATATATCTCTATACATATACCCCCCCCCTCTATGTGGGGGTGGGGGGTAGTGGCAGTGCTAGGTCACTGCTAGGGATGGGTGAAACGTTTTGCCTCAAACTAAAATTGGCAAAAAATGGCACTTTCCACTTTGCGAAAAGTGCAGATTTTCCACTTTTTCCTGCTTTTTTCGCCCATTGAAATCCATGGGAACATTGAAGGTACACACAACACATAGCAAATATTATTTTAGTTCCCAAAGGCATAGTATAAAAGTGGCATAAGGGTGCCTGTGTTGGTGGTCTATGTGGAAACAATCAGTTGAACAGGGGATGATTTTTGGGGAATAATTTACTGGGATTGGGGGGCAGTTAATAAAAAATAAATCCTAAATACAAATTAAAAAAAAAACATAAGACATGGTATAAAAGGGATCTGAGGGTGCCTGTGTTGGTGGATGGAATCTAGGGAATGCATCAGTTGAAAAGGCCATTTGTTTTGGGGGGGTTGACTGGTATTGGGGGACAGTTAATAAAACAAATAAATAAAATAAAATAAGAAATTTGTATGTAACATAAGCTACCACTGCGGTTGACTGATACTTGACTTAACAGAGTATTTTGTAGAGGATGATTTCTTAGATTTGTTGTTAGAGGCCCAAGCCCTGAGGAAACATTGATTTGTAGGACTTAGGCTTGTTAGAAACAAACCCCCAAAAAGTCACACAAGTGATGTAACGTGTAGGGTGTTGTTTTGTTTTATAATATATGTTTTAACATTTGTAAACTACCAATAAATTGTAGCAGTGTAATAGCCCAGGTAGTGTTTCTCTATTGCTAACCTAACACATTTGGATCGGGTAATTGGCGAGATCCAGAAGAGGCGTGGGAGAGAATAAAAGAAGCTGTAGCCAGGCTATAAAGGGCTTCCATGAGCAGATCCTCAGAGGCTGGAAGAAGCCTCTATCTTTAGTGAGTACCCATCTTGAGGGGGGAAGTTTGTATGACAACAGCTGTCCAAGTTTGCTCCACAGTCTGCACTTAGATGCGTATCGTTGCGCTGTGTTCATTTTTTCCTACACCATTATTGATGATGACTGCACTGTGCCTGCCAGACGAGAAAAATAGTCCTACACCATGACTTCTGGGGTGGAGAAGAATGTCCTCTTTCTTCTTGACCTCCACATTTCCCTTCACTTTCTGTGGCAGTGGATAATGTTGCTGCTGTTCCCCATCTTCATCCCTGTCTCCTATTCCTTCTCAGTTTCTGCTAAAAAGGCCATCAATGTCTCTTCCATCCCAGCTTCTCCACCATCATCATCACCACCACCACTAGTCCCTACGTGCTGCTGCTCTATTACAGAGTCAGACATCTCACTGCTACATGGAGGAGGTGACAAGCAATGTGACAGAGGGTCCCCTAATGTCACACTTGGCATTATCTTCTCCTTACCCCCTCCTGAGTATTACAAGACACAGTAGCATTTTCAACACTGGGGGCAGCAGGTTCAGCACTGGCAGCAGACACAGCACTGGTTTCAGGGGCAGCAATGGTGGCAGCAGAGGAAGCAGGTCTAGGAGCAGGCACAGGCAGTGGACCTGTCCTTCTCTCACTAGTACTACCCTTTTCTCCCTCCCTTCCCATTCCCTTTTCTCCCTTACTTCCCTTTTCTCCCTTCCTTCCCATTCCCTTTTCTCCCTCCCTTCCCATTAAATTCCCCAAGATCCCTTGAGGTGATTTAGGGTGACTGGACAACATTGGTTCAGTAGTGGTCCCTTCCTCCTCCTCCTCAGACTGAGTGGACAAATAAGGGTCCTTCCAGCTCCTCCACTGATTATGTTTCACCCTGCTCATAGTGATAGCAGTCACTATGAGCCTCTCCTCCCTCAATTTTGGCAAAATATCACAGCAGAACAGCACAGCCCATCTATCTCGCTCTGTAGCTGCTTCTATTGTGTCTGCCTTCTGCAGAAATGCAAAAGCGACATAAATCAGTGGGCAGAAGCTTTCTAGCCATTGGAAAAAAGGTGAAAAATTTGGGCCAATGGGCAAAAAATGCAAAAATTTGAATTGCTAGTTTTAAAGTGGATTTTCCTGCGAAAAAACAAACAACAATGTGGTTTTTGTGGAATTTCCCACGGGAACATGGCGAGAGATTTCACCCATCCCTAGTCACTACTTTTATATTGTCAGTGGGAGGGAGGAACTGCTATTATACAGTACTGTAGGGTGCAGGGCTACAGGCTATTCTGTCGTTCAGCCAGTGGTGTAACTAGTAATTGGAAAGCCCTTTTGCAAGCACTTTCCTATCATAAAAATATATTTCCAGATATATAACTAGAACTTGTGTTTTTCTACTGCAGATTGCGCTCACTTGGATACTAGGCCCCAGTGCAGCCTCTCCCTCTACACTCCTCTAGTTATGCCCCTACATTAAGCATTGGCTCTGGATATCACTGCTCTTATATACTGTCTTTTGGAGCAGGATTGGTCTTATACTGTATTCCTAGAAGGGTATAGACAATCCTGCCATTCAGCATAGCCTGTTGGTGTCACTGTTCTTATACTGTCTGACAGTGCGGGACATTTCCCCAACGTATTCCCACAAGGCTAACTTGCCAGTATAAAAGGTGGTGTCAGATTACTGAATGTTATCAGTCTGTGTTTGGAAGAAAACAGAGGAAGATGATAACATCTTGATACTAGCTAGTATACAGGTAGGTAGGCTATGTGAGAGGTGGAGTTGCTTTATTTAAAGGAATAGTAATGTTACAAAATAAATGCAGCTCAGATGATTCTTTATAGTTTTAGAGCCATGTAGAGAGTTATTATCATTCTCTACAATGTGTAGTTCAAGAGTAATTGACTCATAATTTGCACACCCCGCCCTTTTTACCTATGTAAAGCTGCACAGTAAGACTATCCGGATGGATGACAGCAAGGGACAAACTTCTGTTAGCATAAGGAAAAACCTGTCCTCCTCCTTCAAGGGGCGAGGGCCAGGGTTTTCCTTATGCTCACAGCCAGAAGATTGTCCCATACTGTGAGCTGTCCGGTCAAGCGACTAGATTCCACATCTGAGGGGAGGCGGCTTACAATAGGTAAAAGGGGCGGGAGAGGGGAAACTTTATAATTCAATAACTCTTGAACTACACAGCATACATTATTGTAATAATGATCTACATGATCCAAAAACTATAAAGAATAATTGGAGCTGAATTTATTTTGAAACATTTCTATCCCTTTAAGGAGAACTGGTGGTAATCAGTTGTTGTACTGAAAGGTGGGGTATGGAGAGTGTGGATGTGAAGGAGAGTTAAAGAAATAAAGCAAACAAAAGTTTTTGCCTGATGGGTGACAGTGACGGTGACAGTCAGTCAGGCATGTGATACTTCCTGAGCTGAGACTGAGAGTGACTGTGACAGTTACTAAACATCAACACAACATAGTGGCTAATATAATAAATCGTATCTCAGGTTCTGTAGTACTTACTTAATCAAAAATGAAGAAAAAGAGGACAGAAAATATTCAAAGTGACAAAGGTCACTAGTAATGAAAAAAACAGTTCAATACTGAATAATAGGACCAGTGAGGTCTCTAATACAACACAATTCCTATAAAAACGTCAAACTTTATTTGTTACCAATATACATATAAAATTAAAATCACATCACCAATCCAACTAAACGTCATTTTTTCCCAACATAATAAAAATGGTCTAAACTTGCACAAGAAAACATTGTTTCAAAGACGAAAAAAAGTCTTTGTTTTTTTGAAAATTTTTGTTTCAAAGACAAAACGAATTGCAAACCAAGCACACTTTGTAGACCGTTCCAGTGAAGGATTTCTGTCTCAATAACACAATCTTGGCTCTGCTGATGAGCCTATGCCGGTCCCGGGACCGGATTCCCCTGCAGTCAGCTTGAGCGCTGATGTCAGGGAAGGGGGGGGGGACTTTGGTCCCAAATAACTCTCAAACCATAATGGTTTGAGAGATGGGACTGGGGGCATTTAGTTTAATTTTTGTAATGGCTACAAGATACAGTTTAGTTAATATTTGACCATACTATCCCTTTAAAGATCAATGCAACAATCACTATGACCACCAAACATAGTAGGGACTGGGATAAGAGGAAATGACTAAGAAGAGTGCATTGGCATGTTGGGGGTAGTAATAAAGTCATACTAGAAAAACTGACTACAATCATTATTGTAACAGCTTGTGAAGTAAATTCTGATGACTCTGCTCCTGAGGAGGCTGTTTGTAAAAATTATACAAGTACCACCAGAAGTAGTACCAACACTTTTAACAGTAAAAGAGGAGAGTCACATTTAGTGTTGTTCCCATAGTGCAGTAGGAATTAGAAGTAGTGAGACCAACTGCTGCATGAGACCGCGACTCCCTACATCAAGCTATTGATCAGTGTTCAATAAATTCTCCTAAAGTATTGTTAACATTTTTAAACACCATGTGGCAAAGCATCTTTTCCCACCTGTCTTACCTCAGGTTTCCACCTCTCCAGTTTTCTGGCTTCTGTCCCCTTAAATGCTAAAGAAATCTCCAACACTTTGCAATGCAATGCAGTGGCCTCCTGTCTAGCATCCATTGTGTTAAAATGGGGTTAAAAGCCCTATATAGAGCAGTGGAAATTATTTGTTACCTACAGTGCACTTGGTTTGCCCTAGAATTGCACCTCTTACTGTTAGTGCATCAGCTTTCATCCTTCAAAAAACAAACTGGGCCTTAGTCATCCCGACAAAGATAAACAATTCTATAGCAAAAAAACTGCATCAATGAGAACTGCGATGCTTTGGGGTTAAAGGACCCACTAGAATCAGTGGGAATCTTTATATATTCCCTATAATGCAGTTAGTTCAACCCAGAAATGCGCCACTATACTTAGTACACTATGCAGTGTCCTCTTGTTCTTTTTTGTTTTGGATCTATGGAATGTGAGTCTGTGAATAGTCTTGGGAGCATAGACTCCTGTTTGTGTTGGGTGAGATCTGTTGGGGGCAGTCACCTATGTTTTTGGGTACAGGGGAAACCTGCACAGGTTTAGAAACATTTTTGTTTGTTGGTTTGTGAGTGCAGGGGAAAGGAGAGCATGTTAAAAGAGAAGTGGGGGAGAGACCTGGCTGATGGGACAAAGATCTTGAGAGGTAGAGAAAAATAAACTTTGAATGTGTGATAGGGGAAGAGACTTGCTGAGGGATGAAGATGTGACAAAGAGTGTAGGGAAAAATTTGGACACGGTTGAGGTGAACAGACATTGTGTGGGTGGTTCTGTGGATACCAGTGGACAGGGGTACAAATGCTCGGATATCAGTGTATGTGTATGGACATTTGGAGCAAGACTAGGGTGCCAAACAGTGTATGTATGATTCTGTGACTACCAGTTGACAATGGAACAAGGTGGAGTGTTTGACAATATGGATAGATGGATAGATAGATAGATAGATCGATAGATAGATAGATAGATAGATAGATAGATAGATAGATAGATAGATAGATAGATAGATAAATAGATAGATAGACTGTCTTAATTTGTGACAGTGGTGTTAGTCCACTGGTGTAGCTGCCAAATGGCATATATATATATATATATATATATATATATATATATATATATGTGTGTGTCAAATGAATCGTAGTACCATAGTATCATAGTAAATTAGGTTGAAAAAAGACACAAGTCCATAAAGTTCAACATTTGTCTCATAGCCCATAGAAATGAGAATTATATAAACTTTCCTGATTTGCCTACTAATACACAGTATAACCATGTATGTTCCCTCTTGAAATAAATGCATCTAATCTTCTCTAAAATGTATCCATTGTATATGCCATTACTACAACCTTGGGCAAGGAATTCCATAATTTAACAGACCTTACAGTAAAAAAATCCCTTCCTCGGCTGAAGTTGAAACTTTTTTTCCTTTAACCTCAAAGGGTGGCCCCTGGTTATTTGATCAGGTCTTGGAATGAAAAGTTCACCAGAGAGATCCTTGTACTGACCTCTCATATACTTGTACATTGTGATAAGATCTCCTCTTAAGTCATCTTTTCTCTAGAGTAATTAAACTGAGTTTTTCCAGATGTTCCACATACATTAAGTATTCCATTCCCTTAATTCATTTTGCTGATCTTCACTGTACTCTCTCCAGTTCCAGAATATCCTTTTTTGGAATTGGTGCTCAAAACTGTACTGCATATTCGAGGTGAGGTCTTATCAATGATTTGTACAGTGGCAAAATTATGTTATCCACTCTTGCTTCAATACCCCTTTTAATGCAAGACAGGACTTTATTTGCTTTAGCTAATGCTATCAGACACTGCTCACTGCTTCCAACTTTGTAGTTTACAAGGATTCCCAGGTCTTTCTCTAGCAACAAGTCTCCTAAAATGATTCCACTAAGTTCATAAATAGCATTGGGATTTTTTTCTTTCCAAATGCATGACTTTACACTTTCCCAGATTAAACTTCATATTCCATTTGTTTGCCCAATCTGCCATTTTATGTAAATCCCTCTGTAGAGAACAATAGCCTGTTCTGAATGTATTACCCTGCATAATTGTCATCTGAAAAAATTGATATTTTGTTTTCTATATCTATTTCCAGATTATTTAAACATTAAAAAGTGATGGGCCATGTACTAAATCCTGAGGTACTCCACTCTCAGTTTTAACAATACACTGTTCCCTATCTTTCAACGAGTTTTCTATCCAATTGCAAAGGTTATTCAGTAGTAACAATTTCCTTATTTTATACCCCAGCTCCTGTGTGGCTCTGTATCAAATGCCTTTGCAAAATATAGATATACTACATCAACTGCCGTACCATTATCTAGGTTGCTACTCACACCTTCATAGAAGCTGAAAAGGTTAGTTTGGTATGATCTACTCCTCATAAAACCATTTTGATTCCTGCTAATAATCATATTTTTTGCAGTGTAATCCTGAATATAATCCCTTATTATCCCACTACAGAGGTCAAACTCACAGGTCTACAATTCCCATATTCTGTTTTAGTTCCCTTCTTAAATAGAGGCACTAGGTTTGCACTAGGTTTGTTTTACTCCAATCTTGTGGCACTGAGCCTGTGGTGAGAGAATCTTTAAAGAGTAAAAAGAGGGGTCTTATTAACCACTGAGAACCCTTGGATGTATACCATCATGACCCAGTGCTTTGTCAGTTTTAATTTTGTTCAGTCTTCCCATGACCTCTTCTTGTGTTAACCCAGTATTAATATGTAATTATATTTTGTTATTGGAAAAACATTTTAAGGACAAGCTTAAAGAAAAGCTTTCAACAACAAATTCCCTTAATCAAGTCCCTTTATTGTTTCATCTTTTAAAGAATATGCTTTTGACTTGATAAAGGGATAGTTTTGCTCTCGAAAGCTTGTCCTTAAAATGTAATGTTAGTCCAATAAAAAGGGTATTATTACTTGTTGTGGTACACATTTATTTGGCATATGACATATAGTAATAACACACACAAGGACCCTACTAGTCAATAAGCCTCCTTGGAGGAAAATGTTGAGTATCTTGTTCTAAACTGTATTTGAGTGTGACATTCATGTCCTAAGGGTTAAAGAAAAAATTTCATACTTTAAAAAAACTGAAAGTAGAGACAAAGGAGAAAGTTTGTTATTATTAGATGATACAATTAATGCTGAGTCTGCTAACCTAATTATTAAGGATGCTGACTGGAATATATCCTTACTCTCTCCTCCTCTTTTTCTGATACAGACCAAGTAGAAAGATGACATGGAAAAAGTATCTGTATCTGAAAGGAAACAACACAATTTTATAACAAGACACAGAGGCTCCTAGTATGCATTAAATCTCCATCTTTACTACTCAGCAGCAAATTAAGAAAAACATTTTTGAACAATGAAAGAACAATAAAGTTAATAACCCGCCCCTTAAACAGGTAACCAATCATAATATGCTCAGATGTATAATTGAATTCACAGGTAACATTACTTCCTCTTTCTTTGCTGCTCAAGTATGAGATAAGTACTGTATGAGTCAAGTCCAGAGTACTGATTATATTTTATAATTATCTTCTTTTACATATTCCTAATATTACATAACATATAACTATAGTGCTGTTTTCTCTCTTTTCTCCACATTTCTTGCACTTTATTCAATTCGTGTTCCATATCTTTTACTTAGTCTCACTGCCCTTAACCCTTTCCTGCCTTTGTGCTCATACACAGAGTTTCATCAGCTTAAATAGGCTTTAACTCTTTGTGCCCTACATTTTCTCTTCCCCATTCTTCCATATCGCGTTCTGACCATTTGTCACCTACTCTCATCTTTATATTTCGTTTTAACACCTTTAACTCTTTCACTGCCTCCGTTTATATATGCAGTATTGCATGTTTTCATAGTAATTTCACTTCTCCTTACATTCTTTATTCTTGCCTTATTTCTCCATTTTCCAGTTGTATTTTGTAGCCCTAGCATTGATTGTTCTTACCTCAGTGTCCTTACGTTGCCTAGGCTCCCCCTTGTTCCTTTCTCCACATAACGGAGTTGCAATGGCCATCTTGGTTCCTGCACTCTAGCCTCTGAGTCTCACCGCGCATGCGCAGCCTTTTTCTCTCAGAACGGAGCATCATTCTTCAGCTGTTCTGCTGGTTGTCGGACACCCTCTGCTATTCTGTGCCTTACATACAAATTATTTCCTATTCCTGTGATGAATTTTATTTTATTTTGGCTTTCCTTAATTAATGCTTCTGTAGCCTAGTGGTTTAAGCCCATACCTTTCATCCGGCACTTCTGGATTAAATTTCTGTCAAACACAAGTGCATAATAATTCAGTTCTCAATATATTCATTTAAATTATATGGTCCATATTACTATTTAATTTATTACTTTCCCCTAGTATGCCCTTAAAGGGTAACAAAATTCCACCCCATTTTCATCTTAGTGATGATAATTCCATTCATTCTGATTCTCAGGAGGCAATGGAATTAGCCTCAAAAAATCAGGAGGCCAATATTATAAATATTATGGACCAGACTGTGAATAAAACAGTCTCTAATGCCATTTCGTCATGTATGTCTCAAATGACTGAGCATTTGGTTAAATCACTTACCGCGGATTTTCAACAGAATAAAGTGAACAATACTGATTTAATTGATAAGTCCCATCCCTCAAGACTCAAAGAATTACCCAAGTCATCCCCTAAGAGAGAACCCCAAATAAAAATAAGGGGAAAGAGAAAGAGAAAAACTAAACATTGTTCCTCCAAAAGAGAACCTAGGGCTTCTCACCTTGACAGGCCTGGTAAATCCAGCACACAGACTCGTGGTTTTCAATCACAACACAGAACCTCTACTCAGAAGGATTACATACTGAGTAAAAGAAATAGGACCAGGTGAAAACCTGACTCCTTTTGAATTGATTCGTCATCTTTGGAAGACTCAGATTTTGATTATCAGGAATCTACTGAACATGATTCAGATAGTTTATACGACTCTATTGAATCCAATGTCCATGGGGATGACAAAACTGTAGACAATAACACTATTTTGGATGAGCAAGGTCAGCTTTTATTTGATACATTGATCTGTGGATCTGTAAAACTTTAGATCCCAAATCTAGAAACAAGCTCCAATCAGAATGCCCTAGACCATCTGTAAACAAAATGTGTGACACCCCTATGATGGATCCTCAGATGGCTAAATATATTGCAAAATCCAGAAGGGATCCTAGAAATGGTGTTGAACGCTCCCTAAAATTATGCCAGGATAAACTTTTCAATGTTGTAGGTCCCCTGGCTAAAATATTTAATTTAACTGAAAAAGATCTTACTAAACATTCTCATATTGACCTCAATACACTACATGGTTGGGTCCAAAGAGCATTTTGTTTTCTTGGCAACTCCAATACAGCGATATCAACTGAAAGGCGTAGAGTGATTCATTTACACATTGATCCCAACTCTCTGATATGGATTCCACGGGAGTGGGACCTGAAGCCCATGGTCTCTTGTTTGGAGATTCTTTCATTAAAAATCTGCTTAAATTTGTGAACACATTCACAGCTCTTGACAAAGCCCAGACAGCTATAAAAAAGTCTTCAATAGAAGGGTTTTTGTCAGGGCTGGGAAAAGCAGGGGTCACTTTCCCGGCCGACCTTCAGTGTCTTCCAGAAGCCAATATGGGATTCCACAAGACCCTTTACAGTTTAAGAGAGGAAATTATTCACAGGACTCTAGACCGCCCCCTCCTTTCCATCCCCCAAGAGGCAGAGTTTGGCGGTCAAAATCCACAAGAGGCTTCCCTCGTTCAAGACCATTTACAGGTTAGTACCTTTCATTTTCCCCCTTTTGGAGAAAAAGTGGGTGGCAGACTCACCCATTTTTTCCAAGCTTGGTCCCTAATATCCTCAGACTAATGGGTACTCCAAACTGTCAGGGTATATCAAATAGAGCTTTATTCCAATCCTCAATAGATCAAAACTCCCAATTCTATCCATTTCTCAAAAGGAGATTCCCACCTAATAGATTTAGAAGTTCTAGAGCTTCAGAAAAAAGGAGCCATTATTCAGGCTTCCCATTCACATACCAGGTTTCATAAGCAACATTTTCTTGGTTCAAAAGAAAAATTCAGGGGTTTGCCTGGTCATAAATTTGAGAGAACTGAATTCATTTATCCAATACAGACATTTCAAAATGGAAGGCATTCATTGCCTGAGAGATCTACTTTTACCTTCAGACTGGATGGTCAAACTAGATTTAAAACATGCTTACTTGACGATCCCCATTGCCTGACACCAACAATGTCTTCTCCAGTTTCTGTGGAAAGGAATAAAATGGCAGTTCACATGCCTTCCTTTTTGGCCTATCCTCGGCCCCATGGTGTTTCACAAAAATGATGAAACCTGTGGTCTCTTATCTAAGAAGCAGAGGGATACATATGATAGTTTACTTCGACGACATACTACTCATGTCCCGAGACTTTCACACACTGAAAGAACAATTAATATACTGACAATTCAGACTTTGACAGAACTCGGTTTTCTCATAAATTGGGAAAAATCCATAACGTCCTGATTCAAAACATTGAGTTTCTGGGTTTCATAGTAGATTCTATACAATCAACCTTTCATCTGCCCTGCAACAAATTGAAGAACATCCGCAGGGAAATAAAATCCATTTTGCGGAAGGATCTCATCTCTTTGTGCACAATACAGAGGATTGTGGGTCTTTTATCAGTGTCGATCCAGACTATCTTCCCGGCCCCGCTTCATTACCGAGCCGTTCAAAGGTTGAAGTTTATACATCTTCGCAAGGGTCTGGGTTTTTCTGACTTCATTCCCCTATCTTCAGACGTGAAGGAGGAGCTCCTATGGTGGTTGACTCACATGGAGGCTTGGAATGGGAGAGCGATTTTCGGAATGTCCCCTGAAATAATTATCTAATCCAATGCCAGCAATCTGGGGTGGGGAGCGAGATGCGGAGATCTATCCACGGTGGGGGGGATGGTCCCTCACAGAGAGAGACATGCATATCAACTGCTTGGAATTATTAGCAGGTTCCTTCGCAATGAAAAGCTTCACGAAAGAAACTTAAAATTCGTGCATATTGTTGAAAATGGACAATGTATCAGCAGTATGATACATCAATCATCTAGGGAGCACAAAATCAAAAACACTTTCAATCTTAGCAAAAGAACTCTGGCACTTTTGCCTAGACAAACATTTTTCAATCCAGGTGGAATACCTTCTAGGCCTATCCAACACCATTACGGATTGGCACTCCAAGCATCTATCAGACTTGAGTGACTGGATCCTCCATACATCAATTTTTGCTCAGTTGAATTCAGTTTTGGGCCCCTTACAAACAGATTTTTCATCTCCAGACTAAATATCCAGTTACCAAATTTCTTAATTTGGAGACCGGATCCAGAAGCTCTAGCTTTGGATTCCTTTCTCCAAAAATGGCCCAAACACAGGACTTTTGCCTTTCCACCATTTGCCATGATACAGAGAGTTCTTCTCCATACCAGGAAACAGATCACTCTGTCCTCATCACTCCATTTTGGACAGCTCAATCCTGGTTTCCCACACTGCTTGAAATGGCGACGGACATTCTGCTGTACCTACCTCCATTCCCCCACCTATTACAGGACCTACTAGGGAACACTCACAATTTATTAATCCAAAACCAACTACATCTTCTAGCCTGGCAAATATCAGGAATAGATGGCTTATCACAGGCCTTTTGGAGTCCGCTCAATTCCTCATCTCTGAGGTTTGGGCACCAAATAACATTACCAGTCATGTTGGAATATCTGGTTACGTTGGTGCTTGGAACAGGGCCTGGATAACGTTTCTTCTGATTTAAGTACGATTCTAAACTTTCTTTCAGACTCCTTCCAACAAGGTAAAGCTTACCGAACCATTAAGTTATAGATCCGCAATCTCGACGTATCACTCTTCTGTCGAGGGTATTCCTTCTGGCCAACACCCCTTAATTTGTAAACTTATGAAGGGTATCAGAATCTCTAGACCACCTAGGCCTAAATATTCAAATTTGTGGGATGTTAATTCAGTTCTCAGTTAATTCAGTTCTCTCTTTTCTAATTCAGTTCTCTCTTTTCTAAGAGGAATTATCTGTTAAACAAATTTCGGCTAAACTCACCATGTTTTTATGCCTTATCTCTTTTCACAGAGTATCCTATGTCCATGCATTGGATATTTCCAATAGAATTTACAAACCAGGCAGAGTTCGTTCTCTGATCTCTAGACGCAAAAATCTTTATCTAAAGAAATGTTTTTCTTTAGATAAAGCTTTCCTCACAATCCTCAACTCTGTGTGGTACAATGCCTTAAGATATATGAATCTATTACTGTTACGTTTAGAAATTCTGAATCTCATCAGTTACTAATCTCCTTTGTAAAACCTTACCTTCCAGTAACCTCGACTACTTTAACTAGATGGATTCGATGGATCATGAAAGCTGCCGGTATTGATACTAGGCTTTATGGAGCACACTCATCTCGAGGGGTGATGGCTTCAAAATCCTTGTTATCTGGAGGTAGACTTGAGGACATCCTCAAAGCAGCTGACTGGTCCAGGGAATCTACCTTTAAATCTTTTTATTTTAAACCTATCAAACATGTATCTGATAATGTCGTACAACAGCTTTAAACATGCATAATAGGAGCCTCCGTGTCTTGTTATAAAATTTGTAGATTTTCCTAACCTTGTGAAAGAAAGTCAGGATTTTATTAAAGACACAGAGGTGAGTATTATCCCTCCCTACGCTAACCCTCCCTATTATTTGTTTTCGCCTTAAGCCAACTGCTCCTATAAGAGATAACGACTTCAAGATTTCATTGAATAACTCCACACTGAACACAATTGGTTGAATGTTTACAGTCTTCAAGTTACATTATTTACACCAAAGAAAGAGGAAGTAATGTAACCTGTGAATGCAATTATACACATGAGCATATTATGATTGGTTACCTGTTTAAGGGGCAGGTTATTAACTTTATTGTTCTTTCATTATTCAAAAAGTTTTTCCTTAATTTGCTGCTGAGTAGTAAAGATGCCTCTAATAAAATCGTGACTTTCTTTCACAATGCTAGGAAAATCTACGAATATTCATTCACTGAAAAGGAGCAATATGCATATTTCTAAACTCTTTGCGAGATCAACTGCAATGTCTGGGCAAATAAACATGCCTAAAAATACACAATCATCTCAGTCATCATCATCACTGTCACCTCCTCCAAGTCCAATCTTCACCCCAATTCACTCTTACTATTATTGACCAAGCAGCCACACAGGTCAATGATAACAACCCTAGCATTGAGTCAGGGGAGGGCTGGCAACTAGTGGCCTGGAGGACAAATACAATCAAGTGGCCCATTTCCACTATCGTTCCAGCCCACTGTACCACTTTACCTCCTTTTGTACATTTTAAACTTGTCTTTAATGTTGTGAAGGCAAATCATACCACAGAGCTTACAATTTAAATGGTGCTACAATAGTGATACTATAGAGCTTACAATTGAAATGGAAGCTAGACTAGTGACACCACAATGCTTACAATTTAAATGGGGCTTCACTAGTGATACTACAGAGCTTACAGTTGAAATGGAAGCTAGACTAGTGATACTATACAGCTTACAGTTGAAATGGAAGCTAGACTAGTGATACCACAGAGCTTACAATTTAAAGCTACACCTATGATGCCACAGAGCTTACAAGGGGTGATTGGTTATGCTACTAGTATAGCTCCATTACAGTTATTAGCTCTGTGGTATCACTAGTGTAGCTCCATTTACAGCAGCTAGAAGGGTATTGATGAGGTAGTGGCCCACCAGCGCAGACCTGTGACCAGCCCAGGGGGCAATTGCCCCTCTGCCCCACAGGCCAGCCCTCCCCTGCATTGAGTGCTTCTTTTGCTGGCTAAAGTGTAACTCAGCTGTAGTCTTCTACTATTACCTCTACTGCAGCATCTAGCCCCTCTAGTAGTGATGATATAACAAGTATTAGTACCTCAGGAATAGTATTGCTATGGGAATTCTCACAGCCTTTGAAAAAGCACAGATATGAATTACCAAGCTCTTGAGGGTATTTTATTTGTAGATGCAAAATGGCAGATATTTTTTTTTTATAACTTTTTTGTGCAAAAATAGAAAACATGCAGACATACTATATATTCAACTTAATACATAGCATGTACAAATGGTACTACATTGGGCATATAGATTTTAACATATAATATTTCATGGCAAACAATACTAGCTAAATATTTCCAGGATATCTGATCGATGTACACACACATCAATATATTCACTAAAATTTTCGGATGCATGAGGAGGGGCGGAAAAGTTCCCTATTAGCATACAGGACTGTCAAAGTGCTGTTGATGTGGAAGGATGTCCTCCCTTCACACATCACCAACAATACAACAAATCTTAAGTTGAAGAGCATTCTCTCTGCTTCCCTACTTGGCCAGTAGGGGAATGAAGAGAATGCTTTCAGCACCATGGACAGCATCACTCCCTTATAACTTGAGTGCCATAGGGATGTGCATTTCTCAACCCTGTGGAACTCAAAGGTTACACCAAGTACACCAAGCACTACACAATTAACCCCTTTGCTCTGTATCATATACGATACATGTTGTGCACTCCCCAGGGAACAAGGCTGGGGGTCAGGCAGCATCTATGGGGATTTGTGGCCACCACTTCTCCCCAACCTTGTTCTCTTGCCCAATGGTTGCCATAGAACCCCACATACACTGCTTGGCCCCAAGACTTGTTCCCTTGACCACTGGTAGCCACAGATCCCAATGTACACTATCTGACCCTCTCCAGCCTTTTTCCCCTTGTCCACTGCTAGCCACAAATCCTCATGGGCACTGCCTGGGCAAGGAAAGAAGGCTGGGGGTGTCAGGCAGTGTATGTGGGGATAACACACAAAGGTGTTGTTCCTCTGCTGCCCAACATTTTATACATCCGACATACACTGCCTCCCTCTGACATACACTGTCCCCCATTCTTGAATCCGACATAAACTATCCCCCTCCGACATACAATGCCCACCTTCTTAAATCCGAAATACATTGCCCCCACCGATATAAACTCCCCCCTTTGTGAATCTGCCATACACTGTCCCCCTCCAACATACACTGCCCCTCCTTCTTGAATCCAACACAATGCCTCCTTTTTCAGTCCCACATGTAGTCCACAGTTAAACCTTTGAGTACTAGACAGGTACGCAAAGCAATGCGTTGCAATGCTTTTGCATACCCCCTGGTACTTAAAGAGTTAATAGGCAAGGTATGTGCCTGCATACCATTTGCCTTTATGTGTTAAAAAAATGCTTATGGTTTAAAAATATAAATCAGACCTTGCAGGGGGCATCAGGACCCCTCCTGATTCCCCCACGGTAGTGATCACCTATCCAGTATGACAGGTGATCAATGGGGTGACAAGGAAGGCAATTGCTGCCTTCCTTTTCTTCCTACTTGAGCCTCCTGCTTGTTCTGTAATGACAGGCACACGTAGGACTCCCATAGTGAACCCGGTCATTGGATTCATTTATTCATGAACAGAGCAGTGCTTTTCATGAATGAATCAGTCACCCAGTTTGTTAATGAGGTATTGTTGATATTCATCTTGTCTGTTTTAGCTTTTCAGTGCATTCTTGCAGTTCTTCCGGACCACTGGCAAAGAGTATGATATCTGCCAAACGTAAGTGATAGAGGTAGTCTCCATTGATCTTAAGTCCTTTTTTGTCCCAATTTAGTTTGTGGAAAATTTCTTCTAAACAAGCAGAAAACTGTTTTGGGGATATTGTGTCTCCTTGTCGGACACCTTTTTTATGTTGATCAGGACTTTATCTTTGTTGACCTGTATTGATGCAGTTGTATGTTCATATATTCAATGGAGCATATTGATGTAAGCTCTAGCTATTCCTTGGTTGATTATTGCTTGCTTTTTCACTGAATCAAATGGCATTTCAGTCAATGAAGGCTAGGCATAAAGGAAGGTTGAATTCATTATGCCGCTCTATAACTTGTTGCATTGTCTGGATATGATCCATTGTAATGAAACTGCTACTGTTCTTCAGGTTGCGCCGCATTAAATATTGTGTCCATTCTTGATAGTGCCTTTGTGAAAAACTTGCAGATAACTGGTAATAGGCTTATTGATCAGTAGTTTTTTAGATCTTCCTTATCAACTTTTTTGTGCAGTGGGATGACTTCTGCATTTTTCCATGTTTCAGGCACTTTGCTGAGTAGTAGGTATTTTGAAAATAGTTTAGCTAGGCCTTTGAATAAGGGTTGACCTCTGGCTTTCAACATATCAATAGTTACTTTATCAGGTCCAGTTGTTTTTCTTTCATTTTATTGCAGCTTCTATTCCTTCTACTAAAATATATGGCACAGCTTCAGTCTCTGTCACTGCATTCAGTTGTTGCCCTTCATTCTTATAAAGATTGGAATACTTGATGAACTGCTAACGGCAGTTTCAACTGTTAGCGATAGAATCATATATACACTGTTTGATTTCCCATTCTTTTTCAAATGGTAGCTGGGTTCCTAGCACCCATATGGTATGTCAACCTATACCATTGGGGTACCGTTTTTCTTAGTCTTGCAGTAGTCCCTGAACACTAGGAAATCCCATGCTTTTGAACCATTTTACTATCTTTTTTGACTGAACTGGTAAAAATTCATATAGCTCCACATTCTGGAAATAGCTAATGATTGCAGTAATAAATTCCATGTTTTTCAAAGCTATCACTATCTTTGAAGAAGTGGAAGTGTAAATATCTCAATTGTTTCCTATAGCGCCACCTTCTGGAAACAATTGTGCACACCAGCCTAGGGGTAGAAAAGGCAAGGCACTCCTCGCCTACATTTTCTGTAATGGTTGTGAACATCATAGAGCAGTCAGGTAAGTTCAAAAAGAAAAGTGGCAGATGTAGGTTCGTTTTGATGGCTACTCACAGAACCTACATAAATGGGGAACCATTTTTCTCAGGCTGGTAGCAGGTACTGAATACAATAGGAAGTTATATGGTTTTCAAAGATTTTTGTGTCTTTGAAGTGGTAGAAATGTAAAAAATAATGTGTTTGTTGCTTTAGCACCAATTTATGGAAGTATTTGTGCACTGCAGCCTAGGGGTAGAAAGGCAAGTGACCCCTCATTTGATGTGGATGAATGCCTACTTTCCAAAATGGTATCTTGCATACCTTTCTTTCATATCTCTAATCGTTATAACCATTGTAGTATAGGCTGCCATTTACAAGAAAGAAAAGCTTTATGCTTTTGGCACCCCCTGTGTGAACTCATACCAATGGGGTTCTATTTTTCTCATAAGAGCAGCAGCTAATGAAAACAATCAGAAATTCCATAATTTTCAAAGATTTCAGAATATACGAACAAGTGGAAGTTAATAAAAAATGAAAATGTTTTGCTTTAGTGACACTGTCTTGAAACATTTGTGCATACCACGCTAGGGGTAGAAATGCAAGTTATCCCTCATTTGATGCCATAGGTTATCTTCTGCCAAAAAAGGTAGGTTTTGTCTAACCTTTCTTCATTTCTCTAGTTCTAACAACCATCTTAGTATAGGCAGGTCATGTTGGATAAATTATAAGAAAAATTTGAGATTATACATGGTATAGTTTTGTGCTTCTGGCACTTCCTACAATATATCAACCAATACCAGTGGGGTGCAGTTTTTAGCATAAGAGCAATAGCTAATGAATACAAATGGAAATTCAATAGTTTTCCCAGATATCAGTACAACAGATGGGTTTGAAATGTAAAAATGCACACCAGGCTAGGAGTAGATTGGTAAGTGACCCTTCATTTGATGCAGTGGGATATCTGTGTTCTAGAACTATATAGTTTTATATACTTATTCAGCTCTTTTAAGGTAGTAACCACTGGAATGTGCAGATTAGTTCATAAAATTGAAAATAACACGTGCTCTTTGAAATAAGGGTCCTGTGCAAGTCACCCATGTTGGTAGAACTATACACTCTACAGATCTCTAATTAGACGTCACCTAGAGTATTGTGTACAGAACTGGAGACCCCTTCTCCAGAAGGATATAGATACTCTAGAGAAAATTCAGAGAAGGGCTACTAAAATGGTGACTGCTTTACAGGAAAAGACATATCAGGATAGACTAAAGGATCTGAATATGTATAGCTTGGAGGAGAGAAGAGAGAGAGAGTGAATATGATAGAAACATTCAAATATATGAAGGGATTCAACAAAAGGAGTAAAATGTTAGGACAAGAGACCATAGTCTAAAACTAGAGGGACACAGGTTTAGATGTAATGTAAGAAAGTTTTACTTCACTGAAAGAGTAGTAGATAAGTGTAATAGCCTACCAGCAGAAGTGGTAGAAGTTCAGTGACAGAATTTAAGCATGAATGGGATAGGCATAAGGCTGCCGTTAACATAAGAAAAGACCAAGGACCAAAAAATAGGTTTGAGGTTTTTACAGTAGGAAAATGGGCAGACTAGATGGGCGGAATGGTTCTTATCTGTTGTCAAATTCTATGTTTCTATACATATTTAGTATTTTTGGACTTAGGAGATTCAGGGCTATTTCAAATAACTGAAACTTTCACACTAAATATAAATTATATATAGTCTTCCTTATGTAACTAGAAGGGTACCTATGGGAATCATACCTGAAAAGATGGATAGAAAAAATGCTAAAAATATGTCTGACCTACAGAGTTTAAGAATTGGACCAAGCCCCTAGAACTCAAAAGGTTATTCAACGAGTAACAAAAAATCATGGTAAATGTGTACTGGCTGGATATCACCAGTAGATTGGTCGCAAGCAGCATCTGAGATTGATGGCCCCAAAAAGAGAAGCAAGCGAAAAAATAAAGTTTTGTTCGTAAGGAAGTTCGACTATGAAGAACCACATTAGAGAAACGGTTCATAAAATGAGAGCAGGTTGCAAATAACCTTAAGAATATCTGGCCTGTAGTTGTAGCATTGGACAGAGGAGCTAAGGTATCTGTAATGTAATACACATATAAGAGTAGCAAGTATGGTCAAGGGGTTCTGTATCTGTAATATGTACCACACAACCAGTGATCTAATGTGAATAGAATAATGGACATGTAGTATAGATATTAAAAAGTGCACAGTGTATCTCTGTTGCTTTGAGAGTAATAGAACTTTGGTGATCAGGGCCCCAAAAGAAGGATTGTAGAAGTATGTGTAGGGTACCCCACTTTACTATGCACAGTTCCGTTCCAAGAGGATTGGTTTAAATTAAATCAATTCAGCTTCCTTGGATGGCATTGGTTCTCCGTCAGATAGCATGGATGTGGTGGAGAAGTAAATAAGTATACCATCAAGGTCAAAACTAGGCTTGTTTCAACCATGAGTGCTTTGAATATAAAATCGGAACCCCTTGATCCTGCACTGTATTGTTCTTAAGTAGTCATAACACAGATGGCTAAGAAATTTAGACCATGGCATCCTGTACATCCATTACCTAAGGCCCTGCTGGCTGATTTCAGCAGTACACACTTCAAAAATGGTTGTGCTGGGTCGAGAAGAGTTATGTAACTGTAGGGAGACAAGTAAAAATCTCTTTCAAACTCCATATCTGGAGGATGGAACTGGATTTTATTCTCAGGAATTGGAGCTCAGCTATCTGCAGCTACACAGCATGTTGGTCAAACTGGAAGTTCTGTTGATTGCTCTTAACGTACACTACATGGCTGGCAACAATATGTGGAATCATGTTTTGTCCCACCAATAATATTGTGTGATCTATGTCACTATTACAGTCAGTCTCTGTCACTGTTACTGTCTTAGCTCACATAAAAAATGCCTGTCTTTTTCAAAGTTTTTTTTTTTATTTTGTTTTGTTTTTATTGTCCTTATCTTCACTTTCACTGTATATAACTCATTCACACATACCCATACCCCCTACAACCACAAGCAACTATCTCCTCTCTTATGCCTCTACACTACTAGTTTCACTATTCATTCTCTTTCACTCCCAAACACTATTGCAGTTATATGTTTACATTACTATACAGGATAGACATGGATTTGCTTCAGAAATCACAATCTCTACAGCTTGTAGTAAAATAATAAAGCTCACAGCAAACACTTGTGTACCAGTCTAACACCACATCTCAGTATATCCTTCGATGCTCCTCTGTTGTGGATGTACTGGAGTGTGGCTGTGTATGCATGGTTCGCATATAATGTCAAACTGAATGCCTTGTATTGATTGTCATGTCAGTCAGATGTATTGTATGATATATGTCAGTGTCACAGGCTGGCTGCTTGTCACTCACTTTAAAAAATCTTTGTTCGTGTGTGTCAGGGAGGGGAGGGTTAGCTCTCCCTGCTTCTCACCTATATCCAGAATACAACTGGCAACCAAAACACCCTGACATCTCCAGTAGCACCTCATTTTTGTTTGTTTGTTCTTTAATTTGGATAAAGTCACAAGAAATCACAGTATGCTACTTTCTCTTTCACTCCCAAGCACAAACTGACAACGTGCAGGAAGCTGACATGCTTTTATTCTAGTACCACAGGAATACTTGCAGTACTGGAGGGACATTATTTGTACTATTGACTTCAATGCAATATGTTTGTTGAAAAAAATACTAAAATCTGCACATTTCCTGGGAAATTATCCACTTAGAGATGTTTTTCTCCTGTTTCCCCTTTGAGGCAGGAAGTTATGTGCATATATACTGATAATGTTAGGATGGAGAGTGATAATAAATAATATGGTATCTTATGAACAGACATGATTTGTTTGTCACCAAGGGAGGGAACTTCCCATTACACATGCATCACCCCCTCCTACAAGCCTACTGATTGGCTGGGAGAAAGAGGATTCTCTAGAGCCTACACAGTGAATTTTATTCCGAGGCAATTAGTGGGAGTGGTTTAAACCCCTATTGGCTTATTTTTCAGCCAAACTGTGTTTTTCTTAGGTCTTCTGGGCATCCGCCTAGACAGGTTGGTTTTTGCTTACTGGTGTCTTTCTTTTTTTTTTCCTCTGAAAGAGAGGACCAGGGAGTTGCTCAGGTTGATGTACATCTCCATACTGGTAAGAAAGGAAACTGAGGGGTTGATAGAACCCTGATGGGTTGGTAGACCACTTCTGTGTACATATTTAAATTAATATGGGTTTTCAGACCCCATATTAATTTTTAAACATTACTCTCCCAAATGTGAGGTTAGAGAAAATGATCCCCTGACCCCTTTCTTGGGAAATGTCTCTATTATTATCGGCCCCATATTAATTTAATAATATTTATCTTCTCCCACAATGGAGATTAGAGGAAAGGGTCCTCTGACACTTTCCTTGGGCAAAATATTTATTAACCACTTTGCTTCATGTTATCACAATTTTATTGCAGTTTAAAATCAAATTCCAATTTTAGGTGCTTCTCTGTGACCAACCCACTCATGTCAAACACTGTTTTCCGGTAGACTCTGCATTCTCAACGGGCACCATTGGTTTGTGGATATCCTCTAACAGGGGAAATATTTGTTTTACTAAAAATGCAAAATAAATTATTTCAATAATACCTATAACATCATACTATTCATTCACTGCATTCACTTCTACTTCCCTATTTTACCATCCAGATTATAGGCATTTGCAAGCATACATATTATGTTACTGCTATTCTAAACATGTGCATTCTTTGAAATATGTATTAGCATTTTATCAGACTTAAAGGGACAGTAATGTCCCAGAAAAAATCTTTATAGTTTTTCAGTGCTTAAAAAATTAATCTATATGCAACAAATCCTATCTCCGAAACCGCTATGGTTTTTGAGAGATATTCATATTCAAAGTTCCCCCTCCCTCCCCTTGTTGGCTGACATGAGGAGGCTCTTCAGCAGAGCTGAAATTGAATTATTTAAAATGAATTACTTCATTGGAATGGTCTACAAAGTGTGCTTGCAAAACAGACACACTTTATAGACCTTTTCAATTAAGTAATTCTTTAGAAATGTCATGATTTGGGCTCTGCTGCAGAGCCCCATGTTGGTCCTCGGACAGGATTCCCCTGCAGTTAGCACTGCGCTGACATCAGAGAAAGGGGAGGGAGGGGTGGACTTTGAATATAATATCTCTCAAACCATAGCGGTTTGAGAGATTGGGTTTGTTGCATATAGATTAATTTTTTAAGCGCTACAAAACTATAAGGATTTTTTCTGGGACATTACTGTCCTTTTAACATAGGCAACTCCCTATTATATTTGGTTCATTACAATACCTATCTCTTTGAATTAGAGTTGGCTTATTATTAGTCTTAGCTCTGTTGAAATATTTGCACTGAAGTCAATTAGCTATCAGTGTCACAGGAATTGAAGTTAGCTTGTCAGTTCTGGGAAATAGATTATTATATCAGAAAAGCATGTAGCGACATTGCAGAATAGCAGCTGTCTCTGAATCCTTAATATACTGACCTTATTTTTCCTTATGTTCCAGCAGATGTAACTGAGCTCTGTTTAAAATATTAAAAACGACTGCCTAAAAAATGTTTTCCACAGTTCTAGTGACATTAGAACATGCAACGGCCATATATATTTGTTTTATTTGCTAAATCAAATAGAAATATACAACACAAAACAGTAAGACTTGGAAACTTGAAAATGTCAGAATTGCTTTTGTATCAAGTATGTAGATGCTGAGCTTCAATCATGAGTGTTGCTTGTAATGTAGTTTTGTTTACTCTGCTGAAAATAATGATCTATATGACAAATATGTATGTTTTAATTAGATTGAATTAGTGATATGGAGCGTGGAATGAGGGAAAAGTTTGAGACTAGAATCAAACCAGGTTGCTCAAAACAAAGTCAGTTTTAAAACTGCGATGGTATTAACTAAATTTTGTTAGAAAGTAGTAAAAAAGATACTTTCTTTAAAATAAGTGAGATATCTACATATCAGTAAGGCATTCATTCAGACAATTTAACGCCAGAATTTTTTTTTGTTGGGGGGGGGGGGGGGGACAGTTTTCAAGATAAACCGGAGTTAATGCTGCCAGGTTGTTTAACAATATTATCCTCATTGTTTTCCAAGCATTAACGTATACTTCTGCACTGTTCAATGAGACTTAAAGGGATAGTAATGTTTCACAAAAACAGAAGCTCCAAGTAATGTTCATAGTATTTGAGCCATAGAAAGTGTTATTTCCATACTGTCAGAGTTGTAGTTCAAGAGTAATTGAATGATAAAGTTTCCCCCTCCTGCTCCTTTTACCTAGTGTAAGCCCCCTCTCCTCAGATGTGGGATCTGGTCCATAGACCAGACACCTCACAGCAAGGAACAATCTTCTTACTGTGAGAACAATGAAACCCCTGTCCCCCTTGACTGGTTTTTCAGCTTTTTCCCTTTTTCAATTGAAGATTGTCCCTCTCTGCAATCTATCTGGACACACCCTGCTGTTCTGAACTGAGCGGTGTTACATCAGTAAAAGGGGTGGGAGGGGGATACTTTATCATTCAATTGCTCTTCAACTACAACTCTGACAGAATTGAAATAACACTATGATGATTAATTAGAAGTGCTTTTATTATGAAACATTACTATCCCTTCAAGACAGTTCAGTTAGAAGTTACAATACAAAAGGATCGAGGAACTCAACTCATGAGAAATTACAGTCTCAAGGAAGGTAGGTGGGAACAAAAAAAGGTGATAAGTGATATTGGTGGTAAGCGAGTCCAGCTATATGGACTGCCAGGTATGCTGATATGAGATAGACTACAATATCATTTGTTTTGGTGTTATGGTTGGCCACATCCACATTTAAGACGATTTCATTAAAATAATCTTTCATGGAATAAAAAGTGGAGTAATAGCTTTGAAAACTGGATGGTACAATATTTTGGTTCTAATAACACATTTTAGCACCCCTTTTTCTTTTGAAACTAGAGGCCAACATGTATGTGGGAATGTCATTGATGATCTCTGTATGAAATTGCCTTTGGTTTTCTGTTTATTTGTATTGTTTATGGAACTCTTTGTGTGGAAAGTTATTTACTACTTTGGTATTGAGATTGTATTTTGTACCTTATGTATGGAGACCATGGGGAAGATGTATAAAATGCTTTCACAGCATATGTTTAAAGGGATAGTAATACTTCGTTGTAACTTTATTTTATTTTGTAGGCATTAAAAAAACATGAAGAATGATATAAGTCTTATCTCTCAAACCTTTATGGTTTAAGAGATATTCACAAACAAAGTATCCCCCCCTGTTCAACCAGATCAGAAGGGAGATGCCCAGGTAGACTGCAGAGAGGGACAATCTTCAATTAAGATAAGGGAAAAAGCTGAAAAACTTATCAAGGGGGAAGGGCTTTCATTGTTTTCATACAAAGAAAATTGTCCCCTTCTGTTATCTGTCTGGTCATACAACCAGATTCACATCTGAGAAGAGATGGCTTACACTAGGAAAAAGGGGCGGGAGGGGGAAACTTTGCTTGTGAATATCTCATAAACCATAAAGGTTTGAGAGATAAGACTTATATCATTCTTCATGTTTTTTTAATGCCTACAAAATAAAATAAAGTTAAAACGAAGTGTTACTATCCCTTTAAGAATTGTTGCTAAAATTCACAACAGGTCATATTTATAAAGTACAGATATGTTTATAAATATGTCTCACTGACAATATTCTGAAGAAAATTCACATCTGAGAATAATTTTTGGCATACATAGATGTCACTACACACTTCCATGAACAGGTTATATGAATATCAATAATTAACATTAAGTTTTAATCACTAAAACTGCTATTATTTTTGGCACAATTAGCAAATTTCTGTATAAAAAACATTGTGACACAATTCTTATTCGGATGTGAGCTTGTATTTGACATGATCTTACTAAGGTTACTAGTCTGTCAGTATGGTTTTGTTAGAGATAGATCATATCTGACAAATGTAGAAGCATTTTATTATAGAATAATTAGCATCTTAGAGAAGTTTTTTGCTGCAGATGTAGCATACCTGAATTATGCAAGTCTTTGATATTTCATATACTACAAAATATCTGTACATCTATAGAAATGTGGTTGAATAAGAGAATGCAGAGATGTGGTAAATAAACCTTTTGTTCATTATGTAAGTGGAGTTTCTCTGTTTTCATTCCTGGCCCAATGTTTATTAACTGGCATATTAGTGGCCATAAAGTGAGTTTTGAAAGTAATGTAGAAATCGTTAATCACAACTCAAAACTGTATAAGGTATTATACTGAATGAAGAACAGCGCTTCTCTGCATAAAGATGTGGCTACATTGGGGTAACAGGCAGATAAGTGGCAGATCAATTTTAATATAGATAAATACAAGAGTATGTATCCGGGCTGCAGAAACCAACATGCATCATATGCAAAAAATGGGGCTCCACAAGGAGAGTCCTTATTCGAGAAGGATTTGAGAGTGCCCATAGACAACAGACTTAAAGGGATAGTAATGTTTCATAATAAAAGCACCTCTAATTAATCATCATAGTATTTGGGCCTTGGAGAGTATTATTTCAATTCTGTCAGAGTTGTAGTTCAAGAGTAATTGAATGATAAAATATCCCCCTCCCCCTTTTACTGATGTAACACTGCTCAGCTCAGAGCAGCAGGGTGTGTCCAGGCAGATTGCAGAGAGGAACAACCTTCAATTAAGATAAGGGAAAAAACTGAAAAACCTGTCAAGGGGGGCAGGGTTTTAATTGTTCTCACAGTAAGAAGACTGTTCCTTGCTGTGAGCTGTCTGGTCTATGGACCAGATCCCACATCTAAGGAGAGGGGGCTTACACTAGGTAAAAGGAGCAGGAGGGGGAAATTTTATCATTCAATTACTCTTGAAATACAACTCTGACATTATTGAAATAACACTCTCTATGGCTCAAATACTATGAAGATTAATTGTAGCTGCTGTTTTTGTGAAACATTACTATCCCTTTAACAGCGTTCGACATTAAAGGGGAACATTCACATACAGAAAACTTTTGAGCATTTGTTTAATTACATAAGAAACATTAGGAAAGGTGCTCTCTTTTGTTTTTTTTTTTACTTAATTATTAAGATATTACACTTCAAAGTTCTCAACTTCCTCATACTGTAGCTGCGGCACGGTTCTCAGGACTTCCCAGCAGCCTGTCATTCTCCTCCCACCTCCCTCCCAGCTACCTCCGGAAGCACATTCACGCTTCACTTCGGTGTGGTGTGAATGGTTCCTAGCGTTACAGGAAGCAGCGATTAGCATTATACTGAGGATGCAACCTGAGAGCCGTGCCACAGCTGCAGTGTGCCACAGTATGCGGAAGTTGAGAACTTTGAAGCGTACCTTTCCTAATGTTTCTTATGTAATTAAACAAATGCTCAAAAGTTTTCTGTATGTGAAATAAGACAAAGATCATTTTTTCTTTTAATTAATCTGTAATAAAATGACCATGGAAAGGCTACGTTAGACTATGAGGCACTGAACTAGTCTCTATGTACCAGAACAATTATCTTTGCCTAGGTTAATAATTACACCAGAGGTGAAAAGAAATTGACCTATTACAGTTTTTTTTTTTTTCATTTCTTATGTAAATTTGAAAACCCACAGTGGCAATTTACTGAGATTAAGATAGATATCCAACTAAATATATATAGATATATATAGATATGGGGTATGTAAACATGGGTTGGAGTGTATAATTTAAAAATACCTATCTCCAAAAATCCATGGTAAAGACCACACTTGAATTATGGAGCAAATTTTTGAACAACTTTCTCTGAGGAACTTTTCAAAGTGCCAAATAAAAACCACAAGGACACCCATTAACATTAGAAGAAATGTGCTTTTAACTAAAGAAAAGTGTGAGACAAGACTGTAAGTCCATCTCTTTTAGGGAAATGTTATTTGGGACTACCACTGGCCAGTGGTAAAAGGCTGGGTTATGAGACTTTGAGGCTGTTGTACTAAGTAGTAATGTTTCTGGAGAAAGCCAAATAAGCCCTAGGGGTAAATTATAATTTCCCAAATTCTCATTTATTTAAATTGGCATTTTAACCCATTGAATGCTATCGAAAAATCTAATGAAGTGTTTCACAGTGCATTGGAGACCTCTGTAGCAGTTAAAGGATTGAAGGGCCCATTCTCATCAAAGGTCAGTTTTCTATGTCCCCTATGGTGCAGCTGATTTGTAATAGTATTACTCTAGTTACATATAGATATTAGAAAATGTTTTACCAGGGAGAATACATTGAGATTTCTCTCATATTCGAGTATGCAGAGCTTTAAAAGTAAGAAGTTTTATATTTACACAAAATAAAAAATAGCAATATAAGCACACATAAAAAAGAGATTGCCCATTTGTAAAAAGCTGCTATACAATTGAGCGGTGTTTTCCACTAAGCCCAAAACATTTCATAAAGAGAAACACACACAGCAGGGCAAATTTTAAAATGCAAGCTCTGTGATCCACGAGGTGCATTCACATTACTCCAGAGAACTTACAATCTAAAAAAAGTATGACTCACTTGACAGCAAACACTACAATTTATAATGTATGTTCCACTTCATAACACAGAGCTTACATGGACCACGTAGACATCACAGATTTAAGCCTTTGAGTGCCAGAGGGGTATGCAACGCATTGCTTTGCAATGCGTTGTGTACCCCTCTGGCACTCCAAGGGTTAAAAGGAAGTGCCAGCTGTGGGTCAGTTTCTGTGAAGTACAAATTTTGTGATGCAAAGAGGGTCACCTACATTGCAACAAAGAGCTTATAGTCTGCAAGATATGACCCACATGGCACCACAGAGATTTGATTTCAGTCTACAATGCATGACCACTAGAATGCTAAACTCTATTTAAATCAGTTTGTAGTTTGGCAAATTTGATGTGTCCCCATGTATTGTCATTGCTACGCTCCAGAATTGCACCTATCCTCATAACAGCCTATTTTTATTCTCTGCAAAAGCCTATGGGCTTATGGAAAATATAGATATCTGATATCTTATGCACCATCTTAGTTATAATTACCAGTAGAAATAGGGCTTAAAGGGATAGTAATGTTTCAAAATAAAATCAGCTCCAATTAAACTTCATAGTATTTGTGCCACAGAGAGTGTTATTTCATTACTACATCTACAATAGAAGTGCAAGAACAAGGACATCTAAAAGCAGGGTTTATTATAGCTTGAATCGTATACAACACACATATATGCGCTTACAGATAAAATCATAAGAAACGCTTATCTGACTCCTCCAGGTACCAGTGAGTGGCAGCTTTCACCCGTATGGAGCCGTTACTCCAGTGATCACCTCTGTATAACTCAAGATCTATCCCCTCCACACTCCCATGCAGTCGGATGGGTGTACTTTGGAAAATAAGTGCCAAATCTTTTTTTCCGCTCTGGTCCTGTAAGTTTTCGGCTTGCTGCGGGCAGTTATATGGTATCCATTCACTTTTCCCCTGGGATTTTCTTAGATGAATTTTCAATGTTTAGACCTTACATACTAACAATGAGGCTGTAAAGAGATGACCACCTTGTAGCTCCAGCCCCTTCAAAACATCGATGATGATGGCAGTAAGACATACGCAGTCTGTAACTTTTGAGGGACACTCTATCTCCTGTTCTAATGATGTTTCTCCAACTACTGTGAAATGGTGCAGACATTTACACCCCATCACAGCGGAACTCAAACTCCTACTCATCAAATACAGATGGGGATACCCGCTCACCCTTACAGTGACGGTGGATGGGGTCTCTCATTCTCTGAAGTACAATGGTGATTGTGCAGCTGTTTCCTCAACTGTGGAGCCTCCTCTTCTATGGCCTCCTATCACGGATCCAAACTCTAGATGGTCTCAATCCAGTAAGAAATGCAAGTCCTCCTTCTAACAGTCTTCTGAGAAACCAGGCCCCATACAGCATCCAATCAAACTTGGCTGATCTACTAACTGGACTTGTTGGCTGTTTCTTATTTTCCCAGCAGTGTTAGCAGTGGTCCGTGCGGTTCTGGACCTGGGAGACACCTGCCGGAGGCCTCTCCAGTTGACAGGTTCTCTGTTCTCCTCATTCCCCATTAAGGGGCATTACTATGTTCACTTTATGGCTCATTTCACTGTTGATTTTAGGTTCTTTGTTTGGGTTCAGTTCTGTAGCTCTTCTCCTTTGGACGCGACTCACCCACCCTCTATCTGTAAAGTATCGGAGCCTCCTCCGTCAACTCATAATCGCTTTAGATTCGGGGAAGGATGGATGAGCCACTACCCGGCTGGGGGACCTTGGCCTTTACGGCCAATAAATGTGCCAGGAGAATGTTATATACAATGACACAACGATGTGCTTTTACCCTAATCAGTTTCTGTTTATTTCTTTGTTAAGCAGTGGACACAGTTACCTGCTTTAGCGACTAGCTCATCACTTACCCTGCTCCACTTAGGGACCCTCTACCCTTTTTAACATACAGAGTACTATCCCTTTATTACCCTAGCTTTCCCCGGTAAAGCTCTATTCCCCTGTCCAGGCCCTCCACACTTGACTTCTATTCCCAGTTCCCATTGTGGTTGTCAGTGGATCCCTGGATCTATTCTAGTCTTTTCACTCCCTAAGCCCCTTAGCTCCTTCGTGACTGGAGCGATACTGTAAGCTCCTAGACCCATGCTTGACTACTGCTCATCGTAATTTAACACCTCTCCATATTTCAGCAGCTGTCACTGCTATGCTAGTTTCTATGCCCCAGATACTGTCTTATGCATACCGCATAGTTTATTCTGATTCCACCTGGGTCGTTCAGCTCACCTATTCATTGAGCCATAATAAGAGCTACCATCTTCCCCTCCCCCATTGTGATCTCATTAGCCCACATTTAGTTTTACCCTTAAACATTTGGTACTGTGTTCCCTGTGGTTACATATATTGTTGCCTCCAGTCATTTTTAATTGCATTGTTGCTACTGTTTGCTTTTCCTTGCCTTGTTTGGTGGGTTGTGCCCCTTGGCGCGGGGGGGGGGGCTCTCCCTCTCTCCTCTCCTCCCGTGCAGGGGGCGCTCCTAACCCAGTGTTCAACCAGGGCCTCTCTGGGCAGATGTTCCTCGACCCTAGAGAGGTTACAACCCTATGGAAATGTGTGTTTGTTTATTGACATTTCATGTCTTTCATGTTATTTTCTGTTCATACTCCCCCACCGTACCCACTGTATATCCTCGCTCAGGGGGCATTGGACTACCCAGCTCTTCCCCCTGACCGGCGTATCTTTTTGCAACCCCGTTGGTGTACCCTTCTTCTCCCCTCTTCTCTCTTCTCTGTCTCTCTTTCCCCTTTATCTTCTTCTGCACGACTGCTGGAACCTGAATATTCTATTAGGCCTCAGCTACAACTCCAGTGGCATTTATTAAAGCCCAGTTCTTATTTTGACACCCATGGTGGGGAAGGGTTACATATCTCTGCTGTCACTAAATGTTAAGGGGCTGAACTTCCTGCATAAATGACATATGGCCCTTACAGATCTGAAGCTCCTGGGAGGCGACATTGTGTTCCTCCAAGAAACTAATTTTCGCAAAACTAAAGAAATGTGCCTCACTAACAGGTTCTTTGATAAGGCCTTCCTGAGCTTCTCCACAGAAAAATGGGGTAGTGATCTTCATTAGTAAACATCTCCCTTTTTCTGTCCTCTCTTCCAAGAAGGATGCAGGTGGTAGGTTTGTTTTTGTAAAGGGCACATTAGAAGGACGTGCTTATACCTTTGCTAACCTATATCTCCCTAACTCATCCCAGTTAGACTTCCTAAATACTGTCTTGGACAAACTTGTATAGCTTGTATAACTTGTATAGCTCATCACAGGAGGGGACTTCAACTTCCCAATTTCCCCTCTAGTAGACTGTTCCTCCCACTCCTCTTCCATCTCTCAATCTTACATAAGGAAACTTAACTGATCCCTTCATGCCCACAAACCTATTGATGTTTGGAGACTCTGCCACCCTACTGACATTGATTACACTTTCTGTTCTCACCCACACAAATCGAGGATAGACTACTTCTTCGTACCCCACTCCTAGATTCCCCTCATTGCTCACTCAGACATTGACAATATAACATGGTCCGATCACGCCCCAGTCATGCTCACAATTCACAGACTATCCCAATCCAACTCACAGAGATGCTGGAGACTGAACGAACACCTACTGTCATACCCTCCCAATGTTAATAAGATATGTTCTATAAACTCTTCTAATGTTTCGGAGAATGTCTCAACAGAAGTTTATTCACTGACCATTTGGGAAGCTCATAAAGCAGTGGTCCAAGGTGAACACATAAAAATGGGTGCTTGGGAAAAGAGGAAAATCAGGCCACCATAGATTCCCTCCTCCAAGAGATTCAAAGGCTGGAATCCAAACATAAGGTATCTCTAGCGGGCTCAGTCCTTACAGCTCTTCAGCAGGCACATTGTAAACTCAAATCTCACCTTGATCTGGCAGTGGAAAGAAGATTTCTGTACTTTAGGAGACACGTCTTCGAGTTGGGTAATAAACCTGGTAAATTGTTGGCCAAGCAGCTTAGGGACAAGACCATCTCCTCCTATATTCCTTCCATTTGCACACCTACCGGCTCTATTGTTCATTCCTCCACTGATATAGCTCAACGTTTTTGCGACTACTACAACAATCTATATAATCTGAAGCTCTCCACCCCAAGCTCAGCCAATCTCGTTGACATGATCCAAAAATATCTTTGGGAACCTCGGCTTCCGACACTCTCACGCCTCGAATGTGATTCCCTGGACTCGAATATCACCCCAGAAGAGGTGAGTAAGGTGATCTATGCCCTACCGACAGGGAAAAGCCCAGGCCCTGACGGCTTTTCCCAAGCCTATTATAAGATCTTCAAGAGCTCACTGCTTACTATGCCGACTTCCTCTTTTTCCTCCCTGCCTGGTGCCATTGGTTCACACCCCGAGGTGACGGGGGCGCATATAACAATTATCCTGAAACTGGGTAAGGTCCCTTCCCTCTGTGAGAACTACAGGCCTATATCTTTACTGAATCTAGACAAGAAGATCTATGCCAAAGTTATAGATGAATGACTCAAATCCTGTCACGGTTTGTTATGACTCTCAGACACAAGTTTTAGGTAAAAATCAATTTTATTGAAATAATAAATTGATAATGTAGGATGGTAAACACATGTATACAGATACATACAGAATATAACAAGACAGAATGCAGACTCTACCGGTCCTGTCAATATACCGGACAGGACAGTCTGAAGAAACAGAATGTTAGGCTCTACCGGCCTTGCCAATACCGGGTAAGGCAACCTGCAGATGGAATAGCATAACGGTTCTACCGGCCTTACCAAATTACCGGGCAAGGCAGCCTCAACAGATTCACAATGTAGGCTCTACCGGCCCTGCCAATACCGGGTAAGGCAACCTCAGATGGAAAATGACAATAAGGTTCTACTGGCCTTACAAATACCGGGCAGGGCAGCCCAGAGATGATAGCAGCAGTCAGATGGTAATGGCAAATTGACAGGATCGTAAGCAACCCAGTGTACATACACTGAGACCAACAGGGATAGTAAAGTCGCAAGACTTTGGAGCAAACCAGCGTCCACACGCTGGAACCAACACAGGATTGTATAGCCGCTAGGCTTTGGAGCAAACCTGTGACCACACACTGGTGTAACAAACGAGTTTGTATAGCCGCAAGGCTTTGGCGCAAACCAGTGACCGCACACTGGTGTAACAAACGAGTTTGTATAGCCGATAGGCTTTGGAGCAAACCAGTGACCGCACACTGGTGTAACAAACAAGTAGTATAGCCGCAAGGCTTTGGAGCAAACCAGCGTCCGCACGCTGGAACCAACACAGGACTGTATAGCCGATAGGCTTTGGAGCAAACCAGTGACGGCACACTGGTGTAACAAACAAGTAATATAGCCGCAAGGCTTTGGAGCAAACCAGTGACCGCACACTGGTGTAACAAGTGTGTTCGTATAGCCGCAAGGCTTTGGAGCAAACCAGCGTCCGCACGCTGGGACCAACTCAGGATAGTATAGCCGATAGGCTTTGGAGCAAACCAGTGACCGCACACCGGTGTAACAAACAAGTAGTATAGCCGCAAGGATTTGGAGCAAACCAGCGTCCGCATGCTGGGACCAACTCAGGATAGTATAGCCGATAGGCTTTGGAGCAAACCAGTGACCGCACACCGGTGTAACAAACAAGTAGTATAGCCGCAAGGCTTTGGAGCAAACCAGCGTCCGCACGCTGGAACCAACACAGGACTGTATAGCCGTTAGGTTTTGGAGCAAACCAGTGACCGCACACTGGTGTAACAAACAAGTAATATAGCCGCAAGGCTTTGGAGCAAACCAGTGACCGCACACTGGTGTAACAAGTGTGTTCGTATAGCCGCAAGGCTTTGGAGCAAACCAGCGTCCGCACGCTGGGACCAACTCAGGATAGTATAGCCGATAGGCTTAGGAGCAAACCAGTGACCGCACATTGGGGTAACTAACAATGTCGCCGACGCGACCGGGCAAGAGGTCGCCAGGATACAGGAGACAGGCGATGCGATGACAGGAACCAGTAATGATCAGTCAGGTCAGGAAACAGCAGAGTTGAAAAACCGCAGGAACAGCAACCCCAGAGACTAGGCTGGAACCAGGACTGGAACAACTCAGCAGGCAGGAAACACTGGAACAGTAGCGAACAGGTACTCAGGAACACATGAGATCAGGAACTCAGGAACACTGGAACAGAGGCCCAGCTATCACTAGCATAGTGATAGCAGGAAGGTCAGAAACAACACTAAAGGGCACCCAAAGGGTGCCCAATCCAGGTTTAAATAGGCAATGAAAGGCGGGCTATCTGCAGACAGCCAATAGCAGCCCCCTACTGGTGACAAACAAGGAACTGCAGCAATCACGGCACCGTGATAGTACCCCCCCTTCAAAGACCCCCTCTCCTAGAATAGGGTCTAGGTTTCTGTGGGTAATTGGCATGAAAGGCCCTAGTTAGCCTAGGTGCATGAAGATCCGTACTATCCACCCATGATCGATCCTCAGGACCATACCCTTTCCAATGTACCAGGTACTGTACCCCTCCTCTAAGCCTACGGGAATCAATAATGCTCTGAACCTCGTACTCCTCCTGGCCCTCGACCTCAACAGGTCCTGGCACCACAGGTGTGGTAGTATAGCGATTGCAAACCAGAGGCTCAAGAAGGGACACATGGAACACATTATGGATACGCATGGATGCAGGTAGGTCTAGTGCATAGGAGACAGGGTTAATTTTGCGAATAACTCTGTATGGACCAATAAAACGGGGAGCCAACTTATTAGACGGAACCTGCAGCTTGAGATTTCTGGAGGAAAGCCATACTCTATCCCCAACCTGAAACGAATCCGCTGGAAGCTTTCTGCGATTAGCATGGCGCTGATGACGCTGAAATGACTGACCAAGTGCCCTCTGAACTTGTGTCCATGTGGAACGGAGTTGCTCGATATGCTCATCCAGAGCTGGAATCTGTTGCGTCTGAAATGAGTCTGGAAGCAAACAGGGCTGGAACCCATAATTAATCAGAAATGGAGAGCTCCCAGATGAAGAATTGACCGCACAGTTCCTGGCGAACTCTGCCCAAGGCAACAAGTCGGACCAATTATCATGATGGTCAGTAACGAAACAACGGAGAAATTGTTCCAAGCCCTGATTAGCTCGTTCAGCGGCTCCATTGGTCTGGGGATGGTAGGCAGAGGAGAAGGACAGCTGTATGCCCATCTGTTGGCAAAATGCCCTCCAAAATCTAGACACAAACTGGCTCCCCCTGTCAGACACCAGTACCCTAGGCACTCCATGCAACCGGAATACTTCTCTGGCGAACACCGTTGCCAATTCCTTCGCTGAAGGAAGACCACGGAGGGGCACGAAATGAGCCATTTTAGAAAACCTGTCCACCACCATGAATATAAAGGAGTACCCCTTGGACATAGGCAACTCTCCCATAAAATCAATGGAAACATGAGACCAAGGGCGTTCGCCATTAGGCACCGGTTGAAGCAAGCCCACAGGGAGATGTCTCGGGGTCTTAGCGCGGGCACAGGTGGCACAGGCATTCGTAAATTCGGCACAATCGTTTCTCATGGAGGGCCACCAAAATAACTGAGAAAGGGACCATAACAATTGGTCTCTACCAATATGTCCCGCAGCCTTAGAGGAATGGTAGGTTTCAAGCAGCCTAGTACGAAATGGTTCACAGACAAAACATTTGCCCACTGGAGTTTCATGGGGAGCGGACCCCTGAGAGGCCAGGATCTCCTCCCCTAAAGTAGAAGTGATACTCGTGCGTATAGTAGCCAGTATTCTATCAGGTTGGATGATGGGTGCTGGTGCTTCCACTCTGTCACTGTCGGCCTCAAATTGTCTTGACAGTGCATCCGCCCTGATATTCTTTGACCCCGGTAAGTATGATACAATGAAATTAAATCGAGACAGGAACAGTGCCCACCTGGCCTGACGGGAGGACAATCTCTTGGCCTCCGAGAGATAAGTCAGATTTTTATGATCTGTTAGGATTAATACGGGAGTCTTGGTACCTTCAAGCAAATGACGCCACTCCTTAAGAGCGAGGATAATGGCCAATAATTCTTTGTCACCTATCTCATAGTGGCCTTGAGTGACAGTCAACTTCTTAGAGAAAAACCCACAAGGTCTGAGAGTACCACCTTTCTCGTGTCGTTGCGAAAGTACTGCCCCAACCCCAATATCTGAGGCATCCACCTCTAACGTAAATGGAAGTAGAGGATTGGGGTGGGATAACACAGGAGCCGCAGCAAATGCCAGCTTCAAATTCTCAAAGGCATTCTCAGCAGATACCGGCCAACAAGAAGGATTAGCACCCTTGTGCGTAAGATCGGACAGAGGTTTGACAATGGAAGAAAAGTTCTTAATAAACCTCCTATAATAATTAGCGAAACCCAGGAAACGCTGTATGGCTTTAAGACCCTTGGGTTTTGGCCATTGTAAAACAGCTGACAACTTATCCTTGTCCATGGCAATGCCATCATTGCCAATTATGAACCCCAAGAATGGCACACTGGTTCTATGAAAGTCACATTTTTCCAGTTTACAAAATAATTTGTTCTCACGGAGTCGTAGCAATACTGCGGATACATCTTTGATGTGCTGTGCCATGTCTTGAGAGTAAATCAATATATCGTCCAGATAAACCACAACACATGTCTGTAACATATCTCTCAGAACATCGTTTATCAGTTCCTGGAAAACTGCGGGGGCATTACATAGCCCAAATGGCATTACTAAATACTCGTAGTGCCCAGCTCGAGTATTAAAGGCAGTTTTCCACTCATCACCTGCTCGAATGCGCACCAGATTGTAAGCGGCCCGTAGGTCCAATTTGGTAAAAATCGAAGCGCCCTTAAGCCTGTCAAAAAGCTCGGTGATGAGTGGTATTGGGTATGCGTTTTTTGCCATTAGTTTATTCAAGCCCCGGTAGTCAATGCATGGTCTTAATTCGCCATTTTTCTTTTTTACAAAAAAGAACCCAGCCCCAGCTGGAGAGGTAGATTTTCGTATGATCCCTCTAGCAAGGGCATCAGAAATGTAATCCTCCATAGCCTTATTTTCCTCACAAGATAATGGATAAGTGCGTCCTTTCGGAGGTACTGCCCCAGGCTGCAATTCGATGCAACAATCATAAGGTCTATGCTGAGGTAGCAAACTGGCCTCTCCTTTGCTAAAAACATCGCCAAACTGTTGGTACACATCCGGTATAGCCGAGGAGGTGCACAGGACCTTAATAGGCTGAATGACGCACTTGTCCATACAAAACTGGGACCAAGCAGCAATTTCACACTTTTTCCAATCAAATTGTGGGTTATGTAACTGGAACCACGGAAAACCCAATATTACCGCATGGTGCGGAGAATTAATCAGTTGAAACTGCTGCTCTTCTCTGTGAAGTGCCCCAATAGTCATAGACAGTGGCATAGTTTCAAATATAACCTGAGGCGGTTCTAAGGGTCTGCCATCAATCGCTTCAATAGTCAAGGGATTTTCTCTTTCAATGCGTGGAACTCCGTGCAATTCAGCAAAGGTATTATCCATAAAATACCCTGCTGCACCAGAGTCAACCAAGGCCAAAACCTCCACAGAGCGTTGTGCCCAAGATAATACCACCTGTATGGTGGGTTTCATTGTGCCCGACACTGGGGACGATTGTACACCACCTAGGGCCTGTCCCCCAAGGTACCCTAGGTGTGTGCGTTTCCCGGACGTACCGGACAGGAATTTAGCAAATGCCCTTTTTTACCGCAGTATAAACACAACCCTTGTCTTCTGCGATAAAGTCTCTCAGCCTTGGTTAGTCTAGTGAAGCCTATTTGCATAGGTTCACTTGTCTCCCATACAGGTTCATTAGACTTCAATGCCAGGGGAGGGATGGGTGGGCAAAACATGCCACTAAGCTCATTATTCTTTGACCGTATCTTACGATCTCTGGCAATTGATCTCTCACGTATTCTGGAGTCAATTACCATAACATATTCAATGTAGTCATCTAGATCAATAGGTAGATCTTTAGCAGCGATTTCGTCCTTATTGTGGTCATTCAGGCCTTGAGAAAAAGCTGCCAATAATGCCTCGTTATTCCAACCTACCTCTGCTGCCAATGTGCGGAATTCGATGGCGTAGTCGCCTACTGTACGCCTGCCCTGATGTATCTCCATAAGGCGTTTGGCAGCAGAGGTGGTTCTACCAGGAAGCTCAAACACTCTTCGAAAGGATTGCACAAATTCTCTAAAGTTCTTAGTACAAGGTTTAGCATTCTCCCACAAGGGGTTAGCCCAAGCCAAAGCTCTGCCAGTGAGCAAAGATATTGTAAACCCCACTTTACTACGATCATTGGGAAATGCGTGTGCCGTCAATTCCATAAAGATCTCGAGTTGGTTGATGAACCCTCTGCAGAGACTAGGGTCACCATCGTATCTTAGCGGCAAGGGTGCAGAAGCCGTTAACCCTTTAATAGTACCCCCTAGGGGTCTGGTATCACTCTCCGGTGTCTGACTTGGCGAGACCACCGGGCTAGAGCTAGATTTGTCAGCAAGTACCGTGCGTTCAAGGATCGTTTGAATTGCAACTGCCAACTGATCCAAACGTTGCTCGTGCACATCCATCCTCCAATGGATATTCTGTGCATTACCCTCACCTTTGCTGTCTGAGGTCATGGCCCTTTCGTACTGTCATGGTTTGTTATGACTCTCAGACACAAGTTTTAGGTAAAAATCAATTTTATTGAAATAATAAATTGATAATGTAGGATGGTAAACACATGTATACAGATACATACAGAATATAACAAGACAGAATGCAGACTCTACCGGTCCTGTCAATATACCGGACAGGACAGTCTGAAGAAACAGAATGTTAGGCTCTACCGGCCTTGCCAATACCGGGTAAGGCAACCTGCAGATGGAATAGCATAACGGTTCTACCGGCCTTACCAAATTACCGGGCAAGGCAGCCTCAACAGATTCACAATGTAGGCTCTACCGGCCCTGCCAATACCGGGTAAGGCAACCTCAGATGGAAAATGACAATAAGGTTCTACCGGCCTTACCAATACCGGGCAGGGCAGCCCAGAGATGATAGCAGCAGTCAGATGGTAATGGCAAATTGACAGGATCGTAAGCAACCCAGTGTACATACACTGAGACCAACAGGGATAGTAAAGTTGCAAGACTTTGGAGCAAATCAGCGTCCACACGCTGGGACCAACACTGGATTGTATAGCCGCTAGGCTTTGGAGCAAACCAGTGACCGCACACTGGTGTAACAAACGAGTTTGTATAGCCGCAAGGCTTTGGAGCAAACCAGTGACCGCACACTGGTGTAACAAACGAGTTTGTATAGCCGCAAGGCTTTGGAGCAAACCAGTGACCGCACACTGGTGTAACAAGTGTGTTTGTATAGCCGCAAGGCTTTGGAGCAAACCAGCGTCCGCACGCTGGGACCAACTCAGGATAGTATAGCCGATAGGCTTTGGAGCAAACCAGTGACCGCACACTGGTGTAACAAACAAGTAATATAGCTGCAAGGCTTTGGAGCAAACCAGTGACCGCACACTGGTGTAACAATTGTGTTCGTATAGCCGCAAGGCTTTGGAGCAAACCAGCGTCCGCACGCTGGGACCAACTCAGGATAGTATAGCTGATAGGCTTTGGAGAAAACCAGTGACCGCACACTGGTGTAACAAACAAGTAGTATAGCCGCAAGGCTTTGGAGCAAACCAGCGTCTGCACGCTGGGACCAACTCAGGATAGTATAGCTGATAGGCTTTGGAGCAAACCAGTGACCGCACACCGGTGTAACAAACAAGTAGTATAGCCGCAAGGCTTTGGAGCAAACCAGCGTCCGCACGCTGGGACCAACTCAGGATAGTATAGCTGATAGGCTTAGGAGCAAACCAGTGACCGCACACTGGGGTAACTAACAATGTCGCCGACGCGACCGAGCAAGAGGTCGCCAGGATACAGGAGACAGGCGATGCGATGACAGGAACCAGTAACGATCAGTCAGGTCAGGAAACAGCAGAGTTGAAAAACCGCAGGAACAGCAACCCCAGAGACTAGGCTGGAACCAGGACTGGAACAACTCAGCAGGCAGGAAACACTGGAACAGTAGCGAACAGGTACTCAGGAACACATGAGATCAGGAACTCAGGAACACTGGAACAGAGGCCCAGCTATCACTAGCATAGTGATAGCAGGAAGGTCAGAAACAACACTAAAGGGCACCCAAAGGGTGCCCAATCCAGGTTTAAATAGGCAATGAAAGGCAGGCTATCTGCAGACAGCCAATAGCAGCCCCCTACTGGTGACAGACAAGGAACTGCAGCAATCACGGCACCGTGATAAATCCCTCCTTCCTCATCTTATTAATTAGGATCAAGCTGGTTTAATTCCTGGGAGGGAAGCTAGGGACAACACGAGAAAACTGATTAACATACTCTACCATTCTACCTCTCGGAAAATTCCCATGGTTTTCCTCACAAAGGAAGCTGAGAAGGCCTTTGATAGGATCCAGTGGGGCTTCCTAAAGGAAATGCTTCTTGCTTTAGGTTTTGGTCCTCTGCCAGTGTATTTTGGCTCTGTTTCAAAACCATAATACTCAAGTTAGAGTGAATGGGACTCTTTCGGAACCGTTTTCCATCTCCAATGGCACCAGGCAGGGCTGCCCACTGTCCCCTCTCCTTTTTGTCCTTGTTATTGAATCTTTTGCTCAGCATGTGCACAATAATCCCGACATTTCAGGGGTACATCTTGCAGATCATAACCATATATTCTCCATGTTTGCCGATGACATCTTGCTTTCTGCTTCCTTGCCGACTACCTCAATCCCAGCTTTTCTGTCCGAATACGATACCTTCGCAACTTTGACTTTAAACTTAAAATGGGTAAATCCGAGGCAATGCAGATTGGCCTTTCCGTGTCTCATCTCTCTGATCTTCAACCGGCCTTCCCATTCAAGTGGGTTAGTTCAGGTCTTTCTTACTTGGGTATACGCCTTACGCCTCTTCCATCAGACCTCCATTTTGCATATTTCCCTCACCTCCTCACAGTTCTTAAGCATGAATTTGTTAAATGGAAACTGTCATATATCTCTTGGCTAGGTAGGTTACAAGCAATCAAGATGACTACTTTGCCCAAAGTCTTATACCTGTTCCAAACTTTGCTGATTAAATTGCCCTTATCTTTCTTTCAATCCTTGAACAAATTACAACTTGACTTCATATGGGGCTTTTGGAAACCTAGGCTCAAACTCACCGTCTTATTACGGTCTCACTCTTGTGGAGGTTTGGGATTCCGAAATTTCAGAAAATACCACCAGTCTGCTTTGCTTTCAGCGATTCCAGATTGGATACACAACTTTAGTACCAAAGCTTGGTTGCGTATGGACTTTTCATACTCCCCAGGCGATGATCCTGCTACTGAATTTCTTCTCCCAGCTACCAGTAGATCAGGTTCCTTCTCCAAACACCCTCTTATCTCTGCCATTTTATCCCTAAACTGTACGAAGTCATACATTAGTGCATTACTCCCTTAACCATCTCCCCTATCACGCATACTCTCTGTCCGGCCTTCCCCCCACACTTTAGAGGCCTCTCAATTTCCTTTATGGTCTGCCACCCCCTTTATTTGTCTTATGGATCTTCTGTCAGAAGGGCAGATCCTTCCCTTTGATGTTTTGCGCTTATGCTTTAACCTTCCCCCAAAAGAAAGTTGGTGGTACCTCCATTTGAAGCATTTCCTTCAGTCACCCAGTTTTAAGGCCCCCTCATTTCGCATGCTTAATGATCTCAAACCCTTTGAGAGACTCCTCCATAGAGACTACCCATTTTCATCATGTTTCTTGGGTACGATTTATAAAGCCCTTAATGTCCCTTCCCAGGATCATAAACCTACCTATGATAGCAGATGGGAACTGGAGCTCAGGATGATCCTTGATATAGACGAATGGAAACCCATTTGTTCCATCCTATCTAAAACCGTTCTCTCCTCCCAGGCTCTTGAGATGAATTACAAATTACTCTTTAGGTGGCACATTACTCCGGCCAGGCTGCATGCTATTTCACCTACAAATAGCGAATTATGTTGGAGATGTCGCTTAGCCAGGGACACTCATCTGCATTTATGGTGGGATTGCTCGATTCTTCAACCTTATTGGGACAGGTGTATAAATTACACTTTGGGGATTACCCTACAGCAACGCCCCCTCCAGATTCTTTTCTTTGCAGACCTTCCACGACTTCCCCCACCTGCCAAAATATTGCTTTTCTCTATGCTGAATGCAGCCAAAGCATTGATCCTCCTTCACTGGAAGCAAACAGCTGCTCCTTCACGATCAGAATGGGAAGCGAGAGTGGAGAATCAAATCCCCCTTATGAGGTTGACCCTGCTCAAGATGGGATTCGACCCTAACTCAATATGGCCCCTGCTTCAGGCATGGTTTTCCTCCAGGTCTCACACACCCTGAGAGGGGTCATTCTCTTATTTTTTTCTTAGCTTTTATACCTTATCCACATTACCCTCTACAACTCCAGCAGTCGTACTCCCTTTCCTTTTTTCCTCTTTTCTGTCTCCCTTATCTTCTCTCTTTCCCCCACTTACTCTCTCTCCCCTGTCCCTCCTGGACTCTCTTTCTCTTCTCTCCCTGAACCTTTCACTCTTCCTTTTTCTTTGCTCTTATAATATCTGTCAATTATTTCCCCTTCTCCAATTAAAGGGGTTACCTCTAAGTTACAGAACCTCATCATAGCAAAATTTGATCAGTATCAAGACGTTTGTATCTGTCAGGGCTGTCTTGACGGCCCTACATATATGTTCTTTTAATACCTTTTGAGGTCTATACTTGTTTGTGCTTGTAACCTTGTACTTATGTTTGTATTGTTTTACTTTTGGAATGGCAATGGCAGTATTCCCTCCACAGTTGTATTTTTTCTGTCCATTGTATTCTTTTTGTACTGTATTCTTGATGCTTCTCTCAATAAAGAAATAAATATTTAAAAAAAAAAAAAATCTTGTTTGCCACAAGGGGGTTTGAGTTGTACCCCCTGTGGCACACACACAGTTAATAATTGTTTTCAAATGTTTTACTCAGAGTTCATTGGGAGGCATCAGGACCCTTCCTGATGCCCCAGGTATACATAAAAAATAAGCTTTAAAAAAAAAAAAATCCTGTGTGTGTGCAACAGGGGTGTGGCACACATATTTTTTGTGTGTAAATATTCAGTTTTTTATCATACCAAGGGCTCGATACTATTAACTATTAAAACTGGTAGTAAAAAAAAAAGGAAATGACCAATAAAGCCACACATATACCTCAGATATTTTATAGCTGGTGAGGTACATGGGGCAACAAGAGCTGGTGGCCAAAACGTGATGCTTGTTGTTGGTTTGTGTTCCCACAACTCACGCTAAATAGAGTAAATTGTGGGAATATCAAAGGAAAAAAGACAACTCTCATTGTTTGACACTGTCAAACAACGAGAGTGAACTCAAACAGTCAGAAATGTAACAATTATCTGCCATCCACTGTCGTCTTCTTCTTCTGTCTTGTCTTTTTTCTTCTATCTTGTCTTCTTTCTCCTGTCTTCTCTTCTGTATTATTAAAAAAAACAAAAACCTTTAGTTCTGTATCTTTTAATAAAATGAAGCCCCCCAAAGATGTGACAGTTAACCCTTTGTATGCAGGAGGGGTAGCCCTCTGGTGCTCAAAGGGTTAAAAATAGGTGGAATATTTTTTGCTGTTTAAAAAATAAAATGTGTTTAAATTTTTTCTTTATATAATATATGCCTCCAATATATGTATCCAATAAATTCCTCCACAAATAACACACTGCATGAAATGCATTCCTACCCCTAGTCTGGTGTGCACACATGTTTCCAGAATATGGACCTAAAGGAAAACATTAGCATTTATCTTTTAATTCTTACCTCTTCAAATGTACAGAAATCTGTGGAAACGATGGAATTTCCAATTGTATTCATTAGCTAGTGCTCTTAGTTGAAAAATGGCATCCCATTAGTATGAGCTGACATAGCGTAGGGGATGTCAGAAGCAACCATGACTTGCCTGTTCTAAAATGGTTGTAATAAGTACACAAATGAAGAAAAGGTAGACAAAGCATACCATTTTGGAAAGAAGATAACCTCCTACATCTATCCATATCCTGGTGTGCAGAAATGTTTCCCGGAAGTGTCACCAAAGAAAAAACGTGGCATTTTTTATATGTCTACCCCTTCAAATGAAATGTTTACATATTGTATGGTGTGTAAAAGCTCAAAACTACACCTACTTGTACAAAAATGGTCTTAGCTATTAAATATATGAAGATCAAAAGATAAGCAAGGTGTACCATTTTGGAAAACAGACATTCTCCCACATCAAATGTCGGGTCACTTTCCTTTCTACCCCTAGGCTGAAGTACCCAAATATATCCAAACGGTGGTGTTAAAGGAATAAATACACAACACTAAAATGTTTGAAAACTATAGCATTTCCTACTGTGTTCAGTACCTGCTACCAGCCTGAGAAAATGGTACTTCATTTGTGTGAGTTAACATACAATATTGGGGTGCCAGGAACACTAATCTGCGTTTGCCACTTTTCTCTTACCTGCCTGCATTAAAATGATCATAACATTACAGATATGCAGGAAAGGCAGGAGAGGTAGGAAAGGTAGTTTGGTATGCTAGCCAATGTTTGTTAAAAAAATAACACCACCAGGTAAGATTTCATTCATGTAGATCAATGCAGCACCCCAAGTCATTTGCTATTCAGTTGTGTGCGGTGTGTAGTAACGCACATTAAGGGGATACATTTCTGCTGGTAAAATTGTGCCTACAAATGCCAGGCACAGAACACATAACATATATTAAAACCCCCTTGAACACCATGAAGCCAGATAGAAACTGCTTTGCAATGCACTGGGGACATCTCTGGTATTGAACACGTGAAATACCTGAAGGAAACAAAGACACAATGTTTGTAAAAAGTGCATTTTATTGGGAACACATGACACACATGGCATTTTTCCTTCTTTGGCGGAGGGTACAGATGTGAATGGCCTCACACTTGATTGGGAGGTGGTTGCTCTTTACCTCTCAGTTGACTGTTGTGCTCTCTCCACCAGCAGCCTCTGGAAGTGATTATGCTCTAAGACTTCGATGAGCAGCTGACCAAGCATGTCACTGAGTACAGTCCCCATATGCCATTTCTCTGTCTGTAGGATGCCATGCTGGGATTTCAGACTGCTGATATTGGAAGTAGTTCTCTCCCTGGGGCACAGAAACCTCCTGTTGAAACATCTGGTCTCCCTCAGGAGCACCTTTGGATGGTGGTGTACTCCTCATCCATCCTGGTGGTTCCAGTAGCTGCAGCAGGTGATGAGGGAGAGGATGCTGCACATGGTGATGCTGCTGATGCTTCCCTCCTCCTTCTTGTGTTTGCCCCTTGAATGTTGGTTCCTCCCTGTTCTGAGTGTACCGCTGATGCTGCAGCTGCTGGTGAGGTAAATGTGGCATCCACAGATGAGACAGGGCCAGTATATGATGCAGTTGAGGGTGAGTGTTCTGCCCCACCACACTGATGCTCTGCTGACTGGCTGAATTATCCTTTTCACTTGGTTCAGGCTGAGTTAGTGGTGTGTACTGTTTCTGCTGTTGTGGCTCACCTATGAGGCAGAGATTATGATAATCCATTGGCCATGAATTATACTGTGGCCACTGCAATGGGTTCCCTTCCTACATGTGTTGTGGCTACAGGCTGCTCTGTTGCTGTGGTGGCATCCAGCTTTGTTCTTGTGGAGGTAGTGTGGGTCCCAATGCACTGTAGTTCTGTATGCCATGCATCCAGTTGTGTGCCAAGTGGTGGTGGGGGGCAGGGGCAAATTTACATCCTAGGTGCCTCTAGTCAAGGGATTCGAGGAGCCCTTACATGTACCCATGGCCACACACCCCTCACATAACCCTGCCCCTAGTCCCATCAACTGTTTCCTGGAACAGAAAGAAATATTGAATCCCTTGGTTGCTAAAGAGATCTCAATGCAGTGCAAACCCTTTAAAGGAGTATATAATCTGGTGCAGTGACATTTAGATTGATCTGGCCACACCCATAATTCATGATGTGGGTGTGGCCAGTACAGCTGAGGCACCCCTTCAACTTGGAGCTCTAGGCACATCCTTACTCTGCCTATTGGGAAATCCACCATTCCCATTATCCACAACCATCTATAGGCTTTTTAAAGTGTGTATGTCTCTCTCTCTCTCTATCTTCCATTTCTGGGCCCTGTGCTGCAGCTCGCAGAACATCCAAACACAGGAAGTATGTGTCAGTTATTTTGGGATATATACATTCATTTGAATTAACTTGATACTTTGCTGTATGATGACTGGCTGGGACTTGAACTTGTTCTGACAACATTTAGGGTTGATTACTAACATAGCTAATTTCCTTTGAACTTTGTTTTTTGTTGCATTATTTTGTGGAAGAAATCAACGCCCGTTAAGGAAAAAAACATGCAATGCAAGTTATCATAGTAAGTGGATTTGTGCAGCCTATGCTCTTTGTTCCATCTGGTAGACAGGTTACTGAATAGCTGAGGAACACAGGTATGGTTATCATTCCGTGTTTTTATTCTGCTTAATGATTTTAACGTACCTTATTGAAACAAGCCCCTAGTGTGAAGTGGGGGAATAAAAGTGACTCCCCCCTCCCTCCCCAGTTATTGGTCTTCCAGCCAGTCGCTCTGGAAGAAAAATATTCAAGAAGCAGGAGAGTAACATGGAAGTAATGAACGGGATCTTGGAAAGTCTTCTCATGTCAACAATGAACATGTCAGCAACAACATGAAGAGACTTTTCTGGATCCTGTCCACTCCTACCTGGAAGTTCATGCAGAGAGCATGCTGCTCTCCTGTGTAGAAAATGTTGATCTCCCAGCAAAATCATCTGAAAAGGATGGTCCAGAAAAGCAAACAGCAGGAAACACTGATGATCTGCATGGCACATTGACACATGGCAGTGATGATGGAGTCCAAGGATTCCATTTTGACCCAGGGTGCAAGACCAAAACTGTTGAGGAGCTTGAGGAGATTCAAGTTCAGAATGGGACTGCATCCACTGTCTTTCTTGGAAACTATGAAGAGGTTGAAATATAGAGTCCCATTAACTTTTCCTGAGAAGAAAGGTACAAAACCCTGTATTTCTATCAGGGAAAAGACTGTGTTTATGAATAGACAACTTCGCATTGGATCTTGAGGAACTCTGGACATGAAGAAATGACAGGGAAGAAGGGCAGTACCTTTCCAGAAATTACAGCAAAGCCCACTGATCTACCATGGAAAGAGCACAAGTGTTGTGAAAAAAGGGGCAAATTACCTCCTATTGCCTGAGGTGTACCAGACCCCTGAGAGTTATGCAGAGGTCAACTAGTCAGCTGTGGGCTTATAAGCAGGCTTTTTGCATGTGCAGACCTGTCTTGGTTTTAGGGTAGGGAGTGTTTTAGCTGCTGATGGAGTAGAAGAACTGGCCACAAAGCTGGAAAGAAGGATAGTTTAGGAGTTACCGGAGGCAACTCTTACCTTCAGTGGCATGACTAAAAGCCTGCTCCAGCTCTGCACCAAATAACTGCTTGCTCACGAATGTAAGGATTGCCAAGAACCTTTTGGAAGTCTGAAAAGTAGACCAGATCTTTAGCCACAAAATACAACATGAGACGAAATAAGAAGCTGAGGCCTTTCCAGTAAATCTGGCAGCAGTGAAGGCCACTTCTAAGGATCTTGGACATAGCCATAACAATATCCTACTTAGGCATGTCAGCACAATCTCCAAAAGCTGCTTCCCTGTAAACAGCCACGGTCTTAGTCAGGATAATCAAGGAAATTATCCATCTGGTTCTTAAGTGCCACCACACCCACAAATGGCAAAGGTTGAATTTTAGGAAAGGTAAGAGAACGTAGGGTTTAAGTCAGTTGTGTGTGCATGGTGGGGTAGTCCCCTGCACTAAATCCATGAAGAAAAAGGGATAGACTCTTTTCTGAAAATATGAGAGGAATAAAAACTGGAATCTGAGGCATCAGAGACCTTCAGAGTTTCTAGGACAATTTGCCTGATCTCAACAGAAGAACAAGGGTCTTTCGCAAAAGAAGAGTAAAGGAAGAGTCCAAATCATCCTCATCAGACTCCCTTTCCTCAGCTGAGTAGGCCCCTACCATGGAAACAATTCCTTCTGTGAAATGGCTGCAACATCTTTTAGTGGGCTAATAGAATTTTTGCCCATGCACATGCAAGTTACATTTAAAACTGGATTAGACTGATGGGGGTAAGATGTAGCAGAGAAGGAAGCTATGCCTCTAAGAGCCTTCCTGTGTTCCATGTAGGATATAAGAAAAATATGATTTAGTCATTGACCTTACATTACCATCATAGTCCTCGAAATATCCCAATAAGTGGTCTTAGATGTAGATGGAACCTGGTAAAGGTACAATAACCCTAATTTCCCTGCTGGTCAGATTCTCACGTCTTTTTGAGATTGGCTGGAAAGGAATATACATACTTTGGGCTCTTTAATTTAAGATTTTATTATCCTTTCCTATAAATATCTAATTACAATTTTTGAGCTTCCCTTAGAACAAAGTCAGAATTCTGGCAACTCTCACACTGTATTAGTTGCCTGTCTTCATGGATCAAGACCACTAAAATTAAGATTTAAACTTTGTCTAAACTTTACAAACACTTAGGGTGAATTGTAAACACCATTAGTTTCTTGCATGGGGGGGCAGATTTGGGTACCATACTAACTAAAGAGGAATGGTTGCAAATTCAGAGGGTTTTGTTAAAATGGCATGCTGATCTCCCCTCTGAAGAAGTTATCTGTAACATAATGACCAGATGGTTCACAAATCCAGAATTAATTTCCAAAATCTAGTTTGACTGAACAGCTCACTTCTGAGGCTCCAGGGGTACTTATACAAGGAGGACCTCTACATAAAAAAGTGTTTCCTGGCCACTCCAGGCAGTGTTCACAAATGGGTTCAGCTCCCATCAGTCCAAACAGGAAACAACACCGGAAGCTATAAAATACACCTCCCTCCACAGCCCCAGTGTCTTTTTTTGTTTCCTCAGCCACTGCGAAACAACACCAATTGTGAGCAGGGCCAGATTTGCCATAAGGCTGAGTAGGCACCTGCCTACAGGCGCACGCCACCGAGGAGCACCTGCCATTGGGATTTTACTTTTATTTCTTTTATTCGCTAGCCTGCCAGGCCAGCCTTTGATCCGGACCGTGGTGGACTACAAAGGGGGAGGGGTATGCATGCTGCGCTGCTGCTGCCTGCTGGACAGTGTGAATGTGACAAGATCATAATGTAACGGTTTTTAGGACTCTCAGATCAGTAAGTGAAAATAAAACACACTTTATTTAAAGTAAAATAATGCTCAGGTTCGCCCTCTAGTGGCGGTAGGTAATACACAGATCAAGTAAACTGAGATATTACAATAGTAATAGCACAATAGATATACATGCAAGACAGTATGCAATAGGGTGATATGAACCCCCAAGGGGTTAATGACTAGATAACAGTCCGTCTCAGATGTGGAGGTTTGACACGCCCTGGATGTTAAAAGGCTGTGCTGGATAGACAAAGTTCATCAAATACTGAAGACCGCACTGCCACGCCAAGGTGTTTGGATAATAAGCAGAATAGGAATCAACTTAGCCCCCACGGGCGTAGTTACTGGAACTGCTTTGGTTTGTGCAAGTGCAAATAGCCCCCACGGGCGTAACGGGAACCGGCCGGCAATGCAAGAGCTAACAGCCTCCTCAGACTTAGCTGAATGCTGGAATGTGAATGCAAGAGCCACTAGCCCCCTCGGGCGTAGTACCGGATAAGCTAACACTGAAGCCTTACTGCCACCACTCTGTATTACGGATATCGCCGGTAAACGACACCGGAGAGCCTTAGGCGCCCAAACGACCCAAACAATGTGACTACTCTGCAATGAAGGACTAGAGTTGCCGACGGTGAGCGGCCAACTCAGCAGCAGTATCCCGGGTATCGAGGCTCGTACTGGAGATAGAGAGAGTGAAATCGAGGCAGCACTGCAAGAGTTAAAAAGCACGCTTACTCGAGGCTTCAGCGCTACTGGAAGGCTCTGCAATGAAAGGAAGGCACACAGATTCAAACACAGCTCTGCACGGGTAGCGAGGCACAGCACTAATTGTGGGTAACACCAGGCAAGGCAGTCACTCTGAAGCGGGCAACAGAGACTGATAATGTCGCGGTGGCGACAACTGGAACGCAGGTCACTGGAACAAGCTGGAAGTCGATCTTCGGAGCAGGAAGTCAGCCGTGCCGGGTTGGAGCACGTAGGAGGCAGTCATACAAGCCGGGTCATACACAAGCAGGAACGTCAGCCTAGCCGGGTCAGGATCCAAGGGTGGTACGCAGACGAGCTGGGTCATACACAAGCAGGAACACTGGAGAATAGTCAGGACAAGCCAAATCGGTACACAGGAACTCAGAATACAGGAACACAGCAACAGCACTACTGGCTCAGGAACACCACGAAAGGGCATCTGACAGATGTGATAGCCAGGTATAAAAAGGTCATCAGGAGGCGGGTCAAACCCACTCAGCAAATCAGTGACAGCCACAACTGAGAGTGACAGGAATCACAGGCACTGTGATAGTACCCCCCTCTCAAAGACCCCCTCTCCCTGCCTGAGGTCTGGGTTTCAAAGGATATTTAGAGTGAAAGCTGCGTACTAATCTAGGTGCATGGAGGTCCCCTTGATCAACCCAAGAACGTTCTTCAGGGCCATAGCCCTTCCAATGAACCAAATATTGCAGCTTTCCTCTAAATCTCCTGGAATCAATAATACTCTGGACCTCATATTCTTCTTGGCCCTGGACGTCCACCGGCCCAGGAATCACTGGCGTAGTAGTATAACGATTGCACACCAAGGGTTTCAGGAGTGACACATGGAACACATTATGAATGTGCATTGAGGGTGGAAGCTCCAGAGCGTAAGAAACCGGATTAATCTTGCGGATAATCTTAAATGGGCCAATGAACCGGGCAGCCAGTTTGTTGGACGGCACTTGTAAATTGAGGTTTCTGGATGACAGCCATACCCTGTCCCCAACTTGAAATGAGACCGCTGGAAGGCGTCTGCGATTAGCGTGCCGTTGCTGCCGCCTGAATGACTGACTGAGGGACCTCTGAACCTGTGCCCAAGTGGAACGAAGTTGTGCCAAATGCTCGTCCAAAGCAGGGATCTGCTGCGCCTGAAAGGAGTCCGGGAGCAGACAAGGCTGGAAACCATAATTAATGAGAAACGGGGAGCTCCCGGACGATGAGTTAACCGCACAGTTTCTGGCAAACTCCGCCCATGGCAACAGGTCAGCCCAATTATCATGATGATCGGTGACAAAGCAGCGCAGGAACTGCTCCAGTCCCTGATTGGCACGCTCAGCGGCCCCATTTGTCTGGGGATGGTAGGCGGAGGAAAATGACAATTGGATGCCCATCTGACCACAAAATGCCCTCCAAAACCTAGAAACGAACTGGCTCCCACGGTCGGAGACAATCACTCTGGGTACTCCGTGCAGACGGAACACCTCTCTGGCAAAAACTATAGCCAATTCCTGGGCCAAAGGAAGGCCAGTCAGAGGCACAAAATGTGCCATCTTAGAGAATCTATCGACCACCATAAGAATGAACGTGTAACCTCTAGAGGCAGGTAATTCTCCCAGGAAGTCAATGGATATATGAGACCAAGGACGGTCTCCGTTAGGCACCGGTTGCAATAAGCCCACGGGGAGATACCTAGGGGTCTTGGCATGGGCACAAGTGGTACAAGCTGCCGTAAAAGCGGCGCAGTCGGCTCTCAAGGTAGGCCACCAAAATAGCTGCGAGAGAGACCACACTAGTTGGTCCCTACCAATATGCCCAGCCGCTTTAGAAGCGTGATAAGTTTCCAACAGACGGACACGGAATGACTCATCTACAAAACACTTCCCCACTGGGGTTTCAGGAGGTGCCCGTGATTGTGATGCTAGTATCTCCTCCCCCAGAGGCGAGGTTATGGTGGTACGAATAGTAGCCAGGATCTGATCTGGCTGAATGATGGGTACCGGGACTTCCTCCCTCTCAGTGTCAGAAGCGAACTGGCGTGACAACGCATCAGCCTTGATATTCTTCGAGCCAGGAAAATAGGATACTAGAAAATTGAATCGGGACAAAAACAGCGCCCACCTAGCTTGTCGAGAAGACAGTCTTTTGGCTTCGGAGAGATAGGTTAAATTCTTATGGTCAGTAAGAATTAGTACTGGAGTCTGAGTGCCCTCCAAGAGGTGTCGCCACTCCTTCAATGCTAGTATGATGGCCAACAGTTCCCTGTCGCCAATCTCGTAATGACTCTGGGCGCTGGACAATTTCTTAGAGAAAAACCCACAAGGCTTTAAGGCGCCACCTCCCACAGGACGTTGGGAGAGCACTGCCCCAACCCCAACTTCTGAAGCGTCAACCTCCAATGTAAACGGCAGGGAGGGATTAGGGTGGGACAGTATAGGAGCAGATGCAAAGGCAGATTTCAGGGTAACAAATGCGTCTTCAGCTGCCTCAGACCACTGAGAGGGAGAAGCGCCCTTATGAGTCAAATCTGATAGTGGTTTTACAATCGTGGAAAAGTTCTTGATGAACTTCCTATAATAGTTAGCAAAACCTAAGAATCGCTGAATGGCCTTTAACCCCTTAGGCCGAGGCTATTGCAGAACCGCTGCCAACTTTTCCTGATCCATGGCAATGCCACTTTTGGAGATTATGAACCCCAGGAATGGTACTTGAGATGTATGGAATTCGCACTTTTGTAGTTTACAGAATAACTTGTGCTTACGAAGTCGGAGCAAGACTTCTGAGACATCCTTAATGTGTTGGGAGAGGTTAGCAGAGTGAATCAATATATCATCTAGATATACTACCACACAGGACTGGAGCAGGTCACGTAAAATATCGTTAATCAATTCCTGAAATACTGCAGGTGCATTGCATAAGCCGAATGGCATCACCAGATATTCATAATGCCCTGTTCTGGTATTAAACACCGTTTTCCACTCGTCACCCTCTTTAATTCTGACTAGATTATAGGCGGCTCGCAAATCAAGTTTAGTAAAGATCGAAGAGCCCTTTAATCTGTCGAATAATTCTGTAATAAGTGGAATGGGATAGGCGTTCTTAGGCATCAACTTATTCAGCCCTCGGTAGTCAATGCAAGGCCTGAGTTCCCCATTTTTCTTTTTAACAAAAAAAAAATCCGGCACCAGCCGGAGACGTAGATTTACGAATGATTCCCCTCTCCAGGGCATCTGCGATATAATCCTCTATAGCCTTATTCTCCTCACAAGACAGTGGGTAAGTGCGTCCCCTGGGGGGCACCGCACCTGGAGGCAAATCAATGGCGCAGTCGTATGGCCTATGGTCAGGTAATGCGCTGGCCTCTCCTTTGCTAAATACGTCACTGAATTGCCCATATTCTGTTGGCACAGCTGGAGAGGTACACAATCTTAACAGGAAAAGAGAGACAATTCTTGTTACAATACTCAGACCAAGAGTTAACTTCACACCTTTGCCAGTCAAATTGGGGATTGTGTGCCTGTAACCATGGAAACCCCAAAAAAACTGAATGGTGCGGGGAACGAATGATCTGAAATCGTATCTGCTCCTTGTGACAAGACCCCACAGTCATTGTCACTGGGATTGTCTCGAACGTAATGAAAGCAGGATCCAGGGGTCTGCCATCAATGGCCTCTATTGCCACAGGAGAGTCCTTTTTACATAACGGAATGCCCTGCAAATCAGCAAAGGACTGATCTATGAAGTAGCCGGCTGCCCCGGAGTCCACCAATGCTAGGACCTCGATAACCTTATCCGCCCAAGCAAATGCCACCTGGATGGTGGGTTTAGTGGTGCAAGTATCTAGGGACTGTTCTACACCACCTAGGGCCTGTCCCCCAAGGTACCCTAGGTGCGTTCGTTTCCCGGCCTTACTGGACAATTGCGTAATAAATGGCTCGGTTTGCCACAATATAGGCATAAGCCTTGCCTCCTACGATACAACTTCTCCTCCTTAGTGAGCCTAGTAAATCCTACTTGCATAGGTTCAGTGCAGTCGGCTGGTCGTTCAGGTAGAACGGGTGGTGTGGGTGGGTTAAGGAAACTGTTCTGGCCATAACTTTTTGCTTTAGTCCTTTTAGCCAAACGTCTCTCCCGGATGCGGGAGTCTATTAACATGACGTAGTCAATGTACTCATCCAGCTCGCTGGGTACATCTCGAGCGGCTATCTCGTCCTTAATCTGTTCAGCGAGACCCTGGGTAAAGGCTGCAAGTAAGGCCTCATCGTTCCAGCCCACCTCTGCTGCCAAGGTCCGGAACTCGATAGCATACTCGCCCAGAGTGCGTTCGCCCTGCTGAATCTCCATCAGCCTTTTGGCAGCAGAGGCAGCCCTGCCAGGAACCTCAAACACACGTCTGAACTTAATCACAAAATCTCTAAAGTTCAGTGTGCAGGGTCTGGCATTTTCCCATAACGGATTTGCCCATGCCAAAGCTTTGCCCGTCAACAGAGATATCATAAAGCCGACCTTACTACGGTCGTTAGGAAATGCCTGGGGTGCCAATTCCAAAAATATCTCCAACTGGTTAATGAAACCTCTGCATAGGGAGGGTTCACCATCATATCTTAAGGGTAACGGCGCCGCTGCCGTTAACCCTCTTGAGTTAGCAGAGGGAATTACAGACGGATTCCCCGGTGTCAAGACTGGGGGGCCCACCGGATTAGGACCAGACTTGTCCAAATGTACTGTACGTTCGAGTAACATCTGTAGAGCCAGTGCCAATTGGTCCAGGCGCTGCTCATGGACATCCATTCTACAGTGGATGTTCTGAGTATTACTTTCACCCTTACCGTCTGAGGTCATGGCCCTTTCGTACTGTAACGGTTTTTAGGACTCTCAGACCAGTAAGTGAAAATAAAACACACTTTATTTAAAGTAAAATAATGCTCAGGTTCGCCCTCTAGTGGCGGTAGGTAATACACAGATCAAGTAAACTGAGATATTACAATAGTAATAGCACATTAGATATACATGCAAGACAGTATGCAATAGGGTGATATGAACCCCCAAGGGGTTAAAGACTAGATAACAGTCCGTCTCAGATGTGGAGGTTTGACACGCCCTGGATGTTAAAAGGCTGTGCTGGATAGACAAAGTTCATCAAATACTGAAGACCGAACTGCCTCGCCAAGGTGTTTGGATATTAAGCAGAATAGGAATCAACTTAGCCCCCACGGGCGTAGTTACTGGAACTGCTTTGGTTTGTGCAAGTGCAAATAGCCCCCACGGGCGTAACGGGAACCGACCGGCAATGCAAGAGCTAACAGCCTCCTCAGACTTAGCTGAATGCTGGAATGTGAATGCAAGAGCCACTAGCCCCCTCGGGCGTAGTACTGGATACGCTAACACTGAAGCCTTACTGCCACCACTTTGTATTACGGATATCGCCGGTAATCGACACCGGAGAGCCTTAGGCGCCCAAACGACCCAAACAATGTGACTACTCTGCAATGAAGGACTAGAGTTGCCGACGGTGAGCGGCCAACTCAGCAGCAGTATCACGGGTATCGAGGCTCGTACTGGAGATAGAGAGAGTGAAATCGAGGCAGAACTGCAAGAGTTAAAAAGCACGTTTACTCGAGGCTTCAGCGCTACTGGAAGGCTCTGCAATGAAAGGAAGGCACACAGATTCAAACACAGCTCTGCACGGGTAGCGAGGCACAGCACTAATTGTGGGTAACACCAGGCAAGGCAGTCACACTGAAGCGGGCAACAGAGACTGATAATGTCGCGGCGGCGACAACTGGAACGCAGGTCACTGGAACAAGCTGGAAGTCGATCTACGGAGCAGGAAGTCAGCCGGGCCGGGTCGGAGCACGTAGGAGGCAGTCATACAAGCCGGGTCATACACAAGCAGGAACGTCAGCCTAGCCGGGTCAGGATCCAAGGGTGGTACGCAGACGAGCCGGGTCATACACAAGCAGGAACACTGGAGAATAGTCAGGACAAGCCAAATCGGTACACAGGAACTCAGAATACAGGAACACAGCAACAGCACTACTGGCTCAGGAACACCACGAAAGGGCATCTGACAGATGTGATAGCCAGGTATAAAAAGGTCATCAGGAGGTGGGTCAAACCCACTCAGCAAATCAGTGACAGCCACAACTGAGAGTGACAGGAATCACAGGCACTGTGATACATAAGTGCTGTGCCATCCTCCTCCGCTCCACACAGACTGTGTAGCCTGCAGGGAGCCGCAGCTGCTCTACCATGTGACTCAGTGAACTTTTAAGTTCTTATCAATGGCTCCCGTACTTTTCTGTCAAGCTCATATACTGATGGTTCCTGCACTAGCATACATCCGCAGGCAGGTGGCCTCAGCGAGCCCAAGCAATGTGCTACCAACAAATATACAGTTGCACAAGGCAGCTTCACATGAGGATCGGAGGAGTGGAGCAGAGAATCTGGGCACCTCTCTAGTCCAGCCTGTGTTGGCTGATAAGTGTATTCTTTTTTAATTTAACCCTTTGAGTGCCAGATGGGTAGGCAACACATTGCAAAGCAATGCATTGTGTACCCTTCTGGCAGTCAAATGTTTAATAAATTCGACCTGTTTCTGAGCATTAAAGGTTAACCAAAAAAGATCTCTGGGTGACCCTATTGTAAATGTTCCCAGCTATGCATATATATAAGCCTTTATGTCCATATATGATGAAGAGAGAGCTCTCTTGTACTGAAATGGTGTTTAAACCCTTTATTTTACAAGGTTCCTTTCACATGTGTATCTCTTAGCTAGTAATCATAGAATTTTCAGTTTATAGATCTGATTAGGATCATACATTATTCTCTTGATTATTTCTGGGATATTTATATATAACATTCAAAACTTTTTGTACTTTTATCGGGGGGTGGGGGGGCGCTTCAGATTTCTCTGCCTACAGGCTCCTGAGATATAAATCCAGCCCTGATTGTGAGGCTCAATTTTTATTTTACACTTACCAGGAGCTTTGGTAGGTTCCATAACCAGCACCAGGTTTCTCACTCCCTGGAGCTCCTTGCTTATTCTCCTGACCAGGTTGAAGACAAAGGAGGCCCTGTTTTGCAGTGGGGATGTGAGGAGAAAACATACAGGACTGGACTACTCTACTATGCCTCAATCTGATGTCTGTGAGGACGCTCACTGCACATGTCTGACTGAAAATTTAATAGGTAGGTAATCAGAGATCAGAGGAAGCTGCACCTAGAAAGACTGGATCCTAGACATGAAGCTCGTTACCTAGGCTCTACATATACAGGTAGGAATTGGCTGTTGGCCTATTCCACTTAGTTTGTGTTGTGATCTGCTGGTCTTCACTTGTGCTGACCAAAGCTGGATTTACATATGCCCTAGGTGAGTGGTAGGTAGATTTTTTTTCCCCCTTCCTTTCTACTTTTTATGTTTATGAGCATTGTCTAATTTACTTTTTTGGTTAGTGTTTTACCAGCCTTCTTTTTAGAACTATGGAAGATTCTGCTCTAAATACGCCGCAACCTAAGGTTGGGTAAGTGTTCGTAAGGTAAGCCCTATTTTATTTAAAAAGGGTGATAGGTTTTGGCTGAAGGGACCTTTGTTTGTCTTTCCAGACTAGAACTCCCTTCCTTACCTGGCCCAATATCCTGCTTTGCATGCAGTAACCAAGTTATGGAAAGCAAAAAGATTTCCCACGCCTGTTGGTTGGAATTGGCAAATGAAGCACCCTCTACTTCTTCAGATACATCATTGGTCATTCGACATGCAGTGGTACAGGGATTACAAAAAGCCTCTTTTCTCTCCAGTGCACCATACAAGAAGAGACCAAGAGAACAGGATAACTTCTCCTTGTCCGAAGAACCAGATGGGGACACCCGGGAGTACAGGGACTCCAGAGATTCAGTGGATGAAGACCGGGATCCTGAGGATATGTCAGGTTTTGATGTCTCTCTTGTTGACATGCTAATTAAAGTAGTTCGCCAAACGCTCAACTTACCTGATTCTCAGGAAAAGTCTCAAGGTGATCGTATGTTCTCATCCCTCAAAAAGAAGTCTGCTTCTTTTCCATTACATCCGGTTATTAAAGACCTATTTCTAGAAGAATGGTGCAAAGCTAAGCGAAGATTCAAGCCCACCCCCACAAAATGTACCCTTTTTAAGATACGGATAAGGAGCTTTGGGATTCTTCTCCGATAGTGAATGCAGCAGTGGTTTGCCTGGCCCATAAAACAACTTTACCTGTTGATGACGTGGCTTCCTCTCGGGACCCCCTTGAAAGACAAAGAGAGAATGATCTAAGACAGCTCTTTTTATCTATAGGTACTGCCAGGGCCGGTTTTATAATTAGGCAGAGCAGACATCTGCCTACAGGCGCAATCCACAGAGGATTTTTTTTTTTTTTTTTAAATAAGCCTCCCCTGCCCGGCGAAGCAACATGGTGAGTTCTGTGCCTTCTTCAGCACAGACCTGCAGCTGCTGAGCTCCCTCGTTGGCTCTTTAGTAATGCAGAGCGATGAGAGATGGCATCATCTCCCAGTGCTCTGCATTACTGAAGAGAAGACCTCACAGGAGCTCCAGCAGCTAAACGTCTGTGCAGAAGGAGGCACAGACCTCTCCTGCCACTGGACCCCCAGGGAGGTAGGAAACGGACACGGGGGGGCAATGCAATGTGAGGGTAGTATGGAGATGATGGGGGCAATGTGAGGGTAATATGGAGATGATGGGTGCAATGTGGAGATGATGGGGGGCAAGTTAGAGCTGATGGGGGCAATGTGAGGGCAATATGGAGATAATGGGGACAATGTGAGGACAATATGGAGCTGATGGGGGGGCAAGTTGGAGCTGATGGGGGCAAGTTGGAGCTGATAGGGGGGCAATGTGGAGATGGCCAATAGGGGGTGCTTCAGATTTCTGTTCCTACAGGCTCCTGAGATGTAAATCCAGCCCTGGGTACTGCCTACAAACCTGCGGTGGCATTAACATCAGTCTCCAGAGCCATGAAGATCTGGCTGGAAAACATGGAACAAGTTGTGGTTCAGGGAGAACCTAGATCTTCAATTGTGAATTCAGTAACGTAAGTCAAACTAGCCACGGAATTCATGATCGACTCATCTATAGACCTAGTCCATAAATTGAGAATCCGGATCTCATTATACTACGATGGAGAAAGAGAGTTTATACGTGAGTTGATTTATCTCAACTTTATTCTGGTTTTGAGATATAATACTGACAATTTCTGTTCCAGTGTATCACTTTAAATTTCCGAGAGAAATGGAGCGGTTGGGAGAACACAGAGGAGATCAGATGTGTTTTAAGATATGATGATTGGATATACAATCAGATATGGTTATTGAAAGACGACCATTGGAGGAGAGATTGTAAACTGCATCTATAATCCACTGGAGATTGATGAGAGCATTGTAACTGTATGTGGATACTATTTTATTCTTAACTAGTTGAAGAGTCAGTTTCATGGGCCACAGTGCCACTGCCAGCCGGTCGGGGGGCAGTCATGCACAGTAGAGACTGCCCGCGCCGCAGCTGATACAGAGCTGGACGCTCCTTTGGAGCGTCCAGCTCTATATCAGCTGCGGCATGGGCAGTCTCTGCTGCGCATAACTGAAGCACGTGCAGCAGTCTCTACTGCACATGACTGCGTCATTACACACGTTTTAGCGAATTATCATATAGGATGATTCACGTTCTCGAAGTCTGATTGGATTCTTTCCTTTTTCTTTTTATGTACGCTGTGGCGTGATTTACTGTTTTGGGACTTCAACAAGCAATTGGGGAAGATTAGATTAGATGGAAGTTTATAAAACTTTGTTTTCTGTATATTTATAAGGGATTACTGTGGGCTCGCCTGATTGTATAGGTATGCATATGGCTTATCGATTTGTATCTATTAGATTAAAATAGGTTTTGGGCTGACCCGTGGTGACTCCTGTTGGATAAAATAATCCTTTACACTCGAGATACATATAGGTAGATTTCTTTATTTTTAGTTGTTTGGTTTACTCATATTTTTGGCTTGCTCAGTTTCCTGTGTGTAAAATAGATAACGATTTATTCACCACTTGGAGATTGAGAGACATCAATTTATTAACAATATTTGAGGATGAAACAGATAGCATTGTAGAAGAAGATCTTGATTTGGATGTAGTCTTTAATGAGTTGGAAAAGTTAATGATGAAAGAATTGAAAACATGGTGGGACATGGTCATACTAGAAAAATATATGCAATTAAATATAGTACCTAGAGGTTTGAGATTAAATAAACAGCCCTCATTTGAACATCCATCAGAACAGTCCCAATATAAATGGACCAGAACTTTAGATGAATGGTCTATGATACTTATGTCCCTGATAATTAATAATCATAAAGAGAATTTAGATGAGATAAACAGCAAGGTTGCAGATGTACATAAAAAGTTAGAACCGTTTAAGGAATTAGATGATTATATAGAAATATCAGGAGACATTAGTAAGAAATTTAAAAAATGGAAGAAGATATATTAAAAAGAAAACAACAGAAATTAAGAAGGGATAGGAATGATTATAAATTGAAAAAAGAAAGGAATCTGGGTAAGAATAAGGAATTGCCCAAAATGGATGAGGATAAAAGTAATAATACACAATTTATAGACGAGATCAGCAAATTAGTTGAACAAATCAATAAGGAGCCCATGAGGCATGATAAATCATTAGTAATGGACAATAATGAGAGGAATGAATTTATCCCAAGACAGACTTCCAGCCATTATAAAAATACACAGAAGGTAGGTTCTAAAAAAAGAAACCAGATATGATAGAACGATAAGGAGTAAACAGAGAAGGAGAACAAAAGAAGAATGGAACAATTATCGTATGTATAGACCTCATTATAATAGATATCAGGCAACAAATGCCCCCTTTTCTATATCAGAGGAAGGAAAGAAGATGGAGAAATTCCAATGTGAACCATCAATGGAGGGAGAACAAAGAGATGGAATACAGAGGAATATATTACAGAGAAGAAATAGGAGGGGAAAGGGGGGGCAAGACGGTTCAATTGAGAAATCTGAAGAAAAATAATGAGGAGAGTCAGATTTTTAATATGAGTAAAATGACATTAACAAAAAATCAAGAATCCCTACTAAAGAAGGGACAGTAATTTGCTCCTACCCAAAGGATTAATAAATTTGAGATGTATATTGATGTACATAAATATATACACAAGCTCCATCTAAAAAAATTCTTTATGAATAAAGATGATGATACGATTTTAAAGAATGCAGATGATCAGTATAAACACAAAGAATGTAGATGAATTCCACATTTAACCCGGCTAGTGGTAATAGTTAATATATCGAGACATTTAAGAAGTTAGTCTTGGATTACATTGAATCTCTGAATCTGAAAAAAACGAGCTATAATTTAACGAAAGAAGAAAATATTGCATTAAAAGAATTATCCAAGAATTAAGATTTAATCATTAAACCTGTGGATAAGGGTGGATCCTTGGTATTAATGGATAAAGAGAAATATGTAACAGGACATTTGAGACAAACTAGTGATGAAACAATATATAAGAAATTAAGGGGAGATTCCACTAAAAAAATGTAGAGACGAATTAGTAGAGCTGTTATGGAGTGCAAAAGATAAAGGGATTTTAAATGAGCATGAATTCCTATGCTTGAATATACAGAACCTAAGAATACCTGTGTTCTATGCATTGCCCAAGATCCATAAGGGTAGAGAAAATCCTCCTGGTAGGCCAATTGTATCAGGGATGCAATCCCTAATGGCTAACCTTTCATAATATGTAGATATTTTTCTGCAGGACGTGGTAATTAATTTACTGTCATACCTAAAAGGCATGGGGGATACCAACAAATGTTTGAGAACTGTGGAATGGGAGGAGGAATTCTATCTTATCACTAGCGATGTAACATCTTCTTATACAGTGACAGACCACCAAAATGGTATAGAGGCTGTACGTAAATCGTTGGTGGAGCAGAAAGTCTTGGAAAAAGAACAAATACATTTTCTGGTACAATCTATTAAATTTATCGTGACCAGGAATTACTTTTGGTTAGAAGGTGATTTTTACCTCCAGTTACTTGGTACAGCTATGGGAAGTAGATTTGCCCCTAGCTTTGCTAATATTTTTATGGGGGGAATGGGAAGAGGATTTTATTAATCATCCCCATGAGAAGAATAGAGGTATTGTGTTATGGCAACGTTATATTGACGATTGCCTGTGTATTTGGAGAGGAACTGACGAATCATGAAAGGAGTAATAGCTACATTAATCCGAGGAGTTGCCATTATCGACTGTGGATAAGAAATATTCCCATGGGGAATACACAAGAATCCAAAGAAACTGCACTGATAAGAAAGTGTATGACCAACAAATAGAATAATTAAAGAATCTCTCTCTATGTAAAGGTTATGATGAGGCAAATTTGTTGGAAGCAAAGAAATCAGTGTTGGGGAGTGATAAGTCTGATGAGGATAGGAACATCTATGAAAGAAAGGAAGTCAAAAGAGACTGAATTTCATAACTCAATATAATAGTGACTATAAGAAAGTAGAGACTATTTTTAAGAAATATTGGCCTATTCTCCTAAAGGATACCCAATTAAAAACTATCCTATCTGAACAGCCAAAGATTATATATAAACGGTCTAGGAATTTGAAATAACATTTAGTTCCAAGTTTTGTAAATCATAAGGCAGCCAAAACATCACATTTCAAGAAAGATTTAAAGGGCTTTTTTAGATGCAGTAGATGTATAGCTTGTAAAACTAGTAAGAATAGTTCACGCAGTATATCATAGTTTAAAAGTAACCAAACCCAAAAAGAATTTGATATAAAAGAAGCCATTTTTTGCAACAGCAAAAATTCTATCTATATGCTGGAATGCCCGTGTGGCCTCCAGTACGTAGGACGAAAGTCTAGGTGTCTGCATATTTGAATTGCAGAACATATCCGTAATATAAAAAAGGGTTAGAGACACATAGCGTCTCTGAACACTTTGCAAGGGAACATAATAGGGATCCGACTTTACTAAAATTTGTGGGAATACAACAAATGAGCTGGTATTAGAAAGGAGAGGATATGATAGAAAAGATTTCAAAGTAAGAAACAGAGTGGATCTATCAACTCAAAACTTTAACCCCAAAGGGTTTTAATATTTGTATAGCTCTGAACTGTTTCTTGAAGTAATACAAATAATATCCTCTCAATATTCCATTTAAGGCTTTAATTGTATTTATTATGTTGGAACATGAATATAATATGATGTATATATATATTTGTATATTAGAGAAGTGTGGGTATATGTAATGTGAAGAGTTAAATATCTGATCAACAAAATGTCAATTTCAGGTTGATAAAGCTTGATACATTGAATTTGTCGGGACGTCTGTGCCCGTTGACATTAGAACTCAAGCTTTAAAATAAGCCTGAGTTAGTAATCTGATGATTTCCCCTGAGGAAGTACTCTCGTGCAAAATGAGTTCTACAACGGTGTTTATCCCATTGACATAGTGTGGTGCAGGTCGCTATAGCAGCGCTAAAATAGTCCAGTGGATCTGAGATCGGGATGAGACAACACCTATAGTTTTAAGTTTTAAATACTGTAAGTGATACACCATTGTGTGATGTATGTTTATTTTTAACTAATAAATATTTTTTATATATTCAGTTAGCCCAGTGCATAGCATTATAATATACCCACTATGAAATTGAGAATTTGTATCCCATGATACTATGCTGGAGAAAGAGAGTTTATACGTGAATGGATTTATCTCAACTTTAGTCTAGTTTTGAGATATAATACTGAAGATTTCTGTTCCTGTGTATCACTTTAAGTTTCCAAGAGAAACATAGCGGTTGGGAGAACATAGAGGAGATTGGATGTGTCTTAAGCAATTGATGATTGGATATACAATCGGATATAGTTATTGAAAGACAACCATCGGAGGAGAGATTGTAAACAGCATCTGTAATCCACTGGAGCCTGATGGGAGCATTGTAAGTGAAAGTGGATACTATTTTATTCTTAATGATTCACTTTCTCGAAGTCTGATTGGATTCTTTCCTTTTTCTTTTTATGTACACTGTGGAGTGATATATTGTTTTGGGACTTCAACAAGCAATTGTAGAGGATTAGATTATTGATGAACGTTCATTATACTTTGTTTTCTTATATTTATAAGGGATTACTGTGGGATCGCCTGATTGTATATGTATGTATACGGTTTATAGTACCCAGGCTAAGGCTAGGTTCCTTGCAGTCTCAGCCCTCTGAGCTCTTTGGCTTCTTCTTTGGAATGCAGACAACATTTCTAAATCAAATTTATGTGCCCTTCCATTCACAGGGAATGTCATTTGGGGACAAATTGGACAAAATCATAAAGAAGACTTCAGGGGGAAAGAGTCTTTTTCTTTCCCAAGATAAGAAAAATAGAAGTCTACAATTTGGAGCCACCAATAAATTCCAGCATCCACGTCAGTTCTTTCGGGATTCCTACTACTACCGACCAGGTAAAGAATCCTCCAGATCTCAGTCCTGGAAAGCAAGGTAGTCCAGTTTTTTCAGAAGTTCCAAAGCCAGTGCGCCCTTCAATCAGAAGTCCATAGGAACATTCAGATGGTGTCACGGTTCAGCCCTCTGGGGTAGGAGGTTGTTTACAGTTCTTCCAGAGGGTCTGGACAGAACAGATATTGGACAACTAGGTACTCTGGATCATCTCTCAAGGGTACAAAATGGAATTAAAATCCCATCCTGAAAGAAGCGTATTCGAACCTTCAAGAGTACCTATGGATCCAGTCAAAAGAAAAGTTCTGATGGAATTCTTCATTCATCTTCTGTCGGAGGGAGCTATCATCCGGAACCCGGAGTCAGAAAAGTTCAAGGGCCTCTAATCAGTTCTTTTCTTCTTACACAAATCCTCAGGATAAATCTGTCCGGTTTTGAATTTAAAACACCTCAACAGATATTTTCACATTCAAAAGTTCAAAATGGAATCCGTCATTTCAGTAGTTCTTTCAGGCGATTGGATGTTGTCCCTGGATCTGAAAAACACCTACTTGCATATCCCGGTCATCAGATCACACCAGCATTTCCTTTGATTTGCAGTTGATCACGATCACTTTCAGTTCACTTGCTTAACATTCAGCATTTCCACAGCTCCGAGAACTTTTACCAAAATCCTTCAGCCAGTCATTGCTGCACTGAGATTGCAAGGCATAAGAATTTTTCATTATCTGGACAACATACTCATTGTATCACAGGATTGACATCTGTTACTCCAACAGAGGGATCAAGCATTACATCTCCTCTCACAGCTGGGGTGGATTGTCAATCGGGAAAAGAGCAATCACATTCACTCACAACAGCTCCGGCTCACTCAATTCTCAGGCAGTCTTCCTGAGCAGAACCACCTCATTCTTGGGGCTTGAATTACAAGATCTTTGGGAAAGTTGTTCAGAAGTGGGGTCTCCCATCAATAGACCTGATGGCCTCCTTGGAGAATTAAAAAACTGGTCAGGTTCTTCACTGACAGGTATCATCTGGAAGCTCAAGCGCTGGATGCTCTCAGCCAACCGTGAGTACAGGAATTCGGCTATGCGTTTCCCCCCTTCCCCCTGATATCCAGAGTACTTCTGAAGATCCAGCTGGACAAGGCAGATGTTATAGCAATTATTCCCTTCTGGCTAAAGAGGCACTGGTTTCCAGAACTACGGAGCTTGGCAACAGACGATCCTTGTATCTTTCCTCTTCAGAAGGACCTCCTTCATCAGGGGAGAATCTTCCACCCATGTCTTGCCAAGATACATCTGGCGGCATGGAGGTTGAGTGGTAAGCCCTGGTACACAAGGCCTATCAAAACCCACTATTGCCCTCTTTATGAAGGCATGAAAATCTGCAACTTCAATCTCCTACTACAGGATCTGGTCAACCTTCTCACAGTGGGCAGTAAAGAAAAGCCTTGTGTCATACAATCCCTCAGTGGTCAACATCCTGGATTTTCTTACAGACTGCTTCCATCAGGGATTGAGCCCTAGCACTCTGAAGATCCAGGTTCCTGCTATCTCTGCTATCACAGGTACTTGGTAGGTACTTCAAAACCTATTTGTTTCTTCAGAGCACTTAAGAAACTGCGGCCTTCAGTCTGCCCCCTCTCTCCTTCCTGGGATCTCTCAATAGTTTTAGATGCTTTATCAGCAGCGCCTTTTGAACCACTGGACTCCATACCACTGGGTATTCTGTCAATGAAATTGTCCTTTCTTATTGCAGTCACCTCTGCCAGGGCGGTTTCAGAACTCCAGGCTCTCTCGATCCAAGGGCCCTTCTTGAGATTCAACCAGAACCGTGTCACGCTACACCCTGTAACTGACTTCCTGACGAAAGTGATCTCATCTTTCCATTTATCACAAGAGATTGTCCTACCAGCTTATTCTCCAAATGCTACGGAAGGGGAGAATCCTACTTGGGTAAACGTAGATGCCATTGGGTGTCTCAGTCTATACATCACATGGACACAGCCGTTCAGGAAATCAGACAGGCTATTTATCATGTGTAGAAACAATTTGCGCTACAAAAAAGTATCAAAACTAAAATCTATTCCCTAAAATAAATGTGTTAGTCAAGGCTGCTAAGAAATATAATCTAACACCACCACTTTATGTGTTATACAAAATAATAATATACTAAAATATTTCAGCGCCAAACTATTAAATAAATTATTAAGGACACAGATGAATTAGAATGAGTACCAAGAGAAACGGAAAATGTATATGGAAAAACTTGTATTGTCAAATCAAATACCGGCCTACACTATAGTGCAACCGCTAATTAGTGACTATCAATATCGTACCAAGCAGAGAAAATATGGAAATCAAAACCCTAACTATCCTCGATACACATAGATGATATGTAAATATCTGATATCTAACCTCTTACTTAATATTAGTGTCTCAATCCACCCTACATGTCCAGAAAATGCTCACCCGTGGACGCTCCAACCGACACCACCCTGCTCTGACAACAGGTGTGTTGCTCGGAACTACCACCTCTGTGCGCATGCGCCGGAGAGAAAAACGAGACACAATGTATTCATACAACAGGGAATAAGAAACACATGTAATTAATCCAAAAAATATTACTTTATCAAAATATAAAATACACAAAATATATTGGCCAATATATAAAACAAACATGTACAATCCTCAAAGAGTCCACGTTGGTGTACACATATAAGAGAACTCTTCTATATGTAAACTATTAGAAACTTGTATATATGATTTTCTCCTCTTCAACAAACCAGCGATTATATACTCTGTAGTATTTAGTTCTTGATATCTTCAAAAACTCAAATACTCTCCACCTTTACTTCTTCATTATAGATGTTTTGTATCCACAACGCTTCAAGGAAGAATCTCAATACTATGCCAAGACTTACTGACAGATGGAAACACTAAGTGTATCGTTGCAACAATGTTGTTAAACTTAAGTTGTATCCACAACACTATCAAAGTCAGAAATCTCAGCACTGTTGGCACGTGGAAACAATATATGTATATCGTTACGCTGTATATTTTAGCAACAATGTTGTTCAGCACAGCGTAAATACACGATCATATACTTCCCACAGAACAACTCTTACAGTTCCTTAAAGGGATGACTTACCATCGCCGTCTTCACTTGGACTTACTAGCAGTAGATAACACACACTTACAATTATTATGAGTGTAGATAAAGATATTCCTATAATTTATCTTCCAGATGTTATTTCAGGTGGTAACTCAGCCACTTCTTAAATTGTAGCAATTCGCTGGTTGTATACTTAGATGGTAACGCCTTTCAATTATATATACATTATCCAAGATCTTCCTTAATCCGTTTCTTACTATTGCGAAAAAAGGACTAATAGAGCAGCATACATATTTCCAATGGCCCAATATCAAAAAAATATATAAAATATTAACATAAAATCAACGCGTTTCATAAGATCAGCCTTCCTTTCTCAAGAAGCATAATAGAATACTAAAAACACAGGAAGCCCAGCGTCTTTTATTATACACTTCCCGCTCTTGAATTAAAGGCATATCATACCTATTTAACCCTATACATGCAACTATTACCAATCATGTAAAAAACTCCCTATACATATCCTAAATGAAACCAAAAAGTTCCAATTCAGCATTAAGCCCCTTAGGCTGTAATGTATCCATATTAAATATCCATTTGGATTCTATACGAGACATAGCCATTATGTGATTACCTCCTCTCCAATTCCTTTGTACCTGTTCTACCGCAAAAAAATTTAAATGTTTGGGATCTGAGTTATGTTTTTCTTTAAAATGACAAGAAACACTGTGTTTTTCAAAACCTTTTTCAATATTTCTAATATGTTCAGCTATTCTTGTGCTTAAATTTCTCTTTGTACGTCCTACATATTGCTTAGAACAACTACATTGTAATACATATATAACATCCTTCGATTTACAGTTTAATACCGATTTTATCCTAAATTCCTCTTTTGTACTATAAGATTGAAAACTAGTAACTTTTTTATTATTGTTTGTTTTTCTACAACCTATACATGCTCCACAGCTATAAAATCCAGTGATTCCTATAGATAACCAACTTTTGGAATCTCCATGTTTGTTATCTTTTATAGTTGGTGCTAATAAACCTCCCAAATTCTGAGCTTTCTTATATATTATTCTTGGTTTGTTAGGTAATATTGTTTCTAACCATTTATCTTCTTTCAAATGATGCCAATGTCGCTGTATAATTTTATGAAAATATTTATGATCTGTATTATATCCAGTTGTCAAAGACAACTGATATACAATATCAGTCTCTTTATTATCCACTTTTTTGGAAACTAATAATTCCTTCCTATCCACTTGATTTATTTTACCTATGGCCTTATTGATATCCTCTTGTTCATAACCCTTCTGTAAAAAACGGCCACTCAACCCAGATAGTTCATCTTTAAAAACCAAAGGATCAGTACAATTTCGCTTTAATCGCCTAACCTCTCCATAAGGTACATTCAATAACCATCTATCTAAATGACAGCTACTAGGTAATATCAGACTATTGGCATCTACTGGTTTACAATAATTCCTTGAAAAAATTTTTTTATCCTGAATATATAAAGTAACATCTAAAAAATTAATAGAAGTACAACTATATGTTTCAGAAAAAACCAAATTAAATGTATTAGAATTAATATATTGTAAAAATGAGAATAACAAATCAACATCCCCCCTCCAGATAAAAAACACATCGTCAATATAGCGTGTCCAGAGCACCAGGTTTGCGCCAAAAGGGTTGTTATTCCAGATAAAACGATGTTCCCACAACCCCATAAATAAATTAGCATAACTTGGCGCAAACCTGGTGCCCATCGCACATCCAAGTATCTGGAGGAAGAACATCGAATTGAACCAAAAATAATTGTGGGTTAAAATAAACCTAATGCATGAAATGATAAAGTCTATCTGGTCTTGACATATATCATCTCTCTTGGATAGATAAAATCTCACTGCTTCACAACCAACATCATGGTCAATCACTGAATACAAGGATGAAACATCCACCGTTACTAACATATAATCTGATTGCCAGTTTATATTATCCACAATCTGTAATATCTGGGTAGTATCTCTAATATAAGATCTCAGTTGTTTAACTGAATCCTGCAAAAACTTATCCACATATGCAGAGAGATTAGAAGTTATAGAGCCTATCCCAGATACTATTGGTCGACCAGGAGGGTCAACCAAACTTTTATGAATTTTAGGTAGATAATAAAACACCGGCAATCTAGGATCAGTTATACATACATATTTATATTCCTTATCATCAAGAATTCCCAAATTTTTTCCTTTTTCTAATAATGCCTTTAATTCATGCTGGAATTCAATTGTAGGATCTTTTTCCAACCTCACATAAGTAGAAATATCGAACAAAATACGCTGGGCCTCTCTATTATAATCACATGTATTCAATAAAACCACTCCTCCTCCTTTATCTGCAGGACGTATAGTTATTTCCCTATTATCTCTTAAATCCTTCATAACACTTTTCTCTTGTTTAGTTAGATTATGTTTCTGGTTTCTTTTACGACTATCAAATCTCCTAATATCTTTTTCAACCAAATTTTGAAAGGTCTCCATTTTACTACTAATTTCCTCTCTTGGAAAAAACTTAGATTTACTTTTCAAATCTGTGTGTACAAAAGTATCTTGAATTTGCACATTATGAACTTGATTCTTCATAAAATATTTTTTAAGACACAAATTCCTAATGAATTTTTTAGTACTAATATATGCGTCAAACTTATTAAAAGGAACATTAGGAGCAAATTTGAGACCTTTCGACAATATACTCACTTCAGAAGTTTTCAATGTATGTGTACTCAAATTGAAAATTCCAGCCTGCCTTATAGATTCTAGGTCCATCATCTTTATTCTTTTTGATAGCCCTCGTCCTCTCCTTCCTCTCTTTCTAATAATCTTTTTTTGTTCTCTTGTTCCTGTGAATTTATATGTTTTTTGTTGGCTTTTCTTTTTCCCACCTTCAAAAAAGGAGAAGAGGTAGTAGGCATTACTGCCCCAACCTCTTCGTCTTCATCTAACCCCTCATCCTCCTTCATTTGTTTTGTTTCTGCCAAAACTTGAAATTTATTAACATAATTGGTAGATGTTCTAATATTCTGTCTATCTCTATAATATCCTGGTGCGACATATCTATATCTATTCTGATATTTCAATGGATTATTACCATACGTATTATATCTATTTGAATATTTGTTGTGCCTACCATAACTCACAGTATGCCATTTGTTATCTTCCTTTTTTATATTATTTCCATTGGAAGTTTCGATATTATTAACCTCTTCATTAGGCACTTTATCTCTTCTAAATTTATTCTTTTTAGTTTTAACAATTTTCTCTTCTAAGGTCACAATCGTATGTTTGGTTCTATTTTCTAATTCTGAGGATGAGGGGTTAGATGAAGACGAAGAGGTTACTATAATATACTAAAATATTTCAGCGCCAAACTATTAAATAAATTATTAAAGACACAGATGAATTAGAATGAGTACCAAGAGAAACGGAAAATGTATATGGAAAAACTTGTATTGTCAAATCAAATACCGGCCTACACTATAGTGCAACCGCTAATTAGTGACTATCAATATCGTACCAAGCAGAGAAAATATGGAAATCAAAACCCTAACTATCCTCGATACACATAGATGATATGTAAATATCTGATATCTAACCTCTTACTTAATATTAGTGTCTCAATCCACCCTACATGTCCAGAAAATGCTCACCCGTGGACGCTCCAACCGACACCACCCTGCTCTGACAACAGGTGTGTTGCTCGGAACTACCACCTCTGTGCGCATGCGCCGGAGAGAAAAGCGAGACACAATGTATTCATACAACAGGGAATAAGAAACACATGTAATTAATCCAAAAAATATTACTTTATCAAAATATAAAATACACAAAATATATTGGCCAATATATAAAACAAACATGTACAATCCTCAAAGAGTCCACGTTGGTGTACACATATAAGAGAACTCTTCTATATGTAAACTATTAGAAACTTGTATATATGATTTTCTCCTCTTCAACAAACCAGCGATTATATACTCTGTAGTATTTAGTTCTTGATATCTTCAAAAACTCAAATACTCTCCACCTTTACTTCTTCATTATAGATGTTTTGTATCCACAACGCTTCAAGGAAGAATCTCAATACTATGACAAGACTTACTGACAGATGGAAACACTAAGTGTATCGTTGCAACAATGTTGTTAAACTTAAGTTGTATCCACAACACTATCAAAGTCAGAAATCTCAGCACTGTTGGCACGTGGAAACAATATATGTATATCATTACGCTGTATATTTTAGCAACAATGTTGTTCAGCACAGCGTAAATACACGATTATATACTTCCCACAGAACAACTCTTACAGTTCCTTAAAGGGATGACTTACCATCGCCGTCTTCACTTGGACTTACTAGCAGTAGATAACACACACTTACAATTATTATGAGTGTAGATAAAGATATTCCTATAATTTATCTTCCAGATGTTATTTCAGGTGGTAACTCAGCCACTTCTTAAATTGTAGCAATTCGCTGGTTGTATACTTAGATGGTAACGCCTTTCAATTATATATACATTATCCAAGATCTTCCTTAATCCGTTTCTTACTATTGCGAAAAAAGGACTAATAGAGCAGCATACATATTTCCAATGGCCCAATATCAAAAAAATATATAAAATATTATCATAAAATCAACGCGTTTCAAGAGAACAAAAAAAGATTATTAGAAAGAGAGGAAGGAGAGGACGAGGGCTATCAAAAAGAATAAAGATGATGGACCTAGAATCTATAAGGCAGGCTGGAATTTTCAATTTGAGTACACATACATTGAAAACTTCTGAAGTGAGTATATTGTCGAAAGGTCTCAAATTTGCTCCTAATGTTCCTTTTAATAAGTTTGACGCATATATTAGTACTAAAAAATTCATTAGGAATTTGTGTCTTAAAAAATATTTTATGAAGAATCAAGTTCATAATGTGCAAATTCAAGATACTTTTGTACACACAGATTTGAAAAGTAAATCTAAGTTTTTTCCAAGAGAGGAAATTAGTAGTAAAATGGAGACCTTTCAAAATTTGGTTGAAAAAGATATTAGGAGATTTGATAGTCGTAAAAGAAACCAGAAACATAATCTAACTAAACAAGAGAAAAGTGTTATATTAGAGATACTACCCAGATATTACAGATTGTGGATAATATAAACTGGCAATCAGATTATATGTTAGTAACGGTGGATGTTTCATCCTTGTATTCAGTGATTGACCATGATGTTGGTTGTGAAGCAGTGAGATTTTATCTATCCAAGAGAGATGATATATGTCAAGACCAGATAGACTTTATCATTTCATGCATTAGGTTTATTTTAACCCACAATTATTTTTGGTTCAATTCGATGTTCTTCCTCCAGATACTTGGATGTGCGATGGGCACCAGGTTTGCGCCAAGTTATGCTAATTTATTTATGGGGTTGTGGGAACATCGTTTTATCTGGAATAACAACCCTTTTGGCGCAAACCTGGTGCTCTGGACACGCTATATTGACGATGTGTTTTTTATCTGGAGGGGGGATGTTGATTTGTTATTCTCATTTTTACAATATATTAATTCTAATACATTTAATTTGGTTTTTTCTGAAACATATAGTTGTACTTCTATTAATTTTTTAGATGTTACTTTATATATTCAGGATAAAAAAATTTTTTCAAGGAATTATTGTAAACCAGTAGATGCCAATAGTCTGATATTACCTAGTAGCTGTCATTTAGATAGATGGTTATTGAATGTACCTTATGGAGAGGTTAGGCGATTAAAGCGAAATTGTACTGATCCTTTGGTTTTTAAAGATGAACTATCTGGGTTGAGTGGCCGTTTTTTACAGAAGGGTTATGAACAAGAGGATATCAATAAGGCCATAGGTAAAATAAATCAAGTGGATAGGAAGGAATTATTAGTTTCCAAAAAAGTGGATAATAAAGAGACTGATATTGTATATCAGTTGTCTTTGACAACTGGATATAATACAGATCATAAATATTTTCATAAAATTATACAGCGACATTGGCATCATTTGAAAGAAGATAAATGGTTAGAAACAATATTACCTAACAAACCAAGAATAATATATAAGAAAGCTCAGAATTTGGGAGGTTTATTAGCACCAACTATAAAAGATAACAAACATGGAGATTCCAAAAGTTGGTTATCTATAGGAATCACTGGATTTTATAGCTGTGGAGCATGTATAGGTTGTAGAAAAACAAACAATAATAAAAAAGTTACTAGTTTTCAATCTTATAGTACAAAAGAGGAATTTAGGATAAAATCGGTATTAAACTGTAAATCGAAGGATGTTATATATGTATTACAATGTAGTTGTTCTAAGCAATATGTAGGACGTACAAAGAGAAATTTAAGCACAAGAATAGCTGAACATATTAGAAATATTGAAAAAGGTTTTGAAAAACACAGTGTTTCTTGTCATTTTAAAGAAAAACATAACTCAGATCCCAAACATTTAAATTTTTTTGCGGTAGAACAGGTACAAAGGAATTGGAGAGGAGGTAATCACATAATGGCTATGTCTCGTATAGAATCCAAATGGATATTTAATATGGATACATTACAGCCTAAGGGGCTTAATGCTGAATTGGAACTTTTTGGTTTCATTTAGGATATGTATAGGGAGTTTTTTACATGATTGGTAATAGTTGCATGTATAGGGTTAAATAGGTATGATATGCCTTTAATTCAAGAGCGGGAAGTGTATAATAAAAGACGCTGGGCTTCCTGTGTTTTTAGTATTCTATTATGCTTCTTGAGAAAGGAAGGCTGATCTTCTGAAACGCATTGATTTTATGATAATATTTTATATATTTTTTTGATATTGGGCCATTGGAAATATGTATGCTGCTCTATTAGTCCTTTTTTCGCAATAGTAAGAAACGGATTAAGGAAGATCTTGGATAATGTATATATAATTGAAAGGCGTTACCATCTAAGTATACAACCAGCGAATTGCTACAATTTAAGAAGTGGCTGAGTTACCACCTGAAATAACATCTGGAAGATAAATTATAGGAATATCTTTATCTACACTCATAATAATTGTAAGTGTGTGTTATCTACTGCTAGTAAGTCCAAGTGAAGACGGCGATGGTAAGTCATCCCTTTAAGGAACTGTAAGAGTTGTTCTGTGGGAAGTATATGATCGTGTATTTACGCTGTGCTGAACAACATTGTTGCTAAAATATACAGCGTAACGATATACATATATTGTTTCCACGTGCCAACAGTGCTGAGATTTCTGACTTTGATAGTGTTGTGGATACAACTTAAGTTTAACAACATTGTTGCAACGATACACTTAGTGTTTCCATCTGTCAGTAAGTCTTGGCATAGTATTGAGATTCTTCCTTGAAGCGTTGTGGATACAAAACATCTATAATGAAGAAGTAAAGGTGGAGAGTATTTGAGTTTTTGAAGATATCAAGAACTAAATACTACAGAGTATATAATCGCTGGTTTGTTGAAGAGGAGAAAATCATATATACAAGTTTCTAATAGTTTACATATAGAAGAGTTCTCTTATATGTGTACACCAACGTGGACTCTTTGAGGATTGTACATGTTTGTTTTATATATTGGCCAATATATTTTGTGTATTTTATATTTTGATAAAGTAATATTTTTTGGATTAATTACATGTGTTTCTTATTCCCTGTTGTATGAATACATTGTGTCTCGTTTTTCTCTCCGGCGCATGCGCACAGAGGTGGTAGTTCCGAGCAACACACCTGTTGTCAGAGCAGGGTGGTGTCGGTTGGAGCGTCCACGGGTGAGCATTTTCTGGACATGTAGGGTGGATTGAGACACTAATATTAAGTAAGAGGTTAGATATCAGATATTTACATATCATCTATGTGTATCGAGGCTATTTATCATACCTACAGGTCACAGGCAGAGGCTTCCAGATGGATAGTTTCTGCTATCACTAAAGCCTACCAGGCAAAGGGCATTCCGGTACCTCAGGGTATCAAGGCACACTCCTCTTGAGCAGTCACTGCATCGTGGGCATCGGAGGCTAGGGAATCCTCTGAGGACACATGTAGGGCAGCCACGTGGTCCTCCAGCTCTACTTTCATATGCCACTACAGGCTTGATGTCCGGTCATCTCATTCTGCTTGTTTCGGAAGGGCAGTACTTCATTTCCTATCCGCTGCAGTCTCTAAATAAATTATTTAAGCATTCTACCTGCTTGGTCTTGTTCTCTATTTATTCCCACCCTCTTTATTACTCTGGTATGCATCCATTCCTGAACGCTGCCTGCAGTGACCAGGAAAAGGGAAAATTATATCAGCTTACCGTTATTTTCCTTTCCTGATCACGACAAGGCAGCGTTCACCTATTACCCTCCCTTCATGTCTGCTACAAAACTAAAGACACTGGGGCTGTGTAGGGAGGTGTATTTTATAGCTTCTGGTATTGTTTCCTGTTTGGGCTGATGGGAGCATAACCCATTTGCGAATGCTACCTTGTCGTGACCAGGAAAGGAAAATAACGGTAAGCTGATATAATTTTCCTTTTTCTCTGTCCTCTGGTAGCCACAGATCCCCAAATACACTGAATGACACCTCCTCTTCCCTTACCTTCTGTTTTATGTGGGTAGTTACAACCCAGAAGTACACGGTAAGAATTTAGCATGTGGAGAAACTGCTCCACTATGCTGTTTGAAATGGAGTGATTGCTGCTCTCCACCACTACCTACAGAAAAAAATTGTTAGATATTATATCGGTCTGCCCGCCAGCAGGATGGGCAGTCCAAATAAGCATTAGGCGAAAGATGGCTGGTGAGGTCCCCACTAAACCTAAGGTCCCCGTACTATGTATTAAAATGGCCCTGTTTACCACATATGGTGGACCTGCCCTTTAATTCAAATATTTTTATCACAAATGAATTATACAACAAATAATTTATCCAATAAAGCCCCATGATATTTTGATTTTGCACAGGGTGCCCTCCCCTTAGAGCCAATCCAAACAATGTACAAAAATTACTCCTCTTTCACTTTACAAACCCAGTAAAACTACTGACCCCACTCCACTGGAATTCTACTCTGTCTTCCACTCTTGAACACTGAGAACATAGACTTACACACTATTAAGCAGTGGGAAATGTCATGGCACTAGGCAATATCTCTACTATACAGATAGTAGACCCATGAATAAAGTTAAAATCATAGAAAAAAACAGTCCACTCATTCCACACCTTCATAGTTTTTACATTTCCTTTTAAGACCCTCCCAACAGAGTATCAGCATATTCCTAGGTTCTAGATGTGACTACTCAATATCTCCAGGTATACCACTTACAAATGGAATGGAACGCCTTTCCCACCCCCAAAATTATGATCTCTATTGTGCTCCTTTTCCTGCCTCCTTATCTGATTTCATTCTTGCCCTTTGTTCCCTACTTCCCCTTCCTTTTTCCCTTATTATCTTGTTTGCATCTTACTCAGCTATCATGTGGCCTAGACTTTGAGAATCAGACAACTTGTACCACTTTTTGACTTTATTTCCTTCAGTGTACAAGGCAATTAACCAATAAAACTTTAAAAAATAGGGCAGAACACTATAACAAAACAGGCAAGGACAAGGGTAATAGAAAACCCAGAGACTGACAGTCAGTTTGTTTTTAAACCTTGGTACCTAGGGCTCGATTCAATTACCATCAGGGAAACACACAGTAGGGCAAAAAATATTTCCGAAAGGTACATAAACAGTGGTCTAGTCTATGACGAGCGTTGGCTGAAAGACCATGACTTGTGGCCCAACATTCATTGTAGATGTTTATTCCCACAATTCACGCTAAGTAGCGTAGAAAATGGGAACATCAAAGTAAAGTAACTAACACTCAGTGTTTGACACAGTGTGAAAAATCGAGCGGGCGGTAAAAACACGGTCCTCTCCCCCCACCTCCCAAACACCATCACCCATAGCTCTAAAACTTACCCGTAATTTTGAGGTCCAGCGGGGTCTTCTGCACCCTGGTTTTCCTCCTTAATTGTTCTGTAACCTTCTTTCTTCTTTTTCTTCATTTGTCTTCTTCTTCTGTCTTCATCTGTAAAAAGTTCAGCCGGTGGCAGAGGCAGAACAAAAAAACAAAAAGCCCCCATTGCATCACATTTCAGACCGTTGCCTGATATAAACTGAGGCAAATTTGAACAGAGCCTGGCTTTTATGTGGCCAGTCCCTGTTCAAAAATGTTCCCAGGCTCCTATTTGCTGAGATGTGGGGTTACATAGTGCACAGAACAAGCCCTGCAGTAACCACACCTCCCAGCCAATCAGCTTCTAGCTGTAGGGGGTCACAAATGCACATTTTGTCAAGGTACAGCAACAGTAATAGGGGCTTTTTGTTTTTTTGTTCTGCCACCTGTGGCAGTGGTGAAACTTTAGTGGGGCCATTGGATGTAATAATTATTCTTCTTTCAAAGGGGCAAAAAACAGCTATACAGATGAAGGCAGAAGAAGAAAACAGATGAAGAAAAGAAGAAAGAAGCTTATAAAAAAGAATTAAAGAGGAAGACCAGGGTGCAGAAGACCCCGTTGGATCTCAGTCTTGCAGGTAAGTGCTGTATGTTAATGGGAATCTGTTAGCTTTAGGGGGATTAATCTTTTGAGTGCCAGAGGGATATGCAATGCTCTGTATTTGCTTGCACTCCACTGGCATTGTAAGGAGTGTTTTTTTTTGGTGATCTCCTCATGGTTAGTTGGGGGTTAATTCTCTGCAGTTTTGGCTGGCAACAGCAGAGGGGCAGGCGATGCTAGCTTACATAGTGTTTATGAGAGACAGGTAGTGATGTCTCCAATATTCAGCCTTCTGTAACCAAGCACATATGCATGCGCAGTGTTAGACATCCAAGGGCGTAGTCTGTATTTCACCCTTTACTCAACACAACAGAGCTCAGAGCCATTTTGGAGACTTAGGGAGTGTGTACCTGGTCTCAAGTCTGAGAGGTAGAGATTGTACCTCATCCAAACCTGTGTGTTGCTGTTTAGCCATTTGGGACGTCAGGCCTGCGTGGCTGTTCACCTGTGTAACGATACTACGGAGTTTAGTGTGGACGGCTCTCCCACACTGATGTGCAGCTCCCCGTGGCTAAGTATCTTTTAAGTTCTCTTTTTATATCCCAGAGTTGGTATGTCTCTCATATTCCTGTGAACTCTGGCAGAAAGTTCTCTTTTTATATCCCGGAGTTGGTATGTCTGTCATACTTATGTGAACTCTGGCAGGATGTTTATCTCATAACCTGTTTAATTATTGCATGTTTAATAAACTGTAGTTCTAGTTTCAATGCAGTGTGTCTTTATCTTTCTTCTGAAATTCCAGACCTCTAATTGTAACATTTGGTACCAGAGGCGGGGTTGGAATTTCACTGAGGATAAGGAGTGTGCAGTGAAGGAATGTTTAGCAAACTGAAGAAATTAACCCGTACGAGGTGTGGGTGCAAGAGGGCACCATTGTTAATATGGGCAGAGAGGGGACCGTGGTTCCCAAGTGCCAAAGAATTATATAAAAATGTTGATGGGCACCAGCTGTTGGATTTATCTAGATATGCTGCAGCTGAGCAGACAGCTGCCTTATACGTATTACAGAAGGAATTTGAAACTGTACAGGATGAATGTATTATGATTAGTGATGATCGAGCACCCCAATGCTCGGGTGTTCGGGTGCTCTGACCGAGCGCCCCCAGAGGCTCGAGTGCTCGGCCGAGCACCCGAGCCCCATTGAAGTCAATGGGAGGACTCGAGCATTACACCAGGCACCCCCTGCTCTGATGAGGGGAGGGTGCCTGGTCCATAGGAAAAGGGCAGAAAATGATGGAAACACCACAGAAATGGTTCAGGGACAGCATAGGGAGGATGTCTGGATGCATCTTGGACTCCAACATCGCTGCTGGGAACGATCTTTCGCCCGTAGTAAGCCATTTTTACAGACTGACCGTAAAACACACAAAAAGGCAGATAAAAACGACTTTAGGCGAAAAATTGTTACCAAACAGTATTTGCTGTATATTTACTTGTATATCATCTGCAAATTCTGCAAAAAATTTCATCGATTTTTCTGAACTGGGGCCATGATTAAGAGGGAAACGTGCGCAGAGGCAAATTCTCCCAAAAATTTCCTCGATTTTTCTGAACTGAGGCCATGATTAAGAGGGAAACGTGCGCAGAGACAAATTCTCCCAAAAATTTCCTCGATTTTTCTGAACTGGGGCCATGATTAAGAGGGAAACGTGCGCTGAGCCGACCATCTAAAACATTATGGGTGAGGGTCTGCTGCGGAGCTGACCATCCTAAACATTATATGCGAAGGCCCGCTAGTGAGCTGACGCTATAAAACATTATATGAGAGGGCCCGCTAGAGAGCTGACCCAATAAAACATTATATGAGAAGGCCCGCTGGTGAGCTGACCTATACAAAAATTGTCAAACTGCGCCCGCTGGTGAGCTGGCCCTATATAAAAATTATATCACTGGGCCCGCTGGTGAGCTGGTCCTATATAAAAATTATATCACTGGGCATATGGAAGAGAGTCAACCATATACCCGTTTTTTGGGTGGAAGGGGTGAATGGGAATACAGAGTATTCCCATCATTGTAAATAACATATATAAAGTGACTTTATGTTCCCCCGGGGCTTTCCTCCAGTGGAGTGGAGAAGTCAGGGGAAATCCAGGCCTTGTTCATTTTTATAAGTGTCAACCTATCAGCATTTTCGGTGGAAAGGCGGATACGCTTATCTGTTATGATGCCACCAGCAGCACTAAATACCCGCTCAGACAGAACGCTGGCGGCAGGGCAGGCCAGCACCTCCAAGGCGTAGAGTGCCAGTTCATACCACGTGTCCAGCTTGGACACCCAGTAGTTGTAAGGCACAGAGGGATCATTGAGGACGCTGACACGGTCTGCTACGTACTCCTTCACCATCTTCCAAAACTTTTCCCTCCTTGTGACACTAGGCTGCGCATCAGGGTGAGTGTGCTGGCGGGGTGTCATGAAGGTGTCCCACGCCTTGGAGAGTGTTGCCCTGCCTTTGTCGGAACTGCTGTGTGCTCCCCTTTTCTCCCCTTCTCGGTTGGCCAAGGTAGCACGTACTCTGCCGCCAGCGTTGTCAGATGGAAAATTTTGGAGCAATTTTTCGACAAGAACCTTCTGGTATTGCACCATTTTGCTTGTCCTCTCCACCGGAGGAATGAGAGATGAGAAATTCTCTTTGTAGCGGGGGTCCAGAAGGGTGAACACCCAGTAATCCGTGTTGTCTAAAATGCGTATAACGCGTGGGTCACGGGAAAGGCAGCCTAACAAAGTCAGCCATGTGTGCCAGAGTACCAACAGGCAAGATTTCGCTGTCCTCACCAGGAGGATGACTCTCAATCTCCTCATCCTCTTCCTCCTCTTCTGCCCACCCACGCTGAAGAGATGGAACTAAAGTTCCATGGCTACCCTCTGTAGCGGAGGCAACCGTGTCTTCCTCCTCCTCCTCCTCCGCCTCCTCCAATTGTCGCTGAGAAGACGAAGTGAGGGTGCTCTGGCTATCACCTTGTGTAAGCTCTTCCTCCCGCATTTCCACCTCTTCTACATGCAAAGCGTCGGTTTTAATTGTGAGCAGCGAGCGTTTCAGTAGACACAGAAGTGGGATGGTTACACTGATAATAGCGTTATCGCCGCACACCATCTGTGTCGATTCCTCAAAATTGCGTAAAACCTCACAGAGGTCTGACATCCATTCCCACTCCTCACTTCTGATTACAGGAAGTTGAACGGAGAGGCGACGACCGTGTAACAGCTGGTACTCCACTACTGCCCTCTGCTGCTCACAAAGCCGGGCCAACATGTGGAAGGTGGAGTTCCAGCGCGTGCTCACGTCACACAGCAGCCGGTGAGCTGGCAAATGTAAGCGCTGCTGCAGCTTCAACAGGCCGGCTGAAGCTGTAGATGACTTACGGAAATGTGCACACACGCGGCGCACCTTCGTCAAGAGATCATGCAAATTGGGGTAGGTTTTTAGAAATCGCTGAACCACTAAATTAAATACATGCGCTAGGCATGGTACGTGTGTGAGCTTGCCGAGCTCCAAAGCCGCCACCAAGTTACGCCCATTATCACACACAACCATGCCTGGTTGCAGGTTGAGTGGCGAGAGCCACTGCTCGGTCTGGTGACTAATCCCCTGCAACAGCTCTGAGGCCGTGTGCTGTTTGTCCCCAAGGCAGATCAGCTTCAGCACGGCCTGTTGACGCTTCCCCACTGCAGTGCTACACTGCTTCCAGCTACCGGCTGATGGGTGAGTGGCGCTGCGCGCAGAGAATTCGGAGGTGGAAACGGAGGAGGAGGAGCCAATAACGTAGGTGCTGGCGGAAACCCTGATGGAGGTAGGGCCCGCAATCCTCGGCGTGGGTAGCACCTGTGCCATCCCAGGGTCCGAGTCGCTCCCAGCCTCCACGACATTCACCCAGTGTGCCGTCAGGGAAATGTAGCGTCCCTGGCCACAAGCACTTGTCCATGTGTCAGTCGTTAAGTGGACCTTCCCAGTAACTGCGTTGGTCAGGGCACGGGTGATGTTACGGGACACATGGTGGTGTAAGGCGGGGACGGCACACCGGGAAAAGTAGTGGCGGCTGGGGACTGCGTACCGAGGGACAGCTGCTGCCATCAGGCTGCGGAAGGACTCAGTCTCCACAAGCCTAAATGGCAGCATTTCGATGGCCAGTAATTTGGAAAGGTGTGAGGTTAGTGCTATGGCCTGTGGGTGGGTGGCTGGGTATTTTCGCTTGCGCTCAAATGCCTGGGGTAACGACATTTGGACGCTGTGCTGGGACAGGGAAGTGGATGTGGTCGCTGATGGTGCTTCAGATGGTACAGGTGCAGGGCGGGAGGTATGCGGGCCTGCGCCTTCGACAGGCGATTGGCCGTATCACAGTGCCTGTGATTCCTGTCACTCTCTGTTGTGGATGTCACTGATTTGCTGACTGAGTTTGACCCGCCTCCTGATGACCTTTTTATACCTGGCTATCTCTCTGGTCAGGTGCCCTTTCGTGGTGTTCCTGAGCCAGTAGTGCTTTTGCTGTGTTCCTGTGTTCTGAGTTCCTGTGTACCGATTCGGCTTGCCCTGACTATTCTCCAGTGTTCCTGCCTGTGTATGATTCGGCTCGTCCAGACTACTCTCCAGCGTTCCTGCCTGTGTATGACTCGGCTCGTCTGCGGACCACCCTTGGATCCTGATCCGGCTAGTCTGACGTTCCTGCCTGTGTATGACCCGGTCCGGCTGACTTCCTGCTTCGAAGATACTTCCAGCTTGTTCCAGTGACCTGCGTTTCAGTTGTCGCCGTCGCGACATTTTCCAGTCCTTGCTGCCCACGAGTGTGCCACTGCCTAGCCTGGTGATTCCTGCAATAGTGCTGTGTCTCGTTCTAGTGCAGAGCTGTGTGTATTCTGTGGGCCTTCCTCTCCTTGCAGAGCCTGACCGTAGCGTTGTAGCCTGAGTAACGTTACAGAGCCTTGAAGTAGCGCTGAAGCCTCGAGTAAACGTGCACTTTAACTCTCGCAGTGCTGCCTCATATTCACTCTCTATATCTCCAGTACAAGCCTTGTTACAAGTGACACTGCTGCTGAGTTGGCCGCTCTCCGTCGGCAACTCTAGTCTTACGTTGCAGAGTGTTCACGAAGCTTGGGCCGTTTGGGCGCTAAGGCTCTCCGGTGTTGGTTACTGTCGAGATCGTATATCCAGAGTGTGGCAGAGAGGTTCAGTGTTGGCTATTCGGTACTAGCCCGTGGAGGTTAGTGGTTCTGGCTCTAGCATTACTGCATTCGTTTACTCTTGAGGAGGCTCTTAGCTCTTGCATTGCAGGCCGGTTTCCTTATTGTCCTAAGGGGCTATTCGCACTTGCACATACTAAGCAGTTCTTGTAGCTACGCCCGTGGGGGTTAAGCTGTTACCCTTTCTGCTTATCATTTACCACCTAGGCAAGGCAGCTCGTTCCTCTGTTCCTGATGACCTTCAACTGTACAGCGCAGCCTATTTAACATCAAGGGCGTGTCAAACTTCCACATCTGAGACTGAGCATATTTGGACTTTAACCCCTTTGGGGCCTATACCATCCTAGGGCATACTGCCTTGTATTTATGTCCATAATACTGTTTTCCTGGTATTTTCTCAGTTTACATTATCTGTATATTACCTACCGCCTCTAGCGGGCGTGAGTGTCATTATTCACTTTAATAAAGTGTGTTTTATTTTCACTTATTGGTCTGAGTGTCATAAAAACCGTAACAGTACGAAAGGGCCATGACCTCAGACGGTAAGGTTGAAAGTAATCCTCTGAACATCCACTGGAGAATGGATGTCCAAGAGCAGCGCCTGGACCAATTGGCACTGGCTCTACAAACGTTGCTTGAACGTACAGTACATTTGGACAAGTCTGGTCCAAATCCGGTGGTCCCCCCAGTCGTGACACCGGAGAATCCCTCGGTACCCATTAGTACTAACACAAGAGGGTTATCGGCAGCAGTACCGTTACCCCTAAGATATGATGGCGAACCCTCCTTATGCAGAGGTTTCATTAACCAGTTGGAGATATTTTTGGAATTGGCACCTCAGGCATTTCCTAACGACCGTAGCAAGGTCGGCTTTATGATATCTCTGTTGACGGGCAAAGCTTTGGCATGGGCAAATCCGATATGGGAGAGTGCCAGACCCTGCACACTGAACTTTAGAGAATTTGTGGCAAAGTTCAGACGTGTGTTTGAGGTTCCTGGTAGGTCTGCCTTTGCTGCCAAAAGGCTGATGGAGATTCAGCAGGGCGAACGCACTCTGGGCGAATACGCTATTGAATTCCGGACCTTGGCAGCAGAGGTTGGCTGGAACGATGAGGCCTTACTTGCTGCTTTTTCTCAGGGCCTGGCTGAACAGATCAAGGACGAGATAGCAGCTCGAGATGTACCCAGCGAGCTGGACGAGTACATTGACTATGTCATGCTAATAGATTCTCGCATCCGAGAGAGACGCTTGGCTAAAAGGACCAAAGCAAAGAGTTATGGTCAGAACCAGTTCCTTAACCCACCCACTCCACCCGTGCTGCTTGAGCAGACAGCTGATGGCACTGAACCTATGCAATTAGGTTTTACTAGGCTCACGAAAGAGCAGAAGCTGTATCGCAGAAGGCAAGGCTTATGCCTATATTGTGGCAAACCAGGTCATATATTACGCAATTGTCCTGTAAGGCCGGGAAACGAACGCACCTAGGGTACCTTGGGGGACAGGCCCTAGGTGGTGTTGAACAGTCCCTAGAGACTTGCACCTCTAAACCCACCATCCAGGTGGCTTTTGCCTGGACTGACAAGGTCATAGAAGTCTTGGCATTAGTGGACTCCGGGGCAGCCGGATACTTCATGGATCAGTCCTTTGCTGAGTTGCAAGGCATTCCGTTATGTAAAAAGGACTCTCCTGTGGCTATAGAGGCCATTGATGGCAGACCCCTGGATCCTGCTTTCATTACATTCGAGACTATCCCAGTGTCTATGACTGTGGGGGCTTGTCACAGGGAGCAGATACAATTTCAGATCATTCGGTCCCCACATCATTCAGTTATTTTGGGGTTCCCGTGGTTGCAGACACACAATCCCCAATTTGACTGGCAAAGGTGTGAAGTTAACTCTTGGTCGGAGTATTGTAACAAGAATTGTCTTTCTCTCCCTATTAAGATTATGTGTACCTCTCCAGCTGTGCCAACAGAATATGGTCAATTCAGTGACGTGTTTAGCAAAGGAGAGGCCAGCGCATTACCTGACCATAGGCCATATGATTGCGCCATTGATTTGTCTCCAGGGGCCGTGCCTCCTAGGGGGCGTACTTACCCACTGTCCTGTGAGGAAAATAGGGCAATGGAGGAGTATATAGCCGATGCCCTGGAGAGGGGTATCATTCGAAAATCTACATCTCCGGCTGGTGCTGGATTCTTTTTTGTAAAAAAGAAAAGTGGGGAACTCAGGCCTTGCATTGACTACCGTGGGTTGAATAAGCTGATGCCTAAAAACGCCTATCCCATTCCACTTATTACGGAATTATTTGACAGATTAAAGGGCTCTTCGATCTTTACCAAACTTGACTTACGAGCCGCCTATAATCTAGTCATAATTAAAGAAGGTGACGAGTGGAAAACGGCGTATAATACCAGGACAGGGCATTATGAATACCTGGTGATGCCATTCGGCCTATGCAATGCGCCTGCAGTATTTCAGGAACTGATTAACGATATTTTACGTGACTTGCTTCAGTCCTGTGTGGTTGTGTATCTAGATGATATACTAATTCATTCTGCTAACCTCACCCAACACATTAAAGACGTCTCAGAAGTCTTGCTCCGACTTCGCAAGCACAAGTTATTCTGTAAATTGGAAAAGTGCGAATTCCATACTTCTCAAGTACCATTCCTGGGGTTCATTATATCCAAATATGGCATTGCCATGGATCAGGAGAAGTTGGCTGCAGTTCTGCAATGGCCTCGGCCTAAGGGATTAAAAGCCATTCAAAGATTCCTAGGCTTTGCGAATTATTATAGGAAGTTCATCAAGAACTTTTCCACAATTGTAAGGCCATTGTCGGACTTGACTCACAAAGGCGCTTCTCCCTCTCAGTGGTCTGAGGCTGCTGAAAACGCATTTCGTACCCTGAAATCTGTCTTTGCATCTGCTCCTGTACTGTCCCACCCTAATCCCTCCCTGCCGTTTACTTTGGAGGTTGACGCTTCAGATGTTGGGGTTGGGGCGGTGCTCTCCCAACGTCCTGTGGGAGGTGGAGCTTTGATGCCGTGTGGGTTCTTTTCTAAGAAATTGTCCAGCGCCCAGAGTCATTACGAGATTGGTGACAGGGAACTGTTGGCCATCATACTGGCACTTAAGGAGTGGCGACATCTCCTGGAGGGCACTCAGACTCCAGTACTAATTCTTACTGACCATAAGAATCTCACCTATCTCTCTGAGGCCAAAAGACTGTCTTCCCGACAGGCCAGGTGGGCGCTGTTTCTGTCCCGGTTCAATTTCTTAGTATCCTATCTCCCTGGTTCTAAGAATATCAGGGCCGATGCGTTGTCACGTCAGTTCGCTTCTGACACTGAGAGGGAGGAAGTCCCGGTACCCATCATTCAGCCAGATCGGATCCTGGCTACTATTCGCACTACTATAACCTCGCCACTGGGGGAGGAGATACTGGCATCACAATCACGGGCACCTCCAGGAACCCCAGTGGGGAAGTGTTTTGTAGAAGAGTCTTTCCGTACCCGTCTCTTGGAGACCTATCACGCCTCTAAGGCAGCTGGGCATATTGGTAGAGACCAATTAGTATGGTCTCTTTCACAATTATTTTGGTGGCCTACATTGAGAGCTGACTGCGCTGCTTTCACGGCAGCTTGTACCACATGTGCCCGTGCCAAGACCCCTAGACATCTCCCTGTGGGCTTATTACAACCTGTGCCTAACGGAGACCGTCCATGGTCTCATATATCCATTGACTTTCTGGGAGAATTACCGGCATCTAGAGGTTACAAATTCATTCTTATGGTGGTCGACAGATTCTCTAAGATGGCACATTTTGTGCCTCTGACTGGCCTTCCATCGGCTCAGGAGTTGGCGATAGTTTTTGCCAGAGAGGTGTTCCGTCTGCACGGAGTGCCCAGAGTAATTGTCTCAGACCGTGGGAGCCAGTTCGTTTCTAGGTTCTGGAGGGCATTTTGTGGTCAGATGGGCATTCAGTTATCATTCTCCTCCGCCTACCATCCCCAGACGAATGGGGCCGCTGAGCGTGCCAATCAGGGACTGGAACAGTTCCTGCGCTGTTTTGTCTCCGATCATCATGATAATTGGGCTGACCTGTTGCCATGGGCAGAGTTTGCCAGGAACTGTGCGGTTAACTCATCGTCCGGGAGCTCCCCATTTTTCGTGAATTATGGTTTCCAGCCTTGTCTGCTCCCGGACTCCTTTCAGGCACAGCAGATCCCTGCTCTTGACGAGCATTTGGCACGACTTCATTCCACTTGGGCATAGGTTCAGAGGTCCCTCAGTCAGTCTTTCAGACGGCAGCAACGGCACGCTAATCGCAGACGCCTTCCAGCGGTCTCATTTCAAGTTGGGGACAGGGTATGGCTGTCATCCAGAAACCTCAACCTACAAGTCCCATCCAATAAACTGGCTCCCCGGTTCATTGGTCCATTTAGGATTATCCGCAAGATTAATCCGGTTTCTTATGCTCTGGAGCTTCCACCCTCTATGCACATTCATAATGTGTTCCATGTCTCTCTTCTGAAACCCTTGGTGTGCAATCGATATACCACTACGCCAGTGATTCCTGGGCCGGTGGACGTCCAGGGCCAAGAGGAATATGAAGTCCAGAGTATTGTTGACTCCAGGAGATTTAGAGGAAAGCTGCAATATTTGGTTCATTGGAAGGGCTATGGCCCTGAGGAACGCTCTTGGATTGATCAGGGGGATCTCCATGCTTCAAGATTAGTACGCAGCTTTCACTCTAAATATCCTCTGAAACCCAAACCTCAGGCTAGGAGAGGGGGTCTTTGAGAGGGGGGTACTATCACAGTGCCTGTGATTCCTGTCACTCTCTGTTGTGGATGTCACTGATTTGCTGACTGAGTTTGACCCGCCTCCTGATGACCTTTTTATACCTGGCTATCTCTCTGGTCAGGTGCCCTTTCGTGGTGTTCCTGAGCCAGTAGTGCTTTTGCTGTGTTCCTGTGTTCTGAGTTCCTGTGTACCGATTCGGCTTGCCCTGACTATTCTCCAGTGTTCCTGCCTGTGTATGATTCGGCTCGTCCAGACTACTCTCCAGCGTTCCTGCCTGTGTATGACTCGGCTCGTCTGCGGACCACCCTTGGATCCTGATCCGGCTAGTCTGACGTTCCTGCCTGTGTATGACCCGGTCCGGCTGACTTCCTGCTCCGAAGATACTTCCAGCTTGTTCCAGTGACCTGCGTTTCAGTTGTCGCCGTCGCGACATTTTCCAGTCCTTGCTGCCCACGAGTGTGCCACTGCCTAGCCTGGTGATTCCTGCAATAGTGCTGTGTCTCGTTCTAGTGCAGAGCTGTGTGTATTCTGTGGGCCTTCCTCTCCTTGCAGAGCCTGACCGTAGCGTTGTAGCCTGAGTAACGTTACAGAGCCTTGAAGTAGCGCTGAAGCCTCGAGTAAACGTGCACTTTAACTCTCGCAGTGCTGCCTCATATTCACTCTCTATATCTCCAGTACAAGCCTTGTTACAAGTGACACTGCTGCTGAGTTGGCCGCTCTCCGTCGGCAACTCTAGTCTTACGTTGCAGAGTGTTCACGAAGCTTGGGCCGTTTGGGCGCTAAGGCTCTCCGGTGTTGGTTACTGTTGAGATCGTATATCCAGAGTGTGGCAGAGAGGTTCAGTGTTGGCTATTCGGTACTAGCCCGTGGAGGTTAGTGGTTCTGGCTCTAGCATTACTGCATTCGTTTACTCTTGAGGAGGCTCTTAGCTCTTGCATTGCAGGCCGGTTTCCTTATTGTCCTAAGGGGCTATTCGCACTTGCACATACTAAGCAGTTCTTGTAGCTACGCCCGTGGGGGTTAAGCTGTTACCCTTTCTGCTTATCATTTACCACCTAGGCAAGGCAGCTCGTTCCTCTGTTCCTGATGACCTTCAACTGTACAGCGCAGCCTATTTAACATCAAGGGCGTGTCAAACTTCCACATCTGAGACTGAGCATATTTGGACTTTAACCCCTTTGGGGCCTATACCATCCTAGGGCATACTGCCTTGTATTTATGTCCATAATACTGTTTTCCTGGTATTTTCTCAGTTTACATTATCTGTATATTACCTACCGCCTCTAGCGGGCGTGAGTGTCATTATTCACTTTAATAAAGTGTGTTTTATTTTCACTTATTGGTCTGAGTGTCATAAAAACCATAACAGGCCGGCACCGAAAACAGGGGAAGAGGAGGCAGTGGTGTGGCCTGCAGACACAGATGGGCGATCCGGGCGTTCCTCCCACTTATTACGGTGCTTGGATGCCATGTGTCGGATCATGCTGGTGGTGGTGAGGTTTCTAGTGTTCATGCCTCGGCTCATTCTGGTGTGGCACAGGTTGCAAACTACAATTCTTTTGTCGTCCGCACTTTCCTTAAAAAAACGCCATACCGCGGAACACCTACCCCTTGGCAAGGGAGATTTACGCAAGGGGGTGCTCCGTGGAACATTTGCGGGCCGGTTTGGTGCGGTCCGCCTTCTTTCTGTAGCCACACCACTGCCTCTTCCAGCCTGTTGCGGTGCTGCAGATGGCTCACCCTCAGGACTGCTGTCATCGCTCGGCTCTACACCTTCCCAGGTGGGGTCAGTCACCTCATCGTCCACCAAGTCCTCCTCCACTTCCTCACTCTGATCATCCTCCTCATGTCTTGATCCCACCACATACTCAGTCATTGACAACTGTATATCATCCTCCTCATCAAGGTCTTGAGACAGTAATAGTGGTTGATTTAATGGCAACTGTGTCTCATCATCATCATCATCCACTTCCTTTGACCTTAAATGCCGTTCACCTCTGTCATCTTCTTGTGATTGGGTACCCTCTAGAGGCTGTGAATCAGGGCACAAGATGTCATGTTCCTCTGCAAGCGTGCTTGGAGAGAGGTTCAAATTAAGGATTGGTGATGAGACGAGCTCCTCACTATATCCCAGTGTGGGATCACTTCTTTGACCAGATCCTCTATGGTGGGAGGAAGGATGATCAGGGTGAGGATTATGTTGACCAGACTCTTGGCTACTGAGAGTGGACTTGGTGGAAGACAGGGTGGTGCTTAACCGACTGGAAGCAGTATCAGCTGACATCCAACCAACCACCTGTTCGCAGTGGTCGGACCTCGAGAGTGATGTCCTGCGACGCCCTGTAAACTGAGACATGAAGCTAGGTATGGTGGATGTCTTTCTGTCTTGTGCTCTGGCACCAGGCACAGTTTCTACGCGTCCTGACCCGCGCCCTGAACTATCAGGATCACGTCCACTTCACCGTCCCTTTTTACCCGCCTTCTTCATATTACACGGAATATGTGCTGCAAATCTGCAACTTTGCACAGTAAACAGAATGTTCTCCTAATATGCAACTTTGCACACTAAACAGAATGTGCTTCTTATCTGCGGCTAGGCACACTGAATGGAATATGTGACTTTGATATTTTACAGTTTGCACAGTTAACAGAATGTTCTCCTAATATGCAACTTTGCACACTAAACAGAATGTGCTTCTTAACTGCGGCTCGGCACAGTGAATGGAATATGTGACTTTGATATTTTACAGTTTGCACAGTTAACAGAATGTTCTCCTAATATGCAACTTTGCACACTAAACAGAATGTGCTTCTTAACTGCGGCTCGGCACAGTGAATGGAATATGTGACTTTGATATTTTACAGTTTGCACAGTTAACAGAATGTTCTCCTAATATGCAACTTTGCACACTAAACAGAATGTGCTTCTTAACTGCGGCTCGGCACAGTGAATGGAATATGTGACTTTGATATTTTACAGTTTGAACAGTTAACAGAATGTTCTCCTAATATGCAACTTTGCACACTAAACAGAATGTGCTTCTTAACTGCGGCTCGGCACAGTGAATGGAATATGTGACTTTGATATTTTACAGTTTGCACAGTTAACAGAATGTTCTCCTAATATGCAACTTTGCACACTAAACAGAATGTGCTTCTTAACTGCGGCTCGGCACAGTGAATGGAATATGTGACTTTGATATTTTACAGTTTGCACAGTTAACAGAATGTTCTCCTAATATGCAACTTTGCACACTAAACAGAATGCGCTTCTTAACTGCGGCTCGGCACAGTGAATGGAATATGTGACTTTGATATTTTACAGTTTGAACAGTTAACAGAATGTTCTCCTAATATGCAACTTTGCACACTAAACAGAATGCGCTTCTTAACTGCGGCTACGCACAGTGAATGGAATATGTGACTTTGATATTTTACAGTTTGCACAGTTAACAGAATGTTCTCCTAATATGCAACTTTGCACACTAAACAGAATGTGCTTCTTAACTGCGGCTACGCACAGTGAATGGAATATGTGACTTTGATATTTTACAGTTTGAACAGTTAACAGAATGTTCTCCTAATATGCAACTTTGCACACTAAACAGAATGTGCTTCTTAACTGCGGCTACGCACAGTGAATGGAATATGTGACTTTGATATTTTACAGTTTGCACAGTTAACAGAATGTTCTCCTAATATGCAACTTTGCACACTAAACAGAATGTGCTTCTTAACTGCGGCTACGCACAGTGAATGGAATATGTGACTTTGATATTTTACACTTTGCACACTAAACAGAATGTTCTGCTAATCTGAAACTTTGCACACTAAACAGAATGTGCTGCTAATCTGAAACTTTGCACACTAAAAAGAATGTGCTGCTAATCTGCAACTTTGCACACTGAACAGAATGTGCTCTAATCTGCAACTTTGCACACTAAAAAGAATGTGCTGCTAATCTGCAACTTTGCACACTGAACAGAATGTGCTCTAATCTGCAACTTTGCACACTAAACAGAATGTGCTGCTAATCTGCGGCTAGGCACAGTGAACAGAATATGTGAAGTTTTTTTTTTTATATCTCTGCCCCCCCAAACAAAATAAACTGCTGCCCCCACACACAGTAGTCCTAAAAAGGACTTTTTGGTCTTTTTTTTTTTTTTTAATCGCTTTTCTTCTCCCTACACTGACTTTCCCTTCCTATCCTCATCTCTCCCTGGCTAAGACTGAGCCGAACTCGCTGGTCAGGTGCTATACAGCACCCGATCACGGGTTCTGGCCAGCCAATCAGTGTAATGCCAGCAGCCAACATGGCTGAGCATGCTCGCTCATCACTAATTATGATGCAAAGTACATTGCAGGAGCAACAAAAGAGACTAGATCAAATGGGGGACAGTGTTGATTCATGTGTGGTCAGTGCTGGAAAGGAGAGAAGGAGGCTAAGAAGGAAAAAAAAGGGTGATGTCTCCCCAAAGCACTGTCCACATATGAACATTGGTAGCAGAGGATGATTGGGATGCAATTTATCAATGGGATGGGCTGTCTGATGAGGAAAGTGAATCAGAGTGTAACACAGATGCCCCAATATATGGGGCACAACCTATTGTTGCTGAGCGAAGGCAAAACTATGTGACTAATTGCACGCAAACCCCTCAGGCACCAGTGGCTGAAGGGGATGAGGTTGCTTTTGCAATGCATGGAAATTTGTTGGCATGGGTTTTGTGTGCCTGGGATGCTGGTGGTGAATGTGTTACTCTGACCTTGTTGAAATGCTGGCAGGGACTGAAGCAGGAAGGGAAGTTACAAACAGCCAGACTCCAAAGGGTAGCGACTAGTGATGTAGGAGTAGGGGGGGAGGGTGATGTAGAACCAACTGACATACTCTTTGTGACACCCACAGCTCCACCCCCACCAATGACTACTCCATACACGGAAGCATTTGATGCATTACATGAACACACACAGACGTGGTTGCTTCCTGAAACTGTATGACATGTTGGCCGGTCATCGTCCCCAAACACTACTGTTTTGTATATAGCAGTACTGAAATCAGGGGACCGCTGCCCATATGTTTGTGATTGGGGACACTGTAGGCGACTACAAGATGTGACAGCCTTGCTGGATACTGGGGCAGAAGTGTCACTGTGTCACAGCAATGTGAATCAGACAAAGTACACTAAAGGTTGTGCTATGGGTGAGAGAGTGGGAGAACAGAAGATACCCGCGTACCGCGTGCAGTGCCGCATACAGATAGGGAATGGTCCCATATTCCCAGCAGAGATTATTCTGGGAATGGGTATTGTGATGGGACAGATCCTATACACTGAGACAGGGAGTTACACTTTCGGCCCTGTAGTCCGTACTTTGTCTCTTTCAGCGCTTCAGCCAATAGTCTGGGGACATACCGAATGGACCCCAGTGTACATTCCATTGCCAGTAGAAACAAGCAAGTACCAGCAGTACCACAGTCCTGGAGAACATACAGAAACGATAGAGACAATTCAAGGCCTTGGTGGGTTGAGGCCTGCTGCCAGCCCCTACAAGGGTCAGGTCTGGCCTGTGGAGATGCCAGATGGGAGTGGGCATATAACTATGGACTATAAAGAACTGAACAAAGTGACATCCCCGCTAGCAGCCGCTGCCTCAGACCTGCTATTGTTGAAAAAGACTGCACTGACTACTGCGCAATGGCATGCTGCCAGAGATTTACAGGCTATGGGATACCTCCAGTGTCAAGTATACCGGGACTCCGCTGATGATATGGAGAAGCAAGTGGTCAAAGACATGAATGCAGCACAAGTCCTGCTGGGCTTTTCTGTTTTCTGGAGGTGCCTTGTGCCTTACCTGGGATTGTTACTGCATCCCATCTGTGATGTAACCTGGAAAAAGACTGTGTATTATGGGGATGAAGCACTGGCGTCAGCCAAAGAGGCTGTACGTGTCAACAACAATTTGGAACGCATCCCACTAGTGAAATCCGATATATCTATACGTAACGTCAAGACGGTCTTGCGGCTCGCACAGCAGTTGCACAGAATCAGACCCTACAGACATGGAAGTGGTGTCTGGTAGAGAGAGGCAACCCAATCGAACAAGACACTGTTGCTATCAGGAAACGCTTGGCGGGTTTTGTGAATCATAAAACCACATGTGATGGGATGTACCATGAGATAGAAGTTCCAGCACAGCCAAATGAAGAAGTGACTGTCAGGCTGGCAACCGAGCAGCAAGACCAATGGACAATCAAAGAAAAAACCCCATGGGGTGGTACTGGATTATGGCAGATCTTGTGGGCACAAAGCAACAAGTGGCACATTGCTGATGGGCATACTGGTCTATTGGAAAATGAGATGGCTGACAGTGTGGCACAGATCCCCTTCCAGACTATGAATGGACTGTTGAAGTTGGGGGACTGGGCTCAAGCCCAGGGTGGACACAGAGAAGCATTAACATTCTACCAGTAGACCGATTTAAAGGGAATCTCTCTGACTATGGATCAAGTGAAAGAGATTGTGATCAAGTGTCACATTGGTCAGGCTATACAGAAGAAAAAACCATAGACCACCTCTGAACAAAGATATCAAGGCATTACAGGTGGTGAGGTTGGGCAAATCAGTTTCCTCGGGCCCCTACCACAGGAAGATCAAAAGCTGAAACTAGGATTTCTGAGCACCAAGTTCTATGGAACCCTACAAACTGAAGATACTGACATGTTGCTGAAGAAGTGTGCTCTAACACGGGATGTGCATTGGGTGTACCATATCCCTTTTAACCCACAGGAAGCGGGTATGTTTTAAAGAATGCATGGCTTGCTGAAGGAACAAATATGCAAGATGACTCCCACACACGCTCTGGGGAAGGGTGTCTTGTTCAGGATGTTACTCCCTTGGAGCGAATGTTGGGTCATGACACACAAGAACAGAGTAGGGAGATTATGGTTGCGTCTAGAGATATTACAGAAAAGACAATTGAGGAAGGGGTGTAGTGTGGCATTGTGAGTGTTTCCTGTTTGTGTTTCATATCCCACCCCACAATCAGGGAGGTATATGCGTGGAATGAGATAATGCAAGTGGAATCAGGGAGATATGTGCGTGGAATGGGATAATGCGAGTGGAAGAGAGGAGGTGTGTACTTGGAATGAGATAATGCAAGTGGCAGATTGGGAGCGAAGTGGAAGTTTTGCAACGAAAACCCATGTATGTTTGTCCCATAGGTTATCCCTACTACCATGACTGGGAATGCATGTGGGAAACCCGCATCACAAACAAAGGACAAGGGACATCTGATATAATAAAAACATTATGCTTTGGTTGCCGCGGCGTCTACTGCTTTGGTGTACGAAACTTGTGGTTTCCCGTTTTGATGGGACTGAACATCATGGATGCCACGGGACTATGAACTGCATATACATCCAAGATCTAGTTCAGTTAATCAAGGATATCACTGAACTGCATGATGATGCTTTTCACTTAATTGCAGAAGATTTGAGAATGACCCAGAGACAGTTAGCGCAAATGACTTTTGTACTAGATTATCTTACTGCTAGACAGGGGGGCATGTGTACTATTGTACGACCATCCTATTGCCATTATGTTAATATGTATCCAATGCAATTGAGGCTCACATTCAACAGGTGGAATGGTTGAAGGAACGTTTTGCAGCTGAGCACCACACTGAAATGCCAGGCTGGCTGGATTGCTTCTGAATCCTGCCGACTGGTTGAAAGGTGTGGGGGGGGGTTGGTTTGCAGGCATCCTTCAGATCGTGTTACATGTGTTTATCATAGTTCTTATTGTGTATATCGTGTGGAAATGTATTGGGTGTCTGCTTTCTCGTGTTGTATCAGTGCTGCAGAGGTGCACCACTTACCTATCTGACGTGAGGAGATCAAGGGTGGAGTGTAAGGGATGTTTTTTTTTTGGTAATCGCCTCATGGTTAGTTGGGGGTTAATTCTCTGCAGTTTTGGCTGGCAACATAAGAGGGGCAGGCGATGCTAGCTTACGTAGTGTTTATGAGAGACAGGTAGTGATGTCTCCAATATTCAGCCTTCTGTAACCAAGCACATACGCATGCGCAGTGTTAGACATCCAAGGGCATAGTCTGTATTTCACCCTTTACTCAACACAACAGAGCTCAGAGCCATTTTGGAGACTTAGGGAGTGTGTACCTGGTCTCAAGTCTGAGAGGTAGAGATTGTACCTCATCCAAACCTGTGTGTTGCTGTTTATCCCAGAGTTGGTATGTCTCTCATATTCCTGTGAACTCTGGCAGAAAGTTCTCTTTTTATATCCCGGAGTTGGTATGTCTGTCATACTTATGTAAACTCTGGCAGGATGTTTATCTCATAACCTGTTTAATTATTGCATGTTTAATAAACTGTAGTTCTAGTTTCAATGCAGTGTGTCTTTATCTTTCTTCTGAAATTCCAGACCTCTAATTGTAACAGGCATTCAAAGGCTAACTGATTCGCAAATGTGCCAGCTTTGTCATTGATTCCAATGGCATACCTCCCAGCATTTCAAATTACCAAAGAGGGACAGTTGTGTTTTAGGGGTTGTTGCTGGGGGTGCCCATAGCACATTTTTGAAGTTTGGTAGTGTGTCTCAGCGCAGGTAATAGAATATCTAACTGTGACTTAAAACTACTAACAGTAGTCTGGGCAGGGTTTGCTTCATTTGCACTAACAATTTTGCTTTCAGGGATTTTTATTGGTATGTTTACCTGATTAGTATTTTAGAGGGAGAGAATGTTACATTCTCACATTCTCATTGGTTAGCCTTCACCCTTTTCACTAAAAAAAGTGTATGGGCTGCATATGCATCTAATCAGTTTACTAATGTAGGAACAGCAACAGAGCAGTTGCAACTAAAAGCTCAGTCTCTAAAGCTGTTGTGCAGCAGCTGTCTTTTGCTGTCACAATGTGTCCTGTGACTCCTGTCTATATAAAACAAGGTTTTGCAGATTTCTATCCCATATAGTTACAGCGTCAATTAATATGCTACTACTGGAACTGCGTCTTTAGAAATATTTTGCCTCTCATCAAAAATTGGTTATGCGAGATATTATCTTTGTATGTACCGTATATACACCACTTAACCGCCAATAAAATAATTTCTACAATAAAGTTCAATCCGAGTTCCTGCGACCCTGCTTCACCCCGATCATCACTTTATGCAGGTTTACAATGACCGAAAAGACACACATTTTTCACAGAGCAGACAATGCTCACTTCTTCCACCTAGTGTTCGTTCCATTGAGCGCTCTGCCATGTCTTCCCATGCATAAATCATTGTGTTCGCTGCATGCGAATGCGATGCTTATTAGATTTGTGTTGATCACAGACATAACTAGTTCTAACCGGCATGAGAACCTGCTACATCCCTGAACGGGCAAGGTGATATGTCACAGGCGCCCGAATTTCTTAAGGGTGCATTACTGAGCCGCGGATACCCAGCCAGAAAGCATCCCTTCCTCCCAGCTTTCACCTGCACACTGCAACTGAGCAACCATATCCAACAAGATCCTCTCTATCTGGCTTAAAAGTCGACCTCCTCATGTGCTGACATCAAAAGCCCAGTTGTGTTCTGAAGATGACAGTTTAGAACATTTAAGGGGAAAGGTTTCCATCCGTTCACACACCAGTCCAAAGCACAGGATTTGACCAATAAAAACAACGACCCTGGGAGGTTTCTAAAAGGAAGCAGAGATCTAAGAGGATCATGGCTGCTTGGAGCAACATAATCTGGAGTGAGCCTGTGCTGCTCTTTTTAATGGGTATGTGAATGTGTATATATATATATATATGTTGTATGTGTGTTTTTAATCATTTGAAATCCAAGACATAATGCCCTAGAGTTCCATTTGGCACTTAAAGGGTTTGCTATTTCAAGTGTATTTTTTTTACCTTAGCATGATCCAGTGTCATATCATTGTCACATCATATAACTTTACGTGCATTTATAAATAAACTGGAATAGTCTGGTTGCTTTATGACTGGTGAATTGGGAAACACGAATCTCACTTGGCCAGCTATGAAGCCAACAGAAGCTGTCACATATGCACTGTAAATGAAGGCTGGTCAGAAAAACACATTAATCCACTCTCCCTGGAGAGTTTATTTAACTGAAAAACTCATCTGCTGTAAATCCTTGTACAATGCACAACTGTCAATCACTAATATGCTTTTAAGGTGACCCTATTATTGTGCCTGACGTCAAGAAGCACAACAGAGACTGACAGCTCCACTACCTCAGACGTTCTGCAGCAGCAATAAGCAACTGACCTCATTTCCTGCTCAAGTGAAATTTTAAGGTTCCCAGACCATTGAAAATAATGCCATTTTGGGGGCATTTGCCCACGGAAGTATTCGTCAGCGTAGACGTGGTTCCAAGTAATATGTCTGTGATGAATAAAACGGCATTTGGTAAAATGGCATCACATTGACATCCCATCGTCTTCTGTGCCAAATTTTGCTGTAAAATCATATGCACAAACAACAAGTGGAGCGTGGAGTTATCCTGGGACAAACCAGATGGTCTCACATGCAACAATTAACCCTTTGCGTGCCAAAGAGGTATCAAACACATTGCATGATACCTCTCTGGCAGTGAAAGGATTAAAGGCTTACAAATGCCCCGTAATTAATTGAGCTTTATAGCTTTAAATATCATATATTTACAGTTATGGTCTGAAAAAAAAGAGTAATTTTATGTTAGATCCGTAAAATGTAATCATAAGCTTGCATTTTAACCCTTTGAGTGCCAGAGGGGTGAGCAACGCATTTCTAAGCAAAGCGTTGCTCACCCCGTCTGGCAATCATAGGGTGAATCCATGTGTAGACTGTCCTATATACCAGTAGACTCCATTTGGTCAAATGCGTTTGCGTTCTTTATAATGAGAGATACAAGCTAACGCAGTTGATTTGTTGATATTCTACTTACATCTGTTTTATTCAAGTTGTTTTTACCGTACCTCAGCCCTTGTAGAATCAGTAAATCCATTGTCTGTAGCAGGGGAGCTCAAGCAGTGCATGTTTTCAGGATCTACTAGTTCAAACACATGCAGATTTCATTTAAGGGGTAGTAATATTGCAGGGTTTATCCTGCTGGGTAAAACAAGGACACTTCTACTGTTGAGAGAAGCTTTATTCAAAGTTATTTCAGCTCATACTTGCATTGTTTTGTTGCAGTACCTCCATATCCTGACATTTTACAGTGGTACTGTTGCTACATCAGTCTATGGGCAGCGCTGGTCAGTTAACCATAAGCCACTAGATGATGTGGTAGCAACTGTGCAACTGTAAAACTTTATGCTATGGGGGTACTTCACCCAAATAAATGCAAGTTTTAGTTACAACTTTTGAATAAAATGTCTCTCAGCAGTGTGAATACCCTTGTTATACTCAGCAAGATAAACCCTGCAGTGAGTTGGGTTCCTCTCTGGCACTCAAATGGTTTAGTATGACTAGCTGTTTAACCCCTTAACGTCACATTACATTTCAGGCCCCTCAGACAGTTCTGTCTTTTGATGGATCACAGAGTCCTCAGGGCAGATCATCTTTGATCATGGCAAGCAGGCTGTAACTGACTGCTCCAGGACTGCAGCTGTCAGTTTCAAATATTCCCCAGTGGTTCCACACATGTAATCCCTGCTACACCATCATGTGTGCAGATGAAGCCACATGACAAAGGCAGTGTTCTAGGCATTGCCTTTGTCACTGTTCTCAGCCTCGCTCTTTCTCATTGTGATAATGAGGCAGAGAAAGAGAGAGAGAGAACACAGCTCATAAGACTTCAAATGATTAAAGAGGGGGACACATTTTTGTTTTTAGGTGGCGTTGTTGGAGCACAACTGGTGGTCAGAGCATGTTTTTGATTAATTTGTGACCTATTGACACCTCTTTGTGTAGTTGAATAAATTATTTAGAACAAGATCAAATTTATTTACACAGCCTGTGAGTTTTATTGCTGTGGAGCAGTATGAAATACATATAATCATCACACATTCTATTCTCTTAGACCTAACACAGGAATTTGAGTCTCCATGGGGCAGTACCACCCTACAAAAGGGACACTGGGGAGGTATGAGCAAACATTCATACTTTGTATCCAGTCCCTGTAAAAATACACTAACAGAGAACAAATCATCACAGCAAAACTTATAAAAAGTGTTTTGTTTTTTCACATTTTCCCCCCATCTTTTTATATTATCATCAAACTAAATGGTGGGTTAAACCTATAAATATGGCATCAAAATAAAGCCCTACCTATCCTTAAAAAAACTGTGTAGCATTTGTGTGGGTGTACTATATGTATTAGAGGTAGACTATGGTTAAAGGGATAGTAATACTTGCTTTTCATAAAGTTTAATATTGTTCATATTAAAAAAAATAAATAATGTAAGTCCTGTTGCTTAAAGTGTTAGTAACGTCTAAAAAAAACTTTTTTGCATTTAGAAGAGCTTAAAAAGCTGATGTAAATGCAAAAAACCATATCTCTCAAACCGCTATGGTTTAAGAGATACAGGCGTTTAAAGTTTGATTTCTCCTACTGACAGCTGTAAAGCTGTCAGCAGGAGATCCGTGTCGGTCGACAAGGAGGCGCTTGAGAAGTGCCAGGATCTTGTTACTTACACAGAATTCCTTCATTGGAATGGTCTAAAATGTGTGCCCAGTGTTCAGGCACACGTTTTAGACCATTCCAATGACGGGATTCCTTGTAAGTAACGAGATCCCAGCACTTCTCAAGCGCCAGCGTGTCGACCAACACGGATCTCCTGCTGACAGCTTTACAGCTGTCAGTAGGAGAAATCAAACTTTAAACGCCCGTATCTCTTAAACCATAGCGGTTTGAGAGATACGTTTTTTTGCATTCAGATCATCTTTTTAAGCTCTTCTAAATGCAAAAAAGTTTTTTTCAGACATTACTAACACTTTAGAGGGGATGTATCACCTTATAAAAATGTGTTTCCATATGTTTTGTTAATAAAAGTAATAATAGGAAAGCTGTTTTTTTTAAATGCAAGTACTTACAAAGATATTTCGTCTTCAAGCTTTGCCGATCAGCATAATGGGACATGCTGATTCTTCGGCAAAGCTCATCTTCACGTCATCTTTCTACTCCCACCTCCCTCTCAGCTGCCCAATGGAGCGCATTCACACTTCCCTTCGGTGTGCTGTGAATGGCTTCTATCAGTACAGCAAGCTCCGGTTAGATTTATACTGAGGTTGCAACCTCAGTATAATGCTAACCGGAGCTTGCTGTAGCAATAGAAGCCATTCACAGCACACTGAAGGGATGCGTGAACACGCTCCCTGGGGCAGCTGGGAGAGAGAGAGGTGGGAGGAGAAATAGGACATGAAGAAGAGCTGTGCTGTGCACATTATGTAGAAGTGCACAGCACAGAAGATATAATATCTATGTAAGTAGTTACATTTAAAAAAACAAAATAGCATTCCTATTACCACTTTTATTAACAAAGCATATGGTAACACATTTTTATAATGTGATACATCCCCTTTAAAGTTGTGTAGTTTTAGAGTTATAAGCTTATAAAGTTCCCCCCTCCCACCCTTTTACAGACGTCAGAACTCAAGCTGACAGATTGAGATCCTGATCAAGAGACCAGAAGGGCTCTTCAGTAGAGCCGAAATAGCGTTGTCTACAAAGAAATACTTCATTAGAATGGTCTACAAAGTGCCTGGGAGGATCATGGTAGCATGATGCTTCTTTGCTCCCTGTGTCTCTATGTGTCTCCTTTATGTCCATATGTAAATGTACTTAATTTGCTTCAAGTTCTCTCGATAAAGTTTGTAATTTTATAAATATAAATACCAGTGTATGATTTATACCAGAGTCTAATGCAGACAACCCTCTCTTGCAACCCTTGCCTATCTTCTACCATTTCGCCCTTTCTCTTGCCCCTTTTTTCTCCTCTACCCTCCTCTCTTCCCCTGTTGAAATATAGCTACAGTATTGATACCACAGAGTTTACATTTATTTGACTACCCATTAGTAGTCATATCATTGTAAGCTCAATGTTATTACTAGTGTAGCCCCATTTCAAATCCAAGCTCTCTGCTATCGCCAGTGTAGCCCCATATAAATGATAAATGCTGTTGTTTCACCAGTGTATCTCCATTTCAGTTGTAAGGTCTGTGGTGTCAACAGTCTATCCACATTTAATTAATAAGCTCTGTAGTATTCACTAGTGTAGCTTTATTAAAATTATAAGCTTTGCAGTATCACTGGTGTAGCTCCATTTAAATTATAAGCTCTGCATTATCACTAGTGTAGCTCCATTTCTATTGTAACTCTGTGGTATCACTAGTGTAGATCAGTTTCAATTGAAAACTCTATTTCTATTGTAAGCTCTGTGGTATCACTAGTATAGCTCGATTTCTATTGCAAGCTCTGTGGTTTCAGAAGTGTAGATCAGTTTCAGTTGTAAGCTCTGTGGTGTCACTAGTGTAACCCCATTTCATGGTAAGATCTGTATTAATCATCTGCCTTACTTCACAGCATAATGTCCCATAAAAAATTATTCTTGTTTTATAGAAAAATAAATTATGCTGCACAAATCTTCTCTCTCAAACCTTTATGGTTTGAGAGAAATTCGCCTGTAAAGTTCCTCCCTCCCTCCCTTTCTGTTGACGTCAGCGCTGTGCTGACAGCAGGAGATCCCGGTCTGGGGACCAGACTATGGCTCTGCAGCAGAGCCAAAATCGTGTTATTTAAAAATAATTACTTCATTGGAAAGGTCTACAAAGTGTGCCTAGTTTGCAAGCAAACTTTGTAGATCATTCCAATGAAGTTGTTCTTTTTAAATAACGTGATTTCAGCTCTGCTGAAGAGCCTCCTAGAGTCAGCCAACTTGAATCTCCTGCGGACAGCAGGAAAAGGGAAACGTTACAGGCGAATATTTCTCAAATCATAAAGGTCTGAAAGATAGGATTTGTGCAACATCAGTTTTTTAACCTCTATAAAACAAGAATATTTTTTTTATGTGACATTACTGTCCCTTATTAATGTCAGTTATAAAATTAACAAAGAGAGTAGTTTTTATGTGGTAGCTTGCAATCATATGTGGATTCTGGAATGTTTAATTTGCAGAATGATGTAGATTTATTGTTGTTGCACATATTTATATGCAATTTGTGCATGTCTTAATCGCCTTGTACCATTTGCATATGTAACATGCTAGTGTAGCCAGTAGAACACTGCTGTGGCCAAGTGGTGACGATCAGAAAATAATCCTCTGAGAATGACTGGAATAGAGCATTGATTTTTGCATTTACTGCTTAAGCACATAAAAGAAAATTAGTGGTATCAAAAATCAGATTAACTGTATTCAGGAAGAGGCACAGACAGAGTTTCTCTTTAGCCTTTTGAGTGCTCAACAGAAAATGTTGCTTAACTCTTTTGACACTCAGAAACGTAAAGGCAGCCTAAGTATTTTCTATATCCATAATTTTCTCTAACCCCTTGAATGCCAGATAGAACTCCAGCACATTGCTCTGAAATATGCTGGAGACGTTGCTGTCATTCCAGAAACTAAAAACAGTCTATAGAACTACAGATTGTTGTTGTACTCTTGCTTGTGTATACGATTATCCTATTTCTCATTTGCTAAAATTAACCTTCCTAGACTTTATCAAGCTTCATTGCTGTAAACAGTAAAATCTCTAGGCCTATGGTAGGCCTGTTTGAATGAATTAATATGTTTATTTATATAGCGCCATAAGTGTACGCAGCGCTTTACAATTTGAGGGTTTAACCCCTTAAGGACCGGAGGTTATGGGACATTTCCGTCCCATAACGTCCGCATAGGGGCACTTTGACGAGCTGATACACGTGACCTGTCACGTGTATCGGCGCGTCACTATGGGGCTTGAAACAGATCGCTCCAATCTTGGAGCGGTCTATTTCATGCCCTATTTTTACTTACAGCTCTCCCGGTAGAGCGCTGTAAGTAAAAAGTACGTGACGTACCAGGACCGTCAAGGGTCGTTCGAGCAAATTTACCCTTGACGGTCCTGGTACGTCAAGGGTCCCTAAGGGGTTAAACAATACAGGGTTACAGGTGCTTTGTAGAGTGAAACATTGGGTGGGAGGTCCCTGCCCGAAAGCTTACAATCTAAAGTGGTAATGGGAGACATACAGGGCCAATGCTGAATACAGTGCTAGTTCTGATGATGATAGAAGACATCAGTAAAGTAAATCATTTATAAGAGCGTTCATTGTACAACATCAGTGCCTTCTAGCATGCTGGGATTTTATCCATGAGGAACATTTTTAAGTGAGATTTGAAGGTTATCATAGACGTGCAGTGGAGCAGGTTGGATGACAGAGCATTCCATAGATACGGAGCAATGAGAGAAAAAGGTTTGATACGTGACAGGGCTGTAGACACAAAAGGAGATGAGAGAAGACAATCATTAGTTGAACGTAAGTGGCGGGATGGGGTATAACGGGAGATCACAGTGGAAATGTAAGAAGGAGTAGAGGAGAGAAGTGTCTTGAAAGAGAGAAGTAAGATTTTGTAAGATATCCGGAGTTTAATAGGCAGATTAATCCCTTAACACTGAGGGTCAACTCAGCCGTGTGAGAAAAGGACTGAACTTGTAATAAGAAATCACCAAACTGTTGTTGCTTTTATTAGATGAAATCAGATACATGCTATATGATATTCTGAAATAAGGGCCTCTAAGCACTCATAAAAACAGATAATAGCTTAAATAAAAGGAACAAAAAAGTCCACTTTTTATACCAATACACAGCTTCACTTGATGCTACATAATATTACACTTATAAGAAAAAAGCTTTTTTTTTCAATGATAGTTTGTAAAAATACATGGTGTGTTTTTGACTTCTCACATGCAGGGTTCAGCATTAGTAAATTATTATTCTTACTAGTTGAAGAGCCCGTTACACAGGCCACAGTGCCACTGGCAGCTGGTCGAGGGGCAGTCATGCACAGTAGAGACTGCCCACGCCGCGGCTGATACAGTGCCAGCCGGCCGCGGGGCAGTCATGCACAGTAGAGAATGCCCGCGTCGTGGTCCAGCTCTGTATCAGCATTGGTGTGGGCAGTCTCTACTGAGCATGACTGCAGCACGAGCAGCAATCTCTACTGCGCCTGACTGAGTCGTTACACACGTTTTAGTGAATTATTATATAGGATTATTATTACTTAAAAAACTGTCAACATATTGTGTAGACTAGTACAATAGAGAGATGAAGGGTGCAAAGACTGCTAATAATGCAGATAAATTTGGCCAGCAAATGAGGATGGAGAAAGTTAAAAAATAAGGGGGTCCTGGGACCCCCAAACACCCTTCTTCTGTAAATGGAGGGAACTTTCATTCAATTTACTATTGAAATGTTGCAGCTGTAATAGCGCAAGCTCAGTAGCATGTAGGGTTGCCACCTTTTCTTAAAAAAAATACCGGCCATAGCATTCCCGCCACATACTTAACATTGGACAGGACCCAATTTTTTACCAGCCTGCCGGTAAAATACCGGCTGGGTGGCAACCCTAGTAGCATGGTAAACGGAGCTTTCTGTAAAGTTAGCCCACATAAATGCCACCATGAAGGGAATTGTGGACACGCTCCTTGGGGCAGCTGGGAAGGAGGTTGGAAGTCCTGTGGCGTTGTGCCGCACATACAGGGCAGAACCCAGAAGTGCCCGATTTGAAATTATCATATCTCCAATAGTAGGTGAGTGAAAGTGGAAAAAAAAAAAAAACAATGCTAATCTAGTTTTACTGATTAAAGCCCATTCCCAAAAGTTTTATTTATGTGAATGTTCCCCTTTAATGTTGTTTGTGCTGTTTGTATTGAGCCATAAGAGCTTACATCATTTAACTGACTGTGATTCGTGCCCATTTATCTCATATTCAGACAACCTACCATCTTATATCAACTCATGAACAGTTAATCCTGGACAATCAGTGAGAGCCCTGGGAAAGGCAGGAATGTCTCCTCCCACAGAGCACAGGTAAAATAGGATTAAGACCTCAGAATAAAAGCAGCAAATTTTTAATCTTTTGAGTGCAAGAGGGATGTGGGAGTCCCCATATTCATTTAAAAAAATACTTGTAAGCAGTCCCCAGAACCCCTTCCACCCCTCATGGTGTATGTATGTTTAAAACATAAACTCACTTTAATGTCAGAGGTCCAGCAATGTCTGGGATGCTTTTGGTCCTCCACATCATTCACCTAAAGAAATAGAAAAATTGTAAATAAAGCCCTAAAACCTCATAGCCACACTCAACGCTGCTAAAAATAAAAATAAAAAAATCCTAATCCTGCTTGGGCTGCTGCCAGGACACCGTAAGGAGGAAAAAAAAAAAAAAACAAGGACTGGCTTTTATATAATTTTCCACTCTCTATTTCTATATAAAAGCCAGTCCCTTTTTCCCCATGTTGGCCTGTACAACATGTTACCCTTTACTCTGATGGATTGAGGGAGGGGTCATGTATTAAACATGCATTACCCCTTTGTCTCATTCCTGATTGAAGTGAGTTTTTTTAAGTTAAGTATTTTTAAACATTCTCGTAGTGTATGTGGGGGGGATGGAAGGGGATCTTGGGAACCTTTTCCAGGTTCTTGGGGGTTTTTGTAAATGAACATTGGCACTTCAGACCCCATGTTGATATTCTTTTCACATTTCTACACTGAAAAATAAAGTGGCTTGACTGAACCCAATATTAGTTTTTGTTTTACGCATTAACTCTAATTTTAGCTGCCAGGGCAATGAAAACATAGTAACATAGTAGATAAGGCTGAAAAAAGACATGCGTTCATCAAGTCCAGCCCATGCCAATAACACCCTTGTTGATCCAGAGGAAGGCAACAAAAAAGCCCTCTGGAGCAATTTCCAATGTAGTCCCAAGTGTGTGTGTGTGTGTGTGTGGGGGGGGGGGGGACTATTTCTTCCTGACTCCAACTGGTAGTCAAATAGTTCCTTGGATCAATATCCTATTTGCTTTGAAGCCATCTGTCATAATTGTCAATATTGTTCTGTGCTAGATAGGCATCCATTGCTTTAATCTTGTTTGTCGGTCGAAAGGTTTGGGTAGTTTTTTCATGGTTAACCCCTCAGTTTCCAGAGCAGCGAGATCAATGGCAGGTGGCAACAAATGGGGGTTAACCACTTGCCTGGAAGGTAGAGTTTTTTTTTTTTTTTTCCCTTAAACATGTTGGTTACCTTGCTGCAATCAGTCAACAGAGGGCTTAATCAGGATGTGGGGAGACTACTCCAGTACATGGTAGGGGGGACAAGAGGACCTATTGTATAACTCCCAATATTTTCAAATGGCAAAAGAGGGACACTTTTGTTTTAGGTGATGTTTCATGACCTATTGACACCTCTTTGTGTGACTGACTAAACAGAGCAAGATCAAAGTATTTTATTTACACAGACCAATATATAAACGTAAATACTTAACAATGACTGGCATGCCAGGACTGTCATGCATTTCTGTCCATTAAGAACAGGTGACGGTCCTGGCATTTTAAAAGAAAAATTATTGCAGTGAGCCTCTGGGAGCACTGTGATCATGTGGGGAGTCTGTAACTGACGTATACAGGAACTAAACAGTTTCATATTTTCCCTGGTGGCTCCACAAATGTGATAGCTACTACAGAGATCACATGTGGGGTGAAACCACATGACAAAGGCAGTGTAAATATACATTGCCTTTGGTACTGTTCTCTGCCTCACTCTTCGTCACTGTGATCGTGAGGATGAGAGAAACAAATAACAGAGCTCCCAGTGCCAAAAAAGTCCAAAAATTAGGCAATTTTGAGGTACTGGGAGCAGGAGCGGGGGTGGAGAGAATCTAAAAGAAAAAATATATATGACAGATTGACCCCTTTTTGTGTTACTAAATAAATTATTTAGAGCAAGCCCAAAGTATTTTATTTACACAGACAAATTTATAAACACATATACTAAAATTTAAACAAACATTAGTGCGACTTTTATTACTGTGATACACATCACATATTCTGATATTCTAAAAGAGGGGTACCAGGGTGGGTAAGAGGGACATAGGGATTTTCACCTGAGATGGACAGTAACCCTGTCGGATTTGGCTGGGGTGGGCAGCATGTCCTATTTAAATGGTGCCATATGTCGGATTTAGCTGCGGGGCAGCATGTCGGATTTATAGAATGTCGAGCAGCATGGGGAACATCAACATTGTGTGTTAGCCCCACATGCACTGACTGACACCCACAGCCAACATCCCTTGCCCAAGCAATGCCCATGGGGATTTTTGGCTAGCGGTGTGCAAGGGGAAAAGATTGGAGAGGGACAGACAGTGTACACGGGGACCAATGGGCAAAGGAACAAGTCTGGCGGTCAAGTAGTGTTATGGGATGTTATGGCTACCATTCTGCAAGGCAACAAGGCTGAGCAACGCACATCCCTATGGCACTCAAAGGGATAAGGAAGTGATGCTATCCATGGTGCTGAAAGTGTTCTTTCCATTCTCCTAGTGACCAAGTGGAGTAGCAGAGAGAAAGCTCTTAAACTTCAAAATTGTTGTAGTATTGGTGATGTGTGAAAGGTAGAAAGGGTGGAGGAGGGGAGGGGGAGGAGGCCTTGGACAGAGCTAAGGGTGCATTGCCTATTGACGCCTGGAATGTAAATCCATCCATGACCAGGCCAAAATACCTTGTAATTGAAAAACATATATATATGTGAATAAAAGAGTATTTTAAAGGGTTAGTAATGTCTATATATAAAAAAAATTAATATTTCAGCTATTAGATAAAGAAACTAAATGACCCCAGTCCCTTCTCTCAAACCTTTATGGTTTGAGAGATATAGAAGGCTAAAGTTCCCCGCTCCCCCAGCTTTCCCTGATGTCAGCTGTAAGCTGACGGAAGGATATCCTGGTCCCAGGACAAGCAGGCAGGTCTTCAACAGAGCCGAGATAGCACAATGTATAAAGAAATACTTTATTAGAATGCTCTACAAAGTGTGCTTGGTTTGCAAGTTTGTAGATGAAGTTTTTCTTTTTACATTGTGCTATTTTGGCTCTTCTGAAGACCTGCCTGCTTGTCCTGGGACCAGGATATCCTGCTGTCAGCTTACAGCTGACATCAGGGAAAGCGGTGGGAGCGGGAAACTTTAGCCTTCTATATTTCTCAAACCATAAAGGTTTTAGAAATGGGACTGGGGTCATTTAGTTTCTTTTTCTAATAGCTGCAATATGAACTTTTTTATATATAGACATTACTAACCCTTTAAATAAAAAAAATAAGAAATTATATATAGTACATTTTTGAATTAGAATAAAATGAAAATATAAAAAATAGGTGATATGTTTCCCTTTAAAGGTACATTATGTCCCATAAAAATATTTAGATTTAGGTAGATATTGAAAAAATAAACTAATTGCAACAAACCATATCTCTCAAACCACTATGGTTTGAGAGATATAGGGATTCAAAGTTCCCCCCTCCCTCCCCTTCTCCTGATGTCAGCGTCTAGCTGACAGCAGGAGATCCCGGTCCGGGGACCATCAGGAGGCTCTGCAGCAGAGCAGAAATTGAGGTATTAAAAAAGAAAGCATTCATTTGAACTGTCTAGTTTTTGCCTTTTGCAGTGAGTACCATTCTTACATGGGTGGACTGAGAATGTGAAGAATTTGAGTAGCGTTAATACACTAGGAGCGCCTTCTCTTCTTTTGTCTTTTGCACTGGTTTGTAAGTGCACCATAGCGGTTTGAGAAATAGTGTTTGTTGCAATTAGTTTATTTTTTCAGTCTCTACCTAAATCTAAATATTTTTAGGGGACATTACTGACCCTTTAAGCCAGTTAATCCTCACTTATTTCTGAGTAGTTTAAGGCTTTATATAAAGTGGATCTACAACGTACAACCTAGTGCAACATGTAATATAAAAATAAAAGGACACACTTGGGGCCTTATGAGATCAATAGATACATCAATGTTTAATCAGACACTGTGGTGTGGTTTCAAAATCAATCACAATGAGAAACTCTGTAACAGCTTCTTGGAAAGCAATATGAACTTTATACAAGTGCTATCACAGGGTAATTATTCATCTAAAGTAGCTATGGTTATGAAGTCATATTCTATTAAGAGCTTTTTATTACTTCTGCAATTAAAGTGACCTGTCATCTGAAAACATGTTTCAATCTGCATATATATATGAACAGTGGCAGACCTAAGGATTTGATGACGTGGTATAAATTTTTTTCCCTCCTGCTCCTCCCCACCTAAAAATTATGTGAGAGGTGATATGCTTTCCAGTTACAAATATCTTTAAGGTCAGTGCAAAGAACTCTCTAAGAACTATTTACCAAAAATATGGGTCAACAATTAGGACTAGAGGAAAGGACCTATTTATTAAAGTAAAGTTAGCAAGATTTGAGGAATTACTTACTTTGGGAGACTGACTTTATTGTCTACTGTAGATGTATTAAAGATAGTATTTTATGACTTTATAGCTCAGAACAGTATTGAGAATTATGATTGGTTTCAGTGCTGATAGGATGTCGATCCATGGATATATCTAATTGGCTTTTTGAGTCATGAAGGAATTTGTTTACTGACTATAAACTTAAGTGGAAATGACTTCAATAGTTTTCTTTTTAAGGGTGACTCAGACAGAAAAACAAAAGGTTAACTTATCAGCTATGTTGCTGTTTATGCCACTAACTGGACATGTTTCAGGATATCCCTACCTGATTACTTGTGAATCAAATAAATTGACTGAGGCACTGATTGATTCATCTGTAATCAAGCTGAGCTGTCCTGAAAAGTTGCATTGTTAGTAACACTTGAGGACTCCCGTTACCTACTCCTGATGTAATTTATTGGAAACTAGTTGAACAGCCCGTTACACGGGCCACAGTGCCACTGCCACCCGGTCGCGGGGCAGTCACGCGCAGTAGAGACTGCCAACGCCACGGCTGATACAGAGCTGGACGCTCCTTCGGAGTGCCTAGCTCTGTATCAGCTGCGGCGTGGGCAGTCTCTACTGTGCATGACTGCAGCACGCGCAGCATTGTCTACTGCGCATGTTGCGGTGTTACACACGTTTTAGCGAATTATTACATAGGATGTCAGTTAATATCTAAATCTATATATTCATATATAGTAGCAGGGTTGAGTTGGAATAACTGCATGCTGTGATTTGTAGACTTGATGTCCTAGGCTTTGCTCTGTTTCCTGAAGTGAAAAACTACACATCTCAATTACAAATGTTCTTAAACTTGGCGGTATGCAGGTACAAGTACCCCCTTCTTCAACTCTCCCACTGGTAGAGGAATTAAAAAAATAAAGACTGTCATGGGGTCCAAAACCAATATTACCAGGACCCCTTCCTCTGCCTTTCCTAAGGGAAAGGAAATAAACAAAAATTAGAGGCAATAGAGGCCTGCTTTTTTGTATGAGGTGGCAAAGAGTGGTAGGAGTGTTTTTTTTTAAATTTTTTTCAAAGGATGCAGCAAAATCACTGCACACTGGCAAAAGAGTGGTTAACAGTGGGTGGCAGTTTTCCTTGCATGATCCAACTAGAGGTGTCCACAGAAATGTTTCCGGGGTCAAACCCATAATATGACTCCCCAGGACAGCCCACCTATGGATCCAACAAAAGGGAAGTTGCAGATATCTGTCCACTTCCTTTGGGCTTCTTCAGTCTCATTTTGAAATCATTTTTCATCATTTATCAGCTTTCCAAAGGGTGTTTTTGTTTATAAAAAAAATAAACACAAAACTCAATTCAGCAATCAGATTATGTCCCTCGGTTAGCATGAGACTGCAGAACTGACCATAGCCAAAGCTAAAAACAGCCCTTCAGCAAATATTTACTTCTGCAGTGGAATCCTGGTATTTATACTTTAAGGCTTTATTAGTGCACTGTACAGTTCAGCTGCATTATTATTTGTAGGAAGGCTAGCAACATTTCATGCCCCAGGCTGTCAACAAGACCCAAGGCTTTAGGCATAAGACTTGGGGCTTTAGCCCCCTCAGCCAGTACCCAGCAGAGCCCCCGTGCTCCACTCATGTCTCTCTCTTTATTCCCACTTTACCTCCCATCACAACACTCTCTCCCGTTTTCTCCATATCCACCCTCAGGTATTTCTCTATCCTACACATCCACACAAGTTTCTTCCTCCACTTAGATGCCTCCCATTTTCTTCCATATAGAGACAGGAGATCATGTACTAAGAACAAGCGGATTGAGTAGGAGCTGGAGGTGCAGCAAGCCCTGATTTAGTGAATTGAATACAAGGCAGAATTTGGATTAAGTAGGGGTAACAGGGAAGGCAAGAACTTTTCTAGACCCAACAGTTTGCGTTTGATGTTTATTCTTATTTCATCCAATTAAATCAAAGGGAAATAAATCCAAAATCATTTTCAGATAAAAAAATAGACGTAAATACTAATGTACAGAATATGAAGAATATAAGTAATCCGAAAAGTAGATCTCCTATGCACAAATAAAGACATATTGTGCTCAGAGTTCAAGGCAAATAGGATTCTTGACTTTAAATAAAAAATCCATTTAACCTCACATTTACACAACTTAGATTCTACATCACCTGCTCATTCACATAAGAAACCTCTCTCTGTGCCCTGAAAACAAAAGTTGGCAACATTTTCATTAGTGCAACATTCTCCCACATTCTGTCCTTAAATGTCGTCTCTGTGTGACCCACATAATGCTTGTGGCACCGCGAACAGGTAACCAAATATACTATGGTGGTTCTGCACAGGGCTGGTGCAAGGATTTTTGCCACCCTAGGCAAAACCTAATTTTGCCGCCCCTTGGCTCCACCCTTTGTGCCCTACCCATTTATGCCCCGCCTCTGCATGTGTTTAAGTGTCAGTGTGTTCCCTATATGTGTCAGTTTGTGTGTGTGTTCTCTATATGTGTATTTGTGTGTCAGTATGTGTTCCCTGTATGTATATGTGTGTGTTCCCTATATATATGTGTGTCGGTGTGTGTGAGTCTCTGTAAGGATATCAGTGTATAAGTATGTGTGTGTACTTCTCTATATGTGTATCAGTGTGACAGAGTGTATGTTCTCTATATGTGACTCTCCCCCCCTTTGACTCTCTTCCACTCTTGACTGCTGATCCCCCCCTTTGACTCTCTCTTTCCCCATCTGACTCTTGATCCCCCTCTTGACTGCTGATCCCCCCTTTGACTCTCTCTCTCCCCATCTGACTCTTGATCCCTCTCCTAACTGCTGATCCCCCCTTTGACTCTCTCTCTCCCTGTCTGACTCTTGATCCCCCTCTTGACTGCTGATCCCCCCTTTGATTCTCTCTCTCCCCATCTATTTATCCCCTCTTCACCCCCCTTCCACTTACTCCACCCGGTGCACATCTCTCCCCCAGTGAGTACGTTTCGGTGCTCTCCCTTGGCTGGCTATTTTATTAACCTTTTCAGTGCCAGAGGGATATACAACGCATTGCAAAGCTATGCGTTGCGTACCCCTCTGGCACTGAAAGGGTTAATGTAGCACAGCGATGCCCGTTTCTCTCTCCCCCTCCGCTTCTTCAATCCTGGTCCAGGATTGAAGGAGCAGAGGGGGAGAGAGAAACAGGTATCACTGTGCTACATTAAAAAAATAGCCAGCCAATAGAGGGCACCGAAACATACGTTTTTGTTTTAGTTCGGCAGTATGTGGTGAGCGGCGGGGGCCGATGCACCCTCAGAGAATGTGCGCCCTAGGCCGGTGCCTACCTCGCCTATAGGTGGCGCCGGCCCTGGTTCTGCAATAAGATGTGATAAAGAGAAGATGACTTCTCCAGTGATATAACTTCTCCATTTCTTATGTTATTCTATATAGCCTATCCACAGTTGTAGAAATCTTAGTGCATTGGTTCCATAGAATAACATAGGAGTTGGAGAAGTTATATTGCTGGAAAAGTTATCTCATCTTTATCACACCTTAGTAAATCATCCCCAGCATGCGTGGTGCAGCAGTTAACATATTGCTTGATGTTATACATCTTGCCAGTAGAAGTTGATGTAAAGAAAACGCTAACGCATAAGTACAAGAGAGGCACCTTCTCACTCCACATTTATACAGTCATACAGTATGTAACCATTTTGGTAATGATTACCGATGACTCTTAAAAAGACTCATAGAAAGAGTGGATGCTCTTTTATTTATAAACATCCATCCATTTTTCTCTATGGGTTAATTTCTGTTATCTCTTAGCAAGACAGGAAGATGCTTCTTTATGATATCCCTAATCTGACTAAATTCTGTACTATTCTCAGTTATAAAGACCAATAATTTATAGTACTTATTCATAAATCTACTTGCACAGGTTCCCTGGATATGACTTGATCTCACTGGGGCATTTTAATGCATGGGCATACCTTGGCATTCACTGGGGGGTTCCAGTCTCAGGGAGCCTTGCCTTTAGCCCCAACAGCCTAATGTTTACAGAAAGGAACCAATTTAATCTTTTGGTAAGATGGCCAATCAGGAGTGAGGCAGGTCTAGGTGTATAATATGTAAATGTGTATGCTTTTCCCATAAATAGAAAGAAACTTAGGGATCTTAAATGTAAACCAATATTTGGGAGGCCTCCATTTACAATTCCACCTGGAGCCTTAGGAGTTCTTAAAATAGGCCTGAGTTGTATTACCATTGTTTAACTCAGCAGGAATATCCCTACATTGCATGCATTTTTTATTAATAAAACGGTTGTTGACCCATAAGTGGTTAAAACATATTGAGGAGGGGAACTAGGGTAAGTTAATGATGGACTGGCATAAATGTTATATTATGAGAAACTACAGGCACAGGCTGCTTGGATGAAATCAAAGTACAAAAAAGTGAGCCAACTATTATCCTGAATCATGAGTTAAGAATAGGAGTGTTGGCTTCTTATCTCCTGATAGCCTGTCCTGGCTGTCTTCCATGGGCTGGACACATCCTGGTAGCAGACAATAACTGAAAGGGAATGCTGCAAATTGTATTACTCAGTCAAACAGATACACTACAGTTGACATTTCACTGACTAGTTTATGTGCATATCATATGGTGGAGCAGGAGGAGAATCTCTACACACACGCACAAACACACACAGTTCCATGCATACATACACATAAGGACAGGCAAGCATAAGAATCCGTTTGGCACAGATCTGCTGCTATGGTGATGATACAGTGATAATATCTTATTTATCTGGCAAAGAGGGGTCTAGGGTCTACATTACTTTTCTGTTTCATTGCTTATGATAGATGATGATTATGCCATAAGTATCAACTTTCAACTTTCTGGATAAATATATATATATTAGTTGAGCAGCCCGTGTACACGGGCCACAGTGCTAGGCAGCAATGGCCGCTGTGCAGCCATGCACAGTAGAGACTGCCCGTGCCGCGGCTGATAACGGAGCTGAATTTGGAGCACCCCGCTCCCTTATCAGCCGCAGCGTCGGCAATCTGTACTGTGCATGACTGCAGCGCACGCAGTCGTCTGTACTGCGCATGACAGCTTCTGACAAACATACATTAGCAAATTATTATATAGGATATATATTGTATATATTAAAACATGAACGGAATGGAAATGGATCCATTCCAGTCAGTCTCCTAGTCTGACACTGGGCAGAATAATGCATTGCAGGGACAGACAATGTGTAACTCCGACCATTGCCAGAGAGAGATATTCACTGTTCAACTTATACCTGTAGTAGGGAATGGGTTTCCTTCCCTGCAGGGATTTTCACCCTTTCAGCAATACACACAGAAAGGAAAACTTCATACAGCAGGAAATGCTTTGCCTGAAGCATGCAGGGTGAATCCCTGCATGTTTCTGGCAAAGCATTCCCCGCATGGACTTTTACCCCTTCAGTCTTTGTTATCATTGCAATTTAAATCCTTTAGTAACACATCTGTGAAATGCATATTTTTGAAAATCCTCCAACACCTTTAAAACATTCTGTATTGTTAACATTACTAGACACCTTGACACCTTCATCAACACAGTGCTCCTTAAAGGCTGAAGGGCTTCTTATGGATAGGTTTGAGCAACTCAGTGCAAACCAAAGTGTTATTTACTACTATGCTCCTTAGGAGGTCAAGTGCTACTTCTTCTCTTAAGCGCACTTTAAGTGCACTGAACCACTTAAAGTGATTTCTCTAAATAAAGAAAAAACATCACTTAAAGGGATAGTATTACTTCAAAATTACTATCCCTCATATTGTAGCCCTTAATAAACTGAGTTAAATGACACCGGCGGCATCTCTCAAACCTTTATGGTTTAAGAGATAGCCGCTTTCAAAGTTTCCTCTCCCCTGCTGTCAGTGTTCTGTTGCCAGCAGGAGAATCCGGTCTCTGAATCAAGCGGAGGCTCTTCAGCAGAGCCGATATCTCGTTATGGAAGGAAAAATGATTAACTGAAAAAGTCTTCTATGTGTGCTTGGTAACCAAGCACACGTATAAGACTGTTTCAATGAATCATTTTTCCTTCCATAACGAGATATCGGCTCTGTTTAAGAGCCTCCGTCTGTCCCGGGACCGGATTCCCCTGCTGGCAGCAGAACGCTGACAGCAGGGGAGAGGAAACTTTGAAAGTGGCTATCTCTTAAACCATAAAGGTTTGAGAGATGCCGCTGGTGTCATTTAACTCAGTTTATTAAGGGCTACAATATGAGGGATAGTAATTTTGAAGTAATACTATCCCTTTAAAAAAAAACACATACACAATCATCACTGTGTTCCATTTTCCTAGTATTAATGTATCTATACATCAGAGTAAAATCAATACTTATAATTTCAAAACCCAGTGATGCTAGTGCAGCGGAAAGTTGTCATTATGGTAAATGACTAACTAATATATCTTATGAACAGATAAAAAGGCTTAAATGCAGATGATCCAATACACCAGAATCTTTGAAATACTTTACATAGGTGTGATATATTTTTAGAGGAAGGTAGGATCATAATGTGATTAATTTAGCTGTAGCAAAAGTAAAGGAATTAGATTGTAAAGAAATCAGAGACCTAATAAAAATATTTTTGTCTATTATTCTGATAATTCTGAATCTGATTGTTTTAAAAGAGGTATATAAACACTGTGGTGTCCTGAAAGGAGATAAAATATTGTGTCAGATGTTATCAGATAAACCAGATAATACCACCAACTTTAGATATTTAGCTTCAAGTGTAAAAGCACCAAGTAATAAGGAAACCTCTTAACTAATAAAAAGAAAAAAAAGAAATAGAGTTTATAAGCGTGGGACATGTTATGGATGTTCAAATACATGTATGTATGTATGGTATACAGCGCAATACATGTACGCAGCTCTTTATAGAAGTTGTAATAGCATGATTAAAAAATACAGAACCGGGTTAAGAGCATCAGGCTAAAGTGTGATCATTGCATTATATGCAAGGCAAAAGTACATTGAGAAAGGGACCCTGCCCTAAGGAGCTTACAATCTAATTGTACATCTAAAAATACATCTAAAACAATACACAGAAAAATATTTTTGACATTCAAAACAATATGAGATAAAATCCTTCATTACATATTCCAAGTCCACTGATAAATATTATGGAGTGTAGCTGTGGGAAAGAAATATGTAACATACATAGTAACATAGTTGATTGGGCTGAAAAAAGACAGGTGTCCATCAAGTCCAGCCCATGCCAAAAACACCCCTGTTGAGCCAGAGGAAGGCAAAAAAAAACAATCTGGAGCAATTTCTTATTTAGCCCCATGTGGGTAAAAAAAATTCCTTCCTGACTCCAAATGGCAGTCAGGTATTTCCCTAGATCAGCATCCTATCTGCTTTGAAGCCATCTGTCATAATTTTCAATATTGCTCTGTGCTAGATAGGTATCCATTGCTTTTTTGAAAGCACTTGCATTATCTGCAAGTACAACATGCCGAGGCAAAGAATTCCATAGTTTACCGTCCTTACTGTAAAGAATCCCTGCCTTTGCTTTAGTTGAAAGCGTCATTCCTCTAGTCTTAATGGATGACCTCTTGTTCTTAGCTCCGCTCTTTGTGTAAATAATTCATTGGCTAGTTCTTTGTATTGTCCTTGATTGTATTTGTAAATGATAATCATATCACCCCTTAGATGTCTTCTCTAATGTAAACAAACCCAGTTTGGCTAGTCTCTCTTTATAACTCAGATCCTCCAATCCCTTTATCACTTTTGTTGCACGTCTCTGCACCTTTTCCAGTTCAACAATGGATTTTTTAACAACTGGTGCCCAAAATTGTACTCCATATTCTAGATGAGGCCTAACCAAGGATTTATACAGAGGTTGAATAATATTAGCATCCCTTGCATCTACACCTCTTTTTATGCAGACTAGTACCCTATTTGCTCTTGCAGCAGCTGAGTGACTCTGTACACTGCTGTGAAGGCTATCGTCTATCAGCACTCCTAAATCTTTCTCTAATGAGGATTCCCTAAGTTGTTTCCCACTTAGTGTATATGTAGAAAGTTTGTTTCTACAGCCCAAATGCATAGCCTTACATTTATGTACATTAAATGTCATCTGCCACTTTTCTGCCCATTCATTCAGTTTATCTAAATCCTTCTGCAGAGAAAAAACATCCAGCTCTGTATGTATTTCTTTACATAGCTTGGTGTCATCAGCAAAGATTGAGATGCTACTTTCAGTTTCCACTTCTAGATCATTAATAAACAAATTAAAAAGCATTGGATCCAAAAACAAAAATCTATAAAACAGGTTTCAAAAACACAATACGTCCAACCATTTAAGGTAAGTCCATAAATCGAATCAGGGTTGTTTCAAATTTTCTGGTATTGAACATGTTAAACATAGCTTGTGGATGGGTTGACCATGCCAAGAATACTTCCAGCTGAGGGGCAAATTGGGTATTTGAGCTTGACAGGTAGATTTCAAAGGGTTTTGTGTTCTTTGGTTTCTTTTAACATTTCCTCAATTTGTCCTAGAAAATTAGGGTTTTTCTTTGTTGTGGAGGCTATGGAGTACCTTTCTTTAAAGGAGCAGTAAACTTTTTTATGAAAAAATATATATTGTAGGGATTTTCCTATTGAGTAAAATAATGGTACTCCCACTGCCGAGAGCTTTATATTTCCAGAGTTATTACAGTTTAAACCCATGTTTTGTTTTGTTTTTTTTTACATTAGCAGTGCCGTCTAGTGGTCAAATTCTAATTAGATTTCCTGTTAGATTCTAATGGAGTGGAAAGTCAGAAAAGTCAGAGACATACAGTTCTCCATAGAATGTGATAGAAAATGCCTGTCACTTCCTGTCAGTTAGAACTATCAGAAAGTAAACACAGTAAATTCACTTCCTGATTATTTAAACTGCTATAATTTTGGAATAAACCATCTGACAGTGATGGGAGTGGCCTTGTTTTATTCAGCAGGAAATGTTCTGTAAAATATGTGTTTTCATAAAAAAAGTTTACTGCTTCTATAAGGTGACCTGTTTCTCATCACATCAAGACTTGGTCGATGTTCTGGTATTTGTTCTACCTGTCAATGGATAGGAATTCTGTGTCTGCGTTTATTAGGATATGTATTGAATAAAGTCTGTGACCTTTCCTTGAGATTGAGGCAGGGTTTCTCATTTTCATTAATTTAAAAACTAATTTCACATGTAGATATAAACTAGTATAAGATTAGTTACTATGGATGTTACTGTGTAACTATCTGTTTAGGTGTGAATCCAGTAAGTAACTTTCTAGTTGCATATGAAATTATGTATTGCTTTTTTTCATGACAAGTTCAGCTTTTAAACACTTCCTTACATTAAGTAGTTTTTGCTTTGGGTTTCAAGATCTAATGTCATAAATATATTTTTTAAATATACATTTTCTTAATATTATACAGTATCTATCCATTTAGCTAATGGGATGTGCAAAGCATTGCTACATAATGCACACACACTTCCCTGGTCCTAAAGGGGTTTAATATGAATGAGAGCATGAACAGATTTTTATTTTGTTGCATTTGCTAAAGAACAATGAACTGTTATTGTTTTCACAATTAGATATGAAAAAAATAATTACCCAGTGGTATTTGTGGGTTCACACTTTAATATTATAGGAAATTTGCCACTCAATTAATTTTCCCATTTAAGATTTTTTACAATAAAATGATGGAGAAGGTGTCAACTTCTCCTGAGGTTAATAAGGCACTGATGACTTATTTCTAAACCACATGAGGAACCAGAGTGCATTTTTAACCACACCATTTAGCTTAATGAACATAGATTTCGTCAGACTTAATAAAGTGCTTTTATACTTGATACACAAAGATTAAACTGCCTTTGTATTGGTGTGTGTGTGTGGGGGGGGTACACTTGGTTGAGCCTAGAACATTATAAAGCCTATAAACATCACTGACTGAATTTAGGCTTGATCTCCACATAACATCAATGTCTTTGCAAACTCCCGATCACAGCTGCAGCCACTTCTATTTCTCCTTTACCTGCTGCTGTTGTGAATCTCAATAACCTGTGATAATTTGCGTCATCACTACTGAAAATCTTCTGCCATTTCTCCTTCTTTATCCCTTCTTTCTGTGGAAATGTAATGGTTAATTTCTGTACCTCAATGAGCACATTGAGAGGCACCACTGTACCACAGTATATTCAGACTCTCTCTTATCACTAAGGGAAATGTGGAAAAAAGGTCCCAGATAGTTGCACCACTAAGCATTAGCCCAACTTCTTCAAGTGGAAATGCCTTTAACCCGCTGAGTGCCAGAGACATACCCAACACATTGCTTTGCTATCATTACTAGTAAACTGACAAACTTTCCATGCTAACATCAAGGCTTAAAGTGATAGTAATACTTAAAATGTTAAAAAATGTAAGTTGTGAGGTTTATCCCCCTGAGTAAAACAAGGGTACTCCCACTGATTAAAGGTGTTTTATTCAAAAGTTATTACAGCTCAAATTTTATTTTTTTTTTAGGTGCAGTTTCACAGTGACCTGAAATTGCACAGTGGCGCTGTTGCTACATCATCCTATGGAGAATTATGGTCAACTGACCAGAGCTGTCCATAGGATGGTGTAGCAACAGCGCCACTGTACAATGTCAGTCCACTGTGATACTGCACCTAAAAAAAATCAAGTTTGAGATGTAATCACTTTGAATAAAACACTTTTGGCAATAGGCATAATCTTATTTTACTTAAGGGAATAAACCCTACAATACATATTTTTTACATATTAAGTATTACTATCCCTTTCAGCTGATATTAAAGCACATAGAGTGTTCTTTAATACTATACCTGTCTGACAGCAAGCAATGCAGCTTTTTATCTTTATTATATTTTGTATTGACCAGATTCCTGGAGATGGGGAAGCTTAAAAGGATAGTAACACTTATTATGTAGAAAAAATTATATATTGTAGAATTTATCCTCCTGAGTAAAACAAGGGCTGTCCCATTTCTGAGAGGTGTTTTGCTGAAAAGTTATTGCAGCTCCAATATTAATTTTTTTAATGAATAAAATATTCCGCATCTTTGTGAGACCTACTATGCCTATAGGTATAAGTAGTTTTAATCCAACAAGCGACTTTTTAATCCACCTGTCAGATTGTTCCTGCTCCGGGAATGCAGCTGACTTGCTGCAGTGATCCTCCAACATTAGCCATTTGAGTGCAAAGCAATTCATTGTATACCCCCTTGCAATCAAAGAGTTAACTGTATGCACAGCCTGGGGCAAAGTCTATGAAAATGGTTGTGCTCAAAAGTGTGACACTTTTAATCCACCGCTCGTGCCGTTTTGACATGGTTGACATGGGCAACATTTTTAAGGCCCCCCTTTAGTCACAGCGACATTTTGATGTCGATCTTTTAATGCGAATGACATTCTGATGTCGCCCTTTTGATAGTTGGCATGTAGCCGACCACTTTTCAATAGGATACCAACTTCCTGTATAGAGCACTCCCCCATTTTAGTTTCATCATCACATTCTGATGAGCTAATATTCATAGTCACAAAATGGATTGTATGTTATGTCTTTAGGTATCTTAACTGGCATAGGTCTATGGGTATGTTGTTCTTTGGTGCCCTGAGCTATGGATGCATTCTGACTCTGATGTACAAAAAAATGGTGCAGTTCTGGAGCAAACCAAATGCACCATAGGGAAAAATATAGGAATTCCCCAAGAGGAATATAGTGGAAGGGGGGCATTCCTCTATGAAACTGGTGTGATTTGTAACTTATCAGCCAGTGTATTTCTTAGCTAGGCATTTAGCTTGCATATTTCATTTTTAACGTAGTATGCTTCTGACTTGCTAAAGGGAGCTTTTTGCTCTTGAAAGCTTGTCCTATATATATTTATATATGCACTCTCACGTGTTGATGCCTTATCAAGGCTGTAGTGTTTGTTTGTGTCAATAAAGCCGAGAACTGTGTCATCGGGAACATATATTCCTGGCAGACTCAAGGCAGGCAGATAAAAGCTAAAACACTAGATTAAATAGATCCAAAATTTGCCAACCCACACTGAACCAGTGTGGTAGATTATGGTTGTTTCCTCAGCATATCTATACAACAAAAACAATGGCCCTCATTCCCCGGAGGTTTGTGAGTTACTTCTTATGGCAGTGGAAAGATCAACTCAATGGTAGAGGATGCTAAGAATTACCAGGTTCTATCATTCTGCCTTGATAAAAAAAAAGCTACGAGAAGTGATGCAAAACTTTAATATTAGAATCCGGGTAGAATATGTAGAAATGTGCAAGTTCAATGTTAAGCTCATCAAAAGAACACTGGAAGAAAAACATGGGCTAAAGAAAGCAAAATGAAAGATGGCACGTTTGTATTAAAACTTGAAGCTGTACAACAGAAAAAACTCAACAACAAATACTAAAATAAAATAACGTTTTTATAAGGATGAAGGTGATCAACTGAATGCAATGCCAGAGGTTGAAGCTGCACCAGAAAGTTTGGTAGAAGAAATTGAAGCTGCAATAAAATAAACAAAAAATGGCAAAAGTAACTGAACCTGATAAAGTACTATTGAAATGTTGAAAGTCGGAGGTAAACCCTTATCCAAAGCCCTAGCTAAACTATTTTCAAAATAGCTACTACTTGGCAAAGTGCTTGAAACATGGAGGAATGCAGACTGCACAAAAAAGATAATAAGCTGGATATAAAAAAAACTACAAACCAATAAGCCTATTGGCAGTCATCTGGAAGGTTATCACAAATGTACTGTCAAGAGGAATGGACACAATACTTAACACAGCACAACCTAAATAACAAAAAGGCTTCAGGAGCAGTTTCAGTACAATAGACCACAAAAAGAAAGCAAACATATCGGTCTGAAGATGACTATCAATAAAACATGTTTAACTCCTTAAGAACTGGGAAAATCTGGGGTGATTTGCACTTAAGGACCAGAGCAATTTTGACCTTTTTGACTATGTCTTTTTCAACAGTATTTTCCCTCTGAGTCTCTTATCCCAGCCAAAAAAAATATACACTGTTTTTTAAGCACAAGTAGGGCTTTCATTTGATAGTAAACGATCCAAAAAACATTTCCCTCATACTTTTATTTACTTCCTTAAGTAAGTAAGCACCTGAGGTTTCTGTTCCACCTCCTTAGCAGTCTTGTAATTTCTGTACTGCGTACAAGATTATCCAGCCCATTTGGGTGCTAGCCATTCATTTTCTGTGTCATCCATCTGATACTCACAGGTCTGATGGAAAGTTCGGCTGATTTATTTTACACTTGGATAATATTTTGGCTCTAGCTTTTATCAAGCCAATAAGGAGGTTTAGCCATCCCTGAGATGCAATGTACATTTTTGTACCAAGGCACAAAAGTGGTCTTGGTAAGGAGGCACAGCAAAGAAGTCTGCGCCTGCCACAAGCTCATTGATGCACCTATCATCATACCATTGGGACTGTACATGTCTATAATGAGCTATTCAAATAGTGTGGAATATGGCCTCTCAGAGGACACTATGCATGCATAACTTCTTGGAACTGGACCACATTTCATGAACTTTTATATACAAATGTTCCGTAAAATTAGAATGATTCAATAAAGCTTCGGTGCTCGGGACCAACAGATATGAGCAAATAGAAAAACTGCAGTCACAGTCCTCCCCAAACCGGGAATGATCTAAAAAAATCACAAAATGTATATATTCAATAAAAGATTTATTATGACACCTTCCGTGCTATAGGTGTCCATATACACGTATATCTAGAACACACATAATTACAAGGATTTCTATTTCAGGCTGCTGGGCAATAGATTTGCTCCCATTTGGCATCTCTGCGCAACCTAATATTCGTGTTCAGTAAAATTAAACTGTCCTTTTTTGCAATTTCAAGTAAAGAGAACAGAATCTTACAATGTCTGTGTGTCTATGAAATATGAGGTCAGTTGGTTCAGTAGTTTTTGATATAGGGCTGATGAAAAACTGTCATTACACAAAAACGTTTACATTGATGTGTACATTTTTGGCATTTTTTTTTAAAGAAAAATACCAAACCTATTTTTATGCAATGTAATAATTTTTGTGGACTGAGACATTAAATCTAACAGTTGTGTTATACTGTTGACTTCCTTGAATGGTTAAGAGCAACAAAAAAATGTCTTTTAACATTTCTTTTTATAACTGAACCCCTTTCAGGTATAGTAAGTAATTAATTTCTTGAATATATTGATTCATACCCTATAACATGTAATAGATATTTAATGTTTATGTGTACCGTTTTGTAATTAATTATTGTAAAATATATGCCAAGAAGAATGCTGATAGATACTAGTGGAACTATTTTGTAGTGACAGCAGTTCTTGAGAATGGCTACTGTTTCTGTTCAAATCATTGCCATTCTTTAACCGTTTTAGTGCCAGAGAGGTATACATAATGAATTGGATGCTTTTCTGGCACTCTAACGGTTAATACATCTACCATTCTTTTTCTCAAAGCCCTTGGAATGCTTACATTTTTGCTTCTGGACTACCTATTATCCAAGAAAATACACCTGGCAGAATGCAAAGAGTGGTGCAGTTATATTTAGATATGCATATTATATGTAATGAATGGATAAAGAACATCACATCAGATCTGTTCAGCTCACCCAGGTGCACATTTTGTTGATGAGTATATAGCTAAAACAAGAACTTTCAAGGCTTTTTCAAGTTGAAAATAGTAATGATCTATGTGGCCAAAGTTGCGTTCAGGTTAACTGATAATTTATGTGAGTTTTAACTACCAACACATTAAAGGGATAGTAATACTTCGTTTTATCTTTATTTTATTTTGTAGGCATTAAAAAAACATGAAGAACGATATGTCTCATCTCTCAAACCTTTATGGTTTGAGAGGTATTCACAAGCAAAGTTTCCCCTCCCGACCCTTTTACCTAGTGTAAGCCATCTCTTCTCAGATGTAGAATGCAGTCCATAGACCAGACAGATAACAGCAGGGGACAATCCTCTTCCTATGAGAACAATGAAAGCCCTGCACCCCTTGACACATTTTTCAGGTTTTTCCCTTTTCTTAATTGAAGATTGTCCCTCTCTGCAATCTACCTGGGCACCTCCCTTCTGCTCTGGCTGAGCAGTGTTACATCAGTAAAAGGGGTGGGAGGGGGATACTTTGCCATTGAATTACTCTTGAACTACAACTCTGACAGAATTGAAATAACACTCTCCATAGTCCAAATACTATGATGATTAATTGGAGCTGCTTTTATTATGAAACATTACTATACCTTTAAATAGTTGTAGGCTTGCAGGGTTTAGTAGATCTATACAGTATAGCAACAATTTAGCAGTTGTACTGTCATGTGATATATATTGCCAATTTAATTGGTTTACTTATTCTTTTCAATCTTTAATAAGTTTAGTATACAATATTTAGATCACACCAACAGTAATTGTATTTTTAGAGAAGAGAGTTATAATATGGATTTTCCTTAGAACAAATTACATTACATAAGTATCTTCTATCGAGAACCCTTTTTTGCACTCATGCCTTATAAAGTCTTATTGACAGTTTTTTGTCTGCATTTTTATTGCTTTCACCTAAGACCACAATGCTGATGACTGTCAACTTTGTAAAAGGTCTTTGTGGAAAACCACAGTAAGGTCTCTCATCTTCCATCCGATCATGCAATGCACTCAGATCATTGCATTGGGTGTCTGTGATAGCAAGGAATTCTGGTGAGACCTCTGTAACAGTAAACCAAATATGAAACTGACAATTAAGTCTTCCTTTAGTCAGTCTACAAGGAGAAAAAAAAGAGAAAATGACTGAGGAAATAAAAATATTTCATTGTATTTTGTTCATATTTCCAAAACATCTTATTCTATATTTAAAATTACACAAATGTCATAAATATAAAAAAGTATTTTATTAAATAACTGCCTGCCATGAGGACAAAATATTAATTGTCATTCACTTTTTCTCTCCTTTTTTGTATTGTTTGTCCTGTTCTATGGTTCTACTATCTGTCTTCCTATGTTTCCCATATATTGTCGTGGTTGGTCTGGTGTGTTATCTCTGTTATACTTTGGGTTATTAACTTTGTTTTATTGTGAGAATATGACTTTTTATTTTTCCATTGTGGTCCCTAATATGCCTTCCATGTGTTCTTTATGACATCTCCCACTATGGTGTGCCACTCTTTTCCACCCTTTGTGCTATCCTACCCTCTGTGCTCCCCTTTTTGTCTGGTTTGTTTCTTCCCTTCTTTATTTTTATCCATGTGAGACACTGCAGTTGGCCTTAGCTCTCCTGTGTGTGTTGAAGTTCCTTCTGGTACAGAAGCTGTTAAGGGAGACAACATGACCCTGTTGTGCATCTCTTGCATGAAGAGGGAGGAAGTATCTGCCACCACCCATGTTAGGTGGTTCTATCAACCTGAGGATGGGGAAGAAATACTTGTATGTATATTGCATTAAGTTTATTTTTGAGCTCTGAAATTGTATACATTTTTTACTGTTTTCAGTGAAATAAGTAGGCAGAAAACTTTGTTTTGGACATTATTATTTTAATGACTACATTTATAAAGCTCTTCACCAGCACTCAGTATTGTATTACTGAAAGCAATGACTGCTTCTTTCTGATGTATGTGTAGTCTAAAGTGAGCTAGAGTTCTGTAACACAAGTTAGATTTGATCGTCGCTAAAAATTTAAGTCAACAATTGGAATAAAAAAGCAAAAACATACACAGATCTCCAATGTCTACAATCTTTCAAACATTTCATTTTTGTAAAGTAAATTATTTTTAGTAGGAATATGATAGACTTGTGAGTTATACTTTTTCAACACTTTAATGCAAAGTTAATGAAAATTATCTACGAAAGCAATCTTAACCCCTTCAGGACCAGAAGGGTGTAGAAGGGGTTTAAGTGGACCCATCACCTTAACTCTTTGAGTGCCAGAGAAGCACTGTAAAGGAATTATAGAAAATGAACCTTTGTGTTTTGGTGGCACTTTATGCTAATTCCATTTACAGTATGTTTATTAGTTATTTTTGATACAAAACCTACCATTCACTGTGATATTAGAATGCACCAAGAACAGCGTGACATAAAATAAACGAATTAACGTAGAGTGTTAGATTATGCCACCAGTAAAGATTAATCAAAAAACACTACCTATGTTGCAGACAAATAGTTACTACAACATATAGGAAATTAATAGTTTGCTTAAAAATGAACTATACAGGTACAGGTCTTACATTAAGCCTCAGCTAATTAAGCCTTTGCAAGTTATTAAATTAAGGCACCTTAAAACTAAGGTTATTTTAATTAATTTTGGTCTATATAGAGAAATTGCCTTGAAATCCCATGCTCTCTTGCATTAAAACAGCAATTAAGTCAGCAAGTGTGTTCTGATTCTTCTGTTCAGCAAGTATTTGGGAACTAGACTAGCTAAAAGTGAAGGAACCACCATGCTGTCTCCTAGTTCAACTTATATTATACACCATAATCATGTTATTTATTCAATGGCCAAGAGGCATCTGGTGTCAGTACCATGGCCCATTATCTCAGTGGAGACTGCCCGTGCCGCGACTGATAAAGAGCACGCGCAGCAATGTCTCCTGCACATGTCGCAGCATTACACACGATTTAGCGAATTATTATATAGGATAATGTCTCTAACCTTAAAAGATGTTAAAAAAATAGATATACCAGTGACGAAGTTAGACAGCACTGGTTCATAACATTTTTTTGTTGTATTGACATATCATTCTACCTGCATATGTTTCTGAAGAGTACATCATTCACTGCAGAAGGATATTAATTATTTATTATTCTCTTTTTTCCCTCAGATCTATGAATATGATGGAAAACCTCAAGAACATAAAAGTCCCCTGCAAGGTCGGCTTCAGTGGATCGGCAGCAAAGATCTGCAGGATGTTTCTATTATCATACTCAATGTGACAACTAATGATTCAGGACTCTTTACCTGCAATGTTAACCGTACACTCCACTTTGAGGCTCACCATCACTTGATTCAAAGCAGGATAAGCATCAAACTTAAGGTCACGGAAGAAGGTGAGAATAAGTTAACATACCCATGATATTGTAGAAAGATGTTGCTTTGAATTTTGAAGCCCTATGTGAATTTATACTTTGCAGTCCCCATCCAAACTAGATGAGGGGCAATATTAACTATATGAACATACAATATACCAGAGAAGATCAATCTATATTAGAAGTGAGTCATTACTATTACAATTCTAATAATTTACAATTAAATGTTTCATGTTAACCTAAATGTTTTAGAGGACATGAATCTGCTGGCCAAGCTTGGCTATTAAGTGGTCCTACACAACGTCAGCTGCAGTTGTTGAGGAACCTTTAACCTACCCTGCAATATAGATAATAAAGGAATTGCCATTAGAAACCAGAATGTTTAGTGCATCAATGCTTTAAAACAGTGGTTCTCAACCTTTTTTGTTCAGGGCACCTCTGGCAATTTATGTGCCATTTATCAAGGGCGTTATGAAGGGTAAAAATAAGTAATATATAGTTATACTTAAGGGGAACTCTCACCTTAGTTAATCATGGCTTTTGCTTGCCTGTGACTCTGTCCGGTCTTCTAGGGCTGATGCTGTATCCTCTGGCTTGCCACTATCTGCGGGCGCGCGTCTGTGACGTCGCACTTGCCATTTTGTTTCATTCAGCTTGATTGGTCGATTGAGTCCCTCCTTATGGTGGTGGCCCCGCGAACTGGGCTTAGTCTCCCTTTCGCTGTGTTTCTGTGTGTACTGTGTTGCTCGTTTGACCCTTGCTTGGCTTCCAATTATCCTTTGGCTTGATCCTTGGCTTTGTCTGACTATCAGCTCCGGTTTTGACCAGTGGCTCTGGCTGACTGTCTGATCTGTGTATGACTTTGGCTTGTCTGACTACCCGCTCTGATCTGACCTTGGCTGTGGCTGACTACCCAATCCAGTTCCTGACTGTGGCTTGTCTGACTTACGCTCCGTGCAGTCTCCATCTCCTGTCTGACTACCACTTGTCCCAGGTGATATCTGAGGGCTCGTTCTATCTGTCTAGTGCAACAGCTGTTGTGCTGGTAGTGTTGCAGTTTGCCTGTCCCTCCGCTGCCACCGCACTGTGCGATTAAGCTATTACCTTACTGGTAGTATCGCAGGTTGTCTCTTGCTTTGTTGCCTCCGCACTGCGCTACCAAATAGTTACCTTCGGTATCTAAGTGCTTGTCACGGTTTGTTGCCTCCGCACTGTGCTACCAAGCAGTTACCTCTCAGGTAGTCTGCGAGCTGCCCTTCGCTCTGTTGCCTACGCTCTGTGCTTTCCCAGTACTGTGAGCTGCCCGAAGTTATCATCTGACAGATTCCCTCTCCAGGGATTGTCTGGGTATGCTCCTTCTCTAGACTCCTGGCATTACAGGCTTCTGAACTCCCTATTGGTTAGAGCCAAGTCTGGTTCTATACATTATTATTTACAACTAGTACTGTGTACAGTTCAGTGTCAGCTCCTGGGTAGTGGACTAGGCACTGTTTTCACACCTGTTCCCGCATGGTTGAGGAAGTGTTCGCTCTTATTTCTTATTTCAATAAACTGGGTAAATTTACTTGTACCTGTGTTGTGCGTTTATTTGCCTAAGACACCCGTGACAGGCTTTCTATTACACATCAATGCTGTAGAAGCTGTAACCCATTTTTCATTTGCCCTGTAAATTTTCAGAGATATTAGCATTTAAAGTCCAGATCGTGACATCACTTGGTTTCAGGCTGCAGGTACAGCTCTGGCCTGCAACAAACAAACAAACAAAATCTTGGTCCTCCAGTTCTCATGCCAATTTGGAATGGAGCCAGAGGTTCCAATTATAGAGTGCGCTACCTTCACTCTTTGGCAATATATAGGATAGGCAACCAAAATTCACTATGAGTCCCAATAATAGACGATATTGAACCTCAATAGATTCTTCCACTATCAGTCTCTAGGGGCTCAGCTCCTGAAATGATCTGCTGCTGGGTCTTGATCACCCGGTTACGTGATCTCTCGTAGTCAAATATCGATACTGAAACACAGAATAGACACAGCACAAAAGAAGCGCATCTAAGAGCAGACTGTATACCACACATGGTTCAGTATTTCTTTTAAGTGAGTCTCCCCCCTTCTAGATGGATACTCACTAGATGTGGAGGCTTGATCCATCCTCCGGGAATAATGGCGTTCAGTATCTCTATATACCAACTGAAGCTTGCATTCTCCACATTCTCATAGCTCCGTCAAACCTCTCCTGGACTTCAGATCTTATGCTCACACAAATATAGAGATCCAACTACCTGGGCTATTAGTATGCCTCATTTTATTGGTAGTCAATATAAAACAACGTAAAATACAAAAATTATCACCCAACGCATTTCGTCACTGATGTGACTTCATCAGGGGTATATTACAAACTGTATTTATCTCTTGCATATATACCTTATATCCTGTAGTTTATTGGAGGAGAGCTTCCACTCCATCGATCCGAATCCATCGCGTCTGCTCGTACATGTGAGATTTGACATCCAGTATCCAAACTGACCTCACTTCCCTCTCCTGGAACGCAAGCATCCGTGACACGCAACTGCCCTTGGTTTCACACTATAACGATGGCAACAATTAATGTGTCACTTGATGCAACCAAAAGGTTTCAATTTGACACATAACTGGGACAACTTTTTTCTAACTTATACCCCTTAATGGTAATTATTAAAAATATACTTGTTTGTCACAGATAACATGCCTTTCAAGTACTAGGAACTTGAGATATACATAATTTTTTCGGATGTCTCAGGAAGCTCCCTTCTTCTAAACTCACAAGTGAAAAACGCCATTATATATTAAAAATCTGTCAATCTAGTTAGGCAAGAGGACTGGCACTGATTATAAGGAACAGAGCACATGAAAGCGCTCCATCTATGTACAAACTATGGCCTGAAGCAATTTGGTTAGAGAGCGCGCCGGGTCATCTGCAGGAATCCTCCGTCATTGGAGGAGGAAAGTAGGCACTATATGGGGAGGGAACTGTGCAAGATTGACAGGCTGCGGGCCAGACCTGAACCCGCAGCCTGAAACCAAGTGATGTCATGATCTGGACTTGCTAATATCTTTGAAAATAAAGATTTACAGTGCAAATGAAAAATGGATTACAGCTTCTACAGCATTGATGTGTAATAGCCAAGGTTAACTAAGGTGAGAGTTCCCCTTTAGGTCTCACAATTAGAATAACAAAAATAAATATATTATGAATAAACATGTCCATAAATATTCATTAAAAACCTAAACTTTCACCTTTTGTAAAAATCTTTATGGAAAACAAGGGGCGCACTAAATGGAAGTCTGAGGCACACCAAAGTGCCACAGCACCCTGGTTGAGAATCACTACTTTAAAAGATATAAATATATACCAATATATACATTTTATGAAATACATCTAGTTCTTTACGTTTTCAGTTTAATATTGAAGATTAACATCTCATATTCTGGTAATGGGATTTTGCCATAGCTTACTATGCAGTAAGTAAGGTAACCATCTCGGACACTCAGAGGGTTGTTTGCTGCTTTGCCATGAAGTGAAACTAACCAGCCATGTGCCCCTACATCAAAGCATTTCAAATATTCATAGTCACATGCCTGCTGTAGTGAATGGAGAAGTCACAGTCCAAGTTCCAGAGCATTCTTCAGATCAGCTGTTTCATGAAAAAACAACACTCAGCCACAAGCCGCCAATCAGTTTTCTGATATAAACACAAGACTCTGCTGACTTACGGACACTCAACAGGGTAAACAGCGTACCACCATTTAACTGGTGGAGTGTATGGAAGCTTGCTGAGTCTTGTGTTTACTTCAAACAGCTGATTGGGGGGTTGCAGTTTGATTTTGTGATTACTTCTAACAGCTAATTGGCTGTTTGTACTGGAAATTTCCACTGTGACGTCTCCATTCACTACTGTATGAATGGGACTGTGCATATTTTAAATACACTGATTTTGTGACTAGCCACTGGGCTGTCTAGTTTTAGTTCATGGAGGGACAGAAAGCAACTTAACTCTTTGAGTGCCAGGGGGTTGGGCAATGCATTGCTTAGCAGTGTATTAGCACCTCTTCGGCACTCAAAGGGTTAAGGGTGGGCTGCTGCTGTTCATGGTGATTAAGTATGAAGGCGAGGCAACATCTCTATTCCCGCTCCCCTTTTGACTTTCACACATATTAGCAGCTTTACTCCAACATTGTATGTTAATTATCAAAGCATCTCCCCTTCCCATTGCAGATCTAATTCTTATTGAATGTGGTGAAGTGAGCTGCACACATTGCTAGTATTTATTATATTGTTCTTCTTGGTACATCAACCTCACTGCATACACTAAACTGTTAAAGGGTTAGTAATATTTTGATTAAAAGGATAGTAATACTTCATTTTATCTTTATTTTATTTTGTAGGAATTAAAAAAACATGAAGAACGATATAAGTCTTATCTCTCAAACCTTTATGGTTTAAGAGATATTCACAAACAAATTATCCCCCCCCTTCAGCCAAATCAGAAGGGAGATGCCCAGGTAGACTGCAGAGAGGGACAATCTTCAATTAAGATAAGGGAAAAAGCTGAAAAACTTGTCAAGGGGGGAAGGGCTTTCATTGTTTTCATACAAAGAAGACTGTCCCCTGCTGTTATCTGTCTGGTCTTACAACCAGATGCACATCTGAGAAGAGATGGCTTACACTAGGAAAAAGGGGCGGGAGGGGGAAACTTTGCTTGTGAATATCTCTTAAACCATAAAGGTTTGAGAGATAAGACTTATATCGTTCTTCATGTTTTTTTCATGCCTACAAAATAAAATAAAGATAAAACGAAGTATTACTATCCCTTTAAAGTTTAGCTCCAATTCTTCTTTATAATTTTTTTTTTTTTTAACATGTAGTGCTATTTTAAATTTCTTCAAACACTATTTAAGCTGAAAGGTCCCCCTCCCGCTCCTTTCCTTGTGTCAACCAGCCTCTCAGTCTGGTCCGGATGGAGCGAGGTGAGGGACAATCTTCATTAAGCAACAAGAAAATCCAGCTCTCCTTTGTAAAGGGGGGCAGGGTTTTCCTTATGCTTAAGGAATGAAGAGTGTCCAGTCCCGCTACCGGATTCCAGATCTCATGGGAGGTGTCCAGAAGGGACAGCATTTGTATCCTTTTGGCTTGAATAGCATTTGAAATACAATTATGTAAGTAATTATATGTAGCGTTACATTTAAAAAAACATTACAAAGAAGACTCAGAGCTAAACTTTAAATTGAAGTATTACTATCTCTTTAATTATCTGCAAAATATAAGGGGACGATGCAGTGTATGAAGATGAGCAGAATTGAGTTTTTAGTTATTTTTAGCCCTAACATTCTAAATAAGTTTGATTCTTTCCTGACAGCTGGTGAAGATTTTACTTCTGTGCTTTCTGAAATCATGATGTACATTCTCCTTGCTTTCCTAACCTTCTGGCTGATGGTAGAAATAGTTTATTGCTACCGAAAAATCTCCAAGGCAGAAGAAGTCACACAGGAAAGTGTGTAAGTTTGTATTCAGTGGTATCTAAACATGAGAGCAGCTACACTTAAAGCAGGTGTAGTCAACATTCTAACCTGTAGCTGTTGAAACTACACCTCCCATAATCCCCAATCTGGCATTGGCTGGTTAAGGATGATGAGCGTTGTAGTCCCCATCAGCTGTAGGTATGACAGTTGACTATCCCTGACTAAGGGCTTACGTGCAAAAGAAAAATCGCATAGTTTGGGGGCAAACCAACTGCGCTAAAACAGTAACAGTTGATGAAGCTGAAAAAAGAATCAAGTTCAGCCCATGTCATATCACCCCTGTTGATCTAAAGCAGTGGTTCTCAGTCTTTTTTTCATTCAAGGCACCCCTAACATGCAGGCTGGAACTTTAAGGGCACCCCTCACATTTTATAAGTACTATAAAGGGCTAAATGAAGGGAACGATAAATAAATATATAGTTATTCTTCGATTTCACAGTTAGAATGACAACAAAGAATATATTTTGCATAATAATTTACACAAATATACATTAGAAACTCAGTTTTAATATTTTTGTCAAACTCTTCATAGAAAAAAGTGAGGTACCCCGAGCCAAAAGTTCAGTTCCACTGAACTCTGCTTAGAGCCACCGATCCAGTGAAAGGCAAAAAAACAAAAAAAAAAAGACACTGAAGCCATGTACAATTAAGTGGGAAAAAAATTCCTGGCTCCAAATGGCAGTTACTTATTTCTCTGAATCAACATCCTATCCACTTTTAAACCCACTGTCAATATATTTCTGAGACAGAAATGTATCCAAAGTTATCTGTAGGGTTATGAGGTAAAGGGTGAACGTGACAGACTTCTGTACTTTTTCAACTCCATTTACTATGGTATTATGTATAGGGGACAGATAGACCTTCATAAACTATTAATATAAATGGGATAGAGTAATGAGCCCCTCCTAGTCTTTTTTATTCTCCTTTTATGCCCTCAGATGTTCTTATACTGCAGTTTTCATGAATGATGAGTCTTATAGTACAAAAACAGCTGGAGAGCCTAATATTGCCCACCCATGATCTAGGATATCGACAAGCCAAAACTAGGTACATGGGGAAAGTACCTGCACATGCTTTGGAAGCAAGTCCTTTTTGCCTCCTCTTGTGTAGATTTCCAGGAAGCTGATGGAAGCAGATCGTTCAAAACACTAGAACTTGATTGTTGTGGCAAGACTTCCAGTGCTGGGCTACAAGAAAGTAGCTTTCAAGCCCCAAGAAAAACATAGTACAGATATATATATACAGATATATAAGCAATTGATACATATAAATACAATCCACAGTATGGTGACTATTACAATGACAGTTAATGAGTGTGTAGCAACCTTACACTATGAGAAAACTACCCTGCAGCTCCCGTTCACCGTATAGTGGTTAAGACTTTGTCTCTGAAAGTAGTTAAGTTCATCACTTATGTCATTTTTAGAAGTTGGTGCCAGCCCATGTCATTCTTCCTTACACTTTTTTACAATAAGGCCGAGAGTCATATGCAATATAATCTGATCCAGTGGAGTAACCAGTAAGTGGATGTCAAGGTGCAAAAACCTAACCTCACCACCACTATTATTACTAGCAGTGCAAATGTCAGCAAGCCCACTAGTCTGTGACTAGTATCTTTTTTTTCTCAAGGCACCCCTAACACAGCCAGCAACATCTTGTGCATCATTGATCAAGAACATAATTCGTACAAATACATTCATATATAGTAATTCTTAGGTCTCATAAATTGAATAGAAAAACAAGCATATTGTACGTGCCGGTTTGCATAAAGATGCATCTGAAACTCAGTATTCACATTTTTGTTAAAGACTTCAGAGAATAAAGAAGTAGCACCTTATACGGATACCCATGGTACCCCAAAGTACCATGGCACTCTGGTTGAGAAATGTTCTATGTTCATCTTTGGGTGGACTAGTAGCTTTTCACTTAACAACTATTAACCTTTTTTCTCGTATTGGTGAACCTCATTGATCTTTAACCATCAGAGCACTTTCCCACCACCACTACCACACACCTCAGCACCTGCTGTCTTAATCAGAGCCCTCAGCTCCCTTCCATCAATCACACCTCTCAGCCCTTCACCATCACATACTCCGATCAGAGTTCACAGCCCCCTATGTACCACAGTCACTCTCCTCAACATCACAGTACAGTCTTTTTCCCCAGAAGAGCTTCAGCTACCACAGTGCCTCATATTAGAACCCCCAGCCATCCACCATAACCATCATCAAAGCACTCAGTCCCTCCGCACAGCAACCCTCTACCCCCTCCCCTCCACATCAAAGATCTCAGCTCCTGCTCAACCTGTCAGGGCCCTTAACACACCCTACCATATTCTGCTGCACCCTCTTGCCAGCACCCCCACAGCCCCACCAGAGCTCTCAGCACCCCTAAATATAGCTTTCACCCACTCAAACATCATAACCTTCAGCATCCATCATAACAGCCTTCCCCCCCAGCACCTTCCAAAACCCCTCTTACCCCTTCAGCAGCCCTATCCGTTCTTCAGTCCCCAAGAGAGCCCTTCACGCTCCCTTCTTAGCTTTTAGCTCCCTCTCACCCTAACAGAGCCTCCAGCCTCCCATTAGAGCTGTCATAAATCCAGCCACCATCTTCAGCTACCTCTTACCCCATAAGAGCCCCAAGCAACCACAGCACTCATCTCATCAGAGCCTTCAACAACCCCACCACATCCTTCATCCACTCTCAACGGAACAGAAATCTCATCTCCCCCACCACACAGTCTTCACCCCCACATCCAATCATAGCTTTCAGCAACCCCACCACAGCCTTCAACATCCCTCAACCAATCAGGACTCCCACCACAGCCTCCAGCCCCTCCTTGACTCATAAGTCCCCTCAGGAAACTCAAACACAGCTTTGAGACTCATTCTGCTCCACCAGAGCACTCAGCAACCACATTGCATTGGCACCCCCAAACACAGCCTCGAAACCCACCTTGCCTGATCAGAGTCCTCTGCACCCAACACCACAGCCTTAATCGCTTTGATGCCATTAAAACCCTCATCACCCTATCACAGTCCCCATCCACACCTTGAAGCATTAGAGCCCTCACTGTAGCCTTCTGCCCAACTTGCCATATCAGAGCCCTTGGCACATCCACTAGAGAATTCAGCCCCCACCTTGACCCATCAGAGCCCTCAGAAGCTCCCCTCACAACTTTCAGCTTCCACACCATCAGAGGCCTCAGCCCTCCCCACCACACCACAACCCCTGTCCTCCTATCTGTACATAAGTGGTGTTCTCCCTTCAGCTCTGCAGTCATCATGTAGCTTTTACAAAATCCCGCCCTGTCTTCTTCTTCTTATTGGTGGAGAGGGTTCAGATCCAGTATATGGTTGGAAGGATGGCAGCCGCACACCTCAGTTACATCATTATGAGGAGCCTGCACCAGACAACCAAAAGATGTAGTGCACCATGCCCAAACAAAGAGTGAAGACATGGACAGGGATTTGCAGACCCTGACTGTCTGGATCAAACCCAGACAGGTGGCAACACCAGGTAGTGAATAGGGGGACCTCCAGCTGTTGGGGGCTACAACTCTCATTATCTGGAGGTCCAACAATTGAATACCCCCTTGCTGTAACTGTAGTCTACTAAACTATTCTCCCACAACTGGTTATGACAGGGGTGGCCAACCTGAGGCTATTCAGCTGTTGATGAAAAGCTCTTATCATGTTCTGCGAGCCAATGGTTGGCTGTGGATGATGGGGCTTGCAGTCAAACAACAGTAGGTGAGCTTCATACTACCCATCCCTGAGTTATCTATAACTGCAGGAGAGAGGACTTATGTAAATTACTCCCCAGTGCTGCCTGCATGATGCATATGGCTGAGGGTGGTGATATTTGACAAGGGTGCCCTACACACACACACACACACACACACACACACACACATACTGTCTTACACATTCCACCCCCATCCCCCCAAAAAAACTAACATCTACATCTGAGTAATATTAACCCTTTGACTGCCAGATGGGTGTGCAATGCATTGCACATCCATATGGCATTCAGTGGGTTAATCACCCTCCCTGCTCCATGTACCTCCCTCCCTTCCATGTCTGTCCCCCTCACCATATTTCATGTCTCCACCCCCTGGCACGTACATGTTTAATGATGTGACTTCTTAATGTTAACCAAAGTTGTTATGCTCTGCTTATCTCCCCACTGTGTGCTGCCTCCTGTGCAAGGACAGGGAGGCTGTGTAGATTTGTTTGGAGGAGAACTCTGTTAGTTCCAGCAAGGAATCAGGAAACTGAGTTCTCAGCTGGACCTTTGTAAACTTATACTTAAAGGGGCAATTCAAGAGGAAATAGTTCATAGATTATTCATTACACCCTAAGGCATTCACACTTAGATTAATTTCTTTACATTGGATTCTCTATAACAATTTCATATGGAAGAGGAGCTAGATAATATCCCTATGCTTTAGGTGACACCTTCCTAGAAATGAGATTGGCAAACCATACCTTCAAAACATTGTCTGGGCAAGATTCTCAAATATTAATTCTTCCTATGGGCAGTGCTTAGCTTCTCAGCGCCATCAGGACCTACTGCCTCTATATTCTCAACTCTTGGGTGACATAGGTCAGGAAATGGCCATGCAGCACTCTGATGTTCTTCACAATACCACCCTCCATCAAGGCATCAATAAAGGGAGTCACCCCATTCCTGAAATATATACCCAACCAAGTGTTACTTCAAGGAAGAGGCCACTGAAGTTATGTTTCAAAAATATATTCACTAGAAATATCACTGGGTTAACAGCTGGAAGAACAACACACTATAGACTTTCTCATAAAAGGATCCTGGAAAAACATACATTACTGACATAAAAGAAGATGTATATAACAAAATATTGATCAAGTTAACCCCTTCCCTGAAATTCAGTTTCTACCTCTTCACCTTGCCAATACCCAGCTCCAAATTCTATTTCCCATTTCTGGCGCCATAAGTGCCACAGCCAAATTTAATTGATAAATCTTTATTTCACTGTCGTCCAATACAGGTCACTGGTACTTCTGGGAGGCGATTTACCCCTTTAATAGGCAGGAACAATTATGCAAATGATTGCAGGGGGCGGAGCCTCCCCTCCTACCTAAGCCACCTTCAGGCCAGAGCCACCAGATTGATTTGTTCCTGGGTGCTGTGCACACCAGGTAGAGAACATCTATGCATTCAACTTAGTATTTTGTTATTTTTTGATTCAAATATGGAATACCACCATTAGGAGGGTGACCATGGCTGTGAATTGCCCTCTTTAAAGTGGCTGGTGCAGCTTCCAGGGATTTTCTGTGGACCTTATGCCCTGAAGAGGGAACAGCTTGAGTTTAGCAGCTTCCCTACTGGGGAATTTACCTCTGGTCTATTCCCACTTCATCATGGTCACCTGAAGACAGAAGTCCTTGCAGGAAAGGTGAGCCACCCATTGAGTGCTGAAGGTCCACTTGTCCCCACAGTGTCCCTTTACTGGGCTTGTATTTGGGAGTTTGCTTTGCACTCCAGCACTCATAGGGTGTTTTTATTTGCATTTAATGTATTTAATGCAGTTTCTGTGGTATTCTCTGGGTTTGGAGCCTTGAACAGTATTTCTTTATGTGTTTTATGTATGTTTGGGCACTTTTTAATGTTTTACTGAACTTTATTAAAAATGGTGTTCCGCGCCTTTAAGCGCGGCTTTTCCCGCTTAGACGCTATGGCTCCTTTACTCTCTATGAGATTTCACAGTCTGGGACATATCTCTGGAACCGCTTGTCACAGCAACTCCAGAGAGGGCTCATTTTAATGCTAAGCTCCTGCTCTATCATCCGGTGTGTGTTTTATTAGTGTGGGGTGTTCAGGGGGGCTTCAGGCACTGTTTGGGGTACTTGTATGGGGAAAACTACATTTCCCATGAGCGCCCGGTTCGCGCTCGTTTCTGATTGGCTATCCTGACGGCCGCCATTTTGTGGAGCTCTTCCTCAGCGAGTACACTACGCAGGGACCGAGCCTTCTCTCCCCTCAACAGATTAACCCTTCGCTGGCCAGATAAGTCCAATATTAGGCATTTCTGGGGTGAAACTTTAATCTTCCACACTCTTACTGGGTGATAGAGTTTAAAGTGGGGTATATTGACGTTGTGAGCATGTCTACTTCACTGGAGCTAGGGGCTAGACCCAAGTCTAAGGAGGATGGGGGGTCTGCTCCCCCCATGGCGTTTTGCTCCTCTTGTCACACTGGGCTATCTAGTGATAATGTGGGGGATCTATGCCCTAACTGCACTGGTCAAGATAGCAACCCTGGGCTTCCCAGCCATGCTATTGAGCCATCTTGGGTGAGGGAGTTTAAAGCTGCCACTAGGGATCTCAGATCCACTCTTCAACTCTTTCCCTCTCAGGTACAGGGGGCTCTCCAGGTCTGGCAGACCCCCGCTACAATCAGGACCTCCCTGCCTAAGCCACAGGGTGCTCCTGATGTGTCTGATTCTTCTGAGGAAGAACTCTTGCAGGATTCTGATGCTGAGGAACGCACTGTTATTGAGTCTAACAGGTCCATTGGGGACCCTTATGAATGTGACCCTGAAGTTTCGGCTGAGGGTCTGATTAGAGCTGTACTGAATACGCTCAACCTTCCTCTGACTCAGGAATCCACTTATGATCCTACTGATGTTTTTCAAAAGAAACCATCTAAGCCTGTTGTTTGTTTTCCAACTAACCCTACTCTTGCCCGTCTAGTCTCTGAGGCATGGAAGAATCCTGATAGATCCTCCTCTGTCTCTAAAAAGTTTGCTAAACTGTACCCTTTTCCTGAGACTGAGCTGGCAAAATGGGTTCATCCCCCCAAGGTGGATGCTCCTGTTTCCAGACTATCCAAGTCTACCGCTTTGGCTGTCTCTGATGCCTCTGCCCTGCAGGATTGGACGGATAAAAAGCTAGAGCTTTCTCTTAAGTCTATTTTTGCCTCCATTGGCACTGCCATGCGTCCAACCTTTGCAGTGGCATGGGTTAATAGAGCCATTGCGGCCTGGACTGAACGACTGACTGAAGCAGTTCGCCAGGATGCACCAGTATCTGAACAGTTGCAGCTTCTTGCTAATATCACTGAAGCTCTGAACTATGTTGCTGACGCTGCTTTTGATGCTGTGCGCATGATGGCGAGGGCCTCCACTGCTTCTGTGGTGGCTAGACGTGCCTTTTGGCTGAAAATTTGGTCTGCTGATACAGCCTCTATGAAAGCCTTGCTTTCCTTGCCCTTTCAGGGGAATTTGCTATTTGGGTCTGAGCTCAAAGAAATGATCAGTGAGGCTACTGGTGGTAAAAGTACTCTTCTACCCTCAGTCTTTAAGAAAAAGTTTCCAGCCAAACGCAATCGGTCCTTTCGTTCCTTTCAGACTGAGACAAGCTGCTCGGCCCAGACGGGTCCTCCCGCTACGCGCTCCTCCTGCAAGCCCAAACAGTCCTGGAAGCCCAAAGTGGCCCCCAAGGCCAAGACCTCCAAGACTGCTTCGGCATGACTTGCTGAACCCGAGTCCGCATCCGGCTGTAGGTGGACGTCTCCGCATCTTTCGCCGGACTTGGGAGGAGTCAGTAGCGGACCCATGGGTTCTTCAGGTGGTGTCAGAGGGATACAGGATCCCTTTCTCCTCCCTTCCTCCTTTTCGGTTCCATTTTACTCGTCCTATTCAGGAACCCACAAAAAGACGTCTGTTCGACGACGCTATTCAGGATCTCTTGGACAAAGAGGTTCTGGAAGTGGTTCCTCAGGAGGACACAGGTTCAGGATTTTATTCCAACCTGTTTGTGGTGGCCAAAAAGGACGGAGGGGCTCGTCCTATTTTGGATCTCAAAGATCTCAATGCCTATGTGGTGACTTCCCACTTCCGCCAGGAGTCCCTGCGCTCTGTGATTGCAGCAATGTCTCCAGGGGAGTTCCTTGCCACCCTGGACCTTCAGGATGCTTATCTTCACATCCCTATTCATCCAGAGAGCAGGCGGTACCTCAGGATTGCCTGCCACAGGGGACACTTTCAGTTTTCTGCTCTTCCCTTTGGGCTGACTTCAGCTCCTCAGGTCTTCCAGAGAGTGTTGGGCTCCCTGATAGCGGTGCTTCATCAGGACGGGGTCAGGGTGACTCCCTACATGGACGATCTCCTCATCAAAGCTTCCTCGGCGGAGCTTCTTCACCAGCAATTGCAGAAGTGTATCCACACTCTGACCCGCCATGGCTGGATCCTGAATCTGGACAAGTCGGACTTGGTCCCATCTAAGAGGCTTCTGTTCCTGGGTCTCCTGTTCGACACTCGCCAATGCATGGTGTTCCTGCCGAAGGATGTGGCTCATCAGATAGCTATCAGAGTGGCGGGGATTCTGGAACTGGACTTAGTGCCGGTAACGAAATTGTCGTCCCTGGTGGGGAAGTTCATTTCCACGATCGAAGTGGTTCCTTTTGCCATGGCCCACTCCAGGGAACTTCAGAGGTTTGTGATCCAGACGTGCAAGAATCATCCAGATCATCAGCATCTGTCAGTCCCTCTACCTCCTCATGTGGAATCGAGTCTGCACTGGTGGTTGGACCTCTCCCATCTCCTGAAAGGGAGATCCTTTCAAGTTCCTTGTTGGACCACGATCACAACGGATGCCAGCCTTCGGGGCTGGGGTGCTGTGTTGGGTCGCTTCAGTGCTCAGGGGAAATGGGGTCTGGAGGAATCTCTTCTCTCCATCAATGTTCTGGAACTGCGTGCCATCCGGCTTGCCCTGAGACACTGGGAATCTCAACTGACCGGTCTTCCGATCAGAGTGGAATCCGACAACGCCATTGCGGTGGCTTACATCAACAGGCAAGGCGGCACAAGAAGCGGCACCGCCTGGTTGGAGGTCAAGGATATTTTGTCTTGGGCAGAAGATCACGTGCCTGTCATCTCTGCAGTCCATATTCCAGGCGTGGACAACGTCATGGCAGACTTCCTCCGTCGTCATACCGTCGGCAGCGGAGAATGGGCTCTTCATCCAGAGGTGTTTCATTTGCTCACCCAGAGGTGGGGGATGCCGGAGGTGGACCTGATGGCCTCCAGACACAACAGGAAGGTTCCGGTGTTTTGCTTCCGGCGGAGGGACTCCCTTGCTCTAGCAGTGGATGCCTTGTCGATCCTTTGGGATTTTTCTCTGGCTTACATCTTTCCTCCTCTTCCTCTATTGATCAGAGTCATCCAGAAACTGAAGCGGGAGCGTTGTCCTGTTATCCTGATTGCTCCAAACTGGCCTCGCCAGTCCTGGTATCCGGAGTTGATGGCCATGTCAGTGGCGGATCCGTTCCCACTTCCTGCCCGTCCGGACCTACTTCTTCAGGGATATCTGTGGAAGGAGGATGTTCACTCTCTCCATTTGATGGCATGGCGGTTGAATCCTCGATTCTAGCAAAGAAAGGATTTTCTCCTTCTGTGGTGTCGACTATGCTCAGTGCTCGTAAGCCTGTGTCTTCCAAGATCTATCATCGCATATGGTCAACTTTCGTGGCATGGTGCTCTGATAAGAAATTATCCCTTGATTTTCATCTTCCCACTGTCCTGGCCTTCTTGCAGGACGGTGTTGATAAGGGGCTCAGTCTGAGTTCCCTCAAAGTTCAGACTTCTGCCTTGTCTGTGTTTTTCCAGGAAAGGATTGCTATCCTTCCTGATGTGAAGGTTTTCTTCCAAGGTGTGACTCATGTTCGACCTGCCTTCAAGAGTCCTACTCCCCAGTGGGACCTCAATTTGGTGCTGGGAGTTCTCCAGCGACCACCGTTTGAATCCTTGGCTTCCATTCCATTAAAGTCTCTTGACTTGGAAGATGGCCTTCCTTTTGGCTATTGTTTCAGTTCGCCGGGTAGCAGAGTTACAGGCTCTGTCTTGTAAACCTCCTTACCTGGTGTTCCACAAGGATAAGGCTGTTCTTCGCACTACCAAGGAATTCTTACCCAAGGTTGTGTCCGAGTTTCACATCAATCAGGAGATTGTGGTTCCCTCTTTCTGCCCTAATCCTTCATCTGACAAGGAACGAGATCTCCATTTGTTGGATGTGGTGCGTTGCCTCAAGTTTTATGTTCATCGCACCGAGTCTATCAGGAAGTCTGACGCTCTAGTCGTCATTCCTGAGGGGCCTAGGGCAGGGAGACAGGCCTCCAAAGTTGCCATTGCCTCTTGGATTAAGGCTACTATCCGTGAAGCCTACAAGTTGCGGAATAAGCATGTTCCCTTCCGGGTGACTGCCCATTCCACCAGATCTATTGGGGCCTCTTGGGCCTACAAGAATCAGGCTTCCGCTGATCAACTGTGCAGAGCGGCTACTTGGTCCACTGTGCACACTTTTTCAAAGCACTACCGTGTTGATGTGCTGGCCTCGGCTGATGCCAGTTTTGGAAGGAAAGTCCTGGAGGCAGTTTTGCCTGTGTAGGTCTTCCACTCTGTGATCCTTAGTGCTTCCTTACTGTTTAGCCCAGTTGGCTCTAGTTCCGTGTGCTGTGTTAGTTCAGGGATTGTTCCCTTGATTGGTGTCCGTTGACACTTACAGTTGGGCTATGTAATTAACTGGTTCATAGCAGTTTTCATGACTTGGGCCTTGTTCTGGTCCTTGCCTTCTTCCCACCTCTGGATCAGCTCAATGTTTGTACATCCCAGAAGTACCAGTGACCTGTATTGGACGACAGTGAAAATAGGATTTTAGTCTTACCTGTTAAATCCTTTTCACTTAGTCCATACAGGTCACTGGTCTCCCACCCTGTCAAGGGACCAGACCTGGCTCTCCTGTGGCATTCAGTGGGGGACCTTTGGGGCATGCTCACAGGAGTCTTTCTTCTTGCTTACCTGGGGTCAGTTTTAGGGTCTCAAATCAATCTAGTGGCTCTGGCCTGAAGGTGGCTTAGGTAGGAGGGGAGGCTCCGCCCCCTGCAATAATTTGCATAATTGTTCCTGCCTATTAAAGGGGCGAATCGCCTCCCAGAAGTACCAGTGACCTGTATGGACTAAGTGAAAAGGATTTAACAGGTAAGACTAAAATCCTATTTTCTGGGAGGGCCTCTGAGAAACTATCCAGGAGGGAGATATATTTCCCCAAACACAAAACGTTTCCTGGTTCACCCTGGATACTGAACCCTCAGATTACTGACATTCTACATCTGATACCATGTTTGTCTTTTACCCACTTGACACAACAATGATAACATTGTTTGTGTAGAATACCACCTTCAAAGCCTGTCCCGCACCCCAAGGTACCCCCTGCAAAGTGCGGTATCCTTTTGAAATGTTGCACAATATTGTGTGACCAACTAAATGGCGCATTAACCAAGTCACCGGGATGAAAAGATCAACATGAGAATCTGGCCTGCATGAAAAGGGTGAGATTCTCATGTTGCGGGCTTAAGCATCGCTCACTTAAACAATGAGCGTTGCTCAATGAAACAGTGTAATTTAAACAGCGTCCTCGGCTCATAATTAAAAAAAAAAAAAAGACGCATTTTTTGGGCAACAAGACTCATTTGCAAGGTCTCCTCACAATACCTTCATAAATTCACTCTAGTTCACTCTTTATTTGGTAGTCGGCGTCTTCACCGATTTCAGAAGCATAATTTTGCCACCCCTTAGCACCACACAGTTCCAGGGCCTCTCAGACTTCAAGGAGGGCAGAAAATATACTCCACCCTTTCAATGCATATAACTGAGATAGAAAAAGAAACTGATCCAAAATTAAAATTGGTCAACTAAATGTCATGGTATGCCTATTTGCTTTCTTAGCCATGTCCTTTTGCACTTGCCATCCATAAGCACTTGTTCTATGGGCTAATTCTTGTGTATTGCTAAGTTCCCATCGTCTAGTGTTGTTCATTGGTATTTGACCTCAGCTCGTATGTGAACTACCCATTCTGCTCCGGTTCTGTGATTCCTCAGGTTTACCCTGGTTGCCTACCCTACTACTCTCCTGCCTTACCTTATTGCACCTTATCTGCCTCCTCCTGTTCTGACCTCGACCTGTCTTTTATTCTGCTGTTAATGCTTCTATCACATCGTTCCAGTTCTGGGTCTCCAACTTGTGTTAGATGGTGGGTGTCTGGTGTCTGTCCCTCTACCCTGGCTCTCTTGCCAACTCAAACCAAATATAATATTTAATACCCTATTGGTTTGAAACGTAATGGTATATACATTTGACTATCACAAATCAACTACAAAACTCCATTGAAGTTAATAGAACTTCTCACTGTCAAAAGACTGCAAGTTCATACATACAGTTACAGTCACCCAGACTTAAACTCAGTGTTTGACTTAAAGGGATAGTAATAATTTATTATTACTATCCCCCATATTGTACATATATGCAAAAGAATTTACTAGCCCACAGGTTAATCTCTCAAACTTCAATGGTTTAAGAGATAACCGAAGGCAAAGTTTGCCCCCTCCCTCCCCCTTCCCTGAAGTCAGCGTTGTGCTGACTGCAGGGATATCCGGTCTGACTTTCATCATGCGGCTCTGCAGCAGAGCTGCAATCGTGTTAGTGAAAAAGAATTATTTCACTGAAACAGTCTTCTACATGTGCTTGCAAACCAAGCACATGTAGAAGACCGTTTCAGTAAAATAATTATTTGTCACTAACGGGATCTCGGCTCTGCTGCAGAGCCAAAAGCCTGTCATCCGACAGTACAGTACAACGCTGACTTCAGGGGAGGGGGGGAACTTTGCCTTCGGTTATCTCTCAAACCTTTATGAACCTGGGGGCTATTAAATTATTTTACAAATATCTACAATATGGGGGATAGTAATAATAAAGTATTACTATCCCTTTAATACATTAACCAAAAATCTACACAGACAAACCTGCAGCTATGCTAAATTCAAAAGTGGGATAGTCAGCGGACCAACCAAAGGACTCTAAAAAATGAGACCAAAATTGATCACATATCCAAGTAACATATAAATACATCTCTTGGTTATATAAACATTTATAAATCCTCAATTTGTGTGTTAAAACCAAAAAGAAATTGTAAAAGATGCAGTCATACAAAATGTTAACATGAAACTTGTAATGCATAATAAGGAGCCCGATCATATAAAGATATATCATAATAGCAGACATTAGCAATCTTTTTAATATTAAGGCAATGTAATGCAGTAATTTAAGAGACAGAAAGCCAAAGTATGCAAATATGGAGGAAAATTGAGTGGATAACAATAAGAAATGAATGATGATAAACTACTGGTATGTTTAAATCTCCTTATTTCATGTTAACATTTTGTGTGATTGCTTACAATTTCTTTTTGGTTTTAACGCACAAATTGGGGATTTTTAAATGTTTATATAACCAATAGATGTATTTATATGCTACTTGGATACATGATCAATTTTTGGTCTCTCTTTTTAGAGTCCTTTGGTTGGTCCGCTTTTGAATTTAGCATAGCTGCAGGTTTGTCTGTGTAGATTTTTGGTTCATGTATTAAGTGGAACACTGAGTTTAAGTCTGGGTGACTGTAACTGTATGTATGAACTTGCAGTCTTTGATAGGGAGAAGTTGTGTTAACTTTAATGGAGTTTTGTAGTTGATTTGTGATAGTCATATGTATATACTATTATGTTTCAAACCAATAGAGTATTATAAATATATTTGGTTTGATATTTTATTGATAGCATTTTGATATATTACCATCTTAGTGACTATAATTATTTTTTATTATTTTTTTTATGTGGTTAGAATATAGGATTGGGCTTTGTATGGAATTAGAATATTTTTTCATAGTAATATGCATTATGTGGATTTGTGAGTATTTTCTTTTCACATAAAGGGATGGTAATACTTAGTTTTAGCTTTATTTTATTGTGTAGGCATTAAAAAAACATGAAGAACGATATGTGTTATCTCTCAAACCTTAATGGTTTGAGAGATATTCCCAAGCAGAGTTTCCTCTCGCTGACCAAAACGGTCAAGTCTGCCATCTAGCTGCCAGATTTGGAATCCGGTCCGCGGACCGGCCGTGGCTATACAGCAGAGCCGAGATTGCGAGATATAAGAAGAACTACTTCATTCAAATAGTCTACAATGTGTGCCTGGTTTGCAAGCACACATTTTAGACCCTTTCAATGAAATTCTTATTTTTATATCTTGCAATCTCGGCTGTGCTGAAGAGCCACCGGTTGATCTGCGGACCGGATTCCAAATCTGACAGCTAGATGGCAGACTTGGCCGTTTTGGTCCGTGAGGGGAAACTTTGCTTGGGAATATCTCTCAAACCATAAAGGTTTGAGAGATAAGACTTATATCGTTCTTCATGTTTTTTTTTTAATGCCTACAAAATAAAGATAAAACGAAGTATTACTATCCCTTTAGTACGAGCTGGGCTGGTTTGCAAGCGCTGTGCTGGTATTTTGTTTGTACTGGTGTAGCGCTATCACATCATCTTAGTATATCGTAGTATATTGTTTATATACACATATATTTTAATTTGTATTAGATAGTTTATGATTAATTTTTTCTATTTTACCATTATATATTGAATTCACATAGATAATGTATGGGTTAGCACGAGCATTATATAGGGTTAAATAGAACTTAGTATAATGGTTACAATTAGGTTAACAAAGGTACACCTGATCACCTTTTCCCATGTCCGGCTTATTCATTGGTGGAATCATTTTTAAATAGTGGACTGACCATACGACTCACTTTGTCATCATGAGTAAGAGTGCTTCACAAGAAACGTGTCGATGAGTATAGACTGTATCCCTACACCTCGGAGGTCGTGAGTGAATTGAGAATTGTTATGATTTTAAATGTTTGAATAAATATTTTGATTTTATAAAAGGATTGATACTACCTCATGGTGCAGCCTATTTTTACATTTGAGCTATATGTCTTGGGCAATAACACTTCACAGTCCTGGTTGTTTTCCTGATAGTTCTGTTTGATTGATCAACATGTTACGGAGTAATCATTCCCCCTTCATCAGAATGCTTAATAACATTTATCAAGAAGTCTTAAAAAGGTCTCAAAGACTACTAAAATTCTGTCCAGTTAACACTGCCTTTTTTTCACCTTGACATCCCATGAGTATTGTGTTGCATCCAGCAAATGTGTGTTTGTGTGTTTAGTTTTAACTGAAACATCTGAGAATGTAACATTTTCTGTTCATCTTTCAATGCACTATAATAAAGCGGAACTTTCACCTATTAATAAGTCGAGATGCATTCATTAAGCATATGGCGACTAGCTTGAAAATACGTCTTAACTATAAAAAGTGCCATATTCTAAAGAAACCTTTACCGTTTGGAGACTGGAAGCCAGGTAACAGCTCAGACATCTTGTCTGACACCTGTGCCATCAGTCACGGTCTCCTGTAAAGCATTGCAGCGTACATTTATTTTCAAGCTAGTCGCCATATGCTTAACCCCATAAGGACCCATGATGGTCTTGGACCGTCATGGGTTGCTATACTGTTATGGAATTCTGGGCTCCCCGCGCAGCTGCATGGCATTCGGGGAGCCTGGAACCGGATCGTGAAAAAAAAAAAATGCTTCATGGTCCTTAAGTGACCGCCGCATGTGTGCGTGGCCGGTCCTTAAGAGGTTTATGAATGCATGGTGACTTATTAATAGTTAAAGTTCTGCTTTAAGCATCTAGCCAAGTGGTTCTACTATGTTGTGCCAAGGACATCCACTTTGGGTGCCCCTTCTTTTCTATAAATGTGAATGAAGAATTTCCATTGTACGTTTATGAAAATTGTTATTCACAAAGTTTGTTTTTGTTATATTGATTAAGAGAGCTAAAAATAACTATTTTTTATGTATTTGTTCCCTTCGATAGTCCTTGACATCTGATCTGTAAGATGTTTGGCATGCACTGTGACAACTCCACACTGCATGTTAGGTGTTTCTTAACCCTGTAAGGACTGACCGAGCACGCACGTGGCCGTCACTTTTTTTTTTTTAAAGAATCCAATTCTGGACTCCCCGAACAGCATGCAGCCGTGCGTGGAGCCTGAAATTCCATGACTGTCCAGGACTGTCATGGGTCCTTAAGGGGTTAAGCAAAAAAAGTTTGAGAACCAATGCTCTAGATACAGATGGAGCTGCATTTATTGCATTTTTCTGGTTTAACCCCTTAACCCTTTCAGTGCCAGAGGGGTACGCAATGCATTGCAATGTGTTGCATACCCCTCTGGCGGTGAAAGGGTTAACACGAGGTAGTCCTGGGGTTGGATAACCCTTAAGGACTGCATAGACATCATTCGGCATGCCGGCACATGTGATTGATCACATGTACCAGCTTGCCAAATGAGGTCTGAAACTGACCTCTGTGAACAAAAACCAAGACCGTCACTGGTCCTTAAGGTAACCACACCAGTGACGTGGTGGGACTGTCACTGGTCATTAAGGGGTTAAAGCCACCTCTTGTCACAGAAATACGAGTGTGGATTCCTATTCAAGTCAATGAAAGTTGATATCACCACTGTACAGTAGCTCAGACTACATCTGTAGGTAGATTATACAGGTAGACATTTCTCAGGCCCTGCGCATAGCTGTGCATGGCTTAAATCTAGGTGACAATGTCCTTGATTTCAAACCAAGAAATTGTCTAGATTTCTGCATCACTTACTCCATCATAATTTATCCAGGAGTAAACTAAAGTGATTAGTTATCCCATTACGGACCTGAGGGGTGTATAACACATTGTTTAGCAATGTGTTGTGTAACTCTCAGGTCCTTAAAAGGTTAAAGGACAAAAATGTGTTGTTAAATTAGGTTGTTAACTCTTTGAATGCCAGAGGAGTAAGCATTGCAAAGCAATACATTGCATACCCCTCTGGCACGCAAATGGTTAAACCACATCACAAAAGATTGTGTTGCATAAACTACTGGAACAACTGATCTGGGTCACTCTTGTCTCCTGTTCCAGTCATCTCTTATGTTACATACATTACATACACTAAAACATTGATTCTCAACAAGGGTACCCAGGCACTGTGGTGTGCCACAATCGTCCACTTAGGATGCCCCTATAAAGACTGTGAATCTTGAGCATTAAATGTTTATTTATGGAAATGTCTATGCATAATGGGTTTGCTTTTGTTATTATAATTGTGAGACCTAAGAATAATTATATATTAGTTATGTGTATCTTTTGTAACACCCTTGATAAAGGCCATTTAAAATTGCAGGGGTGCCTTGAAATACCTAGATTATGTTTTGGTTTGCCCTAGATAAAGAGACTGAGAACCAGTAAGGATATGCATACCGAGGAAACAACAGTAACAGTCAGGGTGGAAAACTGTTTTGAAAAGTAATAAAATGCAGGATTTATATAAATTGCTTGAAAAGGAAACCTCAAGCATTTTAGATAAGAATCCTATTAAACTAATAGCTCATGTTTTTTAATAAAGTCTTAAAATTTATTTTTTTATTATCAGCACGGATTACCTAGCTATTCCTTCTGAAAACAAGGAAAATTGTTCCGTTCCAGTGGAGGAATAATGATGCCAACAGAAGAGGAGAAATAGAGGTATATTTCATCAAAACTACAGTAACAACAAGATCTAGAAAATACTACAACAAATAACAAGAGTAGCTATTGTGGAGCAAACCAACTGAACCACACCCATTTAAACCAAGAAGAGTTTTGGGAATTGTTTTAGTCCCCTGTGGTGCAGTTGGTTTGCTCCAGAATTGCACCACCTTTTTGAATGCAGACCCGTATGTCCCTTCATGGTCACACAACTGAACAAAATAATCTATGCAATAAACAGTAACATTTCCTTACCAATATTTTCTATCTTCTGTGTCCCTTACACTGCATTGACTTATGGGTATTGTGTCCGCCTCTCAGCTGCGTAGGACCAATCCTTTTAGGTATTTAACGCAGTCTTGTGCTAGGTTAGGTTGTCAACTTTTGTCTAAGCAGAAAAATATAATCGAGAAATTGATAAAGGTTAGGGTATGCCAAGGAAGGGACACAGAAGAAAAGAGAATATTGGTAAGTAAATTTTACTGTTTCTTTTGTGTGCCCTGTCTACGGCATTGACTTATGCGACATACCAAAGCTGTGTCACTAGGGAGGGTCCTTACATAGATCTGCCATATGTAAAAACATGTGTTATTTGTAATATGAGTCAAGTTGTACTTTCTAAACATTCACGTTGAGATTACCACCTGAAGGACTTGCTTCCCAAATCTTGCTTGTGCAGATACTTGAATATCTAAGTGATGGTGTTTAATAAAGGTCGATATAGATGACCAGGTTGCTGCCCTGCATATATCCTCTACAGGGGCATCTGTTTGAGTTGCCCAGGAGGTTGCAACTGCTTTCGGAGAAGGGGACTTTATATCCTTAGGAGGTACTGCTCCTGATTGTGCGTAAGCTAGTTTAGTACATTCTGAAATCTATCTAGAGATGGATGCTTTTGAGGCTGCCTTGCTTTTGAATTTTCCAAAGAAGTGGATGAATTATCAGTTTCCCTGAAATCTTGGGTGCTGTATAAGTATCAACATATAAAAAAAAAAAACTAGGGAAAAAACATTATGTGCCCCCATTAGATTCACTTTTTTTGGGGTGGGGTGGAGCACAGTTGCGAAAGAGACAATATCTGGACAATTAGCAACTGAGATGATAAGACTTGATCAGTGCCCTAATACTATTTATATTGTGAGTGCTGTGTAAGTAACAGGCTTTGCACAGAAAGAGGGTAGCAGAATCTCTTGATTAATATAAAAAGATATTACCTTTGGTCTGAAAGTTGATTTCGTTCTCATAATCTTTTCTTGGTATATCACCATGTATGGTAAAGTCATAGCTAAAGCCTGGATTTCATTTACTCTTCTTTCTGAAATAATTGCCGTCAGAACTGTTTTCAGTGTTAGAAGTTTTTTCCTGAATTGGTTCAAATTTGCTGAATGTAGCCAATTAATTCAGAACAATTTTAAGGTCCAAAGGTGGAATGCTGTCCTTTATTCGGGGTCTTGTTTTATCAATCGACTTCATGAATCTTTTAACTGGATAACCCTCAGCAAATTGAACTGCCAAAATTGCAGCGATCGCAGAAAGTTGAACCTTTATAAAAGTTGACTTAAGTCTGTCATATCCTTTCTGTAAAAATTGCAGTATGTTTGCTGCTGAGACTGATGCTCTGTGAATCTGATTCTCTTTGCACCAATTACTAAAGGATTTCCAGATACTATAGTAAATCTTTGTGGTGCATGCATTCCTTCCTGTGAGGACAGTATCAATCACTGGTTTAGAAAGTCCTCTAAGTGATAATGATCTCCTCTCTGCAGCCATGCCCTCAGTTTCAAGAAGTCTGGGTTCTGATAACATATGGGTCCTGGGAGTAGCAGGTCCTGCTGAGTCATTTGTACCGAAGGTTGGACTGTTGATATCCTTACTAGTTCTGCGTACCATACTCTCCTTGGCCATACTGGAGCGATCATAATGACTTTTTACTTGTCTTTTTATCTTTCTTAAGACTTCCACTATTAATGGAATGGGGGGAGGTAAATATGTACGCTAGATGTTGGTTCCACTAGAATCCCAGAACATTCTGTCCCATGGTATGTGTCCATCAGATCTACAGTGGTCAGAAAGGCTCCTTTTGTAACTGCCTTGATTTTTTGAGGATTTACTAATGTTTTATACATCCGAAAGATATTTCTGTATGGTATCCTGCTGGACTAGCGGATACTCCTTCAGATGATCCCCAACTGGGACTAGAGGCAGGGTCTGCTGACCTTCATAGGTATTCCTTCTTGAAGTGACCCCTTCCTGCAAATTCTCTCTTAGAGGTCTCTCTCTGACCTTCTGCAAAGGTGGTTTCCTCTGCCTTCTTGCTCTACATGAAAGGAATTTACTGGAGTTGCTAGTGGATGTCCTTCTATATTGAGGTAAGAAGGTACTTTTAATCCTCCAGTCATGTTTTTAATTATTTGTTGTAAATGATGTCCAAATAGAAGACATCTTGCAAAAGGTAGGGAGATTAGATTATTCTTTGACAAGGCATCTGCCCCCCACGACTTCAACCATAATGCCCTTCTTGAGGTAACCGAAAGGGTTGAGGAACGTGATGTCAGCTTGATAACAACTAGCGATGAGTCTCACACAAAACTTACTGCTTCCTTAATACCTGCAATCTATTTTAGTAGTCTGGATCTTGATACCACAGATTTTACTTTCTCTTCTAACTCAGTCAGCCATAGTTTGATAGTTATATATATAGTACGCCTAGCTAATTGGGTTATGGCTGCATCAATTTTTGGACAGTTGACCCAATTTTAACTCTCTTCCTCCTTAAAGGGATACATTTTTTGGAATCTTATTGTCATAGAGGTTCTCTTATCTAATTTTTTCCACTCTGTCTTGAGCAATTCTAACAGAGTGGAGAATAGGAAATACTCATGACTCCTTCCTATTGCCTACGAATGCTGTATCCAAACATCTAACTACTTAGGTGTATCTCACAGCTCACAGCTGTGTAGGACCAAAAGACTACCTAACCTAGTGCAAGACTGCATTAAATACCTAAAAGTATTGGTCCTATACAGCTGAGAGATGGAGAAAATACCCATAAGTCAATGCCATGGACAGGGGACCCAGAAGAAATGATAAAACCAGTTTGTAGTATTCAAAATTGTGGGACCAATATAGGTGGAACAGGTAGGATCTGTCACCTTTTAGTCCATGGCTAGACAATATTAGGTCCTCCAGCTTTTGGGGACTACAATTACCATCGTCGCCAGCCACCCACTGTAATGTGTAGTCCGCAACAGTTAGAAGGCATCAGATTGCCCTTCAGACCCTTCCCATTATGCACAAATATAGGAAGAACAACACTCATATCTTGATTTATAAAAATCATTACTATTATTCCAGAAAATTTCACAATTTGTGATTTGTTCATTACAATAAATCAATTCTGGTGGAGACTCCATACCACCCCCATAGCAGCAGCCTTTAGTTAAGAATAGCCATAAGAATTACTAAGGCACCCAGAAAAATATGGACAGGAAGGCAGTCACCACACCAGAGAAAAACTAAGTACACCCCTGCCCGGGATTCAAACCAGATGTTTTTCTCTGGGAGGTATGTTCTGTGTTCCACAATGACTTAGAGAATAGTATTTATTGGTAAGTACACAAAAATTCCCTTTTGTTCTTCATTCATTGTGAAACATGGGAACCATGGGATATACCAAAAGCTGTCCCAACCAGAATCCAAGAAGCTAAAGAAAAACTCCCAATAACAAATCCAGTTTCACAGAGTCAAAACCAAATTAATCCAAGAGTCTCAGGTATCAGCAGGCACCACCACACAGAAATCTGCAACACCAAGGAAGAGGTCAGAGAAGAGAATGAAAAAATAAACTATACACCCACTGCCTAGAGGACCTTCTGAAACCAAACCTGGTCTCAGGCGAGGCCAACACTTTAACTCTATAATGCTTTACAAATGTGTTAAGTGATGACCAAGTCATGGCCTTGTACAACTGCTCTGCAGAAGTCTTGTTCTTGTAGGCCCATGAAGCACCTAGCATCCTGGTGAAGTGCTCCATCACACGAAAGGATATTGGCTCTTTCTACTAAAGACATAGGCCTGGCGAATAGCCACCTTGATCCAGAATGCCAGCATCACTTGTGAAGCCACTTGACCCACTTGCGGCTGATTGGGGAGAATGAACAAGGCATCCGAATTGAAAAATTACTCCATCTGATGAAAGACATTTGAGACACCTATGCCCAGACAGTGAAAATCTTATTATAGCCTATTAGATGGATCAGGACAAAGAGAAGGAACCACAATTTCCTGATCAACTGTGCACATCCCTGCACCTCTTTCAGGTCAGCAGTGTCTTTTTTAAGAACTGCAAAACCCACGGATCCACCACCAAACTGGCCCACACATCTCAGAACTGCTGCAAGCATCCCTGTGTCACCTGGGCAGCCCATGAGCGACAAGTCTTGCCAGATTGGTCTGACAGTGGAAGGCTTCTGGGTGGGCTTCTTGGCCGCCCATGCTGACTTGGACTTGTGTTGGAAATGGGAGTGGCTTTTGGAGACAAGTAGTAGGGGAGTAGTATTGGGGTTGATGAAAAACAAGAGTTTTTCAGAAAGACCTGGCATTTAGGCATGGACCGGAATACAGATAAATATTGTCCCCAGTGGCCTGATTAATAACCTTGTTTAATTCTGGGCCAAAGAGATGTTTACCCACAAATGGCAAGGTGATAAGTTACTTCTTAGGAGACTGATCAGCCAACCAAAGTGCCAAAGCCTTAGCCACAAATTTAATTGCATCCAACTTTGCTTCACAAAGATAATAAATAGCATTTTGAATTCTAGAGATTATATGTAAGACATCTTCCCCAGCGGAATCATACTTGACTTCCAGAAGCAAGCAGTCAAGTCAAATATCCATTGCTTTCCCCATCCAGGAAATAGCCAAACCGAGGCTTAATGTTGCATTGTTAAGAGAGAATCCAGATGTTTATCACCTTGTCCTTAAATGCTACAGCACTGGCTACTAGCAGAGCTATGTGCTTGAGATTGGGTGGTCAAATGCAGGAGGGATGCCCCACAATTTAAATGCTTTAGCAGAAAAAGGAAAAGGTGGTCAAATTACCTAGACAAGTTTTCCTATCAGGAAATTTCCATCCCTTCAAGATAATCTGGTCATAAGAATCATAAAAAGGAAAGTGAACAGAAAAGCTTCTACTTCTTAAAGATGTCTTGAGTGGATTGCCTGGTGGGACCCTCAGGAATCTGAAAGATATCTAAAACTGCCAGAATCAAGACCTCCACAGAGTTCTTGAGACCTTCCCCACAGTCCTCCTCCCCTGTTTCTCCATCTTATAGGGAGGAATCATCCCCAGGAGTGACAGAATCACTGTCCATAGGAGATTAGGCCATCTTTCTGAAGGAAGAAGGGAGAGCCTGTTCCATCCTATCTAGAATATGCTCCATAGAAGAGGATAAACTGGAGACTTGCCAGAGATGAGGCTATGGCCCTTGCCCATGCAGGCTGCTCTTCAGGAAGATGTGAAAACCTTGGGCATTTTGCACAGGGGGCCACATCACAAGAGAGCCACAGCTGACCCGCCTGACCCTTAGGGAGACTGGACTGACAAGAAAAATAGGTGACCACTTCCCACGAAGCTGCAGCTGTTCTGATGTTCCTAAGTTTCCCCATGTCCCCTTTATTACCACAAAATGCCATTGAAAGCCAGAGAGGGGAAATAAAAAGAAAGAAAAATAATTATTTACACCAGTGATGGGAAACAGTGGTCCAAGGAAGCAGATTTATGACAGAGTTATTTGGAGAACCCTTCCGCAAGTAAATGGGTGATAAGCTATGTGATAACCGTTACACTAGTGGATGTGATATGACAACCTGTTATGTAGGCAAATAGATGGGTGACAGATATCTGACTGGCATCTGGGCCCATAGACTGATGGCAGAAAAATGTAATAGTAACAAGGCTGTGATGACTCAATGATTTGGCTGACTGTAGTCTAGGCAGAGGAGCTGCTTTAGAGGTCATACTATACCTGATGTATAAGAGCCTGATTATTGCCCCTAATCTAATTTTAATTTCCTTAAATTCTACTTGGAGTCCTTTGAGATATCTGATAGGTGGAATGATGGTGAAGGTTCTAATCTATGAGATGGGAATGGTTTAATGGATTATTTGGGGATAATCCTGAAGGTATTTGCCAGGGTACAGCTATGAAATGGCTAACTGGGAATATGGGTTATAGAATAGCATGGGTGAAATAATATGGTGTGTGGGTGTGGTGTTGTGGAGCTGGGAGAAGAGTGCTAGACAATGTACAACACCCAAGTTTAAGGGATAGTACCAGTTGCAATGGTGATGCTGCTGAAAGTGGGGGAATTCAAGAATTAATTAAAAAAAAAAAAAAAAAATATTACCCATGAACAACTCTAGTGGCTACATTTATCCCATGACATCTGTGACTATGACACTAAGTATAGAACAAAAAATGTAAATGAATGTTTAAAAAAATAAGTTGGTCTTATGTAAAAGGGTTTTCTTTTACAATAAGAGATGCATAAATCACTCCACACCTTCATAAATAATTGGTGATGTGGAATTACCAGATCCCTACCTTTGTCACCACTCTCTGGTGCCTGCACATCTTGCCAAAAGATTGTGTGTGTCAGCTACTGGTGGCTATCATGCACTTGTAAACAATATTTAATACTTATCATTACGGATTTGTAATCTATATTAAATAGTGCTGTAATGTTACTATTTAAATGAAAACTAACCTCTCCTAATAATTCCATTTTATCTTAATCTGGACAAAAAAAATTATATTGACCTCTACGGATCAATCCTGAGTGGACTGGTTCTCCAACATAAATCATAATTACTACTGGATAGCTTGTCCATTGAGGCAGACATTATGCTGTATTGCATGATCCTATACCCCTGCTACTGACGCTATAGACAGAGAAAAGAAGAGGAAGCATATAGTATAACACAGTATAATTTGAGTAATTGAGATGTGTAGTCTTGTCAAGGTTTTGCTGAGCAGCTCTATTCTGCCTATTGATTCTGATGTCTGAGCTAATCTAGTGCTCTGCTATCCTCTGCTGATGTCTTCTGAGCTTCTGGCTCAAGCTGATCAGCTGACCTCTCTGATTGCTCACCTGAATTATCAGCCAACCCTCGCAGGGTATTTAAAGCAGCTTGGCTCACTTCCCCATTGTCCTTGTGTTTGTTTGCTGAATGAATGAATGAATATGTTTATTTATATAGCGCCACAAGTGTACGCAGCGCTTTACAATCTCAGAGTTTAAACAATACAGGGTTACAGGTGCTTTTTGTAGAGTGAAACATTGGGTGCGAGGTCCCTGCCCGAAAGCTTACAATCTAAAGTGGTAATGGGAGACATACAGAGTACATTAGGGTCAAGTGCTGAATACAGTGCTAGTTTTCATGATAATAGAGGACATCAGTAATGTAAATGATTTATAAGAGCATTCATTATACAACATCAGTGCCTTCTAGCATGTTGAGATTTTATCCAAGAGGTGCATTTTCAAGTGAGATTTGAAGGTTGTCAGAGAGGTGCAGTGGCGCAGGTTGGATGGTAGAGCATTCCATAGATACGGAGCAATGAGAGAAAAAGGTTTGATCCGTGACAGGGCTGTAGAGACAAAAGGAGCTGAGAGAAGACAGTCATTGGCTGACCGTAAGTGTCGGGATGGGGTATAACGGGAGATGAGAGAGGAAATGTAAGAAGGAGTAAAGGAGAGAAGTGTCTTGAAAGAGAGAAGTAAGATTTTGTATGATATCCGGAGTTTGATAGGCAGCCAATGGAGAGTTTTGAGGAGGAGTGGGGCAGGGACAAACCTAGGTGACAGAAGAGTAATTCGTGCTGCCGCATTCTGTATAGATTGAAGTGGTTGGAGATGGGAAGCAGGAATGCCAGACAGAAGAATGTTGCAATAGTCCATGCGGGAGAGGATGATTGCATGTATAAGAATTTTGGCTGTGGAGGAACAGAGGAAGGGACGGAAACTGACCACCGCAAACGGAAGGGACGGAAACTGACCACCGCAAACTCTACTGAGCTCCTGTTTATCCGTGCATGACCTGGCTTCCTCTGATGACCCTTCTGGCTCCTGACCCACTGGCTTGTTCCTGACATCGCGGACTTCTGTGCTCCTGACTCCGGCTTGGCTGAATACCTGTCCTGGTTTCTGACCCTGGCTTGTCTATTGGTTTATGCTCCTGGATCACGATTCTGTTTATTTATTTAATAAAGGTGTTTTGCATTTTACCTTTTTGTGTCCTGTCTGGTTCCTGGTCCATAACAAGTCCATTCACTACTAACTTGGTCAGTCTGTGTATATATACACAAGGCTGACTATAAGCTCAAGCATATGAAATATATTTAGCCCGTTCCTCATGCCTTGAAGTATCTTGCACGTATCAGAAGGGAACGAATAGAAAATACAGATCAATTATACTAATCACTTAAAATGCATTAAAAATTCAAGCAAGCCACTCTTTTACTCATTTCTTAAGCAAATGGGAGTCACTTCCCCAGAAAATCTGGCTGTGTAATAACTACACATTTAAATTTTTCACTAGACTATATGGGGTTATGCTATGTGCACCCCCTTCTTTTTGCTTTGTAAGCTTTATGTACATGGAAGTCCTGTGATTGACATCCTCAAGAGGGATCAAATGGTTAAGACTAAGGCCGGGTTACAGTGGAGATGGATTTTATCCTCAAATGCCATTGGTGTGGATAGTGCAAGCTTTTTACTCCCAGGATCCTTTTGAGAATAATCAAACAAGGGACACAGTAACTCCTCATTTTATCAAATGTACTCTTTCTTGCAGTTTTCTCCAATCTTGGAAATGATATCCAGTAATAATTCAAGACAAATTTATATCCCTTAAGATTTTCTGTTCAGATTAAGACAAGGAGGAGTTAATTATTACAAGGCATTAGCATTATTTTAATAGTATTCTGTGTTACAACTGAGTTATACTTTCAGGTTCTTGTAGCTACTGGAATATGGGTGGGTAATGTAAGGCCCTCCATTTGTTGCCGGACTACTTCTCCCCACATCTTGGCTGCCAGAGGATGATTGGAGTTGTAGGCCAGCAAAAACTGTATGGTCTAACTTTGCCTAGCCCTGTGCTAGAGGGTTAAGGTCCAAGCTAATGCTCCATAGTGAATTATGCATTTTCTCTCTTATTTTAAAATCTATAAATTATTAAAAGGTTCCTAGAAATGCTGAAGTGTAGAAAATGTCTTTTTAACAGCTCCTATAGACATTACTTGGGGAAGATACATAAATGGTCTGCTAGCCCATGAATATTTCATGCATGACCATACCTTTCTCTTTGTCACTTTCATTCTGTAGGTTGTCAGAAGCCAAGAAGAGATCACTTGATTTCCTGTCATCGAATAAACTGGAGCTAGCCATACAACTTAAGTCTGCCAATTAGATTCTAATTTCTGTATGAAATCCCTTTTAAATGCCTTACCTGTTTTGTACACATTATTACATGTTTATAGTTCACATTTGTATCTTAAGATGCACTTGAATGCCTTCTGATTCCTGAAATATCTACCATGCAGAAGAAATGTACATACGATTTAGGTCTTTGGTAGAAGCATGCTTTTTGTATGTATTACAGTGGAGAACAACTGTGTGCTAGAGAGATTGCTCATAGTTGTAAACATGGCATCATATATCAGCAAAATGAACATTAATTATCTCTTCATGAAGTGTGTGTTTTTTTACCCAGATATTAACTAAGTCTAAAACAAACTAATCTGCATATGAACCAGGTATGTCTGGACATGGTAGGAAGAAACACGTTTGCTTAGTTCATCTAAATAAGTGCCCTAATTGATATATATTTGACTTACACATTTGAGTGCCAAAGGGGTGCACAGCACATCAGCCAGAAATGTGTTGGAACCTCACTGGTACTCAGTTAACACTAACCGCTTTGTCCCTAACTCCTAAACCCTAATACTAACCCTAAAATTTAACTTTACGTCCAGGCAAAACTCTGAAAAACAACACCAAACTTACACAAACATCTAACATTAAAATCCACCCCCTAACCCTAATATAGAACCCTAACGTTAAAAACTAACTCTTAACCCAAACATGATAGCTGTACCGATCATTGACACTAGTTACCTAGCTACTACTTACAATTCTCAGTCGTAGTCAGGAACAGGGCAGAATAGAAACCACATGATCTTCTAAAGCCTGCAATACAACCCATTGCCACCATGAAACAGACAACACAAGGTAAGAACTTTCATTATACTCACTTCAGACAGGCACACTTGTTTATCTACATTAGCTAATGTAGATATTCAGATTTGACGATATTTATAGTATACAAATATACACTCACAAATAGTTTTGCTTTGTAGACGTATTCAACCCCTCTCAATATCAAATTAATTTAGAAATATTGTACAGTAAGCTCTGTTTTTCAATGAACACTTTTAATTTGAAGTTGTAGTGGTTAAACAGAACATTTTTATATGAGAAGATTGTATGTCAGCACACCTTGCAAAGAGAATGCGCAAAATGACATTTACTGGTTGCATAATTATAGGGACCAAGTATTTTGTTAAGGTCTTTGCACAGTAGAATGATGAGATGTTTGCCCAGTCTCCCTGTAAAATTAGCTCCAGTTCTGAAAAGTTTATTGAGGATCATAGGCTGAAATCGTTAACATATATTTTCAAATCAGAATTTTGAGTGGATCAATCAAAACATTAATTTTTTTCTTTTTCAACTACTCCAGTATGGCTTCGTGCTTCTGATTATCATTCTACTAATTTCAGTGCATTTTCAGGCTTGGTTGATTCACATAGTCACATAGTTTTTTCTCAGTGAGTTGCCTGAACTTTTTCTTCATTTAATGTCCTCAGTTTCCATTCCCTATCAAAGAGGTCCTGCTACTCCGTTCTGGATCACTTGATCTGTATAGTGTTGTAAGATGCATCATAGCACCTAATGACTGACCTCACTGTGCTGAGAGGAATAGTAAGCACCTTTGACATTTCATTTTACCATTGTTTTACTGTGTACCTCCCTAAGGTTTTTAACCTTTGTTTTTATGGTTGCTTTGGCTGATCTCTATGTGGATTGTACATTAGATTGAAAGGTTTTATGTAGCTAAATCACTAAACACACATATTTGCTGGAACCAGTGGACTTTCAAAAATAAAATACAATTGTGACATGATCCGATTTAGTGCTGCAGTTGCAAAGGGTTTCAATATTTACAGTATGCAATGGAAATTTTGTTTTTTCTCTAAATGTTACGTATATTCTATATGCATTTACTTTATGTATTTGGAGCAGTTGCAGATTCTACATGTTACATCTCATTTGAAAGAGTTGTGGAGCACCATCAGATGCCAAAAAATGTGAAAACCTTGCAGGGGGACTGTATACTTATGCAAATGTCTCTTTGTCTACAGGTTGAAAAGACCTCAAATCACACATTTATAGTCATATTGTTTGCTGTGCACCATAACACAAAGTTATATATGGACCTGATAAATTATTTCATATCTACTGCATGAATTGTTATTTTAATGTCTTTTTGGGAATGTCAGCTTGATTAGGTTACTATAAGGCAAACATATACAGTGTGGCCCTATAACACAAACTAAGTTACATGAGACTAAATATAAAACTATTACAAATCTCTTTAACCCCCCCCCATGTATTTTATTCTTTTTTTTTTTAATAGTTTTCAGATTTTCAAAAAAGTTGGGTTAAAAAGGCTTGTCTGTGGCACCATGACAAGACATGCACTCTTTTTTTTTTACTTATGAAATACATGTTTGTTTGCTGCACTTGAAACAGTGAAGGAGTGGAAACTAGGATGGACTTGTACAACAAAAATTGTTACAGATTATGAAGATAGGAGAATAGGCTTCTAGAGTGCTGTGCCATTAGTATGGAAATTTCTTACTCAGTATTGTCTTCCTAACATGTTAAGTTGTAATCACTTAAATGAACCACTTTTTAAGGAAAATAAAATGTTTTTGTTTTGTAAACCCTTAATATTATAAAAGAAACATATTTATACTACATTTTATCTACCACTCTTTGCTCACTTTGTAAATCCTGCACATAGCGCTGAAACTTGAAGACAGACTCTGTGCTCTAGGTCCATAAAATGTGACTTCTCTGATGGTACACAACATTGTCATTTAAGTGGAGTAGAAGGAAAGGAAAGTTTTTGTAGAAGTGTGTGTGTGTGACAGGCCATGTAATAAGTTTTGGCAGTTGAAAGAAGATAAAGAGACCACCAAGTCACCCTCTTCATGGTCGAATACTTTTTATTCATTGAGTTTCTCTAGCTACTTCACATTGAGATTTGGCTCAGTAGCCATAATATGTCTATGCTACTAGATCTCAGATTATAATGCCCCTGCGCACAGCGCAAAAGGTTGTATTTTTACAGTTAAAGAACTAAACATCCAGAGGTCAGTAACACCATTAAGCAATCCACATTTTCCAGACATGATGATAGAGGTCTCTTTAAGTACATATATCATGTGAGAGCAGTATATACCTACTGAGCCAGAACTCTTAAAACTCTGGTAAAAAGACAAATGGATAGATTACAGTTACTATTAATTCACAGATTGGAAATTCTTCATTATTATCACTTCCTTCAGCAACTGCAATATTAGAGAAATTACACTTTGGTTCAGAGGCAAAACTCATCATACCACTACTATGAAATGAATGAAGAATGTGCACAGCCATCTTACTCACTCTGCCTCTTCTATAAGGTTTCCTTTCCAGAGTGTAATAGAGACACTAAAGCTACCAGAAGTGATTTTTGTTTGTAGCCTACAAGGTCTGTGCATTACAACTAGCACAGGAAAATGGGCCAAGTTAACTGAAAGCAGAAGCACTAGGAAACAATATAATATTCAGCCCACAAACCCTATAATGTGACCAGAATTAACATACATTATGTACTTGTCTGTGGGGTAAATATCAACAAAGGTTATTCTTTCGGTTGATAAAAATATATAATAGTTTCATTACAAATATTAAAATAATATTGTATAGTTAAATTAAGTACATGTCTTAAAATAAAAAAAATAAAAATAAGAGAGCTCAGCAGTAAATGCCCAAATTATTGGTAACAACAATCTGCGTTATCCATCTACAGGACAACGCCATCTAAACCACTCAGTATTAGCATCAGTGCAACTGTTATTTGTGCAACAGAGAAAGAAAACATTTGATTAGCACCAGATTATTCTGAGATTAACAAACTTTAGTATTCGTGTCTACAAGAGTCAGTACATATGTAATCCTGAAATCAAACAGCAGATGAAAAACATTACCCTCCTTCTAGAAAAAGTTGTCTAAACTGCTTCACCCATTCTGCTTCTGGAGAGGTCAATGTATTCCTAAAGTAACTTACAAGACAAGGGGTGAAAGAAAGCTGAACATAGGACTTGGCAGATTTGCACTCCTACAGCAATACAGCATGGCACAAACATCAAGTGGCAGCAATGTAGTCAATAATGCAAAATAATGCCATGTATCATTAATCAAATAAATAGTGACATAACTAACATTTTTAAGCATTGGTGATTTTGGAATCAACTCATAATTGCAGCAATTCTTTCAGAAGAACTGTACACATTGGAACAGGACACTCATAATTTAATAGGGCCTACCTTGGCAGGTGTATTTCATTCAGCACACAGGTACAGCTATGTACATTCATTTGCAATGTATCTGCAGCTGTCCATATATAAGAACCTCTGTTAAAGTCTACTTTAATTTTGCACCTCCTCACAACAAACAATACGCTTCAGTAGTCTTGAATGGTTTGTGTATATCAATTGTCTTATCAGATTGTAAACTGAAAGTAATAGCAGTAGACTACAACAGTGCCCAAACAGTAAATATTGAAGACTGATGTATGAAGGACACCTACCAAGGCACATCTTCCTTGTGAACACATTACAAGCCACTTATTCCTAGGGTATAGCTATGTTTAAAAACAGAACTGAGCTGATAATGAAAGCCATGTTGTAACATTAATAGATATAGATCTAAATATTTCCATGTCTTCATAGAATCTTAGAAAGTGTCTATGTGGTTTTAGAGCAGGCTGGGAAAGCAATTTTCTGGCATTTCTTCATACTTAGTGACAGAGTACAGATAGTATTACAAAGTAAAACAAAGTGCACATTTTTTAAACCCTTGAGGACAGAGGCACAATTCATTGGGAAGCAATGCTTTGCATACCCCTCTGGTCATCAAAAGTTTAAAGAGAGGTAAATATGTTTTCTTTCTACAAAATTTAAGAGCAATATGCCCCTATTCAAAGTTACACTTGCATAAAGCAAATGGAAGTAAGATGACTGAATGGAACTTCAAATAGCAAGTTCCTCTTCTATAGTGATGCAGACACAGAAAGGCCCACAGCCTCTGCAATTCCTTCTTTCCTATAGAACATCTTGCTTTTAGCCCTGACTTGATTATGCAGCCATTTCTGCACATCTCGTAGGTGCATTTCACGTTACAAAGATTATTATTAATTTTCATTTCCCTTATGTCCAATATGGAACATAGAAACAATGGAGTGTTCAGCTCTCTCCTCCAGAGGGCAGGGTGCCAACATATTCCTTGGCATAGTATCCCATGCACTGACTATTTTTAAGTTTTGCCCTTTAAAGGCTTGCTATATACATTAAACTGAAAATAACATCTGGATAATTTCAGCATTAAAGCGGAACTACCACCCCACCTAAAGTTTTCCCCAAAGAATTACCCATCTGGTGACTAGCTGCTCAATAATGCTAGTCGCCAGAATTATTACCTCCTTATAGAGAAATTCTGCTGCTCCCGGGACTGACAGTCAGGAAACAGCACAGACATCTTTGCATAGTGACATCTGCGCGCTTGCGCTGTCAGTCCCTTCCATACCTTAAGGTCCCAAGCAATGACTCTTAAGATACTTGCAGACACGTTTTAGCTGGTGAGTGAACACAAGAATACATAGGAAAATCAAGTTATGAAATACCATCTTTAGTACTGCAAACTTGAGCTTGGTAGAACATTCTCTATTGACCTTCAATCAAGGCATAAAGCATAACGGCTGCTATATCAATGTTTCAAGTTCTTTTCTGCCTGCACTCCCAGAAAAACAGTTCATTACGGAAACATGCTTGTGTAGGATACACCTCTAACACCCTGTGGGTTAAAAGAACATCTTACAACATTTTCATTAGGTAGCAATCTCTGTATTGCGTCACTCTCACAACAGGAATACAGGCATGAAGGTAAAATTGTTTCCCCAACCTATTGAAAACCCCACAGATAATATTAAATACTATACCTTAAATTTTTCAAGGATATATATACACTTGCATATATATTTGTGAAAATCAAAAATGTAATTTCATACAAAAGCAACTAATCTGCAAGTTTAACTTTAAAGGAACAAATGCTAACACACATCTCTTACCATATGGGAAAACATATATTCTAACATGAATAATATATATTTATATATAATAAAACGCTAGAATGTTTGTCCGATGCAGTCAAGCACAGTAGAGACTGCCCGAACGCACAGAATGATGAGAGCATTATGTGCGTTAGGGCAGTTGCTACAGCGCATAACTGCATCGCGTGCGCCGCCAGTGAGGTAACGCCAGTACGCAGAGCAGGACTGGTCTCTTAACCCTTTGAGTGCCAGAGGGGCACGCAACGCATTGCAAAGCAATGCGCTGCGTACCCCTCTGGCACTCAAAGGATTAAAGGGATAGCAATAATTCAAAATGACTACCCCTTACATTGAAGCCCTTGTAAAACTGAATTAAATGCCACCAGCAGCATCTCTCAAACCTTTATGGTTTGCGAGATAGCCGCTTTTAAACTTCGCACTCCCCTGCCTCTCCCCTGACGTCATCGTTCTTGCTGCAGCAGGGGAATCCGGTCCCAGGACTGGCGGAGGCTCTTTAGCACAGCCGAGATCTCGTTATGGAAGACAAGATCCTTCACTAAAACGGTCTTCTATGTGTGCTTGGTTACAAAGCACACATAGAAGACCGTTTTAGTGAAGGATTGTTTTCTTCTATAACGAGATCTGGCTCTGCTGAAGAGCCTCCGCTTGATTAAAAGCGGCTATCTCCCAAACCATAAAGGTTTGAGAGATGCCTCTGGTGGCATTTAATTCAGTTTTAAAAGGGCTTCAATATAAGGGGTAGTCATTTTGAAGTATTACTATCCCTTTAACGTCACCTGGACTTTGGCCCATGTACATGGGCTTTTACACTAGTGTATATATATATATATATATATATATATATATATATATATATATATATATATACATATAATCAGAGGAAGAACGTCATCACTCACAGGGCTTATGAAAAAGATAAAATTTAGTTTGTTCTACATCGATTTGGCCAGTCACAGCTGGCATTCCCCAAGACATTTTTTAAGAAGTCATGTGATGCTGTTGTTCTTCCTCTAATTACTCAGCACAGAGGCATAGTATTTTTCCCTAATACACATGCACACGACATGTACTAAGGAAAAGTGGTGCCATTCTGGTGCAAACCAAGTGCATCTTAGGAAGCAAATAAAAATTCCATCTGATTTAATTGGGGCTATTAATTGCTTGAATGCTAGAGATTGCCCCAATGCATTGTTTTCCAATGGGTTAAATGCCCATTTAAATTTATAGGAATTTTTTAAATTTCTATTTATTCCAGGTGTGAACTTGATTTGCACCAAAAATTGCACCACTTTTTCTTAGTACATTAGCCTCAACGAATCTAGGGGGAATCATTCATGCTTCCTGACAACTGCCTGAGAGCACATCCAAGTGGCTCATGATAAACAGCCACTGAGGCACACTGTTCTAGGTAGAATGTAGGAAAGGTGCCAGTTAGGGGTCAACAATTTGTTTTCCTTGTTCTCGCCTCTTCCTTTTGTGTCTAACGCAGCAAACTGTATCTATTGATAAATGCTCAGGTGGCTGCAAAAGAATATTGCTCCCTCCAGACCCCAGATACATATCAATACAAAAATAAACCAATAGAAAGACACAGCGCCCCAAAAAAAATGTGGGATAGAGAGAGATAAATCAAATGACAAAGATGTATATACAATGAACAAGTAATTATATACCCCACTATATATATATATATATATATATATATATGTCAGGTATACAAGAAAGGCTATCCCTATAACTTAATGTCAGTCATGGGCGGTAGGCACTCTCTCGTCTGCTGCTTGTCTAAGGTCTTTCCATGTAAAAAGAGGGAGTCCACTCAGGGCTCACCATAATACATGTAAAGTAAAAAGAAGGAGGGAAGGGGTAGACAGTGCAGGAAAATATCCTCTAAGTGTAGTAAGTTATGACATGAAATTTTTATATGATAAAAAAATATATATATTTATTGATAATAAAACACAAGATACAACTATATAATAAATTCAGAGTGTCAGAATTCTCAAATATAGGTATGAGAATGTACACGTGTATAAATGTATACAAGTAACTGAAGCCAAGATCTTTAAACACATGAATCAGAGTGTGTGTAAATACACACAATACTAATGTGCTTGGTGGGTGTCTGATGAGAAACACCAGAAAAGTGCTGAGATGGTCATGCATAAAACAAATATGTAATAAGTATACTGCAGGGGATGCACCAACAACAAGATGCTAATGGGGTACGATGGCAATAGGTGAGAGAGTACGTGACATCTGGACAATCAATGACACATTAAATAATAAAGCAAAGACCCAGAACAGAGCCTGCAACATGAAAAAGAATATAGATGTCTGCTTACTAGAAGGTTTCTTGGATCATAACCCATAAAAGGTCTTGATATCATGTAGTGCTGTCCCCATGCACTCTCAAGGTTCTGCCCGTCGCTTGAATCCAAAGATCCGCTGCTGTGTGACATCAGGTACTCCCTTCAGCAGTCACTTCAGCAGTCCAGCCGACCAAATGGCGTTCTCTCTGCACGTGGAATAATTCGGGATTGCTCAATGCGTTTCTGCGCGACACTGCGCCTTCCTCTTGCTTATCCACTTGCTCCAGAGGAAGACGCAGTGTCGCGCAGAAACGCATTGAGCAATCCCGAATTATTCCACGTGCAGAGAGAACGCCATTTGGTCGACTGGCTAAGGGACTGCTGAAGTGACTGCTGAAGGGAGTACCTGACGTTGCACAGCAGTGGATCTTCTAGTAAACGGACATCTATATTCTTTTTCATGTTGCAGGCTCTGTTCTGGGTCTTTGCTTTATTATTTAATGTGTCATTGATTGTCCAGATATCACGTACTCTCTCACCTATTGCCATCGTACCCCATTAGCATCTTGTTGTTGGTGCATCCCCTGCAGTATACTTATTACATATTTGTTTTATGCATGACCATCTCAGCACTTTTCTGGTGTTTTTCATCAGACACTCACCAAGCACATTAGTATTGTGTCTAGTTAAACACACTCTGATTCATGTGTTTAAAAATCTTGGCTTCAGTTACTTGTATACATTTATATACGTGTACATTCTCATACCTATATTTGAGAATTGTGACACTCTGAATTTATTATATAGTTGTATCTTGTGTTTTATTATCAATAAACAAATATATATATTTTTTATCATATAAAATTTTTCATGTCATAACTTACTACACTTAAGAGGATATTTTCCTGCGCTGTCTACCCCTCCCCTCCTTCTTTTTACATATCAATACAAGACTGGAATACATTGCAGGTTATGATACTACTGATGTTATCTCAAATATATGGAGTGCAGAAGAGTGATAAAGGTTTTATCTGCAGTGGAATCCAACCCACAATTCTTTCATGGGTACCTCTAAACTAGCCTAGTTTTTGTCTGGCTACTCTTTGATATATGAAGGAAAATTTTGACCTTTTTTTATTAGGAATGTTTTGTACAGTGAAGTAATACCAATATTGTATTTTTTCTACCTCGCGCATCAGGGTCAGTGAGAACAAGGGTATAAAGTGTATTGCTATCCATTCCATCCCATTCAATGCTAAGCTGTAGCAGAGCTAAGGCCCGTTGGCTGGTGGGGGATGATAGGAGTTGTACTGTATTTCTCAACAGCCAGACACCCTCAGTTTGCCCACTCCTGGGCTATACCCAGGGAACCATATATTTCAATAAGGGGTTGCAATGGCTTCTTGGTCACATCAGTCAGGGTCAAATCCCTGCTCCACCAGGACATGTCCACTTGCATTTCTCATACTGATAACTGAAGCCAATACGCGCACACTCCCTGATGTACCATTGAAAGATTTCAAAGCAGGGAGAGCTGGGTGGCTCAAAGGTAGTACTGAAAAGGCAACCATTATGTAGCATGTCAGCTAGAAAGAATTTTTAAGCAAAGTAAATTGAAAATGCTAGAAGTAAAGAATAAATCAATATATAACTATAGCTAGTTGCTCAGAGGAGACTATTCCAACATATTCAAAAGTACTGAACAAAAAAGGGGGAGAGAAAAAATATACTGAAACAAATGGTACTGAGGCCCTGCTCTCAATACCAGTGTTAGATCTATCTATAGGTGCTTAACCCTGTAAGGATAAATGGTAAGTTAAAGGTTATAGGTACTTAAAGGTTATATGTGCTTAACCGTTTAACCCCTTAGGGACCACATGCCATGCTATGACCGTCACATGGTTTTTGCCTTAAGGAACGGTAACAGTTATAGCACGTCACGTACATTTTACATACAACGCTCCCACGGGGAGCACTGTAAGTAAAAATGGGACTGAAATTGACCACTCCAAGACTGGAGTGGTCTCTCTCTCAGTCCCCAGTGCGGTGTGCCAGCTCACACAACAAGTAATGTGTACCTGCAGGTTGGAAAGACCAAAGTGGTCCTTAAGGGAAATTTACTTCCCAGGACCCTGGTCCTTAGGGGCTAAGGTTAAATGGTGAAGTTATTTGAAGATCTTTTCATTTGCAGCTGTAACATTTTTCAGACTTTGATTAACCCTTCACATACCAGAAAAGTAAGTAATGCATGGCAGTGTGATGAGTTGCACACCCCCTGGCACTCAAAGGGTTAAGTATGCGGCTACAAGCAAAACTCACAGTGTAAGGACCTATTCTAAGTCCTGTGAGCGTTATTTTATCTGGTTCCTGGATTTATTGTTGAATGTGCACCTTGGGCCTTTGACTTTAGGCTCCGAGAGTGCTTCCACTGTGACATATATACATACACATATATAGTATGTATCTGTGTGTGTTTACATTCACTTTCAAATAAGAACAGCCTGTTACTTTTAGTGGCTGCATTGAAACACATCTCTCCCATTTCTGAATGGAATCAGTGACTGGAATGTTTAAAATGATTGACAGATCATCAACTGTTATGTATTGGAACTGGATGGTTGCAGAAATTTCTGTAGGTCTGAAACCGCTATTTGGACACTAAGTTTTACATTAGGCTAATTTGAGTAACAACCATCATTTATAATACTCCCTGTGCAAAATTAAGTGGTCACCATATTAACTTTGCCTCCTTATATACTGCAAACTAACTGTTCATATATACATTACCATAATCGGTATTAGGAACACAAAGATTTGTGATGCAAGGTTTTAGCCTACTTCTTTAGTATACACTGCTACATCCAATGGATATCCATCATGCACCACTGGCTTCCATGCAGTTAGTTCATGCAGGGGTGGAGGGGTACAGTTGGTGTGGGAACCAGGAATGTTGCACTGGAAATGGAAAATCGGTGTAAAATATATCAACATTCCATTAACATAAGGTTGTAAGCTCAAGAGATATCATGTCAGAATATAACAGAAATTCAATATTAGCACAATAAAATAGTGTAATGCTTCCACAGTGTGCCTTTGAGACTGCAAATGTTAGGTCAAAATGTTGCAATAAAACAAGTCCTGATTTTCCCATGACCTTCTTTTACAGCTCTGAACAAGGAGCCCCATTCTTGATGTTCTTAATAATAAATAGCATATTAATAGTCTATGGAGCCTTCTACAGAGAGAAGTTACCCAGAGTGCAAGTATGACTGGATGTAAATCCTCAACAACAAACATATTACAGCATATTAACACGGACATAACAACTGTATATCATAGCTGTAACCTACTGTCACATTACCCACACCACAATGGGTAACTGTGATCACTCAAAACAGACCTTCAGAAGGCAGCATCCAAATAAAGCAGCTACTGATCACATCCACGCAGCTGAAAAAAGCAAATTCTATCATAAGTTTAGAAAGATCTTTGTACCGTTATCTGTAGATTCAGGCCCAGGGTATACATTAAATATGTAGCATATTTCATTAAAGGGATATGTTAGACAGGTTCCATGAAGCAATGCACTATGGCATTGGTTTTCAAATCCAGTCCTCTGGAAATACCAACTGGTCATATATTAAAGATATTGCTAATTAAGCACAGGTATATCAATCTCAATGACTGAGCCGCTGATTGTGATTAAGTAGGGGTATCCTGAGAACATAAACGGTTGGCATTACCTGAGAATAACATTGGGAAACACTGCATTACAGTGTGATAAAGGTGAGGAAGACTCTACAGTGTGAGAAACTCTCCAATATCTATGTCATCCTACAGATCCCATGCACTAAAACCACTCCAATCTGAGATATCTTAGTAAGCAGACTCTACTGGATAGTATAACAACTGGAAGGTTTACCACACTGGAGAGTTTATCTCACCTTTTCAGCACCTTTGTGCATAACCCCCCATGAGTACATGCTCTATATAACAGGCTGCATAAAGCCATAGGGAACATTGTGAAGCACTAGATATTATGTAATAACCACAAGGCAAACTACGAAAAGGATGACTGTAAACTTCTGGGCCACTGCAAACACAGCCAAAGCCAAATGAGATTAAAATGGATCAGAAAAAAACAGCTCTAATGGAGCTCACAGATAGCAAATGTATAAGTATGAAGAATATTCCTGAATTGACACTATGCCATACGGCTTTAAAACAATCGACACACATTACTTCCAGATTTTTTTTTTTCTAAATTGTTTATAATATAATAAAATAAACATTAATACACTTCAGTTTTTTACTGCCATTCCACAGCTTTTTGGCTTTAACTGTGTTTTTAACCCCTTAAGGACTGGGAAAATCTGAGGTCGTTTTCACTTAAGGACCGGAGCAATTCTGACCTTTTTGACTATGTCTTTGTTCAACAGTGTTTTCCCTCTAAGTCTTTTATTCCACCCCCATAAATTATATTCTGTTTTTTAAGAACAAATATGGCTTTCTTTTGATACCCAACTTATATGGATAACCCAGCATTTACTTTATTAAAATTAAAAAAAAGGTTAAAAAAAAAAAAAGGTAAAAAACCCACCATTTTTGTTTTTTCTCTTGGGATCAATTGGGTGCAAAGGATTACATTTTTATGGAGACTGCATGAAAAGTATGACCAGTCAGTCATACCTACAAAATGCGCAGTTTAAAGTGTCCACTATCCCCCCTGGGTGAAAAATCCCCATGTCCCTTTTCCCACCCTATTTTCCCACTTTTTTTCTATGACATTTGGTGGTGTGTATAAGTGTATTACATGGCTGCACAACAATCACACTCCCAGTTTTGTTTAATGAGATTTTTTTTTTTAAATAAAATATTTTTTGTAATAAAAAAAGTGTGTTGTGTTTTAGTGTATCATTGCAAGTCAGAAATTGACCTTCATTTAGCCAGCACCAGCAGTGCAGGGGTTAATACCCCCAGCTCCTGTATTTTCTTTTACCACTAGGTGTCTCCTCTCTACTTCTCTCTCTCTTACTTTGATAGCAAGGGAGACAGAGGAGAGACATACAGGCAGCATGGTTTACGTGCTGCCTCTATCTCTCAGAATGCCGGTACATGTGATCGCTGCTACAGCGATCACATGACCCGGCACAAGCAAGAAGGGCTGAGACTGAATACCCCGGTCTCTGAGCGTTCAGTCTCAGCCAGGAATTAATGATAGCAGCGTGCATGGAGGCACGCTGCTATCATTTAAGCCTTGACGGTCCAGGACCGTCATGGGTCCTTAAGGGATTACATTCCTGATGTTTCCTGCTTAAGCCTCACTTTACAGTTGTTTGACATTTTAACAGTTGGAATGTATGCTTGCACATGCCAAGTTATATGTAGATATGTTGGAGCCTGACATGCCATGTTACACAAAAAGGGATTATTATCTACAATAAATGTTAAAGGGGCTGTAACTCATAAAACTATTTCTATTGTAAGGCTTTAGGCTTTTTCTGATGAGTAAGGAGACTTTTACTGATGAGAGTTGATTCAGTCAAAAGTTATTACATAGAAAGCTTGCTTTTTTGGGGGGAGCTTCAGTTCAATATTTTTTGCAGGAAGGTGATGCTGTTCCATTTATTGCTTGTGAAAAAAATGAGAGTCACAGACACAAGCTTTCCATAGATAGATGCAAGAACAGTGCCAACTGGCAGCAAAACATCTTTGGCTCAAAAAAATCTGAAAAATTATGTTGTCTTTGTAATAACTTTTTGACAGAAGCATTTCCAATATTGTAAGAACCCTTGATTTTACAAACAGGAAAAGCCCAACACCACATTTTTCGTAATGAAGGTTTTAAGACATTGCCAAATAGCATTAAGTAATGTGAATGGCGATGCTTTTATCAGTAATGATGACAAAATTAAACTGGTCAAAATGAAGTAAGGGTTAGAACACATCGCTACTTTTAAGAATGACTTACAAAAGATACTTTAATTATCTCCAAGTGTATATCCTAAAGTATAGTAGGAATATCATGAATATATATATATTTTAGGATTAATACTAAAACATTCAGTCAGATACTGAATTAAATAATTGTAAAATGGAAAAATGACTTCATTAATCAAATTCAGCTGGACTTGTATTGGCACTAAGCTAGTCTGCTTTCATTTCATTTGTGCTTGCTGTAATATTTTTAACATTAAACCATAGTAGAGCATGTGGTTCACTCAGCCCTAAAGTTTAGTCCAAATTTGTACTATACAAGAAAAAAAAGCAAAGATCTGACCCGAATGCATCAATTATTTGTAGATTTGCTAAATTCCAAAAACATATAAAATAATATTAGGATGTGATCATTTCCCTTTAAGTTGGTGCTCAAATACACAGATCATATATATATCTTTTGGTAAATATGATTCGTATACAAGAAGTCAAAACCAGTATGTAGTATGAAGCAGATGAAGATTACCAAAATTACAGAAAACATGCATGGATTATATAATTGGAGGGGTCCATCCCAACAGAGAATAAAGGGTGAACATTTTGAGACCTGGGTCATTCACAGCCTATATAGTATCAGAGGTATTTATATATGGCATGCAAGAAATGCTTTGAATAAGATATTAATGAATGGTACAATATGTGCTATGTAAAAATTGGATTTAATTGTCCAATGCAAACAAATTGCTTAATATAGAAATTAAATGATGAAACAGTTTTATTTATTTGCATGCAGAATCCTCCGTGCCTAAATACATGTTCAAAAAAGATTCCTTTCGCCCAGACGTGTTGACATCATGCCCTTTGCTTTAAATAGACACTGCAAGTGGAAAAGCTGTGTATTCAACCAAGGGCATGGTAACACGAATACATGAAGGTGAAAGTATTAAGTTTGTTTTCACAAAGTAGACAATAAATAGGATTTACAGTACAGTATTACCCTATAGCTGTGAGGGTTTTAAATATGTTGATGGACACTTGATAAGGGTATGGGCACATAAAATCAGGAGAGTATTAATAATAATAAGTTTAGGTTCTCTGTGGTTCACCAATATTTTGTGGGTGGGGGACGGTATAAAAGGCCCTACACATGGTTTATCATCAAAAAGACTATCATTTTTCACATCAAGTTCAAAACTCTATGCGTTGGGCCCCACGTTCCATAGAAACAAACAGAATACAATAGTAGCAAAGGTAGGTAAAACTAAGGGTTGATGAATTATCTGAAATTTAGACTAAAATGTTTTTTTTTGCCAAAATATCAAGATCTTGGTTCCAAGTCATTCACAGTACACAACAAACTGTGTGTCAAGGAATGTCAGCAGGAAAAATGAGGTGGGAAGGACGAGTTACATGCGCACTGGCTACAATGAGATGTATCAAACACATATGTGTGTGCAATAATTATTTTAATTTTGTATTTGCATATAAAAAAACTCAGCCTGTAGCGATGTAAACTTTTGTGGCTAAAAAAACATGAATTAAAAAAAAATTAAATAATTAAAAACGTTGCACAAACAGAAAATTAAGTTCAAATTCCAAAGAAACGTCTGTTTGCCATTTCTTTTTGTTAATACATGTACCGGAAATGGTCCATTTAGTAAGGCAAAAGTGGAGCAAGAAGTGCTGCAACTTTCCAATTATATGCATCACTTTTGCCTTGATACACAGAAGAGATTCTACAAAAGGCAAAATGGTCTGAAAATAATAATAAATTAAAATGCACAATTCAGTTATTTACACTGAACAATGATTTCAGAAATTTTTAAAATGCAATATTTTCTTTTAATTTATACATGTATTATGTTTGTTTTGTGCACAACATAAACATATAATTGTGCTGCATAGATCAATTATGATTTTGAACAATTTTTTCATATCATTTTACTTTATATAGAATCTGCCCCATATACCTCTAAGTCCTAAATAAACATATTTAAATATACAGTGACAACTCAATGTTCTTACTACCTTCAGCATTCTGCAAGCAAGAGGGGACTGGCAAAATATTGATTGTTTGCAGAACTATGTTAAAATAAATAAAGATAAATATAATATTACTATTTAAGTACATATTTGCCAGATGTGCTCAGCATCTCTGTCAAATCATGTAACTGACCTTGGCAATTCCTGCTTTCCAAGTTTCAGTCCACAAATTGCATACATCCATCTGTGATACACTTCTTATTCATCAATTCAAAACCTAAGAAAAACATAGTTTCAAAACACTCAGCTTACACACTCATACATAATTCAAAGAATTCCAGGCAACCAAGGGAGAAGTTGTAATGCCATTACATGAAATTCACATCCATAACTTTGTAATTACTATTGAGTCTAACAGGAAAGCAAATGCCAAATCAACTAAGTGCATGGCAGTTACTGATACAATGTATATATCAAATATAATTAAGTTGTCTGGCCTGTGATGCTTTCCCACAAAATATCCTCAAACAGAGCCAAGAATCTTACTGCAAAACCCTGTGTTGTGTAATTTGCCATCTGGCAATGGAAGATGTCCTATGAAATAAATGAATTTTGCAAACATGGACCAAGACATTATTTCCCATCACTGGTTACTAATGACATCAAGCCATAAAACATTTAACATTCATTCGGGTAAACATTAGAATACAAGTCTGCTCTCCAAGCAAAAAAGACCAGTATCCTAATCATTCATCTCGTAACCATTCCATACACTCATCACCATCATCACACAATACAGGCAGCCAGCTACCAAACATGCCAATACTTTCAAACACCCTCTAAATCATCTGCTGTCTCAATACAGTCACCATTAATCAGATATATGGCAGTGTTAACCAGAACCTGCAGGTCAACAAAAAGCCCTTTCCTAGAGGTGTGCTTGGAGCCTTCAGGTTCCCCAATACACGCCATTTTTAGATAGATACACTACAGTAAAAGAAAGGGCAAGCAGCCAAGAAAAACATTGAGATGACAAAGAGAAACCTCTTTCAGTGCTATTTGTCATGATCTGGAGATTCCCCAGATTTGTAGCAGCAGTTCTTTATAAACTCAGTAATTCACCATTTTCTAACCAGACGTTATCATGGTTTGACAAATGGTAAAACAAACTATTTTGCTGCAGTGGCTCTCACATTTAACTTCAGGTGACACATTGTAATATGAAACACCCACAGATTAGCAAACTCATTGGAGTTTAAAATGAATACGATACTGATTGGTTATCTCCAAACAATGGTCTAAATGAGGCTCTCAGAAGATTTAGCACCCTACAGCTACTACTGGAGAAAGTGCTGCGGGAAAAGCCTATTCCAAACTAGGAATTACATACATTTGAAAATAAGACAAATAAATCCCTATTATTCAAGCTTTAAATTACTCAAGGAAAAAATATAAAAACTAGCTTCTCCCATGTATTGCTCCATCTTGGAGACAGGACACTTCTTGGATGCTGCACTGTCAAGATGGCTCTAGTGCTTAGTGGCAGTGGAGTCTTGGCGGATTAGTCATACATATAGTCTGTTTAAGTACATCCGCTAGGAACTTTGTGCCTTAGCTCCATTTGTAATCCTCGGGTGCCTCTGTTAGTCTCCTCAGCACCTATCCACATGATGCACCAGTGAACATCTCCATGGTGGAGGGCAGCGTCGGGCTGACATCAGCAAGGTTTGCAGGTGTCGGAGGTAGAGCATTGGTGCAGAATTATACACTGGATTGGGAAAGGTCCTCATTCTGCGGAAGAGCTGCACAGTTCTTCAGAACATAAGTGCTGAGAAATTAAAATAGAAACACCATTCCCAATATCTCCAAACCTCTCATCTCAGACAGCTGGAGGAAGACTATCCCTCTACATTGCTGCTTTCTTTTAAAATAATTTTATAATATAAATCTGTATTCATAGTATACATATATATATGTATCTACATATAAATCTTTTCTATACACATATTGCACACTATTCTCCGGCTGTCTTCACAAAGAGCTCTCATTGGTATTGTTTTTCTTCTGACTCTGACCCAAAGTCTCGAGAAATAATTCCATTTTGAAGGTTTATTAGAGAATCCTTCATCTGTAATATAAAAGAAAAAACATTTACACAAAGTATGGTAAACGTACCAATACTACTCATGATTTATTATAAAAAGGAAATTCATAAATCAGACTGTAAAAAGATCATTTTTTTCAAAACAACCAGTGTGAAACAAGTGCATTAGTTAATAAATTATTAAAAACTAGTTGAAGAGCCCGTTATACGGGCCACAGTGCACTGCCAGCCGGTCACTGGGCAGTCATGCGCAGCAGAGACTGCCCGTACCGCGGCTGATACAGAGCTGGACTCTCCTTCGGAGTGTCCAGCTCTGTATCAGCCGTGGCACAGGCAGTCTCTACTGTGCATGACTGCAGCACGCGCAGCAGTCTCTACTGCACATGACTGAGTCATTACACACATTTTAGCGAATTATTATATAGGATTATCATGTATAACTGTAGTAAATATTTTTTTTTATTCAGCTGCATGCGCACCTCCAAAACACTTTAATCAAAGGGCAATATCATGAGATGCCCCAGTTCTGCTCCACTGGTAGCCAGGGGTGCGTTGAGTGCCCCCGAACAGATCAACAAATGGACTGAACGTGGGTCAGACCAGTGATCCCTGGTGTACTCCTGCTGATCCATCCATGGTGATTGATCTGAGAGACCTCAAGTCTCGCAGTTCCAAGTTATGTGAGATAGGACCCACTCGACCAGTCTATGGGCATGTACACAACTCATTGAAGTCCAAGGTTGTGAGTCACAGACTGCTGGATAGTGGTCATCTCTGTTGGTAGCCCAGGGGTTCAATTTTGTAACCCAATCCTTCAAATGGCTGATAGAAGTTAAAAAAGAGAATTTATGACCATAATGTAATTGGTGGGCATGCTCAGTAGAGAGCATGTTATTCTAGGTAGTGTTATTTAGGTTATGGTAGATCGCTATCTACTGAGGACTGATTGATTTGGTCTCATAAAGTTTGTATTCATATGTACTTGTACTGCTGCCATCCAAGGTTCGTTTCTCTGCTCACTGGTAATCACTGACCAGAACATGCACCATCCCACTGTGAGAGCTCTGTAGAATTCAATGGATTATAAGCCCAATTTAAAGCAACAGGACTTTTTATTGGATGTCTGTGATGCACTTGGCTTTTTCTGGAAATGCACCATTTTAAGAAAAGTGGTGCAATTTGGAGCAACCAAACTGCACCAGTCTCAACACACACAAAAAAAAGTGTGAAAGTTAAATGGCAAAAAACATTCTTTAAAGTCATACTTTTAAAGGGATACTAATGTTTCATAATAAAAGCAGCTCTAATTAATCTTCATAGTATTTGGGCCTTGGAGAGTGTTATTTCAATTCTCTCAGAGTTGTAGTTCAATAGTAATTGAATGATAAAGTATCCCCCTCCTGCCCCTTCTACTGATGTAACACTGCTCAGCTTAGAGCAGCAGGGAGTGTCCAGGTAGATTGCAGAGAGGGACAATCTTAAATTAAGATAAGGGAAAAAGCTGAAAAACCTGTCAAGGAGGTCAGGGTTTTCATTGTTCTCATAGAAAGAATTCTGACCCTTGATGTGAGCTGTCTGGTCTATGGACTGGATTCCACATCTGAGCAGTGGGGGCTTACACTAGGTAAAAGGGGCGGGAGGGGGAAACTTTATCATTCAATTACTCTTGAACTACAACGCTCACAGCAATGAAATAACACTCTCTATGGCTCAAATATTATGAAGATTAATTTGGGCTGCTGTTTTTGTGAAACATTAGTTCTCACTCAAATGCACAAAAGTCAGGAAATATAGGTAATGTTCTTCCAACTTGACTGCATGGCCCCATATGTTTTGCTGATGATATTAGACATGACATAACTAATGACATCATAAATAACATAATTATGAAATCACATAGGAAATCATAAATTACAACTGCAAAACCAGAAAGACTTATAGGAGAACATTTCACTATACCTCTTTACCCAGCACTAAAACACAGCACCTATAAACCCTCAGAGCAACGCCTCAACTAGAAGTTCATAAAAACACAAAAACACTTGCATTTAATTTTCACATTTAAAGGGATAGTAATGTCAGAAAAAAGTATTAACTATATGGTAGATAACATTAAAAGAGAGTACTTGCACTTATTCATATCTCTCAAACCATTATGGTTTGAGAGATATAGGAAAATAAAGTCCTCTGCTCACTACCCTTTCTGCTTGACAAGTTGTAAAGCTGTCAGAAGCAGATTCTGGTCCCTTGACCAGATGCGGCAATTCAGCAGCGCTGAGATAGCGATACCTAAAACTAAATCATCGGAGCGGTCTACAATGTGTGTCTGGTTTGCAAGCACACGTTGTAGGCCATTCTGATGAAGTAATTATCTTTAGATAACGTTATATCGGTACTGCTGAAGAGCAGCGTCTGGTCAATCGACCAGAATCTGCTTCTGACAGCTTTACAGCTCATCAAGCAGAAAGGGGAGGGAGTGGAGAACTTTATTTTCCTATATATCTCAAACCATAATGGTTTGAGAGATATGAATAAGTGCAAGTACTCTCTTTTAATGTTATCTACCATATAGTTAATACTTTTTTCTGACATTACTATCCCTTTAAATGTGAAAATTAAATGCCAGTTTTTTTGTGTTTTTATGAACTTCTAGTTGAGGTATTGCTCTGAGGGTTTATAGGTGCTGTGTTTTAGTGCTGGGTAAAGAGGTATAGTGAAATGTTCTCCTATAAGTCTTTCTGGTTTTGCAGTTGTAATTTATGATTTCCTATGTGATTTCATAATTATGTTATCTACCATATATTTAATACTTTTTTTCTGACATTACTATCCCTTTAAATGTGAAAATTAAATGCCAGTTTTTTTGTGTTTTTATGAACTTCTAGTTGAGGTAATGCTCTGAGGGTTTATAGGTGCTGTGTTTTAGTGCTGGGTAAAGAGGTATAGTGAAATGTTCTCCTATAAGTCTTTCTGGTTTTGCAGTTGTAATTTATGATTTCCTATGTGATTTCATAATTATGTTATCTACCATATATTTAATACTTTTTTTCTGACATTACTATCCCTTTAACCCTTTGAGTGCCAAGTGGGTACATTGTACGAGTTTGGACAGCTGTACCCGCTGTGCCAAGCTCGTACGATGTACCCACTAAAATGCGGTCACTGCATGAGCCGGTATAACCGGCATGCAGTGGCCGCATTTAAAAAAAAAAAAAGCTGGGCAATCGTGGGGGGACATGAGGATCACTCCTCATGTCCCCCCTGTTATTGATCTCCCAGCCGATCGCGCTGGGAGATCAATAAAAGAAGAGGAGAAGCGCAGCAGAAGCGCAGCTTCTCCTCTTCCTTCTCTCCTACCCGAACTTCCGGGTAGGAGTGGGCGGGACCGGGGGAAGCCTCCCAACGTCATCAGTGACATGTCACTGATGACGTTGGGGAAGTTTCCCCGGTCCCATTCACTCCTACCGGTGGTAGGAGTGAAAGGCAGGAGAGCTTTTGCTCTCCTGCAAGTCGCCATATTGATCTCCCAGCCGATGGCTGGGAGATCAATAACTGGGGGGACACCAGAAGGGGTCCTGATGTCCCCCACGAGGTCTGAGAAATTAAAAAAATAAAAATAAAAAAAAATCAAACGCTAAGTAGCCCTGTGAGTGCCGCAGGGGTCCCCAGCACATTGCTTTGCAATGTGCTGGAGACCCTTGTAGCACTCACAGGGTCATTTTTTGGGTTTTTTTTTTTTTTTTTTTTTTTTGAAAGACCTCATTGAGGGGATCAGGGGGGATCCTGATGCCCCTCAATGAGGTCTATTATTAAAAAAAAAAATAAAAAAAAAAAATAAAAATTTTAACCCTGTGTGTGCCACAGGGGGGGTCCAATGCACCCCCCCCTCCTGTGGCACACACAGGGCTTCTATCATTACTTTGTTACTAGAGATTGTTGGGGGGCCATCAGGATTGGTCCTGATGGCCCCCCAACAAGCTCTGATTACAAAGTAATAATAATAAAAAAAAATTAACCCTCTGAGTGCCAGAAGGGTCCAATGCATTGCTTTGCAATGCCCTGGAGACCCATGTGGCACTCACAGGGACATTTATTTTGATTCCTTTTATTATTTTTTTTTTTAAGACCTCATTGGGGGAATCAGAGGGGTCCTGATACCCACCAATGAGGTCCATAATAAAAAAAAAATGTAAAGAAAAAAAAATTAACCCTGTGTGTGCCACAAGGGGGGCCAATGCAGCCCCCCTTCTGCGGCACACACAGGGCATTTATCATTACTTCGTTATCAGAGATTGTTGGGGGGCCATCATGATTGGTCCTGATGGCCCCCCAACAAGCTCTGATTACCAAGTAATGATATAAAAAAAATTAACCCTCTGAGTGCCACAAGGATCCAGTGCATTGCTTTGCAATGCGCTGCAGACCCCTGTGGCACTCACAGGGTCACTCTGTTTGTGGACATATATATTTTTTTTACTAAGACCTCATTGGGGAGGGATCAGGGGGTCCTGATGCCCCTCAATGAGGTATATAATAAAAAAAAATTAAATCAAAAATTAACCATGTGTGTGCCACTGGGAGGGGGGGTTCAATGCAGACCCCCTTCCTGTGGTACACACAGGACTTTTTATCATTACTTTGTGATCAGAGCTTGTTTGGTGGCCATCTGAATACAAAGTAACGATAAAAAAAAATTAACCCTTTGTGTGCTGGACACCCCTGTGGCACATAAAGGATTTTTTCCCCCTTTATTTTTTATTTAGACCTCATTGTATGGGTTCTGATGCCCCCAACGAGGTCTACACAAAAATATTGGGGGAAAAAGCCCCAAAAAATGCACGTGCAACAGGAAGGGGGTCCAACGCAGTGCTTTGTATGAGGGGACATACAGTGCACAATGGTAGTCAGAGATCTCCCATACACACTATCAGACACTGCCCCACCATCACCACCATCCTTGCTCCTCTGCTCATACCCACACACACTGCCTAATCCCTCACCCTCTCACACATTTTGTTAGACTTGCAGTCACAGGTCCGCACATACACCGGCTGACATCCTAGCTTCTTTCATCTGTTAGCCATAAAATCACACATACACTGTTTGCTTTCCCATTTCTGTTTCACTGGTAGCTACGCTCTTGTACCGTAAATTGGTATGTGAATACAGAGCAGTGGGGTACCATTTTTTTTTGGCTGGCAAGAAGTCCTCCTAGGAAATCCCACGCTATTGAACCATTTCAGTATCTTTGAAGTGACTGATGTGTAAAACAAATGTTTGTTTTTCTTTCCTGTAGCACCACATTCTGGAAATAGTTGTTCCAAATAACTTAGGGGTACAAAGGCAAGTGACCCCTCATTAGATGCGGCAGGTTGTCTTCTTTCCAAAATGGTATGGTTTATCTACCTTTTCTTCAATTCTGAAGGTGTTATAGCCATTTTTATACAGGCAAGTCAGGTTTGAGAAAATGTTAGAAACATCAGAGGTTGTAGTAGGTGTAGTTTTCTACTTCTAGCACGCCCTAAGGTAGTTCAACTCATATCAGTGGGGTGTCGTTTGACTCCTAAGAGCACTAGCAAACAAATGCAGTTGAAAATTCCATGGTTTTCACAGAGCTCCATACATTTAAAGGGGCAGAAATGTAAAAAAAAGCATTTTTTTTCATTAGCGCCACCTCCTGGAAGCATTTGTGCATACCAGCCTTTGGGTAAGAAGGCAAGTGACCCCTCATTAGATGTGGCAGGTTGTTTTCTTTTCAAAATGGCATTGTTTCTCTACCTTTCCTGCATATCTATTATGGTTATAACCATTTTAGTGCAAGCAGATAATTTAAAAAACAAAAGTGTCAGGTTTACGTTCGTGTTCCTAGCACCCACATATTGTATGTTAACCCACACAAATGGGCTACCATTTTTCTCATGATGGTAGCAAGTACTGAATACAGCAGGAAATGTTATGGTTTTCAAAGATTTTAGTATCTTTGAAGTGGTGGAAATGTAAAAAAACCTGTATTTATTCCCATAGCGCCACCTTTTGGAAATATTTGTGCACTTCAGCCCAGGGGGTAGAAAGGCAAGTGACCCCTCATTTGATGCGGGAGAATGTCTACTTTCCAAAATGGTATACCTTTTATACCTTTCCTTCATATCTCTAACAGTTATGGACATTTTAGTACAAGCAGCCATTTTCGAAGAAGCAAACAGGTAGGTGTAGTTATGCGCTTCTGGCACCCCTAAGGTAGGTCGACTCATTCCAGTGGGGTGTCATTTTTCTCCTAAGAGCACTAGCTAATGAATACAGTTGGAAATACCATGGTTTGCACACATTTCAGTACATTTGAAGGGGCAGAAATGTAAGAAAATGCCTTTTTTTTTCATTAGCGCCACCTTCTGGAGGCATTTGTGCACTCCAGGCTTGGGGTAACAAGGCAAGTCACCCATCATTAGATGCGGCAGGGTGTCTTCTTTTCAAAATGGTATGGTTTGTGTACCCTTTCTTCACTTCTGTAGTTGTTATAACCATTTGTGTACAGACAAGTAATGTTTGAGAAAATGTTAGAAAAATGTGAAGTTGTAGTGGGTGTTGTTTTGCACTTCTAGCGCCCCCTGATGTAGTTAAACTCGTACCAATGGGGTGTCATTTTTCTCCTAAGAGCACTAGCTAATGAATACAGTTGGAAATACCATGGTTTGCACATATTTCAGTACATTTGAAGGGGCAGAAATGTAAGAAAATGCCTTTTTTTTCATTACCGCCACCTTCTGGAGGCATTTGTGCACTCCAGGCTTGGGGTAACAAGGCAAGTCACCCATCATTAGATGCGGCAGGGTGTCTTCTTTTCAAAATGGTATGGTTTGTGTACCCTTTCTTCACTTCTGTAGTTGTTATAACCATTTGTGTACAGACAAGTAATGTTTGAGAAAATGTTAGAAAAATGTGAAGTTGTAGTGGGTGTCGTTTTGCACTTCTAGCGCCCCCTGAGGTAGTTAAACTCGTACCAATGGGGTGTCATTTTTCTCCTAAGAGCACTAGCTAATGAATACAGTTGGAAATACCATGGTTTGCACATATTTCAGTACATTTGAAGGGGCAAAAATGTAAGAAAATGCCTTTTTTTTTCATTACCGCCACCTTCTGGAGGCATTTGTGCACTCCAGGCTTGGGGTAACAAGGCAAGTCACCCATCATTAGATGCGGCAGGGTGTCTTCTTTTCAAAATGGTATGGTTTGTGTACCCTTTCTTCACATCTGTATTTGTTATAACCATTTTTGTACAGACAGGTAATGTTTGAGAAAATGTTAGAAAAATTAGAGGTTGCAATAGGTGTAGTTTTGTACTTGTAGCGCCCCCTGAGGTAGGTGAACTCATACCAATGGGGTGTTATTGTTCTCCTAAGAGCACTAGCTAATGAATACAGTTGGAAATGCCATGGTTTTCACACATTTTAGTTCATTTGAAGGGGCAGAAATGTAAGAAAATGCCTTTATTTTTCATTAGCGCCATCTTCTGGAGGCATTTGTGCACACCAGGCTTGGGGTAACAAGGAAAATCACCCCTCATTAGATGCAGCAGGTTGTCTACTTTCCAGAAATATATAGTTTTATATAGTTATTCCACTGTTTTAGGTTAGTTTTACCACAAAAACCCTAGAATGTGCATATTAGTTTATAAAGTTGAAAATGTCATTTTGCGCTGCTGGTGATTAGGGCTCTACGCTAGCCATGGACGTAGGTAAAACTATACAAATTTGGTATTTTTTTACTCGGGGGACTCGAGGCTTTTTCAAATAATTGAAACTTTTTCAATCAAGGTAAATGTTTTTGATACATAGTATGTGATTTTAGCAAAATGAGTAAATTTTCACTTTTTTTGTCATTATGACATCATAGCTTTTTGCACGATGTAAAATTCTCTTCATGTAAGGTATCACAAGAAAGCTCAATTCGTTCTGAAAAATACAATATATAGTTTTCCATATGGAACTAAAAATCCCCAGAGGAAATCAAGCCTAAACGGAAGGATAGCAAAAATGTTGAAAAAGTGTCTGGCCTGCAGGGTTCAGAAAATGGCCCGAGCCTCTGGCACTGAAGGGGTTAATACCCACACTATCAAGAAGGACACACACATCAAGAAAATGCTTATCTAGCAACATTGAAACTTGTCACCCAATAGCAAAACTACACTAAAATAACAACATAAAATGTCTACAGATCCTAACTCACTAAGTTCACTGCACATCACCAAGCACCACCACTACAGATTCCTAAAATGATCTGTCATGCAGTGTTATTGTCAATCACTGATAATATGATTTGTGATGTTACTGGTATTTGTGATTTTACCAATGAAGCTACTGATGAGGTCATTTGTAATACAATAAATCATGTAATTCTTGATGGGAGTGGATTTAAGTTGAAAGAACATAACCTGTATTTCCCAGCTTTTGTGCATTTGAGTTATAAAGTAACTGTGGCGTAAACAAATGTTTCTAGTCATTGAATTATATATATGATTATTATTATTATTCTTTATTTATATAGCGCCAACTAATTCCACAGAGCTGTACAATTGGGAATAGACATACAGAGGTATTAAACAGTGTGGAGAGCAGAAGGATCAGAGGGCCCTGCTCGTGAGAGCTTGATAATCTTGATCTAAAGAGATGAAAAAATGTGTAATACATATTTAGCAAATTTAGAATAAATATTTTGGGTCAAAAACAAAACAATGGAAAAAAGGCACAATTAAACATTTATTCTGCACTTGCAAGATATGGAACAGTAAAGGGCAACTATTATTTGATAGAATGGTGACCTGTTAAATGGTACGTATCACATAGGAGGAGACCTGTCATGGAAGCAGGAGGTTGTATTGCAGATCAGCTGTAAAGCCAAATGGGAGTCAGAAAAGTGATGTCTGATGGTCTTGTCTAATTCAAGGGAGATTGAACTGCAAGACTATGAAGTCTTACACTTCATTCAGGATGGACAATGACTGCAGTCCCCATAGACTGCTAGTGACCGATCTTCTATCCCAATCCTAGCAACCTATGGGGATTTCACATGCAAACAGTGAAGTCTGTGATTTGAGACAGGCTTCCTGGTTTAGACTAGACCCCCTTGAAAATTGATGTGTTCAGTTTTCTGGTCCCCTTCCTTTCCAGTGGCTGACAGCAGACATTTTAGAAATGTACACTGTAGTCTTTTGCTTTTTAATAGCAGAGTGTGTAATGTGATAGCTGCCCATTAAAAATATATACTATCCAACTCTTTAAAAGAACCTCAAGAGAGATCAGTCACTATGGTAGATTTCTATAAAACGTATGATCTTTTACTACTTGTCCACAGAGGACCTTTCATCTGGGTGTCATTGATGTTACACATGGATTACTATGATGTACAATAGTTTCCTAGAGATTTGCATTCCATCTTTGTTGAAATACATTAACACTACCTCCCAGTTTTTGCATTATACCTTTCATTCATATGCACAAATGCAAAAGTAAAGCAATTCTAGAGCAAACCGAATGCCCCATAGGGGGCATATAAAAAACGCTTATTTATTTAAATAGGGCTTCTCACCCATTGAATTCTAGGTGTGTCAAACACATTGCTTTGCAATGTATAGGAGACATCTCTAGCATTAACCCTTTCAGTGTGAGAGAGGTATGCAAGCAATGCATTGAATGCCCCTCTGGCACACAAAGGATTAAGGGATTAAAACAACTATTTAAATCAATGGGAATTTGGGAAAATGTCACTAGTTCCCTGGTACAGTTGGTGTTCTTTGTCCATATGGCCCTTTGTTACATAGTATTTGCTATGTTTTAGCCCTCATTTATTTTCAGGAATATATTTTGCTGAGGCTCTCACATATTTCAGCTTATTTTTGAAAACCCTTAGGTGTCTCCCTATAGGTGAAGGGTAATTCAGTGCCCAAAATGGAACAAATATTCTATTAGCTGGTATTTCCATACAGTGTGGGCTTGACTGTTATTTTGAAACTGGACTACCCTTTTGGGTGGGAAGAGTTTCATATGTACATGGACATTTTTTCCCTATAGTGGCAGTATAGAACTAAAATGTGCTGCTTCTCAGTGGTGACTAGCCATAAAACAGGCAATATATACTGAAGTTTGTTCACAGTGAGCTTCACACATACTTAGGCTTTGGAATCATAGACAGGGCTCTTGTTCTCTATGGCTCTAGCTACAGAGAGGGAACCTTGGCCCCAATTCTAAAGGGTCATGTAACCATTCTCAATATAGTAAAATGTCTCTGTTCAGTAGTCCATAGCAGAGTACAAAAAACAGTAAATAGATATACTTGACTGCTGTATAAGAGACACAAGCCTAGCTAATTTCTTATGTTAAGCAAATTAATCATCTAAGGAACAGAGGAATGTGCAACACAGAGCTTGGCCTAAGAATGGGAAACAGTGTGTCTTACTCAATGGTGTGTGTATAATTTATAAACACACACACACACACACACACACACACACACACACACACACACACACACACACACACACACACACATATATATATTACTAATGGAGTGCCACAGGGGTTAATGTAAGGGAATTTTCTCTTGAATATCTTCATATGTGATATTACTACTAGTTTACAAGTTAAGGTGTTACCTGTTGCAGAGTTTTGTAACGTTTGCAACAGCGAACACCTTAAGGAGGGGTAAATTAAATGTGTGAAGGTTTAGGAAAACTGGAAGGATGTACAAGAGTGAGATCTAAAGGTTAATGATGAAAAGTTTATAATGTTGTCAGAGGGTCCACCCTGGATTGGATAGTAAATGGTTAACATTTTCTGCAAAACCATGATTGTCTGCTAAAATTATTTCTTAAACCTGTGCTATAAGAGACAATGGGATCATTGCTCAGAGTTTGGGGGATTAAATATTTAAAGGAACAGTAATGTCCCATAAAAAAAATGTGTATAGTTTTGTAGTGCTTAAAAATATAAACTATATGCCACAAATTCTCTCTCTCAAACTGCTATGGTTTGAGAGATATTTGCATTCAAAGGTCTCCCCCTCACTCCCCTTCTCCTGACGTAAGCGCTGTGCTGACAGCAGGAGATCCAGGTACAGGGACCAGCCGGTGGCTCTGCAGCAGAGTGAAATCGCGTTATTGGAAAATAATTACTTCATTGGGAAGGTCTAAAACGCATGCATGGTTTGAAAGCACACCATTCCAATGAAGTAGTTCATTTTAAATAATGCGATTTCAGCTCTGCTGAAGAGCCTCCTCGTGTCGGCCGACACGTATCTCCTGCTTTACAGCTGACATCAGGAGAAGGGGAGGGAGGGGGAACTTTGAATGCAAATATCTCTCAAACCATAGAGAGATAGGATTTGTGGAATATAGTTTGATTTTATAACCACTACAAAACTATAAGCATTTTTTATGGGACCTTACTGTCCCTTTAAATGACATTTATGTAATGAATGTTTTATTATTCAGACACTTTCCAGCTATTAATTCTGGGGGGAGGTATGGCCTGTCTGGGACTCTATTCCCTTATCGTATGTGAAAATCTAAGGAAGGGATTAAGCTGATATGTTGGCATAATTTATTGGTTATACCCCAGCCATATCAGTCTTGACATAACACTACTGTATGCGTCATCATATATGCAGTTTTTGTTATGGTACTGGAGTGCCATCCAATGGAACAAACAATTATTGCTACTAGGGTTTTTAACTTAATAATCCTATCTTTGACTAATCAATCAGAGAGTCTAGAAAGTTAGTCTGACATCATATTCTAATGATCTGGCCACTCATTCTATCAGAAAAGGATGGGTTGTGACTTTCTGATGAGAGTTTCTGGGTAGTATAACTGCAGTGAGCTGAATCCAGGAAGTTTTTGTTCTGACTTCCATCAAGGAACCATCTTACTGGGGCCAGAGAATCCCGAGAGAACCACTCCTTAATTTGTCTGGTAATTATATATTTCTTTACAATTAATTCTGTATAGCCCTAAACATTATATATTTCCTCTATATTTAAATGCAAAATAATGACCAAAGTCCTCTTCTTTCTTACTGGTCTAATGTTTACTACCATGACAATATGTTCTGGGGGGTTTATTTGATCCAGTTTCCTGCATACCTGATCCAGCAACATCACAGAAGATTTTATAATCTGTCTCCATTTTTGTAGCTCGGTATCATGGTGCTTTTGCTGAGATTCTAACAACTGTGTCCACTCTGCTTGTGATTGGGGCAGGCTGCTGTTTGAATATAACAGAAAAGCAGGCATTGTATTAATAGACTGCTGGTTGGCATTAGAAACTGGTACAATATTTCATGCCAATATGTTTACCTTTCTTGTAGTCTTAGGCCCTGCCAAGTTGTCAGTGCTTGTGTGCTATATTCCAACATCCACAGCTTGTAGAAAAGCATGATATTGAGCATCACCAGTAGAACCAACCTGTATAGAAAAGAAATTGGAAATTAGAAGTGAAGACCCGAAAATGGTACATGAGCCAAATAAGAAATCATATCAGGAAAGACTACAGGGCCTTAACGTGTATAGCTTGGAGGCTTGGGGGATATAATATGACTGAAATCTTCAAATGTATTAAAATGATTTAACAAGGTTCAGAGAGGAATCTATTTTTTAGAATCCAATGAATACAAGATCAAGAGGACATTCCTAAAATTAGAGGGTGAGAAAATAACACTGCAGAGGGGTACATGAGAGGTTTCAAATATGTCATAGATTTAACTTTCATTATGTGAAGTATATTGCAGTAGGTTAAAGCGGCTGTGTCTTTGCAAGTTAACACCTTGGATGATAGAGCCATCTCCAGTGCATTACAATGAATATGTATGCAACATCCAATGAATTAGAAGAAAAACCACTGGAAGACTTACATTTTGGAGAGATTTTCAGAATTATCCAAGTGGCATAGTTGAGAGCACCCCACAGTGCAGGGGACTCCTATGTCAAAAGGGGCCACCCATGGCCTACACACTTTTTTCTGTAGGAAGTGGCGCAGGTGCAAGCCTACAATGTCTTCAGTTTCATAGCGTGAAGCCATAAGCTCCACACTGACTTGGTACTTCTTCGTGCACTGTGGTCTCCACGAATTAAGCTTACCAATGGTCATTTTTTAAATTTATTTGTTTAGAAGTATTGGATGCTACATACATCTCCAATGCAAAGCTGAGGCACAATTTATTTTTTATAAAGCTGTTGTGTGCCACTGAGTATGTTTTATCACAGGAATCATATGTTTTATTTGTGTTGCTGTTGATGTTATTGTGCGTGGGAGGTGTAAAAGTGTGGGAGGGGAACACTTACAGCACAGTACATGGGCCCCACTCAGTACAGTTGAGGGAGTACAGTATTATATGTTGCACCACTGAATTACCAAGAACACTGTGGCACACCTATAGCAGTGCAAGGTAAAACATCCATGTCAGGGAACACTGGTCTCACATCCCCACAAAGAAGGAGCGCTGGGATGGAAGTGTTCAAATGATGCACTCAGAGGTGGAACTTAGCTGTGATGGTATGAAAATGTGTGGAATGGGACAAGAACTGGGAGCTGCTACATAGGAAGTCTATGAGCTGCAGAAACAGGCACAGTGCCCGGAGACCCAGCAGTGAACACTGATTTGGAGTCTGGGGCAGACCAGAGAGTTCCCAGGTGGGAGGACACATTTCAGCAGTGGTAGGGCTTACATGATTTCCACTTTGCTATGCGTTGCATAGTTCCACTCCCCTTTTCAAATGTGCTATTTCCTGCCTATATTCCATCACAGTTAATAACATTAACAAGGGTTTTATCTACACATTTCCACATCAATGGGAATCTATTGTACAAACATATTGATAACATTTCAAGTGTAACGGAATACAGACTGTCATTTGTGAAATACTAACATACAGCCGACTTACGTAGCTGCATGAAACTGGCCACATTCATAGCTGGCAAAATGTCAATGAGGTTCATCAGTCAGAGAAAAAGGCATTATTAGCCAGAAGGAGAAAATGTACTAGTCACCCAAAGTTAAATATTGAGAACCACATTTTTTTTAATATCTATTTTTGTTTTTTTAAACTTGTTATAGACTAGTGGAAATTTTCAGCCTTGGCTATATCCCTATACTCTCCAATATTGGCATGAAAATAGTAATGGCATACTAACGTAAAAAAAATAAACTTCAATCATATTAGCCCATGTACGCTAGAAACTACAGCAACACACACATCATTGCACATTTTACTTTGTTTCTTTAAAGGGGTAGTGATGGTGCATTACTCAGAGGGAAAAGACCAGCACAGTGAGACTGGAACATAAATAAAGTTAATATCTCAAACTATTATTTAAAATAAAAAAAATTCTAAAATAAAATGTAGGTGATTTTGAAAACTCTTTCAAAGGAACGTCATTTGTCATAAGGTGTTACCTCCCTTGCGAAGCAATGTGTTGCACACCCCTCTGGTTGTTAAGAGGTTAATTAGCTCTGGATTTAATATCCTTTGAGGTAAAAGGGATACTTTGTGGCCTGACTCTAGAACTCCAAACTTCTCCCACTGAGGTATTCCATGATTCTTAAAATGATGTAAGTGGAAGGCTTTTGGGGTCCTGGGGGGAGATGCAGGAAGGTATGATAAAGAGATAATAAAATGGAGACAACTTCTCCAGTGTGATAAACTCTCCAATTTCTGTTATTCTATGCAGTCAATGCATTAAGGTTTCTCCAGATCTTAGAGCATTAGCTCCATAGATCAACATAGCACTGCGTTGAGCTATCTCGAGCAGTCCCACGTGGAAACAGAACGCCAAGGACAACTTTATTCAGCTACTTTGGTGCATCGATCGTGGAGGGGAGTACCTAGCATCGCAAAGTGGTGGACTCTATAATCGCAACAACGGGAGGACGGAGGAATTATCTGGACGGCAGCGTCCTTCACAGAGACCTAACTTACGGGCTGTGGATCAAGTAAACATCTAGTAAGCAGACATCTGTATTTTTAATATGATGCTCTACATGCCATTGTTGGTTTGCAATACTTTACGGGCTTGCATCAAGTATATGTCCAGTAAGCAGACATCTATACTTTCGCTATGTGTTTCATATACCGTTGCTGATCTGCCACTCATATGTGCTTTATGTTGGTTATTTCATCTAGCGATTATTATTTGTCTCCCAGTACATTCCACACTATGTATTCACTATAAGCTGCACTCCTCTTATTTCAGAATACTTATATCATTGACTCAAGTCCAGACTCTTTATACTTTGTTTCCATTGATTGAGTCACTGTGTATATTGATACACATTTAGCTGAATTAGTTGAGGAAGCTTCTTTTATTTCTATCTTTCATATGCAATACACAATGTATGTAATTTTTCATTTCCACTCTTTATAGACATTTTCACTTGTGTTTTTGTATTCCAATAAATCATCATTTTATTTTGTGTATATTTTGACTACTTACTACACTTAGAGGATATTTTCCTGCGCTCTCTACCCTCCCCTGTTTTTTCCTACTGTTTTGCATGTACAACTGTGAACCTTGAGTGGACTACTTCTGCACATGGAGAAATTATAGACGAGCAGCAGAAGAGAGAGGAGCACTTGCCCAGAATTATTTATAGACATAGGGATAGCCTTTAGTATTATTGTTATTATATATATGTTTTCCTGTACATCATTTTTTCTGTATAGGTACTGGTCATCCTACTACCTCTCTCTATCCACTATAGTGTACGCCTGGTCTTTGAGCGCTGTGTCTATTTATTTGGCTCTTATTCAAGGCTGGAGGGCCCAGGTGGTGTAGTAGGGGCCAAAGCACATGAGGGGCATAAGTGTCCTGAATATTCTCAATGGAGCCCAATTTGGAATGAGGAACAGTAAGCAAGGTGGGTCAGAGATGCCCCTGAGTCCTTTGCCTTAGGTCTAGCCCCATATCCTTCTGGATCCGACATCCTAACAGAAGAAGTGTCTAAACAGTATAAGAAAACCCAAATACTGAAACCCAGATTAAAATATCACCTCAGAAAGTACTTATTTGGCAGGTGAATGGTTAACCTAAGATGGCGAGCAAGGAGAGACAAGCCTTTGCGTAGGATACTTCAGAAAAGAGAGAAAATTACATCTGTAAAACCAGCAGCCAATCGGAAGAAATCCGTCAAAATGGGCATTCTTGGAGTTGCAGTTTTCGCTTTTTGATGTTACTTAGCAATGCTTGAACTTGCACTCAAAGGGCCCCAAGACACTGGGGATGTGATCGTTGGGCAAGTGGAGACAAGAAGAATGAACCCTCTCTCAACTCTGTATGTCAAACGGTTGCAGTGATACGACTCAAACAGTTTGTGTCATAGGAGTCAGCAAGTTTAGCCGCACAGTAAGAGTGCCTGAACACAAAAATCAAAAACTTTACAAAAATGAATACATTTGCCCAAATACTCCAGGGAATATGTAGGTATAAATAAAAACAGACAATTCTAAAGGGAAAAGTCAAAATAAGCCCCATAACCCAGAGAAACTAGCAGGGAAGGGGTTAGTTACATGAATGCAGCCATCCAAGCTCCAAAAACCCTGGGATAAAATCAAACAAGATACGAAACATGAGTGCAGGAGTTCTAGACTCCTGTATGGATGGGAACACTGGGACAAGTGGACATAGAACTTGACTTCTGTCTTTACCATTGAGAGAAAGAATCTCAGAGAGATCCAGTCAGGAGAGAGAAACATGGTTGCATAATTCTCTCCACAGGGCTGCAAGGGTCCACAACAGCACCTCTCAGCTGGACAGTCCTCCAGGGGAAGCCAGGAATGGTAATCTGCCTAATGAGAGAATTGTGACACCCCATAACTAACATAGAAAATAATACAATTCTAAAAACTGAGCAGACACGTTCTCAGCCTCCATCCAGGTTGTGGAACAAGTCTAAAGAAGTCTATAGTAGGGATGGATTGCACCTGAGTGCAAAAGGGTCTCAGTGCTTAGGGAGAAGATGGCTAGATGGTTGGAGGAAATTTTAAACTAGGAAGGGGGGGAGGGGCAAATAAATACTGGTCTAAACAGTATAGAAAGGGAAGGCAATATAATTAATAAACAGGTGGGTGGATCTGGGGGCTGGGTTAGTACAGATGATAGGGAGAAACCTGCAAACCACATCAAAATTAAATCACAAATGGAACATGGCAGTGGCATAAATTGTATGCTTGCAAATGGCAGAAGTTTAATTGGTAAAATAGGGGAATTGGAGCTGGTGGCTGAAATCGAAAACTATGGCTTGATTGGCATAACAGAAACATGATGACACATATGATTGGTCAATCAATTTGGAGGGCTATATGTTGTTTAGAAAACACAGGTCAAACAAAAGAAGTGGTGGGGTCTGTCTGTATGTCAAACCAGCATTATTGCCTCATTTGCTGGAAGATACATGTGATGACCATAGTGAACATGTGGAATCACTGTGGGTTCAAATAGTCAATGGGGGTAAAACTGCTCAGAAAATATTAGCGGGTATTTGTTATAAACCACCAAACATTGGTGACCTTGAAGAATCACAGCTATTAATGCAAATAGGAAAGGCTTCTCAAATAGGGAGAACTATAATAATGGGGGATTTTAATTATCCAGAAATAGATTGGAAAAATGGAAGAACTATTTCTGCTAAAAGCAGTAAGTTTCTGAATTTGTTGAATAACATTTTTTTGTCTCAACTAGTGCAGACCTCAACCAGAGGGGATGCATATTTGGAACTGGTAATAACTAACAATAAAGAACTTATCTCTAACCTCCAAGTAAGGGAGCAATTGGGGAATAGTGACCATAACATGGTATCGTTTGATATTAATTCAAAAAAGCAATTTGGTATGGGTTCCACCAAAACACTGAATTTTAAAAAGGCCAACTTTAGCAGGTTTAATTCATCCCTTGGTCTCATTAACTGGGATGGAAAATTTTCTGGAAAAAACACAGAAGGTAAGTGGAATGCCTTCAAAATAACTTTGCAAAAATATACATATAAATGTATCCCCTCTGGAAACAAATACAAAAGAAGCAAATTAAAACCAACGTGGCTAACCACTAAAGTAATTCATGAAATAAATAAAAAGAAAGTGTCATTTAAACATTATAAAGCTGAGGGAACAGCAGAGGCATTTGCAAAATACAAAAATGCCAACAAAACCTGTAAAAAGGCGATTAGATTAGCTAGACTGGAGAATGAAAAAAATATTGCTAAGGAGAACAAGAGCAACCCCAAAAAATTCTTTAAATACATTAATGGCAAAAAATTTAAGTCTGATAACATTGGGTCTTTGTTATCTGAAACGGGTGAGAGGGTCAGTGGGGACAGAGAGAAAGCAGATATTTTAAATAATTTCTTTTCTTCTGTTTTTACCAAGGAAGACCCGATGGACAAGAATCTGCAAACTACTTTTACAGAACACTCACAGCTAGCATGGGATTAGCTAACACAAGAAAAAGTGTTAATTGGTGTTAAGGTAGACAAAGCCCCGGGGCCAGATGGTATACACCCATGGGTACTTAAAGAGCTAAGCCAGGCCTTGGTCAGACCGATATTTTTGATTTTCAGGGATTCTTTTGTTTCAAGTATAGTGCTCACGGATTGTTGTAAAGCAGATGTGGTGGTCATATTTAAAAAGGGATCAAAATCCCAGCCGGGAAATTACAGACCTGCAAGCTTGACATCTGTGGTAGGGAAACTGTTTGAAGGGTTTCAAAAGGAATATATTCAAGAATTCATCTTGAACATGAATATCATTAGCAGGAGCCAACATGGCTTTGTGAAAGACAGGTCTTGTCAAACTAACTTGATTGCATTTTATGAAAAAGTGAGTAAAAATATAGATTTGGGAGTGGTGGTTGATGTGATCTATTTGGACTTTGCCAAGGCATTTGATACGGTTCCACACAAGCGGTTACTGTGTAAATTCAATGAAACAGGCAAATGTCTGTGCGTGGACTGGAAATTGGTTGAAAGATACAAAGAGTGGTAGTAAATGGGAAGTTCTCCATTTGGACACAGTGATAAGTGGAATACCTCAGGGATCTGTCCTGGGTCCTCTTCTTTTTAATTTGTTTATTAATGATCTCCCAGAGGGCATAGGGAGCCATGTATCAGTGTTTGCCGATGACACAAAATTAAGTAGGGTAATAAAGTCTGAACTGGATGTGTCTTCATTACAAGAGGATTTGGACAAATTGAGTAACTGGGCAGGCAAATGAGATTCAATATAGACAAGTGTAAAGTTATGCATTTTGGTTATAATAATAAAAATGCAACATATAGTTTAAATGATGTTTATTTGGGGAACTCTACTAATGAAAAGGATTTGGGAGTAATAGTAGGCAATAGACTCAGCAGTAGCGTGCAGTGCCATCTGGCAGCTGCAAAGGTCAATAAGATATTGGCATGTATTAAAAGGGGTATTGACTCAAGAGATGAAGATATTATCATGCCTCTTTACAGGTCCATGGTAAGAACCCACCTAGAATATGCTGTTCAATTCTGGGTGCCCTTTCTGAAAAAGGACATGATGGAACTAGAGAAAGTGCAGAGGAGATGTGTTAACATAAATAATTTGTCTATGAGTAAGAGCATTGGAAGCACGAAAAGCATTAGATCGGTTGGAACATCTGCGCTGTTGATATGTGAATTTTGTGTTCCTCTTGGTCAACAAAAGAGCTGTTTGCAATTTTAAAGATACTAAAGTAAAGTTTTGATTTTACTATTCGGCTCAAGTTTGATATGGAGTGCTGCCAATCCATTTGTTGAATCGTTAACTTACAGGACCAGAGAGCCTGTCTCAGCAGCTGTGCACCCAGACAGTTAAATGTGGTGAGTCCCTTAAGTATACTATATATATTATATATATATATATATATATTAACTGCTATGGACATACATAATGGCGTTGTAGCTTTATTTCTATTTTTCCAAAGTGCAGAGGAGGGCTACAAAACTAGTAAGAGGAATGGAAAGTTTTAGTTAAGAAGAAAGGCTAGAAAAGTTAAATTTGTACACACTAGAAAAAACGGAGTCTTAGAGGGGATATAACATTATATAAATATGTTCAGGGCCCATACAAAGGGCTCTCCAAAGACCTGTTTATTTACAGAACAGTACAAAGGACAAGGGATCACCTGCTTAGACTTGAGGAAAGGAGATTTCATCTACAACAGCAGAAGGGATTCTTTATGGTAAGGACAATAAGGTATGGAATTCACTGCCTGAGGAGGTGGTGCTATCGAATACAATAGATGCATTTAAAAAGGTCCTGGATACTTTTTTAAAAGAGCAGAACATAGAGGGCTATGTATGTTAGTATTGGGATTAATATTTAGTTAGTGCTTGTTGATCCAAGGAGAAATCTGATTGCCATTTGGAATCAAGAAGGACATTTTTTCCCACCATTCAAGTCATTATTTGAAATTACTGTATTGAGGGGTTATTTTGTCTTCTTTTGGATCAACGATGGTAAACAGGAATAGGAAAAGGGTTGAACTAGAAGGACGCAAGTCTTTTTTCAACCTAAATTACTATGTTACTATGTAACTGGGGTGGGGCTAGTGGGATAGCCTGATAAGGAGGCAGGGAGGCTCCACCCACATATTCTTTCTAGAAATGTCCCAGCCTACAGGGAGGAGCTGTCGCCTCCCCATGGTACCTGTATGTCATATTGGATGACAAAGAAAGGGCTTTTCCTGCTGGGCAAAACAAGGGTTTACCCACTTCTGGGGGATTTTTCAATTAAAGGGATAGTAATACTTCATTTTAACTTTATTTTATTTTGTAGGCATTAAAAAAACATGAAGAATGATATAAGTCTTATCTCTGAAACCTTTATGGTTTAAGAGATATTCACAAACAAAGTATCCCCCCCCTCTTCAACCAGATCAGAAGGGAGATGCCCAGGTAGACTGCAGAGAGGGACAATCTTCAATTAAGATAATGGAAAAAGCTGAAAAACTTGTCAAGGGGGGAAGGGCTTTCATTGTTTTCATACAAAGAAAATTGTCCCCTTCTGTTATCTGTACTGTCATACAACCAGACTCACATCTGAGAAGAGATGGCTTACACTAGGTAAAAGGGGCGGGGAGGGGAACTTTGCTTGTGAATATCTCATAAACCATAAAGGTTTGAGAGATAAGACTTATATCATTCTTCATGTTTTTTTAATGCCTACAAAATAAAATAAAGTTAAAACGAAGTGTTACTATCCCTTTAAATGTTACAAAAGCCCATATTTTTTTTAAACTGCAATTTTCCGTTGTGGCCACCAGATGGTGCTGTTCCTATCACTTTCGACAGAGAACTGTAGTGTGTGGTTCAAGCTTTCCCACAGACTATTCCAGCAGTGGGAGTGCCTTTGCTATACTAAGCAGGAAAATAGGATTTTAGTCTTACCTGTTAAATCCTTTTCACTTAGTCCATACAGGTCACTGGTACCATGGGATGTGTAGTCCCCTTTAATAGGCAGGAACAATTATGCAAATAATTTGCAAGGGGCGGAGCCTCCCCTCTTACTTAAGCCACCTTCTGGCCAGAGCCACCCATATTGATTTGAGACCCTAAACTGACCCCAGGTAAGCAAAAAGAAAGACTCCTGTGAGCATGCCCGAACGGTCTCCCACTGAATGCCACAGGAGAGCCAAGACTGGTCCCTTGACAGGGTGGGAGACCAGTGACCTGTATGGACTAAGTGAAAAGGATTTAACAGGTAAGACTAAAATCCTATTTTCACTGTCCAATACAGGTCACTGGTACCATGGGATGTACAAACATTGAGCTGATCCAGAGGCGGGAAGTAAGGCAAGGACCAGGCGCAAGGCCCAAGTCACTAGAACTGTTAACCAGTTGATAACATAGCCCAAACTGTAAGTGTCAACGGACACCAACCAAGGGAACAATCCCTGAACTTAACACAGCACACGGAACACGAGCCAACCGGGCTCAACAGTAAGGAAGCACTAAGGATCACAGAGCGGAAGACCTACACAGGCAAGACTGCCTCCAGGACCTTCCTTCCAAAGCTGGCATCAGCCGATGCCAGTACATCAACTCGGTAGTGCTTTGAAAAAGTGTGCACAGAGGACCAAGTGGCCGCTCTGCACAGTTGATCAGCAGAAGCTTGATTCTTGTAGGCCCAGGAGGCCCCAATAGATCTAGTGGAATGGGCAGTCACCCTGAAGGGAACATGCTTATTCCTCAACTTATAGGCTTCACGGATGGTAGCCTTAATCCAAGAGGCAATGGTAACTTTGGAAGCCGGTCTCCCTGCCCTAGGCCCCTCAGGAATGACGAATAGAGCGTCAGACTTCCTGATAGATTCGGTGCGGTGAACATAAAACTTAAGGCAACGCACCACATCCAACAAATGGAGATCTCTTTCCTTGTCAGATGAAGGATTAGGGCAGAAAGAGGGAACCACAATCTCCTGATTGATGTGAAACTCAGACACAACCTTGGGTAAGAATTCCTTGGTAGTGCGAAGCACAGCCTTATCCTTGTGGAACACCAGGTAAGGAGGTTTACAAGACAAGGCCTGTAACTCTGCCACCCGGCGTACTGACACAATAGCCAAAAGGAAGGCCATCTTCCAAGTCACAAGACGTAATGGAATGGAAGCCAAGGATTCAAACGGTGGTCGCTGAAGAACTCCCAGCACCAAATTGAGATCCCACTGGGGAGCAGGACTCTTGAAGGCAGGCCGAACATGAGTCACACCTTGGAAGAAGACTTTCACATCAGGAAGGATGGCAATCCGTTCCTGGAAAAACACAGACAAGGCAGAGGTCTGAACTTTGAGGGAACTCAGACTGAGCCCCTTGTCCACACCGTCCTGCAAGAAGGCCAGGACAGTGGGAAGATGGAAGTCAAGAGACAACTTCTTGTCAGAGCACCATGTCACGAAAGTTGACCAAATGCGATGATAGATCTTGGAAGACACAGGCTTACGAGCACTGAGCATCGTCGACACCACAGAAGGAGAAAAGCCTTTCTTAGCTAGAATCGAGGATTCAACCGCCATGCCATCAAACGGAGAGAGTGAACATCCTCTTTCCACAGATACCCCTGAAGAAGCAGGTCCGGACGGGCTGGAAGTGGGATTGGATCCTTCACTGACATGGCCATCAATTCCGGAAACCAGGACTGGCGAGGCCAGTTTGGAGCAATCAGGATGACAGGACAACGTTCTCTCTTCAACTTCTGAATAACTCTGATCAATAGAGGAAGAGGGGGGAAGATGTAAGCCAGGGAGAAGTCCCAAGGGATCGACAAGGCATCCACTGCTAGAGCAAGGGAGTCCCTCAGACGGGAGCAAAACACCGGAACCTTCCTGTTGTGTCTGGTAGCCATCAGATCCACCACTGGCATCCCCCACCGTTGAGTGAGCATGTGAAACACCTCTGGGTGAAGAGCCCATTCTCCGCTGTCGACGGTGTGACGACTGAGGAAGTCTGCCATGACGTTGTCCACGCCCGGAATATGAACTGCAGAGATGACAGGCACGTGATCTTCTGCCCAAGACAAAATATCCTTGACCTCCCACCAGGCGGAACCGCTTCTTGTGCCGCCTTGTCTGTTGATGTAAGCCACCGCCGTGGCGTTGTCGGACTCTACTCTGACTGGAAGACCGGTCAATTGAGACTCCCAGTGCCTCAGGGCCAGCCGGACAGCTCGAAGTTCCAGAACATTGATGGAGAGCATGGATTCCTCCAGACCCCATTTCCCCTGAGCACTGAAGCGACCCCAGACTGCACCCCAGCCCCGAAGGCTGGCATCCGTTGTGACTGTGGTCCAATGAGGAACTAGAAAGGATTTCCCTTTCAAGAGATGAGAGAGATCTAACCACCAGTGCAGACTCGACTCGACATGAGGAGGAAGAGAAACAGACAGATGTTGATGATCTGGATGATTCCTGCACGTCTGGATCACAAATCTCTGAAGATCCCTGGAGTGGGCCATGGCAAATGGTACTGCTTCGATCGTGGAAATGAACTTCCCCACTAAGGACGACAACTTCGGAACTGGAATTTCGTCCATGTCCAGAATCCCAGCCACTCTGACGGCTATCTGGTGAGCCACGTCCTCTGGAAGAAACACCATGCATTGGCGAGTGTCGAACAGGAGACCCAGGAACAGAAGCCTCTGAGAAGGAATCAAGTCCGACTTGTCCAGATTCAGGATCCAGCCGTGACGGTTCAGGGTGTGCATGCACCTCTGCAACTGCTGGTGGAGAAGCTCCGCTGAGGAGGCCTTCAGTAGGAGATCGTCCATGTAGGGTGTCACTCTGATCCCATCCTGATGGAGCACCGCTATCAAGGAGCCCAGCACCCGCTGGAAGACTTGAGGAGCTGTAGTCAGCCCAAAGGGGAGCGCTGTAAATTGAAAGTGTCCCCTGTGGCAGGCAATCCTGAGATACTTCCTGCTCTCTGGATGAATAGGGATGTGAAGATAAGCATCCTGAAGGTCCAGGGAGGCAAGAAACTCCCCTGGAGACAGTGCTGCAATCACAGAGCGCAGGGACTCCTGGCGGAAGTGGGAAGTCACCACATAGGCATTGAGATCTTTGAGATCCAAGATGGGACGGGCTCCTCCGTCCTTTTTGGCTACCACAAACAGGTTGGAATAAAATCCTGAACCTGTGTCCCCCTGCGGAACCGCCTCCAGGACCTCTTTGTCCAAGAGATCCTGAATAGCGTCGTCGAACAGACGCCTTTTTGAGGGTTCCTGAGAAGGACGAGTAAAATGGAACCGAAAAGGAGGAAGGGAAGAGAAAGGGATCCTGTATCCCTCTGACACCACCTGATGAACCCATGGGTCCGCCACTGACTCCTCCCAAGTCCGGCGAAAGATGCGGAGACGACCGCCTACAGCCGGATGCGGACCCGGGTTCGGCGAGTCATGCCGAAGCAGTCTTGGAGGTCTTGGCCTTGGAGGCAACTTTGGGCCTCCAGGACTGTTTGGGCTTGGAGGAGGAGCGCGTAGTGGGAGGACCCGTTTGGGCCGAGGAGCGTGTCTCAGTCTGAAAGGAACGAAAGGACCGATTGCGTTTGGCTGGAAACTTTTTCTTAAAGACTGAGGGTAGAAGAGTACTTTTACCGCCAGTAGCCTCACTGATCATTTCTTTGAGCTCAGAGCCAAAGAGCAAATTCCCCTGAAAGGGCAAGGAAAGCAAGGCTTTCTTAGAGGCTGTATCAGCAGACCAAATTTTCAGCCAAAGAGCGCGTCTAGCCACCACAGAAGAAGTGGAGGCCCTCGCCATCATGCGCACAGCATCAAAAGCAGCATCAGCAACATAGTTCTGAGCTTCAGTGATATTAGCAAGAAGCTGCAACTGTTCAGATACAGGCGCATCCTGGCGAACCGCTTCAGTCAGTCGTTCAGTCCAGGCTGCAATAGCCCTATTAACCCACGCCACAGCAAAGGTGGGGCGCATGGCAGTGCCAATAGAGGCAAAAATAGATTTAAGAGAGAGCTCTAATTTCTTATCCGTCCAGTCCTGCAAGGCAGAGGCATCTGAGACAGCCAAAGCAGTAGATTTGGATAGTCTAGACACAGGAGCATCCACCTTGGGAGGATGAACCCATTTTGCCAGCTCCGCTTCGGGAAAAGGGTAAAGTTTGGCAAACTTTTTGGAGACAGAGGAAGATCTATCAGGATTCTTCCATGCCTCAGAAACCAGACGGGCAAGAGTAGGGTTAGTTGGAAAACAAACAACAGGTTTAGATGGCTTTTTCTGAAAAACATCAGTAGGATCATAAGTGGATTCCTGAGTCAGAGGAAGGTTGAGCGTATTCAGAACCGCTCTGATCAGACCCTCAGCCGAAACTTCAGGGTCACACTCATAGGGGTCCCCAATGGACCTGTTAGATTCAATAACAGTACGTTCCTCAGCATCAGAATCCTGTAAAAGTTCTTCTTCAGAAGAATCAGTGATATCAGGAGCTCCCTGTGGCTTAGGCAGGGAGGTCCTGATAGTAGAGGGGGTCTGCCAGACCTGGAGAGCCCCCTGTACCTGAGAGGGAAAGAGTTGAAGCGTGGATCTGAGATCTCTAGTGGCAGCTTTAAACTCCCTCACCCAAGATGGCTCAATAGCGTGGCTGGGAAGCCCAGGGTTGCTATCTTTATCAGTACAATTAGGGCATAGATCCCCCACATTATCGCAATCCAGCCCAATGTGGCAAGAGGAGCAAAACGCCATGGGGGTAGAAGACCCCCCAGCCTCCTTAGTCTTGGGTCTAGCCCCTAGCTCCAGTGAAGTAGACATGCTCACAGCGTCAATATACCCCACAAAAAACACTATCACCCAGAAAAGTGTTAAAGATTAAAGTTTCACCCCAGAAAAGGTCTAAAAACGGACTTATCTGGCCAGCGAAGGGTTAATCTGGTGAGGAGAGAGAAGGCTCGGTCCCTGCGTAGTGTACTCGCCTTGGAAAAGTACCACAAAATGGCGGCCGTCATGACAGCCAATCAGAAACAAGCGCGAGCTAAGCGCTCATGGGAAATGTAGTTTTCCCTATGCAAGTACCCCAAACAGTGCCCGAAGCCCCCCTGAACCCCCTACATTAATAAAACACCAACCGGATGATAGAGCAGGAGCCTAGCATTAAAATGAGCCCACTCTGAAGTTGCTGTGACAAGCGGTTTCAGAGATATGTCCCAAACTGTGAATTCCCATAGAGAGTAAAGGAGCTCTGCTGCTGAGCGGGAAAAAGCCGCGCTTAAAGGCGCGGAACACCATTTTTAATAAAGTTTAGTAAAACATTAAAAAGTGCCCAAATAAGCATGAAATACATGAGAAACATAAATAAATGAATACCCAATGCTCCAAAACTCAGAGAATAACACAGAAATTGCATAAACAGTGATAATGCAATAAAAACACCCTATGAGTGCTGGAGTGTATTAAGACTCCCAAATACAAGCCCATCAAAGGGACACTGTGGGGACAAGTGGACCTTCAGCACTCAATGGGTGACTCACCTTTCTCGCAGACTTCTGTCTTCAGGTGACCATGATAGGGAGGGAAAGAACCAGAGGTAATTTTCCCAACAGGGGAGCTGCTTAACACAAGCTGTCCCCTCTTCAGGTATAGGTCCACAGAATCCCTGGAAGCTGCACCAGCCACTTTGAAGAGGGCAATTCACAGCCATGGTCACCCTCCTAATGGTGGTATTCCATATTTGAATAAAAAATAATAAAACTCTAAGAAGCATAGCTGTTCTCTGCCTGGTGTGCAAGCACACCAGGAACAAATCAATATGGGTGGCTCTGGCCAGAAGGTGGCTTAAGTAAGAGGGGAGGCTCCGCCCCTTGCAAATTATTTGCATAATTGTTCCTGCCTATTAAAGGGGACTACACATCCCATGGTACCAGTGACCTGTATTGGACGACAGTGAAAATACTTTTTTTCATAGTGGCCATTTTACACCCAGATTAACCCTTTGAGTGTCAGTGTTGTGTACCCCTCTGGCACACAAAGGGTTAAGATATGTGACAGTTTATTACTAGGAGGTGTATAGAGCATGCAGAACACATTCTGAAAGGTAGTTTTAACAATCGGGCAAAATGGACAGCTGCCCAGTGCTCTCTGTCGGAAGAGGCCTCCCATAGTCAAGGAGACGCGGTTATTGTCATACAGCTCAGTTTGGAATACTTGGCTTTCCCTATTCCTGATGATCTTGGGGCTCACAATACAATATGAAGTCACACGTGAAATGTCAACATAGTATGAAAATGTGTGTAAAAATTCAAACTTGTGTAGATGGGTGGGAAACACTCAGGGCGAGATGTACAGAAAGTGGTGGTAACTGAAATTGTCTGTAATCAGAATAAAAAAGTACTTTTTTTGCATCCAATTCCGCCATCTCCGGCAAAGGGAAAAAGCCGTTTTAAAAGTGGGTGTGGTTTAATCTTCCATCATAATGTAAGGTAGTTTCAGAAAAAATATTCGTTTGAACGTAATTTTTTGTCTGATTTTTGTCTGATTCGTCATTTGCTCCCGACATAATAAAAATGGTCTAAACTTGGAGAAGAAAAATTAAACTACTGAGAAGCAATTTTTCATTTCAAAAACAAAAAAAAGTATTTGTTTCTTTGAAAAATTTCGTTTCAAAGACAAATTTTAAGATCAGAATTTTTAACGGCAATGTTCAATGAGATCTTAACGTCATTTTTAATTCTATAGATGAATTTTCAAACGTGACATATTTACTTCTGAAAATATGTCCTTCTTTTACCACCACCTCATGATCCGACAAGTTTTTCATTATGATGACTTTTTGAACATCTCGCCCTCGGTATTTTCCAGAGCTGCTATAGGTGTTTAGCATTGTGTGAACCTGTACAAGAGCACACAATATCCTATGAAGTGAATTTACTGTAAGCACAAAATTATGTGCAGCTACTATAAGCTTGATGACTCTCCTTTAATAGAAGAGGGAAACACATTTAGTTATTATTTACCCCCTCAGATGCAAGAGAGGTCTCCAACACATTGTGACGCAATGCAATGGAGACATGTCTAGCTTTCATCAGGACTACTTTGATCAGGACCCATCGGTGGCTTAATCCATTGCTTTGCATTGCTTGCATACTCCTCTGGCACTTTTAAGGTTTAAAATTGCCCCGATTTTTCAGATACATATATATATAAAATTCAAACCATTCATTAATATCTATTTCTTTAGGAAAAGTCCTTGCAAAATCAATGTAAATTTATTTCTAGACATGTTTCCAGTATATTTTATAAATGTTGTCACATACACGCAGCTGATCACCAGGAGGAGTTTAGAGATGCTATGTAGCTGACTTGGTTTATCCTCTGGAACATGCCGTGTTTGAGTGGAGCCTAGGTGAGAAAATGAAAGAGAGAAATAGCTTTACAAACATGACACCATTATTCCAATGTGTATTTAACCCCTTAAATGCTAGAGACATCTCTAATGCATTGAGAAGCAATGAAATGGAGATACCGCTAGCATCGGATGGGTTAAAAACCTATTTAGCAATAACAAGTGGAGAATGTTATTCTGTTATTATGTCTAACCCACATGGGCAACAGCCAATAATATGTGGCTGTAGCTCACATGGGCCGGCTATAAGCCGAATCCTGTCTACAGAATCAGCAGGGGACACAGGTGAGAAAGTTGAGTTTGAAACATAGTAACATAGTAAATTAGGTTGAAAAAAGACACAAGTCCATCAAGTTCAACCTTAGCCTCATAGCCCAGTAACTGAGAATTTTATAGCTTTCCTGCTACCAATTAAGTTAGTCTTTATCAGACCTTCCTGACCAGCCTACTGATAAACAGTATAACTCTGTATGTTCCCTTTTGAAAGAAATGTATCTAATCTTTTCTTAAATGTATCCATTGTGTCTGCCATAACCACCTCCCTGGGCAATGAATTCCATAATTTAACAGACCTTACCATAAAAAACCCTTCCTCTGCTGAAGTTTAAACCTCCTTTCCTCTAATATCAAGGGGTGTCCCCTGGTCACCTGATCAGGCCTTGGAATAAATAGCTCACTGCAGAGATCCTTGTATTGACCTCTCATATACTTGTACAATGTGATAAGGTCTCCTTTTCTCTAGAGTAAATAAACCAAATTTGTTTAGTTGTTCCTCATATGTCAAGTCCTCCATTCCCTTAATTAATTTTGTTGCTCTCCGCTGTACCCTCTCTAGTTCTAGTATATCCTTTTTCAGAACCGGTGCCCAAAATTGCACTGCATACTCAAGGTGAGGTCTTACCAATGATTTGTATAATGGCATAATAATGTTATCCACTCTTGCTTCGATACCTCTTTTTATGCAAGACAGGATTTTGTTTGCCTTTGCTACTGCTGCTTGACACTGGTAATTGTTTCCAAATTTGTAGTTGACAAGGATACCCAGGTCTTTCTCTAGCAATGAGTCCCCTAAAATTATTCCATTAAGTTTATAAGTAGCCTTGGGATTGTTTCCTACCAAATGCATGACTTTACACATGGGCCTGACAACTGTAGCACAGGCTACCACTGTTCTGTAGTCTGACTGAAAGAGCCCTTAGTGCATGAGCTTTATCTATCGGTGCCCATAAACTGCATAGAGTGCCAATAAATAGTTTATGTCCTTATACACTGAGCATATTGACAGCGTACAATTTCAGGCCACTGTGATATTGCACCTAAAAATTCAACTGTAATAACTTTTGACTAAAACACCTTTCAGCAGTGGGAGTTCCTTTGTTTTACTCAGGGGAGAAACCCTACAACATTTTTTTTTTTTACATTTTAAGTATTGCTATCCCTTTAAGACTGATCTGAAATGAGGTGCTAGCCTCTGTGGCTACTAAAGGGTACAAACAAATATGTTATTGCATCTGGTAACCTGTGTAAAAACCTGCTGTGATAATTGTAGGGGTTTTTCCTGACCTGCCACATGTCTGATGTGATGATGCCTCTCCTCATCAGTGGGGGTGGTGACCGGGCTTAGGACCTCCTGCAGATGTGGAATGCGCAAATGAGCATGGGGTCGCTTTCTCCTGCGCGTGGATGTGATCTTGCTGATCTTTTCTTTGGGGGACTGTCTGTGAAGATCGGACAGGTATGCAGTCTCTGCTTTGGTGAGTTCATTCTCTGTTAAATGAATAATGACTGGAATGATTATGAGTTGCAAAGTCTAATAACTATTATTACAACAAAGTGCATCTGTGCCTTCTGAAATATTAAAAAGTACCTAAAAACAAGTTTCTCTTGTTTTAACAATCACACATTTTTCCATGTGTTTTGGCGCATGGTGCTGTACTGAGGAAGCTGAACAGGTGCTCCCACACACACACACTTGAATGATAACACTGTGAATGTTAGTGAGATATCCAACCTCTTTAAAGGGATAGTAATACTTCATTTTATCTTTATTTTATTTTGTAGGCATTAAAAAAACATGAAGAACGATATAAGTCTTACCTCTCAAACCTTTATGGTTTGAGAGATATTCACAAGCAAAGTTTCCCCTCCCGCCCCTTTTACCTAGAGTAAGCCATCTCTTCTCAGATGTGGAATGCAGTCCATAGACCAGACAGATAACAGCAAGGGACAATATTCTTTCTATCAGAACAATGAAAGCCCTGCCCTCCTTGACAAGCGTTTCAGGTTTTTCCCTTATCTTAACTGAAGATTGTCCCTCTCTGCAGTCTACCAGGGTACCTCCCTTCTGCTCTGGTTGAGCAGTGTTACATCAGTAAAAGGGGCGGGAGGGGGATATTTTGTCATTGAATTACTCTTGAACTATAACTCTGACAGTATTGAAATAATACTCTCCAAAGTCCAAATACTATGATTAATTAGATCTGCTTTTATTATGAAACATTACTATCCCTTTAATTCAAATAACTTTTTATTTATCCCCTGTGGTGCAGTTTTATCCCTGAATTGCACCTGTTTAGCATTCTGAATACTGGCCACAATGACAAAGTCAGTCAATATTTCAGCTGTAACAAATGTCCAGTGACATGAAGTAATGTTCTTTAGTTCCATCCACAAGTTAGGTTTTTATTGATTGACATAGTGGCTTGCCCCAGGCCAGTGGTGCAACCACACATATCTATGCTTCTGAAATTTCAGGCATCACTTGCACAAGCTGTAGGTGCAGTATCCATGGAAATGAATGTGCAAAGTCTAATCTAAAGTACTACAGTCCATACAAGTACATAATGGGAAGCATTTAATAAGCCACGAGGTGAGAATTATGGCTAATTTTGTGGCTCTTTACTTAGAAAACAAAATGCTCTTATGCGCTAATATGGGAATTTGACATTTTACTTGAGTTTTAATGTGTAAAATAATGGAAAAACCAAGATAATTTTTATTTTAGATTGAAAAATCGAAATATGTTGCTTCCCCTACCAGTTTTCACATGTATAACACCTTCCAGTCACTGTATCATCATCTGTAAACACGGAGTGTAGTAGTGTATCAATTAAAGGATATGAAAAATATATATTGTAGGGCATTTCCTGTTGAGTAAAATAAGGGTACTTCCACTGCTGCGAAATGCTTATTTCCAGAGTTATTGCAGTTTAAACTTCTGTTTTTTTACATTAGCACTGCCCTCTAGTGTTCAAATTCCAATTAGTATTATGTTGCAGTCTAATGGAGAGGAAAGTCAGTGACATACAGTTCTTCATAGAATGTTACAGAAACTACCAGGAAGTAAACACACAGTAAATTCACTTCCTGATTATTTGAACTATTATATTATTTAAAAAAAACAACTGACAGTAATGGGAGTGCCCTTGTATTACTCAGCAGGAAAATCTCTATAGCATATAAGTTTTCATAAAAAAAAAGTTTCTGCTCCTTTTAAATATGAGGAACTAGTCCTTTAAGTCCTGTATGTATTGGTATATCACAACTGACAGACTGTATAGGTTCTGCACTGTAGTAAGTGTGTATTATAAAAAAGTTAGAAAACATACCTGAAAGTGCACTATAAAGTCCCATAACAGTTTTTTGTAATCTTAAGTACATTATCATTTTGATGGGCATAAGCTGTGGCAAACAAAATGGCATATTTGCTCTGGCATCTACAATGATCAATCATAAGAGATCAATTGATTACCTCCCTCAGAACATAACAATCTGGGATGTAACTACTACATTTTCAGGCATTTGGGTCTTTATTAAATAATCAACCTCTTAAACTGATGCTGGGGGTAATTATAGAACATTTATACCAAGGGCAGAGCAAAGTCTTATTATGAATAATATTGAGGTTCTGAACAGGAAACTTTTTTTTTACCTCTGAATTAGTGTTCATGCTCTATTGTTTAATATACATTGAGAAATGCAAAAGGGACAGTAGTGCTTACATTCATATGCTATGTTACAGCATACTTTTTGCAAGCTAAAAGCAGTCTTAAAGGGGAATTATAATCTAAGATTAAGTGGCCCTTAATACGTTTAAAGTGGAACTTTCAGATAATAGTCAGTAACCATGCATTCATTAAATGCATGGCGACTAGCTTGAAAATAGATGTCTTACCGTAAAAAATACGTGTGTCTAAAGGAATCCGTCCCGTTTCAGGACTGACGGGCAGGTTAGTGCGGTCTGTGAGCCTGCGCCGTCAGTCCCTTCCGGTGACCATATGGTGCAAAGCTGTCTACTCAATGGAGAATGGGACTGACGGCGCATGCGCACAGACAAGATGTCTACGCTATAGCCTGAGTTCCGGTCTTCAAACGGGACAGATTCCTTTAGATACACATATTTTTTTAAGGTAAGACATCTATTTTCAAGCTAGTCGCCATGCATTTAATGAATGCATGGAGACTTGCAATTATCTGAAAGTTCCGCTTTAAGGTTAACTTACCTAGGTGTCCATCATACAGAAATCAAGTGTATCTACGGTATGCGCATCATATTTACAGTTTCTGTCTATAGATCACACCTTTTCACAACAAATGGACATCAATGGATCTAAATAGCTTCTAAGGGTCACTAGTCTTTCTCATATTGTAAATCAAAAGAGACCAAATGCAAATAAAAAAGAATATTTTCATAAACAATTGACTGTTGTATAAAGGACCATTACATAGGTAACAGCCATTTATAGCTAGGATATATTTCCCTTTAAAATGTTGTACCTTTAGGCACATCAACAGGCCACGTTTTCACGATACTTCTGATTAAGCACAGGCAGATCAATCACAATGACTGAGCAACTGATTACCTACCTGTGACCAAGCAGGGGTATCCTGAAAACCTGAGCTGTTGGTGTATCCTGGGGAGAAAAAATGCACAGGACCATTGATGTCACACCCACTCCCTGGTGCACACCTCTCTGATATAGAAAAGGTAGCTCCAGCAGGGTGATCAAGGCTTGCACATCCATAATCTACAGCTCATGGAGATGTTGTCAAAACTACTTGATCTCCTTGTTTGAGGATAAGTGTCTTGTTAATGGGTTGGACTTCACTGGCTATGACAGAAAGGAGTAAGTCCATCCCGCAGCTTGAGCCAGGCAGAAATCAGCAGTGTATTCTGCCTGGTGTCATGGACAAAACAGGAGAGTTGTTAGGTTTACCAAATGAAAAATGAGTTACAGAGACATTAGCACAATTACATGCCTCAATACGGCAACAAAACTGGGGAGTTTAAGCATGAGATCTGCGTCTTTATACCCATAGCCAGTACTTAGCAATGTCACTCGATAGAAGGCTGGCAAAGGAGAGCAGGGTGCCTGACTTCACAGAGACTTCAATAACCACAGAACAGTGCAGGCACAAACACTTTCATAAGCTGCTTTAACATTCTGCAAGTGTGCTCACTAATTTGTAGGTTTATTGCACATTAAAATGATTTCAATACCACCCAGTGATGTTCAAAAATGTATTTCTGTACACAAAGAGCAGATAAGAGGATCAGAGCAAGGCAGGGTCGACTTTATGGCAGCAACGCGATCAGTGCATTATGCCCTACCTGGGTATTCAAAAATGAATACCATTATCAATTTATATGAAAAGCCATTCAAACAAAAATACTATAAAAAAAGGCCAAAAGGTCACAAGCAAGGACTAACCTAAATTATGAAAATATTCATCAAGTCCACTCCAAAAGTTTTTCTCAATGAATGTCTTGACAAGACCCCAAGGCTGTTTCCGATAACGTAGCTCAGTTGAAATCCTGGGAGGCAAAAATAGCAGTACTATAATAAATATCCGAAACAACCAGGATAAAGCAACATAAAGATGTGTTTCCTGTCTGTATCATGAATGGCTTTGATTTAGTGATCTGCTGTACCTGAGCCGGCTTTTATTCCTGGCGACCCTTGTCAGTGTGTACCGGTTGATGGTGTAAAAGTAATCGTGATAAGGAATATCATGCGTTAACACTTCAGCATCAATCACGTAGCACTCGCTCTCTTGACTAGCCTTGTACAGAGTCTGAAATACAGATACACATCTGTTCAAATATACAGAATCCCTTCACGAATTGAGTGAAGCATCAAAGCAGACCTTTCTTAGTTTGGTTTACAGATAATTAAAATCTCCCTACATGCTGTTCTATCCATTTTTCTTTAAAATAATTATTTTTTATAGATTAAACCCTAAGACGAGAAGTGCGGGCAACACTTTGTAAAGCAATACACCACACACCCTTCTTGTCCTGAAGTGCTGGGAGGGATGACACTGATGTAATCCTCTGCACAGTGCACTATTCGTTCTGTTCCAGGCTAAACTTATTGCTTGTGGTGCTTTTATAAAACACCCCATTGACGAGGCTCTGTCTAGATTTATTTATAACCAACTGCCAAGTTGACAGGGGGGGCTAATATTAGCCTAACTCCTAAACAAATTAGCATAATATTCCAACAACAAATAAATGTTCATTTCCCAAAAACCATTTCTATAATTAGAAAATCGATAGCACATCATACCGGCATTTTTTAGTTATTTAAAGTGAACTATACTCATTTAAACCCTTTAAGCACCTGAGAGGTGTGCAACACTATGCTATGCAGTACGCTGTTAACCTCTCTGGTCCTTAAAGTGACAGCTCCTCTTCAAAGAACAAGACTAAATGTTTGTTGTATAGTGAAGACCATGTGGAATGTTAACTCTTCCTTGAAGTGTAATCCTTCATTTTATTGGGCATCCACACAAAACGTACTTGAGTCTCTGTAACTGTGGCAGATTTTGGAGCCAGTGGATTCGTGAGTGCAATGGTGTATAGAATAACTCGGGTCTGGTTTCCATTCTCCTCTTTCTTCCAAGGGTGAAATATAACTTCTGGCAGAAAAAAGAAATGCTATTAGACCTTGGAAAATTGGTATAGAAGAAAAGAAAACAAACATTATACAATATAAAAAAAAAATGAATAGGGAAAGAGGACAACAAGTAAAAGGAATCAAAATAATATGGAATTAATGGTCAGATGTTATTAAGGATTGGCCATTTAGGGACATCCCAGAACGCCATATTTACAAAGACATTAGTTGGTACTAAGCTCTACAAAACTCCCACTACGTGGTGTCTCACCCGAGAAGCGCCTCTGCTCCATGAAATCCCTCTGGAACTGAGACTCGGTGAAAAGGAGGCTAAAGAGCTTGTCAACATTAAAACTGAACACCTCATTGATGTACTGCCGGCCATTCAAGTCCTCATAAAATGCTTGCACTTCACCTGTCACAGACAGCAGAGGTCAGGTCATCAAGGGCAAGCGAATGACAGAACATGCAATGTGACATCTTTTCCAATTGAAAACACTAATTCTAATTTTAGAATTAAAATTATTCTGTTCAACTCACCAAGGGTCTTTTAAAGATAACAAAAGATGAACAATTCTGAAACAAACAACTGTACCATAGAGAGCAAAAAAAAAACCCAACTCCAAAATGTTTGTTAAAGAAAATGGGCATGGTCTCTTAGATAAAAACAAAAAAAACATGTATATACTGTTCTTGATATGTACAGCATTGGGGAAACCTCAAAATATTTCTACAGAGCCTCTAAATTTAGCTGGTTTCCTCTTCCTTTTGCTCTTTTTTAACCCTTAAACTTCTCACTGATGATCAAAGGTAACCCACTGATGGAAATATGAAGGAGCAGCATGAGATGAGAAGGCTGGATAGGATTTGATCAGCTGACAACACCAGAATACAAATGAGATAGGAGACTCTGCCTGTTGCCATAGCAACAGAAAAAGTGCTTGTTGAACTGTTTTAATATTTTTATGTGCATAAAAGATGTGCGGACAAAAATAAAATCTTAATTCTGATAACATTTTCTCCACCTAACATGGTATTATAGTTAACTTTGTTTTGTCATAGGAGGCAATGTCCTTCTAAATTAGGTTTGTAACGTGTTGTGGCCTTCAAAGTATTGCAAAGCAATGTGTTGGAGACCTCGCTAGCATTAAGGGGAATAAAAGCCCTATTTAAATTAATGGGCAGCTTTCTTTCCTCCTATAGAGCAGCTGGTTCACTTCAGCATTGCTCATCTTTAGTTTTCTGTATATGGCCCATGGTTTCTGTCTTCTTTTGTACAGTTTCTATCTTATCTCAAAGCAGTTCCCTATGCCTAGTCCTTTGTTATATTTCCAACCTCTTTTTTACATTATTTTATGTTACTTTTGCCAACCCCTCAGGCAGTTATCTCAACACTGTCAAATTTTGCTATCCATTTTCTTATTTGCATGTCTTGTTTCATTTTACTTGACCAAAGTATTTTCTTTTGCTCCTAAGCTTTTCAGTTAATGTTCTAAATGTCATATTTCCCCTTTGTACCAGGTATCCTACACTAATTGCTGTAATTTTCCTTTATTCCTAATGTTCTCAAACCTTCATCATGCGTGTCTGATGAATCACTGAGCTCAGTGGGAAGGTCTTCATTATCATTGAAGTCCAAGGAAGGAGAAGTGACGGGTGGAAGAAGTTCAACCTTCGGCTCCTCAATATTTGCAATTAGAATCTCTCTTTCTAATGAGCTGTCCATGTCATCAAGCAATCCCCCATCAAACTGTTGAGAGAGAGGCACAGGCAAAATTCCTAACACAATAATATACAGTTACCCCTCTAATCACAGCTCACCAGATATGTCAAGATCATCATCAGTATGAACCTCAGGCAGATAAAACAAACATTTTTTTTTGTTTTTTGTTTTTTTTTACATTTCAGGAATCCTCCAGCAATGATATATCTCATTTGCAGCTCTTCCATAATTTGTAAGGCAGACAGAGAAGTCTTAAAGTAGAACTGTCACTTCGTAACAAATAGGTGATTTTGGAAAAGCTTTCAAAATTACCCATATTTCTGTTAGCCATTTTTTATTTCGAACAATAGAGAATGAGATAACTTTATTTGTCAGTATATGGAAAGGAGATCATGCTAGCCAGCAGAAAGTGGGATGGGGAGCAATGTAGAATGTCGGTATCTGGCAGGCATGCCAGCCAGTAGTGTCTAATTTGCATAAACTGACAATGAAAGAAGCTAAATATCTCATAAATTATACTCTAAAATAAAAAAAGGCTAGCAAAATTATAGGTGATTTAAAAAGCTCTTTCAAAATCACCTATTTATTATAAAGTGACAGTTGGGAGGACTAGAATTCCCATCATCCTCGGCCAGCCATGGGATGATGGGAATTGTAGTCCTAAACAGCTGGTGGGCATCAGGATGCCCATTCCTGCATCACAGAAAAAAGTGTTTGAATGCCTCTCAGAAGATGTATCAGAAGCAATTAGATCAAAGCAATTTAACATTTTAAGGACCAGAACAGTGTGCAATGCATTGCTTCACTGTGTGTTGCATACCCCTCTGGTACTTAAAGGGTTCAAGTGAATCTGAATCTGCCCGGTAAAATATTTTTTCGTGGCAAGTCACCCTGTGTGGAGCACAAATAAGAAAGTGGAGGGCACATAAAGTTTTGATATCTGGAAAGGGTATCAATATAAAAATTAAGAACTTTTGAGCTAGACAGAAGATTGGGGGGGGGGGGGGTTTAAAAACAACTATTAACTCTTTAAATGCCATAGGGGTATCCATGCATTGCTTAGCAATGCGTTGGATAACTCTCTGGCACGCAAAGTGTTAAGCATGTAAAGTGTTACTAAGAAGTCTCTCAGATCAGGTTCCAGTGGCTACGCTTCCGACAGACGATCACAATTTAAGGTAACACTAACCCCTAAAAATGAACTGGGATTATATAAATTTAAATGGCTGGTACGTCATACTAGCATCTGTAAAAAGATATATTCGTTTTCTGAGGCCTAAATTCTAGCCTTACTTATGCTCTGAGGGAGCAGACATCCCTGCCTTTTCCTGGACTCACATTTCTTTGTCCAGTTTTATGTTTAAATGACCTGAGATAAAATAACAACCCTCCTGAATACAAGAGTAGTGGGCACTCATCACAATCAATTAATTGACTTTAGATCTTAGCGATCAACACAAACAGCATAAATAACATAATATAAATGTTCTCTGAATAGGACATTACACCTTAAAAAGCAAGTGTAGGATTATATTTTAGGGATATAATATATAAATGATTTTACACATCCTAGCTGTAAGACATATAGTTCTTAAATTAATTAAATAACATTTAAAGTTATATCAATATTTCATTTATTGCTATCAGTGTCCCTTTAAGCAAAAACTTCTCTTGTGAAACCCAGATATAAGGGTAACTTTTTCAAACCACAAAAAACTGAGAGATTACCAGGTTTTTACTCCCATAAGTGCAGACGTGGTAAAACAGGTCAGTTGCCCTTTAACTGGCTACAATACTCATATGCTGCATATGAAAAAACAGGAGGCAAATATAGTTTTTGATACCTTTTATTGGCTAACTAAGCAGATTTAAATGCAAGCTTTCAAGACCTTAGGTCTATTCCTCAGGCATGTTATACAGATAAATATGAAAACATCTCTCTTAAATACAAGATGTTTTCATATTTATCTGTATAACATGCCTGAGGAAGAGACCTAAGGTCTTGAAAGCTTGCATTTAAATCTGCTTAGTTAGCCAATAAAAGGTATCAAAAACTATATTTGCCTCCTGTATTTATACGGCTAACACGGTACCAACTCTCATCTGTTATGAAACAACAAACGTGCAAGTATGACATAAGGTTCTTCCACATCAAGCAAAATGGCTAGACGTAGTGGGCCAAACTGCTCTTAACTGATACAAATGTAATGTTTAATTAATCCTTTGAGTGCACACTAAGGTTTGTGCTAAAAGTGGTGCAGTTCTGGAGCAAGCCAACTGCACCACATAGAACAAATACACATTCCCATCTATTTAATTGGAGCTTTAAACCTCTTGAATGTTACATATGTCTCCAACACATTGCTTTGCAATGAGTGGAGACCTCTTTAGCATTACACGGCCAATCTGCAAGTGTCTGTACTTATGGATATGCTTAATCAATCTGATGTTCTGGTGCGTGAGTCCCCCTATCTTCCACTCTGTTTGTAAGCTTGTTCTGAGGATGCTGTCAGCCCATAGAAAGGGGAGCAGCTGATCTTATCTTTGTGGAGGTCGTCATAACATCCTCTATATGCTCTGAAACTGAAGCCTCTAAGTTTCTGTGGGTAGCTTAATATTTGTATGTGACCTTTTTAAGCTAGGATCATCCCTGCTTTTTCTGTTTATCACCCCTTATTTTAATCCAGGGAATGCTATACTTTAAAGGGGATCTATCACCCCTACAGAAGTGTGTGTTAAATGTTAGGTTATATATAACTACTAGGTGGATTTCTTTATTATTTTTTTCTTTTTAGCCCTATTTGGCTGAAAATTAATGTTTAAGCCCTTAAGGACCAGCGGTCCCAAGGTGTGTGGTCCTTTAAGGACCAGACACGGAAGTTTGACATACCGGCCCACGTGACTGATCACGTGTGCCGGCACGCCGAATGAGGGCCTAAAAGAGATCGCTCCGGTCTTGGAGTGATCAACTTCAGTCCCCGGTATTACTCACCATGCTCCTGCAGCAGCGCGGTGAGTAAAAGTACGTGACGTGCCAGGACCATCACTGGTCCTTAAGTGCCGCACCAGCGTGACGGTCCGGGTACATCATCGGTCGCGAAGGGGTTAAAAAGTGCACTTCCGGACAGACTGAGGTTACCTGCTCTGTAACTGCAGTCTGTCACTCTTCCTCTGCTCCCCTCCCTCTATTCAGCCTCCTCCGATGACGAAGGCTTTCTGTCTGTAAGCTGGAGCGTTCTCATTGACTAGATAACGATCTCTGCCAATGAGATCGCTGAAGCTTACAGACATTGGAGGAGGCTGGATAGAGGGAGGGGAGCAGAGGAAGAGTGACAGACTGCGGTTACAGAGCAGGTAACTGCAGTCTGTCCAGAAGTGCACTCTTTAAACATTAATTTTCAGCCAAATAGGGTTAAAAAAAATTAATAAAGAAATCCACTTAGTTGCTATATAACCTAACATTTAACACTCACTTGTTAAAATCCATTACTTCTCAATGTACTGGAGAGCTCACTAGCTTTCAAGGGGTTAAATCCCCTCTACATTAAAGGCAATACTTTACTTTCCCCATATGTTGCAAATGGTTTCCCCAAGAACTGCAACTGTTTTTATTAATTTAGCCTCTTTGAATCATAGGTCTGTAAAGGGGAATATTCTGGGCAAACGAACTGCACTATAGGGGAGAATGAAAAATCCCCATTGATTTCAATGCTTTTCAATGGTAAAGTCTCCAAAGCATTGATTCTCTAGCATTCAAGGGGTTAAAATCCCCATTTAACCATTTGAGAGCCAGAGGGGTATCCAACATATGCGTTGGATACCCCTCTGGCACTCCAAGGGATAAACAAATGGAAATTTTTGTTCCTCAGAATTCCTTCAATTCTTTTTGGAATATACAGCTCATTGCCTTGAGTCAGAGCTGTCCAAAGGGATAAGGTATTCTTCTGGAAGGGAAAATGAGTTATGTTCACCAGCTGAGTTAGACCGTTGTAAGTAGCAACTTGTATGCTTTCAGATGTGGAAAGACAGGGCTGTGTCACTTACGGCTGGAGCCTCACTGCTGGTAGTGGAGGTCACATTGCTACTAGTAAGAGATGGCTCCTGCAGATTTGAATTGGTTTCTGGTTTCACCTCACTGCTGCTTTTTGAAGAATTGTCATTTACTTCCACTTCCTCCACTGGAATCTCTTCACAGTAACTGTAATGATGTGAAACAATGACATGAGCCACCAGCACATACATGCAATACAGTGGTATGCTTGTACAGAAAGCAAATTTATTCTCAACAAAACAATGGGGGAGATGCACTAAGGTGTGATAAAGAAGTGATACAGTGGAGATGTCTTCTCTAGTAATATCACTTCTCCAGTTCCTATGTTTTTCTATTATATTAATCTTATTTCTCTGCCTAATGTATTCGAGGCAGGAAAATATGATGACAAAATGTATGTGCATAAGTATGACCACCCTCATTGAATTATATGTCATTCTCCAGTCTGAAGTTGGCAAACTGACTTGGTAAATATTTCTGTTCCTCACTCAGTGATGAACGAGCAAGGGACAAATAAGACGTGGCCATTAAAGAATAGGCTTGTCACTATAAGTGTACTTGTACACATTCTTGTTTCTACTTTAGTTTTCTGAAGCCTTCATAAACTTAATCTTCAAAAAAGAGGCAGCAGCATGAAGGCACCCACTGGACACAACGGTCTGCTGCAGTCACTGCTGATACAACAGGGCTTGTATTTTAGTTGAATACACAAACACTCCTTATTTAGTACTATTTGTGTGAACTGTATATGTAATAATTACTTTTCAAGTGGACAGCATTGTCAACAGTCCTGGTACTTTACAAATAATTTATATATTTATCAAAACCGGTAATATATATGTACTGAATAGTTGCACAGTAATTATGCATGTACACTACCGTTCAAAAGTTTCGGGTCACTTAGAAACATCCTTATTTTTTAAAGAAAAGCAAATCTTGCTTATTAAAATAACATCAAATGGATCAGAAATACAGTGTAGATATTGTTAATGATTTTTAATGTAATATCTACATTTGCTGCAAATGAAGGATTCTTCGACAAAAGCAAAGTTTGAAAGACACAATTATTATTTAAATTAAAAATCATTATTCATAACCTTGTCAACATCTTGACTGCATTTCCTATTCATTTTGCAACTTATTTGATGTATGTTTTCATGGAAAACCACGGAATTTCTATAGTGAGCACAAATCTTTGAACTATAGTGTAAGTAAATAGCTCTAAGGCTTATCTTCATCAAAACCTGAAATTAATTTAAGGGGAAAGCTTACCCTAAGAATAAGTGGATCTTAATTTATTTTAAGGACTAAACTAGGTAGGTATCCTTCAAACAGCAGTCAGGTATTTCTAGTTACTGCTTTTGTTTGCACTTCACTTCTGTTTCAGATCACTGATAGTTGATTAGGGTTAAAGTCTGATAATCGAACTGTCCATAACTATCTTTTCAAGTCTATTCAAGACAGCTGTTTGTTGTGAAGGTATGGTACCTAGAGGCAAACTTCAACTGAGATGATGATATAAAAGATAAGAAATTACTGATATAATGCAAAAAACGGATTCATGGATAGATGGAGAAAGGCAGACAGATAGCTATACCTGAATTCTTTATGGAGGCTACCTATCTTGGTAAGTCTCTATGTTGAACAAATAAAGAACCACTTTTTCCAAGGGTATAATCCCACGTTAACATGGAAATGTATTCTTTTTAGGAATAAAAGAATCATGATCATCAAGGCCACTAGAAACAAACCCTCCTTCGTCAATGCACAGGATGCACAGAGGTTAACAGCACATTGAGTAAGATGTACGAAGAACTGGAGCAATTGCGGGTCAACCTAACTTGCACCATAAGTGGGCAAATAAGAATTTCCAGTAACTTAAAGTGCTAGAGAAGTCTCCGGTGGATTATGAAGATATTTTTTAAGGGGTTAAAAGCACCAATTTGTTCTACAATTGTCCAAGTTCTTCTTAGTACATCAACCTCATTATGTTGAAGACCTTTCAGCACTCAGGGCTTAGAAACAAACTTACAAACACTGAAGACCATACACACTAACCCCATTGTATTGAAGTCATCATCTGGTGGCACATAGTCCTCATCGTCACTTGTGAGACCCAGCTCATTTCCATAGCACTGATGGACAAAATGCCACAGCTCCTTCGGACAAAGTGGCTGCCAGAAAGTACAATTAGCAACTAGCAGTTAGTATCAAGTCAAATTAACAAGAACTAAATTGAGTAAAACGCAGGTACTGAATGCAGATAGCAATTAAAAGTGCAAAGAACAATACCTTATCAAGCAGCGCATTCTGCCAAAGTCGGAACATCATCATGTAGGTTCGATCTCGTGCCCCAAATGATGTAAAAAAATGCTAAGGAGAGAAAAGCACATAGGAATGGTTATAAAGTTGATGTACTGAAAATATGCTTTGGGAAACCAGTTGCAGCACTGGCTGAGAAAGAACAAAGGGTTACTTCCTGATGCCAAAACTTCAGAACCAGTGTTGATTATTCAGGAGAAAGATTGCTATGTACTCATTAAATGTCACTGCATTGTGTAATTCATTTAGAACTACAGATAGATTTGCAGATATATATTTTATCTGTACATATACATGGCAATATTTTTCTTCAGTCTTGGTGGCTAATTTTTCAAAGGCATTGGCATCACTTTTTGCCACAGAAATCAATGGGCAGCTCTCCCTGTAGTGAAGTAATTCTCAGCTCCAGTCTTTTTGGACAAACAACAAGTCAGGTTTTAAAGACACCCCACATTAAGAATAGATATTGCAATCAACACGTTTGAGCCATTGATTACCCACCAGTGAACAAACACAAATGTATTGAAAATGTGACCTGTTGGTGTGTCCCAAGGACCAACTTAGACAATGATTCACTTGTCTAGGTTTGTGAACTATATAGTCTTTTATGAGGAGCCCTGTGGTACCAAACTACTAAAAAGAGAAGTCAACATAAATGTTTCTGTGTGAACGTACCTTCTCATTGTCAGTGCAGAGCTGGATGGCATTTGGAATTAGTCTAGCTGTTTTTTCCTTAGTCATTGAGCAGATATCTTTCAAGCGAACAGTCAGCTACAAGACACAAGGTAATTAATCAAAACACAACTAGCTTATGTCTATAGGACAGGGGTAGCCAACCATGGTCCTCAATAGCTACCAAGAGTGCATGTTTTTGATATCTCTCTGCTTAAGTACAGGTGAATCAATCAGTGGCTTATTCACCTTAATGAATCCATCTGGGATGAATCAGGGATATCCTAAAAACATGCACTCTTGGTAGCTCTTGATGACCAGGGTTGGCTATGCATGCTATAGGGGGCATGCTAATTCAAAAAGTGAGGGAAAGCAAAAATTAGGGAATCTTTTTCAATCTAATCCTACAAAGGGCTCCTTTACTCAAAGTTCAACACTGTCAACCTTACTTAGTAGTTTAATTATTATTTTATTTGACACAATATATAGTTTTAGAGGTTCAGATATATTTACTGAATAGATGAAAGCACAATTTTATATTATGAGCTTAAGTATTAGAGGAGAAGTAAATTTTTTTGTATTGAGAACTGCATCTTATAGTCATACGTGGGAGCCATCTAATCCATAGTCTTCAGAAGTCCACTAAGATCTGAGTATGGGAGTGTCCAAATCATGTGATTTACATCATAAACTAGGAGGGGCTTGATTGGATTGGGCAGAACTGGGAAAAGATGCGGCAGAGTTTGCCATTAAAGTGATGGTAATGTCCCAGAAAAAATATTTTGCCTGTTGTAGTGCTTAAAAACTTGAGCTAAATGCAAAAAAACGTATCTCTCAAACCTCTATGGTTTGAGAGATATCTGGATTTAAAGTTTGATGTTTCCTGCTGTCAGCAGTAAAGCTGTCAGCAGGAGATCTGTGTCAGCCAACACGGAGGCTCTGCAACAGAGCCGCAATCGCGTTATTTATAACAAATTACTTCATTGGAATGGTCTAAAAAGTGTGCTTGGTTTGGATTTCACACCATTCCAATGAAGTCATTTGTTGCAAATAACGTGATTGCGAATCTGCTGCAGAGCCTCCGTGTTAGCCAACACGGATCTCCTGCTGACAGCTTTAAAGCTGACAGCAGGAAACATCAAACTTTAAATGCAGATATCTCTCAAACCATAGCAGTTTGAGACTTTTTTTTTTTTTGCGTTTAGCTCAAGTTTTTAAGTACTACAACATGCAAAATATTTTTTCTGGGATATTACCATCCCTTTAATATGGACAGAGAGTGGGAAGAACAGGGAGGAGTGTGGCAGAGTTACAAGAGAGCTCACTGAGCTCTGAAAATCACCCTCTGTCCCAGGAGACTAGATCCTGAAAAGTCTCAGGTACAAGGGTACACTCACTGCTGGGAGATTTTCCATTCAAAGAACTTACAGCTGAACCTTTTGTATGTTCAAACTGCTACATCTGGCATACAAAATGCATTTTTAATGTACTTTGTGGGAGAGTTTACCCCTTTCTTAAAGGGACAGTAATGTTTCACAAAAACAGCAGCTCCAGTTCATCTTCATAGTATTTAGGCCATGGAGAGTTTTATTTCAATACTGTCAGAGTTGTAGTTCAAGAGTAATTAAATGATAAAGTATCCCTCTCCCGGACCTTTTACCTAGTGTAAGCCACCTCCCCTCAGATATGGAACCTGGTCCACAGACCAGACAGCTTACAGCTTGTTGTGAGAACAATGAAAGCCCTGCCCCCCTTGACAGGTTTTCCCTTATGTTAATTGAAGATTGTCCCTCTCTGGAATCCATTTGGTCATCACGCTGCTGCTCTGAGGTGAGCAGTGTTACATCAGTTAAAGGGGCGGGAGGGGGGATACTTTATCATTCAATTACTCTTGAACTACAACTCTGACAGTATTGAAATAACACTCTCCATGGCCCAAATACTATGAAGATTAATTTAAGCTGTTTTTATTATGAAAAATATGCACCCGTCTGTTTCTGTAGGAGTTAGGTAATAGACTACAGCTGTCCACTACCACCACTACCTGGTGGCCACAACATTATACTGCAGCTTAATTTAAAAAATAAGTTTGAATAGTAAGTGCTGAATTAAACATCTCCCAGCAGTACTTGTCTTATGCTCAGGAAGCAAAAATATAATTATTTGTCAGAAAATGGCTTTCTTTGAAAGGTTTGTTTCAGTTATCCATTGTAATGTAATATATTTATCATTGTATATGTCAGTATAGGACACTTTCATTGCTGCAGATTGGCTTGTAGGAGGCTTAAGGAGGTAACATTACAGACCACAGAAGGATTGTATATATATATATATATATATATATATATATATATATATATATATATATATATATATAAATATATATATATATATATATATATATATATATATATATAGCAGGGTTTTTCCTACAAAGTAACACAAGGGTATGTCTACTGCTGGGAGATGCATCTTTACAGAAATATTAGAGTTTAAACTGTTGATTTTTTACATTAACAATGGTCAGATTTCAATTAGCCATTCTGTTGCATTCTGTGGGAGAGGCGAGTCACTGACAACAGTTCTCTATGGAATGGTATAGTAACTGCTATGTCAGTTGGAACATTCAGGAAGTAATTATGGTTTTACAGTTGCTTTAAGGAACTAAACTCCCTGGATCTGTTTCCAGAGGATAAGTTTTGAGTTGTTTGAACAAAACAGCCACCAGCAGAGGGAGCACCCTTCAGCAGGAAAAGCACTAAGTTTTCATAAAAAAAAAAAAAAAAAAAAAAAAAGTGCTGCTCCTTTAAGGTAATCTGGTGTCAACTGATGAGGACTGCTTTTTCTGTGTATTACAATATTATGTCCTGGATAATGTACATCCATCTATTAAACATTTTGGAATATAAATATTACAATAACAGCACTGACCAAGGTTTCCCAACGGAAGATGTTGCTGTAGAAACAGATCCAGTTCTCAGATAGGTAGAGTCTTCCCTGTAATAGGATATCCCTTTGCAAAGCACAAGAGTAATCTGAAAATATACAAGACATACCACAGTACTGGTCATATGGGGTCAACAGTAAACACACGTGGTCAATACACCGATGACTGATAGGAATGCCCCACTACACCGGAGAGAAAAGTGTCACTGCAACATGAAAAGGTGGCTTCCTATGACAGCTCTATGAGGGGGATTCAGAGAGCTCCAAAAGGCAATGCAGATTATCAGTTTTCTCTAAGGTGTACTCCTTTAAAGACCAGACGGGTGTATAATGCATTCGCAACTCTCTGGCCCTTAAAAGGTTAACAAAAATGGACCACCATGTTGCATGTGCAACAGAAAACAGGAATAATTCTCGAGTATACCAGCTGCATCATAAGGAATACATACAATTCTCAAAACTTCCACTGATTTAAACTGACTTTTCAACCCGTTACATGGTTGATAGGTCTTCAGTGCATTCACAGGGTGAAAAGACCTTGTAAATAAACAAGGATTTTTATTTGTCCCCATGTGGTGCAGTTGGTTTGCTCCAGATTTGCTCCACATTTAAGAAGATGCTCACTGCACTGCTTTTTTCAGCCATGGTGAAGTGTTACAGAGGGAAAAGTAGCAGTAAGTTGGACAGAAATCATCATAAAAGACACTAAATATGTTTTTCACCCTCAGTTACTTCAGCTCAATCAAGAAAACACCAATATGGCAGAATAATGTAGAAACAAGAATAACACACGTACACCAGGGATAGGCAACCCTGGACCTCCAGAGAAACCAACAGTGCATGTTATCTGGGTTTCCAAAAGAGTACCTGTGAATCAGTGACTCATGTACAAGTGGGGATATTCTGAAAACATACGCTGTTGGTAGCTCATGAGGACCTGGGTTGGCTACTCCTAGCTAATACTGTCATGGCATGGTGCATGTCAAGCCACTTCCATTACATGTGTTAATAACATCTGCACATTTAGGCATTTTTTTCAAGTACGGTAAGATGTTCAGTTACCTGTGCTATGAAAAAATACTGGTTTAAAGAAAAGCACTTTGGGTGCCAAAGTTAGCGCCCATTGGAACCCATTATAACAAGTCCAATATTCCCATTCAATTCCATGCATTAGGCAGAAACATATATTAAGCGACCCACTTTAATGCCTGAAAATCTGCATCCAGTTATTTTGGCCGCAGAGTCCCCTAAGGCATGCTTAACCCCTTAAGGACCCATGATGGTCCTGGACCATCATGGAATTTTGGGCTCCCCGAGCCTGGAATCGGAATCTGAAAAAAAAAATGGTCCCTGGTCCTTAAGTGACCGCACCATGAGTGCGCGGCCGGTCCTTAAGGGGTTAAACTTGCAGATGCAACAATTGAAGGGGGAAAAAAAAAAACCTAAGTTACCAGTGGAAGTATTGAAATGGGTCTTTAACACCCATATCAATACATCCAAAGTACTCAAAAAATGATGTTAATACACTCTCTTGCATTTTTGCCTGAATGAAAGCATACAACAACAAAGTTACAGGAAAGACATCTTATCCTGGTGTGTCAGCCTGTGCAAAAGTAATGGATTAACATAAATCCCAAAAGGAATTAGGAAGGTGTCACATTCCTTACCTACAATCAGACGCTCCGAATCTGGCAGCTGTTTGAAAAGTTTTCGAAAGTCCTCATTTCTCTGTTTATATGTTGGACTCAATACCTGAAAATACAGATTCTGGCTATTCAGAGAGGGAAGGAGGCAATTAATAGACACAGACAGACATAAAAGCAATAATAGACATAATAAGCAAATCAAGCACAAAACTAGACACATACACAGTCTACAATTTACAATTTGCTATAGAGAACCTACAGAGACACAGAGGGCTTCAAGGGGTTAAAAGCAAAGTGACCTTTTTGTGTCCCCTATACTGTACTTGTTATGCTGCAAAATTAAGCTTAGGGTTTCTGCAGAAGGCCCAGTGTCAGGGACTTAACCCCTCATCTCGTCTTTAAAGAGTTAAACACGCAACCAAACACAAAAGGAAAGTTCTGTCTATGACTATGCTGATGATGGCCTGCAGGGTTAAGGGCATATACAAAGTTCTACTGTAGCTCTTTGGTAAAAAATATAGGTTATTGCTCTGTACTTAGGGTGCCGTCAAGAAAAGACTTTTGTTTAATGGGAAATTAGAACATTTTTAAACTGCTGTGTAAGAACTAATAATGAGTGTCCTAAGCATGAACTACAATTTTGGCTCTAGTAATTTTAACTGTTAACGACAGAAGGAGAATCTTTCTGTTCATAAACAATGATTCACTGTGTCTTGCTTCTAATTAAGGGATAATTTCATATTCAAAGATGCAGCCAATAGTGCTGTGACTAGGTAGAAACTCCCGTTTAGATTAATAGAACATTTCAGCTGATCTTTGTGTGAGCCTCCAGTCTGGTGAATAATCAGCAAGAGATGCATTTGCTACACATTGTAAATTATTATTTTTACCTTTTATTTATGAAACACCAACATATTTGTTGGTACTGTGAAAAAGGGGGAAATATACAAACAAAACCAGGTAATGTACATGCAAACACTGAAACTAGTGAAGAGAGATCCCTGCTCATGAAAGCTTACAATCTAAATGGAGTAGAGAGGCAAGAGAACCAAGAGGTGAAGGTAGGTGGTAGCGTTATACAGTCGAAAAAACAGGTGGACCAAATGGAAGGTTAGCCTTATGGTAGACTAATTACAAAGCCCGTATACACAGGCTGATCTGGAGCGAGGAGCTACAGATGGCTCACAGCCTGTCTGTGCTCCCGGCTCTGGGGCAGCAGTGGAGGCGCTGGGTGTCAGTTTGTCACCCAGCCACCTCCGCTGTTGCCCCGGAGCCGGGAGCACAGACAGGCTGTCAGCCTTCCAGAGCTCTCTGTTCCGGATCAGCCCCTTCTGCGAGTCCCTACTGCGCATGTGTGGTTACGCACAGTGAGCGACACATTCTAGGACTTTATGTTATAGGAGGATATGGGTGGATAGAATTTGTTGGAGTAGAGTGGAAAGAGATGGTAAGTCGTAGTAAGGTATTTATGGTGGGCGTAAGCTTCTCTAAAGAGATGAGTCTTTAGACAGTGAAGTTTGAAAAGCTGGGTGAGAAACTAAGAGAGCAGGGTAGCACATTCTAGACATAGGGGGCACACCCTAGAAAATCCTGGAGGCATGAGTAAGAGGGGGTTAGGAGGGAGGAGGAAAGTAGAAGTTTGTTGGCAGAGAATAAAGGGAGATACAACAAATACTTGGAAAGGAGGATGGAGGGAGCAGATGTGTGAATGTTTTTGTAAGTTAGTGTTAGCATTTTATGTTTGATCCTGGAGGCTACAAGGAAACCAGAGAATGGCTTAGCAGAGTGGGTAGCAGGACCAGAGCAGTTAGTAAGATGATCAAGCCTGGCAGGAACATTCAGATTAGATTGGAGTGGTGCCAGAGAATGGAGGGGGAAAAGATGAAGAATTCAGGGGTGCAAGGAACAGGTAAGAGGTTAGTGACATTATTGGTATGAGTAGACTTTAGTGGAGGCAGAGTTGAAAGGACAGATGAATAAAGTGAGGATCTGGGTTAGGAGTGATGTCCCTAGCCATGAGGAAGAGAAAGAAGAGGTGAAATAAAGATTTATAGGAATGTAGAGGCTGATAGTTAGTAGATGGGGTGGAAATAAGGATTTAGCACGTGAGAGGAGTTCATGTGAGCAATGAAAGGATTTAGAAAGAAAGGACGGAAAAATGTGAATGTGGGTCTCAGAAAATGGTAGGTAGAGGCAGTATAATTGATTTTAGAACAAGGGCTGAGCCAGTGGAAAGGGGAAACCGTGTGCCACTTGTTGTCACTTAGCACCCCCAGGTTGAAGTTCTGTGCAAAATATCAAAAGAACTTCAAGCAACCTTACACACAGATGAAAGACTTAAGAACATATTTCCACAGCCTCCCTTACGCTCCTTCAGACAGCCTCCCAATTTAAAACAACTGATGGTAAGGAGTGCCCTGAACAAAAATATAAAAAATGGCACATTACACTGCCTACAAAGTAGGTGTAAAACCTGTGCACACATTTACACCACAGACAAGATACCCATACCAAAACACCCAGTTACACCATAAGATCAATGGTAATTTCACCTGCAAATCATCCAATGTAATATACCTTATCATGTGTGCAAAATGCCCAACAGCTCTTTATGTGGGGGAAACGGGACAGAAATTACATAAGAGGTTTAATGCCCACAGATCCAGCATTAACAACAAAAAGACAGAGACACCAGTGGGAGAACATTTTTGCCAAAGTGGGCATAGTGTCAGGGACATTAAATTGACTGTACTAATGTGACAATTTCACAATCAGAGGGACAGAAAATTATGGGAGGTAAAATTAATGTTAAAATTTGACTCTTTGACCTATGGCCTTAACAGAGACAGATAATTTCTGTCCCAGTACTTAATTGTGAATTAACTTTTACGACAGTCCCTCTGGAATCATAAATACTGGGACTCAGAGGAAGGATGCTATTTAAATAACATCCTCTACCATTGACTGATCAAGGAATTTGTATCTGGACTAACGTTCTTATCTGATTTCCATTATAAACAATGTAATGTGTACTTGTATTTAAGAGAGAAGTTTTCATATTTATCTGTATAACATGCCTGAGGAAGAGACCTAAGACGTTTTGAAAGCCTGCATTTTAAATCTGTTTAGTTAGCCAATAAAGATATCAACTTTACAAAAAATGTTGTATCCTGTATTTCTACGGCTAACACGGTACCAACTCTCATCTATTATTAGCAGTGGAAAGGAACAGAGCCAGGGAACACATATTAGTGAAAGGTATGGGCTGCGGCAAATATGAAAATCTTCAGTTGTTAGCAGAATGGTATTCAGCTGGAGTGTCCTGAACAGAATGTCCAGTTATCCTGTTGAACTCTGTTAAACTCCTGCTTCCCACTTGTAGAAGGTCCACTAGGTAGCGGTATACTAAGCCATGCAGAACCCTTCAGGCTAATGATATAGTTACAGAGCCAAACAGTCACATGACTTCTAGCAGGATAATTAAAAAATAGCTAGCTAGATGCCAGTGATCAAGGATTAACCCCTTTACAGGATACATCAGATTTAGATAAACTAGAAAGCATTAGTTATAAAACCTTAGATATTAAGGCAACTAAGGGGAGAGTGTTCACATATAAGTATCAAAATAGCTTAATGGACATTTAACCCTTTGAGTGCCAGAGTGGTACGTAACGCATTGCTCTGCAATGCGTTCCGTACCACTCTGGCACTCAGAGGGTTAAAAGCAATATCAGTAAACTGGCCTGGATTCATGTTGGATGAACATCGATATGGACATACCAATATTAAGCAAATAAATGGTTAAAGTTACAAGACTTCAGTCAGCTGGTCTGGATTAATTCTGGATGGGCATTTGAATTTGAATGCATCTGTAGTTTGTTACAAGTCCTATTAGAAACCTCAGATGCCCGAGGGAAGAAACCTTGATAATCTTTGGCCCTGCCCCTTGCCACAACCCACTAGTCAACTGATATCACTCCCAGCCACAGCCACTGTTGCATAGCACGGAAAATGCCCACCAAGTCTAACAAACACAAAAAACGCTGACTACAACTCCCATCATCACCCACCAGTCACTGAGCTCTTGTTGCTCAACCCTGTACTACCAACATTGCAATGTTTCCAGTGTGTTGTTCACCACTGGTCTGTAGAAGAATAAATATACTGACCAGTAAAGGGGTATGTAGTCTAGTGGGCATGCTGTCCATATTACAGCGGTAACAAATCTGGATATTACAGCAGGGGTATTGAGATTGAACAGGCCATTCCCACAAATCAACACGTGGGTGAAGCCAGCACTGCTGACATGCCCTCACAATTAGGTACCCCTAGGCAGCTGAGTACTCTGTCTAATGGAAAATCCAACCAGGTATTTATTACAAGAAAACAAAAATATTTTTTGGAATGGACTAAAATTGCACACCATTATCTAATCAGACGTGTGCCAGCAATTAGGCCCTGTACACTATGTGATAGCAGTACAACGATAATCCTGCATGATGTCAACTCTGCCAGACATAACCTGCTGCCGAATCTGATGGTTCATACAGGAAACTTCAACCTTGAATAAATGCAGCATGCTACAACCTGACTTTGCTCTGCACAATATGCAAGCAAGTTGTAGCATAGGTGGCCTACGCACAACACACATATCACTTACATGCACAACACTATACGCAACATCATGCTGTTTGTAAGCTCCAGTGACTGGTCAAGTGTCAGCCAGGCATATATGGATGATGTTACTTAAGATGGCCATCCACCACACCTGCCACTCATCAGCAACAAAGGGATCACCAGGGGAACACATGACATTGGAGGCAAGTAAACGCAGGGAACACTGCCTGAAGAGCACACTGCACTGAGTATGAACACACTTGCCCCCTTTGTGGGAGACAGGCGTGGCAAGATTAGCAAATTTGTTTCCTTACAATATGCCTATAATAAACATTTCTTTATGTGAAAACATTTATACTGAGTGCAGAGTGCAGGAGGCTGCCGCAAACCCCATTCCTAATAAATTAAACTGAATATCGTAAATAGCAGGAAAATGGAAACATCCTTTGTGTGAAAATTCTTGCAAGACAACAGTTTACGAAAATGAAATATATCTGGGCCCTTTGCTATTTGTTCAGCTGTGGGTATGTTCTTTCCATGGTAAGGAATGAAATGTAAATACATTTGAAATTGAGATTGCATTAAAAAAAACCAACAGTGTTATAAAAGTTAACTGTATTTATCCAACTCAGTGCAGTAATCACTTAGTTGTGGATCAAGTACTGAGAAAGGGGGCAATGATCTCCCTCTATCTGTCCACCTGCTTCTTTGATATGGAAGACCTACCTCTCTAGGTACTGGGCTGAGGGAGCTGATAAATTTAATGCTTTTTGAATCTAACCAGCTGCTCCATCAGTACACTACAGAAGAATTCAGCTAACTCTATTTCAGGTACAAAAATACCCTTTTGCAAGACAACTAGCTTTGTGTATAGACCATCCCTTTAAACCTTTGGAAGAGCAGATTCATACCGACTAATGGCAGCATCCTAATGGAATCCTGCCATAAATCGTGCTGTATTCTTAACAAGTGATCTTATAATACTTGTAATTTATGCAGTTACTAGAAAATTAACACTGGTAAGATCTGAAATCTCAGCCTCTGAGAATGACAAAAATCTGACTGCAGATACTAGTACTGACTGAGCTGATGAAGTAACCAGATTGCTAAATACAAGGAAGATCCACAGGTTTAAAAAAAATAAAAAAAGGTAAAATTAGATTATAAAGAGAATCATGTTTATAGATCGTTCACTGGTACAGAAGATCATCCACTTTACAGATCTAGGAGATTGAATCGCATCCAATTGATTAGAAAAACCCTCAATACTGTTGACTCATCAGGAAGCAGTTCAAGGAGCGGACAGTCGATAAACCCCAACAATACAAAAGCTTAAACAAAAACTCCCTTTTCAGGGTACAAACATGCTCCAAAAGAATTGCCACTAACATGGACTATACAGGAGGAGGGATATGGGGTACAGGAAGAATGACTGTTGGCAGACTATCACTTCCATCAAAATGAATGTCTTTAACTTTAGCTCACACAATCTTACTTCAGGGGAACTATCCCTTATGAAAACATGACTTTCTTTTAAACCCACAACTAAGTTTGAGGCTTTGAGTAAATCATTGATCTATACAGGTTTCAGAGATACAGGTTTCTCTCAGGACCAGGCAATTTTAAACAAAAATAGTACTGAAACGAGTAATACACTGGATTCGATCAAATCATTCACTAAAGTAACAACTTTACATTTGGCCACTCATATAAAGATAAACAAAATATTTCACGCTAATATTTCGAAGGAAGAAGGAGTTCTTTATCTAGTGTCCCTGACTTGGTCATATGTCCAACGGATAAGGGAGGGGCTGTTGTCCTTGTGAACTATACACAATATTATGCTTAAATCTTATCTCATTTACAGGATTCAAACACATTTATACTTGCCTAGGGATTTGACAATTCTCTACAAAAAGAAAGTTAACATTACAGTTAGGGATGTAGTATCTCACAGATGAATTGAGAAAAACACTAGTAAATTTTTACAAGTAGATTTCAGTATCTGTCCAATTTTGCATAAACTACCTAAACAGAGAACTCTCTAGGATGGCTGCCCATTTCAACATGCGGGCCTCTGTCTGTTTTTCTTGTTTACTTCCTTCAACCACTTGTACAGACAATGGACTCATATTAGGAATACCTCTGACATATCTCTAAAAATCAATAACATTTCTCTTCTCCATAGTGACACTATTTTAGTAACAATAGATGTTATTATATACCATCATACACCATGATAACAGATTATAGGCCATAAAACAGGCCCTTCTGAAGATCCCAGATGCAGATTGGCCATCTACTGAAGTTATTTGCTAAGCACATGGCTAACATAACTTTCACAAACTTGAATACCACTTTTACTTACAGAACTTTGGCATTTCAATGCATTCCAATGGTGCAAGTATATGCCAATCCATATATACAATGATACATACTACATTATATCACACCTCTCTTGGGACTTAAAATCATTCGCTACTACAGATATATAGCTGATTTGTTTTTTGTCTGGTTTGATAGTGTGTTGGAATGCATTCATTTTATCAGTAGACTGAGCGGTATGCTGTGTCTGGTAAAATTCACCATAACTCATGACTCAAACAGGATAAACGTTTTGCACCTGTCTGTATAGGTCCCAGATAAACAATTACATGCCTTCAAATAGAAAGTTTACTGACAGGAACATAAGCCTACATGGAATAACTGTTGCCTGCAAGATTATCTTCATTTATTCTCATCAGGTATGTCAATCCAGCATTAATTCAGGCTAGATGAGTAAAATATTGTTTACTGTTATGTCCATATCAATAATGTCCATCCAGCATTAATCCAGACCAGTTCACTGATATTGTCTTTTAATTTTGATTAAATGTAATACTGGTAGGCATGTTCCCCCTTAGTGGCCGCAACATCTAAGGTTTTAGAACTACTATTTTGTATGCTGTAGATCTGTGGCCACTAGAATCATTCTGATAGATGTCATACTACTACATACTACAGCATAAGCCTGAAAGGTTTTGCAAGGCTTATTGTACCATCTCTAAGTGGACCATCTACAAGTAGAAAGCCAGAGTTCAATAGACACCTGGACACTCCAACTGACAAGCTGATTATCACAATGGAGAAATATCAAGCATCAGAGGGGTCAGTGGTGATACATATGCTGCTAGGTAAAAGTGCTGCAATATGCTTCTAGGTAAAAGTACATGAAAGTGAAAGTAGACCCGTTTTTTGACTTTACATATCATGCAAGTACATAATATGAAAAGTCAAATAGCCTATACTGTTTTTCTTTTTCAAACTGACCCATTTGTTTTTTTCTGTACACGTTTTTGTTGCTGACAGGGAGCTCAGTGGTTCACGGTTTCCAGTGGACTTTCTGTCAGGAAATGAAAAAGCAAGGATAGTGAAACAATGTGATACTGGGACAAATGTATGAATTTGCCAGTGAAGCCTACACTACATCAAATGATCACTGTCGTGCATACCAGTGGGGACACTCTGCCTGCTTCAGACTTGAACTTTAGCAAGCACTGCATCACCGGGTGCATAGCTTGCTCAGAGAAATCATGCACATAAATGCAGTTTCCACTATGCCTTACTTAGCACATTGGTCTAGGCAAGGTACAGAGGAATGGATATCCCAGAAACACCCTCAGACTGCCCCCTTCCACTCTCCTTGGAGCAAGAGGCATTAAGTAGCATTGATAATTGTTATTAGGCAGTTACTGGGACAGAATGACAATTCCAGTACCAGTTATTGCGCTGAATTGATGTGATACATTTGCCCTTCTATCCCTGAAGTTGTTGATGCTCTGTATGCTACACTTAATAGCTGGAGGCAGTCTTTTTTGCTGTAGGGATAGCATTACATTTTATCACTAACCCTGCTTTTGCTGTCCCTAACAAAAGTTCTCTTGAAACAGAGAATCAATGAAATAGATACAAATTAATATATATATATTATATATATATATATATACACATTTATATATTTTTTGGGTCATTTATATAACTAAAAAGAGGTTTACAATCACTTCAACAGAGCACTAATAGGCCTAACAACCCCCCACTCACCTTAATCTGGACAGAAAATCCTAATGGCTACCATAAATCAATCCTGAATGAACTGATTTAGCAAAATTTACATTTAATTAGCACTGGATGAGGCAAACGTGATCTTTAGTTCCTGCAGTCCAAAACCCCAAACTCCTCCCACTGAAGTTTTCATAGTAAAGAAAGAAGTCCTCGAAGGGAGTAACTTGACAGTCCTGCAAAACAGAATTATGTCTGCCCCTGTGGACATGCTATCAGGACAAATTATTATAGATCAGTTTTGGAGAACTATTCTATATTGGATTGATTCATAGTGGCCATTAAGGTTTTCTGTACAGGTTACAGTAAGTGAGATCAGAGCCGATTTTCAGACAGATCATTCCAGGTCAGTAACCTGGTACCTTTTATCATTGAGTCAGTAGATTTATTTGGTGACCCAGTACCTTTTATCTGTGAGCCCGTAGATTTATTTGGTGACCTGGTACCTTTTATCAGTGAGTCCGCAGATTTATTTGGTGACCTGGTACCTTTTATCAGTGAGTCCGCAGATTTATTTGGTGACCTGGTATCTTTTATCAGTGAGTCCGCAGATTTATTTGGTGACCTGGTATATTTTATCATAGAGTCTGTAGATTTATTTGGTGACCTGGTACCTTTTATCAGTGAGTCTGTAGATTTATTTGGTGACCTGGTACCTTTTATCAGTGAGTCCGCAGATTTATTTGGTGACCTGGTATCTTTTATCAGTGAGTCCGCAGATTTATTTGGTGACCTGGTATATTTTATCATTGAGTCTGTAGATTTATTTGGTGACCTGGTACCTTTTATCAGTGAGTCTGTAGATTTATTTGGTGACCTGGTACCTTTTATCAGTGAGTCCGCTGATTTATTTCATACTTTGTCCACCAAGAATAAGGTTACATCGTGTATTTCTTTTTAGAAAATAACCAGAGCTGATTTTCACACAGGTCATTCCAGGTCAGTGACCTGGTACCTTTTATCAGAGGATCCATAGATTTATTTAGTGACCCAGGACATTTTATTAGTGAGTTTGCAGATTTAGTTGGTGACCCGGTACTTTTTATCACAGGGTCCATAGATCTATTTAGTGACCCGGTACCTTTTACCAGTGAGCTGATACCCTTTATCAGTGAGTCTGCAGATTTATTTGGCACTTTGTCCACCAAGAGCAAGGTACTTCGTACATTTCTTTTTAGAGAATAACCCCTGAAAAAAGGTTTTCATTTTAACCATTTGAGTGCCAGAGGGGTGCGCAGCGAATTACTTTGCAATGAGTTGCACACCCCTCTGGCACTCAAAAGATTAAGAGGTGTTAGTAGTAACTGAGTCTCTGCAGTCTACCTTGTGTGTTTATTATGCAGTGACATGTGTGTTACAGCAGGTAAAGCCAGTAAGTGGATCACAACATGAAGAGGCACATTAATCAATACCGTATCTAACACTAATCACTGTGGGCCTTATGCACAAAGAAATTGAAAACATTCTGGCGTACCAACTGCTCCATATTAGGCAAAGATTTTCACTGATTAAAATTAGGCTTCAACCCTGTTAGTTCCATAGAGTTGTTCAATGTATTGCTTTGCAATGTGTTTATGCCTCACTCTTTAACCCTTTGAGTGCCAGAGAAGTATGGAATGTATTGCTTTGCAATGCATTCCGTACCCCTCTGGCACTCAAAGGGTCAAACTTGCAAGTGAAAAGGGAAAACAGAACGATCAATCAAAACAATGGCGAATTTTGTAAATTTCGCTCTGTTAAAACTATGAATGGAGTCATTATTTAACCTGTTAAGAACCAGGGAGATGTTCAACACATTACAGTGCTTTGCTTACCCCTCTGGTTCTTAAAGTGATGCAAAAAGAGAGAATTAAAAAAAAAAAAACTAAAAAAACAATATTAGAGACTTTTTAGCGATATGCACATTAATGATAAATGTGCCTAAAAGCGAACAGGAGTTACAGAAATATGCAAATTTAAATGGGTTCCATAAATTATATATAACTAGTTTTAAAGCCCGTGTACACGGGACAACACTGACGGAGCTGCAGTCATGTGCAGTACTGACTGCCCGAATGCGCCGCGGCTGATACGGAGTGGGGCGCTCCAATATTCAGACTGTGCTCCTCTCTACGCACCTTCCTGGGACTGCTTGGCCCCAGGAAAGTACGCAGAGAGGACTCCGGTCTGAATTCGGAGCGCTCCACTCCATATCAGCCGCGGTGCGGGCAGTCTGTACTATGCATGACTGTGTTGTGACAAACTTTTTAGCAAATTATAATATAGGATTATTTGATCAGCACGCATGTAAAAGCCCATATATTTTTTTTTACCCTTTGAGTGCAAGCAGGGTGTCCAACACATTGAGGGTTATGCATTAAGAAGTGATAAAGTGGAGATGACTGTTCCAGTGATAGCACTTCTCCAGTTCCTATGTTATTCTGTACAGCCCTAGGACCTAAGATATCCAAAGTTGGAGAAATCTTAGTACATTGGCCCATAGAAATAATATCATTGCAGAAGTCATTTCCAATTTATCACCTTAGTGCATCTCCCCCCATTTTGATGTAATGCGCTGGGAACTACACTGGCATTCAAAGAAGTAATGATCCATAAAAGGTACTGGACCACATCTACTAAAGTCAAACTAGTTGTTTTAAACATGAAAAATAAAAACAAAATGTATATATAATTTTCCAATATTTCTCCTCAAGGCACACTAACAGTTAATTTTATCAGGATATCCCTAAATCATAGGTTAATAATTATTGGCTCTGTGGTTCTGACTGATCTACCTGTGCTTAACTGGGGATATCTAAAACAAGATATACATATCCATGTATTTAGCATTTACACATACACATTAATTTTAATTTGTTACATGTAGTTATTTGCTCTCATTTACTAAATAATTTGATGTAATAATAAATTTGAACAAACACAGATAAAGGTTAGCTAATGCAACCTTTCTGAGCGACTGTAGTCACTGTGGCCCATTTTTGACCTTTTTTTGTATAATGACAGACATGACACTTACAGCTGGAACCTCGTCACATTCAGTGCTGTTCTGGGTCTCGTACTCCTGTGGAATATAACGTAACCTATCCAGGTACCAGAGTAAAGCTTCTTCCTGCAAAGTGTCCGACTCCCACTCTGTGTCGTCCATCAGCTCCTGGTGCAAGGAGTTTCCAAGGGGCATGCAAGGTGACTCAACTACAGCCTCCTCTATCATCTTCTTACCAAGCCCTCTCTGGCCAAGCCCAGTATCCCCTTCTTTGGTCCTGTTTTTGCACTTTTCAGGTATTTTCTCACCTCACTGTGATTTCCCTCTTTTACAAGAACCAGGGTACAGTTAGATACACATGATTCCCTTGTGGTATAACCACAGTAACTGAGTTTTTGTCTTTAATGTCTCAAATTACCAGTTATCTCCAATAAGTTCTAACTTTACTCTGCCTGACTTGCAGTCTGCCTGCTCACATTCTGTGTCCCGCACACATACAGCTTCTCCCCACTCCCCTCCTCCAAAAACCACGTGGTTATCTGACCTACAGTAACCCTAGCTGTGTCAGGACAGCCCCCAGCAGATGTTATCCCACAGAAAAACACAGCAGCATGAGACAGGAAACATGTGAGATAAACACGGAGACACAGCACAGTCAGACCAAGTCTTGCAGGGAACCACTGAACTTAGTTTTCACTAGTAAGTTACTGAAGGGCATTGACCCCTTACTGATCTCTATAAAGACTCACATTGCTGCCACTCCCACCACTTAAAAACTAGCAAAAGTATGCACACAGCTCCAGTTCCTTAACATTCATTAGCAATAATATATTATAGAGGAACAGTCTCTTCTCATTCACTAGCAATGAACTCTAATACTGCAGTGCACCTTTATATCTCACTCTAGGAACTGAACACAGTGACACAAGCTCACATTAGTCATCCAGATATAGGAGTTGAAATCAATAAGTGACCTGAACAAACTCAGTGTGACCGAAACCCAAGCAATAGCTCAGAGGAGTGTTCAGTGTAACCATTAACTGGTTTAGCAGTCATTCATAAAAGAGCAGAAAGTGATGTAGGCGTTATTATCACAGGTGAAACTATTAAATTTTTGCTCAGATGGAATCTTACAATTATGCCTGAGTCCAAATCAGGTGAAATGACACATGAGCACACACTTACACAAATTCTGCAATAAAAGAGAGTCCATTTAAATGTAAGTGTAAATAATCATATGTTAAAAGAATATACCTAATCCAGTTACAGCAAGCTGAAGCAATTACCAGTCACTCCAAGTACTCAATGTCAAGTTACCCCAAATAGCCAAGTCCTGACCAGACACTCACATTAGCGACAAACCTTCCATAGATGCTCACAGAGTGCATAGAAAGGCTGGGCAACCTGAAACTTTTCAGCTATTGTGGAATACAGCTCACATTGTCCCCAGTCAGCTGCTCGCTGGCCAGGGATGATGGGAATTGTAGTCCTCAACAGCTGGAGGTCCTTCGGTTATCAGAGGCTTCACAGTCACTCTCACTTTACTAAAAACTAACCAATCATTCTCAAATACTCAAACAAGAATGAGAAATGTGCCGTTTTCTACACATTGTTGGACAACAGTCAATGACTCGAATCATAGTCAAATGATACAGAAGGACAATAAACTTCCTAGCCCTGCACTACAGACTTATAAAAGTCATAGACAGCAAATTCCTTGCCTGTAATTCACAAATAATGGTGTTGAATCAAGTAACAAGCCAACTGCTCACCTGCTCGTCACATTAAGGCGAGCCATAACCAGTTACTTACAGATAGTTGAGCCTCTGCAGTTACTCACACACTGCAAAACCCTAACCAATCACTAAAAAACAGCAGAGATTTCACCAGTTACTTAAAACTAGCAAGGAACTCATCCATGAACAAATTCAAGCCCTCACCAAATAGAAAAGGTATCATTCACATAGATAATCACTCATATAGCAGATTTTTCACCAGTTATCTAAACTAGCAAAGCACTCCCCAGTCACTCTCACAGTGCCAAGATCTAACCAATAACTCACAAACAGCATAGTCCTCACCGTTTACCTACAACTAGAAAAGTACTTCCCAGCCACTCACACAAAGCCAAGCACTCACAAATTACTCATAAATAACTTAATCTTCAACAGTTAACTACAACTAGCAAAACATTACCCAGTCACTCACATACAATCAAGCGCACAATAATAACTCACATTTGCAGTGTTTTCACCAGTTACCCGCAACTAGCAAAGCCCTTCCCTAATCATTCAAACACGCACAGCCAAGCCCTTCCCAATCACTCACAAACAGCACATTCCTCAGCAGTTACCTACAATTAGCAAAGTACTCTCAAGTCACTCGCGCACAACAAAACACTCCCCTATTACTCACATATAGCAGTGTTTTCACCAGTTACCTGTAACTGGCAAAACCCTTCCCTGCTCACCAATCACTCGCAAACAGCACAATCCTCACCAGTTACCTACAACTACCAAAGTACTCCCCAGTCACTAGCACACAAAAAAGCAATCACCAATCATTCACAAAAATCTTAGTCTTCATCAGGTACTTCCAATTTGCAAAATATTCCAAAGTCATACATAGACATATACAAAGCCCTCAATAGTTACTCACATACAGCATAGTTTTACCAGTTACCTGCAACTAGCAAACCACTCCCCAGTCACTCACACACAGTTAAGTATTCAACAATCTCTCAAACATAACGAAGTATTCACCAGCTACCTACAACCACAAAAGCAATCCCCAGTCACTCACAAATTGTGCAGTACTCATCTGTTACCAAAAGCTAGAAAAGCAATCGCCAGTTATTCATACACAGCCAAGCAATCACTCACAAATAGCACCAGATACCTACAATGAGCAAAACACTCCCCAGGTACTCTCACATACAGCCAAACCCTCACTAAACACTCACAAACAGTATAGTGCTCACCAGTTACAGTGGATATAAAAAGTCTACACACTCCTGTTAAAATGCCAGGTTCTTGTGATGTTAAAGAATGAGACAAAGATAAATCATGTCAGAACTTTTTCTACTTTTAATGTGATCTATAACGTGAACAATTCAATTGCAAAACAAACTGAAATCATTGAGGGGGAAAAATAAAAAAACTCACAATAACCCGGTTGCATAGGTGTGCACACCCTTAAACTAATACTTTGCTAAACACCTTTTGATTTTATTACAGCAATCAGTCTGTGTATTAGCATGGCACATCTTGACGTGGCAATATTTGCCCACTCTTCTTTGCAAAAGCGCTCCAAATCTGTCAGATTGCGAGGACATCTCCTGTGCACAGCCCTCTTCAGATCACTCCACAGATGCTCAATTGGATTCAGGTCTGAGCTCTGGCTGGGCCATTCTAAAATGTTAATCTTCTTCTGGTGAAGCCATGCTTTTGTGGATTTGGATGTGTGCTTTGGGTCGTTGTCGTGCTGAAAGGTGAACTTCCTCTTCATTTTCAGCTTTCTAACGGACGCCTGAAGGTTTTGTGCCAAAATTGCCTGGTATTTGGAACTGTTCATAATTCCCTCCACCCTGACTAAGGCCCCGGTTCCAGCTGAGGGAAAACAGTCCCAAAGCATGATGCTGCCACCACCATGCTTCACTGTGGGTATGGTGTTCTGTGTGTGATGTGAAGTGTTGTTTTTGCGCCAAACATACCTTTTGGTATTATGGCCAAAAAGTTCAACCTTTGTTTCATCAGACCATAACACATTTTCTCACATGCTTTTGGGGGACTTGATGTTTGTTACTGCAAACTTCAGCCGGGCTTGGATGTTTTTCTTTGTAAGAAAAGGCTTCCGTCTTATCACTCTACCCCATAGCCCATTCACATGAAGAATACGGGAGATTGTTGTCACATGTAGCACATTCCCAGTACTTGCCAGAAATTCCTGCAGTTCCTTTAATGTTGCAGTAGGCTTCTTGGAAGCTCCCTGACCAGTTTCATCTCATCTTCTCATCAATTTTGGAGGGACGTCCAGTTCTTGGTAATGTCTCTGTTGTGCCATATTTTCTCTACTTGAAGATGACTGCCTTCACTGTGTTCCATGGTACATCTAATGCTTTGGAAATTATTTTGTATGCTTCTCCTAACTGATATCTTTCAACAATGAGATCACTCTGATGCTTTGGAAGCTCTCTGTGGACCATGGCTTTTGATCTGAGATGCAACTAAGCAAATGTCAGGAATATCCTACTAGAATGGCTGAACTTTATTTGTGATTAATCTGAGTCACTTTAAATGATGGCAGGTGTGTAATGACTTCTATTTAACATGAGATTGAATGTGATTGGTTAATTCTGAACACAGCCACATCCCCAGTTATAAGAGGGTGTGCACACCTATGCAACCAGGTTATTGTGAGTTTTTCATTTTTTATTTTTCCCTTCAACGATTTCAGTTTGTTTTGCAATTGAATTGTTCACGTTATAGGTAACATTAAAGGTGGAAAAAGATTTGACATGATTTATCTTTGTCTCATTCTTTAACATCACAAGAACCTGGCATTTTAACAGGGATGTGTAGACTTTTTACATCCACTGTATCTATAACTAGAAAAAGCACTCCGCAGTCACAAACACAGAGCATACCAATCTCTCACAAATAGCACAGTCCTGATTGGTTACCTACAATTAGCAAAGCACTCCCCCGTCACTCACACACAGCCACATCCTTACCAAACACTAAAAATTGTGTAGTCCTTGCCAGTTACCTACAACTAATAAAGCACTCCCCAGTAATTCACACTCAACCAAGAATTCACCAATCACCTGTTACCTACAACTAGGAAAGAGTTCCCCAGTCACCCATATACAGCTAAGAGTCACCAATCACTCATACACAGCTAAATACCTCAAACAGAATAGCCCTTGCCTCTCACACATAGTATAGTCCTCACCAGTTACCTACAGCTAGGAAAGTACTTCCTATTCACGCACATAAAGACAAGCCCTCAACAATAATTCACAAACAGCATAGTCCTCGCCAAATACCCACATACAGTCTAGTTCTCACAAAACACAATGAGAAATTCATAAAACACTGGTACATATGGTCTTAGGTCCATATGTTCAAAAGAAAAGTGAATTAATTCTGGGGCAAACCAATTTTGGCACAGGAGGAAATAAACATTTAAAATCTCCACTGATTTAAATGTGACATTTAACCCCCTTGAATGCTAGATAGGTCTCCAATGCATAAGACTCAAAGCTCTGGAGACCTCTATATCATTCATGTCATGTGGCTGCACTCTCTTTTACGTGCAACATTTTAAAAGTAAACCTTGTCTTTGTCCCTCTACAGTGCAGATGGTTTGCCCCAGAATTGCTCTAGTATGCTTTTATACATAAGGCCCATGGTATGTTTGATTGTCACAGTATGTTCAAGCAACACATATTTCCGCATTAATTTTAATAGAGCATTGTACATAAAACAAAAGTGTAGTAAACAAACCAATCACACCATGGAGGACAAAAACTTCCCATAGATTAGATTTTTAACCCCTTGGAATGCTAGAGTGCTGGTGCAGCATGTTTGCCCCGAAATTGCTTCGGTTTGCTTTTAGTCATAAGGCCCAAGAATATGTTAAAAAGTGTCCAAACGTTGACACAACTTAAGATATATGATATTGCATGTGCTTTTTATCAGCAGGTTGGGAGAACAGCCCTCCTGATTTTCTGGTCAGGATAATTTACTTACTTATGTAAATCTCAGCAGGAGGTAAGGGGTCAAAGGAAAATTATTTCCCTTTGATTATAAACAGCACATTGCATTATCCTAGATCTTAATTTTTATCAAGGTTTATACGTTTTTTACATGGATCTTTGTGTATGAAGAATATAGCATATCCTTTCATATAAACATTTTAATTTAGCATTAATACTCATTTAAAGTGGAACTTTCATCCGATTAATACAGAGCCCCACACAACAATTACATTAGTGATATGCATAGACGTATGTTTAATTTCAAGAATAATTGCTGCATTAAAGAAAAATAGATCCTTTTAGGCAGACAGGCAGCGGGGAACAGTGCAGACATCTTGCAGAGACAGCGTCTCTGAGTCTGCACTGTCCATCCCCTTCAACTCCACGACTGGTGAGCTGAATGCCTGGAAAGGACTGACAGAGCAGGTGCAAAGAGAGCCTACAGCAAGATCCCGGCCAGTGCCTATCCGCATAAAAGATTCCATTTTTCTTTAATGCAGCAATTATTCTTGAAACTAAATACATATATGCAGATCACTACTGGAATTATTGTTTGGGGCTCTATATTAATCGGATGAAAGTTCCGCTTTAATACCACACACACACTGAAAATTATTGTAGCTGAAAAGGTTTACTCCAGGTGATCTGCTCCATAGAAAACAATTACATTTATTCTGTGAAACTTGTTGCAATAAAGTTGCCAATGTAAACCGGGCCTAAAGCTGATCTAAATAAGAGGGGAATGTAAAAAACTCAGATTAATTTAAGAACCTGCTCCCTTTAATGCCAGCAAGTCTGGATGCCACCCCCATATAATGTGCAGGAAAAGGAAGATTTTTTTTTTTTTTTGCCATGGTCCTCTAAACTTTGTATGCATATGGAAATAAGTCACAGAGCATCTGAATGCCCTGAAATACCCTTTCATAACACTGCCTTGCCCTTAGAGCAAACTGTGTAAAAAGAATTTTTTGGTGAAAAAGCTTAGGGCATAGGCAGGTGCATATCACAAACAATATGTTCCTCACCTGTTTTTGCATTGAATCGTATTTGTACATTTCCCTAAGAGTCACATTTGTATCTAGCAATTACTTAGGTCAAGTCATAAGACTGAAGCATACCTCCCAACATTTCAAATTGCCAGTTTTAGGGGGTGTTGTTGGGGGTGTGGCTGGTGGGAGGGGCATTATCGATTAATTTTTAGGCTATTTCATGGCCTATTGACACCTCCTTGTGTAACCTAATAAATGATTAATAACAAAACTAAAGTATTTTATTTACACAGACTAATTTATAAACACATATACTAATGTTAAAACAAACAATGATGTGAGTTTTATGGTTGTGGAGCAATGTGATACACTTTTATACACACTACATAATCTGATCTCTTAAAAAGAGGGACATTAGGGTGGGAAAAAGGGACAGAGGGATTTGGGTCTGAAAGAGGGACACTTGGGAGGTATGCTGAAGCACTCATTCCCATTAGTGTGCACCTTCCAATTACTTTAAGAAGTTCCAGTTCTAATCAATCATGCACCACAGGTTCCATATTGATAAGCCTCACACAGATGTCCAGTATCTAATTAGTGACATATAGGATAGTTAGTCAGGCAGCATTGTAAGGATTATAGAGCTGTATTTAGTAACCTAAAAAGGAGCAATTCTGGAACAAAACAGCTTAATAGACTATTAAAAATTTCAGCTGATTTAAATGGAGCTATTAACCCCTTCAGTGCTTTGCAATGCATCTGAGATCTCTCTAGCATTCAAGAGATTAAAAAAAAAAAATTAAAATTAAAATCAATGATAAAATCAATGGAGATGTATTTTCCCCCTGTGATGCAGTATGTTTACCCCAGAATGACTTTGACTTTGTACATAAGGCCCATAATGACATTGTTATATTTAGGGATACCGCTCTGTTAAAAAAAATGTGATAGTACTATAAACTTTTTTGGAGAAATGTATTGGCTATCTGTATGTTTTTTAAAAACATAGGTCACATAGAATAATCTATTTTCCCCCTTATTTCCCCCTTAAGTTAGGTGGTGACAGATCTGCACTAACTTGTGGCTGCCCTTCAATCAGACCAGACTATCTTGGCTGGTGGACACAGACTTCCATCCAGTAAGATAAGAAGAGCATTGGCGAGTCCCTATCCTTTTCTTCATTAACCCTATGAGCACCAGAGATGTCCAATGCCTTTCAAAGTGTGATTCAGTCTTGCTCCAGGGCATAAAATAGGGTTTGTGCCAGTGAGCATTAGTCAAACATGCTCAAGACCATATGGGTGTATGGGATTTTGCCCCAAGGCTCAGTACGGATAAATTATACCCCTGGTACTGAGTACCCTACACAACAAACTAGAGCTCAATTTTTGTATATGTGTCTCTGTCTATTGCTATACCTTACAGTTCTCACTAAATGTCACAAAATGTAATAATTATAATTAAAAGGAGAAGTTAATTATTCTCTAGAGTTTGCTTTATGGTTGTAAAATCTGAATGCAACTGTATATGCTGTGAAAGTGGCTACAGTAGCTGTGGGTTATCTCTGGCTCGCATGAAAGTTTCAGGGAGATAAGGTCAGGCAGGAGATAGAACATTAACAACAGTGCAAACACAGGGAGCTAGAGCAGGCTGGTACCACCTGGTAAAGAACACTAACAGAAGAGGCCTGGGAGCATCCTATAAATTACACAAACCTGTCCATTTGTCTTTGGAGGGACAAAGATAAAAGTATACATTGCAAAAGGAAGGAACTCACAAATGCACAAGACATTGCAAATAGTTACATTGTCAACATAATGAAACCTTAAATTACTTTGGTAACATTCATACAATGAGAGAGGGAGAGCTGTACTTGGGTTTGCCACCTCATCCTTTTAAAGTGGAACGGACACCTTATAAAATCACTTGTATTTATGCTATCCTTTTTTGTGTAAAATAATAGTTGAGGACATATTTATCTTAGTCAGTTTAACCCTTTGACTTCCAGAATGGTACGGAATACATTGCAAAGCAATGCATTCCATACCACTCAGGCACTCAAAGGGTTAAGCAAATTAAACTGTACTGGCTGACATGTCAACCAGATATTAACACTACACACTGCTCACCCATCTGCCACTTTCTGTTGGACAGTATTGGGTCATTTGTATAAACTGACCAGTTGACAGTCATGTAAATCACATCAAGATGGATACTTCCACTCAGCTGAGAGTTTGGACAGGTGACAGTTCCACGGTAATACTGGCCACTAATGAAATATGCATAGCATAGGGCTGTACATGAACCACTGCAGCTGTAGGGCAGAGGTTGGGCAACCTTTGGCTCACCAGTTCTTGCTGGACCACACTCTCACCATTCTCAGTCAGCCCTTAATCTGTTAAAATATTGCAATTCCCATCAACCTCATCAAGCCAGTGACCAGCTGTGGATGATGGCAGTTGCACTGCAAAACCAGCCAGAGAGCTTGGGTGCACCACCCCCTGTCTAGGGCTACCATGTTTCATATAACAGCATCTTTCATTTTCATCTGGTATTAAAGGAATAAGGAGGTAACCCCGAACTGTACAGAAAAATGAAAACATTAATGCAGGAGAAAGGGGAAGATAAGTTCTAAAGCAGAAAACACACTAATGTATGTGAAGCCAGGAAGACTAAGCTACGGAAGCCTGCAATCAACATGCTGTGGAGGTGAAAGCCCATGGGAAGACCCTAATCCTATACAATAATTCGCTAGAAAGTTTGTAACTACGCAGTCATGCAAAGTAGAGACTCCCTGTGACGAGGCTGATACAGAGCCTCCCGCTTTATATCAGCCACAGTGCGGGCAGTCTTTACTGAGTATGACTGCACCCCAACCGTCCAGCACTGTGTATGACTGCCCCACGACTGGCTGGTAGTGGCACTGTGGCCCGTGTAACTGTCTCTTCAACTAGTAAGTATTAAAAGAATAGAAATCTAATGCTCCCTACTTGGTGAATACAGCTCCACAGTATACTGAATTGAGGTCTGACATACTGGAGCCCCCTATCATATGGATGAGGTACTATAGGGGAACCTACAGGTAACATTAGGATTTCTGGCTTATAAATTTGGGGAACAGAACATTTAGGTCCTTACTCTGCGAATATGCTGCCGCTCATGCTGAAGGAGAGAGAACAAGAAACATGACACATGCAGAAACATGGATACAAAGAAACAAATGTGAGGATGGAGTGAGGCAGTGACACAAAATGTAAACTTCACACTGTGTAAAAATGCAGCACAGAACATACAAAATCATCTGTCTTACACACTTTCCTTCCTTTGCTATGGGTTGGATTTTCCCTTCAGGAGCCCCTAGGCAAGGTACACTAGACACTCTTAGGACCACCCAAGACTGGATCCCTATTCCACAGATGATACACAAACACACCCTTCCTAATCCATTATTTTCCTGAACATAAAAGAAAAAAAAATCCTAAAACAGTGCTACTCAACATTAGTGCTTACCGCACAACAACTGATTTTCATGATATTTCTTTGTAACCCTTTGAGTGCCAGAGAGTTATCCAACTCTATACACTGTGCACCCCTATTGTCCGTAACCCTTTCCGTGCTAGAGCGGTACCTAGCGCATTGCTCAGTGTTGAAAGGGTTAAAAAGTTAACCACAGGTGGGCAATCAGTGGATCAGTCATTGGATTGCATGCTTCATCACGGATATCCTGAAAACCTAACCATTTTGGTGTGACCCAAGGATTGGATTTGAGAATCACTATCCTAAAAAAAGGTACAAGCGCACCAAAAAATCTCTTAAAGGGATGGTAATGTTTCAAAATAAAAGCAGCTCCAATTAATTTTCATAGTATTTGGGCCATGGAGAGTGTTATTTCAATACTGTCAGAGTTGTAATTCAAGAGTAATTGAATGATAAAATATCCCCCTCCCGACCCTTTTACCTAGTTTAAGCTGCCTCCTCTCAGATGTGGAATCTGGTCTTGAGACCAGACAGCTCTTAGCAAAGGACAATCTACTTACTATGAGAACAATGAAAACACTGCCCCCCTTAACAGGTTTTTCCCTTAGGCTAACTGAAGTTTGTCCCTCTCTGCAAGCCATCTGGACACCACTTTTCTGCTCTGAGGTGAGCAGTGTTACATCAGTAAAAGGGGTGGGAGGGGGAGACTTTACCATTCAATTACTCTTGAACTACAACTCTGACAGTATTGAAGTAACACTCTCCATGGCCCAAATACTATGAAGATTAATTGGAGCGCCTTTTATTTTGAGATATTACTATCTCTTTAACTCCCTGGGTGCTACAAAGGTTTCCAACACACTGAAGCAATGTGCTGGTAATCACTCTAGTACAGAGGTGGGAAACTTGAAGCCGTCCAGTTGTTATGGTTTACACTTTCCATCATCCTCCCCCAGCTGTTGGTAGGCTAGGGATGACTGAAGCTGTAGTCCACAAGAGCGGGAGGACCACAAGGTAACCAACCCTTCTATAGCAGTCAAAGAGATAAAAAAAGACAGCCAGCAAAGATGTATACATAAACTGGTGTCTGATGGAGTGGCATTTGGATTGCATTTGCCTCACCTTTTAATGGCCCCTTTCAAATTTTTCTTTGATTCAAGAGACGATAACTTCAGTCAGTCCTGGATGTCATGTCCATGGAGACAGACATGACAGTTGCTACTGTAGCAGGACCAGAGGACACAAACTTGTAGCACTGCACATTATAATGTTAACCCTTTAAGGACCAGAGAGGTGTGAATCACATTTCGTCTTAATGTGATGCATACTCCTTTGGACCTTAAAGGGTCACTCTGCCTGCTTCCGTTTGAAGAAAGCTTCCAGCAACTGCCATGTTCACCTCCACAACTGATCGAACATGATATCCCAAGAACAAAGACACAAGGGCAAAAGCCATAGGGACCATTAGGTTTATCTTGCCATAGTAAGGTAGCTGGGGCGTGTTAATATTGTTTAGCTGACTAATGGGAAATCCTTCCCTCTGCACATACTGCGTGTATTGCATCACTGTTATAGAGATAAGCAATTCTATACTGAGACTGAGCTCTGAATGTTCAGAAGTCATGGAATAATTTATTTGCAGAACCCTGAGTTCTAGCAATGAAAGCATACTGGCAGCCTAATATTAAAGGGAAACATTTACCTCTAAAAACTTTTTCCCATATATTTAGCTATGAAACTAGTATTAGGAAACATGTTTTTTTTTTTTTTTTGGTATTTAGGAATTTTTTAGCTTATCGTGATTACTCCTTGCAAGCTCAGAATAATGATAAACGGAGCTTGCTGTAAAGATACAAGCGATTCACACCAAACCAAAGGGAAGCGTGAACGCACTCCCTGGGGCAGCTGGGACTTAGGTGGAAGAAGAATTAAACAACACTAGGAAGTCCTGAACAGCTGCACCATAGATTCAGTGTACCGCAGAATGCGGAAGTGCGCAGCTTGAAGACAAAATATGTTAAAAAGTATGTAAATGCCAAAAAAATAAACATTTACTAATACTAGTTTCATAGTTAAACATTTGGACAAAAGTTTTTGGAGGTAAATGTTCCCCTTTAAAGAAGCAGTAAAGATTATATATGTGTTTACACACAAACACACATTGTTATTATAAGATAAGTACACTGTTGGGGGATTTTTCACTCAAACAAATGCCAACTGGGATCCAAAAGGGAATATTTTGGGGGGACAGGTTAAGTCAGGCTACGACTCTTAGTCTGTACTACCTGATAACCAATATAGATAACTACCTTTTTAATGAGTTGTAATAATTTTTGAATGACAGATCTACCATTAGTGCTAGTACCCTTGTTTTACTCAAACAGTATCTATTTTTCACAAGAACTGTCACTGCTTCTTTAATGCGTCACTGCTGGGGTGTGTACTGCAACACATTAATAGATAAATGTATTCATAGGGAAACAGCAGAACTGGGAGAGTCTACAGTTCCAGGGTTTCTCTTTAACCATTTTCAGGACTAAAGGAGTGTGCAACACATTGAAAATGTGGTTAAAGGTGAACCTTGATTTGGAAACTCATGTTGTATTGAACTCAAATATAACACTGTAAAATATTGGTAATCAAATTAGTCATGTTATTACTTCAGTTTTGTTACAAATTCATACAGTTTTATTCAGTTTAATTTGTGCCATTTTTTCTCCCCCTCCATTGCTGCAAATTCTATTATAGGTGGTGTCATTACTGGTAGACAACGTAATCCTCCCCTCCATAAGAGCCCTAAGGATCACTGATTAAAATAAGCCTACGGTCCCACCCTTACTTGAACAGATGTTAGATTTTACAGCAACTGCATATAGTTACTTACACAATGGCTGGGGGACAAAAAGTAATTTTCATAAGAACCTAAACACCACAGACCTTAGGCTCTTACTCAAAAACAAATACAGGTATTTCATCATGTTTATTATCTCCTTAACCCTTTGAGTACCAGAGGGGTACGCAACGGATTGCTTTGCAATGCGTTGCGTACCCCTCTGGCACTCAAAGGGTTAATGACCTCCCAACCCTGGAGTGGGCGGCTTTAGAGGACTGCACTTTTTTTTGGAGCAATTAATTCTGGGCTGGCAGAGCAGCATGCAGCCACGCTGCCATCCCAGAATTCCATGATTTGACAGGATCATCACCGAACCTTAACATCAGGACCAGCATGACTGTCCTGGCAAGTCATGCACAGTTAAAGGGTTAATAATGGCAAAAAAAAGGTTTTTTGCATTTAGAAGAGCTTAAAAAGTTGAGCTAAATGCAAAAAATGTCTCTCTCAAACTGATATGGTTTGAGAGATACAGGCATTTAAAGTTTGGTGTCTCCTGCTGACATCTGTAAAGCGGTCAGAAGGAGATCTGTGTTGGTAGATTGTGTTGACCGACATGGATCTACTGCTGACAGCTTTACAGACGTCAGCAGGAGACACCGAACTTTAAATGCCTGTATCTCTCAAACCATAGCGATTTGAGAGATACTTTTTGCATATAGCTCAACGTTTTAAGCTCTTCTAAATGTAAAAAATGTTCTTTTGACATTACTAACCCTCTAACTTATTTTGCAATTGAAGTTTCCCTTTATTAAAGGCAAAGTGTGTCTGAGTTGTAGAATATACATAGTTTTCAGCATTTTCATTAATTATTATATGCTAACAGTGGTCATTTTGGTGTATACAATGAAAATCTCAATAAAATATTTATTTTACTGTTTTGCTTGCAATATACATGCAATTTTGTACATTTTTGTAAATAGACCCATGTCTAACATGTCTCCCTTCTGATCTGAAATATGTATGTAAACCCATACTACAGATTTAGTACAAAATCAGAGGGAAAATTACAGCAAGCTGTGTATGTCTGCTGGTAGGGTTGCCACCTTTTCTACAAAAAAATACCGGCCATGGCATTCCCTCCATAGACTTAACATTGGACAGGAGCCAATTTTTTACCGGCCTGCCGGTAAAATACCGGCTGGGTGGCAACCCTATCTGCTGGGTTAATTGCCAGCATGAACACCACAATAATATAATACTAACAAAGTCATGCATATCTCCCAACATTCCAAATCACCAAAGAAGGACCCTTTTGTTTTAGGTAGTGTTGATGGGGGCGTGGTTTGTGGGAGGGGCATTACCAAGAATTTCTAGGTTACTTCATGACATACTGACACCTCTTTATGTAACTGAATAAATAATTTAGAACACAACCAAAGTAGTTTATTTACACAGTCCAACTTATAAACACAAATATTGAAATTTAAACAACAATTAATGTAAGTTTTATTGCTGTGGAGCAATGTGATACACTTATATACCCACCATACAGTCTGATTTCCTGAAAAAAGGGACATCAGATGGGAAAGAGGGACAGAGGGATTTGGGTCTCAAAGAGGGACTGTCCCTCCTAAACTAAGGTAACCAGATTTTAAAAATGAAATCCAGGGACATTTTTTCTCCACACCCTATCCACCTCCACACTCTGCCCACACGATTTCCACCCTCACACCCTGCCCACCCACACACACTGCCCACATGGTGTCCACCCACACACATTGCCCACACCCACACACACTGCCCACATACCCTGTCCATACACAACACTGCCCACACACCCAGTCCACACCCACACACTGCCCCCACACCCAGTCCACACACACACACACTGCCCACACACCCAGTCCACACCCACACCCCCACCCCCACACACCCTGTCCACACACACATGCTGCCCACACACACACACGCTGCCCACACACACACACACACGCTGCCCACACACACACTGCCCACACACACACACTGCCGACACACACACTGCTCAAACACACTACAGTAGGAGCGCATTGTTTCACTTTTTCTATTGGCCCACACACACTGCCCACACTCTGTCCACCCTCACCAGCCTCACACCCTGTCCACCCTCACCAAACACTGCCCACACCCTGTCCACCCTCACATCCTGTCCACACACTGCCCACACCCTCTCCACCATCACACTCTGTTCACCCTTTACATACTGCCCACATTGTCCACATAAACACTGCCCACATACTGTCCACCCCCACATCTCAGAAAAAAATGTACTAAATAGAGCACAACTTGTCTCATTGCCCAAAGTAAAGGTTGTGATGTTCTCATCCAAACAGGTGTTGCCAGTCTTTCCAAGGGCGATTTGCAGGGGGTCTTGTCTGGTCTCTTCTGTATATTAATCATAAAAGCTACTCCTGGGGATCACATGCATATTAAATATGGTAATATTTCTATGGAAAGGACATTTTTTACATATGGCATTTTCAGTCAAACCTCTCATTCATGTTCTTGGTAATGAATGGACAAAATACAGCAGGGTATGACATGATTTCCTAGCTCTCTGCACACCACCTAACATTTCTGCTCCACTGGCAGTAGCTACAAGAACAAATTGGAAAGTGCCTTCTTCTACAGAGCTTCAAAAGCCCGGCAGACTGCTTCTGAGGCGGCTCCAATAGGTTTGTACTTAGAAGATGAGGGAAAATGGCAGTGGAGCAGAAGTGTTAGGTGGTGTGCAGAGAGCTAGGAAATCATGTCATACCCTGCTGTATTTTGTCCATTCATTACCAAAAACATGAATGAGAGGTTTGACTGTCCTTTCCAAAGAAATATTACCATATTTAATACTAGTTGAACAGCCCGTTACACGGGCCACAGTGCCACTGCTACCCAGTCGCGGGGCAGTCACGCGCAGAGGAGACTGCCCGCGCCACGGCTGATACAGAGCTGCACGCTCCTTCGGAGCGCCCAGCTCTGTAATAGCTGCGGCGCAGGCAGTCCCTACTGCGCATGACTGCAGCACACGCAGCAGTGTGCACTGCGCATGTCGCAGCGTTACACACAACTTAGCGAATTATTATATAGGATGCTTGTGATACACAGAAATAGCTTTTGTGATTAGTATATGGAAGAGACTGGACAAGATCCCCATCACATCGCCCTCGGAAATACTGGCAACATCACACCCTTGCAGTATTTACCAAATTTCACACTGGATTAATCATAAAGTAATGGCAACAAACATTGAGCCATATCCATCATGCTAAATATGTGCAGTTCTAGAGCATCTGGAGCAAACAGCTACACCATGAGTGGGAGGATGAACATTAACAATGGCCAAAAAGTGTTAGTGGTTTTTAGGAAGCTCCAAAAATTACAAATTCAGCCATATAAGCCTTATGGGCATTTTCCAGCATCTAGTTAGTACTACAAGACACTTTCGGTACCAGAGGGCTTTGCAATGCATTGTGTGTTTGCCCCTCTGGCACTCAAAGGGTTAAAATACACCTTCTTAACCTTTCCTCCTTGCACACTACACTTGATCTGTATGTTTTTAGCACATATAAAAAGGTGCAATCTCTAAAGTTTATTTTATTGCTCTACTCATTCATAACAGACTAGTTTTAAAGCCCATGTACATGGGCCAACAAAGGCAGCACTGCAGTCATGCATAGTACTGACTGCCTGAAAGAGCCGCGGCCGATACAGAGAGGGGAGCTCCGAATTCAGACCACAGTCCTCTCTGCGCATTCCGGTGCTGGCCACCTGTACTGCGCATGACGGCTTCTGACAAACATACTTAGCGAATTAGAATACATAGAACACAGTATGTTAAGAATGAGTAGAGCAATAAAATAAACATTAGAGATTGCACCTTTTTATATGTGCTAAAAAACATATAGAGCAAGTATAGAGCGCAAGGAGGAAAGGTTAAGGTGTAATTTAACCCTTTGAGTGCCATAAAGGGGTGCACACAATGCATTGCGAAGCAATGCTTTGGTACCCCTCTGGCACTGAAGGGTTAAGTCTGGTAGTAGTAGGTCCAACACACAAGCAATTCCCATGGTAAGCGCCCTGGCCCAGCACTAAATCAACATCTCCATAAATTAAACAAATGCAGCAGCTTCAGTACCTCAGGACTCTGATATTCTCAGTCTCACTGCCGGTGTTCCGGTTCCCACTCTGACTCAGTTGTCACACCAACACTACAGTAGCAGGGTGTTCACACACTCACTCACTCGCTACTGCTGCCAACATGGGTGGATTATGCCGAACGCTATGTGAGCATCATGATGTGGCCATTGAACGTGAATGAGCGCAACCAATGACAAAGTTCCATGGATGAGCTGAAGGCTCATTCCGGGGACATATCCAGGGATGCATTGTTTCCGGGGACAGTGTCCTCAGTCCGGGGACTGTCCTTGGAAACCGGGGACGTCTGGTCACCTTATCCTAAACAGGGACTCATGCATATTTTTCTTGCATTACAATCTTTGAGATTTTGTCTCCACTGTGAACTCCGCTTTAGCCATTTTCAAATTTATCAGTGGGAACATATGTATAAAATCAATCTGCTAAATGAGAATAAAGAACTAGTGGATTTACCTATATGCCTATTATAATGCATTTAAATACATAATGGGCCTTACGTCTCTATCAAAACAAAGTAGAACAATTCTGGGGCAAACAAATGCACCATATGGGATAAACCTCCCACTTGACTGAAAGTGGAAATGTAACCCCTTGGATGCTAGAGGGGTCACAATACAGACATATGTAGCAATGAAAGAGTTAAAAGACAAATTAAAATCATAATTGCCATTGATTTAAAATATTTGACCCAAAATTGTTTCACTTTGCCCTTATACATAAGGGGTAATTGGGCCTTATGTACAGAGACAAAGGTTGGGAAATTGTGGGGCAGAACAATTTCAAGTAAATAACGAATAGAAATCCCCATTGGTTTAGAAGAGGATTTAGTATACTTCTGTTAAATCCCTTAGTCCATGTGGAACACAGAAACCATGGGTAAAGCCCCCTCTTCCAGGAGAGCAGAACACTTCCAAAAAGATCTCTGAGGCAGAGACTCTCTCCTATTTTACACTTTACCCTGCCTGAGAAGCTCAGTTTTAGGGCTGGATCCAAATGTTGGAGATAAAAAAGCCGGTAGGGAAAAATCGATACCGACCGACAAAAGAAAATGTCTAAATAGGTATTCAAATGTCCTACCGGCTAAAAGCACAATGGATGTTAGGCCACAAAAATGGCCATCTGTTTTGTTTGTTAAGTTCCCAAAATGCCACTAAATGGCAGCAATAATGGCAACTTCAAAGGAAAAAAAAGCCAACGATCGGTGTCTGACATACTGTAACACAGTATAACAACTGACCTGTCATCCACTGTCCTTTTCCTTCAGTCTTCTCTTCATCCTCCTCTTCTTTTCAGTCTTCTTGTTGTAAAACAAAATAAATGTATACAATGCCAAATATAATAATAATAATAATAATAATAATACATAGCTTAACCCCTTGAGTGCCAGAGGGGTATGAAATGCATTACCTTTCTGGCACTCACATGTATTATAATATTCGGCATTGTATACTTTTATTTTGTTTTACAGCAAGAAGACTGAAGAGAAGACAGTAGAAAAGGACAGAAGAGGACCAGCATGCTGAGGACTCAGCTGGACATCAGGATTAATGGTAAGTGTTACTTTTAATGGGATGTTGTCTTTTAACTTAGTCAGGTTAACCCTATTCTGGAGTAAACCAACTGCACCATAGGGGACAAGTAACCATTCCTAAATTCCCAGGCACTTGAATAGAGTTGTTTAACCTCTTGAATGCTAGAGAAGCTCTCTAGCACTCAAGGGAGAAAAAGCCCAATTTAATTTAACAGGGATTTATATGGTGCAGCTGGTTTACTCCAGAAAGACTCCAGTTTTTGCTTTTATAAATGTGGACCAATGTCATTTAAGATTGAACACAGCAGGTAGGGGTACATTGGAAAGGATGAATGAGGAGGGAGCCTTTGTCTCAGAGACTCTTTGTTTAAGTGTCCTGACCTCCTGGAGGAATTAACCCCATCCCGACAATTGACCTACCAGGTACGTCCCGCAAAAACTGTCACTTAGTGACAGAGGACGTACCTGGTAAGTCCCGGAAGGCCGGGTCTCCGTGCAGCTGTCACTAAGGGGTTAAAGGAATAGTAATACTTGCAAATTACTAATCCCCATATTGTTGCTTTGTTAAAAAGAAACTTATTGCCCCCTTATGGTTTGAGAGAGGATAGCTCTCAAAGTTCCCCCCTCCCTCCTACTTCCCTGACTGAATGCTGACTGCAAGGATATCCGGTATTACTTGCATCAGGTGGCTCTGCAGCATTGCCGAGACTGCGTTTATAAAAAAGAAATCTTTCACTAAAACGGTCTTCTATGTGTGCTTGCAAACCAAGCACACGTAGAGACCGTTTCAGTGAAAGAATTATTTTTTATAAATGCGATCTCGGCCAGCTGCAGAGCCGCCTGATGCACATAAGACTGTCGTACGACAGCTTCCCCTGCAGTCAGCGTTCAGTCAGGTAAGGGGGGGGGGGGGGACTCTGAGTGCTATCATCTCTCAAACCATAAGGGGGGAGATCATTAACAAAATGATTAAATATTTCTTAATTTACTCGTTACAACTAAAAATGAACACCACAAAGTATATGACAATATAATATTCTTCCCAGTGATATATAGTTTAGTTTGAAAGATCTCTTTAAAATTAAAATATGAAGAGGCTGGAGAGGAAGTGAGGCATACACAGTTCCTATAGGAAGCAAGACCCTCTCCATCCATTCAAAGTGGCTGATAAACAGTGTTTCCTCTAAGGTGAGCAACCAATACTGAAAGAGTTAAAGGGATAGTAATGTTTCATAATAAAAACAGCTCTAATTAATCATCATAGTATTTGGACCTTGGAGCGTGTTATTTCAATTCTGTCAGAGTTGTAGTTCAAGAGTAATTCAATGACAAAGTGTCCCCCTCCCGCCCCTTTTACTGATGTAACACTGCTCAGCCAGAGCAGAAGGGAGGTGCCCAGGTAGATTGCAGAGAGGGACAATCTTCAATTAAGCTAAGGGAAAAACCTGAAAAACTTGTCCCCTGCTGTTATCTGTCTGGTCTAGCAACCAGAGTCCACATCTGCGGGAGGTGGCTTATACTAGGTAAAAGGGGCGAGAGGGGGAAACTTTATCATTCAATTAGTCTTGAACTACAACTCTGACATTATTGAAATAACACTCTCCATGGCCAGGGGAGGGCTGGCCTGGGGGGCAAGGGGGCAATTGCCCCCCAGGCTGGTCATGAATATGGGCCAGTGGGCCACTGCCTCACTCAATTTCCCACTTGCTGCTGTAAATAGAGTAAACAGAATTTAAGGAGCTACACGAGTATTGTAGCTCCATTTCAATTGTAAGCTCTGTGGTACAACTAGTGTAGCTCCATTTCAGTTGTAAGCTCTGTGGTATCACTAGTGTACCTCCATTTCATTTGTCATCTCTGTGATATCAATAGTGCACTACCATTTCAGTTATAAGCTCTGAGGTATCACTTGACTTAATCCATAACATTAATGCCAGCTATAACATTAACAAAAGGGGGTGGGCTTGGACATTGTTAATTGTACTTGCACCCCAGGCCAAAAGTTGCCAGCCCTCCCTGTCCATGGCTGAAATACTATGAAGATTAATTGGAGCTGCTGTTTTTGTGAAACATTACTATCCCTTTAAAGAGTAATTGAAGTTGGTTGGGACTGCACTGTTACTGTGTTATTCCAAAGCAGCCATTGTGTAAACTCTATTCTTCATCTGTTTCCATGCTAGTTTTCTCAGTTTTGCTCATCTTAGAGGGAACTCTGCAGGGTTAACACAGCTGCTTATGTTTGTACTCAGACTGTTAGTCAGGGTGGCAACTATACTATCTGTGCTATCTGAGACCACTGGCATACACATACTATAACTACCAACACCCTGCAAACTCTTCTCTCTTTAAGCTCATTCTTGACTCCCTTACTCCACACAGCATATGCTACATCTGTCCAACCCCTTGCTTTCATTATATCTATTTCACGCTTCTTTGTTTGCTCTCTCTCTCTCTCTCTCCTTCCTTTGTGGCATGCTTCTTTATTCCTTGTTTCTTCTCCCTCCGTCTCTCACTTTCTGTTGCTTTAGTGGTGTCATACATCTTTCACTTGCTCTCTCTTTATCACTACTGTCCACTCTATCATCCCCCTGTGTCCGCTCTCTCTATCACTCTCACTTCACTGCTAATTCCTCTCAAGAAGTAACACTAAGTGAAAGACCTACTTCACTCAGTCAGCAAACAAAGGATGATCTCTGCACACAGAGTTAAAGTTTAAGCTCTACTGAGTCATTTTATTCATCACTATTTGCACAGCGTTTCGGGGAAACCTTCCCTTCGTCAAGTGCTTGACCTGACGAAGGGAAGGTTTCCCCAAAACATTGTGCAAATGGTGATGAATAAAATTACTCAGTAAAGCTTAAACTTTAACTGTGTGTGCAGAGATCATCCTTTGTTTGCTAATTTACATTGCGGGTCATAAAGTGGCACTGACCCTCCTGATTATCTGCACCGGACTAAGAGTGTGGAGTGCTGAGGTAAAAACTTTTTATTCAAGCCTAATTCACTCAATGAATTCCTTGTCACTATTTGTGATACTAGAGAGCTAAACCCTACTTCAAGTATATATGTCTGGAAGCTATTCCATAGCATTCCATTGAGACTTTAGACAGTTGTGACGTCAAAGAGCACATGGTTTGTGAAAAATTAAAACAGATAGGTTATGGATTGTGTGTTACAATAACAATCATACAACTTTTATCTATGAAAATCAATATGATGCAGAATTAAAGGGGAATGATTCGTTAGGAATAAGTGGCTCTTAATTTGATTAGCACACTGACTTACCTAGGTAGGTGTCTTTTCATACAGCATTCATACAACAGCCTGAATGACTTGCAAGGGACACAAATTGTTATCAAGTTGTAACTGAAACAATTTGCAGTAGACAAAAACAGATGAAATGAAAATAAAAATAATAAATAAAAGTAACTGACTAATGTTTGATGGACAGCTACCTAGGTAAGTACTTCTGATGCACAGGTTAAGAGCCACTTTATTCTTAGCCTATAGTTCCCCTTAAGGCAAGACTTTCTTAATCACCAGTATGTTGTAGTAGTGATTGTATAGTAATGTTTCAAAGTAAAAGCAACTCCAATTAATCTTCACAGTATTTGGGCCATGGAGAGTGTTATTTCAATACTGTCCGAGTTGTTGTTCAAGAGTAATTGAGTGATAAAGTATCCCCCTCCCACCCCTTTTACATAGTGTAAGCCACCTCCCCTCAGATGTGGAATCTGGTCTCTTGACCGGACAGCTCACAGCAAGGGACAATCTTCTTACTGTGAGAACAATGAAAACCCTGCCCTCCTTGACAGGTTTCTCGGGTTTTTCCCTTATGCTAATTGAAGATTGTCCCTCTCTGCAAGCCATCTGTACACCACCCTTCTGAGGTGAGCAATGTTACATTAGAAAAGGGGGCGGGAGGGGGGTACTTTATCATTCAACTAGTTGAACAGCCCGTTACACGGGCCACAGTGCCTCTGGCAGCCGGTCGCGGAGTAGTCACACGCAGTGGAGACTGCCCGCGCCTCGGCTGATACAGAGCTGTACGCTCCTTCGGAGTGCCCAGCTGTGTATCAGCCGCGGCGCGGGCAGTCTCTACTGCGCATGACTGCCGCACGCGCAGCAGTGTCTACTGCGCATGTCGGGCGTTACACACAACTTAGCAAATTATTATATAGGATTACTCTTGAACTACAACTCTGACATTATTGAAACTCTCCATGGCCCAAATACTATAACAATTAATTGGAGCCGCTTTTATTTTGAAACATTACTATCCCTTTAAGAAAACTTATTTTTGAGTTATTTAGCTTTATAGTCTATGCTAAGTAAGGAATACCTTAACCCTTTGTGTGCCAATGCATTGCTTGCACTCAAAGGGACGATCTATAACCCTTTAAGTGCCAGAGAGGTACACAATGCATTGCTCTGCAATGCGTTGTGTACCCATCTGGCACTCAGAGGGTTAAATCTGCCATTAAAAAGGAGTTTTCTAAATACAAATTGCTAACACAACATACAAGTAATTTGGAAATCTCAAAATCACCAGAGTTGTTTAAAGGTGGTAACGTACCTTTAACACAATTTAGGTTAAAATAAATAATTTTTGTAGAACTTGTATATGGATTAGGATGTACCATGGTTGAGATATGCTAGGAAAATATAATTGCCCACAAAAGTCATATTTCAGTTGCACTATACTATGACAATATTTGTAAAAATGTGGCTAAATTAAAACAAAGACTAACTCTTCCATTGGGCAGAGCTTGCTAAGAAAATAAAGACTTTGAAAAACAATGCCCCTTTCAGAGAATTCTAACATACACAGAGTGACAATGTTCCAAACATGACAACACAAACAACCCAGCCAATACAAGCAAGAAACTCATATTTCAATACTGCTGCTCTGTACATTGTCCAGTAGAGGGCAGCACTTACCTGTTGTATGCAGACAGCCACACTAAGATCAAACAGTACAGAAAATACAAGACATCTTGTAGACTCAACATGCACATAAAGGACAGGTACAAAAGGAAAGTAAATGTACTCACATTATACCAGCTCTGGCTCTTCTGTAATGAGAAAGAAAATTGCCGTTAAATGCAGATCAAACATATTCAAACATAAAGTGGATTAGGCACTACATTATAAAGGGTACATATATTGGAGTAAGACTGAAGAATACATGGGAAAGAGGCGATTTTGAAAGGTTTCGTACTACATTCATATTAATGTCTATTGGGTCTAAACAAAAGTTATAGGTATAGACTATCTATTCAGAATTGAAGAGATAAATACCATCACTGTAATCAGGCATTTCACAATATTCATTTATTGGACCATATGAGACTACACAATAGGTTATGACAACATCTATATAACTTTATCATAATTAAACAAACCAATATGTACCACATATACTACAATAAGAGCGTATTTTAATTTCATTGTAAAGTTATCTTATTGGATGCTAGAGAGGCCCCCAAAGAGCTAGCATCCATGGGGTTAACCCTTTGAGTGCCAGACAGAAGTCCAACTCATTGCAAAGCAAGGCACTGGACACCTCACTGTTCCTCATAGGGTTAAAATAATGGATTTTTCAATTAATTGTAGAAGTGTCATATTATGACAAATTTACTTTTAGAATTAAAACCTGTCTCTATGTTGTACTAGCTATTTTACTGTAATATAACTTATTTTTTAAATGTTCCCTTTTTTTTATGTAACTGAGTGGCATTTTATGCTACATCCCTGCAAATGATCCTAATTAGTTATGTTTACGGTCAAACTTATTGCTCACAGTGCTCTTAGAAATGCCCCAAAGTGTGTGGGTTATGCCTAAATTCATTCATAGCATAGTGTGTGGCAATATTGATTCATTCATAGCACAGTGTTCGTGGCAATATGGATTCATTCACAACACTGTGTGAATGGCAATACTAATTCACTAATATCATAGGGTACGTGGCAATACTGATTCATTCATAGCATAGTGTGTGTGGCAATATTGATTCATTCATTGCATAGTGTGTGGTAATATTGATTCATTAATACCACAGTGTGTGTGGCAATACTGATTCTTTCACAGCATAGTGTGCTTGGAAATACAGATTCATTAATACCATAGTGTGTGCGGCAATACTGATTCTTCCAAGCACACTATGCTGTGAAAATACTGATTCATTCATAGAACAGTGTGCGTGGCAATACTGATTCAGTCACAGCATAGTGTGCGTAGAAATACTGACTCATTAATAGCATAGTGTGCGTGTCAATATTGATTCATTCATTGCATAGTTTGCGTGGCAATATTGATTCATTAATACCATGGTGTGTGTGCGTGCGGCAATACGGATTCATTCACAGCATAGTGTGCATGGCAATATTGATTCATTAATATCATAGTGTGTGTGACAAAACAGATTCATTCACAGCATAGTGTACGTGGCAATACGGATTCATTCATAGCATAGTGTACATGGCAATACGGATTAATTCACAACATAGTGTGGTGATATTGATTCATTTATAGCAAAGCGCATGGTAATATTAACCATTCATAGCATAGTGCGTGGCAAATATTGATTTATTCACAGCATAGTGTGCGTGGAAATACTGATTCATTCATAGCATACTGTACATGGCAATACTGATTCATTCACGGCATAGTGTGCATGGCAATACTGATTCATCAATAACAGACTGCGTGGCAATACTGATTCATTCATAGCATAGTGTATGTGGCACGGATTCATAGCATAGTGCGTGGTAATATTAATCCATTCATAGCACAGTGCGTGGCAATATTGATTAATTCCCAGTATAGTGTGTGGAGATATTGATTCCTTCATAGCATAGTGCGTGGCAATATTGATTAATCCATAGCACAGTGTGTGGCAATATTGATTAATCCATAGCATTGTGTGTCGCAATATTGATTAATCCATAGCACAGTGCGTGGCAATATTGATTCATTCACAGCATAGTGTGTGGTAATGTTGGTCTAGCACAGAAATTAATTAGCATATTTTCCCACACTGTCACCAAAAAATAAAAGTTAATTTCTCAAACATTATAATATAAACAAATGACTAGCTAAACATTCATGCAATGTATCTTAAGGTGACAGGTACACTTCAACTGTACTGTATCAGGTTTATCTAAATGAGTAGAAGTTAAAGAATCAATAAATGTAGAATTAGGTCCCCTATTGAATGAATTAATATGTTTATATAGCGCCACAAGTGTGCCCAGCACTTTACAATTTAAAGCTTTGGACAATACAAGGTGGCAATTGCTTAACAAAGTGAAATAGTGAAAGTGGCATCCCTGCTAGGATGCTTACATTCTAAATTGGTAAAGGGATACATACACAGGTGCAGAATACAGTGCTCGATTTCTGGTCATAATTGAGCAATGTAGTAAGTAATTTATAAGCAGTATGTGAGTGCTGAAGCCTTGTTGAGGTGATATACTTTTAAGCGAGACCTCAAGAGGAGTGCAGTAGTGGAGGCTGGGAGGTAGAGCATTCCACAAATAAGAAGCAATGAGGGGAAAGGGTTTGATATGAGAGAGAGCTGTAGACACAAAAAGAGTTGCAAGAAGAATGTCACTGATCATAAAAGGAGGGATGGGGTGTAGTGGGAGATCAGGATATAAATGTAGGAAAGGGTAGAAGAAGGTCTTGAATGAGAGAAGCAGTATTTTATAAAATATCCTGAGCCTGATATTCAGCCACTGGAGTTATTAGAGGAGGGAGGAGGGGCAGGGACAAAACCTAGTACGGTAACACAGGCTGCAGCATTCTGTATAAATTGAAGTGTATGGAGCTGGGATGTAGGAAGACACGTAAGAGGTAGAAGGCTACAATAGTCCATGGGGAATAGTGCTTGTGTAAGAATTTTAGCTGTGGAGGAACATAGGATTGATGTGTTTTTATACAAGCGAAAGTGTCAGGATTTGGTCATAGCATTAATATGTGGAGAGAATGAGAGCAGCACCAATTATCACCACTAGGCACCATACTTCTGATATTGGATTTATGGTAGTGCCATTTACCATCACCTGGAAGGGCACTACTGGACCAGGTCTAGGTGGCACGAGGAGTAGCTCGGATATTGACAAAAAGTTTGAGGTGCCAATGAGCCATGCAGTCTGAGATAGCCGAGAGGCAATCTGTGACTTTAGATTGATCATCAGTAATCAGCTGAGGTGCAGATAAATAAAGCTGGTTGTCGTCTGCATAGAAGTGATATCCGAGTCCAAATTAGTTAATAAATTCAGTTTAAGTTTTATTGTGTATAGAGAGAACAGAAGCATCCTAGAACCAAACCTTGGGGAACATCAACAGAGAGGTGACAGAGAGGTGACAAAGAGGACGAAGAGGTGGAAATGGAGACACTGAAGGATCTGTTAATTAGATAAGAGGACAGCCAGTCCTCTTATCTAATTATCTAATATATTTGAAGCGCCCTATCTCTTGATTTTAATAGATATATATAATATATAATAGAATAAATCTGAAAAATAGGTATACGAAAAGTATATATCTTTGTTAAAAACACTTTGAAACCAGGAACCTAGTTACAAATATCAGCTATCACAAAGAATATGTATGAAATAGGAATACATTGCCTACAACTATTATCAAAACCAGAGCTTATATTTCATCAATCCACTAGTGTTATTTATACCCCAGTCTACGGATCAAATCGCACTCCCCTCTATATAGACACCTTAGCTGAGGTGCAAGTGAAGCTGCTACTCCAACCCCAAATACACACCTGTATAAATCTACTCTAAATATGCATCAAATAGATATATAGTGTACTGTAACTCAAACCGGAACTGGATATGTCTTTGCCTCTCACAAACTTAACCCTTTCAGTGCCAGAAGGTTACTATACAAAAAAATATATATACAATCAGGGAGTTAATATGTAAAACCCCCCCAGACCACTGCACCTCTTCCTACAATATATACTCCAGGCAGAGTATGCAGTCTATAAATAAGAGAAAATGACTAAAAAGGGAAAGAACAAAAAAAACAAAAAATCAAATAAACAAAAATAATAAAATATAACAATAAAAGATGAACTCAAATGCTTGTATTACTTTGTTTTCTTTCTTTTACTATATTAAGCTCTTAAGAGTCCAATGCTGCACGCTCACCAGGAGACTGGTTTCTCACTACAACTCGGTAAACCAGAAAAAGAAAAAAGAAAAGAGCGGTGCAAAAGAGTCTCTCTAAGCGTAGTATGTTGAGCACAAAGATTGATCCTTCACCATAACACCATGGAACAAGTTATTGGAATATTACTCACATTTTTCAGAGGCACACAACCTGCCTCCTGGTCTTTTCACTTGCACTGGCTTACACCCCAGTATAGTGATCTTCTCCACTCAGGGTCACACGTAAAGATGATAACTTCCAAAATTCTTCAATAGGAGTGATAAATTGTATATGTGGAATTTACCACTTGAGCAGAGGATATTACAGATCCAATGCTACAATAGGCCAAACCTTATTTGATCTTATAAAATGAACTCCTATTATTGGATTAAAGAACTTTATAGTTCAAAAAGAATAAACCAGTATTTTCAAAATAAAAAATTCGGTAAAACCTATATGAATGAGTAAATATATTCCAATTTTACTTATATTTTTCCAAAGGAAGACAAAATAAAAATCATATGTGCGTATGACAAATAATTATATAAAATAAAACATAATAAAACCAATAGGTTCAATTTTTAAAAACAATCAAACAGCTGACACGTTTCGTCACTCAATGTGACTTTTTCAACTTTGCCTTCAGTTATCTCTCAAACCATAAAAGTTTGAGAGATGAACCTGGGGGCTATTAAATTATTTTACAAATATGTACAATATGGCGGATAGTAATAATAAAGTATTACTATCCCTTTAAGTCACCCACTGGTAATTATCATTATTCACTCACCATCTTCATTACTGTAAGAGAGAGAGATGGGTCTCACTACCCACTTATATTCTTTATGAAATGTTAATTATATTTGTCAATGTTTTGTTGATATGCGTTACACTATCATGAGGATGCTTCACCAGAATAAATGTCCTGATAAAAGGCTAACTCATGACAGACTTGTTGACAATTACAATATATATTATAATGAAGAATATAGGTGTGCAGTGACACCTCTCAGGGTGAAAGGCCAAATTCCCAGGGTGAGAGAGTTCTCTGCTACCTACTATTTGATTTGCCCCAGTTAAAGGGGTAATAATGTTTATAATGTAAATATCTATATCTATCAATATGTATTTCCCTGACTAAACCAAGGGTACTCTCCCTGCTGAAAGGTGTTTTATTCAAAAGTTATTACAGCTCAAACTTGCATTTTTTTAGGTGCAGTATCACAGTGGCCTGAAATTGTACAGTGGCACCTCTTGATACCCCATCCTATAGAGATTTATGGTCAACTGACCAGAGCTATCCATAGGGTGATGTAGCAACAGCACCACTTTAAAATGTCAGGCCACTGTGATACTGTACCTAAAAAAATAAGTTTGAGCTGTAATAACTTTTGAATAAAATGCATTTCAGCAGTGGGAGTACCCTTGGTTTACTCAGAGGAATAAACCCTACAACATATTGTTTTACATTTAAGTATTACTATCCCTTAATGTTTCGTTATTATTTAAACTGGTGCCATCTGTACAAGAGAGACGGCAGGAGAAGAGTCCTGCTTGACTTGTTTATGTGTAGGCAGTGAGATATCTAAATTGTAACGTTAGAGGTTCCTTACGCACAGACTGGAGCACATCTGAGTTAGAGAACACAGGTACATACTGCATAAGATCTACATTGTGGGAAGTAATAAAGGTTAATATTTCAAATATATCAGGGTCAGCTAGGGTGACCACGGGTCCCGGAATGTCCGGGACTGTCCCTTATTTGAAGCCTACGTCCCACGTCCCAGGTCATCTCCCACCGGGACGATGAAGTGTCCCGGAATGAAGCCAAGCCACCCACACAGGAGCACAAACAGTCACTCACTGACTCTCCCTCAGCCCTATTCTGCCAACCGGGACTATGTGCGCATGGGCACTGTTTCTAGGCCGGGGACAGGAGGTGCGGGGAGGGGAGCAAACATGGCGGCGTCCAGCAGATAAACTGTACCGTTAGAGAGCACAGTGGGGAGAACTGACTCACTTGGACTCTTCCACCAAAAAGGCTTTAGCAGTGGCCAGAGGAGGAGGAAGAGTCGCACGCAACTGTTACTGAGCTCGTGAGAATAGGAGGGGCAGGGGCAGGAGCCCCGGATATAGCGCTGCTCCAGTGAGGTAACGTGCTGATTCGGCTGGTCAGTATTCTTTGAATGTAATATGTGTATGTGTTATTTAGGGTGACCACATGTCCCGGAATGGCAGAACGGAAATGTGGTCACCCTAGGGTCAGCTCATCTTGAAAGTTCTTAGGTATGGTGGCAGGTGAAAGGGAAAGCAGTAGGGAATGTCAGTATCTGTCTGGCATGCCAGCAAATTATGTTTCATTTGCATAAAATGGCAGATAAATAAATCTAAATATCTCAAACTATATTTTAAAATAGAAAAAAGTAACAATCAGATAATTCTTAGTAATTTCCAGTCACTTATTTGATACAAAGTGACAACTGCTTTTCAATGCACTGAAGACCTCTCTAACATTTAATTAGTTAAACGCCCCATTTAACTCCTTCAGTGCCAGAGGGGTACACAACACATTGCTGAGCAATGCATTGCATAGCCCTCTGGCACTGAATGGGTTAAATCAAAGGGAATTTTTTGGTAAATTTCATTTGCACCCTTTGGTGCACTTCATTTGCTCCAAAATTGCACCTCTTTAGCTTGCTAAATATCATCCCCTATTACAAAACAGTACATATGGCCTAGATTGACTCACAAGCCTTTCCTAAACCTGGGCTAATCCACCCACAGTCACAAAACAATGTGTGTTGGCTGGTGAACAGTCTGCCTCATCTAGCAGATAGATTTATGTATGTATATCTTTATTTAAAAGGGTCCACACAGTGTACGCACAGCCTTACAGACATATGTTACAATAAATAAAAGGGGATACAATAAGTCACATTCATAGACACAATAGAGAGAGGTCCCTGTTCCAAGGAGCTTACGGTCTAAGATGTGTATTTGTGATAGTCAGTATTTTATGGAATGCATTAAACACTTTGGTGCCAGAGAGGCCTCCAACACATTGCAACACAACGCGTTGGAGACTTGTCTGGCATTCAAAGAGTTAAGTTTAGTAGCTTCATCAACTCTCACATGCCATTCAATCCAAGGAATGTAACCCTGTATGGTGTAAAGCTTCCATGCTCACTTGAATTATTTACAACCTATTGATTAATTGGGTGGGAGGCATATATAAGGACCTGATAATGACAAGGCCTTCTTCATTTCCATGAGCGTCATATTTCAAATGATTCTGCACATCTTATACATCACAATGGCTGTGCACAAGAGAAACGTGGAGCTATTCTAGGGAAAGACAACTGTACCCTAGGGGACAAACACAAAGTCCCATTGATTTAAATCTTTCAGTGCCAAAGGGGTATGCAACGCATTGCAAAGACCTCAAAAAGTTAAATGGGGTTTTAAATTCTCAAATGCTACATAGATCTCCAAAACGTTGCAAAGCACTGCATTAGAGACTTCTCTAGCTTCCAAGATATGAAAACCTCCATTTATGAGAGTATGGGGAATTTATATTTGACCCTAAGTTGAAGTTTTTGAACACAGGGCAATAATGTATTCAGTACCGAGGCCTGAATCCATCAAGCAGCGGTAAAACCAGCTGCGTTCAGGAAGCTAAACAAGTGCAGTTCTGGAGCATATCAACAATATAGGACAGGGAGGCAAATAAAAATTGCCTTATGAGTTAAATGAGAGCTTTAAAACCTTTAAAGGGATAGTAACACTTAAGATGTAATAAATACACATATTGCAGGGTTTATCTTCCTGAGTAAAACAAGGGTATTCCCACTGCTAAGAAGTGTTTTATTCAAAAGTTATCACAGCTCAAACTTGAATTTTTTTAGATGCAGTATCTAAATGGCCTGGAATTTTACAGGCCATTGAGATACTGCACCTAAATAATTATCAAACTTCAGCTATGATAACTTTTGAATTAAAACATCTCTCAGCAGTGGCAGTACCCTCATTTTACTAAAGAGGATAAACCCTACAATATATATATTTACATTTTAAGTATTACTATCATTTTAATACTAGAGAGATCACATTTAAATTAAAAGGAATTATGTGATAGTTTATTTGTTCCCTTCTCCCAAACAGACCCACTACTTGACTGGCCACTGCAGTCAAAACCCTTTATTTCTCCCATACCATTGGCCGGCACTCATACCCCTTAACACTTACTCCTGTGTCCCACCCACCTACCTTCCTCTAGACTATAAGATCTCATGAGACAGGCCCTCTGACCCTTTTGTTTTCTATGTTCCATTTGTACTGTTTAATGTCTCTGTATGTCTATTACCTATTGTATTGCTCTGTAGAATAAGTTGGTGCTATATAAAGGATAATAATAATAATAATAATAGTAATAATACTGTGCAGCTTAGTTCTCTAGGTATGCTTCGGTCATCAACAAAAATCATGATGTATTCATGAATAATTGATAATATTTCTCTGTCTTGCGTGGCAAGGCAGGGAAACATGATCATAAAATGGTGAAAGCATGACTGTTCTGGTTATACACTATATACAATGTATGTGTATATGTGTGTGTTCACCCCAAACAGATGTCTTAAAGGGATAGTAATACTTCGTTTTATCTTTATTTTATTTTGTAGGCATTAAAAAAAACATGAAGAACGATATAAGTCTTATCTCTGAAACCTTTATGGTTTGAGAGATATTCACAAGCACTTTCCCCTCCCACCCCTTTTACCTAGTGTAAGCCATCTCTTCTCAGATGTGGAATGCAGTCCATAGACCAGACAGATAACAGCAGGGGACAATCTTCTTCCTATGAGAACAATGAAAGCCCTGCCCCCCTTGACAAGTTTTTCCCTTATCTTAATTGAAGATTGTCCCTCTCTGCAATCTTCCTGGGCACCTCCCTTCTGCTCTGGCTGAGCAGTGTTAAATCAGTAAAAGGGGCGGGAGGGGGACACTTTTTCATTGAATTACTCCTGAACTACAACTCTGACAGAACTGAAATAACACTCTTCAAAGTCCAAATACTATGATGATTAGAGCTGTTTTTATTATGAAAAATTACTATCCCTTTAAGAGATGATTAAGAGAGAGAATCCAATGACTGATGAACTGGAAAAACGGAGAGAAATCTGAATATTTACTAGTGATACAGACATTAGCTGCTTGATTATTTCCAGACAAAAAGTATATAGTATCCTATATCGTATCCTAAATCTTAGTCATAGTTGTATTCCAAGAGATTTTTTCTTTTAACTGTGATTTTCGAAACCGGAAGTAACTATCTATACGCAAGAGTTTAACAGAGGAAATCTGCAAGTTCAAGCTAATTTTACATGTTATTACTAGACAGATGAATATTGGACAATGTGCGGCATACATATAAAAAAAACATGTGGAACAGCTACAAAACTGGGATAAAAAAAATAATTTCCATTTATTTAAATGGGACTTTTGAACCCTTACATGCTAGATAGCATCGCTTAAGGGGTTAAAGCACTGAAGATGTCTCCAGTACTCAAAGAAGTAAAGATAAGTAGGTTAACAGCAGCCCACACTAGGAAAACTGCTCCCAGTTCATGTAATATAAATCAAACACCCTGTATTAACTAGTCATAGATGGTATGTCTGGAAAATCTCTGGATGAGATTGAGAGGAAATCTGCATCAACTCTTGTGACCAAGTGCCAAAATGAAGGTAGAAACACCAGCAATGGCAGGGTTAACACTACAGAAGGGTTGGGGGAGTATTCCTTAAATAGAACAGAATCCATTAGTGAATTCTGATGATTTGATTAAAAATGGCTGAGTACAGTTATTTTTTCCACTATGGTCACACCACGGGACTCTTCTTCCTGGGGCTGCAATTATGATGGTGACAGCTCTCTGTGACAGCACGTACACAGCACAGAATGTCCACGGCTATTTAAAAAAGAGCTTGATTGCAAATTTTCACAGCCTTTCACAAACAAAAACGTCCTCATGCCTTGAAAGAATGATTTGGCATTTGCTGAATTTACTCTCCTTGGGTTGTTGTATACTTTCAGACAGGGGTAGCCAATTACAGGACCTACACCTGCTGGAGACTGCAACTCCCTTCGTCGCCAACAAGCCGCTGGCTGGTTCAAGATGATAGAAGCTGAAGACCCCAACAGCTGGAAGTCCAGCAATTGACTCCCCCTGTTTCAGTATATGATTCACAGATCTGGTAAATACAAACGTGGTTATGTTCTAAATTCAAGGATTCAATTATTTCCTTTTTGCTTAACCCTTTGAGTGCCAAAGGGGTATCCAACACACTGCAAAGCAATGCATTGAATACCACTCTGGCACTCAACGGGTTAAAGGTGTCTGTCAATTAAGTGGCTCATAACTCCTAAAGTCCCAGATGGGTGTGCAGGTGAAGGTGACCATAAGTTCCTCCATGGCTTCACCTTAGACAAATCAGTACAGAAGATATTAATTGCTGGTTTGTAAATTTCAAATCCTGCCTCCCGTGAATGAGTTTTACAAGTTACACCCTTACACAGTGAGCAAGATGATTGTCAGAGTAGCAGTCTCACTCATTTATTTGAATGCTACTGATGCCGAGCTGTAATGTAAACAATGCACAGTAAAATAAATGCAAACATGTACAAGCATACAGAATAACATAGCGGTCTGTTGCTACAGTAGTAGATATTCTGTCAGTGTGAGTATGAATTAGATTTGCCTGTTGTGTGTTTGATTAGGTGGATTCTGTTGTGGAAACTCATTGCTTACATTTTACAATGACACCCACGTGGTATCCAAATGGTTTTTACACTTCTATGCTTGCATAGGAGGCAACAGGTTGGAGTCAAGGAATTAACCCTTTCAGTGGCAGAGAGGTATCCAATGCAGTGCAATGCAATGTGTTGGATACCTCTCTGGCATTCAAACGGTTAAAGTGAACCTGTCACCCCCTAAGACAAGTTGAGGGCCTTATTCATCAGCGCAATACATAGGTAAGCTGGTGGATAAGGGAATATGAAGGTGGCTGTATAAACATCCTGTTCTTCATCACTGTATAGCACCAGACAGGTTTTTAAACCCTATTTTATTAGAGGAAAGCAGAAAATATTGATAATTCACTAAATTTGACATAACGTGATATGTTTTATGTCTCTAATAAAATAAGGTCCAGAATCTTAAGAGATAATGGGATCAGGGAATAAGAGATGGAATGCAAATGTTTTGCAGATTCAGATAATTAATTTACTTAGCAGTTGCAACAGTCTATTATGTCAAGTGCAATTACTTTACAGACCAGGAGCCTGTGTAAAGTAGAGTTTTTACATCCCAGATCAGGAGTCAGGTTAGAGCAGGGTGGTTATTGTACAGCCCATAAGCTAAAATACAAATGGAGGGTTCAGGGCTGTATTTTTATCTTAGGTGCCCCTAAACCCACCCATGACCACAGTCATATTCGTCACATGACCTTCACCCACCCAGTAATACTTCACACTGAAAATATGTGCAAAGCGAGAAAACCTAGTGCACACTGCCAATAAAACACTACTGTCAGGAATTCCACTTTTCTATAATAGTGAGTATCAAGGTGCTACAGGGGAATGTAATAGTGTGAACAAAAGGATAAAAAAAGATAACCCTGCTGTCCTGGCACTTGAGATGCTACTTCACTCAGATGTGGATAACCTGAACGTGGAGACCATTTGTCGTAAAACTTCTTTTAATGCAAAAAGATTGAAAAAGTGCTTGATGCGATATGCGTGTCATGCATGTTAGAGACACAATTGCTTATCCTGTTTTGTTTGCTCTTTTTTAAATTCTGTTGAACCACAATTTTTGAGCTTTTCTTTAAACTGCCTTAGAATCAGTCCTAATGATTTTGTTCTAATAAGCAACGGGTTTTCCTAACGTGATCTTGGCAGTATGAATTGCTAACGGGTTAACCTTTTATGCTTGTCCGCTGATATAATAAGACTTAGTATATGCTAGACAGGTTTGATCGGTGAATTATTTTTCTTGCATTAATGACCTGTGTGGTGTATTTATCTCCATATGAGCCGTCTTTAGCTGTGGAAGATATTTATTGTTATATCTTGCTAGCTGGATCAGGTATATGCTGGACAAGCCAGTGACTGTATGATTACAACATATACTGACTGTAGCCAACTATGTGCACTAGTTAGCAACATTGTATTTGTATCATCAGCGTTGAAACTTTAGTGGCACATTCCAAATGCCAGTACCTGACAGGTCACAGAAATATTAAAACAACCTGCCAGTTTGCAACTTTAAATGACACTTGAATAAACATCCAAATGTATAATTCCCAAGACTGACCTGAAGAGGGCAGCAGGAAGCTGCTACAAACAGAACATGCAATATTGAAAGTACAGATCTCTCCAGCAGTCTTTAGATCTGTTTTGAAAACAGTGAGACAAACTAATTTTCTGTGCTGTGAGCTCCCTGCTGTATAGGAAAAGCAGCTTAATACTTTTCTACACGTTTCTGTAATGTCACCTGCTCCCTCATTGTGGCAAAGAGCTGAATCTGCACAAATTATTGCGCTGACAAAAATGGGAAAGTTTTAAACATGCAGTGGGTGCTACTCCAGGAAAAGAGCGATTGCAGACTTAATTGAAAAATACCTCTGCATCATTCAAACACGTAAACTTTATTGAAGGTTCAAAATCTCCTGAGGGGCCTCTGAAGTGTTTGTCATTTCCATATACTGTATATATATTAAAGATGTTCAAGATGTGATGCCCACCTCATAATCATTATTCATAGGGCCTTATGTACAAAATATAATGGAAGTAAATCTGGTGCAAACCAACTGCAACACAGGGATCATATAATTCATTTAACCATTTGAATGCCAGAGGGGTAGCCTCTAGGGTTAACTGAAGCACATATTTCCTTAATGCTAATGACGTCTCTAACGCTTTCTCGTCATGTGTTGGAGAGCTTTCTAGCATTCAAGATGATAAATGTCCCATTTAAATCAATGAGACATTTAATATACTCCTTATGAAGCGTTTGGCTTCCTGCAGAATTGCCCCTTTCTTCTATGCATAAAACCCATGACATACGCAACGTCAAGTCATCCAATCCCCCACCACATTTCCCCCTCAAATTTTTCTTTACCGAAATAATGCAAACGCACACTTTCGGATGGATTGAAAAGACCACAGCATTTTATTATAAAACATATAACAAAACTTTAAACTTTATTAACAATTATTAACAAATTCACTTACAATAAATAACCATTCCCAATATAACCTAGTGCTTGCTAGTACATTCACGTTCCTGACTAACCCTTTCCAAGAAAATCTGTCCATTTCTACTACTTCTTGACTGCGGGTCATGCCACCATCCATCCTAGCTATCTGAATGTGGCAAGTTGTAGCCCAACAGCCGTACACCCCTCGACCCCTAGGACCATGCCCAGGAGTCATGAACCATCACCATCACCACCAAGCCCGTGCTTTACCAGCAAGCACCCCACCAAGGGCCAGACGCTTGACCCCTTAAGCCGACTGGACCCCGCCACCCACCAGAAACAAGGCCTTTTCAACACCATCCTTGAACCCCTCCAGGAAGATGTCCAGCCCAATGTCAGAGAGGTGGACGCCATCCTGAAAAAACAACCTAGGCTCCCCATCCAACTCCCTGTGCTGGACTACCACACCCCCGCCTTCCGTACAAAACTAGCCAACATTTTATTGACCTTCCTACTACAACACTCCACCGCCCCTTGAGAGCGAGCCCCTCGCCACCTCAAACACAGGACAGTCTCTGACCACACAAGCAGTGTGTCCGGAAACAGCACCCGCAGTCGCTCCCAATCCCTCTTAAACACCCGGACTAACTCCCGCTGCAAAATGAAACCCAAATAATTCCCCCCAGCATGCACCAAAAGCACATCCGGAGGGGAACTCACCCTAGTCGTTTGTACCACCAACAGCAAAACCTGTTCCCAAAGCATAGCCCCCATCCCCAACCAACACACTACCACATGGCCTTCAGGAAAACCCAGCCGTGTACCGGCTCTCTCTGGACTGCAGCGCTCCTCTAGGTCCTACAGACGTAAGAGTGACCCACCAATCAAACCACCGTCAAATGAACATCTGAAATGAGAAACAAAGCCCATCAATCCCAACTCACAACAACAACCCCAGCTGCACATAAGACCTAAAACATTTCGACTCCCACCTCCCAATCTTCCGCACCATGTCCTCCCCCAACCCACAACGAGCCACTTCCGTTGCAGCCACAATCTGAAACTAGTGTAAGCCGAATTCAGCAGCGACCAAGCCAAGCCGCCACAACCCCTTCCTAAAAACACTCACAAACTGAAAACAAGACAGGCAGGACCTATCCTCATGAATGAAGTAAGCCAAACCCCCCCGCTGGGTGAATTCGCAAATACAACCCAAACGCAGGCCACATGGCACTCCAACAAACCTGTCTCAAAGAGCGAAATAAACACCCCCCGTCCTGCCTGGTCCGTCTTGGACCGCCTCAACATCACAGCAACGCAATCCTCCCCCAACCGAACATCACCCACTAACAAGCCCCCATGGGACCGCGGGTTGGGGCTAACAAGCTCCCTAATCCAAAAAAGCCCCAAAAAAGGCCAATGAAAAAGCCACCCGGAACAACGCAGCCTCAAAACTAGAGGAACAGACAACACCCAACCTAGACAAAAGCCCCCTCAACACCCCAAAAGACACAGGGCAACACGACTCCCGCGAAACCCACGACCTCTGGAAACCACTCAGCACCTGCTCACAAGAAACTCCTTAGTGACATCCCACCACCCCCGCAACTTAAACAAGAACACCAGCACCGCCATACGCGCATCCACCACCACCCCTGACAAGCCTCTCTTGCAAAGCCTGTAAAAAAAACACACAACACCACCACATCATCATCTGTCTCCTGGCCCACCAAGTCGTTGCTGTACTCCGCCTCCTCCGAGAACTGCCCAGCCTGCGACAGCAACCCGGAACTAACAACGGCAGGAACAGAACCGCTAGGCATAACAACCGGTCCAGAATCCACTGCTCCAGCCTGTGCTCCCACATCAACGCCAGCCCCCAACAGCTCTGGAATCGCCAAGGTCACTCCCGGAGTGTGACTTCTCCCAGGTCCCGCACAGACCCCACTGAAACCAGTAGCAGAAGTGCTCGGCAGCACCAGGTCCTCCGCATCCTCCAGCCCAGCGCCACAGGGAAAGCTCCCCCTCCTGGAAGATGCAGACCTGGGGGCCCCTCTAGAGGAATCCGAAGGTGGCCTGCCATGGACGGACCCCTCTGCAACATCCCCCTCCAGTGCCATGCCTGGGGAATAAGACCTCCACCCCCTTTTGCTCCCCGCATGCCGGTGCAGGGAAGCAAAAGGGCTCAAACGCTGTGGTGGTCTAGTGGAGTGAGAGAGGAAGGTAGTAGAGCCAGCCTCCCCACTGGGTGACTGAACCAAATGACGCTTGAGCCACCCGGCACCTCTCTTAAGCGCCTCCTTCCGCATCGTGGAGAGGAGGCTGTCAATCTCTGCGTCCTCCGCCATGTGGCCCGCAGATGCAGGAAGACACAGTTACAGGGAAGGAACGGGAAGAAAGGCAGGGAAGGGCACCGACAGGGCAAACAGAAAACGGAACAGGAGAAGCACGGAGGGAGAAAAAGGAACTCCTCACATTGCAGTAGCTTCTTCCAATATGGCTGTGGGTACCACAATGCCCCGCAGCCAGTTCCTCCTGAGACCGGATTTCCTGCCTGACGCTCCCTGTCAGGCCCCCTCCACCTACAGTTTGTTCCAGCTAAGGGGGTCCCATTGACAGGCATGCAAAAAAAAGCAAGACCAGCAATTTCTGGAGAAAACCAATTTCACCATAGGAGGAAATAAAAATATCCATTCATTTACAGAGGGCTTTTAAACTCTTGAATCCTGGAGAAGACTCCAATGAATTTTAAGAAATGGGAGTTTGGAGAAGTAGTATTAGTAATTTGGCTGACCACATGTCCCTGATTGCCAGGGACAGTCACGGAATTTATGTGTGTGTCCCATGTCCCAGGTAGCCCCCATCAGGGGCAATACAAAGTCCCTGAATAAAGAATCTAAAAACTAGAAATAGAACTGCCCATTGCCTACTGTGACACAAAGTGATGCCTCTGCTGGGCTACAAGAAAATAGCTTCCAGATAGAGTTCTAAGCACTAAAAACAGAACTGTGTCTTGATCTTGACATCAAACAGGAGCTGCAGTGCAACTTTATTGTAGTGTAATACTCCTCTAAGGCTTTGGGCATGCTGTATATTATCTTGTAGCCCACCACAGACATCGCTTTCTGTGACAACAGTCAATGGACAGTTCTTCCTATAGTGTTTAGAACTCTGTGGTGCTCCAGATAAAGAGCAATTTGAGCACTGATGTCCAGTGATGTATACTGACCCCTCCCACATAGATGTCCTAGAGCTGGAGAGAAGTACTCTTGTCACCACAGTGTCCCTGAATGGCAGATTGGAAATGTGTTCACTATTAGTAATCTATTGTGCAGCTGGTTAAGAAGTATATGACCCATGTTGCTCTGATCTACAATCAGAATAATCCAGCAGAACTATTAACAAGTGTATGCTTTAAAGATGCCGTTCAGCTAGTGGGCATCTTTCTGTCAGGTATCACTAACACCTGCCATAGCTTTACACAATTATGAGCGTCCTCCCTCAGAATGGATAGCAGACCTTCTAATTATGATTCATGGCCCAATGTACAATTAGGGCAATGTAGATAGATTTCTGATTAATATCAACATGATCCCACTCAACATTATGAGGTTATTAAATCAGCATCTGCTGTTGAACAGTATTATCACACTGATTGCACATACACACACACACACACACTCTCTCTCTCCTTTCTCTCCTTCAGTCCCATTCCTTTCTATCTTCTGTTTTCCACACCATTCTCTTTCTCTCATCATCTCTCACCCATCCAACAGTTTCGCTACCCCCCCTTCCTTACTTATTCTTCCCCATTCTGTGTTTTAACCCAGTTGTCTACCCCATCAACAACATACACTCTGGGCTGCATTCTGCTGCAGGTGATAGATTTATCACTGTTCTCTTTCTCTCTAAATATACCCATAGGCTACAAAATGAAGTTGTGAGATATAATCCAATGATAAATTTATGAACTGCAATAAAATCCATCCCTTTCCAGCCTTACTATGACTCATTGCTTTCCTTCTCTTCCGTTTATGGTATTTTAACCCTTTCATTTTCCCCCTAGGTATATGTTTTATTGCCTTCCCTCCCATCCTCTCTGTCTCCACTCATACATAAGCTTCTGTTTGATCGCCTAACTCAATTTTTTTCTGTTTCTTGGTCCCTGTATCTGAGGCGGATGTATTAAAAAGAACTGGAGCAATTATGGGGCAATCCAACTGCACCACAGGGGAAAATCCAATTCTCTATTGATTGGATTGGGCCTTTTAACCCATTAAATTCTAGAGAGGTTAACACCACATTGCTTGGCAATGTGTTGGACACCTCTCAGTGCCAGGGGGTATAGAACACATTGCAAAGCAATGAGTTTCATACGCCTCTGGCACTCACATAGTTCAGTCAGTAGATATTTTCTGTGTTTGCCCCCTATGATGCAATTAGTCTTAGAATTTTACCAGTCCACCTTACTACATCAGTCCAGTTTTATCCATGTTAAACATTGGTCTTCACCCAAGGAATTACTTAACTCGTCATAAAATAAAACCACGCTGTTACTAATAATATATCAGTTCAACACATAACCTTGAAAACTATTCCTCAGTAACCCTTCCAGTACACTGTGTGCACAATTATTAGGCAAGTTGTATTTTTGAGGATTAATTTTATTATTGAACAACTACAGTGCTCTCTGTCAATCCAAAATATTAAGAAACCTAAAACCTGAATATTTAAGAAAGTAAAAGTGAGGTTTTGGCTTTCTTAGGAGAATATCTATGTGTGCACAATTATTGGGCAACTATTAGTGTGCAGAATTATTATGCAACTAAATGAAAAACGATAATTTTCCCATCTTACGTGTTTATTTTCATCTACTAAAGTGAGAATACTAAACAAAAAACTCAAAATTTACAAATAAACATTTGTAACATTTCCAAAAAAAAAAAATATATCAGTAACCAATATCACCACCCTTCATTTCAATAACAGTTATAAGCCTTCCATTCATGGAGTCTGTCAGTTTCTTGATCTGTTGACGATCAACCTTTTGTGCAGCAGCAACCACAGCCTCCCAGACACTGTTCTGAGAGGTATACAGTTTTCCTTCAGTGTAAATCTACCTTTTAAGAAGGGCCCACACGTTCTCAATAGGGTTTAGGTCAGGTGAGGAAGGGGGCCATGTCATTATTTTATCATCTTTAAGGCCTTTACTGGCTAGCCACTCAGTGCAGTACTTCAATGCATGCGATGGAGTATTGTCCTGCATAAAAATCACGGTCTTCTTGAAAGATGCAGACTTTTTCCTGTTCCACTACTTGAAGAAAGTGTCTTCTAAAAACTGGAAGTAAGTTTGGGAGTTGAGTTTGAGTCCGTCTTCAACCAGAAAAGGTCCAACTAGCTCATCTTTGATAATACCAACCCATACCAGTACCCCTTCTCCACCTTGCTGTCGTCTGAGTCTAAGTGGAGCTCTATGCCCGTTACTGATCCAGCCACGGGCCCATGCATCTGGACTGTCAAGAGTCACTCTCATCTCATCAGTCCATAAAATCTTTGAAAAATTTGTCTTCTGATATTTCTTGGCCCAGTCTTGACGTTTCAACTTATGTGTTTTGTTCAGTGTTGGTCGGGTTGCAGCCTTCCTTACTGTGGCCTTGTCTCTGAGCACTGAATGCCTAGTACTTCTTGACACTCCAGGTAGGTTGCAGTTCTGGAATATGACAGCACTGGAGGATGATGGGTTCCTGGCAGCTTCATGTTTGATTCTTCTCAAATCTCTGGCAGTTAATTAGCTCCTTTTTTTCTCAACACATTTTTTGCGACCATGTTCACTGCAACAAAACATTTGATGGTTCTGTGATCACGCCTCAATATCTTAGAGATTTCAGTTCTGCATCCCTCTGAAAGACTTTTTACAATTTTTGACTTTTCAGGGTCAGGTCTCTTTTTCTGCCCATTTTGCCTGAGGAAATTAAGCTGCCTAATAATTGTGAACACCTTGACATAGGGTGTTCATCTCCTTAGGCCACACCCTCTCACATTACACAAATACACATCACCTGATATGCTTAAATCCAATAAGCATTCAAGTTTATACAGCTTGGAGTTGGAAAATATGCATAAAAATGATATGGTCAAAATACTCACTTGCCTAATAATTCTGCACACAGTGTATAGTTCCCACCAAGGAAGTTGAACTTTCATGCATACCATTAAAAGGCTTAGATCTTGAACACTTTTTCATAATGACACTACATCTACTTTACACAAATCAGAAAGTACTACGTGTAATGAAAATGAGTCACAAAATATTAAAATCATAACGCCCATTGCCATATATAAACAGGCTGATTTTAGGTGCCATCAAAGGGATAGTAATACTTCGTTTTAACTTTATTTTATTTTGTAGGCATTAAAAAAACATGAAGAACGATATAAGTCTTATCTCTCAAACCTTTATGGTTTAAGAGATATTCACAAGTAAAGTTTCCCCTCCCGTCCCTTTTTCCTAGTGTAAGCCATCTCTTCTCAGATGTGAATCAGGTTGTAAGACCAGACAGATAACAGAAGGGGACACTCTTATTCCTATGAGAACAATGAAAGCCCTTCCCCCCTTGACAAGTTTTTCAGCTTTTTCCCTTATCTTAATTGAAGATTGTCCCTCTCTGCAGTCTACCTGGGTACCTCTCTTCTGATCTGGCGGATCGGGGGGGGGGGGATACTTTGCTTGTGAATATCTCTTAAACCATAAAGGTTTGAGAGATAAGACTTATATCGTTCTTCATGTTTTTTTTAATGCCTACAAAATAAAATACAGATAAAACAAAGTATTACTATCCCTTTAAACTACAGCCCATATTTATTTTCATATACGCATATGCATACATGGTAAGGGATCTAAAGGACTGGGAACAAGGTCATCGGTGGCATCACTCCCTGTCCGACAGGTGGGAGACAGTTGTTGTCTGTCACAGAGGACAAAAGAAGGCTGTCTCCAGCTACAGTATGGAATTGGACCAACCAGTTTCCTTCAGTTTTGTTTAAAATTAAGCCATTCCAATCCATGTGATAGCAGTAGAAACTGCACAATTCCTGAACTCTGTTTTTAACAATATGTACTGTGCTTGTATCAAGGGGGACGCTAGCTGTCAGTGACAGCTGATTTTTTTTCTTAGTGCTGTGAACAGAGTGAATTGGTTCCCAGCATTGAATTTTAACCCCTTAGTGACGGCCGCGTGCAGACGCGGCCGTCACTTAACGCCCGTCTAACATTTTTTTTTATTTTTTTAAAAGAATCCGGAGTCCCCGAACGGCGCGCAGCCGCGCGGGGAGCCGGATTTCCGGGACGTACATGTACGTCCTCTGTCACTAAGTGACAGCCACACAGGACGTACATGTACGTCCTGTGTCATTAAGGGGTTAAAATATGTCTACATATATAATCACTGATTAGGAATCAGAGTTATCAGATTTAACCCTTTGAGTGCTAGAGTGTTATCCAAAGCATTGCGTCACAATGTGTTGGATACTCGCTCGCACTCAAAGAGTTAAAGCTATAGGGACATATACCTATAGATTCCCCAGATAGGAGGCCAGGCTCTTACTGACAATCTGTCCGCCTCCAATAAAGTGTACAATAGTAAAAAATAAATGTAAATCAACATTTATAGGGTACTTAAAAACTGTAATGCAAATATGTTTTATATTTTCAATATAAAAATAAGTGATATAGATGTATGCATTTATATAGAACCTTATATATACTTATATAGAACCTTATACATATAGTGATTCATAAAAACAGTACATTAAAGTGTGATCATTGCATTATTAACATGGGATAAGTGCAACTAAGTAAATAATTTATTGGGAAGGGGACCCTGTCCCAAAAAGCTTACAACCTAATTAACAGTGGTAAAATGCAAAGACCGTAGGAGAAGGATGATAAGTGCATGTACAAGGTGTTTGCAAGGGAAGTGGAGTGATTTTGATCTAAACATTGTACGCAGAAAAACAGTGTTGTTAATGAGATGCCTCCTTGACCAGATGGGTTTTAAAATATGTTTGAAAAGTGATGAACATTGATTAGAGAAAGTGGAAGGGCAGCCAGTGAAAATGCAGCTCAAGTTATAATGGGAGTGGACAGAAAGAAACCTTGAGCAGCCAACAGGTGCTAGGAAAAGGTGTAGGGAGATATGACAGCAGTAATCGAGTGCAGGGAAAGAAAAAGACTTAAAGGAAAGAAGAAGGATTTTGTAGAGAAAACAATACCTTATGGTTATCTAGGAAATATATGTCAGGAGGAGATGAAAGGGAAGGTATTTGGGAGAAAAACTAGTTACTAGAAAAGTAAGAATATACTGAAGTGGATAAAGACAAGAGGCAGGAAGTCTAGAATGTGACATAACGTAGATACTACGTAGTTATGTAGTTAGAGAGAATGATGGCTTTTGCAGTTGACTTACAAAGATAGGGGTATATGTTGGTAATATTTCTGAGGAAAAAGAATAAGTTTGGTGTCAGCCTATATATGTGTGTGGGGCGGCGGGGAGAATACTGGGGTAGAGTCCAGTATAACACAGAGAGTTTTGGTTACCAAGTTGATGTTAGAATTACCAACTGTGATGGACAAAGGGATGCGAGGCAAGATATAGGAGGATGAACAAGTTCTGTCTTAAAGGGATAGTAATGTTTCAAAATAAATGCAGCTCGGATTATTCTTTATAGTTTTTGGGCCATGTAGAGCGTTATCACTCTCTACGATGTGTAGTTCCAGAGTTTATTTTGAAACATTACTACCCCTTTAAATGTGCTAATTTTAAGATGGAGTTAGGGAAACCATGATGAAATTGCAATGATACAATGGGTGAGATGCAGTAAGTGGTGATATAGTGGAGATGATTTCTCCAGTCATATCACTTTTCCAATTCCTATGTTATTATATGGAGCCCATGCATTCATTTTTCAAGTGGGAGAGATCTTAGTGCATAGGCTGCATAGAATAATATAGGAATAGAAATACTGATACCATCAGAGACGTTATCTCCACTTTATCTCCTCCACTGAGTTACTCAAGACTCTACAACTGGAGTGAGGTTAGGGGAAGAGAAGTAGACTTGTGTGCCTTGCTCAAAGGTCACCAAGTGAGAGGGTATAGAAGGAGAAGACAGACGTGGTCCCAGAACTGATCCTGGGGTACACCCACTGAGAGGTCATGAAGAGAAGAGAATTTATCAAAAGAAATACTGAAACTACAGTTAGAAAGATAAAAGGCAATCCATTCTAGAGCAATGTCATGAATGCCAATGGTATGCAGTGTATCCAGTAGGAGTGTATAATCAATGGTGTGAAAAGCAGCGAGGACTAATCGGATCAGTATACTGTAGAGTCATTTTGTCCTCTACTGTGTGTACGTTATTAGGAACTTTTGTCAGGGCGGTTGGTGTGGAGTGATCAGAGTGGAAACATACTCTAATGTGTCAAGAAGAGAGCTAGATCTCAGGAAATAAATTAAATGATGTATGAAGTCATGGGAGAGGTAGTTTTTTTTTAGTATAAGTGTGACTGTTGGTTGTTTGAATGAGAAAGGACATTTGGGGTTAAGGGACTTTTTTGAGTATAAGTGTGACTTGCATGTTTGAATGAGGAAGGAAATGTTGCTATAGGCACACTTTGTAGACTCTTCTAATGAAGAATTTCTTTATATACAATGCTATTTCGGCAATGCTGAAGAGCCGTCCGGTCCCGGGACCAGGATCTCAGTCTGTCAGCTAGAGCGCTGATGTGTGTAAAAGGGGAGGGATAAGGGAACTTTAGAAGATTATTACTCTAAAAATAGACAAGTTACAGAAATGGGACTTAGATCATTACCTTTATTTTTTTTAATATGTGCAATATTAAATCTGCTTAAAATAAAGTACAACTATCCCTTTAACCCTCTGAATGCCAGAGGGGTACGAAACACATTGCAAAGCAATGCATTCTGTACCCCTCTGGCACTCAAAGGGTTAAGACTAGATGGAAGGTGCTTTCGGTTAAAACAAAGGAAGGGAGGAGCTCTGCTCGTTTGAACGTGTTTGTGAGCACGTGGGACTAATCGACTTAGAATCTACAAACAATTGCTCATACAAAGCAGACTGCTCGTAAATCTACTTGAGGAAAGGCTCCCAGGAAGCAGATGGCTACCAAAGCTGCTAGGAAAAGTGCACCATCTAAAGGAGGTGTGAAGAAACCACACAGATACATGCCTAGCACTGTTGCCTTGAGGGAAATCAGAAGATACCAAAAGTCTACAAAGTTGTTGATTCGTAAGCTTCCATTCCAGCATCTTGTAAGGGAGATTGTCCAAGACTTCAAAACCGACCTGAGGTTCCAGAGTGCAGCTATTGGTGCTCTACAGGAAGCAAGGGAGGCTTACTTGGTTGGTCTCTTTGAGGATACCAACTTGTGTGCCATTCATGCCAAGAGAGTAACAATCATGCCTGAGGACATCCAGCTAGCAAGGAAAATCCATGGGAGCATGCTTAAACTTTGGGAACTTCTTTTGGATTTTAGCGGAATTTTTTTCTGGTTTTGTTTTTTACAAATTGTACATAAAGTGTAATGTCTCTTTATTTTATAAAGGGTTTGTTATCTGTAGATGAGTTGACAGTAATCTAGTAAAACATTTTATATAACATTCCCTTAATCCTCAGTTTTTTAAAAAAAAAATTGTATCTGCAGCTAGTTTACTTTTGTGACCCTTTCCATTAAACACAACTTGCTTGCCTAAAAAAAACAAAAAAACAAAGGAAGGGCTTTTGTTTTGTTTTATTTACAGTAAGGGCAGCAAAGTTAGGGAATTATTTACCTTGAAATTCAGCTCTGCAGATACTGTAGTTGCTTTCAAAAAAAGTAATGAATACCTTTGTAGCTCAGAACAATATTGAGAATTACCAGTCCAGTAACCAAAATAACTCCAGAAATCTGTCCTGATAGTAAAGTCACAACAGTAGGAAAAATGGGCAGACTAAATGGGCCAAATGGTTCTTACCTGCCGTCAAATTCTATGTTTCTATCCCACTCCCAGTCTTGTCAGATACTAAGCTCTCCCTTACCTTAATCTGTACTGACAGGATTGCCACCTTTTCTTCAAAAAATACCGGCCATGGCATTCCCTCCATAGACTTAACATTGGACAGAAGCCAATTTTTTACCGGCCTGCCGGTAAAATACCAGCTGGGTGGCAACCCTATGTACTGAACACTATTGATCACTATGAATCAATTCTGCAATGACTGACTCCTCAATATTAATATTTAATTAATGGATAACAAATTCATGGACTAAAGGACCAAGCAACATCTCCTACTAAAGTATTTTTTAGGAAGGAAAGAAAATGTCCATGTGAAGAAATTGAGATCTTGGAGTTATAAAAAAACATTTATGTCCATCTCTCCTTACTAATATTGGAGATTCAATCCACAGAGAAATTATTCCTAATACCATTAGGATTTACTGTTCAGATTGAGATAAATGGTGGGTTATTAAAGTGGCGGGTTATTAAAGTGGCAGGTTATAAAGCAGACGTAACCTCCCACTTAACTTACTGTGGCCATAAAATCCTAATGACCATTATGAATTCTGCCCTTGTGTCTCTGTTAATGAGATAACATCTTCAATCATTCCTTGATGTCATGTCATGTCATGTTATGGAGGCAGACATGACAGATGCTGGCAGTTTTTTTTTCCAATTAGAAACAAGTAGAGTGCACGAGTCTATTTAAAGACTGTTCCACTCCTACCCCTTTTCCATAGGTCATGATGCCTCCCCTCAGAGCAGCATGCCAATCCGGATGTTTCACAATGAGGGACAATCTTCTGTCAAAGGGGAGGAAGGGTTTTCCTTATATAATGATAGAAGATTGTCCCCCATTGCAATCTGTCCAGTCAAGAGACCAGATTTCAGATCTGAGGGGAGGTAGCATTACATGTGGAAAAGTGGTGGGAGGGGACACTTTTAATTAAAATAAAAAGAAAATGACGATGTTGTGAGCAGTTTGAAGGTGCGTTTTTTTATAAAAATGTATACTGAAGAATTGAGCTGGCAGTACTATATAACCATTACTATCTCTTTAACCCTTTATGAACAAGAGGTATATGCAACACAATGTGAAGCAATAATGTTGCACATCCCTCTGGCACTTAAAGGGTTAAGATTACCAAGTGCAGTGGGTAGAGTTTGTGTTGTGTGATTCTACTAGTAACCACCATGTCTGGCTCTGTGGGCATGACATCCAGGGCTGACCATGTTATCTCTTGATTCAAGGATCAATAAAAAATTAAGAGGGGCCATTAAGATTTTCTGGCCATAGTAAGGTAAGTGGAACGTTATTATTAGGAGGTGTTGTTTCCCATTTAAGATTGGTGCTCCTTTAAGCCTTTGAGTGCCAGAGAGCTATGCAATGCATTGCTCTGCAATGCGTTGCATACCTCTCTGGCACTGCAGGGGTTAACTCTCCATGTGTCAGAGGGATGCCCACAACATTGCTTGCAAGCGGTTAATGGTTTCCGTTACTGTTTATGCTCAGGGCTGGATTTCTGGAAATGACAGGCTAAAACAAGAGCACAATCATAATGGTTGGAGATTTATTGTTAAACAGGTGCCTTGACACCACGTATCACTGTGTGAAAATAAGGGAGATGAGCTTAGTGGCATGTATAATTCATGAGTATGCCTGACATCTGTTATGTCTGAATTGAGAAATTCCGGATACGCAAGAAATTTCCTCCCTCCCTCTCTCTTGCCTACCCTTCCCCTTTTCCCCCTTTTTTGTCTATACCATTTAAAGTTGTTACCCTGTCCTAACTTCCTCTGCACAGTGCTGTAGTTATGTAAATTAAAAAAATTAGTTTTATGTATAGATCAATTGTGAAACCTGGCTTTGCTATCGGTATCACAATTTTAATGAAGAGGCAACTGTGGTATATTTAAAGCGGAACTATCACCCTATATAAAGTCCCCCAACAATAATTAGGCATATGGCGATTAGCTTCTTAACAGTGCTATTATTGGGCACAAGTACCACATTCTGAAGTAATCCTTCTTCTTCTGAGACCGGCGGCCAGGCTTGCACGCAGACATCTTGTCTTAGAGACGCCTGCGCGCCTGTGCTGTCCATCCCGGTCTCCTCTAGGAGGTATTGCATGGTTCCTTAAGGTATCGGAAGGGACTGACGGTGCAGGAGCGCAGACACCTCTAAAGCAAGAAGCCTGGCCTTCAGTCTCAGAAAAAGAAGGATTGCTTCAGATTATGGTGCACAATAATATCACTGTTAAGACGCTAATCTCCATATGCCTAATTATTGGGGGGGCTTTTTAAAGAAATAAGCAAAAAACATTCATTATTTTCCTAAAATTTTGTGTTGAAAGGTTTATAAAAAATAATCAGTGTAAAAAAAAAAAAAAAACACTTAAACACACAAACAGCAAAACAGAGGGAGGGAAAAAAAACAAAAAAACATAAAATGTGTTTCAAGAAATTGATGATCCCTTTGAGTGCTTTGGATACCAATCTGGCACTCAAATTGTTAAAGTATTAGTAATTCTTTATAATGAAATACATATATTTGTTTTGCTTTTTCTTGCCAGCTAAAACAAGGACATTTATACTGCGCAGAGTTGTTTCATTCAAACAGGTTTCAAAACTTGCTAATTTAAAGGGACAGTAATGTTTCATAAAAAAGCAGCTCTAATTAATCATCATAGTATTTGGACTTTGGAGAGTGTTATTTCAATTCTGTCAGAGTTGTAGTTCAAGAGTAATTCAATGACAAAATATCCTCCTCCCATCCCTTTTACTGATGTAACACTGTTCAGTCAGATCAGAAGGGAGGTGCCCAGGTAGATTGCAGTGAGGGACAATCTTCAATTAAGATAAGGGCGAAATCTGAAAAACTTGTCAAGGGGGGAGGGCTTTCATTGTTCTCATATAAGAAGATTGTCCCCTTTTGTTATCTGTCGGTCTTACAACTAGATTCTACATCTGAGAAGAGATGGCTTACACTAGGTAAAAGGGGTGGGAGGGGGAAACTTTGCTTGTGAATATCAAAAGGTTTGAGAGATAATACTTATATTGTTCTTAGTGTTGCCACCCAGTCGGTAAAAAATTGGCTTCTGTCCAATGTTAACTCTATGGAGGGAATGCCATGGCCGGTATTTTTTTGAATAAAAGGTGGCAACTCTAATTGTTCTTCATGTTTTTTAATGCCTACAAAATAAAATAAAGATAAAACTAAGTATTACTATCCCTTTAATCAAAATTAACTTTATGAAACTTCACCAGTAGGCGGTGCTGTTGTTGTCATTTTCTATGTAGTACTACATTTGGCTCAGAGATCAAATGTTCTCCAGACACAGAAAAAGAAAAATGCATATTTTGTCTGATTTTAGCCATATGTAAACTGCTGTTTACAGCTGATGTTGCATTAAAATTCTCATCATCCTCAACTGGCCAACATACAGCTGAGGATAGTGGGAGTTGCATTCCAACAGCAGCTGTAGTCCTGCAGGTTACGCACTTCTGCTCTAAGTTGTTGCATGATGGTTCAGTAATGAGTTGTTTGACCTGTCGCCCTTCCACCAACTAAAAAGGTGTGCCTCTGTCTCCATTGCACTGGAAAACAATCAACTGTAGACGGCTCTAGCATCCAAGAGGTTAATTTGCAAAATGTAATTTCCGCTGCTAGATTGTTAGAGCCACGTTGGATCTCATCGGGATAACATGAAGACTGCTGTGATTCCTCACACGTCTGCAAGTCATTCACTGCTGACTGCACACTGACATTTTATAAAATATCAAAGAACCTGAACACCAACAGTGGGAACCATGTGGCTCTTCAGCCATTGGCCTACAATAAACAGTATTGGCTGACTAAGAAATAGGTCGGTCACAACAGATGGGGAGACCCAGATTCCCTACTCTAGCTAGAAACTGAAAGACTGAAAACCTTGTGCACAAAGAATATGGGTGCAATTTTGGGGTAAGCTAACCGCATGCATCACAACTGAGAAATAAAAATGTTCATTGAATTTAATGGGGCTCTAAAGTGGAGCTGTCACTTTAAAACAACTTAGGCAATTTTAAAACAGTTAGCAAAATTACCTGAATGTTTTGTTAGATGTGTATTATTTGTTAAAATACTTTTTAAGCTATTGTGCTATGCAGCCTCCTGCTGGCAGAAGTGACTTCCCTTAGCTCACCTGACCTGTCCCTGCATGATCCCCTCTCCACTATATCTCCAACCAAAGTATAACTTTAACCCATTGTTTTCCATGTGTAAGTAAATGGCAATGCATTTAATCTCTCTTTGGCATTCAAAGGGTTAAATGCATTTAGCAATTGATCTGAGGGAGAGAGTTTCCCTAAAGCCTCCTCTCCCTTTATACCCACGTGGCTCTGTCACCCATCTGTCATGAATTGGTATTCCCATGGACTCAAACTGACACAAATTACTGTATAACCCTTTGAGTGCAAGAGAGGTATCCATCACATTGTGGTGCAATGCTCTGGATATATCTCTTGCACGCTAAGGGTTAACACCCTTGCTGATGGTATGTGTAATACGTTTTTCACCCCCTCTGGCAATCAAAAGGTTAAAGACAATCTGAGGATGAATGATTATTATAATTGTATTGCTAATTTCCCTATTTCACATAGAAACTGCAGCACATTTCAAACAAAAGCTTGAAACACTGTATTTTTACTAGCTGAAGAGCCCGTGTACACGGGCCACAGTGCCAGCCGGTTGCGGTGCAATCATATGCCACGGCTGATACGGAGCAGGGTGCTCCAAATTCAGACCGGGGTCCTCTCTGCGTACCTGAAGGTACGCAGAGAGGACTCCGGAGCGCCCCGATCCGTATCAGCCTCTTCATGGGCAGTCTCTACTGTGCATATGACTGCGTCGTTACAAACTTTTTAGTGAATTATAATATATGATGATGATGATGATGATAGGGAAACTAAAATGCTTATCAATAGTGTATTTTAAACTTCGGCCATGTGAAGTTATCATTGAACTGCCAATTATTACAAGACAGCTGTCGATACAATCCCTAATATAATCCACCACCTGCCAAACAGGCGACAGTAAACATTTGCAGTAAAAGAACAATCATCTTCACCTCAGTATGGGAGCAGCGACAGGGTTAATAAAAGAAAGGATGGGGAAAATAAATAAAATAATGTTATATGCAGTATCTTGGTGGTACTATAATGCTTGTCCTATTTATGTTTTATGTAAAGGGTTAAACCCTTTGAGTACTAGGTGTATGCAAACACCTCTGGTACTCAAGGCATTTGAGTCAAATGTTTAACTGCATTTTTAACCCTTTGATTGCCAGAAAACAGTACAAAGAAAGTACTGGCATATGTCTTCAGCAATCAAGGTGTTAACACTGGCATTGTCTGCAGATAATTTAATTATGTGTGGGAGTATCTCAGAGCAGGTATCTTCTATGCTATTAACAGCATTATGGTACATTTATATACATAGTACAACCCTTCCCTGGTTCCTAAGTCTGTTAGGGAAAAAAACATTTATATACATAGTACACCCTTTCCCTGGTTCCTAAGTCTGTTAAGGAAAAAAGAAGAAAGACTTCCCTAAAAAGAAAAAAAAAAAAAAAAAGAGTCTATTTAAAGGGGATGTATCACCCCTATACAAGTTAGCCTTTATAGTTTCATAACATAATGAATATGTGTAAGCATTTAATTAAAAGGGTTTAAATTTTAATTAAATTAATTTAAATTTTAATTAATTTATTAATATGTGTAAGCATTATTTTAAAGCTCTAGTTGAAATTTAAGAAATAAATGCTGCCTTGCACCTACTTCCGCATACACTGCAGTTACCTGCTCTGTAACCATGGTCTGTCACTATACTTCTGCTCCCCTCCCTCTATCCAGCCTCCTCCGATGACGGAGGCTTTCTGTCTGTAAGCTGGAGCAATCTCATTGGCAGAGATCGATATCTAGCCAATAAGCGTGCTCCAGCTTACAGGCAGAACGCCTCCATCAGGAGGCTGAATAGAGCGAAGGGAGCAGAGGCGTAGTGACAGACTGCGGTTACAGAGCAGGAAACCACAGTCTATACAGAAGTAGGTGCAGGGCAGCATTTATTACTTACATTTCGATGAACTACAGCTTTAAAAATAAAAAAAATAAAAAATAATAAACGTTTACACATTTTCACTATATAAAAAAACTATACATACTAACTTGTATAGGGGTGATACATCCCCTTTAAATGAGGCACTCATACCAAGCAAGAAACATATAGAATTAAATATATATAGACTTTATCAAGAAACAAATATACAAATAGATGACAGTATAAAAGAAATTAAAAAATCACACAAGTAAAGATGTACATGGTGTCAGTCAAATGTATAAATACAAGACTCATAATTACCGTAAAATCTCGGGTATAATACGCACAATTTTACCCCACTTCACCTTATGTTGTTAGTATTATACCAGAGAGTTTATTTTAAAAAAATTAAGCCTGCCAGAAGAACCCTTCCCTCCCTACCCCAGCACTATCCGATGCTAAAATACCACTTACTTTCTTGAAAAGTCAAGTCCCCGTATTTTCAAGATTATCAGGCAACAAATAAACAATGTCAATCTTCCCCATGCTTACATTCGTCGCCCACTTCCTTCAATTGGCTTTCAGGACCTACCGGCTCCAGTCAATGGTAATGCCCTGTGAGGATCTGAAGGTCCTCACAGGGCAGTACAATAGCCAGAAGGAAGCAGGGGCCTGCAGGGGAAGATTGACATCGTTTATATGTTGCCTGATAATCTTAAAAATGCGGTGACCTGACTTTTGAAGAAAGTGGTATTTAAGCATCGGATAGTGCCGTTTGAGGGAAGGAAGGGTTCTGGCAGGCTTAATTTTTTTTTCGTAGGAGGGGAAAACAAAGGTGCATATTATATATAGGCACTCTTGTTTTCCCCTAAAATCTTTGGTATAATATACACCTGTGTATTATACAAAGGTGCGTATTATACCTGAGATTTTATGGTATATTTCAAGTCCTGAGGTACTAGCCAAACCTACCTTCCTCTAGACTGTAAGCTCTCACGAGCAGGGCCCTCTGATCCTCCTGTTCTACACATCTGATTGTACTATTTAATACCTCTGTATGTCTATTCCCCAATTGTACAGCGCTGCGGAATTAGTTGGCGCTATATAAATAAAGAATAATAATAAATAATAGCCAGGCCTGAAAAGTTATTCGCTACCAGTTTCCATGCCTAGCCCGACCCACATCCCTGCCTTTAACCCCACCCATATCCCCACATTTAACCCCACCCATCTCAAATATGGACCCCTAATATCTCCTGAAGGGGGACACTTGGAAGGTACAGAGCCCTAATATCTCCTAAAGAGGGACACTTGGGAGGTACAGAGCCCTAATATCTCCTAAAAAGGGACACTTGGGAGGCATGGACCCTAATATATCCTAAAGAGGGACACTTCGGAGATATGGCAACATAGGGAACAGATGAAAATTGTCATTGATTTGAACTAGGCTTTTAATTCCCTGAATGCTAGAGAGGGCTCCAAGACATTGTGAAGCAATGTGTTGGTGACCTCTCTAGCATTAAAGAGGTTAAAAAGTCCCATTTAAAACAGTGGACATTTGGATCAATTTATTTGAACCCTATGCTGCAATTGACTATTATAGTGTATTATAAGTAATAGACAAAATAACACATGAACTGTCCCTAATCTCCTGCACAGTTATAGGTGCTGATGTTAATCTTGTATACGTTTCTTGCAACCATTCAGCTATTCCCATATAGTGCTCAAATCCAATGATGAGCCAAAAAAAAAAAAATCAGTGGTAAATGGTGTATATAGGGTTGCCACACAGCCGGTATTTTACCGGCAGGCCGGTAAAAAATTGGCTTCTTTCCAATGTTAAGTCTATGGAGAGAATGCCTTGGCCGGTATTTTTTTGAAGAAAAGGTGGCAACCCTAGGTGTATACGAGGCAGTGCAGATGTGTATGGAAGAAATACAAGAGTGAAAACATACTAAGTGTAATAGTACTGAGTAATGGAAAGAGCAATATAATGTGACAATAGCAACCAGGCACAAAGTCTAAAACATGATGTGAATAGGTATAAATAATGACAAAATATATATTTATACACAATCTATATAAAAACAAGGGATATAATCCCACTATGGAGATGTAGAAGTGTAAGCAATCAATTCAATATATAGTGTTGCGGTATAGGGATGCACCCTTACATCAAAGTTCCATTGAACTGGTATGTGCATAAAACATATATAGGCAATGTGATTTGACAAGGAATTAGGAGGATCTGATACTCTCAATATGTCTTGTTCTGAGCAGTATTAGATGGTGTACGGCGGTGAAAAAAGTAATTAATACTTATCTATAGAAATAAAAGGACCCACAGTAGGGAGACAGACTTCCATCTACAAGAAACCTCTCAGAGCCACCCTCCCAACGTGTATCTAATACTCAAAGCTTTGTCGAATTCAGACTGCTGAGTCATGTTGTCAGTTAGAACTTCCAGGAAGTAAACACACAATAAATTCACTTCCTGATTAGTTGAACCGTTATAAATGTTGAATAAAACAACTGACAGCAGTTATAGCTCCCTTGTTTTTCTCAGCAGAAAAGGCTCTATAACAAATGTTTTCATAAAAAAACATTTACTGCTCCTTTAAATAGAACTGGAGTCATTTTGGAGCAAACAAACTGCACCATAGGAAAACTTTAAATCTACATTATTAATGTAATTAAAGTGGAACTATCATGATAATAACATTGCCCCCCCAATACATTACTAACCCAGCAATATGCAAAGCCATAACGTCATTAAAGGGATAGTAATACTTGAAAATAAGTGTATTTTATATTGTAGCCCTTTAAAAAACATGAAACATGATATAAGTCTTATCTCCCAAACCTTTATGGTTTGGGAGATATTCAGAAGTAAAGTTTCCCCTTTGCTCCACCCTTCCCCTTTGCTCATTGCTCCACCTTTCAGATTTGGAATTCGGTCCCCGGACCGGCCGTGCCTCTCCAGAAGTGCTGAGATCACGATCTTTAAAAATAATTTCTTAATTGGAATGGTCTACAAAGTGTGCTTTCAAGCAAGGCACACTTTGTACACAGTTCCAATTAAGTAGTTCTTTTCAAAGATCGTGATCTCGGCACTGCTAAAGAGCTGCCGGTTGCTCTGTGGACCGAATTCCAAATCTGTCCACTAGATGGCAGACTTGCCTGAAACATCCAGGAAAAAAGAACTTTACTATATTTTACATGTGAATATCTCCCAAACCATAAAGGTTTGGGAGATCAGACTTATATAATTTTTCATGTTTTTTTAAGGGCTACAATATAAAATAAAATTATTTTCAAGTATTACTATCCCTTTAAGCTCAGTAAGTCTGCGATATTGAAGAGAAAAACAACTTCATTGGCAGGCATCAGGCTGCACAGCACTTACAAGAGAAAAGCTATGCACCTGCGCCGTCAGTAACTTCCGTTACCTTAAGGTAACCAACTAACGTCACTCACCAGTGCTGGCAGTGAACGAGACAGACAGTGCAGACATAGAGGTACATTTCCTCCAAGATCTCTGAGCTGTTGTCTGCTGGTTCCTGCAGAAGAAGTTGTTTTTCTGCAATAACGTGGACTTATTGAGCTTAACAACAGTATGGCTTTGCATATCTCTAAGCTAGTAATGTATTGGCTGCTACATAGGTCTCCAATGATACCTCACTATCAAGCTGCATTTAAAACAATGCAATGTTTTATTTTATTTTTTTTGTCATAGTGCAATTAATTTGCCTCAGAACTGCTCTGGTCACAGTCTTCCTCTGAAGCATTTTATACATTTTCTCACCCCTGACATTAATTCAGCATATTTATTTATAGCATATAATAGTATCGAGATTGGATATTTTATACATTAATTCCTTGGATGCTAAAGGACGTCTTCTACGCATTACAAAGCAATGTTTTGAAGAAATCTCTTGCATGGAAGGGATTATGGAGCCTGTTTGGAGGTAATACACTTCCACAGCTGTATAAATAATTTAGCAATGACATTTTCTTTACTTTACTCTTGAGCATATACAAGATGCGGTTCTGTGTTTATATGTAAGCATTTAGACAAAATGCAGTACAGTGACACAATTCATTCCATTCCAGATGCACTTTGTTCCTGTATTCCAGCTGTGGTGAACTCTAGTGGCTCAATTACTCACTCATTTGCAGTCACTAACCTGCCAGTTCTCATAAAGGATGTCTTCAGAAAGAGGATTTGGGTAGCTGTTAAATGACTCAATGTTTTATTATGAAAAATATATTGTAGGGCTTCAAAAGCCTGCAAAACAAGGGTTCACCCACTGCTGGTAGATTATTCATTAAAACGTTATTACAATTCAGTCACAACAATGAGGTGCTTATTACTGTCACAGTCCACGGATAACAGTGTAACCTGAGGCTCAGCTCTCCCACAGAAAGCAAAAGAACTGTCCAGACAACAGGGGGAGACAACACTGTTAACCACTGTTAGCTGCGCCGTCACTCTCTTTGTTGGTGTGATTTGCGTGTAGAGTTGCCACATTTTCTTAAAAAATATACCGGCCATGGCATTCCCTCCATAGACTTAACATTGGACAGAAGCCAATTTTTTTACCAGCCTGCCAGTAAAATACCAGCTGGGTGGCAACCCTATTTACGTGGGTGCCTGTCAGACTACAGCTAATCTAAGTACATGATGTTTTTTGAAAGAATTTTACTTGCACTTAGTTAACATTTTAGCTTAAAGGGATAGTAATGTTTCACAAAAACAACAGCTCCAATTAATCTTCACAGTATATGAGCCATTGAGAGTTATTTCAATACTGTCAGAGTTGTGGTTCAAGAGTCATTGAATGATAAATTTTCCCCCTTCCGCCCCTTTTACCTAGTGTAAGCCATCTCTTCTCGGATGTGGAATCTGGTTGCTAGACCAGACAGATAACAGAAGGGGACAATCTTCTTCCTATGAGAACAATGAAAGCCCTGCCCCCCTTGACAACTTTTTCAGTTTTTTCCTTTATCTTAATTGAAGATTGTCCCTCTCTGCAATCCACCTGGGCACCTCCCTTCTGATCTGGCTGAGCAGTGTTCTATCAGTAAAAGGGGCAGGAGGTGGATACTTTATCATTCAATTACACTTGAACTACAACTCTGACAGAATTGAAATACCACTCTCCAAGGTGCAAATACTATGATGATTAGAGTTGCTTTTATTATGAAACATTACTATCCCTTTAAGTCTAAGCCTTTATCAAGTTTTGACAAAGGCTTAAACGGAAACATTAATTAAGTGCAAGTAAAATGCTTTTAAAAAACATCCCGTTGAGTCCATTTGATTTTGTGTATATATACACACACACACACACACACGTTTAAGCTGGAATGAAACATCGCAGAGAAATACTACTTTTAACCCCTTAAGGATCGACACACATGCAGCCGTCACTTGAGGACCACGGGGCTTTTTTTTTTTTTTTTTTTTTTTTTAAGTTCCGGCACAGGGCTTTCGGAGCGGCGTGCAGCTGCGCCAGGAGCCCTGAACTCCATGCCGTGCCAGGACTGTCACTGTTCCTTAAGTGCTGGACCACCTTGACGGTCCTGGCACATCAATGGTCCTTAAAGGGGAACTTTCACCCCGCAATAACTTAATGTTCCCTTACTGCTCACCTGGCGACTAGCTGCTTAGTAGCGCTAGTCGCCAGAAACCTTACCCGGTTCTTCAAATATATGCGTTTTAAAGGAGCAGGAAGCACGGACGTCTCTTCACAGTGACGTCCGTGCACCTGCGCTGTCAGTCCCTTGTGCACCGTATGGTGCACAAGGGACTGACAAGGGACTGACAGCGCAGGCGCACGGACGTCACTGTGAAGAGACGTCCGTGCTTCCTGCTCCTTTAAAACGCATATATTTGAAGAAAAACTGCAGGTTTTCGGATCCCTTGCAGGGCCGGGTTTGGGGTGTCTGATGCTGGGAATTTGCGGTCGGCGACCCAACACCCTGCGGGACAAGGTGATGAGGGAGGTGCGATTGGGTAGGATGGCGGGTCCGTTTTCTAGACCACCTCTGCCGGATTTCTGGGTTTCTCCTTTGGGGGTGGTCCCGAAGAGGGATCCGGGAAAGTTTTGTCTCATCCATCATCTGTCCTTCCCGTTCGGGTGTTCGGTCAATGATGCGATTGACCCGGGGCTTTGCAGCGTCTCATACGCTTCCTTTGATAGGGCGCTTGCCTTGGCCATTCAGGCTGGGCATGGGGCGGGGTTTGCTAAGGCTGACATTGAGTCGGCCTTCCGTCTTCTCCCGGTTCATCCTGACTGCCATCATCTGTTCGGGTGCAAGGTGGATGGCGAATATTTTGTGGACTTGTGCCTGCCCATGGGGTGTTCGTTATCCTGTGCTCTGTTTGAGCGCTTTAGTACGTTCATCGAGTGGGTGGTGCGTAAGGAGGCAGGATTCTCATCCATTTTGCACTATTTGGATGATTTCTTATGCTTTGGGCCTGGTGGTCTGGATGTGTGTCGACGCTTGCTGGAAACTCTGGAACGAGTTTGTGGTGAGTTTGGGGTCCCGTTGGCCCGGGAGAAGATGGAAGGGCCCACGACTTGTCTCGGTTTCTTGGGGATTGAGTTGGACTCGGTTTCCATGGAATGCAGGTTGCCGTCAGACAAGCTGGCCACTCTGTTGGGGGATGTGTTGGCTTGCAGGAAGGCTCGGAAGGTTTCCCTTCGTGCCTTACAGTCCTTGTTGGGTAAACTCAATTTTGCCAGCCGGATCATCCCCATGGGTCGGGTGTTTAGCCGGCGTTTAGCGCAGGCTACGGGTGGTGCATTGCGCCCGCACCATCACATTCGGATGACGTTGCCTTTGCGGGAAGATCTCAAGGTGTGGGAACAGTTCCTGGTTGATTTTAACGGGCGCTCCTACTGGCAGTCGCCGGTGCGAACCAACGGTGACCTAGATCTTTATACCGATGCTGCTGGGTCTGTCGGTTTTGGGGCAATTTTCGGTTCAGACTGGTGTGCGGAGGTTTGGCCGGAGGCCTGGGTCCAAGCGGGGTTAACACGGAATATCTTATTCCTTGAGCTCTTCCCGATAGTGGTGGTGGTTTTGTTGTGGGGTGACCGTATGCGGGATTGCCGCATTGTGTTTCATTCCGACAATATGGGGGTGGTCCAGTCTGTCAATTCCCTTTCCGCGTCTTCTCCGCCAGTTTTGGCGTTGTTGAGGAGTTTGCTGCTGTGCTGTTTGCGTTTGAATTTGTCTTTCTGGGCGCGTCATGTGCCTGGGGTTTTAAACGTGGCGGCTGACGCTTTATCTCGGTTCCAGGTGGCGGATTTCCGGAAGGCGTGCCCGGGGGCGAAGGCAGCAGGGACGCCTTACTCTGTGGGTTTGTGGGACCTTGGCGGAGTACCGTTGCCTCTTGGATCGTGAATTCGGTGTCACCGGCCACCTGGGCGCGGTATGCAGCAGCTTGGGATGACTGGATTTCTCTGGAGGGGTTGGCGGGCTCTTTGGTGTCTGAAGCTGAGTGTGTTGCTGGGGTACTATGGTTGGTGTGGGATTGGCATGGTAGGGGGCTGTCGGCTTCGGCTTTGTCGGCTAAAGTGTCGGGTCTGGCCTTTGGTTTCAAGCTGAGGGGATGGATGGATTTTACGAAGTCGTTTTCAGTGCGGATGGCGTTGCGGGGTTTGCGTCGGGGGGCGGGATCTCGCGATTCTCGTCGGCCGGTTTCCTTTAACTTACTGCGGCGGATTGTGGATGTCCTTCCGCCGATTTGTCGGGATGATTTTGAGAGGTGTTTGTTTTGTGCGGCCTATTGCTTGGTGTTTTTTGGCGCGCTTCGCGTCGGTGAGTTGCTCAGTGGTAGCAAGTCCCGTCTGAGCGGGGTGTTGATGGAGGATGTTCGGCTGTGGTCGGATTCTTTGGAATTACGTTTGCGGCGGTCAAAAACGGATGTGTTCGGTAGGGGTAGTTGGGTTACGTTGTACGTGTTGGGGGGTGTTGAGGCGTGTCCGGTGTCGGCGGTTCTTATATTTGTTTTCAGTAGATAACTTGTCACTGCTCCTGTTCTGCTCTCTTCCTAGTTAGGAGAACTGGATAAAACCAAATTTAGATTTACAGCAACAACAAATCAGAGAATACGATTCTCCAGGGAGACTGCAAGTCTTATGATTGGGTCAAGGGCTCATTTGCCCTTGGTGCTGCGACGGAGGCGTCTAGGTTGGGGTGTCCGGATTCAACTATTAAACGGATTGGCCGTTGGGAATCGTCGCATTTTCGGTCATACGTTTGCCCGGGGCGGGTTTTGGGGGATCAGGGGTTGTTCTGGGCTGGGGGTTATGGTTCGTTTGTTTGTTTTACAGGTGCTGCTGTCCTGCGGGTGTAGATCGTGGGGCACTCCTTTGTGTTTTGGGCGAGTAGGAGAGCCGCTGTCCGGGAGAGAGGATTACAGATGTCCTTGGATGGATCGTTGCCGCGGGTGTCTTGGTTTGGTTATAGGGGTCTGAGTTGGGCTCAATTTATGCCTTTGATTTCAAGGCTGGTGTCGGTTGAGGGTTCGGCTCCGCATGTTTTGGCGGTCCATTTGGGGGGGCAATGATTTGGGGACGGTTCCCGTTTGGCAATTGGGGGAGGCCATTAATGGGGATTTGGAGTCTTTACTCCTCGGTTTTCCGGGCTTGAGGGTTGTGTGGTCCGAGATTATTCCTCAGCGATTTTGGGCTAGAGCTCGCGATCCTACGGCTTTAGATAAGGGTAGGATTCGTCTTAATAGGAGAGTTTCTCGCTTTGTGGTCTCTCGTGGGGGGTTGGCGGTTCGTCATCGGGTGTTTGAGGATAAGGACTTGTCTTTGATCCGGGAGGACGGGGTTCACCCCAATGACTTGGGGCTGGACTTCTTTAATCTGGAACTGTCAGGGGCGTTGGAGCAGGCCACAGCTTTAGTGGTGGGGTAGGGCCTGGATGAGTAGGGAAACGCATCAGGCCCTTGTGGAGCTTTGGGCCCTTGCCAAGGGTAGAATGGTCAGTAATTGGAGGATAAGGAGGCCAGGGGCCTGGCGACAAGGACGCCCGGACTGGGGTCGCGGGTTTAATCACCGGCCCCATTGAGCTACGGGCCAGCTAATGGGGCACGGTAAGGTGAAGTTAAAACGGGTAGAGCCGCAGGCTCTGGTAAAAGGGGTAGGCAAGTTTATGTCTATCATGGTAGGAATTGGCAAGGGCTTAAAGTAAATAACGATGTAAATGGTGTGTATTTTTGAGAGAATAAAGCTGTGGCCTGGTTTAACCCAAATTATGTGTCTGTGTCTTTACTTAATCACTGCCCCATGCTTAAGACAAGACCCCCCCGCAACTTAGAAGGGGGGCATGTCTAAGCGGGGGTAGATAAGTAAAGGTTAGAGGGGGGGGTAGGCAGGAAGTGAGGTGTGGGGGTAGTAAGGGTATATAGGGCAAGGGGTTTCTGGGAACTTCCTCTTTGGAAAAAGAAAAGAAAGCAATTGTCCCTCCCTCCCTCCCTGTTTGGTTGTTGGGTTTCGGGGTTGTGGGAATTTTTGTTATGTTTGTCACAGCTTTTGGGCGCTTTGGGCCCTTGCCAAGGGTAGAATGGTCAGTAATTGGGGGATAAGGAGGCCAGCGGCCTGGTGACAAGGACGCCCGGACTGGGGTCGCGGGTTTAATCACCGGCCCCATTGAGCTACGGGCCAGCTAATGGGGCGCGGTAAGGTGAAGTTAAAACGGGTAGAGCCGCAGGCTCTGGTAAAAGGGGTAGGCAAGTTTATGTCTACCATGGTAGGAATTGGCAAGGGCTTAAAGTAAATAACGATGTAAATGGTGTGTATTTTTGAGAGAATAAAGCTGTGGCTTGGTTTAACCCAAATTATGTGTCTGTGTCTTTACTTAATCACTGCCCCATGCTTAAGACAAGCAGTTGATGAAAATATGGCAACATTACTGCAATGTTCCAACTGCCTGTGTGAACAGAGCCACAGATATAAGTACGGAGCACTGCATTATCCCATTTGCCTCTGTTTTATCACAGTATTTATTTGTATGTAGCATTCTATGCTTCTGATACATATCTGTAAATCATTATGCCAATAAAGTACATACAATTTATATTTGTTTTCAGCAGATAACTTGTCACTGCTCCTGTTCTGCTCTCTTCCTAGTTAGGAGAACTGGATAAAACCAAATTTAGATTTACAGCAACAACAAATCAGAGAATACGATTCTCCAGGGAGACTGCAAGTCTTATGATTGGGTCAAGGGCTCATTTGCCTTCCGGGGACCAGAGTACACAATACCTGCTTTCCACTGCTGCATGAGGAAACTATCTAAATGGGTTGTCTCTAAGGGTCAAGCTGTAGATATATTACTGTTGTCAGCATTCAAGGCCAGTTGTGTTTATTGCCCTATTTATAAAACACACGCAAAAGCATAAGCTATAATAATGGGTTTTATACATGGTGATATGTCGGCATTATTTTAAAGTCTATAAATACACAAATGATCAAGCAAATAACAATTATTACTTCACAAGTTCTCAGAGCTATAACTGTTTATATAGTTTTTACATTGTAATGTTTACATTTTCATTTGTATTACACTGTGAGGCTGATGTACTAAGAAAGTGGTGATGTTCTGCTGTAAACCAAATTCACCAAGCGTAGTAAATACAAATTTCCATTTATTAAAATATGGCTTTTACCCACTTGAATCGTAGAGAAGTGTTGAATCCCTCTCTAGCATTCAAGGGGTTAAAAGCCCAATTTAAATCAATGAGAATTTTATAAGTGAAGTAACTTTCAGGAATCAAATTAAAAGTGGGATTCGCTGAAAAAAATATTCTCGTTATTGAGACATAATAACATCTATTACAGGAGTAGCTAATCATGATCTAGTGAACTACTAACAGGAAATGTTTTCAGGACACCTGCTTGAGCACTAGTCAGTCAGTCAGTGGCTCTGTCACTTTAATTCATCCGCCTGTGATTAAACAGACAGAAACAGAAAACCTGCATTGTTGATAGATAGCTCAGGAGCATCTGTGTTACCTACCCCTGGTCCAGTCAATGCCAAATTTAAAGGTAAATTATACCCTGGAATCAGTGGGTCTTAAAGTGGACAAGTTATTTATTTTTTTATTAACAGAGAATTAAATCTGCCTATCTATTGAACTAGCCATTTTTCTGTAAAATATTAGTGTCTGAGTAATTCACCACTTATATTTTGATGGCCAAATGTGGAACTTTTTGCTAATTTCCTGTATAGAATGCTAATTAGTTATGTTTGATGACGAGCATATCAATCTGTATGCTATTATAAATGGCTCCAGTGTGTGAGTTTGCCTAAATTCATTCATAGCAGTGTGTGTGGTAATAATGGCCCAGTACAACAGATTAGCATAAAGTGCCATACTGTGCCAATAACAAATGAAGGTTAATTTCTCAAAAACTGAAATGAACTAAAATGGATGTCATCTTAATATAATTAAGGTGACATCCATTTTAATTTTTAACCAAAGAACTTACCTAGGCAGATGTCCATCATACAGCAGTTTGGTACAGCTACAGTGAGTTTTTTTTTCTTGCTGTTTGTTTTTCAGCCGTTACATTTCATTTTTGTTAGGTTATCACTACTCACTTTTACATACCACCCAAGTGTCCCTCTTTAGGAGGGACAGTCCCTCTTTTAGACCCAAATCCCTCTGTCCCTCTTTCCCACCCTGATGTCCCTCTTTTTAGGAGATCAGACTGTGTGGTGTGTATATAAGTGTATCACATTGCTCCACAGCAATAAAACTCATATTAATCTTCATTACATGGGTTTATAAATTAGTCTGTGTAAATAGAAAACCTTTGGTCTTGTTAGAAGTCATTTATTAGGTTACACAAAGAGGTATCAATAGGCCATGAAATAGCATAAAAATTATTGGTAATGCCCCGCCTACCAGCCACAGCAACACCCCTTAAAACACAAGTGTCCCTCTTTGGCAATTTGAAATGTTGAGAGGTATGCTTTTAGTTTACAATCTGACAAAGAAAATAGACAAGAAATACAGGGACAGAGAGAGAAAAAAAGCACAAAAGAACAATACTGAGCAAGAATGAGAGAGACAGAGTAGGAGTGTGAGAGTGAGAAGGAGAAAAGTGTGAGAGAGTGAGACAGCATGACAGGGTGAGAGAAAGAGTAAGAGATAGTGGGAGAAAAAGTGAGTGAGAGATAACTGGAACTTGACTTAAACTGTATGTAAATGTCAGTGTTTCAGCTCCAGCACAAACCTTTTATCAAGGTCTTGTTGAAGCTGATATTTTGTCATAATCATAGCAATGACTGAGACTGTCATCTTTCTCCACATTTGTATGTTTCCTGACTGCCACCCAGGCCCAGCCTGAAAGTGACGGCTCTTTTACTTCCACATAAATAGATATGCTGGATCAAGGTAAGTCCTTGTGCCCATTAATTAAAGAGCCACATATTTCTACAGGTATAGTTCACCTTTAATGCAACAATATCATTCTTTAGGGAATTAAGCACTTATGGAAAAACAAACTGATGACAGTGACTCATCCTAATTTACAATCTATTTATACAGCTCATAATTATTTAAATTATGAAATTATTTCCTAACAACCCCCACCTTCCTTAATATGACCATTCCTTAATATGACCAACTAAATGTTAATGGCCCCCATACATTTTTACCCAGTGTCTTTGTTTAAGACATAACATCTTCAGGTCAGTCCTGAATGTCATCAATGGAGGCGGACATTGCTAGCAGTGCATCTTTAAAGATCTCAGAAGTGTGCAGTACATTGCAATGCTTTTTACATCCATCTGGTCCTTAAAGAGTTAAGGGGACTCCTGCACTCCAGACTGAAGATGTAAGGTCTTGAACAAAGGCACAAGAGCAAAATCAGGGGGGGCATTAGGATTTTCTGACCATAGTAGGATACGTGGAGAGGTTATTGGCTTGCTTTGTGTGTATAGTAAACTTATAATCTTAATTTCCTTATAGTAGTTGTCCCTGTCATTTGTTCTGGAAGTGTCTCATGTAAAGAAGTACGTTGATGTGATACTCCCTAGTGCAGTAAAATGAGGAGACAAAAATAGTGGATGCAAGAAATCAGTGCATTCTGGAGCAATTTTCAGGAGATATCGTTAGTGTTAAAACAGACTGTTAACCTCATTATTGACTTTACGTAACATAAAGTCTACTGTCTATGCTTTTTTGGGGGTAAAGCGTGGTACTGTGTTAGCCATAGAAAATGCAGGAGACTAGTAGAGTAAAAATGACACCTTTATCATGAGACCAATAAAGGTATCATTTTTACTTTACTAGTCTACTGTATTTTGTTTGTACATTATTATGTTCCGGACAGTGGATTACTGTGTCCAGTGAACCTTCTTTTATGTACTGCAAAATCTTAAATAGTGATACAATTAACACTATCCTGCAGAAAAAAAAAAAATATCTATATATATCCTATCTCCGGACCATTAAATATAGCACACAGTGCTACACTGTATCAGTATCCCTGGTACTAAAATCCTGATAGAAAAATCTCTGAAAAGATATCTAGGGCTGGATTCTACTGCAGGTGCTAATTTTATCACTACTTTTATCTCCAGGTTTCCCCATAGACTTCAATAGTAAAATGTCTGATAAAACAGGTGTTAACATTTAGCACCTGCAATAGAATCTAGCCCCTAGTGAGCTCAGTGTCAGGGATATATATGTGTTGCACCATCTCCAACACTTGCTGATGGGACTTTTAATTGGACAAAACCTGGAGAGCTACAGTTTGCCCACCCGGATCCAAAACAAAATATTGGTTTTGAAATTGGTTTAATATGCAAGGCAGGATTGGCAGAGTAGGCAACTGCCTAGATATGAGGGGTGCCCTAGCTGTGCTGGCCACTACCACCATGATGCATGGTTGGTGTGGCCAGCACTACTGGAGTGCCCCTTCACCAGACAACTACTCCAGTTGTATAACAGGTACACCCCTTTACTGCCATTATTTAACCCCCTGGATGACTGGTATGTCTCCAATGCACTTCAAAGCAATGCTCTCTGGCAACCAAGGACCTAAACACTTTTTGTGTTTGTTATAGATGACGTGTTTTTTTATGTCCTGCAGTGATGGATGTGACTAAAAGCGGGGATCATGAAAATTGGGGGCAAAGTCACTTGGCGAATGAAGGGTGCCTATGGGTGTCCTGCCTACGGGCACCTGAGATATAATGTAATCATTTCATTAAAGGCACCAGGGGCAAATGCAGGATCGTCAGTGAAGGCTTTCCTTACTAACTAAACTAAACTAAACTAAACTATTTAAGTAAAACGGAATAAAGATATATAGAACTGATATTGCACAACACCCTACCCAGATAATCCACTGCAGCTGTTTTGACTAGGCCAGGAGAGAACAACCTGCAGTCCTCAAATGACTGGCTGAGGATGATGGAAATTGCAGACCAACAGCAGCTAGACAAAAGCAGGTTGCCCCCCCCCCCCAGTATAGTCATATGCCCAACTGGAACAAACATTTCTCTTTATCAGAGAGCTAACATTTGGTGTCTCTCTGATCTGATAGAGGCAAAAGAACGGAGTGGGGGATGTTTGTAGGCAACAGTAAATCACCTACTGGTTTGCTCTTCACCAACCACAGCATGTCTCCAAAAATATGGTGACAATTTACTGAAACTGTTGTTCTACCTGCAGTGCTAATGGATAAACACTAACAAATCCACCAGTACAATTTAAAGGGATAGTAATGTCAGAAAAAAAGTATTAACTATATGGTATATACAAATAAAAGAGAGTACTTGCACTTATTCATATCTCTCAAACCGTTATGGTTTGAGAGAAATAGTAAAATAAAGTTCTCTGGTCCCTCCCCTTTCTGCTTGACGAGCTGTAAAGCTGTCAGAAGCAGATTCTGGTCGCTTGACCAGATGTGGCTCTTCAGCAGCGCCGATATAACGATATCTAAAGATAAATACTTAATTTGGAACGGTCTACAAAGTGTGCCTGGCTTGCATGCACACTTTGTAGACCGTTCCAATGAAGTATTTATTTCTAAATAGCGTGATTTTGGCTCTGCTGAAGAGCCTTTATCTGGTCAAACGACTGGAATCTGCAGCTGTCAGCTAGATGGCAGACTGGAGTGAAACAGCCAGGAAAAGGTAACTTTAGCAAGTTATATCTCTCAAACCATAAAGGTTTTAGCGATAAGACTTACATTGATGTTAATCTTTTTTTAATGTCTACAATATTAAATGAACTTAAAATTAACCATTACTATCCCTTTAATAAGCACAAAACTCAGTCAATGACACTTCAAAGGAAACAAAATGTTATTAACAAATAGTACAATTTACCAAAAGGCTGTGTCTCCTCTGTGCCACGCTGTGAACAGAATATCACTTGCCCCATACATTTATCTTAATTTTCCATCCACCTACATAATATGTATGTATTTTTCAATGCTGGTTAGTTAAATGGAGATGCTTTTGATCTGTAATTCAGTTAAAACAAATAAGCGGGCATAATCTTATTGGAACTCTAACGAAGTTAGAACTAATGTACTTATTTCAGGTGGATCGTTCTATGATGCAAAAAATAAACTAAAATATAGGGTCTTATTCTTCAAGTTAAAGTAGTGCAATTCTGGAGCAATATGCACTGTAGGAGGTAATGACAATTCCTGTTGCTTTAATTGGGGCTTTTAACCCTTTGAATACAAGAGAGGTCTCCAATGCATTTCATTTTCCCAGTGGTTTTGTTGGTTTGCCCAGAATAGCTCCTCTTTATCTTGATGAATTAGGGCCTTTATACTGAAAGCAAAATATAAGCAATTCTGATACAAACCAACGGCAGAATGGGGGATAACAATTTCCATTGTTTTAACCCTTTGAGTGCCATACAGGTACGGAATCCATTGCTTTGCAATGCATTCTGTACCCCTCTGGCACTCAACGGGTTAAACAAGTGTTTATAACCCCCTAGACTGTAAACCAATACACTGCTTTGTGGTACGTTGTATATCTCTCAGGATTCACGGAGTTAAAAGCCCCATTTACAGCAATGGACATTACTTGAATTTGTATTTGCCCTGTTTGGTGCAGGTGGTGTGCTCCAGAATTTCTCATCATAGCATCCTGAATAAGGCCCACAGAATAGTACAGACATTGTATAACTCTTTCAGTGCCAAAAGGTTATCCAGTACATTGCGCTGCAATGTGTTAGACACCTCTCTGGCACTCAAAAAGTTAAAGGGATAGTAATGTTTCATAACAAAAGCAGCTCTAATTAATCATCATAGTATTTGGACTTTGGAGAGTGTTATTTCAATTCTGTCAGAGTTGTAGTTCAAGAGTAATTCAATGACAAAGTGTCCCCCTCCCGCCCCTTTTACTGATGTAACACTGCTCAGCCAGAGCAGAAGGGAGGTGCCCAGGTAGACTGCAGAGAGGGACAATCTTCAATTAAGATAAGGGAAAAAACTGAAAAGCTTGTCAAGGGGGGAAGGGCTTTCATTGTTTTCATAGGAAGAAGAATGTCCCCTGCTGTTATCTGTCTGGTCTTACAACCAGATTCCACATCTGAGAAGAGATGGCTTACACTAGGTAAAAGGGGCGGGAGGGGAAACTTTGCTTGTGAATATCTCTTAAACCATAAAGGTTTGAGACATAAGACATATCATTCTTCATGTTTTTTTTAATGTCAACAAAATAAAATAAAAGTTAAAACAAAGTATTACTATCCCTTTAAGGTAGCAGTAATAGGATAGTTGGGAGTGGATCTGAGATATTAACCCTTTGAGTGCCAGAGGGGTATGCAACATGCTGCATACCCCTCTGGCACTCAAAGGGTTAAAGCAGGGGGAGCAAACCCTGGTCCTCAAGAGCTACCAACAATGCATGTTTTCAGGATATTCCAGATGGAGCACAAGTGATCTAATTAGTGGCTCAGTCACTTTCATTGGCCCACTTGTTCTCATTCAGGGAAATCTGGAAAATATGCACTGTTGGCAGCACTTGGCGACCTGGGTTGACTACCCTGGATTACAGGCAGGCACAGTGAGATAGAAGAGAGAGAGTTTTTATATTAAATACTATACAGTTATTGGTCTGGATTAGGTCTGACTTTCCAATTTTGGCAGAGGACACAAGTGCACAGGTTGCCTACTGTGCTCATTACTCCCATTACCCAAGTTTGTGGAGTAACCACAGCAAGCAATCTCCGTGCACCAAATATCTGCTCCTGATAGTTGTCTGTGTGTTTATTTACCAGATTATATATTTTCTAAAACATACCTCCTGACATTTCAAATGGCCAATGAGGGACACTTGTGTTTTAGGTGGTATTGCTGGAGGCGTGGCTGGTGGATGGGGCATTACTGAGAATTTTTAGGTTATTTCATAACCTATTGGCACCTCTTTGTGTAAGTGAATTACTGATTTAGAGCAAAACCAAAGTATTTTATTTACACAGACTAATTTATAAACACATATACTGGAGTTTGAACTAATGAGGGTTTTATCGCTGTGGAGAAATGTTATACACTTATATACACACCACACAGTCTGATCTCCTAAAAAAAGGGACAACAGGTAGAGATTTCGATTTCAAAGAGGGACACGTTTCAGGTAACGATGAAATGCGAAATGTGTATTTGGCCATTTGATATACATACCCCTTTACTTGTAAACAGAATATGTTTATGAGCTATTTTGTGATTGTTTGCTAAAGAACAAGAGTATTTTCTGTGCCAGGCGGCAGTGTATGGTGAGTTCATGTGAGTTGGGTGGGATGTCACACAATAGGAGATGCCCTAGAAAGGAAAATGGCTGCCCCCATAGAACTGCAAGGTAGCTTTTTCATAAAAGCTTTTCTCTTACATCCTATTTGGAACACAGGATCCATGGGGTAAAGCTCCCCTCCTCCAGAGGGGAGGCAACTTCAGAAAAGTGCTTCCTTTTGTTTGCTGTTGAGTGCAGTCACTATCAACTCACTGCCTTTCCCATTGGCCTAGTGTTACTCCAAGGATCTTCATGAAGATCATGGCAATTTCGGTCCTCACACGTGTGTTCACATGCTGAAGCACTGTGGTTGGATCCTCAATCTGAAGAACTCCTCTACCATGCCTTCTCAGATGCTATATTTCTTGGGCATGGGATTCAACACCCTTCAAGAGAGGACGAGATCCAGACTCTGTTCTGAGATGTATCCCAAGCTCTGTCCTGGCCTGACACTGGAGCTTCTTACCCAGAGTCCCAGGTGGAAAGTTTGGTCTTGATGGCATGGCTCTTGAGGCCAACATCTTGAAGAGAAAGGGTTTCTCAGAAGTGGTTATCTCTACCATGAGTCCAAGCTAGGAAGCCCACATCTTCTAAAGCCTACTAGATTCTGGTCCCTTTTTGTTTTTTTTTACCAGAGGTGCACTGATAGGCACGTATCTCAACAGTCCATCAGCCTTCGTATGATTTTGATTTTCCTTCAAGATGGTCCTGACAAAGGTCTCAGTCTAAGCTCTATCAAAGTACAGATCTCAGCACTCTCAGTTCTCTTCTACATGCAAATTGATTTTCTTCCTGATGTTAAAACCTTTGTACAAGGGCTGATGCATGCCTTTCTCTTGTTTAGGGATCCCAGTTTGGTGCTGAGTGTTCTTCAGAGACCTCCTTTTGAACCTTTGGTTACCTTGCATTTTTTGATGCTTAAAAAGGCCTACCTTTTGGCCAATGTTTCTGTGCAAAGAGTTGCTAAACTACAAGCTTTGTCTTGTAAATCCTCTTTCATAGTTTTTCATCAGGACAAGGCAGTCCTTTGTTCTCCTACAGGTTTCTTAACAAACGTTGTATCAGACTTTTACATTAACCATGAAATGGTCCTTTCTTCTTTTTGTTCTGATCCTTCCACAAACAGGAACAGGGCATTCACCTGTTAGATGTGGATCAATGTCTTAAGTTTTATGTGCATCTTACACAGTCTTTTAGAAAGGCAGATTCCCTCTGTCATTCCTGAAGGCCATAGAGTGGGCCAGGCTGAATCCAAAGTCACTACTGCTTCTTTGATCAAGGCTACCATGTGATAAACCTGTTCCTTTCAAAGTCACAGCACTCCACAAGACCCGTGGGCACCTCCAGGGCCTACAAGAATCAGGCCTCTGCCTAACAGCTGTGTAAGGTGGCCCAAGGCTTATATTCACCAAAAACTACCATGTGAATGTCCTGGCCTCTGCTGTGGCCAGTGTTACCTGGAAGGCCCTTTAGGCTGTTCTGACTGTTTAAAGACATTGTAATGTTAGAAAAAAAATTATATTGCAGAGTCTTCTTTATAATATAAGAAACACTGTGCTCTTTCAAAACACTTACTTTTGTGTAGTTCTCAAAATAAGAAGTGTATAAGGATCCCCTGCCTGCCCCTTCTGGCAGCCTCCCACTGAATGTCTAATTGTGTCGTGCGACCCAACGGATGCAGCAAGGGACAAAGTTCAGTAAGTAAATATAAGGAAAACCCTGCTCCCCTTTGACGAAGGAGGGTAGGATTTTCCTTTGCTTACTAAAGTTTGTCCCTCGCTGCATCCGTCCGGACCAAAGAGAGCTGCTGAGTGACGTACCCAGAAGGGTACGTCCCCAGAAGGGGATCCTTATACATTTCTTATCGTTGAGTGCCAGAGGGGTATACAAGAGGTTAATTATAGTTGCTGGGGGCAGGATTAGGGGTAGAGCAAGTTTGCTCATCTCTTTTGTTACCGAATAAATGATTGAGAGCAAGACCAAAGGATTTTTTTTTTATAAAGAATAATTTTATAACACATATGACAACATTTAAACAAAATTATGTTTGTTTTATTACTGTGGAGCACTGTGATACACTTACCATAAAATCTAGGGCATAATACTCACTTTTGTCCCCCATCTGGCCTTATGTGAAGAGTACCCCCCCTTTCACTTCCTGTACCCAACTCCATATCCAGGACTCCCTTCCGGAGGCAGCTCACTTCCTCCACTGCTCTAACTCCTTGCCAGTGGAAATAGGTTTGTGCCCTGACAGGACCTTCCTGACAGGGTAATCCTGAATTTATGGTAGTGCCCTGTCAGCACCTGAAGGTCCTAACAGGGCACAAATCTATTTCCACTGGAGAGAAGTTAAAACAGCAGAGGAACCACGCAACATATGAAATTATGCCATCTTATTCACCAGTGTCCCAGATGCTTCCGGAGGGGGGCCCTAATTATGGAGGTGGGTACAAGAGGGAAAGGAAGGCATACAGGTAGAGGTATTAAGATGGGAAGAGGGAAGGAAGGGGGGGTATGTATTATACACATGTACTCAATCTTTTAACAAACGTCTTGGGTATAGTTTACACCTGTGTGTATTATACTAGAGATTGTAAAGTGCATACATACCACATAATCTGATTGCCTAAAAGAGGGACACCAGGGAGGGAAAGATGGACATTACCCATTAAAAAAGTTATAACAGGTAAACCTATAAAAAAAATGTTGTTTTGTTTTTTTCTCATTTATTTATTATCAAATGAAATGGTGGGTTATACATATAAATGTGGTATCAAGGTATCAAAAGAAAGCCCTACTTATGCTTAAACATTTTTTGTATAATTTGTGTGGGTGAACTAAATGAATTAGAAGAAAAATATGGTTGAAAAATGCATTGCTTTGCAGTGCACTGGAGAACACTCTAGCATTCAAGGGGTTAAAATTCTGATTTAATTTAAAATAAATTTGTATTTGTCCCCTATGGTTTACTCTAGAAAAACTCCAGTTTGCTTATATAAATCTGGGCCAGTGTCCCTTAAAAACTGCAGGCTGACTTTTCTCAGAGTAGGTTTGTGTCAGGTAGTTAAAGTAGACCTTTGTAAAAGACCAAAAAAAAAAAAAAAAAGCTTTTTTAATTATTCATTTACAGGGAATTACAATCTGTTTATATGTTGTACTAGCCAATTTTCTGTAAATACATAGTTTTGAGAAAATAATCTATGTTTTGATGGCACAGTGCGGCACATTACACCATTTCTCTACAAAGTATATTGACTAGTTCTGGACAAAGGTAGCACTTTCTGTGCTTTTAGAAATAGCCCAGCGTGTGGACTCCATCTTAAGTTATTCAGACTAATGTGTGACAACAGGCTCCCAGCACAGAAATAAATTAACATAAAATGCCACCAAAATAAATATTCATTTCTCAAGAACAATTTATATTACAAACAAATGGCTAACAACTTACATGCAGTTCTATGGCTCCTTTCTCTTAAAATGATAGGACCACTTTTAAATTGCCGGGGGGGGGGGGGGGTTAACATAGACTGGGTCCACAATAATCCTTTTATATAAAGTTATTGTGAAAATGTCAATCATAACGGACATGGAATGCTAAATTGCATTACCATTTATTATTTGAATTTGTTTTTATATCTATGTAAGTGCATCATTCTCAATTTTACTGATCAAATTGTTAACATTTTAAGAGCATGTTCCATATTTTGGAGTTGCTGTACTACATTGCTTCTGTACTGATGAAAGCCCACAGGAATCACTTTGATACTGTAATATATATATGCCACCCTAAAAATAAAGATGTTAAACTCTGAAAAAATATTTATATATTATATCTATATATATCTATCTACATACACAAAAAAACACTTCACTCACAAGCAGGGTTGCCACCCAGCCGGTATTTTACCAGCAGGCCGGTAAATAATTGACTTCTTTCCAATGTTAAGTCTATGGAGGGAATGCCTTGGCCGGTATTTTTTGAAGAAAAGGTGGCAGCCCTACTCACAAGTGGCTGCCAATTTAAAAATGGTAAACAACTACATAGTATACACAGTAAAATGAGGAGCTCTGCTGGTACTAGCACTCTCAGACACACAGTGAAATGTTAGTAGTTCAACCCCTTCTGCTACATAAAGGAACACTAGCTCCTAATAATAAAACCCAGCTTATTTCAGTCTAGGCAACAAATCCTAACGGCTTCTATGAATTAATTCTGTGTGGAATGGTTCCCCAAAATTAATATTTAATTCAATGGACATAGTACATGGAGGCAGACATGATTCCTGGTTGTGGGACTCTAGGACCCCAAACATCCCCCACTGAAGGATTCCTAAGAAGACTTCAGTGGAAAACATTTTTGGTTATTGTATTCCATAAAAAATAATTTTGTCTGCCTCCAGAACTAATTCAAGAAAACCATTCCACACAGAATTGATTCATAGTAGGATTTTAGTTTTGTATTAGTTGATTCTATTGTTCATTTTACTCTTTAAGGCCCAGACAAGTGTTAAACTTATTTAGATTTAATTTTATACACATAACCCCAGAGGATAAGGTCATTTATCATCATTTAAAATCACAATAAAGTTTCATTAACAACAGGCTACTTTTTCTACTTTCCTAGTTGTTTTCCTGGAACAAAGCAGTGTGGGAAGGAGGACAAGTAATTGTTTCTAGAGGTGCAGGGAAGGTCCATCCAATTCACCTCTAGCTAAGCAGGGATCTAAGCAACAAAATGGAAGTAGGGAGACAGAGAACAAGGGGATTACAGGAGAGCAAAAGAAAACATCTTACTTTGATCAGGTTAAGTCTGTCATACTGAAACAAAAACATAAAGAAACACAAAGCAAATTAGAACAAAAATGTTAAAGAAGATGAATGATAAAGACATCTGTAAAGGAGAAAAACACATGAAGAACATTGGCACAATCTGAGAGAGACAGGGTCAGAGTGTGGGTGGGATGAGGGAGAAACAGAGAGAGAGAGAGAGAGGGTCAGAGTGTGTGTGGGGGAGAGAGAGAGTGTGAGAGAAAGAGTGTGTATGAGAGAGAGTGAGTGTGTGTGTATGAGAAAGAGACAGGCGTAACTAGAAGCCACCAGACCCTGGTGCAAAAGTTGCCATGGACTCCCCCCGACCACATTTGTCCCCTATTTGCCATCTCCACTGGACACCTCCACAATGCTTCCAATCTCCACGTTGACCCCATCATCTTCACATTGACCCCCATTTCCACATTGCCCTCACATTGTCCCCCCAGTGTCCATTTCCTACCTCCCTGGTGGTCCAGCAGCGTGGTAGGAGAGGTCTGTGCTTCCTTCTGCACAGACCTCTATACTGCCAGAACTCCCACACGGTCTTCTCTTCAGTAATTTAGAGGCATGGGAGATGACATCATCTCCCAGAGCTCTATATTACTAAAGAGCCGAAGAGGGTGCCCAGCTGCTAGAGGTCTGTGACAAAAAAGGCACAAACCTCAGCATGTTGCGGGTGCTGGGAGGGTGGTCGCAGGGGGTGGCCGGACCCGGTCGCAGGTGCGACCCCTATTGTTACGCCACTGGAGAGAGAGACAGTATGTGTATGAGAAAGAGATAGTGTGTGTGTGAGAAAAGGAGAGAGAGTGTGGGGGATAATGAGAGTAGGAGAGAGAATGCATGAGAAAAAAGCCCATGGGAGAGAGAAAGAGAAAGTGTGGGGAAGAAAAAATATGGGAGAGGGAGAGAGTGAGCAAGAGAAAGAAAGTGTGGGGGAGAGAGAAAAAAGTATGGGGGAGAATTTGTGTGTGTGAGAGAGAGAGAGTAGAGAGAGAGAGAGACAGCATGAGAAATAAAAAGTATGGTGGAGAATAAGAGTAGGAGAGAGAGTTAAACAGAATGAGAGAGGGAGAGAGAGAGTGAGTAGGAGAGAGAATGAAAGAGTGAGTAGCAAAGAGAGAGAGAGACAGAAAGAGATAGAGAGAAAGAAAGAGACTCCTGAATGTATGAAAGAAACTCTCCCTTCTTCATTGTCACAAAGACAAACATTTTTGGATTAGACAAGTTGGTGGGCCTCATGTACATAAGACACAAGTGCATCAATTATGGGGCAAACCAACTGCACCAAAGGGAAAAATACCCCCTTCCCACACACACACTAATAATAATAGGGGTATAAACCCTGTGAATTCTAGAGAGATCTCTAATGCATTACAAAGTAAACGAGAATTTTTTGCGTCTCTTATGGAGCTGTAGGTTTGCCAAGAATTGCTGTGGCCCATGGTGATGTGTTTGATACAATATATGGGCAAGGAGAATTACTTTTCATAAAGAACATTATTTTGTATGATTTTATTGAATATTGTCAGTGAAAGCAGCTGTATTCTATATGTAACTTAGTGTCTAACACAGATTATCACATTCAGTGGAGTTTTTCTTAGTTTCTTTTATATGCCTGGACCCATACAGTTGAGTGAGTATCTGGTACTTTAGGCTTTACATTACTGTGGGCTTTAAAGGGATAGTAATGTTTCATAATAAAAGCAGCTCTAATTAATCATCATAGCATTTGGACTTTGGAGAGTGTTATTTCAATTATGTCAGAGTTGTAGTTCAAGAGTAATTCAATGACAAAGTATCCCCTTCCCACCCCTTTTACTGATGTAACACTGTTCAGCCAGATCAGAAGGGAGGTGCCCAGGTAGACTGCAGAGAGGGACAATCTTCAATTAAGATAAGGGAAAAACCTGAAAAACTTGTCAAGGGGGGCAGGGCTTTCATTGTTCTCATAGGAAGAAGATTGTCCCCTGCTGTTATCTGTCTGGTCTTACAACTAGATTCCACATCTGAGAAGAGATGGCTTACACTAGGTAAAAGGGGCGGGAGGGGGAAACTTTATCATTCAATTACTCTTGAACCACAACTCTGACAGTATTGATATAACACTCTCCATTGCCCAAATACTATGAAGATTAATTGGAGCCGCTGTTTTTGTGAAACATTACTATCCCTTTAAAATAACATGTCCAACGTTTCGGAGCATATCTGGATTTTCATCAGGGTCACACAAACTGCACCATAGGGAGCAAATACAAATTCCCCCAGTACCCATTGATTTAAATGAGGCTTTTAAGCCCACACGTAATAGAGAGGTCCACAACGAATTTTGAATGCACTGCGTATGGTAATCATAACACTTTAAAGACCAGTCAGTGCAAAACGCATTTCTTGTTAATGTTACACACCTCTCTGGCCCTAATCCTTTGAGTGCCAGATGGGTATCCAACACATTGATTTTCGCTGACACGTGGAAGATAACATGCATGTCTTGGCCATGATGGTGCTATTAGAATTACTCTGGGAATCAGATTTAGCTGTGGAAAGGCAGAAAATAGTGTATAATCACAGGGGATCACCATTGAGTCTACCGGGATTGTTTGTGGAGCCCTTGTTTTAGTACAATACAGATGAAGTTTGCATATAATCTGGATGCCATTAGGTCTCTTTCTGGTGTACTCTTTTCCTAAAATGTTTTTTGATTTAGTTACCAATCTTTTCAATCTATTTTGGTTCTGATGAGATAATCCACCTTCCAAATTATGACACTGACAGTATCATTGATGTTTGCCTCTGCCCACTGGAGTCTCTTTTTTACTTCTATCCATGCCATCCTGCTCCGAGTTTCACTTTGTGATTTATGTAGGCAACGGTCTTTGAATTGTCAGATTGTATTTTAAGTGGAAGGGCCTTCATAAGGAGCAACCGGGTTAATAGGGTTCTCAGTACCACTCTCTGTTCACACATTACCAAATGGAAGAACTCAGGGACTGTCATATTTATTCCTTTCATCTGAAAATGAGCAGCCATTGAACCACCATTTTCATGAACACATTCTCTGAGCAGTGGCCAGAGTGAAGATTATTGCCACATAGTAATAATGTAAATTCTGGAATGCAAATCTCAGAAATCGATAACAACACAGTCAAATGAGTATGTTTAAGATCTGCATCTTTGATATCTAAAGATGCTAAGAAGTCTTCTGTTTCCATTGCCACTATAAAAGAACTGATAGTTCCACAGTTCAAGGTGGAATTTATTGTTTTTTTTTAGTGTTTTCAAATCCAGTACTGTTCAGAATACCCCTGTGTTTTTTTTAGAAACCACAAGTAGATTTGAATAGATCTCCTTAAAGGGCTGTTCATTGGAGACCAGAACTATTACTCCAGAAGTCAGTGTATTTATCACTTAGTGAATGGCCACAGATTTCTATCTGGGTTTTGGAACTCTTGAAATACGGAACAGCTTTGGTGGTTTGATGTGAAGTGGTTTGAATATCCCATTACCACTCTGATTACCCGATTGGGTGTAACTGTTTCCACTACGATTCTGAAAATATTTGAGTTTTCCCCCTACTTGGAGTTTGATTTTATAGATGTTTTATAGAGGTGGTTTTGGCACCACAACTTTGCTATACTGACTCCTGAAACTCACAGAACTGCACATACATTATCCAACACCACAGCCTTGTTCCCTGTATACTGGTAGCTAGCCATATATACACTGTGTGACACACCAGGATTGTTCTGTTGGTTGCCACAGAATCGCACATGCACTTTCTGCCACCTCAGCCTTATTCCTCTGTCCCCCTGTTAGTCTCAGCCTGACATGAGCTTTGTTCAACTGGTAGCCACCAAATCAAACATGCACTGTCTGCCTCCTCAGTCTTGTTCCTCTGTACAACTGATAGTTATAGATCCACACATACACACAGTATAGCACCCCACTTTTTTAAACTTTCCCACTGAAAGTAAGAATAGCATACCTTGTTCCACTAGCAGTAAGTGATAAATATTTTGTCTTTTAGCTTTTACATATAGGTAGGAGATGCACCATGGATGAGTATCATGGATCCATGTCAAAGGCTGAACTTGCTATCTGATACTTCTCGGTCGAACTGGGGTTACCTCGGCACAACTTCGAAGTATCAGTTAGAATGCAAAGCTTGCGGAAGGACTCCATGTTGAATAATATGAGGAAATTGCAGCCGCTGTAGCAGAGGTGGTAAATTCCTGGGAGCAGGTGCAGTGCAGCCCAGTTACCTACCTGAACCCAGCCCTATTAATATATATATATATATATATATATATATATATATATATATATATATATATGACCCAGCAAATCCTCAAACTGGTCCTGAGTGTTTGTGGTCTTTAAGGATGCCCACCATTGTACTAGATAATGGAATGACTATCATAAAGCTTCAAGATGCAAGAAAAACAGAAACAAAACTGGAACGTGTCAATACATAAGTGATTCATTTTATGTTGCAATTTCTCCTTATGACCTTGGAAAGCAACACATGTTTCTTCTAAGATGACACAATGACAGAAGTGTCTGGTTACTCTGGATATAATGTCAAGTCCTGGCAACTGATACTAGCTTCTGAGGGCAGAAAGCACAAGTAGTTACTGGCTGCAATTTTATGTTAACCAGTAATGAAAACCTTTTAACTGAGACTCAGTGACTTGTAGTGATGAGATATAAAGCTACTTACAAGAATAATTATCATAAACAGGAGTCTACTGGCAGGTTCCAGTGAAAATAACAAAAACAACTTCCAAAATTATAAACACAGAGAGGCTGGTATATTACCAAATGGAGGGATTCCAAAGTGAACCAACTGCACCATAGGGGCAAATCAAAATTTCCCAACTTGTGGAAGATCTTTCAAAATCACTTATATTTATGTTGTTTTTTTTTTTGTTTTTGTTTTTTTTTAAATTGTTTGATATACTTAACCCCTTAAGGACCTTTTTTTTCCGGTTCCAGGCTCCCTGAACAGCAAGCAGCCGCGCAGGGAGACCGGAATTCCATGACGGTCCTAGCACGTCATGGGTCATTAATGCAAAACAACCCATGACGTGCTATGACCGTCAAGGGTCGTTAAGGGGTTAACGTTGTCAATTAAGGCACCTCTGGAAGGCAATGCCACACCACTCCCCATCCTACCTGCCACTTCATACTTGGATGTGCTAAATCATTTGCATAAACAGATAAATAAAACTAAATACATGATATTCTCTTGTTCAAAAATATAAAACTTTTTGAAGTTGACATGCCACCTTGATTGCTTTTACATATTTGAAAACTTCATTCATAACTTCCTATGTGTAATGTTAACCCCTTAACGACCCTTGACAGTCCTGGCACGTCATGGGTAGATTTGCATTAAGGAACCATGATGTGACAGGTTCATTTCAAAGCTCCATTTAAAGGAGTAGTGTAGGGTCAGAACAAGTAAATTTTAAGTGAAAGGACATCTCATGCTAGCAAAAGCAATGAGTCAGTCTTCATTACTTTAGCACAGTGGTTCTCAATCTTTTTTTGCTCGGGGCACCCCTAACACATAATCTAGAACATTCGGGGCACCCCTAACTTATTTAATATACTTTATCAAGGGCATAATGAGGGGTACAATACATAAATAAGAGGATTTTAGTTTTACCTGTTAAATCCTTTTCTCTTAGTCCATACAGGTTACTGGTAACTCTGGGAGGCGTCAGCCCCTTTAAGTAGGCAGGAACATTCTCCAAATGTATGCAGTGGGGTGGAGCCTCCCTTCCCTCTCAGGCTGCAGCCCAGCTAGCCACTTCCAGAAATGTTTGAGAACTAACTAGACTAGATAGTAGAAGGGAAGAAGACTCCTGTGAGCATGCCCCGAAGGACTCCCACAGACTGCCACAGGATAGGGTGGGAGACCAGTAACCTGTATGGACTAAGAGAAAAGGATTTAACAGGTAAGACTAAAATCCTCTTTTTTCTGTCATCCAATACAGGTTACTGGGAGGCGGGAAGAAGGCAAGGACCAGTCGCAAGGCCCCCAAAGTCACCAGAATCTCTAAAACCAACCGGTCAGAGAGCTCAACAAACCAAAGTGTCAATGGACACGAAACAGGGGAAAAAACACCCCAGGAACTGTGACACAGCACACAGAACTAGACCCAAGAGGGCTCAACAGTAAAAGAAGCACCAAGAACCTAAGGAGAAGATCCTAGACGGGCAAGACTGCCTCCAGGACCTTCCTCCCAAAGCTGGCATCAGCCGAAGCCAGTGCATCAACACGGTAGTGCTTCGAAAAGGTGTGCACAGAGGACCAATTGGCCGCCCTGCACAACTGATTGGCAGAAGCCTGATTCTTAGAGGTTCAAAAGGCCCCAATGGGCCTGGCAGAATGAGCTGTGACCCGAAAGGAAACATGCTCATTCCACAACTCGTACTTGATCCAGGACACAATAGTCACTTTGGATGCAGGTCTTCATGCCCTAGGACCCCCTGGAATGAAGAACAGAGCGTCATACTTCCTGACAGATTCAGTGCAATGGACATAACTTGAGACAATGCACCACAACCAACAAGTGGAAATCACACACCTTGTCAGGGGAGGGATTAGGGCAGAAAGAGAGCACCACAATCTCCTAATTGATGTGAAACTCTGAGACCACCTGAGGCAAGAACTCCGTAGAGGTGCGAAGCACCGCCTCATCCTTATGAAACACCAGATAAAGTGGTTTACAGGATAGAGCTTGCAACTCCGCAACCCGGCTAACTGATACAATCACCAGAAGAAGAAGCCATTTTCCACGTCAAGACACGCAGAGGAATAGTAGCCAAAGATTCAAAGGAAGGACGTTGGAGAGCTCCCAAGACCAATTCAAGGTCCCACTGAGAAGCTGGCTCCGAACGGCAGGACGCACATGAGCAACGCTCTGGAAGAAAACTTTGGCATCAGGAAAAACAGCAATGCGTTTCTGGAAAAGGACAGAAAGCGCCAAAGTCTGAACCTTAAGAGAACACAGACTGAGTCCCGGAGACAGAATTCATGTCAAACACCAAGACCCAAATGTCGACCAGACACGGTGGTAGATCTTGGAAGAAACATGCTTATGAGCACTAAGCATAGTAGACACCACAGCAGAAGAAAACCCTTTCTTCCTTAAAATCGAGGATTCAACCTACAGGCCATCAAATTGAGCCAATGAACGTCTTCTTTCACAGATAGCCCTGTAGAAGAAGAGTTGGACAAGAGGGGAGGCGAAATGCCTCCACCACAGATAGGGCCAGAAGCTCCGGATACCAGGATTGACAATGCCAATCTGGAGCAGTCAGAATTACTGGACAATGTACCAGTTTAAATTTCTGTAACAGCCTTATAAACATAGGGAGAGGAGGAAAGATGTAGGCCAGAGAGAATGTCCAGGAATGGGCATTGTATCGGCAGTCAGAGCTAGAGAGTCTCTCCACCGAAAGCAAAACGCCGGAACCTTCCTGTTGTGTCTCATTGCCATCAGATCCACTGGGGGCATTCCCCATCTCTGAACTAGGAGTTGAAACACCTCAGGATGTAGCTCCCTCTCTCCGTTGTCGACTGTGCAACGACTGAGGAAGTCTGCCATGACGTTGTCTATGCCTGGAATGTGCACTGTGGAAATGACAGGAACATGAACCTCCGCCCAGGACAGAATGGCCTTGATCTCTAACCAAGCGGCGAGATTTATTGTTCCACCTTGGCTGCTGATGAAAGCCACTGCTGTGGCGTAGTCGGACTCCACTCTGATTGGACAGTCCTCCAGTTGAGACACCCAATGATGGAGAGCATGAAATATTGCTTGAAGTTCCAGGATGTTGATAGAGAGAAGGGACTCCTCATGGACCACTTCCCCCGAGCACTAAAGTGACCCAGAACAGCTCCCCAGCCCAAAAGGGTGGCATCCGTCGTGACCTTAGTCCAGTAGGGAATCAGGAAGAATCTCCCCCTTTAGGAGATTGGAAAGGTCCAACCACACTCCGAGCTCAACTCTATTGAGGAGAAAGTAAGACCGACAGCTTCTGATGATCTGGTCGATCCCTTCATGTCTGTATAACAAACCTCTGAAGTTCCCTGGTGTGTGCCATGGCAAATGGAACTGCCTCTATCGTGGAAATGAGCTTCCCCACCAGAGAAGACAACTTCGGAACAGGGATCCGATCCCGGGAAAGATTCGTTGAGACTCTATTGGCAATTTGATGGGCTACCTCATCCGGTAGAAACACCATGCACTTCTGAGTATTGAACAGAAGACCCAGGAAGATCAGTTACTGGGATGGGACAAGAACTGACTTGTCCAAATTGACAAACCAACCGTAATGGGTAAGGATTTGAATGCAGGTTTGAACCTGCTGATGAAGAAGGTCCGCAGGGGAGGCTTTCAAAGGCAAGCTGTGTAGGGATTCACTCTGATGCCGTCCCGATGAAGGACGGATATCAAGGCCCCCAGAACCCGTTGGAAAACCGGAGGGTCCATTGTCAGACCAAATGGAAGAGCTGAGAACTGGGAATGACCCCGTCGCAGGCAAACCTCAGGTAATGCCTGCACTCTTGATGAAGTGGGATGTGCAATACGCATCCTGAAGGTCCAGAGAAGCAAGAAACTCCCCGGAGACATGGCAGCGATCACTGTGCGCAGAGACTCCTGACGATAGTGAGTCTTGACCACAAGGCAATTGAGATCTTTCAAGTCCAAAATAGGGCCGTCCTTTTTGGTGACCACAAAGAGGTTTGAGTAAAACCCCAACCCCCCATCTGAAGGAGGCACCGGCTCCAGGATATCCTTGTCCAGAAGAGTCCAAATAGCGCCTTCGAATAGAAGGCCTTTCTCGACTTCCCGAGGAGAGTGAGAAAGATGAAAGCGAAAAGGAGGAACATAAAAGAAAGGGCTCTCGAACCCCTCTGGCACCACCCGTAAAACCCATGGGTCTGATACTGAATATTCCCAAATCCCGCGAAAGAAGCAGAGACGACCACCCACTGCGGGATGCAGACCCGGGTTCGGAAAATCATGCAGAAGCAGTCTTGTTCATAGCTGCTTTGGCCTGGAGGAGGGACGCAGAGCTGATGGAACCGCCTGGTTTGTCAAAAGTGTCACACTCTGAATGGAACTAAAGGATCATTTATGTTTAAACGGTAACTTCATCTTAAAGACCAAGGGTAGAAGTGAACGCTTACCCCAAGTGGCCTTACTAATTAGTTCCTTAAGATTAGGCCCAAACAAGGAAGTACCCTGAAAAGGCAGAGAAAGTAAGACTTTCTTGGAAGCAGTGTCAGCAGACCCAATCTTGAGCCAAAGCGCACGCCTGGCCACCACAGAAGTAGTAGAAGCCCTTGCCATCATGCGAACGGCACAGAAAAAGCAGCAGCAGCAACATGGTGTTGCTCTTCAGAGATACTGGCAAGAAGACGCAATTTCTCCGAAGTAGGCGCATCTTGACGGACAGCCGTAGTGAGTTGATCAGTTCAGACTGCAATAGCCTGGCTAACCCACGCAACAGCAAACGCTGGGCATCTAGTGGCACCAATAGAAGCAAAAAAATGGATTTGAGGAAAACCTCAAGTGACTTGTCAGTCCAGTCTAGCAGAGCAGAATCATCAGAGACAGGAAAAGCACTGGATTTAGTCTAGAAATGGGAGCACCCACCTTAGGAGGATGAACCCATATAGCCAACTCAGCTTCAGAAAAGGGATAAAGCTTAGCAAATTCCCTGGACACAGAAGCAGACGTGTCCGGGTTTTACCATGCATCGGAACCCAAACGTCAAGAGTGGGGTTAGGAGGAAAATAAGTAAGGGGCTTAGCAAGTGCCTGAAAACATCAGAGGGATCAGAAGGGACCTCCTGAACCAAAGGAATGTTGAGTATGGTTAATATAGCCCTGATCAGGCCCTCAGTAGAGGTTTCAGGACCAGCTTCAAATGGGTCCCAAGGAGACCTGGAAGATTCCAAAATAGTACCAACCTCAACATTAGAATCTTGCAACAATTCTTCCTCAGAAGAATCTGACACATTAGGTGCTCCCTGCGGTTGAGGCAGGAAGGATCTGATAGTAGAGGGAGGTCTGCCATAATTGAAGTGCCCCCTGTATCTGGGATGGAAAGAGTTGAAAAATTGGACCTAAGGTCCCTAGTTGCAGCCTTAAACTCTTGCACCCAAGCTGGCTCAATAGCATGGCTGGAAGGCCCTGGGTTGCTGCCAGGAACTTCAGAACATGCTAGGCAGGAATGACCAGAGAACGCTCTAGGTAAGCCCTGTGTGACAGGAACAGCAATGCGCAATGGGGGATACTGACACCCCAGCCTCCTTAGTCTTAGGTCTAATCCCTAGCTCCAGCGGTATAGACATACTCACAGTGTCAAAATAACCAACTGTACAATGAATCACCCAATTGTAGTGTGTAAGATTAATATTTCAACCCAGAAACACTAAATATAGACTTTTGTGGCAAGCGAAGGGTTAATCTGCAGAGGAGAAAAGGAGAGTCCAAGCCCTGTGTAGGGAACTCATTGAGAAAAGTTCCCAAAATGGCTGCCACGACGGGAGCCAATCAGAAATTAGGCGCGAATCAAACGCTCATGGGAAATGTAGTTTGTCCCAAAAAGTACCCCAAAACAGTGCCCGAAGCCCCCAAGCCCCCCAACACACTTGAACTATAAACCGGATGATAGAGCAAGGGTAGACAATTAAAATGAGCCCTCTCTGAAGTTGCTGTGTGAAGCGGTTGCATAGATACGTCCCAAACAGTGTTGTCCCATGGAAAGTAAATGGAGCAATGGCGTCTGTGCAGTAAAGCACGCCTTAAAGGTGCAGTACACAATTTTAATAAAAGTTAAACTACAAGTTAAAAATATGAAAAACATACAAGGAACATGTGTGCATACTGAGAAAACACTAACCCAGTAAGGAAAGTGTCAGAAAACCCCACTAAACGTCAAACCAGCAGACAAAGGGTTAAATTACCACATAAACCTGCTCCAAATACCCAACAGACATACACATATATACCCAATGAGTGCAGGAGTGTGCAATGAGAACTCCCAAATACAAGCCCAGCAAAGGGGCACTGTGGGACAAGTGGACCTGCAGCACTCAAAGGGTAGCTCACCTTTCCTGAAGATCTTCTGTCTTCAGATCACCATGTATCAAAAGATTACCTCAGAGAGTAATCCATGGGGAAGCACTTGTACCCAAAATTTTCCCCCTCAGGTCCACCTAAAAGCACCTGGATACTGAGCTAGCCACATTGTAGGGGATTTGTCAGTCATGGTAATCCGCCTAATCGTGGTATTCCATATCTGACAGAAAAATAAAAAAGAAACTAAAACTAAAGACGAATGTTCTCCATCTGGTGTTGTCGCACCAAAGTAACAAACAATTCTGAAAGTGGCTAGCTGGGCTGAAGCCTGAGAGGGAAGGGAGGCTCCACCCCCCCTGCATACATTTGGAGAATGTTCCTGCCTACTTAAAGGGGCTGAGGACTCCCAGAGTTACCAGTAACCTGTATTGGACGACAGAGAAATACAGTATTATTAGGTCTTATAATATCATAACTAAACATATTGTGCATAGCAATTTCTATAAATCTTTATTTAAAAGTCCATATTTGTTAGTCTTTATAGAAAACACAGGGCACCCTAAGTTGATGTCCGTGGCACACCAAAGTGCCACAGCGCCCTGGTTGAGAATCGCTGCTTTAGCAGCTTTACTCTTCCAAAGTCACGGTTTGTCTTCAACGAAGGCAATGTCACAGTCTGTTTTGATGTTTTTAATCCTGTGTCAGTGACACTCAGGTTTTCACAGGGTGTAAGAGCAACAGCGCCACTTGGCTACGAAACATGTTAAACTCAAGCTAGCTAGCAGAAAAACAAAGAAAGAAACACCTTGAAGCATTGGGAATAACCTTGTTTTACTTGGTATCCGAATGAAATGTTGCCCCCTATTTGGCGACCAACAAAAGGCTGAGATAAAAATGTTGCCTGCTTGTTGAAGGCTTAATTGTCACCAAGCCATGAATCCCCCATCTGTGCCTTTACCGTTTCAGTGCCAGAGGGGTCCTCTAAGCATTGAGGGCCCCTCTGGCACTCAAAGGATTTTTGATTATCCATGAAGGCATAAAATAAATAAATAAATAAATACGGTAAGGGTTATTGGTTATTCATAAAGGAATAAAATAACCCCCTCAAAAGAAATATCATAAGAAATAGCATAATGCCTACCCTCCATCTGTACCTTAACCCTTTGAGTGCCAGAGAAGTTTTACTCTACAGGAAAAACTATACAGCATATTTTTTTTCATAATTAGTGTATACTTCCCCTTTAAATCAATAGGAACATTTAGTTGTCCCCTGTAACGCAGTTGCTTTGCTCCACTTTATGCACGAGGCCAATTCACTCATCAAAAGTGATGCAGGTTTTAAGCAAAATCAGAGGAAGACTTTGCCCAGGAAATCCCCACTGCCATAAGGATCCTCCCAGGAAAAGAGGTTTAGAGAAGCAGACAAGCTTCCATATGGAGCCTGGCAATTATCCCTCAGATTTTTATTATGGCAGACTGTATCCCATTCAGTAAATGCCTCCTTAAGTATGCTAAATCCAAACAAACACTACTAATACCATCACACCATGACATATCAAGCATTAACCCTTGAAGTACAATGCAGAATAATTATGATGAGCCCTAGGTAGTGTATCATCATCAAATCTTGTTAATCTGCATGCTCCAAGTATGCTAATGCCTATTAATGCCTATCTCTTATCTTTTAACCCCTTAACTACCCTTGATGGTCATAGTACGTCATGGGTAAATCTGACTGAACGACCCATGACGTACTATGACCGTCATGGAACTCCGGGCTCCCCCCGCGGCTGCACGTCATTCGGGTAGTCCGGAATCGGATTCTTAAAAAAAATAAATAAATAAAATAAATGCTCCATGGTCCTTTAGGGACCACCGCGTGCCTGCGCGCCCGGTCGTTAAGGGGTTAAGGACCACTCACTGAAAAGCAATGCGTTGCCATGCCCCCTGGTCCTTAAAAGGTTAAACAATGAGAATATCCTAATAGAGAAATGTGGTTAAAAAGAAACTGAAGCAATACTGAAGTAAAACAACTACAGCATCAGATTAATGCATGAGGGTGCTTTGTCATCTTTATTCTGCATGCACCGAGTATGCTAATACATATCTTTAAAGGGATACTAATGTCCTATAATAACTTTATGTGGTATTGTACATTTAGAAAAAATAAATTACGTGCAGAAAATCCCAAAGGTTTGAGAGATATTCGCATTGAAACTTCCCCCCTCCTTCCCCTTCTCCTGATATCAGCGCTGTGCTGACAGCAGGAGATCCCTGTCCTGGGACCAGTCTACAAAGTGTGCCTGGTTTGCAAGCACACTTTGTAGACCGTTCCAGTGAAGTAGTTCTTTTTAAATATCTCTATTTCGGCTCTACTGAAGAGCCTCCTTGAGCTGACAGACGTGGATCTCCTTCTGTCAGCTTTACAACTGATTTTACCTGAAATGGGTAAGGAAGTGGGTGGAATGTCGCAGGAGTAGGTCGAATGGGTAGGAAAGTGAGTTGAGCTCATACTGAACTGCTCAAAACAGAGAATCAGATTCTGTCCCCGGAGACACAGTAATTCTGTCTGATAACTGGAGTCTCTGGCAGATACGGAGAGTTCCAAAATATGAAAATGTGGCACGCTGCTCATTCACTTAACCCCTTAACAATCCTGGACGCGCCAGGACCGTCATGCCGGTTCTGGCACTAAAAGTGATAGTAATGTTTCACAAAAACAGCAGCTCCAATTCATCTTCATAGTATTTGAGCCATAGAGATTATTTCAATACTGTCAGAGTTGTAGTTCAAGAGTAATTGAATGATAAAGTTTCCCCCATCCTCCCCTTTTACCTAGTGTAAGCCCCCACTTCTCAGATGTGGAATCCAGTCCATAGACCAGACAGCTCACATCAAGGGTCAAAAATTCTACTGTGAGAACAATGAAATCCCCCCCCCCCCGAAAGGTTTTTCAGCTTTTTCCCTTATCTGAATTGAAGATTGTCCCTCTCTGTGATCTACCTGGGCACTCCCTGCTGCTCTAAGCTGAGTAGTGTTACATCAGTAAAAGGGGAGGGAGGGGGATTACTATAAACCAAAACAGTCCGACCTGTAATAACTTTTCAACCAAGCACAGCATTGCATCTGAGTGTCCATGTATTCCTAATGTATGTAAGACATTGCACAGTACAACATTTAGGATTAATATTCATATTATGCAGATATCACTAAATACATAACTAATCACTTTAAAGGTATAGTTATATTTTAATATTACTAATCCCCATAGTGTAGCTATTTAACCCCTTAAGGACCGGGAAAATCTGAGGTTGTTTTCCCTTAAGGACCGGAGCAATTCTGACCTTTTTGACTATGTCTTTGTTCAACAGTGTTTTCCCTCTTAGGCTTTTATTCCACCCCCATAAATTATATACTGTTTTTTTAAGCATAAATAGGGCTTTCATTTGATACCCTATTTATATGGATAACCCACCATTCACTTTATTAAAATTAAAAAAAAAAGGTAAAAAAATGTAAAAAAAAACAACACCATTTTTGATTTTTCTCTTAGGATCAAATGGCCACAAAGGGTTAAATTTTTATGGAGACTGCATGAAAGGTATGACCGGTCAGTCATACCTACAAAATGCGCAGTTTAAAGTAGCCACTGTCCCCCCTGGGTGAAAATCCCCATGTCCCTTTTTCCCACCCTATTTTGACACTTTTTTGTCCCTGGCATTTGGTGGTGTATATAAGTGTATTACATGGCTCCACAACAATCACACTTGTAATATTGTTTAATTATATATATTTTTTTAAAATAAAAATGTTTTTGTAAAAAAAAAAAAAAAAAAAAAAAAAAGTGTGTTGTGTTTATATAAAAAAAAAAAAAAAAAAAAAAAAAGTGTAAAATTGCAGGTCAAAAATTGACCTGCATTTAGCCAGCCTCCTGCACCAGCAGTGAAGGGGTTAATACCCTCAACTGCTGTATTTTTTTTAACCACTAGGTGTCTCCCGTCTACTTCTGTCTCCCTTACTTTGAGAGCAAGGGAGACAGAGGCAGACGAGACAGGCACAGACAGCATGCTTTGCATGCTGCCTCTGTCTGTCACTATGCCGGTACATGTGATCGCTGATACGGCAATCGCATGAATCGGAGGAAGGAAGAAGGGCTGAGACTGAATGCCCCGGTCTCAGAGCGCTCAGTCTCAGCCTGGATTTAATGATAGCAGCGTGCACGGAGGCACGCTGCTATCATTTAAGCCATGACGGTCCTGGACCGTCATGGGTCATTAAGGGTATAACAACCCATGACGGTGCAGGACCGTCATGGGTCCTTAAGGGGTTAAAAAATAATTCAATTGTCTCCAGGTTCATCTCTCAAACCTTTATGGTTTGAGATAAAACCATAAGCAAAGTTCCCCCTCCCTCCCCCTTCCCTGAAGTCAGCGTTGTACTGACTGTAGGGATATCTGGTCTTATTTGCATCAGGCGGCTCTGCAGCTGAGCAGAGATCGCATTAGTAAAAAATTATTATTTCACTGAAACGGACTTCTGCATGTGCTTGGTTTACAGAAGACCGTTTCAGTGAAATCGTTTTTTTTTACTTATGCGATCTCGGCTCAGCTGCAGAGCCGCCTGATGCAAATAAAACCGGATATTCCTGCAGTCAGTACATTGCTGACTTCAGGGAAGGGGGAGGGAGGGGGGGGACTTTGCTTACGGTTTTCTCTATTAAAGTATTACTATCCCTTTAAACTCTATTGCCTGAGATGTGTTTTAAAATGCTATTTTACTAAATCTCCCCCTTATCAAAGAAAAAGCTCAATTAATACTATTTGTTGAGCATGAACACTATCACATTCAACAGCTCTGTACAATGGGGCTACAAACAATAAAGACATTAACACTGGTAACAATTAGTGTGTGAGGATTCAGTCTATTCACATCAATGGGGATAACATTTGGTGCAGTGTATTCATTGCTCCATTTATGAGTACAAACACACTCCCAAAGCCCGTTGGGTCATATTCCTCGAGATGAAGAGGTGCTATTCTGGAGAAATTCAACTCCACAGCAGGGGGGAAATAAAAATCCCCATAGATTTAAATGTGGATAAATCTGTGGAGAATTTGAAGGATAGTAATGTTTCACAAAAACAGCAACTCCAGTTAATCCTCATAGTATTTAAGCCATTGAGTGTGTTATTTCAATACTGTCAGAGCTGTAGTTCAAGAGTAATTGAATGATAAGGTTTTCCCCTCCCTCCCCTTTTACCTAGTGTAAACCACCTCCCCTCAGATGTGGAATCTGGTCTTGAGATCAGACAGCTCGCAGCAAGGGACAATCTTCTTACTGTGAAAACAATGAAAGGCCTGCCCCCAATGACAGGGTTTTCCCTTGTGTTAATTGAAGATTGTCCTTCTCAGCGACCCACCTGGACACCACTTTTCTGTTCTGAGGTAAGCAGTGTTACATCAGTAAAAGGGACGGGAGGGGGATACTTTTTTATCATTCAATTACTCTTGAACTCCAACTCTGACAGTATTGAAATAACACTCTCCATGGTCCAAACACTATGAAGATTAATTGGAGCTGTTTTTGTGAAACATTACTATCCATTTCATTTCACCATTATGGCACAGATGGTTTGCTCCACAACTGCAGAGTGATGAATAAGCCCCACACTCCCTCCTCAAAGTGATATAGGCCATATTAATCAAGCAGAAAGTGGGGTAATTCTGGAGCAAAACAACCTCATTATATTTTCACCCCTTGAGTACCAGAGCAGAGTGCAATATATTGCTTGACAATGAGCTGCACCCCTTCTGGTCATCAACGGGTTAAACTGAGCTAATGATTCACTTTGCTAAAATGTGACTGTATGTGAAGCCTGTTGTTCCTGTAAAGGTCATACAGGAATTCTTCATCACACTTTCATTATTACTGTGCTGCAGCTAGGCTCCTTAACCCTTTGAGGACCAGTGGTGAATGTGTTGCACACCCCTCTGGTCCTCAAGGAGTTCATGAGAAGTAAATAACTTTTGTGTAAACCAACTGCACCACATGGAAGCAAATATACATTTCCTCAATTTCCCATCAATTTAAATGAGGCTTTTAACCCCATGAATACTAGAAACCTATTGCACCAGAAAGTCGAAAGGAAAATACCAATTACTGTTGCTTTTAATCAGGATTTTACCACCATGAAGGTTAGAGAGATCTCCGTTCCTGGGAACTGTTTGGATCTGTCCCAAGACTGTTTTTTTTGGGTTTTTTTTTTACTGTTAACCCTTTGAATGCCAGAGAGGTATGCAATGTATTGCTCTGCAATGCGTTGCTTACCCCGAATGCACTCAAAGGGTTCATTACCGTGTCCCCAGGGGCAGAGGCTGATTCTCCTGCTGTGGAGAGTTTCCTGTGTAGCTCTGCCCACTTCTCCTCCCTACCCTGTTCCGCCCACTTCCCAGCCCAATCCCAGTTAAGCCCCACCCACTTTATGATGAGAAGCACATCATTAAGATAAGCCTGGTCTAGCATTAAGGTTCAAAAAACTCCCATTTAAATCCCTAGGACTCTTCACATCTTCCCTATGGAGCAGGTGGCTTGCTCCAGAATTGATCATAACTTATTGAATACGGCCCTTACGTGTGCTAAAAAAGCCCCATTGAATGCTAGAGAGGTCTCCCTACACTAGTATTCAAGGGATTAAAAGACCAGTTATTATCAATGAGAACACTAGCATTCAAGGGGTTAAAAGCCCAATTTTTATCAGTGGAATTGTTATTTGTCTCCTAGGCTGCAGTTGGTTTGCTCTAATTTCCTTAGAACTTCAGCCTTGTAGTAATGATTAATCTGATGCTTTGTGGATTTATTTTTATATATCAAGTTGCTCCTATTGTTATTGTACTTGTGTTCTCCCACACACTCACCCACTGTCTGTCATCAGGAGATCAATTGCACCAATCCCGCTACATAAAGGGTGGTAAAACAGTGATTACTACAGTGTTTACAAGCAGGTGCTGATGGCACTGTCAGCTCAATATCCTGAAGCTTTTTAGGAATAGTAATGAATATAATAGCATGAATGTGATAGCAGCACGCAAGCCTGTGGTAGTCAGTCAGTTTTCGGCTTTTCAGCTAGTGAGGACTAAATTTCCCATAATTTCCAATTGGCTATTTATGGGTGCTGTTGTCTCTAAAAGCTAAAGGTCCAGATATTGGGGTACATTCACTAAGCGGTGATAAAGTGGCGACGACTTCTCCAGTGATATCACTTCTCCAGATTCTATGTTATTCTATGGAGCCTATGCAGTAAGATCTCCAAAGTTGAAGACGAGTTAGTGCATAGGCTCCATAGAATAACATAGGAATTGGAGAAATGATAAACTGGAGAAGTTATCTACATCTTATCACCTCTTTATCACCGCTTGGTGAATCTCCTCCATTGAGTACCCACAACAGTTGAATGCAATGCATTGGAGACTTTTATAGCCTTCATATGTTTTAAAAGCCTCATCAGTGGCATCTTGGAGAATTTTTATTTGACTCCACTGGTGCAGCTGGGTGAATGCTTCCCTTTCTTTTTAAAGGGTTAGTAATGGCCAAAATAAAGTTTATTCTATATGGTAGATTTTACAAAAATAAAGTATTTGAAGAAAGTCCTATCTCTCAAACCTTTATGGTTTGAGAGATATTGGCCGTTAAAAGTTCCCCTTCTCCTGATGTCAGCTGTAAAGCTGACAAAAGGAGATCTGTGCCGGCCGACAAAAGGAGGCTCTTCAGCAGATCCACAATGGTGATACTGGAAAAGAATTACTTCATTGAAATGGTCTACAAAGTGTTCTTGCAGACCAGGCACACTTTGTAGACTGTTCCAGTGAAGTAATTATTTTCCAATATTGCTATTTCGGCTCTGCTGCAGAGCCTCTGGCTGGTCCCAGGATCGGGATCTCCTGCTGTCAGCAGAGTGCTGACGTCAGAAGAAGGGGAGGGAGGGGGAAGTTTAGCTGCGAATATCTCTCGAACCATAAAGGTTTGAGAGATAGGACTTTCTCCAAATTGCAAAATCTTTTTTTTTGCAAAATCTACCATACAGAATAAACTTTATTTCGGGCACTACTAACCCTTTAAATGCACATTTAACCACTTTTCTGCAAACCCAATTCATAAACCAAAGTAAGCATATTTTTATACTTACGTTGCAGTTTACAATCAAATAACAATTTTAGGTGTTTTTCTGTGAAAACCCACACGTCAAACTTAGTTGTCTTTTTTACCAGAAGAATCTTTTCATTATTCTGGGTTTTTATTCCCAGCAGACCTTTCAAAAGATAGTATTGGTTTGTGGATTTCCCCTAATTTGACCAAGAAATGTTCTCTAATTTTTTTTTTAATGAAATTCCAATAAAGTGAAAGACAGCTGCCTAACGAATGTAAAACAACTGTCCTTGGGTTTGTGTGTTGCAGTAATACATTCTCATGGTTCTAAATTTGGTATTAAAGGGATAGTAATACTTAATATGTAAAATAATATATATTTTAGTATTTATAACTCTTAGGTAAAACAAGGGTACTCCCACTGCAGAATGGTGTTTTATTCAAAAGTTATTACAATTCAAATGTAATTTTCTTTTTTTAGGTGCAGTAACTCACTTGCCTGAAATTGTACAATGGCACTGTTACTACACCATTCTATGCACGGCTCTGGTCAGTTCACCATAAATCTCCACAGGATAGTGTAGCAACAGCACCACTGTACAATTTCAGGCCACTGTGATACTGCACCTAAAAAATTAAAGTTTGAGCTGTAATAATGTTTGAATGCAACACCTTTCAGCAGTGGGAGTACTCTTGTTTTACTCAGGGGTATAAACACTACAATATATATTATTTTACATATTAACCCTTTGAGTGCCAGAGGGGTACGCAAAACATTGCAGAGCAATGCGTTACGTACTCTGGTACTCAAAACTATTAAAACTCATGTTTTTATGTCTAGTACTTCCTATAAAAATGTACAATTGAAATGCAGAATTCTGCATTTCAGCTACAAAACAAAGAGAAATAAACCAAGTAACACTAAAACCTTTATGTTTTAAAAGTACACAAAATTCCAGAAATGTTTCCAGAAGGTGGGAGCCTGAGAAAAATGGAACCCCACTGGTATTGGTTTACATACTGTAGAGGGTGCCAGCATAACAAAAACAGCAAAATTAGTATAAATTTAGGCAGAATTTGTTAAGCTAAAGGGATTGTAATACTTGATATGTGAAATTATTTATATTGTAGGGATTCTCCTCCTAAACAAAACAAGTAAACTCCGACTCTTGAAAGGCCTTTTATTCAAATGTTATCGTAGCTCTAACTTGAATTTTTTAGGTGCAGTATCACAGTGGCCTGAAATTGTACAGTGGTGCTGTTGCTATACCATCCTATGGAGATTTATGGTCAACTGACTAGAGCTGTCCATAGGATGGTGTAGCAAGAGCGCCACTGTACAGTTTCAGGTTACTGTGATACTGTACCTAAAAAACTCAAGTTTGAGCTGTGATAACATTTGAATAAAACACCTCTCAGCAGTGGGAGTTTCCTTGTTTTACTCAAGGAAGATAAACCCTACGATATGTACATTTTAGAAGTATTACTATCCCTTTAAATTGTGTTACATTATATTGATTTTCAGATTTCCTTAGCAGCCCTGATAAGATGAGAGAGACATAAAACCCTTGTCTGGAAGAGGATCATCTCTTCTTTCAGATTTGGGTAATGTGGTACCCAGAGAACCAGGAGGGGATGAAAATGGCACTTTTCGAGCCTCCCACTCTCCATCAGCTAATATATTTTAAATACCTGATTTTGCAAGGTCATCAAGTGATCACCTGGCATGGAGACCCTAATAGGTACATTAATTAGAAGGAATGGTTGAACAGATCATGCATCAGAGGATTTGTATCCGCCAGCCCTCCTAGATGATTCTTACTGATGAGAACATCATGGGAAACTTAGCAGTTTGGGAGCGTGTGATAAGGATGTCTCCCATAATGTCCTCAGTAATGAAGTATTTAAAATGAGCAAGTGTAATGTTTAGGAAAGCTTGTCAAATCTGGATTTTGTCATAGTACCCAGAGGTCCTATTAAAGCAGAACTACCATGTCACAAAATGTTTAGCTTAACTAAGTCCCCTTCTGTTAACTAGCTGCTTAGTAGCACTAGTCGCCAGAATTATTACCTGATTTAATAGATATATGCTTTATTCCCCAGCTGTCAGTAGCAAGGAGCACGGACATCTTGCCAAAATGACGTCCGTGCGCCTGTGCTGTCAGTCCCAGCCGGAGCCGGCCGGCTTCTAGCAACGCCTCCTAGACCCAGCTGGGACTGACAGCGCAGGTGCGCGGACGTCATTCTGGCAAGATGTCCATGCTACTGATAGCTGGGGAATAAAGCACATATCTATTAAATCGGGTAATAATTCTGGCGACTAGCGCTACTAAGCAGCTAATCGCCAGAAGGGGACTTAATTAAGCTAAACATTTTGTGACATGGTAGTTCCGCTTTAAATGTTGTGTTACAAATACATTCCAGCTCTAAACTGTACACAGATAATAACTGGAACATTCATATCAATAACACATGTATATCTCATATTGATATAGAGGAAGGTCATCCCCAAGCTTGTCTGAACCTGACAGAGGCATGACAAGATTGCAATCCAATCCCTTCTTGGCTCAGAATGTAATGCTTAGTTTATTTGATTATTCTGACATTGAGATGCTTTAGTCTCTTAAGGTTCCTTTAATTATTTTCTTTGTTAGTGCTCAAAATAACATACACTTATGTTAAATACTATAGGCTTTACTCAGTAATCTAAAGGGGACCAATTCTGGGCAAACCAACACCACCATGAAAATCTGAGTGGTTTAAATGGGGCTTCTACCCCTTGGCTGCTAGGGAAGTCTTTTTATTTCTCCCTTTTGTGCAGCAGTTTGTTCCAGAATTCCACCTATCTTTCTGCATAGGGCCCTCTTTCTACAGATGGGGTAGACAATTCTATTGGTACAAAAATGTTTGATTGATACACATTTGTACATTAACAGTACAAATTAACATTAAAGGCGCAGTAAACTTTTTTTATGAAAACACATATTTTATAGAGCTTTTCCTGCTGAATAAAACAAGGTCACTCCCGTCGCTGTCAGATGTTTTATTCAAAAATTATAGCAGTTTAAATAATCAGGAAGTGAATTTACTGTGTTTACTTCCTGATAGTTCTAACTGACAGGAAGTGACAGGCAGTTTCTATCACATTCTATGGAGAACTGTTATGTCTCTTGACTTTTCTGACTTTCCTCTCCATTAGAATTTAACAGGAAATCTAATTAGAATTTGACCACTAGAGGGCACTGCTAATGTAAAAAAACATGGGTTTAAACTGTAATAACTCTGGAAATATAAATCTCTCGGCAGTGGGAGTACCCTTATTTTACTCAATAGGAAAATCCCTACAATATATATTTTTTCATAAAAAAAGTTTACTGCTCCTTTAACAGTAAGTTGTACCCAGGGAAAAGGCCAATCAAGACCTTGATGTTATTTTAATTAACTGTCTGGATGCTGAAGACATTGTAAAGAAATTGGTGGGAGATTTGTATAGCATTCAAATGGTTAAACCAAAAAATGGCCTGTTACAAAAAGTTATTCGTAACTGATCTTTTGGCAATAAGGCAGACATTTAATACTGAACACGTAAATTTATATTGCAAAATGTAAGTTAGTGTATTGGCCTAACAATGCTTTTCTTTAATGCCATCACATATAGCATTCATTGATCATTTATAAGTCACTAGTAGGAAAGCCCGTATACACAGGCTCCGCTGCTGCCTCGGAGCCGGGAGCACAGACAGGTGGTGAGCCGTCCGGAGCTCCCTGCTCTAGATCAGCGTATCCGGCCAGTCCCTACTGTGCATGACTGCATCTTTCCTGCAGTCTCTACTGCGCATGTGCGGTTTCGCACACAGGGAGCTTCGTAGGCTAGCGCTTTATGTTATTTAGATACCCTTGGGGTAAAGAGTTTATATACCCCTGGTCTACATAGACAATACCTCTGCCACACACATATGTGGTACAGCATTTTTTGGAACAGATGAAGGACCCTATTCACCAAGCTACAAAAATCTGGAGCAAACCAACTGCATCAAAGACATGAAATTAAACTTTATACTGATTTACCTGGGGCCTTTACCTCCTTGAATAGACAAGAGACCTCTCGTGCATTCAAGAAGTTAAATATGCCTCATTGTTCTCATCCTCAAGGGGTTAAGGGAACCATTATGGAGTGTGAACTGGCACGAAAAAGCTAAGTAACTGTGATAAGGTAAGTGAAATGAACCTGACAAATAATTCTTAAAATGAAAATGGCTGTTTGGGGATGATGGAAAATGTAGTTCCCGAGCGCAGAAAAACCAAATGTTGCCTACCTCTGCTTCCTACCAAAGGTTATAATTCCAAACTGTAGCTGGGATTGATGGACCCCGTCCCTCTTTAAACAGACCTATTTGTTTATTTGTTCTTAGATAAATGTCTAATGTACCATTACAGTGAAATGGATTTCTACAAACATAAACAGCCCTAAAATTCAGGTCATAATCCCAGTAGGATTGTTTGCACGCAAAAGCCTTATACACATTATACATTCAATACACATTATAATTCTGTAATATTTCACTTAGGGGACTCTCCAACTATTAACCTTTTGAGTGCCAGCGGGGTACGCAATGCATTGCATACCCCTCTGGCACTCAGTGGGTTAAACTCAATGATTTGGACATCCCTCTGGCACTCAAAGTGTTATGCTTGGATGGAGTAAAACATGAAAGTGGGGTAAAACAGAGGCAACCACTAGAAATAAGAGTTAAAGGGATAGTGTTGTTTCATAATAAAAGCAGCTCCAATTAATCATCATAGTATTTGGGCCTTGGAGAGTGTTATTTCAATTCTGTCAGAGTCATAGTTCAAGAGTAACTGAATGATAAAGTATCCCCCTCCTGCCCCTTTTACTGATGTAACACTGCTCACCTCAGAGCAGCAAGACTGTCCAGATGGATCACAGAGAGGGACAATCTTCAATTAGCATAAGGGAAAAACCTGTCAAGGGGGCAGGGTTTTCAATGTTCTCACAGTAAAAAGATTGTCCCTTGCTGTGAGCTGTCTGGTCTATGGACCAGATTCCACATCTGAGGGAAGGGGACTTACACTAGGTAAAAGGGGCAGGAGGGGGAAACTTTATCATTCAATTACTCTTGAACTAAAACTCTGACAGTATTGAAATAACACTCTCTATGGCTCAAATACTATGAAGATTAATTGGAGCTGCTGTTTTTGTGAAACATTACTATCGCTTTAAAGGCTACATTTGAGGTTCTCAGGGTATTGCTTATCGCCTACACAGGTATCATTTTACAGGAGAGTTCACAACTTTGCAAAATTAATGCATTAATTAAAGTACAGAAATATAATCCACTCTCCCTCACACAAATACACATGCACATCCATTTACAAACTATACTGTAGGATACTCAAAGGATTGACATGACCTGTCATTACTGTGATGTTAAAGGGATAGTACTGTTTTATTATTAAAGTAAAGTAAAGTCTTCATACTTTTTTTTATAATGATGTATCAGTAAAAACGTTATTAAACTTTAGTGTTTTACATTTATACTGTAATAAAGTTCCCCCCTCTCGCCCCCTTTTACTTATCTCAGGAGCCTTCCCTCAGATCTGGAATCCAGTCCCGGGATTGGACGGATTGCAGCGAAGGAGGCTGCTTAGGGAAATAAAAGGGGCGGAATGGGGGAAACTTTATTACAGTATAAATGTAAAACGACAAAGTTTAATAACATTTTTACTGATACACATCATTATAAAAAAATTATGAAGAAGACTCGATTTTACTTTAATAATGAAAAAATACTATCCCTTTAAACCTCTGAGTGCAAGACAGAGATGAGCAACGCATTCCTTTGCAATGTGCTGCTTACTCTTCTGGCACTCAAAGTGTTAAAGGAGGGAACTATTACTATGTAAAAATCTATTATATATCTATATATGGAAATTTCCACTAGTCTTGGACTAGTGAAAAAAAAAATATAATGAAAACGAGTAAAAAATGATTCTGTGTTTCTACATTTAAAATTCAGTGGGCTAGTAACTTATCTCTTAGTGGTTAGCTCTGTATGTATATGTATAACCCTCTGAGTGCCAGAGATGTATGCAACACATTGCAACTTGATGGGGGTTATGCACTGAAGCGTGATAAAGAGGTGATAAAGTGGAGATGACTTGTCCAGTGATATCACTTCTCTAGCTCGTATGTTATTCTATGGAGCCAATGCACTAACATTTCTCCAACTGTGGAGATCTCAGTGTATAGGTTTTATAGAATAAGTTAGGAACTGGAGAAGTTTTATATCTGCATTATCACTTCTTTAACCCTTTGAGTGCCAGATGGGTGCACAAGGTACTGCAAAGCAATGCGTTGCGTACACCTCTGGCACTCAAAGGGTTAACATGCCTTGGTGCATAACCCCCAATTTGTTGCATACCTCTCTAGCACTCAAAGGGTTACACATATTATATATCAACCAGGGTGCTGTACCACTTTAGTGTGCCTTGGACATGCACTTAGGGTGCCCCTTCATTTCTATTAAGCTTTTTATGACAATGTGAATGCTGACTTCCAAACCTATATTTATGGAAACCATCATGCACAAAAGTTTTGTTATTCTCATTGTGAGACCTAAAAATAAGTATATGTTTACTTATTGAGACATGAGCTATAAAATGTTAAATGAGCCCCAAAAAATTCCAGCCAGGGTGTTAGGGGGGCCTTAAGCAAAAAAGGAACTGAAAACCACTGCTCTAGAGAATAGACTTCCCCACCCCATGATTCTTTAGGACACTGTAACATAGTGTTGAAGTTTAATGCTATACATTATGGTTTGAATAAAGACAGAGAATCCCTGTCACATTATCACATTGTGGAATAATCTGTCCAACAGTCCCACTGGGATCGTAAATACCTCTAACTCCTCAGAGGAAGACTGCAATTTACCACTGACTGATCAAAGTATCTGGGTCTGGACTGAGTTTTCTTATCTGATTTCCATTCTAAACAATGCAATGTTTACTTGTATATAAGAGATGTTTTCATATTTTTCTGTATAACATGCCTGAGGAAGAGACCAAGGTCTTAAAAGCTTGCATCCTAAATCTGCGTAGTTAGCCAGTAAAGGTATCAACAACTATATTTGCTTCCTGTATAACATATTTAGACATGCAATGATCCAAAGAAAACAAAATTATATTAGTGGTCCCTGATTGCTGTATGAAGGACACCTATCTATATAAAAATGAAAATTTTGAAAAACAAAGTAAGAGTCATATATTCCTATAGGTCTAGTTCCCCTTCAAACTAGAAATTTGTCATAGGAATAGGGGTCTCATTTTGAATGATTCATACAGCAGTCAGGTATATTTAAGAAGATGATTTAATCTCTATTATAGTCTACCGCTATATTTTCAGTTTACAATACGATAAAGACTAGTGACCCTTGTGAGCCACTGAGGTCTTCTGAATCCTATCATTTGTTTGGAAGACTTACACAGAAATTACAAGATACAATGCAAAAAATAAATACAAGGAGAGACCTGACTGCTGTATGATGGACTCCTAATTAAGCAGAGCCATGTGTTAACCCTTCCTTTAAGGATCAGAAAGTTGTGCAACACCCCCTTAAACAGTTAAACAAAATAAGAGCCACATATTCCTAGGACAGAAGTAGTCAATCAGTCAATTGCAGTTTGGGAACGATGGGAGTTGTAATTCTCAGTAACTGGAAGTAAACAGATTCATTACACGTGACCAGGAGCATAGTTCCTACTTAAAGGGATAGTAACACTTAATATTGAATTATATTATTTATATATTATTGTATTTATGTATTTGTTTTTGCAGGGGTTATCCTGCTGAGTAAAACAAGGGTACTCTCATTACACATATATATATATATATATATATATATATATATATTTATTTATTAAGAGTTACTATCCCTTTAACCCCTTAAGGGCCAGTGGTCCCGGGGTGTGTGGACCTTTAAGGACCAGATAGGGAAGTTTGACGTGCCGCCCCACGTGACTGATCACGTGTGCCGGCACGCTGAACGAGGGACTGAAAGAGATTGCTCTGGTCTTGGAACAATCAACTGCAGTCCCCGATATTACTAACCGCGCTCCTGCAGGAGCGCGGTGTGTAAAAGTAAGTGACGTACCAGGACTGTCATTGGTCCTTAAGTGCCGGACCAGCGTGACGGTCCGGGTACGTCAATGGTCCTTAAGGGGTTAAGAAAAGAAAAAACAGATGAGGTTTAGCAACAAGTAAAACGAACCTTAGAGTTTTTGCCTCCACTCCTTCCTGATTGGGAGGATCCGCTGCGCTGCACTCCGGGTTCTGGTGTGGGAGGAGATTTGTCTGATGAGTGGTCCGAGCTTTTCTCTACCATGATTTCTCCCTCACTTTGCTGGGGTGTTGGAGAGCGGGAGCGCTTGCGCAGAATCGGAGAGCAAGCAGGCGAGCTACGGTTCGAGTTACTTGCCGTGCTGGGGGGAGGAAGAGAGATTTACCAAAAGAAAAAAAAAAGTTAATTTCTGTACAATTCTAGATTTGCTACAAGCACAACATCTGAAAACTACTTAACATATAACAAGCTAAGCTACAATATACACACAGATGAGCAACATTCAGCTAAGGGGAGACTGTACAAGGGGGAAAAAGAATAGGGCTGTATTCCAGAAGCTAAAAATTAGTAATTCTGGAGCAAACCAACTGTGCCGTGGGTGGGGGGAATAAACATTCCCACTGCTTTATATGAGGGTTTTAACCCCTTAAAGGGATAGTAATGTTTCAAAATAAAAGCAGCTCCAATTAATCTTCATAGTATTTGGGCAATGGAGAGTGTTATTTCAATAGTGTAAGCCACCTCCCCTCAGATGTGGAATCTGGTGTTAAGACCAGACAGCTCACAGCAAGGGACAATCTTCTTACTGATAATGAAAACCCTGCCCGCCTTGACAAGTTTTTCCTTACGCTCACTGAAGATTGTCCCTCGCTGTGATCCATCCGGACAGTCTTTCTGCTCTGAGGTGAGCAGTGTTATATCAGTAAAGGGGGCGGAAGGGGGATAATTTATAATTCAATTACTCTTGAACTACAACTCTGACAGTATTGAAATAACACTCTCCATGGCCCAAATACTATGAAGATTAACTGGAGCTGCTTTTATTTTGAAACATTACTATCCCTTTAAATTCTAGAGAGACCTACAATGTGTTCCTTTGCAATGCACTGGAGACTTATCTATAATTAACCCATTGAGTGCCAGAGAGGTATCCCTACATATTGCGCTGTAATGCATTGGATTCCTCTCTGGCAATTAAAGGGGCTAACAGCTCCATTTAAATCAATTTGAATTGTTATCTGTTCCCCATATTGCAGTTGGTTTACTGGCATTTACTAGCTCCTCTTTAACTTCCTGAATACAGCCCATATATTTTAAAGAGGCACATGGAAAACAAGCTATGGTTTGTAGCAGGGCAGCATTAAAGAGACAAGGGCCACATATATACACAGAAAAAAGTGGAGCAATTCTGGGTCAAACCAGTTGCACCATAGGTTTACACATAAAAACCCCAAAATTATTTAAAAAGGGTCTTTAACACCTTGAATGTTAGAGAGTTCTCCAATACATTCTTCAATAATGCAGTAGAGGCCTATCATTCAAGGGATTAAAAGATCCATTTTAATCCATGGGGTTTATTATTTGTTACTCATGGTTTGTCCACTGCTGGTAGGGGATTTTACACAACACAGAACAGGGAAATATGCTGAGATGATAACTACGGCCAGATTTACATCTAAGGTGCTCCAAGGCAAGGCCTCCTAGGTGACCTTTGTGTGATTTATGACCACACCTCTATTAGTCACATGACCCCACCCCATTCCCAACCACTATTGTCTGGAACACTTAGGCTATACTAGAGTTCAAAAAAAGCTCTTAAGTCCTTGGTTGTTAGAGAGCTCTCCAAGCGGCCCTTCATAATGCTTTGGGGACCTCTTTAGCATAAAAGGGGTTAAAGGGATAGCATTGTCACATTTGTACAAACATTAATTTTGTAGCCATTAAAAATAAAACTAAATGCCCCCAGTCCCATCTCTCAAACCTTCATGATTTGAGATATATTCGGGACCAAAGTTCCCCTCTCCTTCCCCTTTCCCTGGCGTCAGAGCCCTAGCTGACTGCAGGGAAATTCGGTCCCTGGACAAGCAGAGCCGAGATGAAGAGTCTCAGATGATCCCGGTAGCAGATTCCCCTGCAGTCAGGGAAAGGGGAGGGGTGGGGGACTTTGGTCCCGAATATCTCTCAAACCATAAATGTTTGAGAGATGGGACTGGGGGCATTTCGTTTTTTTAATGAATACAAGATTAATGTTTATACAAATGTGACAATACTATCCCTTTAAATAATGGCTAGTAGAACGGTATGTAAACTGGGAAATATCTTAAAACTAAAAATCAGGAGCGAAATTGTGGTGCAGAGGTATTGGGACTGTCCTGGCCACACGCACAACTCAGAATTATATGGGGAGGGGGAGCCCACTGCAGCAAGAAGTGAAAAACGGAAGATTTCACCCCCTGCAGGAAGGCCGTTTCCAACCATTTCTTCCTGTGGTGATGTTGATAAGTATGTTTGTGTGTGTGTACGTGTGGTGAGTGTATGGATTTGTACACATGCACGCAGGATGGGTAAGCCCACTGAAATGACATACAAATGGATTTTATATGGCATTTTGCTCCCTGGGGACATTCAGCAGAAAGGAAAAAAGTCTTTCCCGTTCTGAAAATATTCCCAGATTTAGGATATTAAAGTTTTTACTCATCACTACTCAGAATGGGGGTTTGGCAAACACATCTCGTGTACCAACTCAAAATATTGCCCTCTAGGCAGTTGCCAGCTGTGCATGATGGGAAACCTGGCCCTGTCTACAACCATGTGTTGAAAGATGGGGGGGGGGATAAGAACTGGACAGATAAGGCTCACTACAGAGCATTCTGCCATGAAACTTGATAAGTGAAACTACTATGAATCAGGCAGGAAGGTAAGAAGTGCTAGGACAAATGAAGAGGTGGAAAAAAGCAGCAAACAGAAGCAAACACCAGTGTAGGGAAGCAGAACCAAACTAGATCTGGGAAGAGACAGCAATGGAATGCTGGGAGTGCAGCACAAGTGTAAGAGGAAGGAAGCTAGAGATGGGCAAAGTGGACAGTTAATCCTTTAATGGGATAGTAATAGTTCAGATTACACATAGCCCAGAACGTTGAGTATATGTAACAGTACTGCGGTGCGATTTTCATATGCTCCAAAACATGCTAGTTATAGTGTAATATTATGTTGAAGATGATCCTTCCCTCCCCTTTCCCTGACGTAATCATAGGAGACTAAGTATGCAAAGAGATGTGTGTTTACCAGGGTGGGCAAAATACATGGTGCATAGCATGTACCTATAGGTTCATAAATTACCCCTTCACAGACACAGATGTGTATATATATTATATAAAAATCACACACACACACACACACACATATACATGCATACAAACAAACACACAAACATATATATATATACACACACATACAGAAACAGAAATACACACACAAATATGCACATACATACACACATACACAATATATATATCTACATACATATGCACATACATACATAGACCATACCTCCCAACATTTCAAATGGGCAATTCTGAACATATTTACTGCATCATAGGGGACAAACACATAATCTTCATATTCCCAGTTATCTAAATTGGTCTTTTTAACCCTGGGATGTCATAGGTCTCCAATGGATTGAGAAGAATGTGTTTGAGACCTCTCTAGCATTCAATGAGTTAAAAATGTGCATTGACCTAACCCTTTGAGTGTCAGGGGGTGTGCAATGCATTGTCATGCAATGCATTGTGCACCCCTCCAACGCTCAGAGGGTCAATGGGGATTGTACCTCTTTCATGCTAGCCAAGTCTCAAATGCATTTCAAGGCAAAGCTTTGGAAACTTCCATACCTCCCAAGGGTCACCTCTTTCCCACCGTAGTGGCCCTCTGTTTAGGAGATGAGACTGTGTTGTATGAATATATGTTTATCACATTGTTCCACAGCAATAAAACTCACATTAATGTTTGATTCAACTTCAGTATATGTGTTTCTGAATTATTATGTGTATATAAAATACTTTGCTCGAAATCATGTATTCAGTTACACAAAGAGGTGTCAATAGAGCAAATAGCAATTCTCATTAATGACCCGCTCACCAGCCACACCCCAGTAACACCACTTAAATTAAAAGTGCCCCTCTTTGGCCACTGAAATGTTGGGAGCTATGAACTTCTCTAGCATTTGAAGGGTTTAAAGCTCCATTTAAAGAAGCAGTAACCTTTTTTTATGAAAACTTATATATTATAGAGCTTTTTCTGCTGAGTAAAACAAGATTGCTCCCACTGCTGTCAGTTATTCAAATGTTATAACAGTTCAAATAATCAGGAAGTTAATTTACTGTGTTTACTTCCTGATTGTTCTGACAGGAAGTGACTTGGCAGTTTCTATAACATTCTATGGAGAACTATAAGTCACTGACTTTCCTCTCCATTTGAATGTAACAGGATAACTAATTAGGATTTGACCACTCGAGGGCACTGCTAATGCAAAACAAAACACAGGTTTAAACAGTAATAATTCTGGAAATATGCATCTCTTAGCAGTAAGAGTAACATTATTTTACTCAACAGGAAACAAACTACAACATATATATTTTTATTTAAAAAAGTATACTGCTTCTTTAAATGGATAGGGATATTTATTTCCCTCCTATGAAGCAGTCAGTTTGCTCCAGAATTGTTCATTTTTTACTATTGCATACAGCTTAGTCATGGGACCTTTATGCAGGAATCTGCAGAGGTGCAATTGTGGAGCAACCCAACTTGACAAAATACAGATTTTAACTCCTTGAGTACAAAATGGTCTCCAGTGCATTGCTTACAAATGCATTGGAGATCTTCTTTTCATTCAATAGTTAAATGTCTCATTTACTTGCAAAATATGTGTTTATGTTGCAGCTGGAATGTTCCATAACTGGACAAGTTCAGCTTCCAGTATAAAGCTCCAGGGGGATATATAAAACTGGAGTAATTAAGAAATAAGTCATTAATTGTCTGAAAAATGTTAGTGATTAAAACAAAACACCCGGTATAACCTGTTTATAATTGAAGTATATAGTGACAGCTATGTATGCAAAATAAAATTCTCATTTGCAAATTTTCAGCGAATTTTCTCAGAATACTCTCAGAAAATTGAAAGATAGACATATTTATAACCATTACTCTTTTATAAATATGACCCATCATTGCAGTTCTTAAACATAAACTAAGACATCTTTTACATCACCCCATAGTCTCTTCAAGAGCCAGAAGTAGCCCTAGTTTAGCAATTACAGCATTAACAGAGAAGTCCACAAGACATCAAGTCACACAATCTACAGGCAGCAGCCACATCCTGTGCACACTGTCTGTGCGCGTGAACGGCAGTGTCAAGTGAATGCATGTTTTATTAACCCTTTCATTTCTAATTTGCCCAATTCCCTTCCCATAAAGGTCAATGAGGATCTTTCCAAGTAAGGAAAATTATTAGTCTTGTGGGAGGGAAACAGAGAACAATCTCACCCAGATTCGTAGGTAGGGTTGCCACCTTTTTTTTAAAAAAATACCGGCCATGGCATTCTCTCCATAGACTTAACATTGGACAGAAGCCAATTTTTTACCGGCCTGCCGGTAAAATACCGGCTCGGTGGCAACCCTATTCGTAGGACAAATACTCCTTTTTTTCTGTGAGGCAGAAGCTGAGTTGTGTTAGGTTAGACTTCCATGGGGCCACTTTGTGCAATTTCAATGCACAAAACCTTCTTGCTAGAAACAGGTTCCATTGTGATGTATGGTTATGTCCACACTAGTGACTATCACAGAGTATGTCACAGACCAATGCATCTTTAGTGATTTCCTCAGGAAACACCATGCAGATCATTCACACGGGTCACTACTGTTCCTGTATTCATTGTAATGATCCAGTCAGTGAAGGCTCAAGTGGTGCATCAGCCAATCATGCTTGGCTGATGTAGACCTGTCTGGTCATCATCGGCTCCTGCAGAATGCCCCCAGTGACTGGATCTCAGAGGGAACACAGGGAAATCTAAAGTGTGTTATCATGGCTGGCTCGATCAATTCTACAGTTCAGAGCATGTGAAACTAGCTTTAACAAGCAACAAATAATTTAACCCTTTGAGTGCCAGAGGGGCATATAGCACTTTGTGAAACAATTTATTAAAAAGATCCAAAATAGATTCAAATCTGACATAGGACACTATGGGGGAGATGCTGTAATGATGTTTGTCTGGCAATGGAGACACACATTGATATATGCATTAAAAATTTGGGAATGCAAGGGGAAAGGAAGGAAGTTCAAGAATTAGCATGCAGTGTTGTCAAAATGCTGGTGATGTGTAAGGGATGCCCTCCCTTGCATATCACCAACAGTTCAATACCCCTGAAGTCTGAGTACATCCTCTCTGCTCCCCCACTTGCCAAGTCTGGGAAATGAGTAGGTCAACTCAGACTTTGTTACCACAAAAAGTATCTCTTCTGTAACTCTTCCAAAGCCATAGGGAGGTAGATTGTACACCACTGTTGCACTGAAATGGTTCCAAAATGAAAGAATGGCTGACAACCTATATATCCCAACTTCTATGCCCTTATGTACTAAATAAATCAGCTGTGCTGGCTGATCAGCTGACTCACGTAAACAGAAATGGCAAGGCACTCCTTGCAGAGTACCCTGCTAGTCCTGTATTTACCTGAATCAGCTGATCAGACAACTCAGCTGATTCATTTAGTACAGAAGGGCAGGGAAGCTGTGATATATAGCTTCTCTGCCATTCTAATTTTGGAACCATTTTAGTACCACAGGGGTGTGAAATCCACATCCCTGTGGAACTGAAGGGTTTTGGGTGGGCAGCCAATGTCTCTACTCTCCAGAGTAGGGACAGCAAATAGCCCTCTGGCTCCATAGAAGCTAGAGGGAGATCCCAACATCAACAACCTCAGTTTGGCAATGGTGGGACTGTGAACTTTAAAAGCAGTGGCTGCTATTGGAGCTTAGTGTATGTGGTGAACAGCCGCAACACAAACACACCCACATATGCATATGACAATGGTTCATTACACTGCATTTCAATTTGAAAATAAGCCATTGTTGCATGTTAGAGCACAACTGTAAGCCTGTGTTGGCAGATTGTGGGAAATTGATGGTTGATTCACAGGGATAAGATGCCAAAGACATCTTAGTGCATATTGTTGATATGCCATCAACACAAATTCACTAACATATTGCCAACCTGGCTCCTCATCACCCTTTAGTGCATCCCCCCACCATGTGTGTCTCCATTTCAGCACCCAGTGCTTTCTAAGAAACTGACAGATATCAAATATTGCTTCATTTCAACACTAATGTCACCAGACCACTTCATAGCCTCACTCCATTCCTGAGCTTATGTTTCCTCTTCGCATCCAGATCATTGCATGCAGCTTATTGTACTTCCAAATGCTCAGCTGTTCTTGATATTACGTCTTTGCAGGAAAATAATCATACTGGATTCTTTAGTACAGTCATTCCACACAGAAAGTTTGATATACGATTGAAAAGTAATGCAATTTTTTGGAAACCAAAGAAACCATATGGAAACAATAAGCATTAGGAGAATTTGATCCTGTTTCAGTATGTAAGTTGATTCTGCAAACTTTCACTTCCACTTTTAATCACTCTGGTAATAGTTGCATTATTTCAGAGGAACTGCAGGTGGTGTAAGATGGCAAATTGCGCAAATGTGTCAGTGAATAAACTTGATTGCCCATAATTTCCCCTCAGTATTTTCAAGAGCTAGAAACCCTTGTTCCTTATGATGCAGCTAATCTGCTCTAGAACTGCACCACTTTTCAATAATATATCAGTATCCTTGCGTGGAAGGATTTAAGCCTCAAGGAGCCGGACACTCCTTCTACGTGCTAACCAGCATGGCCAAATATGACATCATTACAACACCTTTTAGCTATTAACCCATTTCTATGATACAAATGATACCCAGATCTGAATAATGTTTCACTATTTCCACACAAGAGGGAATACACCATGAGGGATAATTTCTGGGAGTCTAAAGTGACATTCTAACTCCTTTTTTTAATTAATCTTGCAAGCAGATAAATATATAAAGTCAATTTATCTAAATTAATTTTTTTTTTTTTTTTTTTACAGTAGGGGCAGTAAGGTTGTGGTATTCTTTGTGTCTGGAAGCTGTATTAGTATACACTTTATATGCTTTCAAAAAGGTACTGGATACTTTCATTTTTTTTTGCTCAGAACAGAGAATTATGACTGCTGAATTCAGTGAAGTCAGGAATTTTTTTTAACCACTTAGGACTTAATTGGAAAATGGCTTCAGTATGTTTTTTTTGTTTTTTTTTCTCCTCTCTCAATCAACAAGGACAGAATGACAAAGGCTTTTTTACAATGTTATGTTACTAGGTCTATACTTTCTATTTTTCTAAAACGTATATTTTTAGTGAGCCTTCTGTCAATGTAAAAAATATACAGTGTAAAAAAGATAGTGATACAATGTAGAAAAGCCTACTTTTGCAGCATATAGATCACTCAGTGCTGCAGAGATACTGTTACATTGTATCACTATCCATTCTCTCACAGTCCTCAGAAGAGATCCTGGGAGATCAATGCCAGGGGCATAAAAATGTTAATGTACAAAAAAAAGAAATTTAGGCAATTTGATTTGACACCTTTTACAAGTGCAGAATATGTAAAGTGAAAAAGGAGGCTGAATGTCACTATAACATATTTACGATGGGAGTGGAGGTTTTTTTTAACCACTTAAGAACTAGAGGGGGTGTGCAATGCATTGCTTCACAATAAATTTCACATCCCTCTTGTCCGTAAGGTGCCAAACACAGTAAGACCATACATTATGTTATAGGATTAATTAGACTTTATTATGGGGAAAAAAACATGCATTGTGGGGATGGTTGGTAAAACAAAAAGTTATTACATTTTAAAGGTTTGTTGTTTGTACATTGACAGAGCCACATGATGCTCGCAGATCACCTAGTGTGAAGTTATACTATTGCATTCTATGGAAGAGTTGGGTCACTGGCTACTCTCAATAGAATGTTACAAGTAACAGCTTTATCACATTGTGACAGTTTAAACAGTTATAACAACTGAATAACCCTTTAAGTTCCAGAGGAGTATCCAACGCATTGCAATGCAATGCGTTGGATACCCCTCTGGCACTCAAAGGGAGGAGCTACCAGCAGTGGGACTACCCTTGTTTTACACAGAAAAAGCCCTACAACATTTTTTTTTCATAATAAAGGTTCTTCTTCTTTAAAGTAAGCCTTTCACCCTACGTTCAGGATTGCATATTCCCGAATTCCATTACAACTGCCTATATAGCCTGTTAGTCAAAAAATTAGCAGATGCATAGTTTAGGAGGTATTTTTATTTCTGTGTGGTGAGCTTTCTGAATGCAGTAACATATGCTAAAGAGCCTGTTCAGTGCATGTTCATATGTTAATTAAGGTCTGTGTTACATTTTGAGACTTTCACTTTCTCTTTGTCAGAAAGATAAGACTGAATATCCACTAAACTTTGCATCTTCTCATCTTTTGGCTAACATGATATATAGGCAGATTTGAATGAAGTTTACAAATATGTTGTTTTTCTTGCAGATTTAAACAATGATAATGTTGATGCTGGTTAACAGTTCAAACATTTTTTTAACCAAACTGATAGCAACAGCTCCAACTAGTGTCCAGAAGGCAAATTTGTATTAATAATGCACTGCGTGGGAAAGCTTTAGACTTAAATTACAACTCTCCATACCAAGTGATAGAAACCGTATCACCAAGTAACTACAACAGAAAAATTGCTTGTTAATTAAAAAAGTTTGGGATATAATAACTTTGAACCTCTCAGCAGTGGGTAAAACCTTTATATTTTTACTCATCACCATTGGGTTTTATTCTGCAATCCAGTCATGGGAACGAACGGATGCAGCAAGAGAAAAACTTGTTAGTAAGTTTAAAGGGATAGTAATACTTCATTTTAACTATCCCTCATGTTGTAGCCCTTAAAAATTGGAATTAAACGAGATCGGCGGCATCTCTCAAACCTTTATGGTTTGAGAGATATCCGCATTCAAAGTTCCCTCTCCCTCTCTCTCCCCTGATGTCAGCGTTGTAGCTGACAGCAGGGGAATCCGGTCAGTGAGCAAGCGGCGGCTCTGCAGCAGTACTGAGATCGAGTTATAGAAACAGAAATCCTTCACTGAAATGGTCTTCTATGTGTGCTTTGTTTGCAAGCTCACATAGAAGACCATTTTAGTGAAGGATTTCGGTTTCTATAACTCAATCTTGCCACTGCCGCAGAGCCGCCACCGGTGCCGGGACCGGATTCCCCTGTTGTCAGCTATAACACTGACGTCAGGGGAGAGAGATGCCGCTGGTCTCGTTTAATTCCAATTTTTAAGCGCTACAACATGAGGGATAGTAAAAATGAAGTATTACTATCCCTTTAAGGAAAACCTTGCCTCTCCTCCCCACCCCCCCTTACGAAGGAGGGCTGGATTTTCCTTTGCTTACTGAAGTTTGTACCTTGCCGTGCTCTATCTGGGCCATAGTCAGAGGAAGCATGACATGGCCAGAAGGGGCAGGAGGGGGATCCTTTTACACTGAATATCTTTAAAACTACAGAAAAGTAATTTATTAACATAGCACAAACTGTTACATTTATAATACAGAAGACTCTGAGATCTAATTTATTTCAGACATTACTATCCCTTTAAACAGACAATGTATTGAACCTTTACTACAAAATAAATGCAACATTTTGTTGACCCTTAAAAATGTTAGATAACCCCAGGGGTGCTGGAGATGTCTATTGCACTGTTATGCAATGCTCTGGAGACATCTTTAGCATCCAAGGGGTTAAATATGTGAATAGGCCAACACTATTACATTGACCATAAATTATAGATTACCCACAGACAGAGAGCCCTCTTCATAATTTTTACAGGAGTTCATTTAATATTTTTAAATGTAATGTCTGTATGGGGCGTAACCTCTTTTGGGCTTCCTGCTTGCAGGAATAGGTGTCCACACATCAAGGGAGTAATCAGAACCTACTGGGCCCTGAGGTGGTGTCTGGGACACATGCATGTTTTGGAGCAAGACTGAGTAAAATGCACCAACATAGTCCTTTACAATGTGCTGAACACCTTTCTGGTGCTCAAAAGGTTAATGAAGAAAGGGTAATGGGCTCACTAATGCTGTGTTTTTCTCACTGGCTTGGAACAGCCGTGTGTGATGACATCAGAGACTGTCAGCCACGACCGGAAGCCGCTCTGATTGTAAGGGTTTGCAGGATAATGCAGGGCTGAAGGGTCCCCTTGGATGAACGGCCCAATCACACTGCACTCTCTGTAGTTCTGTTGCTGTCACATACGCTCCTCCAACTATAGTTGCTTGTTTTATGGTAACACAACTTCTGGGATGGAATATTGTTCTGCCTCAGGAGAAATAATAATAACATGGTGGAGAAAGTAAATCTCTTACAGATCCATACACCTGAGCGTACCCTAGGGAGCTTACACTGTATAAAGAGATAATATACACAGCACTGCATGCACAGGTATGGGCCAACAGATCTTAATAACACAACCAGATACTTCCAGGTCATACAACACCACAGAGACACACACTATGGGCCTTATGTATAAAGATGAACTGCAATAAACTGCACTCAGGGACAATTAAAACAGTCCTATAAAAACTATTGGTTTGAATGGGATTTCAAAATGCTTCACAATTAACTGGAGATCTCTCTAGTATTTAAGGGGTTAAAAGTCCTATTTAAATAAATGAGAATGTTTCTTTGTCTCCGATGGTGCAGTTGGTTTGCCCCAGAATAGCTTTTTTGTCTGTAATGCCATTCCAACTGACATAACTGCAGTAAATGGAACAGATACAAAGTCACATTGACTTAAATAGGTCTTTTCACCCCAAGAATGCTAGAGGTGCAGAATTCATTACCTTGCTATGGCTTAGACCTCAAAATCCCACTGAAATCAATGGGAATGTTTGGTACGTTTATTTGTTCCCTGTGTTGCAGTTCGTTTGCTTCACTTTGCAGTTATACGGAAGGCCCAATGGCCCCTTTGTATAAAGACAAAAGCGAGGCAACCCAATTGCAAAACATATAACAAACATTCCCATAGATTTGAATGCTAACACACAAAAGCACATATTCATAGATACACACAAATACACATACATCGATGTATACACACTGAAAGCTATAGATGCTCACACACATACCCACACATATGAACTGCAGAGATATACACAATATATCAACTGCAGAGACACACACACACTCATAAAATGCAGGCATACACACATATACACTGCAGAGTAACATTCATTCACACACACACATATATCAACTACTGAGAGAAACATACAAACTGCAGAGACACACACACACACAAATTGCAGGGAGATACATGCACACACAAACTGCAGACACAAACAAACATGCACAGATAGATATAAAACTGCAGACACACATATAAACTAGACACACACATATTATTATACATATAAACTGCGGACACACATACATATATACACATATAAATTGCAGACACAAATACATAATATTATTTATTTATATAAATATATATATATATATATATATATATATATATATATACACACACACACTGCAGTGACACACCATGACGCATTGATAATTTAAGCATCTCTTGGGGTGGAAGCAGCCGCAGCCTATTGTCAGAGCCCCATCTTGCTACAGTTAAAAAGGGGAACAGCCTTAACTCCACAACCAAATGTGATCCAATGCAGTGACAGCACCACAGCATGTTTCCTACACCGTTCAATGCTCAAATCTTCCTATTAAGATTACTGCAGCATCAGAAGTAAAGACACAAGCTAGGGGACAGTGACAAATGCATGTATATGCATATTCACAAGGTCAAAGATGCAGTGAGACGCACAAACATCCAGAAGCCTAAGCACTAACCTGGCAGCCATGAGGGGATGAGCCAGCAGCATCGCTTGGTCCATTCATTCATGCAGAGAAAGCAGCAGGGGGAGGGAAGGCAGTGAGCAGGCAGGAGGGCTACTCACCTCCAGGTCCATCTCAGTACCCCTGTCACATACAGGAGGGGTGAATATTTTAGGTGGTCTGATAAGACTAAGCAGCCTTTTTTCTCTGCTGTTTCTGTCTCACCCTCCTACAGCTCAGTATGAGCGATGGGAGGGATCAAACACTCAGACCATCCCTCCTCCCTGACTCACAGCTGCTGTGTGTATCCCAGGATGCCTTGAACACATATGCTTTCTCCCTTGTCTCTCACACACTTTCCAGGTTCTCTCTCCTGCTGTCTCCTTTCCGGAATTAAATACGGTCTCCCTGCTCTCTCGCAATGTCCTTGAATGAGCAGAGGGCTACCATTTTGCTGTCACACAGACTGATGTGCGGATGTTACAGGCCCATCATGTGACGCACACCTGTGCAATGAACTGCACCAAAATACAGAATGGGGACAGCAGGAGCCTGCCCTCCCCTCCATCGTGTGTATAAGTGCTTTATCATGCAGCATCAACTAATTACCTATATCTATTATGCTAATCTGGTCTCTTAAAGATTAGGACGTTTTTGAAAGAGAATGCAGTAAACACAACGTATTTTCAATTATTAACATTCATTGAAAATACATTTTATTTACAGAAATGTTTTAATCCCAAAATTAACAAGATTGTATAATAATAATAATGGAATAAAAAAGGAACAGATTTTTTCGTTTAACCCTTTAAGGAGCAGTAGAGTGTGAAACACATTGCGAAGTAATGCATTGCATATCTCCCTGGTATTCAAAGGGTTAACATTCATGTACAGATTTCTTTTCAGAGTCGAAAAAAATGGTTTTCAATTCTGAAGCAAACCATTGGCACGTTAGGGGAGAAATAAAACAATGCCATTGATTTAACCCGTTGAATGCCAGAGAGATATCCAAAGTGCCAAAGGGTACACAACACATTACAAAACAATAATTTGAACACCCCTATGGTCCTTAAGGGGTTAAAACTGTTAGAAATCCCTGGTTAAATGCTAGAGAAGTCGCCAATGTATTGTAAAATAAGGTGTCGGATACCTTTCTAGTATTTAAAGAGATAAACTACCCATTTAAATGAATGGGAGTTTTAGGGCTTTTACTTGCCATCTATAGTGCAGTGGGTTTAATCCAGGACTGCTCCTCTTTTACTTTCTGCATAAGGCCCAATAAGCCAAAAGTGCTGCTTTAACTGGTATTTGGTGAGTACTGTATGCAAACCCAGCAATACATGCTTTCATAAACAGGCAATCATTTTTATGAATGATCACGGGCAGGTACTGGCACCATGTAACGAAAGTACAGGTAAAAAAGTACTGTCTACTTTATCCAATGGCACAATTCTCCATGTTAAAATGAGGAGTCATTCTACAGGAAACCAACAGCACCATAAATTAAAAATCCAAAGCCTTTAATTTAAATGGATGTTTAACAACTTGAATGTTAGAGAGTCTCCGATGCATCTCTAGCAAGATGTTAAAGAGTAATTATTATGTTTTACTAAGTCTGCTACAATGATTATTTATTACAATGCCTAGGACTGCTTAGTGCAGCCCCAAAACAGTTTCCATCAGCCATTTGGGGGGGTGGGGGTAGAAAACGGCTCCCCTTGGGTTCAAAGCAAATCAGAAGTCTCTATCTCAGCCATAAACTCCTGAGTCACATGCACATTTCCTAGAGACAGCTGTCTTTGGGCTTTCAAGACCACCACAGAGTTTCTGTGGGGACTTAGATTGTGCAAGAGAAGAAACTTCCCTGGGTGATGCAGCATAGATGCACCAGGGAAGCATTGGTGGTCCCTTTCCAGAACCTGTGTTCTGTTCCCCTGCTGGGATCTGTGGCTCACAATGCAGCCTTAGCTTAGCCTTCAGGTCAGATTCCAGGGGAGATGATCTGCCTATAAGGCATACATCAGATCCTGTGCTTCATTCCCCTGTTGGTATCTGTGGCTTGCAATGCAGCCTTAGCTTATCCTTCAGGTCAGATTCCAGGGGAGCTGATCTTCCTATAAGGCATATATTTAAATTCATTGGAATTTATCTGCCAATTACATAGTAAATCTTTGGCTCTCCAGCTGTTGCAGACAACAACTGCCATCATACCTAACAAACGAATGCAATCCAGAACACTACTAGAAACCATTCTAGTATCTTACCAGCTACTGAAGTCAAACGAAGAGATTTAGAATTGCTCCCCTTTTTTAAATAAAAGGTGCAAAGCTTGTTTCTTTAAAAAAATGAACATGTGTGTTTATATATATATATATATATATATATATATATATATATATATATATATATATATCCTATATAATAATTCGCTAGAATGTTTGTCAGAAGCCGTCATGCACAGCAGAGACTGCTCGAACGCACAGAATGCTGGGAGGTGTAGGAATGCTGGGAGTTTTGTGCTGGGAGCATTCTGTGTTTTCGGGCAGTCTCTACAGTGCATGACTGCACCGGTGGCAGGACGCAGAGCAGGACCGGCCGCTTAACCCTTTGAGTGCCAGAGGGGTATGCAAAGCAATGTGTTGCCTACCCCTCTGGCACTCAAAGGGTTAACATCACACAGACCTTGGCCTGTGTACACAGGCTTTTACATTAGTGTATATATGTATATTTATATAATAGGATTTTAGTCTTACCTGTTAAATCCTTTTCACTTAGTCCATACAGGTCACTGGTACCATGGGATGTGTAGTCCCCTTTAATAGGCAGGAACAATTATGCAAATAATTTGCAAGGGGCGGAGCCTCCCCTCTTACTTAAGCCACCTTCTGGCCAGAGCCACCCATATTGATTTGAGACCCTAAACTGACCCCAGGTAAGCAAAAAGAAAGACTCCTGTGAGCATGCCCGAACGGTCTCCCACTGAATGCCACAGGAGAGCCAAGACTGGTCCCTTGACAGGGTGGGAGACCAGTGACCTGTATGGACTAAGTGAAAAGGATTTAACAGGTAAGACTAAAATCCTATTTTCACTGTCGTCCAATACAGGTCACTGGTACCATGGGATGTACAAACATTGAGCTGATCCAGAGGCGGGAAGTAAGGCAAGGACCAGGCGCAAGGCCCAAGTCACTAGAACTGTGAACCAGTTGATAACATCGCCCAAACTGTAAGTGTCAACGGACACCAATCAAGGGAACAATCCCTGAACTTAACACAGCACACGAAACACGAGCCAACCGGGCTCAACAGTAAGGAAGCACTAAGGATCACAGAGCGGAAGACCTACACAGGCAAGACTGCCTCCAGGACCTTCCTTCCAAAGCTGGCATCCGCCGATGCCAGTACATCAACTCGGTAGTGCTTAGAAAAAGTGTGCACAGAGGACCAAGTGGCCGCTCTGCACAGTTGATCAGCAGAAGCTTGATTCTTGTAGGCCCAGGAGGCCCCAATAGATCTGGTGGAATGGGCAGTCACCCTGAAGGGAACATGCTTATTCCTCAACTTATAGGCTTCACGGATGGTAGCCTTAATCCAAGAGGCAATGGTAACTTTGGAAGCCGGTCTTCCTGCCCTAGGCCCCTCAGGAATGACGAATAGAGCGTCAGACTTCCTGATAGATTCGGTGCGGTGAACATAAAACTTGAGGCAACGCACCACATCCAACAAATGGAGATCTCTTTCCTTGTCAGATGAAGGATTAGGGCAGAAAGAGGGAACCACAATCTCCTGATTGATGTGAAACTCAGACACAACCTTGGGTAAGAATTCCTTGGTAGTGCGAAGCACAGCCTTATCCTTGTGGAACACCAGGTAAGGAGGTTTACAAGACAAAGCCTGTAACTCTGCCACCCGGCGAACTGACACAATAGCCAAAAGGAAGGCCATCTTCCAAGTCACAAGACGTAATGGAATGGAAGCCAAGGATTCAAACGGTGGTCGCTGAAGAACTCCCAGCACCAAATTGAGATCCCACTGGGGAGCAGGACTCTTGAAGGCAGGTCGAACATGAGTCACACCTTGGAAGAAGACTTTCACATCAGGAAGGATGGCAATCCGTTCCTGGAAAAACACAGACAAGGCAGAGGTCTGAACTTTGAGGGAACTCAGACTGAGCCCCTTGTCCACACCGTCCTGCAAGAAGGCCAGGACAGTGGGAAGATGGAAGTCAAGAGACAACTGCTTGACAGAGCACCATGTCACGAAAGTTGACCAAATGCGATGATAGATCTTGGAAGACACAGGCTTACGAGCACTGAGCATCGTCGACACCACAGAAGGAGAAAAGCCTTTCTTAGCTAGAATCGAGGATTCAACCGCCATGCCATCAAACGGAGAGAGTGAACATCCTCTTTCCACAGATACCCCTGAAGAAGCAGGTCCGGACGGGCTGGAAGTGGGATTGGATCCTTCACTGACATGGCCATCAATTCCGGAAACCAGGACTGGCGAGGCCAGTTTGGAGCAATCAGGATGACAGGACAACGTTCTCTCTTCAACTTCTGAATAACCCTGATCAATAGAGGAAGAGGGGGGAAGATGTAAGCCAGGGAGAAGTCCCAAGGGATCGACAAGGCATCTACCGCTAGAGCAAGGGAGTCCCTCAGACGGGAGCAAAACACCGGAACCTTCCTGTTGTGTCTGGTAGCCATCAGATCCACCACTGGCATCCCCCACCGTTGAGTGAGCATGTGAAACACCTCTGGGTGAAGAGCCCATTCTCCGCTGTCGACGGTGTGACGACTGAGGAAGTCTGCCATGACGTTGTCCACGCCTGGAATATGAACTGCAGAGATGACAGGCACGTGATCTTCTGCCCAAGACAAAATATCCTTGACTTCCCACCAGGCGGAACCGCTTCTTGTGCCGCCTTGTCTGTTGATGTAAGCCACCGCCGTGGCGTTGTCGGACTCTACTCTGACTGGAAGACCGGTCAATTGAGACTCCCAGTGCCTCAGGGCCAGCCGGACAGCTCGAAGTTCCAGAACATTGATGGAGAGCATGGATTCCTCCAGACCCCATTTCCCCTGAGCACTGAAGCGACCCCAGACTGCACCCCAGCCCCGAAGGCTGGCATCCGTTGTGACTGTGGTCCAATGAGGAACTAGAAAGGATTTCCCTTTCAAGAGATGAGAGAGATCTAACCACCAGTGCAGACTCGACTCGACATGAGGAGGAAGAGAAACAGACAGATGTTGATGATCTGGATGATTCCTGCACGTCTGGATCACAAATCTCTGAAGATCCCTGGAGTGGGCCATGGCAAATGGTACTGCTTCGATCGTGGAAATGAACTTCCCCACTAAGGACGACAACTTCGGAACCGGAATTTCGTCCATGTCCAGAATCCCAGCCACTCTGACGGCTATCTGGTGAGCCACGTCCTCTGGAAGAAACACCATGCATTGGCGAGTGTCGAACAGGAGACCCAGGAACAGAAGCCTCTGAGAAGGAATCAAGTCCGACTTGTCCAGATTCAGGATCCATCCGTGACGGTTCAGGGTGTGCATGCACCTCTGCAACTGCTGGTGGAGAAGCTCCGCTGAGGAGGCCTTCAGTAGGAGATCGTCCATGTAGGGTGTCACTCTGATCCCATCCTGATGGAGCACCGCTATCAAGGAGCCCAGCACCCGCTGAAAGACTTGAGGAGCTGTAGTCAGTCCAAAGGGGAGCGCTGTAAATTGAAAGTGTCCCCTGTGGCAGGCAATCCTGAGATACTTCCTGCTCTCTGGATGAATAGGGATGTGAAGATAAGCATCCTGAAGGTCCAGGGAGGCAAGAAACTCCCCTGGAGACATTGCTGCAATCACAGAGCGCAGGGACTCCTGGCGGAAGTGGGAAGTCACCACATAGGCATTGAGATCTTTGAGATCCAAGATGGGACGGGCTCCTCCGTCCTTTTTGGCTACCACAAACAGGTTGGAATAAAATCCTGAACCTGTGTCCCCCTGCGGAACCGCCTCCAGGACCTCTTTGTCCAAGAGATCCTGAATAGCGTCGTCGAACAGACGCCTTTTTGAGGGTTCCTGAGAAGGACGAGTAAAATGGAACCGAAAAGGAGGAAGGGAAGAGAAAGGGATCCTGTATCCCTCTGACACCACCTGAAGAACCCATGGGTCCGCCACTGACTCCTCCCAAGACCGGCGAAAGATGCGGAGACGACCGCCTACAGCCGGATGCGGACCCGGGTTCGGCGAGTCATGCCGAAGCAGTCTTGGAGGCCTTGGCCTTGGAGGCAACTTTGGGCCTCCAGGACTGTTTGGGCTTGGAGGAGGAGCGCGTAGTGGGAGGACCCGTTTGGGCCGAGGAGCGTGTCTCAGTCTGAAAGGAACGAAAGGACCGATTGCGTTTGGCTGGAAACTTTTTCTTAAAGACTGAGGGTAGAAGAGTACTTTTACCGCCAGTAGCCTCACTGATCATTTCTTTGAGCTCAGAGCCAAAGAGCAAATTCCCCTGAAAGGGCAAGGAAAGCAAGGCTTTCTTAGAGGCTGTATCAGCAGACCAAATTTTCAGCCAAAGAGCGCGTCTAGCCACCACAGAAGAAGTGGAGGCCCTCGCCATCATGCGCACAGCATCAAAAGCAGCATCAGCAACATAGTTCTGAGCTTCAGTGATATTAGCAAGAAGCTGCAACTGTTCAGATACAGGCGCATCCTGGCGAACCGCTTCAGTCAGTCGTTCAGTCCAGGCTGCAATAGCCCTATTAACCCATGCCACAGCAAAGGTGGGGCGCATGGCAGTGCCAATAGAGGCAAAAATAGATTTAAGAGAGAGCTCTAATTTCTTATCCGTCCAGTCCTGCAAGGCCGAGGCATCTGAGACAGCCAAAGCAGTAGATTTGGATAGTCTAGACACGGGAGCATCCACCTTGGGAGGATGAACCCATTTTGCCAGCTCCGCTTCGGGAAAAGGGTAAAGTTTGGCAAACTTTTTGGAGACAGAGGAAGATCTATCAGGATTCTTCCATGCCTCAGAAACCAGACGGGCAAGAGTAGGGTTAGTTGGAAAACAAACAACGGGTTTAGATGGCTTTTTCTGAAAAACATCAGTAGGATCATAAGTGGATTCCTGAGTCAGAGGAAGGTTGAGCGTATTCAGAACCGCTCTGATCAGACCCTCAGCCGAAACTTCAGGGTCACACTCATAGGGGTCCCCAATGGACCTGTTAGATTCAATAACAGTACGTTCCTCAGCATCAGAATCCTGTAAAAGTTCTTCTTCAGAAGAATCAGTGATATCAGGAGCTCCTTGTGGCTTAGGCAGGGAGGTCCTGATAGTAGAGGGGGTCTGCCAGACCTGGAGAGCCCCCTGTACCTGAGAGGGAAAGAGTTGAAGCGTGGATCTGAGATCCCTAGTGGCAGCTTTAAACTCCCTCACCCAAGATGGCTCAATAGCGTGGCTGGGAAGCCCAGGGTTGCTATCCTTATCAGTACAATTAGGGCATAGATCCCCCACATTATCGCAATCCAGCCCAATGTGGCAAGAGGAGCAAAACGCCATGGGGGTAGAAGACCCCCCAGCCTCCTTAGTCTTGGGTCTAGCCCCTAGCTCCAGTGAAGTAGACATGCTCACAGCGTCAATATACCCCACAACAAACACTATCACCCAGAAAAGTGTTAAAGATTAAAGTTTCACCCCAGAAAAGGTCTAAAAACGGACTTATCTGGCCAGCGAAGGGTTAATCTGGTGAGGAGAGAGAAGGCTCGGTCCCTGCGTAGTGTACTCGCCTTGGAAAAGTACCACAAAATGGCGGCCGTCATGACAGCCAATCAGAAACGAGCGCGAGCTAAGCGCTCATGGGAAATGTAGTTTTCCCTATGCAAGTACCCCAAACAGTGCCCGAAGCCCCCCTGAACCCCCTACATTAATAAAACACCAACCGGATGATAGAGCAGGAGCCTAGCATTAAAATGAGCCCACTCTGAAGTTGCTGTGACAAGCGGTTTCAGAGATATGTCCCAAACTGTGAATTCCCATAGAGAGTAAAGGAGCTCTGCTGCTGAGCGGGAAAAAGCCGCGCTTAAAGGCGCGGAACACCATTTTTAATAAAGTTTAGTAAAACATTAAAAAGTGCCCAAACAAGCATGAAATACATGAGAAACATAAATAAATGAATACCCAATGCTCCAAAACTCAGAGAATAACACAGAAATTGCATAAATAGTGATAATGCAATAAAAACACCCTATGAGTGCTGGAGTGTATTAAAACTCCCAAATACAAGCCCATCAAAGGGACACTGTGGGGACAAGTGGACCTTCAGCACTCAATGGGTGACTCACCTTTCTCGCAGACTTCTGTCTTCAGGTGACCATGATAGGGAGGGAAAGAACCAGAGGTAATTTCCCCAACAGGGGAGCTGCTTAACACAAGCTGTCCCCTCATCAGGTATAGGTCCACAGAAATCCCTGGAAGCTGCACTAGCCACTTCGGGTGAGGGCATTCACAGCCATGGTCACCCTCCTAATGGTGGTATTCCATATTTGAAGAAAAAATAATAAAACTCTAAGAAGCATAGCTGTTCTCTGCCTGGTGTGCAAGCACACCAGGAACAAATCAATATGGGTGGCTCTGGCCAGAAGGTGGCTTAAGTAAGAGGGGAGGCTCCGCCCCTTGCAAATTATTTGCATAATTGTTCCTGCCTATTAAAGGGGACTACACATCCCATGGTACCAGTGACCTGTATTGGACGACAGTGAAATATATATATATATATATATATATATATATATATATATATATATATATATATATATATATATATATATATATATACACACACACACACACACACTTTATCTATGTAAAAAAACAGTGGGTTTCAAAATTAGTTGACCAAAATAAAAGGACATACATGCACAATTAAAACACCCAAATCAGCATTTAACCTCATTAGACATTTTGTGTGCCCAACATCAAACACCATTGTTGAGACTTTTATGTTTATTCTTATAATGCCATACTGTTCCAGAGTGAGTGCTGCTATCGGTATCTATGTGTCACAATGTAAAAATTGTTTAAAAGGGATGCATCACCTTATAAAAAGGTGTTACCATATGCTTTGTTAATAAAAGTAATACTAGAAAAGCTGTATTTTGTTTTTTTTTTGTTTTTAACTTAAGTACTTGCAAAGATATTATATATTTTGTGCTGTGCACTTCCAAATTATGTCCACAGCACAGCTGTCCTGCACGTCCTATTTCTCCTCCCACCTCTGGGAGCATGTTCACGCTTCCCTTCGGTGTACTGTAAACGGCTCCTAGTGTTACAGCAAGCTCTGAGTAGCATCATACTGAGGTTGCAACCTCAGTATAATGCTAATCAGAGTTTGATTTAACGCTAGAAGCTATTCACAACACACCGAAGGGAAGCATGAACATGCTCCCTGAGGCAGCTGGGAGGGAGGTGGGAGGAGAAACAGGACATGCAGAAGAGCTGTGCCAATCAGCATAATGGGACTCCCTGATTCTTCGGCACAGCTCTTCTGCAATTGAAGAGGCAATATCATCAAAAACCAGCTTTTCTAGTATAACTTTTATTAACAAAGCATATGGTAACACCTTTTCATAAGGTGATACATCCCCTATAATAAAACTGAAAAAACATTATATTGCTACCTTAACCAACTGCTCTATAGACTTGCATTACATCACTAACTGCTATGCAGACCTGCATTATATCATAACTGAACTAACTGCTCAGCAGACCTACATTATTACATTATTATTTGTCATAACTGCTATATAGACCTATATGATATCACTACCTGTAGTAACTGATCTAGAGACCTGTATTACTTATCTGTATTAACATCTATGTAGAATTTATTTCATCAGTACCTGAACTAACTGCTTGACAGATATATATTACATCACTACCTGCACTAACTGCTTTACAAACATAGTAACAAAGATGATGAGGACAAAGACCAGTGTCTATGAAGTTCTGCCTTTGCCATATCACCGTTGTTGAACTGTTGAAAGACAAATCAAAGAAATAAACCTACTGAAACCATTTCCAATTAAGCTTAAATTGGTTAAAAATAACCCTTCATGATTCCAAAAGGCATTCAGATATCCTCCCACTTGTCACACAGTTTACCATGGCTTATAAGACCTGCATTACATTGCTACCTGTACTAACAGCCCTAAAGGCATATATTACATCACTACTTATACCAGAGCTTTACAGACTTTTCATGTCTGTGACACACTTTTTAGACATGCATCATTTTGTGACACAGTAATTCAGTTTTGCTAGCAAACCGGAGGTTAAACTAATAATCTCTTATAAGAGATATGGACACATACATAAATTGTAATAAGAAGATGTATGGGGACACAACATATCTCATGAAAACCTCTCTTTCTTTCATACTGCGGAGGCATTAAGAATGTCATGTGATTTTTAAAAGGGCGACATGAGAATGTTGCGCTACATATACGCCCAAAATTCTTATGTCACATTATTAAACAGAGCATAACTTATTTTAGAAGTACTGTCCATCTTTCCTGTCTCGTGGGCACCACAAGCGGAAGCAGCAGCCGTGTGACAGGCAGCCTCAGCGCACAGGGACACTCCAGCCTGGCAGCCCAAAGAGAGGGCAGATGTATAGAGGAGGTGGCATCTCAAAAGATTTTAACAGCTGAACCGCCAAAAGATTTGTAACAGCTGGAGTGCCTCAGTGTGCTGCATACATATTATGTATGCAGCACACAGAGGCACTCCAGCTGATACAAATCTTTTATGGCGCTACAGCTGTATGCAGCACACGGAGGCAATCTCCCGCTGTGTAAATGCAACCATTAAGTAGTAGTGTTTTATCTCAGCTCCCAGTGTAGCTCATGCTTGGGTTGAACGACAATCTCTTGCTGTGTAAATGGCACCTTTGCCTGTGACATACCTACACACTGCAGCCGACACACTAACATGTCGCGACACACAGTTTGGAAAGCACTGACTTATACTAACTTATCTGCAGACCTGCAATCATCACTACTTGTACTAAATGCTCTACAGACCTACATTATATCACATCACCACATGTTCTAACTGCTCTACAGTCCTTCATTATCATCACTACACATTCTAACTGCTCTACAAATACTTGCACAGGGATTGCCAATAGAAAAGCTAATACCTGTTTAATTTTATTCTCTCATTAGCCTGGGCAATGGCACAGTTAGAAAAAGGGGAAGAGTGTTAGTTTAATTTGCTGTAATCTTTAGAGTGTCAGTAGTGCTAGCTGCTTTTTTAAGGGTGTTTATTTTATTTATTTCTGTAGGTGGTTGGAGTGGAGGACCACAGCATTGGGGACACCACTGAGTCTACAGCATCCAGGTACTGGGGGTGAAAGGGGTTCAGGAGTCCTAGAGCAACATAAATCTTGCGACAATGGTTTGTGGTTTGGCAGGGACCAACATTTTAAGCTGGTAATGGGGCAGGCAGTTGCACTCTTGCAAGGAATGGGATGCACAGTCAGCAGGCCGAGGCCCATGGCAAGTTAAACCTTCAAAAACTGATAGAAGACTGAGGCCTATGGCAAAGCAAGCATTGAAAAGGTTTTGTTCCTGGTGATGGTGGTGGACTGACTTCCATGAGTCATATTCATTACCAAACATTTAATACAAATAATTGACCCCTGCAATGAGCAGTGCAGATTGTACATGGTGGACAGTCTTAAGATGTTGCTCATCCTATTAGTCACCACCTTTAACGGGAATTTCAGTGCAGGATTTTGAAGCATGTCCCTGTACCTGTAGTTGTTGGGGAGAGACAAGGGCAATAGTGACCTCAAAAGCACCAGATTTATTTTGGGAGGTTGGTATATTGTCCTCAGGGTGTTTCTGTTGGAGTTGATTAAATGTTGAATGTAGATCTGGACCTAGCAGGTTTCATATAAATAAGCTAATGATGTGATTCTTTTGGGATGGAGGGTATATTTTCTTTGGGGTTAATATTGAACTTTCCCCTGCATTGTGATTAAGAGTATGGAGGTACACAAAGATATATAGTAGGAGTTTACTCTTATTTTATTTCATTTTATTTTTTGGTTTATATAAACATTCTACATTAGTTACTAGATTTGTGTGCAGAAGTGTGTTGATTCACTCTGTACCGTGACTTAATTATTTATATACTGATATATTGTAGCTTTGAGGTTAGGACTGAGTCATACCCATTGTGACAGTTCCCTCATGAGGTTAATAATAACCTTTTTTTTCCTAACAAAAGTTATATTTATCATTTTTGAGAAGAGTTTACCGCTGATGAAGAAGGGGAGTATATAGAACTAGAGAGGAGTTATTGGTTTACACTGGGTGTAGAATGCTGTTTGAGTGATTGTGCACAGTATAGAACAGGGCAGTGTATAGGTACTTTGCTTCAGATTGAAATAATATTACAGCTGGTCTACTGATTTGTATTCAACTGTAAACGTCAGTGGACAGATCTTATCTGTATATATATATATATATATATATATATATATATATATATATATATATATATATATATATAAATAAAAAGAGGAAGCATCATGTGACCAACAAGCTTGTCTGAAGCCTAACACACCCATGGGCGGCAGTAAGGAGGAGTTATACATTCCTTCTCTATACTGCCATTCCCATTGGTGTAAGCATGCGGAGTGAATTTACTCTGGTGAAAATCTCTGCAGAGTCATCCCCCTCCACCATAGTACACACCTCTTCACCATGCACCCTCCCAACTATTCACCTCACACTCTGCTTTGCCTCCTCCCCTCCAATGTCTGAAAGGAGTTTCACCTTCTACACTGTTCACCCTCCTGCTCTGCGCCTCCCTCTTCATCTCACTGCTCTCCCTTTCAACCATCCTTACTATGTCCCATTCTCCCCCCCCAAAAAAAAAAACATTGCCAACTCATGCAGCTCCATCAGTCACACATCATCATCCTGTATAATAATTCGCTAGAACGTTTGTAACGATGCAGTCATGCGCAGTAGAGACTGCTGCGCGTGCTACAGTCAAGCACAGTAGAGACTGCCCGTGGGAGCGTTCTACTCTGTAACAGCCATGGTGCAGGCAGTCTTTACTGTGCATGACTGCCCAACGACCGGCTGGCAGTGGCACTGTGGCCCGTGTAACGGATTCTTCAACTAGTCTTATAATAATGCAGACGTAAAAATGTTCTCTCATTCCTCACATTCAACCTTTCTCCCCATCTCCTCCTTCTACAATACTGTCCCTCCTGTTGTGTCCCCCTTCTCTGCTCCATTGCTTTTGCATCTGATCACTCCTAACACATTTTCACCATAATCATGACTGATGAGGATGATGGGAACTTTAGTCCAGCTACAGCTGCAAGCCAATGAAGTTCTGCCTGTCACCACTCAGCAAGCTTAGCCTCCAACCAATTAGCAGACTGCTGGGGAGTAAGTAGCTCACTTACTAGCAGTCAAACACCTGGGGAACTGGAGCAGTTTCTATTCTACACAACTTGCATGAAAATCACTACATTACCTTTGCAGAGAGGCAGGTCCCGTTGTATCTACTCTTCTTTTTGCTCCCACCTTTCCAGTTGTCTTTGCTCCATCACACACACACCCTCAAACATTCCCTCTACCTTCCACCCTCTCCATGCTGCAGTAAGAGGTAAGTAAATAGAGAGAGAGTATGTGTGTGTGTTTGTATGACTGTCTCTCTGTCTCTTTCCTCCCTTCTCATAACTTTCAGAGCGAATGATCCACTGTACCTTCCTATCCACTACTCTCTTATGGGTGTGCGTGTGTGTGTGTTTTCTTTGTGTTTTCAAATATTTCAGTGCCAGATAGCTATCCAATGGATTGGATACCTCTTTGGCACAGAAAGGGATAACATTTCACTGCCACTGACTTATCCAATGTATTGGATGCCTCTTTGCCACTGTAAGAGTTAATCATTTCAGTGCCAATATGGTATTGAATGCATTGGATACCTCAGTGCCATTGCTAGGGTTAACCCTCACAGACCTATCCAATGCATTCCACACCTCTTTGAGACTGACAGGGCAGTCGGATGGTTAAGCAGTAGTTCCCTGAGCAGTACTCCCTTTATGTGTATGTCTGTCTCTTATGTTTTTCACAATTTTGCTGCCACAGACCTATTCAATGCATTTTAATACCTCTTTGGTGGTGAAAGGGTTAATCATTTCAGTGGCAAAGAGATATCCAATACATTGGGTAGGTCATTGCCACTGAAAGGGTTAACCATTTAATTGACCTTTCATTGCCACAGACCTGTTCAATGCATTGGATATCAGTCAAGGGGTTAACCCCTTCAGAAACACAGACGTATCAAATGCATTACATACCTCTTTGCCACTGAAAGGGTTAAACCTTTCATTGGCAGAGGGCTCCACAACCCATAGATTATTTCTTTAACCCCTCCAGTGGTAGAGACATATCAATTATTTACCTCTTTGCCTGAATGATTGCCTCTGACTCCCCTTCTCCTAATCGCCTAACCCTGCAATTTGCCTCCCTGCCTCCCCTCCTACCAGACTTACTGCATTGCAATGCATTGGATACCTTTCTCACTCTCAGACGGTTACATTTCCTAATAATACAACTCCCACTATGTAGAACACAGTCACACCTGCTCACATGTATACCACCAACCATTGAATGGACAGTAAAAAAGTAGAAATGTTACATCAGCCCTCTTCAGATGTTCAGAACTTTACTGACCTGCACCTCTAATCATAACCCTCACCCTCCACCCCCTCCGAAGGCACAGTGCGCCATGCTTGAATTTCCATCTGCTTACTTCGCTGTGGTGTGTCAGTACAGGACATCTTACAATCAACATACATTCCTGCTGTGTGAGACCTTCAGCTCCTCACAGGCCACTACAGTACTTTCAATGCTCATAGGTGTGGACATTTAAAGTATCTTACTGCCCTGTGAGGACCTCAAGCTCCTCACACACCAGGAATTTATTTTCATTTGAAGACATCCTGCAAAGGACACACACGCACCAGCGAAGGAAGCGGCTGCCAATTCAAGCATGCCACACTCTATCTCCAGAGTGAGGTAGGACCATGCTCATTACAGCTATAGGTCAATGAAGGGCTCCACTCTGAAGAAGTGTGATCTCATTTTTTAACATACATTCATTAATTCATTTGTGGAATGCATGTGAGCAGCTCTGATTTTTCATTTTCTACATACTGGGAGCTGTAGGATTACCAAACTTAACCCTTTGAGGTATCCAACACATTGCAAACAATGTATTACATACTCAGGTGTCAGTTATATGGTTAACACACAGGCAACACCGTGCCAACACTGCTACTATATAATATGTATTATATATGCACTCCTGTGTCACTGAGGCTCACATTAAGTCTTTGAGTGCCAGAGGGGTATGCAATGCATTGCAATACCTTGTGTATCCCTCTGGCACTGAAAGGGTTATTATTGCTTAAAAAAACCCAAAGAACAGAGGGTAACTCCGTCCCATATTGCTTGTTATATATAAAGTAACACAACCCAGCTATCTGTAACATTTGACAAAGTGGGCAGTTGAGTTGAACCCGCAATATACATAGGGCTTTCTAAGAGACTCTGAGTGATTGTTAGTACCCTCTTGGTCAAGCCCCCTGTGGGAAATTCCAGAACCAGACAGGAGCAAGGATAGTGCGTTTTTGCTTTTATCGGTTCTATTGAAATAGGGGACAATGAGAGTCCTCGGGGTGCTTTAGAAAAATCCTGTACAACCTACCTTCTAACTTCCAACCACCTGCTTCACATCTTAGCTATGATGACTTATGAAGAAAGAAATGGAAACCCTTTCAACTCTAGATCAAAGTAATAAATGCAAGTAAAAGGAAAGCAGGGCACAGTACTTGTGGCTGATAGGACCAGGAGGGAGATAAGTGAAAACACATTGGGAGTCTTTAAGTACATAAATCTTATAAGCGTGTGAAAATTATACTGATTTAACCAAACTTTGCTTTTAGATTTTCTCTTCTCCTTCATGCTCATTTCTAACCAGATGTGTATCATTGTGGAAAAAGGGCGTATCTGGGAGCTGCATGAGAACTGGTTTTCTAGAACAAGTGGTTCACCTTACATCATTAATTCATTTTCATCTGTTATCACTCATCTTCTCATCCCTCCATCATTTCATCTCTAGTACACCAAGATTCCAAGAAAGGAAAAAGAAGAAAAAAAAACTCCTACACAGACCAGTATCCATAAAACCAAACTGGTACAACATGAACTGCAGGTGTCAACGGACACCAAACCTTTATATCAAATAATTGCAAACCTCCTGAACAAATCTGACAAAACAGCCAATGCCAATACATTCACATGGAGGTGCTTGGTAAAGATGTGCAGAGATGTCCAATTCGCCCCCTTAAATGACTGCTTAGAAGTGGCCTGATTTGTGCAGGTCCAAGACAAATCCACTGACCTGGTAGAGTGCATTGTGACTTGAAAGAGTACAGGTTGTTTCCTGAGAACATATCCCTGGCTAACTGACTCCTTAATCAAGGCAGCTACAGTTACCTTAACCCCTTAAGGACCATTGCCGTGCCAGGACCGTCACAGCGGTCCGGCACTTAAGGACCAATGACAGTCCTGGCACGGCATGGAGTTCAGGGCTCCTGGCATGGCTGCACGCCACTCCGGAAGCCCTGAACCGGAAGCGATAATAAAAAAAAAAAAAGCCCCGTGGTCCGCAAGTGCCGGCCGCACATGATCGCAATGGTCCTTAAGGGGTTAATCTCAGCCTGGCCAACATGCAGGCCTTCAGGAATGAAAAAGACCAAATTAGATCACCGAAACGGCTACATACAGACAAAGAGAAGTAAGGAGAATTTCCTAGTTAATGTAAAAATCCAAAATAACCTTGGGCAAAACATTCATAGGAATTAACAAACCAGCAGCTAGCCAGGGTAAAACAACAGAAAAGGAAATTTACAGGACAAGGGCTGAAATTTGGCTACCAGAAGCCAAATAGGCCGTGGGTCCAAGCACTGGTCGGAACTCCACTCGTAGAAGAGAATCCATACTAAACAATAGGCCTTGGAAGAAATATGCTTTCTGGCCTGGAGCTTAGTAGCAATAACCTATTTTGAAAATCCCTTTATCTTCAGGATGCTGGCCTCAAGAACCAAGCTATCAAAGCTAGTTGCTTCACCCGAGGGTGGTATAACAAGTCAAGATGTCCAGACATAAGAGAATGTGAACAGGTTCCACCATAGATAGATTGATTGATAGATTGAGTAGGACTAAAAACCAGGCCCAACAGGGCCAGAATGGTGCAATAAAGATGAAGTCAGCCTGCTCTACCCTGATTTTCCTCAGCGCCCTGTGAATCGGGGTAGTTGGAGGACACACATATTCTACAGGAAAACTGCAGGAGATAGTCATCAAGTCCACTGTGATAACCAGATCCCAAGGGATCCCAAGCCCTGAAAGACCTTTCAGTTCAGGCGAGAGGCTATTAGATCCACCACTGATAGCCCCAAACTGCAGATGGAAAATCTCTGTTTGAGCTCCAAATATCTGGATCCAGGTGTTGACAACTGAGAAAGTCTGTCACTATGTTTTCAGCCTCTGGAATGTGAATGTGAGAGGGCAGGCACCTGAATCCTGGCCCACATAAGAGTTTTCTGGACCCCGGCCCAAGATGACACTATTCTGGTTCCTCCTTGGTGAATGATGTAAGCAACTGCCATTGCGTTGTCTGACTGAATCCATACTGGGGACCCTAGAAGAGGGCAAAAAAAGTGGCATGACACAAGGTGAATTGCTTGCAATTACAACACATTGATGGCCAGAATGTTCTCCTTCCTGGTCCGGAGGCCCTGGACTGTCACAGGGTCCATGGTAGCACCCCAGCCCAACAAGATGGCATCAGTGGTGACCATGACACAATCTGGAATAACAAATAGATGAACTAAAATTAAATGGGACTGCCAAACCCACCATCAAAGGTCCTCGTTTGTCTGAAGGGATAGGGAAATTAATTGAGAGACATGAGACCAATTCCTGAGAATGTTCAGCTGCAAATCCCTCATATGGAATTACCTGACGTGAACTGCCTCCAGGGCAGAAACCAGGTAACTCAGCACGTTCATGTACTCCCACACTGTTGCTGACAGCCAGGATTTTGTTTGAGACACCTCAAGAGACAAGGTCAGAATCTTGTTACATGGGAGGAAGTCCCTCTCTTGAAGGGTATCAAAACACGTGCCTAGAAAATGAAGCAGCCCTCTACTTCTGAAGGAGCCTTGAGTAAAAGGTTGCCTAGGTAGGGAGTCAAAGAAACCCCCTGTGTCCCAATGTGAGCTCCTATGGTCTACATGACCTTTGTGAAGACCCTCAGAGCGGACGCCAGAACAAATGGATGGGAAGCAAATGGAAAGTGACTGCTCTGAAAAGCAAAATTCAGATGGTCTGGATGTCTTGAGATGTATAGGTAAGAGTCCTGCAAATCAAGGGAAGTAAGAAACTCCCCTGTGTACATACCTCCGATGACAGATCAAACTGACTCAATTCTGAACTATGGGGCCAGCACAAATTGGTTGAGGCACTTTGAGTCCAGACTAGGGCAGCATATGCCATCTTTTTTGGTAAACAAGAAAAGATTAGAGTAAAATCCTGTGAAGTGTTCTTTAACAGGAACTGGGACCAACACCTGCTTTTCTAGCAAGGCAGAAACTGTTTCTAGGAATAGACAGCCCCCATTAGGATCCTGAGGCTCTCTAGAGAGGAAAAACCTGAGCGAGGGACAGGACTTGAAATCTATGTGGTACCCTTGTGAAATTAATAGAAAAAACCCACTGATCTATCATCAAAATCACACAATGGCTTTGGACAAAATAGAGACAAACCAGGACCCCCCCCACATACACACACAAATCATGCAGGGGGTGGACTTTTCAGCCTTAGGTCGGTGAGCAATTTTGTTGCCTGCTCAAGCCTGCTTGGGTTTTGGGGAAGAAAGCTCCTGTGGAGCTGATGGACTGGTTCCCTAGGTGCATACCTAAGCTGGCAGGGGTTATGAAAGCCTAGTGTCTTCTTAGGAAAAAAGGCATGTTTAGGAGTAACATGAGGTAGCAAGGCACTCTTCCTTCCTTTGGTATGGTTGATAACTTTCTCCAGCTCAAAGCCAAACAACTGTTTGCCCTCAAGTGTAAGCCAACCAGATCTAAAGGGATAGTAATACTTAAAATAAAAAATTTAAAAAAATAAGTTGTAGAGTTTATCCCCCTGAGTAAAACAAGGGTATTCCCACTACTGAAAGGTGTTTTATTTAAAAGTTATTAAAGCTTAAAGTTTAATTTTTTTTAGGTGCAATATTACAGTGCTCTGAAATTGTACAGTGGCGCTGTTGCTACACCATCCTATGGACAGCTCTGGTCCTGGGACCATAAATCTCCATAGGATGGTGTAGCAACAGCACCACTGTACAATTTCAGGCCACTGTGATATTGCACCTAAAAAATTCAACTTTGAGCTGTAATAACTTTTGAATAAAACACCTTTTGGGAGTTCCCTTGTTTGGAACAATGAGCAACGTGTTAAATGAGTTAGGGAAAACCCACGATCTTTAGCTTTGGACTGGTCCATGTGTCCCTCAGGTTAAGACATGGTCAGAAGACTCCGCAAAGTAGTGCAAAAAACAGTTAAAATAGTAGAAAGGTAAAGTTAAAGTACTTAAATGTATGCAAAATAATTTATTTGACTTCAAGAGGTTAAATAGGCAAGCAGGAGGGAGAGAGATGCCTCTGAGCAGCATGTAGAATACAAAAAGGAGGAGGAGTACTCAAAGACCACCACTTCTCATGTTAGAAAACCTGGGAGGGGATTCTGGGAAATGTAGTTTTTGCCATAAAAATTGCTTTGTTGTTCTTCAGGTGTTCGAAAATGGAGCCACCATGGATAACTGGAGGGGTCCCACAGGCAGTCTCTAGGTTGTGTGGTTTACTAAAAGCACTATAAGACCAGACACAGTCTCTTAAAAGTAACTGGAGGTGAGATAGGTCTCAATGAAGCTTAGTGTATGAAACCAAAATGGCAGCTGCATCGAAATTTGGTAAAAAAGTACCAAATACATTTAAGTATGAGAAAATGTGAGTGATTCTGCAGAAAAACTCACTAGCATAAGGACATAGTCCCTGCAATATTGTTCTGGCATTAATAACCCTTGCACCTAAAGGCAGCCCATCCTATATAATAATTTGCTAAAACGTGTGTAATGCTGCGACATGCGCAGCAGACACTGCTCCGCGTGCTGCAGTCATGCACAGTAGAGACTGCCCGCGCCGCGGCTGATACCGAGCTGGGCGCTCCGAAGGGCACTGTGGCCCAAGTAACGGCCTCTTCAATTAGTACTTTCATAAAGCAGTATAAACAAAGAATAGAGTTCAGATCAGGCAAAATTCCATGTGGAAAGGAATGGCTGAGAATATGGATACATGCACAGGACCGTGTACAGGGCCATAGTACTCCAGTGGTTAATCTAACCAGTAGCCCTATTATAATAAGGAAAAGAAGCTTCAGAAAAGCTCTTTAGTGAGGTAAAGTCTGTAAATCAAGCCTGCCTCTACAGGTTTGAGATCCTGAATGAATTGGTGCAGTGTACAATCCATGAACTAGGAAGCCAGTAACAAGAGTTCACCTAATGGGGGATTATACAGCCCCATATAATCACAAATAAAAATAAAGACTAAGAGAGCAGTGCCCATAAACATTCATTTAATGAGATCACTTAAAACTGGTCTAGCTGACAGATATAGTCTCTGCCCCAAAGACCTTTTCTAGAAGTGTGCTGCCCTCTTGGTTCCTGTGTTGGATGGAAGACAAAGGCAATTTCTTATATTTACTAATGGTTAGTGTACATTGTTTTTAACAGATGGTATATAGGTTTGCTAGTCCTTCCATTGGGTTTAAACTGGCTCCCTGAAAGTGACCGGCTTTGGAAACATATACATATTGACATAAAATGTCAATATATGGGATACATGGCTGCTCTGATTTTTCATTAGTGCCAGAGGCAACAATGATGTTCAATGATGGGAAAGATACCCAGTAAGCAGTGACAGTCATATAGTCTTTACTTTAGCCACTTGTCCACATATCTATGGTCAGATGAACTTTCTTGCCGTAAGATGTTTCCAGCCCTTTCCCTATCACCTGCCAGATTATGCAACTACGGCACAGCCATTCTTGAAAAGTTACTGAAAAATAACAAAACAAACGATGGGAGCACTCCTCATATATAACAACCAAAGGTTAACCCATGTAATGCTAGCATGGCGTGCTCTCAATCCTAATAAAAGGTAAATTAATAGAACAAACAAAAAAGATATAGGATTTAAATGAGGCACTTAACCAGTAATTAATTCCACAAAAAATATATAAGAAAAAAGTATCAAATTTATTCATGACATGATGTCTAAATTACCAACATATAAAATTATTCAAAAATGGTGGTATATAGATCCCCCACTGCACCTACAACACCCCTCCACAACCCAATAAGCCCCATACATAAATATAAAAACAAAGGACAACAATAATAATATAAAAGAAAGAAAGACTCAAATGCTGGCGCCAGCCCCCTATATATACCTACCTACAGACAAATGTCACTGTGCTGAATACAATGCTAGAGTTCTGGTTAGGATAGGGAACATAAATAAAATAATTTATAAACATCCTAAGTTGTACAAAGTCAGTGCCTTCTAGCATGTTTAGGTTTTGTCAAGAAGGTATAGTTTCAATTATGGCTTGAAGACCATCAGAGACGTGCAGTGGCACAGGGTGGGAGGAAGAACATTCCATAGATAAGGATCAATGAGAGAAAAAGGTTAGATACGTGAGAGGGCTGTAGACACAAAAGGAGCTGAGAGAAGATTGTTATTGGCTGATGTTATTGGCTACTAATCATTTTCATATTTACCTTTATAACATTACTACATATCAGTATGACACGGTTTAATTTACTAGCTTTGTTCTAGATACACACAACATCGCCACCTGTGTCAAAATGGTTTTACAAATCTGCAGAGCATCTGTGACATGTCTGTTCTAATGACCTACATAATCTCAACGCGTAATATAAAACTTAGTAAATACATTATATGACCTAGTTCTGTATATACTATATCATTCTGCTATAGAATATTTGCTGCTACAAGCTTGAAAACACCTGGTCAGTCTATTTCCAGCCAAAAACATTTGAAAAAAAGGAACATTTTGCTGAACGCGGTACGAGAGAGTGCATCAAAACAATCTCTAGGTCAATGCTTTCGCACTAGTGGTGCAATTTGATAAGCTTTAAAATGGTGCAAATCTGCAGCAAACTAACTGCACTATATGGGGGAAATAAACAATCTCATTGATTTAATTGTGGCTTTTAAACATTTGAGTGCCAGAGAGGTACATAACACATTGCTCTGCAATGTGTTCTGTACCCCTCTGGCACTCAAAGGGTTAAATTCTTGAACACTCAAGCTGAACGCTGTCATTCAAGCAGTTAAAAGCCCCTTTTATATCAATGGAAATTTGGGGAATTTTAATCCCCTAATTAATCAAACTTAAAGGGGCTTAACCACAAAAGAAAGGAGGTGCAATTCTGGAGCAAACCAAATTCACAACAGAGGGGAAATAGAAATTTCATAAATTCACATGGACTTAAATTGGCTTTTAACTCCTTGTATATTAAGAGATCCCAATGATTTGTGAAGCAACGCAATGAAAACCTCTCTGGCATAAAATCTTGTAAAGGAGTGAAATCTCAATGCATTTAACATACCTCTCAACATTGCAAATGGCCAAAGAGGGACACTTTTGGTTTAGAGAGTGCTGCTGTGGGTTTGGCTGGTGGGCGGGGCATTAACAAGAATTTTTAGGTTATTTCATGACTTACTGACACCTCTTTGTGTAACTGAATAAATGATTTAGAGCAAAACTAATGTATTCTATTTACACAGTATAATTTATATACATGTACTTAAGTTTAACCCATTATCGACTGCCCGAGCCGCAGGATGGCCATTAAGGACCACAGGGCATTTTTTTTTTTTTTTTTAAAACAACATTTAAACCAACAGGAAGTTTAATCTCCTCATATGGAGTAGTTGGTTTGTTCAAATATTGTTTAGCTTTTGTTTTCTACATAAGATCATAAGGGCTTTTATCCATAAAAGTGGAGCAATTCTGAGGATAACCAACTGCACTAAATGGGACACATTTCCCAAATTTCCATTTATTAAATTGGGGTTAGAGACCTCTCAAGCTTTCAAGGGGTTAAAGCATTTAAAGCAGTAGAACGTTTTATTTATCTCTTGTGGTTTAGCTTTGCCTTAAAGGGATAGTAATATTTCACAAAAACAGCAGCTCCAATTAATCTTTGTAGTATTTGAGCCATAGAGAGTGTAATTTAAATACTGTCTGAGTTGTAGTTCTAGAGTAATTGAATGATAAAGTATCCCCCTCCCTCCTCTTTTACCTAGTGTAAGCTGCCTCCCCTCAGATGTGGAATCTGGTCCATAGACCAGACAGCTCACAGCAAGGGACAATCTTCTTACTGTGAGAACAATGAAAACCATGCCCCCCTTGACAGGTTTTTCACTTATGCTAACTGAAGATTGTCCCTCTCTGTGATCCACCTGGACACCACCTTGCTGCTCTGAGGTGAGCAGTGTTACATCAGTAAAAGGGGCAGAAGGGGGAGACTTTATAATTCAATTACTCTTGAACTACAAATCAAACAATATTGAAATAACACTCTCCACAGCCCAAATACTATGAAGATTAATTGGAGCTGCTTTTATTGTGAAACATTACTATCCCTTTAAAAGTAATCACCTTTTGGATAAGGACCAAAAAGTAACATCCGCTATTCCCAGTGAAAAACAAAGTGTGAATTTTTGCTCCCATCCCAACAGTTCATTGAAGGTGTATAACAAGATAAAATACAAAGAAGTTGGAAAAGCATATAAAGGATCCTAGGAAAGCAAATGTCAACATATGGCAAAAAACATAACCCCTTAGCGTCCTTTGACGTGCCAGGACCGTCATGCCAGCCCGGGCATTAAGGTCCGGTGACAGTCCTGGATTTCTGCTGCATGCCACTCTGCCATCCCAGAATTCATCTTAAAAAAAAAAAAAAGAGAAATGTGCTGTAGTCCTTAACCCCCACCACCAGATTGGGTGGTCATTAAGTGTTTAAGGATCAGGTTTTTTTTCACTAGAGCAGGGATGTCCAAGTTCAGTGTTCAAGGGCCACCAACAGGCCAGGATGTAAGGATATCTCTGATTAAGCACAGGTGAGTCAAGCAGTGGCTCATTCATTTTGACTGAATCACCTGCACTTAAGCAGAGAAATCCTTACATTCTGGCCTGTTGAAAGCCTCTGAGGACTGAACATGGACAGCCCTGCATTAGAGTACCAGAGCAATTTTGGCCTTTTTAATATGCCTTTGTTGAACAGTATTTTCCCTCTAATTCAGTTAGCATGCCTACACAAATTATATACCATTTTTTAAGCCGAAGTATGACTTTCTTTTGATACCACATTTATATGTATAACCCACCATTTATTTTGTTAATACTAAAGAAAAATATAAAAAAAATTCAACTTTTTATAGGTTTTCCTGTAATAATTTGTGCCCAATTGGTTAATTTTAATAGGGACTGGACAATGCCTTTGAATGCCAGAGTTGTATCCAACACAATGAGCTGGATACCCCACTGGCAATCAAAAACACACCAGCTAAGAGAAAACAATGGCTGTGACTGGGTTATAAAGTTGATGGGGCCAAAGCCCTGGTGACTATCTCCATTCCTGAGCTAAGAAACAGTAAAAATGGCTCCACAGCACTTCACATATAAATATTGACATATAGGCATTTACAGTGTAACTAGTAATAAAAATAAATATGGTTTCTACTCGGCATCTGTCCATGTTCAATTTTAAGGTGAAGTCTCTGTAAGAAGAATCATAACTTTAGGTCAATAACAACTGATTGGAGAACTGCATACTCCAATCAAATTAATAACAGTTATCAATATAGAAAAACAATAGATGAGAATGAAAAAGAAAGTCCAAACTTTGCCATATTCAACCTTGTTTTTGCTGATCCAATGAACTGCAAAAAGAAAAACAGAAGCTGCTTCCAATTATGCCCCAATCGGATGTCTTCCTGCACTGTAAGACACTATCACAATTCTCTATATTGTTCTAAAAAGGCTATGCAATAAATCTTACAGTAACTGCTAACATAACATACCAATGCACAGTATTTCACACTCTTACTGCCCTTACTGTAAAATATCCAGCTTTTGTTTTAGTCACAAGCACATTTCCTCTAATCTTAATGAAAGAGCCCATGTTTTTGCTCAGATCTTTGAGTAAAGAGTTCCCCATATGGTTTCTGTTGGCATTGAATATATTTGTAAATGGCAGTCATGATCTCTTTGGACACCTCTTCTATAATATAAACAAACCCAGTTTGGCTAGTCTCTGCATATCAGGAAAGCTATATAACTATTCTTGAAAGAAACACGTGCTATATTTAACAATGAAAACTCCCATTAACCCCTTGAGTGCCAAGGATGGTCAAAATATTGCAAAGAAATGCAATGGCCACCACTGGCACTCAAAGGGTTAAGGTGAATGCTATATTTGCATTGACAGATAAGAGGCAAACCTTTTGAACCAGAATGACTCCACTTGTGAATTCATGCATTTGACCCTGAATTGGATTGAATTACCCTTCACTGACAATGTGTGGCATACAGTAGAATGCTTCTCAAATTCACTAGTAGACCAAAGGTGGCCATTCATAATGAGTGAACCACTGACTGACAAACCTGTGCTCAGACAAATATCCTGATCCATTTAGGGCCCTTCGGGGATTTCAAAATCAGCAGATTTGCATATAATATCCTAATGCTTTAACAACAAAATGTATTAGCTCAAGAAATATACCGATGAAGGCTAAAGAGAATATTGGATTGCACTATGACAGGCATAGCCAGGGTCAGTCCTTGACAGCTCAAAACAGGCCTGAATTTAGAGACAAAGCCAGATGTAGTAAAATGAACTGAGCAATTATCAAGAAAGTCAGCTTCCAGAAAAATTTCTGTTGGTTTAAGTAGGGATTTTAACTCCTTGAATCAGAGGCATAACTAGAAGCCAATGGGCCCTGGTGCCACCTCCACATTGCCCCCCCTATCTCCAAATTGCCCCTTCCACATTGCCCCTTCATCTCCACATTGCCCCCAATCTCCAAATTGCTTCTTCCACAATGCCCCCTTCATCTCCACATTGCCCCTTTCACAATGCCCCTTCATCTCCACAATGCCCCTTCCACAATGTCCCCATCTCCAAACTGCCCCTTCATCTCCACATTTCCCCTTCCACAATGCCCCTTCATCTCCACATTGCCCCTTCCACAATGCCTCCATCTCCAAATTGCCCCTTCATCTCCACATTTTCCCTTCCACAATGCCCCTTCATCTCCACATTGCGCCTACCACAATACTCCTATTGGTCTAGCAGTGTGGCTTGACAGATCTGTACCTCCTTCGGCACAGATCTCTAGAACTGAAGCTCCCGCTCACCGCTCTAGTAATGCAGAGGCTGGGATATGATGTCAACTCCCAGCACTCTTTATTACTAGAGCGGCGAGCCAGCGGCCGGAGTGGGAGATCAGCTAAGTTACAGACGGAGTTGCAGGGAGCGACCGGGCCCCCGGAGTGACGGTCCCAGTCGCAGGTGCGACCCCTATTGTTACGCCACTGCCTTGAATGCCAGAGAGGTATCCAGCTCACTCTGAAGCAACATAGATCTCTTTAGAATTCAGGGGGTTAAACTCCCCATTTAAATTAATGGGAATTCTGGGAATTTTCACCTGTCCCCGATGGCACAGTTAATTTGCTCCAGAACAGCTCCGATTCTTCAGCCACATCAACCTCAAAGCCATCCTGACTAAGTTGTTTAAAGGATAATTAAGCATAGTCTAACTGATTAAGACATATTGATTAAGAAGATCTCACAAATCTGGCCTGTTTGTGGCTGTTAAGGACTTAAGATGGCCACCTTCACATTAGTGTACATTCAGCCTGCTATTTCCAGATCACAGAAACACAAAACACAGATTTACTATTAATTCGTTGACATATTTTACTGAAGTGCAAGAATAATCCCTTTTGAATCAGAACAGAGTTGCCACCCAGCCGGTATTTTACCTGCAGGACGGTAAGAAATTGGCTTCTGTACAGTGTTAAGTCTATGGAAGGAATGCCATGGCCGGTATTTTTTTTAAGAAAAGGTGGCAACCCTAAATCAGAATGATGTCCAACAACACACAGCACCAATGATTTAAACAGGATACATTTAGATAACACACATTTTAAAAAGGTAATAATATTGATCAGGTGGAGAGTAAACCATGTCAGCGACATTGCTCATGTAGCGTTATTATACAAATCCAAGAGAAACAGGGGTTAGAATAGGGATATTAATAATGAAGGCTTGGGGGGTGGGAGGAAAGGAAGCTGGATAAATGTAAGAGGATTAAAGGCTCTGACTACAGATGGCATCCTGCATCCTCCTCACTCTCTCACTCCTTGCCACACGCGCCTGTCACTCACTCTTGTCTGACTCTTCTGGTTCTTCTCCCATAATCAGTGATGTATCAGGCACCACTTTAACTCATATAAGGAAACAAATTGGTGCAATTCTGCAGCAGTCCGACTGCACCATAAAGAATACGAAATAATTCCCAATGATACAAAATCCAGCTATACCCAAGGAATAACTATACCTATGTATGTCCTTCATACACTGGACATGTATATCTATATATTTTTTTGAATTCTATCTGAAGTTTTCTATATATATCCAATGGTCTCTACCGAAATATGCCCCTAGATCACAACTCATCAGAGCAAACAATAAGAGTTCATAGATCTGAATGGCTTGTAAGGAACACTATAATTTATCAGCTTGTAACCTGAAATAATTAGCAGGACGATTAACCCTTTGAGTGCCAGAGGGGTGAGAAAATCATTGCAGAGCACTGTGTTGCTCACCCCTTTGGCACTCAAAGGGTTAAACCACTGATTGCCAGAGGGTACACATTGCGTATACCTCTGGCATTCAAAGGCTTAAACTCAAATAAAAACAGAAAATCAAGATAACGGTCTACTGTTTGATGGACACCTACATAGATAGCAGCCATTTTTCTTAAGGTATCATTTCCCTTTACATTGAGTTTTCAGCTCCTGGATACTAGAAAGGTCCAATGCATTGAAGACCTCTCTAGCATTCAGGGTGCTAAACCTCCCCCCCATCTGAATCAGTCAGAATTTGGGGAGTTGTTATCTGTCCTCAGTAGTGCAGTTGACTTACCCAGACCACTTTGCCATTGCCCTGGGAATCCTTCCTATGGAAATCAATGATCTTTACATTCAGTCCTTATGAGCAAATAGCAGCAGTCAGTGGGTCTGATGTACTAAGAAGGGTGGTGCAATTCTCAAGCAAACCAACTTTTCCCTATAAAATGTAACCCTTTGGTTGTCAAAGAACCAACACATTGCTTTGGCTACCTCAATGAAACTCAAGGGGTTAATCCAGGAGTGCTAAGTTTGGTCTTCAAGGGCAGCAAGCAGGCCAGGATTAATGGATTTCCCTCGTTAAGCACAGGTGAGTTAATCTGTTGGTTCATTCATTCTGACTGATGGGAATCCTTAACCCCTTAACGACCCAGTGACTTTCCAGGACTGGTGACAGTCATAGCACGTCATGTAAGTTTTACTTACATCGCTCCAGCGGCACAGGGCCCGATAATGATCATTCCAAGACAGGAGTGGTCTATCTCAGACCCCCACTCGGCACGCCTCTACACGTAACAGGTCACGTGTGCCGGAGCTTCATACATACATCAAAGCAGTCCTTAACCCCTTAAGGACCCTTGACGGTCATAGCACGTCATGGGTTGTTTTGCGTTTACGACCCATGATGTGCCAGGACCGTCATGGAATTCCGGGCTCCCCGCGTGGCTGCAGGCTGTTCGGGTAGCCCGGAACCAGAAAAAAAAAAAAAAAAGGTCCGTGGTCTTTAAGTGCTGGCCGCGTGGGTTCAGGGAAGGTAACTTCCTGGGACCGCTAGTCCTTAAGGGGTTAAATCCTGGCCTGTTGTCAGCCCTTAGAGTTAACCTCTTGAATGCTAGAGGTATCTCCAAAGCATTGCTTCTGTTTGGTCTGTGGACCAGATTCCACATCTGAGGGGAGGTGGCTTACCCTAGGTAAAAGGGGTGGGGAGGGGGATATTTTATCATTTAGTTACTCTTGAACTACACATCTGACAGTACTGAAATAGCACTATCTATGGCTCAAATGCTATGAAAATTAATTGGAGCTGCTGTTTTTGTGAAACATTACTATCCCTTTAAATATATATAGGACTGCTCATTTGTCCCCTATGGTAGAGCCGGTTTGCCCTAGAATTGTTTCACGTGTTCTTTGTACTTGTGGCCATTAGCGCTCGTATGAAATAACTGTAACCTCTTAAGTACCAGAGGGGTGTGCGAGTATTGCTTTACCATGCGTTTCCCACCCTCTGGTCCTTAAGGGGTAAACTGCTTTCACTTTAAACACCTGTATATAGTAAAAAGCATTTTGATCGTCCAGTCATGAGTCATTCACCTCTATTATTGTGCAATGTGGTCTCTACATTATAGTCTGACCAGATTTCACCTTTAAAAGGGGACACATAGGAAATAGGCATATTTCAGTACTTCACTGAAATTAAAGCAGTCCTGCAGTATGCATTTTTCCTATGCGTCCCTGGTTAAAGGTGAGGTCTGGTCAGCCTACTACAGTATCTTTGGTAATTTGTGAAAGTATCTTCGGTAATTTGTGCTTTCATTCATATGGTCATAGAGAGGAATTCTGGGGTAAACCAACTACACCACAGAATCATATAATAGTCACCAAATTTCTAATGAATTAAATGGGGCTTTAACCCTTCTTGAATGCGAGACGGGTCTCCAACGCATTGGAAAGCTCTTGCAAAGCCAGTGAAAATCAATGAGAAATTGTCTATCTTGGATTATTTAACCCCTTAGTGACCGGCCACGCGCACACGCAGCTGGCACTTAATGCCCGCTGGACAGTTTTCTCATTTCATAAAACGATTTCCGGGACGTACATGTACGTCCTCTGTCCACCTGGGACATCCGCTCGGGACATACATGTACGTCCTTGGGCTGTAAGGGGTTAATAATATCAAAGTCATTTTCCAGGAAGGAACATTGAGATTCTCTCTTGTTTTCTAGTATGTCCTGGGGTATAGATATTATTACCCAAATTTAATAGTACTCATTTTATCTACCTTGGAAGGATGAAAGGCAGAATTAACCCTGCTGGGACTAGAACCTGCGACCTTGAGGTTTGAACAGATTCTACAGCTGGTACATTAAAGGGATAGTAATGTTTCATACTACAAGCAGCACTAATTAATCATCATAGTATTTAGGCTTTGGTGTTATTTCAGTTCTGTCAGAGTTGTAGTTCAAGAGTAATTGAAGGATAAAGTATCCCCCTCCCACCCCTTTTACTGATATAACACTGCTCAGCTCAGAGCAGCAGGGAGGTGCCCAGGGACCTCTTCAATTAAGGGAGGGACAATCTTCAATTAAGATAAGGGAAAAAGATGAAAAACCTGTCAAGGGGGGCAGGGTTTTCATTGTTCTCACAGTAAGAAGATTGTTCCTTGCTGTTATCTGTCTGGTCAAGCAAGCAGATTCCACATCTGAGGTGAGCAGTGTTACACTAGGCAAAAGGTAAAATAAAACTCTGACAGTATTGAAATAACACACTCTATGGCTCAAATACTATGAAGTTTAATTGGAGCTGCTGTTTTTGTGAAACATTACTATCCCTTTAACCAGCTGAGCCAAAGCTCCATCTCTACAGAACTGCCTCACTTCTTTTTTTGGGAATATGGCCCACGGGGTGTAATACCAAAGAGAAGTCCAATAATATAACTGTGTTCTCTATAATGAGTGAGAAAAAATATTAAAAGGGCCCACAAGGAAATAAGTACATGATAGCTACAGAACCAATCTATACAAAAAGGCAGAGTTCTAGAGCTCAGCAGTCTTTGGTGACATGACAAAATCATGCGTTGGAGACCTCTAGCATTCAAGGGGTTAAAATCCCCATTTAAATGAACATGAATTTTTAGTTCTTCCCTGTAGCGTAAATGACATGCACCAAAACTCCTACACTTTTCTTTTGAACATATTGGGCCTAATTGCTATTTAAAATATTTTATGAATATTATCTTCTCCTGCAACAGATTATTTACAGTTTGGCTGGATGGAGATGGTGGGAATTGAAATCAAGACGCTAAAGCATAGTAATTTTGGAGAACACAACTGCACCAAAGGGGAGAAATTAAGGACTGGATTCAAATGCAGGTGCTAAGTTTATCTCTGATTTTATCACTGGGTTTCCCCATAGACTTCGATAGGAAAGTATTTGACAAAACGGAAGGTAACATTTATCTCCTGCATTTGAATCCAGCCCTAAATCTCCTAATGATTTAAATGGGGGTTTTAACATCTTGAATTATTGAGAGGTTTCCAACACATTGAAGAGCTTTCAAGGGATTAAAGATACAGTTTAACACAATGGGAATTTGTATTTGTCCCCTGTTGTACAAAACTGTTCATATTAAGTTTACTGAAGTAGAAATAACATTTTAGAATGACTATAAAAACCCAATACTATATCAGACATCCTTTATTTAAGAGTATAGTTTGTGAACTATTTAGCTTTCTTTATTTGTCACTTTATGAAGATTAGCCAGGACTTCCTGATAGAAGAGGCAGTTGGGAGGATGAGTGGAATGTTACTGTCTGACACACCAGGCTGTGTCAGTCAGTACGGCCTAATTTGTATAAACCAGACATATAAAAAAAAAAAAAAAAAAGCTAAACTATAGTGTAACAAAAAAAGAAGGGCAAACAAATAGAGATGGTTTTGAAAGCTCTTTCAAAATCACTGAAGTCATTTTCAAGTGAGAGTTCTACATTGCAGCTGATAATTTTACCTTTTTTTTCCTAGTAGTTTCCCCGTAGTTCCCAACAGTTGGAGAGTAAAAGGTGACATACCCCTTGACTAGCAAATGGGGAGCAGGAAAAAGAAAACATAACAGGCAGAGGTATACTAAATGGAGCATCATACTGAGAGCTGATAGGGAAAGTTATGGAATGCTGCAAAGCAATGAGGAGAGCTGCTTCACCCTTTGAGTGCCAAAGGGCTTGTATCCAACACATTACAGAGCAATGCGTTCAATACCCACTCTGGTACTCACCTCCTAATTATAATCCCCACTTACATTATTATGGCCAAGCTCATTGTGAAGCAAAGCAATGTACACCCCTCTGGTCCTTTAGAGATTAACATGGCCTAAAGACCATGACATCCAAGAAGAACAAAAGTGCAAGTGCAAAATTCCTAGGGGCCACTGGTATTTTCTAGCCACAGTAAGATACTTGGCAGGGGTTATTACTCCATCAAGGACCCCTAAAGTGCTCCAGAGGTACACAGTGCTTTGCATGGTAATATGCTGGGGACATTCTTTCCACCCAGAGGTTTAACACACATTGTAGTCTTATTAAAATCAGTTTAATAGTTTTCACTACAGGGGAAAGGATGAAAGGGAAAGTACCACGACTAATTAACAATGGATAACATACACAGGATTGATGAAAAACATGTCAGGGTCACACCGAAAATACATAAACTCAGCTACGACTAAGAGACTAGAGAAAGAGATGGAGACAGAGGATGAGAAATAAACCTGCATGCCATCCTGCGTGCATCCCAAGATCAGTGAACAGTCCTTCTCTTCAGTCCATGGATAACCTCCTGACAGCTGCAGTCTGGCAGCGGACGCTCACAGTAAGTGCTGCTGCGGAGAAAATAAGCAACCAGAAACCAACTTCCCTGAGATCCTATCCATACCAGAGGGAAGAACTATGCCAGGGATGAAGGATAGGGTGCTACAAGGGCAATAGGTGTGAAGAATCACTGGTTTCGCTGCTTACCAGACAAGCCTGAACCCTTTCATTAGTGCAGAAATGCTAATCCGATGGGCACATCGCTGCCTGCCCACTCACAGCTGAGTCTGTCCCAGGACATATTGGGTATGATCAGATGATTGTCAAGTCAGGTTTATGCAATAATGTGGACAAGAGATGTTTCCTCTTAATATGTTCTATTCCCTCTTGTCCTCTCACACTGCTTTGCTTTCTCTCGCTCCCCCACCCGCACCCGCTCTGCTGAATACAGCTTCTCTGGGGACAATCTAAGCTGAGCATGTGCAGAATGGAGGGGGTAGTGGGAAGCAGGGATAGAATTGGCATTCCTGCCAGACATACTGCTTCAGAGTGGGAGGGAAGGGGGGGATATCTGCAAAGTAAGGGACAAGAAAAGCAGAAGTTCCAGGAGGGACCCTGCAATAGTGATCAGGAGGCATTATCCCCTGTTTATTCTATCACACCATCTCTTTCCACTTTGCTGAAATGATGCACACCCTCTCTCCCCTCCCCCTGGACCATTCATTACTGCAGTAATTATTGGTACTGGGACACACGTTCAGATAGTGATCGCGAAACAACCCCTTGCTCCACATCTTTAATGCGATGTCATCTCCTCTTACAGCACTTGCTATTACTCTGCCACAGATCCGATTGATTCCTTAACCATTATTTCTGCAATGCTTTTTAGAGACAGTAGGACCAAAAGGAGAGCAAAGGCTAAAATACATTGCACATATAGGGGCATGTGCAACGTGACCACATTTCCACTTTACTGCAGGATGCTTATGAAATATCATTCTGCAGGACTCTCCAGGCATCAGTGCAACCCCGTAATGTGTGTTTTTCATAAACATCCCTGAAAATTGGTTCACAAAAAAGAGGAATTAGACCCATAGATATGTGATAAAAAAGGAAGAATAATAATTATAACATATAATTAAAATATTTCAAATGCTAATGAGTCACATTTATAAACTACCTTTAAAGCTTCTCAACTTACAGTTGTCCCTTCTGAATCAAAACATGAACCAGCAGAAGGAAACAACTGTAAGATTCAGTAAGATGGAGTTCAATATGCCTCTTGCTGTTGAGGTCTTGGAACAGTTTATTCTCTATCATTTGAACTATATATTCTATTATAATTGTTATCAGAATCTATATGAGCTATAGCCTTGGATAAAACGGAGAGCCTATACTCTGAATAAAAAATATAAATAAGAGGATTTCTGTGAATTTACCTTTACATCCTTTTCTCTCAGTCCATGTGGAACACAGGAAACATGGGTTAAAATTCCTTCTTCCACAGGGCAATGCACTGAAAAAATAAAAGCCGTGACTTTGAGGTGGAGCCTCCCCTTTTCCTTCCAGCTTTACTCCCTGCTCCTTAGTTTCAACATATAGCAAAATAGCCTAATGAAAAAACAAAGAACGTAAAGAAGAAAATGCACTGAACAAAAGCCCTAAGAGAATCCCTCTGCCTTGGAACTTAAACTACATGTTTTTTTTTTCTCCAGGTAGGAGTCCTGTGTTTCACATAGTCTAAGAGAAAAGGATTTAGTGGTAAGTTCACTAAAATCCAGGAACCCATGGGGCTATACCAAAGCATCCATTATAATTCCTGGGAGGGAAAAACAGAAAAAAAACCCTCCACTTTAGACTAGTATTTCACAGGACTAACTGTTACCATATGAACCTTAGGTGTCAATGGACACCAAACTTCAACGCTAAACAACTGAACAAGAACACGAACCAACTGAGTTCACAACTCTGTATAAAGAAAAATTACAACAGCCTGAAGGACCTTCTGGACAAAGTTGGCCTTAGGAGAAGCCAGGATATTGAAATAATTGTGTTTGGTGAAGGTATGCAGAGATGACCACATTACCGCCTTACACAGCTGCACAGCAGAGGCCCAAGATAAGCCCACAGATCTGGTGGCAGAGTGATTTGGATAGGGACAGGTTTGTTCATGCACACGCCTGTCAGATACTGGCCTTGATGCAAGAAGCAATGGTTACTTTGGACGCAGTCTGGCTTAATCGGGGGCCCTCTGGAATGACAAAGAGAGACAGATTTACTGAAAGGTTGTGTGCGATGGATGTGGTACAACAATACCATGTCCAGCAGATGGAGCTCCTACTCTTGCTTATTAGAAGGATCATGGCAAAAAGAAGGAAGGGCAGTTTCCTAGTTGATGTGAAAATCCAAAAGGACCTTGGGCAAAAAACCTCTGGGAGTACAAAGAACCTTCTTGTCCATGGTGACTAGCATCCATTTTGATATGGACATCCCAGCTTTAGGTGAGGATGGTGAAGCTCCCATTGAAGGTCCTCCTTCGTTTGTGGAGACATGAACATGGCGTGAGACAGGTGAAAGCATCATAGGTAGCCACCTTTAGAAACATATGATGCAGATGAAGAACTGACTGCTAAAGAGACAAGAACATCACATTTCAGTGAGTGCCAAATAACAGCAGGGACATGATATAAAAGACCATAGCACCCAAATGGTTAACTTAACAGTCTTCAGACTCCATTGTTATAATACAGAACCTCAGAAAAGTTTAGTAGTGAGGCACAGACTTGTAACAAAGTCAACCTCCACAGGTAAATGAATACAGAAATCACCTGTGAACTGGAAATCCATCTTCAGAGAAGCCAGTTCATGGGAACCTGCCTAATGGGGTATTATAGGGCCCCATATCTAAGCATAAAAGTAAAAAAGACTAAAATCTAAGAAAACAGTACCAGCTTGCCCTTTTCCTGAGGCAGGTCACTTGAAACTGTGGGGCAGGGGGTAAAGCTGGAAAGTAGAGGGGAATCTCTGCCTTTAAGGCCCTAGCTTTTTTGAAGTGCCCAGCCCTCTGGAAGAGGGGAGTTTACTCCATGTTTCCGGTGTACCACACTTGAGGTAATTGAAAATATAATAGATAATATAATTGAAAGACTGAATATCCCTATCAACTAAAATATAATCTTTGGGATTTACAATAAACAATCCAAAAATAAATCGAATGAATGAATCAGAATACATTAGATGAAAGGAGCTCTTGTGGGGCTTAAAAAAGGCAATTAATTAACTAGTGGTTAAAAAGTATCAACATAGGTCTCAATAAAAGTCCACGATAATTGCTAAAATGTTCTTGTAATCAGCTCCTTTACTTAATTTCTGAGTGTGCCTTTCATTTTATATGCCTTTTGCATAAAACCAGGCAATCCTACTGATCTCACTTTAAACACCAGGTTGCATCCATATCAGTTGTAAAACTCTAAGCAAATTATAGCACATAATCACACATTTTTCTGGTGAAAAAGTGAATTATATTGGTTAAATGAACATAAACACCTCTAATAATAAACCCCCGCTTAACATAATCTGAGCAGAAAATCCAGATGGCCACTATGAAGCAATTTTTTTGTGTATTGGAGCCAAAATTAATCTGTAATTGGTAATGCATGTTCATGGAAGGATACATGATTTTTTTGTAACAGGAATTAAGGATTCCAGACTCCTCTCACTGAAGACTTCATAAGGTGCACTCAGTAGGAGAAGTTTTGTGTCAAAAACAATCACGTCTACCTCCATGGACATAATAACCAGTAGTAATTAAAGGTTAATTCTGGAGAACCAGTCCACACAAAATTGATAAATAGTGGCCATTATGATTTTCTGCCAAGATTCGGGTAAGTAGGAGTTTATTATTAACCCTAGTCAGGAAGGATTATGTAATTATCATTTTCTGGGTTATACTGTTTCAAAGGTCGAACCTGATGGATATGTGTCTTTTTTTCAACCAAGTTTATTATGTAACTAGGAGTCCCAAAGGGATATACAACATATTGCTGTGCAATGTGTTGCTCTCCCCTCTGGAGTTCAAAGGGTTAAGAGGTGTTAGTGTTTCTTTAATGATTCAGCTCCAATATGGTGGTTTACCAAGACAAAAATGTTGTTTAACCCTTTGAATGCCACAGAGGAGATGCCCCTCTGGCACTCAAAGGGCCTTACACTCAAAAAGAAAAGCAGATTACTTCTGGGGCAAACCAATTCCACCACAGGAGAGAAATACATTTACCCCCAAATTCCCATTGAATTAAATAGGCCTTTTAACCCATTGGATGCTAGAGAAGATTGTGCCTTATTGCAAAGTCTACAACTCTTGCATTCAAGGACTTAAAAGTCACATTTAAACCAATGAAAATTGTTATTTCTTCTCTATGGTGCAGATGGTTTGCCCCAGGATTACTCGACAGGCCCAAAGACCTACTATTGGCTATAAAATTGCTCTAATTTGCATATATAATTAAAGATATGCTTATTACATAGTTGAACTTTGTGCTGTGTCTTGTGAAGTTTTCACATTGTAAACAGGATGATGGGTATACTTTAACCTTTTAAATGCCAGAGGAGTATGCAATGCATTGAGCACCCCTCTGGAACTAACAGTGTCACAGGTACAGCATACTGATACCTCCATGTATCTGTTTCCTAGCATATATAATGCACGTTTCTGTGTATACATGACTATGTGCACTGGATGTGCCTCTAGCAGTCAAAAATCTTAACCGTATATATTACTCCATGAAAAAATAAAGTGTCTATATCTATGCATCTTTGGCTGCTATTCCTGCCAATGTACTTGTAAAACAGAACTTTTTTTTTTTTTTTTTTTTTTGCATAATTCTATGTATCATTTCCCAGAAGAGTCAGACTACAATCAAAGTATAAAAAGCAGTTGGCTGGCATGGTAGGTCCTTGCAGAAAATGAGGGCAGACTCGTCTACAAAGTACCACAGTGCTCCGATTCTACGATTCATTGTCACGGACAGGGAGGCTGATGTAGTAAGAATAGTTGTGCAGTTCTGGGGAAAACCAGCTTCTCTAGGGAGTCAATAGAAATTAAAAAAATTCTTATGGATATAAATGTGGATTTTAAGTGCTCGAAAGTTAGAAAGGTCTCTCTAGCATACAAGGGGTTAATATCCACTTTCAACACCTCTCCAGCATTCAGGGGGTTAAAAAACAGAAGTAAGCAGTCTTTGGTTCCAGCTGCTGGAGACCAAAAGCCCCATTATCCCCTACCAGCCTTTGACTGGAAAACCAAGGGCAACGTAACCCTGGTGTAGGGCAAATTTTCAAGTATTCCAAACCTTTTCATACATATGCTGTAGTCCCATTTATCATAAATATTATCTGCATGTCAAGTTAACTATCAGTATAGCTACTTAAGTACCTGAGTCTTTAATTCTGTATATGAGAGAAAAAAAAAAAAGAAGATTAAAGAAAAAATAGGACAAGGAAGAGTTGTGAACGTATAACATCCAACCATCTGTTCTCTGTGTCAGATGACTGATCACAGCCAATCAGCTCCTCCTAATCCCTGTCAGGTGACATCACTCAACTGTCATTCCGAGTAAGCGTCACATTCTCAGCATCTCTGATCCATTAGCATTCAGGGATACCCTACAGATATCATGGACATTATGGTGTGGTCGGAGCTCAGTGTGGCAAGGTCATAACAAGGATGGATAAGGCAGTCATTGCCAGTTAGTACTCATTATAAAGCACAGAATGACACAAAGGTACAAAAACAATCTAACAATAATACCAGAGAAGTTAAATATGACAGTGGGCTGACAGCTTAAAAAATAATTTGCCATCACATTATTAGCAGTAAAGGTGACACTAGGTTGATGGTATAAAAAGCAATATGTCACCATATCTACTCACAGATTCAGTAATTCACAGTACACTGTAGGCCCTTAGGCAAAGCTGACTCATTTTAATCACTAAGGAAAAGCAGTTAATTAGAACAGGCCAGGTGCCTCTAATAACATACTTTTTTGTTGCAGTATAATTGCGCCTATTTATTCATGCAAATGTAGACTGTTTTAATCCAGGTATGGGCAACCAGTGGCTGTCAAGCAGACACTGGATAACGATACGTAACAAAGCCTGATGGTAATTGTGGTTTAGCAATAAGAGTCACAGTTTGCCCTCGCCTTTTCTAATCCTTGGAAAGTTTCACACTGCACTGTGAAGTGCTAACAAAGGAATATAGGGTAGAATGCAAGAAATGTGCGCAATCGCTATTTTCAGTTTGAAAATCATTAACAAATGATTTTGTTGAATTGCTGTGCATATTTTTTGTGGGTGTGGTCATGTAGGCGTGGTCAGGGTTAACAAATTTGTCTGAGTGGAATAGCGAATGCACCTAATGCAGGAAGTTCTATTGTGAACAACTTTATACGTCTGTAAAGTGTTATTGTAAAAATTTATTTTTATGTGCAGTTCAAGAAGTGTTCGCTATATGGCTTCCTGGATTAGAACACGAGCAATATCTATTTGCTCAAGTAAAATGCCTTTAGCACAAGAGTACGTTTCTTGCATTCCGCCCATAGGGTCATAGTCAGATGAGAAATGGGGGAAAAAACAAAGTGCAACACAGCAGTGAAACAGAAAAATCCCATCCCAGGGGTTTTTAACCCCTTGAATGCCAGAGGTCTTCAATGCATTGCGAATTCAAGGTAATAACCCTTTGAGACCCAGAGAGGTATCTCTAGCACTCAGAGGGTTAAAAACCCCATTTAAATCCATGGGAGTCTAGAGAATTTGTACTTGCGTCCCACACCTTAGTACTTCAGCCTTAGTGTGTGACTAACAAGATGTCCATTTTGTTCTGTGCTATCATTAACTATGGTGGACTTAAAGCGGAACTATCGCAAATTATACCTCTTTAGCCTCTAGAATTCTGCATTTTGTACCTAAATGGGCATATACTGTGCAGCCATTTAAAGTGGAACTATCATGAACAGATATAATTGACCACCAAGTAATTGTTAGTATACTGGTAATCATGGAAATAGTGTTATAACATTTGTTAAGTGCCGGTATGTATGGGACTCACCTCAACACAACAGCACAGTCATCTTGGCGAAGTGGGATCTGTTCACCTGCGCTGTCCATCCCTGTCTCCTCACTGATAAGTTATTTGCCAAATTGATAGTTGCTTTGTACCGCGTGGTACAGAAAGGGATGAACAGGTCCCACTTCGCCAAGATGACTGTGCTGTTTTGTTCAGGTGAGTCCCAAACGAGCTTATGAATGCAAATAATGCTGACACTTAACAAACGTTATAACAATATTTCCAAGATTACCAGTATACTAACAATTAATTGGGGGTCAATTATATGTATGTGATAGTTCCGCTTTAAGTGGCTGCACAGTATATGCCCATTTAGGTACAAAATGCAGAATTCTGGAGGCTAAAGAGGTAAAATTCTGGGCCAAACCAAGTGCAGCACGGGAGACAGATAACATATCTAAATTGTACATTTCGTTAAATGAGGCATTTATCCTCTTGAATGCTACAGAAGTCTTGGACAACTCTTTAGCATTTAAGTGTTTAAAAGCCCCATCTGAATTTGCATTTGTCCCGATCTAGTTTACCTCAGATTTGCACCTTATTAGCATCCACAAATAGCACTTAATATGTGCTCCCATTTGGGTACACAGCTTACTCCCTGCTCAATGAAACATAGGATCCATACAGCACTATACAGTAAAGTGAATCTGTCAACATTTTGGAACAAATAAAGTATAATAACTCCTGCTACATATGTAACCTGACATAAATGACATTATAGGAGTGACCTCTTCCTAGCTGCACTGCACTCTGGGCCTTTTCTATAAAGCAAAACTGGGGCAAACCAACTGCACTGTAGGGGGGGAAATAAAAATGAACATTTATTTATCTGGGGCTTTTGACCCCTTGAATGCTGGAGAGTTCTCCAATGCACTGCGACACAGTTGAAGGAGTTACAAGCAGCATTTAAATCAATGGGAATTTTGATAATTTTAATTTCCCCTGTGTTGCAGCTGGTTTGCTCCAGAACTGCACCGCTTTACTATGATGAATAAGGCCCACTGTGCAATAGTATTCATCTCAGGTTAAAGGTAATGATGCGTATTAACCCATTTAAACACCAGAATGGTGTTGTCCAACTCATTCCAAAGCAGTGGTTAAAAATGCAACAAACCAGTCATTCTCAGTTGATTCTTATGTTAGTGATGGACCTCAATTGTAACACACCAGGCCTGAGAATGGATATTTAGGTTACTGAGGGGAAGAAAAACACATAAAATACATTGATATTGTTCCTATGAAGGCGATAAAGGGTAAAAACCTTTGTCTGTCCTCTACATACATATGACAATGAAGCAGTGATGACATTAGCAGATTGAAAGTGTCACATTACTCCGGGTTAGCAAAACAAGGCTTGTTTTTGTTGGGATCAGCAGAGCGTTAATAAGGGTTGGCCTTGTAAAATAATCACACTACCTCTATGATGAATCTCTGCACCAACAAGCATACTATATTATAGAGTTAGTTCTAACAAGATATCCAGTCATGTATACACACTGGCCATTATTATATCATCAGGTGCAACATCTCTGTACAAATGAAACTAGAGAAAAGAAGTGATATACAGAAATAGGGCCACATGCACAATGCAGAAGTAGTTCTGGGGCAAACCAACTATACCACGGAACACAATTTAAAAAAAAAAAAATCCTATTTAATTAATGAGGCTTTTACCTCCTTGAATGACAATTTTTGAGGGTTGTTACAAGTTCTGTTGTCAAGTCTGTATTTCTAATTTAAACTCCATGGATCAATTTCCCTTTGGATTAAAAGCAGGACCTTCAGTTTCCCTTTTGATTGCAAGCACTGTGGTCCAATCTGTATTTGTGCTGTAAAGTCAGCGAGACAGCTTTCCTGTAGAGTACAAGCTCTTGGATCAGTTTTCACCAATCATCCACAATCATCACTTTCAAGTATCTCCTCAAAACCCACCTGCTCAGGGAGGCATCTCAATAGCAATATCCTCCTCTTGCACACCGATAGTCACAGTAGAATCCTTCTGCACTTCCTTCACCACACCTTGTACCTGCACTTATAATCCTCCTCCTACTGTCTCTGTCATTATGAATTCAACTTAGATTGTAAGCTCCTTGGGGCAGGGTCCCTTTCCCAGTTTAGGATTCCCTTGCTGCACTTTCCCCCACGAATAATGAAATAATTGCACTTAAGCTTAATGATCTTAACCCAGTTCTGTAGTTTTGTATTATATTGTTTCAACTTTTGTTAAGCGCTGTGTACATGTATGGCTCTATATAAATAAAGATACATACATTGCAAGCAATGTGGTCCAGTCTACATCTTTACTGTATAGGCAGCTATCATATAGAGCACTGGTTCACAAACTCTACCCCCAGAGCCCATTAACAGGTCAGGACTTGAGGATTTCCCTGTTCAGCCCAGGTGACTGAGTCTGATTCACTAAACCTCTGATGAGCTCACCTGTATTCAAGCAGGTAAATCCTGGCCTGTTAGTTGGCCCTGATGGTATTAATTGAAAACCACTTCTACAGAGCACAAGCTCTAGGATCAGTTTCCTTCTTGATTGCAAACAATGTGGTCCAGTCTATATCTTTACTGTAAAGGCAGTTATCATATAGAGCACTGGTTCCCAAAGTCTACCCCCATAGCCCATTAACAGGTCAGGACTTGGGGATTTCCCTGTTTAGCCCAGATGACTGAGTCTGATTCACTGAGCCTCTGATGAGCTCACCTGTATTCAAGCAGGTAAATCCTGGCCTGTTAGTTGGCCCTGATGGTATGAATTGAGAACCACTTCTACATAGTACAAGCTCTAGGATCAGTTTCCTTTTTGATTGCAATGCTGTGTCCAGTCTATACCTCTGCTGTAAAATCAGTGGGACATTGTCCTATCCTCCTATATAATAAAAGGCCAGAAAGTTTGTCACGATGCAGTCATGTGCAGTAGAGACTGCCTGCGTTCGGCCAGTCTCTACTGCGCATGATTGCATCTCGTGAGTGAGATGGCGCAGTGAGATAACGGCAGTACGCAGAGCAAGTCCAGGTAATGTTAACCCTTTGAGTGCCAGAGGAGTACAATGCTTTGCTTACCCCTCTGGCACTCAAAGTGTTAAGAGGCCGGTCCTGCTCTGAGTACTGCCATTACCTCACTGCTCCATGGCCCATGAACACGGGCTTTTACACTTATAGAATATAAGGAATAAAAATCTCTGGGATCAATTTCCCTGTTGATTGCAAGAACAGTAGTCCACTCTATAATATAAAGTCTGTGTATCTGTCCTCCCCAACTTGAAGATTCAAAGGATTCAGATTCCCTGTTGACTGCAAGCACTTAAGTCCAGTTTACATTTGTTACTTAAGGCCTATGATAAGTTCTCAAATAGACTGCAATCAGAGTGGTTCTATATTTTTCTGCTGACTGAAAGTATTTTGGTTTAGTCTATATCAGTAATCTGGGATGCTGATATACTATGGTGCAGCTTAATTGCTCCTCTTTTCATTGTGGATATGACATATAGCCCAAAGAAAACTGTAGTGATAGCCCTGCTCTAGAAAAAGTTTCCCAACCATAGTCCTCAAGTGTCCCTAACGGTACAGATTTTCTGCACACAGTTTTGTAATTGGTCAGTCTTTCAAACCGATTACCTCTCCTGTTCTCAGTTAGGGCATATACATTATTAGAGGTACTTGTGATCTAAGGTTGGGAGACTTGGGTCTAGAGAGCATTAAACAATAAAGCTAAATATTGTAGCTGTTACCATACAACATGAAATGAGTAAGGCATTAGTGATTTAAAGGTGATTATGGAGATTAGAAATAAATATGGTGAAATACAATCCAGCAGATATTTCAATACACGAACCACTGTTCTGTAATCTTGGTTTTATTCAGATGTACACTAACACTTTGTGTTTATAAAAGACGAGACTTCACTTTTGCTTGTTTTTGTGGTGGTGTTCTTTGTTTTGTCTTCCGCTTGTTCGTTGCGTAACCCTTTGAGTGCCAGAGAGGTATCCAAATCATTGCACCTCTCTGGCACTCAAAGGGTTAAAATTGTAAACAAGGCTTTAATATTTCATATTTATGCTGTGATATGTCTTGGCAACTCTTTACCCATCTCCACTTGTTTGTGGTAATGTATGCAGTAAGAGCATGAGGAAAGGAATACATGTGAATATGCAAATGCATTCCAGTGATGGAATCTAGAAGTCTGCATGTGGAGTTCCTCTCTTATGGTACAGTAAAGTTTTTTTAATGAAAACCTATATATTTATAGTGCTTGTCTTGCTGAGTAAAATAAGAACACTGACATCGCTGTCAGTTATTTTATTTAAATTAATTAACAGTTTAAAAAAATTAGGAAGTGAATTTACTGTGCATTTACTTCCTGGAAGTTCTAACTGACAGGGAGTGACCTGGTAGTTTCTATCACATTCTATAGAGAACTGTAAGTCACTGACATTCCTCTCATTAGAATTATTAGAATAATCTGACCACCAGATGACACTGCTAATGTAAAAAAAAAAAATGGTAATAACTCTGGGCATACCCTTATTTTACTCAACAGGAAACACCCTACAATATATATTTCCTTAAAAAAGTTTACTGCTCCTTTAAGCTAAACAAGGGAGAAGTCAAAGAACTTCTAAAAATTAAATCTAATTGATTGACTTGAATACCTCTCTGGCACTCAAAGGGTTAAAGGGATAGTAATGTTTCAAAATAAAAGCAGCTCCAATTAATCTTCGTAGTATTTGGGCCATGGAGAGTGTTATTTCAATACTGTCAGAGTTGTAGTTCAAGAGTAATTGAATGATAAAGTATCCCCCTCCCATCCCTTTTATCTAGTGTAAGCCACCTCCCCTCAGATGTGTAAACTGGTCTTGAAACCAGACAGCTCACAGCAAGGGACAATCTTCTTATTGTGAGCATAAGGAAAACCCTGACCCCCTTGACAGGTTTTTCAGGTTTTTCCCTTATGCTAACTGAAGATTGTCCCTCTCTGAAATCCATCCAGTCAGTCTTGGTGCTCTGACGTGAACATTGTTACATCAGTAAAAGGGGCGGGAGGGGGATACTTTGACTCTGACAGCATTGAAATAACACTCTCCATGGCCCAAATACTATGAAGATTAATTGGAGCTGCTTTTCCACACTATTTCCGTTCTGCATTCATGGTGCAAAGTTCCCTGTTCTGCATTATGGAGTATAGCAAGCAGTTGAACAAGCACAGTAGTGATGTAACAATTAAAAACAGAAGAATTTGTTCAATCCATCATGCAGAAAAATAAACAGAAAGAAATTCAGTTGTCAGGCATAGATGAATTGTTCTGCACATGAGCTACCTCTGAAAAACCTTTCCTTTACTTTAGAGGTCTCTGGGAAGTTGTGATCTCTGTGAGTGGTATCACCAAGGAAATTGGGCCGTGGGAGGACTGCATGGGGAGATTCAGAGGCTGATGAACTAAGATGAATAGAACAACTCTGGAACAAATCAGCTTCCACGTTTGAGACTTATAAATACTCAACCTTTCCATAGAGTTAAAGGGGTCTTTTAACCCTCCTGAATGCTGTCTCCAACATGTTGCTTCACAATGTTAAAAGCACCATTTAAACCAATCACATTTCAGTTTGTCCCTTATGGTTCATTAGGTTTGCTGCACAATATGCTGTAAAATTACTCCAGTCCTTTGAATAATGCCAGCCTTACTCAGCAGATGTATTAATAAGAATTGGTGTAATTCTGTGGCAGAGACAAATTCACTAGAACAAATACAAAAACCCTCCAAAAATTCACATTGATTTAACATGACAATAAGCCTCCCTTTTGACTTTACATACTCTGGAAGTGTATAGAACATGTAAAGTCAAACTGCCTGTACCTTGTGATTTCAGAAAGCTTTCTGTCAGAGAATGTGAAAGAGAAACATAAATAGATACAATGTATACAACAGTGAAACAATGTAGAAAACCCTGCCTCTACAGTGTGGGTGGGCAGTGTGAGGCTACTGATGGATTACAACTAACATCATCCCCCATCAGTGTTGCAGGGACACTGTGACACTGTATAAATATCAATGCTTTCACAGTCATTCACCATAAAGCTCACTGGAGACTGAACTTCAATCAGTTTCCTGTCAGGCACATTAAATTGTACAAAAATAAGTGAAGTGAAATAATAAAAAGTATAGTCAATTTCCCTTTGTATCTTAGGCACTTGAAGAATACATAAAAACAAAAAAGGTTGACTGGCTCTTTAAATAGTGCTTTTAACCCCTAGATTCTAGAAATAGGTCTCCTATGCATTACTTCACAATGCAGAGATCACTTTTGCAGCATTCTTTAGGGAAAAGGTCCTATTAAAGTTTGGTGAGAATTTTAATTTCTCCCCTATAGATCAGCAGTTTTGTTCCAGGATTACTGCAGTTTTTCCTATACACATCGGTGTCATTGTGAGAATGGCAGGCACAGCCTGGTAAAAGCAAAGTGTAAATAATCAGAGAACTTGGAAAAGTTTAAACACATTATTGCTAGTGAAAACTTTAATCCCCTCCCCAATAGTGTAGATTTTCAGGATCTCCTTTTATGATTACAAAGGTGGTTCAAGTCTGATCCAATGACAGCAAACTGTGTGAACATGAAGGATAATATAAATGCAGCTGCTATATTATATTAATTAGGTAAGGGATAAAAAAAAGCTTTTATCATGGACGCATCAGTGGAGAGGTGCATGTACACAAAAAATGCTAATCATTTAAGAGCCAGAAGAACAATTTTAACAATCCAGGTTCCCAGGATTTTCCAACACTGAATAACTTTATATAAAGTTGCAAGTTTTACTGCTTACATCAGTAGTTCCCAACAGGTATGTCACCACAGATTATCTGTCTCAGCACCAATCTTAATGTGTCACATTCCAAATATATTCATTGGGTTGCACTGTTTTTCCTGCCCACGTCTCACAGAAATTTACATTTTCAAGCTACATGTCACAACTTAAAAACAAGTGTTGTAACTTTTTATAGGTTGTGAACCACTGGCTTAGAAAACAAACTGTTTGATTAAGCAGTAAATATGGTGAGTATATATAAAATAATTAAGGCTTTATTTCACAAGCAGGTGATGTATTGATGCAGCTCCTGAAAGTTGAAGAAGTTTGCTTTCATACTTTCAAAGGTGACAAGCATTCTTTAAAGGAACAGTAAAGGGTCATTAAAGAGTGTTTAAAACTATAGACAGTGTTCTCACAACTATGGAAACATAATTCCCATAGAGTAAAAGCCATTGGTTCCATCTCACAGAAATCTGTAAGGCTGGGTGATGTCAACACCTCACTAAATGTATAGGTATTTTTTTTCTGCTCCATAGAAGCCCACTGATGACAGATTTGCCAAAACATTGCTTCTATGGAAAGCATAACAATCATCTTCTATTAGAGCCAAGTGAGGAGATAACGTTAACCAGCCCTGCAGATCTCCGTGCCCTGAAGGGGGTAAAGTAGAGGGAACTGGTGAGTTTTAAACTATGGGAATTTGGCTCCCATATTTGTAGGCACACTCACTACAGTTTGAAAGGATCTAATATTGACCTTTTACTGCCTCTTTAAGGAGATTACCAATGCAAATGTTATATCATGGAGGTTGGAGTGATAGCAGTGTAACTAGGGTAAGGGAGGGCACAGGCAAATGTAGCAGTTGCGGGTCTCTCAGCACCCTGCCTTGCATAGAGTCATATGGATTCATTCAGAGGAAGAAGTCACTTACGCACAGGGAGCTGAGCAGCATTTCCATCCTACCTTTGCTGTAACCACATCCGTCGCTTCCATGTTGTTTACTCGGCCTATCGGCAAATAACCATTTGAGAAAGTTGTGTCAGGTGTGCAAGGGTGGTACAACCAAATCACGATATTACCCTCAGTGGCACTGATTTACAGAAGGACAGCTATATGGACATGTTGAGTCATACTTGGTTATGCAAGTACAAAGGGAAAGGGATGTTTAAATGTAATGTGCAGAGAACTTACATGGATAATTACTTTGGCTCAGAACTATTAAAGGAGCACCTCCTTATTATAATCCTGCACTTACCTTACTGTGGCAGAAAGTCCTAATGGCTCCTGTTCATTTTGTCCTTGCTCATTGATTCAATCAATTCCATTTCTTAGTCAGTCCTGGATGCCGTGTCCATGGAGGTGGACGTGACAGTTGCTAGCAGACCACAGGACCTCAAACTCGGTTTACTAAATATGGTAATCTTAACCTTATAAGGAACAGAGGGGTGTGCAAGACAATCCTTCAGAATATATCTTGTACTTATCTGGATCTTAAAAGTTTAAGAAAGATCACACACACACTGTTTCAGTTTGAGAAATCTGCCAGCAACCGTCATGTCTTCCTCTGTGGACATGACATCCAAGACTGATTGTAGATGTTCTCAATTTTAAAGTATTTTCTCATGGTGAGGTGTGGATTACCATACAGCGAATCAGGGTCTGGAATCTATTCCAGGTGCTAATTTTATCACTGCGTTTATCTCCAGGTTTTCCCATAGACTTCAGTGGGAAAATGTTTGATAAAACGAGTGTTAAAGCGGAACTACCACCATAGGTAAAGTTGCCCTGCAATAATTAGGCAGGTAGTGACTATAATAATAGTTATATTACCACTCAGAGGTAGCCGATTCTAAAGTAATCCTTAATCTGCAGAGACCAGAAGCCAGGCATCAGTGCAGACATCTTGCCTGCGTGCCTGCACTGTCAGTGCCTGTCTCCATTAAAATGCATTGCACTGGTCCGAAAGGGACTGATGGCGCAGGCATGCAGACTGCACTAACCTGGCCTTCAGTTTCGGAACATTAAGGATTACTTTACAATCTGCTACTTTTGAGAAGTAATATAACTATTATTAAAGGGATAGTAATGTCAGAAAAAGGTATTAACTATACGGTAGATACAATTAAAAGAGATTACTTGCACTTATTCGTGTCTCTCAAACCATTATGGTTTGAGAGATATAGGAAAATAAAGTTCTCCACTCCCTCCCCTTTCTGCTTGACAAGCTGTAAAGCTATCAGAAGCAGATTCTGGTTCCTGGTTTCCAAGCACACGTTGTAGATGATTCCGATTAAGTATTTATCTTTAGATATTATTATATCGGTGCTGCTGAAGAGCTGCATCTGGTCAACCGACCAGAACCTACTTCTGACAGCTTTACAGCTCGTCAAACAGAAAGGGGAGGGAGCGGAGAACTTTATTTTCCTATATCTCTCAAACCATAACTGTTTGAGAGATACGAATAAGTGCAAGTAATCTCTTTTAATTGCATCTACCATTTAGGTGATACTTTTTTTCTGACATTACTATCCCTTTAAACTAATCGTCACCTGCCTAATTATTGCAGGTGGACTTTACTGATGGTGGTAGTTCCACTTTAACATTTATCTCCTGCAATAGAATACAGCCCCAGATGAGCTACAAAATCTCTATATAGTTGACTCGAAAAAGGTGGATTCTATCTGAAAGAGGTCATGGTAACTTGTATATATTTTAAATACATTTTATAAGCATAAATTGCTAGCTATGACCTGGTAAAGAAATAACAGAACCAGGAATCCTCAATTCTCCACAAATAGATGCAGAAGCACTCATTAACCCCTTAAGGACCCAGGATGTACATATGCATCACTGGAAAATTTGTGTTAAGGACCCACGATGTATATGTACATCATGGAATTCAGGGCTCCCCGCGTGACTGCACGCTGTTTGGGGACCCATGATTCCACTTCCACAAAAAATGCTGCATGTTCCTTAAAGGGATAGTAATGTTTCATAATAAAAGCAGCTCTAATTAATCATCATAGTATTTGGACTTTGGAGAGTGTTATTTCAGTTCTGTCAGAGTTGTAGTTCAAGAGTAATTCAATGACAAAGTATCCCCCTCCCGCCCCTTTTACTGATGTAACACTGTTCAGCCAGATCAGAAGGGAGGTGCTCAGGTAGATTGCAGAGAGGGACAATCTTCAATTAAGATAAGGGAAAAACCTGAAAATCTTGTCAAGGGGGGCAGGGCTTTCATTGTTCTAATAGAAAGAAAATTGTCCCCTGCTGTTATCTGTCTGGTCTTACAACTAGATTCCACATCTGAGAAGAGATGGATTACACTAGGTAAAAGGGGCGGGAGGGGGAAACTTTGCTTGTGAATATCTCTCAAACCATTAAGGTTTGAGAGATAAGACATATCATTCTTCATGTTTTTTTTAATGCCTACAAAATAAAATAAAGAAAAAACGAAGTATTACTATCCCTTTAAGTGCAGGTCACTCAGCTGGTCCTTAAGGGGTTAAGAACATGTTAAGATCTGTAAGCGGTTTATTTAGGGGTTGAAGACCAAGTAACCAGGAAAGATATCTACTTGTATGTCCGGTGAAAGGCCTGTGTTACCTGCAGGGATATGTAATTTGAGTTACTATATGAGATATATAACCTTTGTCTCACAGTCACTTATAAGGAAATTGTTAACCTGGTGGTGGAAGAAAAGAAAAATATCCAGTTCTACTGTTCTTACATCACCCCCCCCACACACACACACACACATCTCTTTGTTATGGTGTTTTATTTGTGGTATTTGAATTTGACTTGCTCTATATCTCTGTTGGGATTTTATATTTATTATAGGACTCTCTATAGGACATGTATAGTTTATTGCACACAGTCAATCTATATATTACCTAATGTTTTACACTTGGACTTTTGTATTGATTACTAAAAAAAACACAATGCTTGCCTAATATCCTGCTAGTGCACATGTAAATATATGCCTTTAAGACCTTGAGGACCAGAAAGGTTAAGAACAAAGTGTTGCATATCTCTCTACTCTGTCATGGGTTGCTATACCATTAAGGACACATGACGGTCCTGGACCGTCATGGGTTATACTCTCCCATCGTCGCCGCATGAAGTGATGGGAGAGTGCGGGCTGTTTGTTACTAAGTGCCCCCGTACTGTGGCACTTAGTAACAGCAAGTAGAAACTTTGTTACATGAGATTCGCTTGATGAGCGAATCACATGTTGCAAAAGCAGAATGACAGGGACAGTATTTGTGGTTAAATCCTGTTTCAGTGTTGCAGAGTGTTCCTGTGTGAAAAAGTTAAAAAAAAAAAAAAAGTTAAAAAAAAAAAAAAAAAAAAAAGCTAAAATTAACCCATTGATCACTGTTTTGCAGTGATCAATAAGTCCCCCTCCCCATCTGATCACTCTAGAAGTGATCATTTTGCTGCAGATCAGCATTTGCTCATCTGTGGTACAACCCCCATCCCCTTGTATTTTAAAAAAAAAAATCTTTAATTTTTTTTTAATAAAAATTGAATATTTAATATAGTTTAGGTAGTATAGGTAGGTAGTTGGGTAGGTTTAGTGTAGACGTCTGTTAGGAAAAAGATTAGATTTAGGTTTAGGGGGAAACCCCCCCACAAAAACCCCCTACAAAAAATATAAAAATTATAGTTTAGATAGGTAGTTCACTTGTGTTAGGTAGGTTCAGGGTATATGTGGGTTAGGGTAAGGTTTAGGGGTAGATTTAGGTTTAGGGATAGCGTAGGGAAAAAAAATAAATCTAAAAAAACCCCTCTCTTTTATTAAAAAATGTATTTAATATTATAAGCTAGTTTAGATAGGTAGTTGGGTTGGGTTGGTTCAGGGAATACGTGTTTTAGGGTAAGGCTTAGTGATAGATTTAGGTTTAGGAGTAGAATAGGGGAAAAAAAAAAATACAAAAAAAAAATTATCATAGGCATAGTGACCGTTTGGGGTAAGAGTTACGTATAGTTAGGTATAGAAATTAGTAATTTATTTAGCTTAGAGTAGGTGTGTACAATGCAGCGGCATTATAGTTTAGAGGAGGCATATTCCTTTTTGGCGTCTGACTCAGAAGCCACAGAAACTGCGTCAGACTTTGACATCACTCAGTTTTCTGAGAGTGAGAGTAGCTCTAGTAGTGATGATGCTGGGCCTTCTGTGAAAAAAAATGCACTGTTCCAAGAGCTGCCCCAGCAACTTCCCAAAGAGCTGCCCTAAGAAATACCCCAAGACCTGCCACAAGTACTGCCGCTCCTGCTGATGAATGGGTATCATCAGCCAATTTATACCCAGAAATTCCTGAATTCACAGGCAACCCAGGAATTCAAGTGGATGTGGCAGGATTTACCCATGTTCAGTTTTTTTATTTATTTTTGGGGGAAGACAATTTGGGGGAAATCGTGTCTCAAATAACTTTATACGCAGCCCAATATATTGCCGCCAACCCATCAGCGTTCATTTCCAAGCAAGAAATACAGCAACCCACAGACCTTTTAGAATTAAAGAAATTCTGGGCCCTTACAATGACAATGGGAATAGTTAAAGAAACAAGTATTAGATCATACTGGAGTAAAAACCCCATATATGATACCCCTGTATTCGTCAAAACAATGACCAGGACTAGATACAAAATTATTTTGCACTTTATGCACTTTAGTGATAATACCCTGTGCCTACCAAAAGAACACCCCCAGTATGACAGACTGTTCAAAACTCGCACCCTAATAAATCATTTACAGGAAAAGTTTGCTCAAGTATATACCCCCCAAAAACACATAAGTATAGATGAATTCCTCATGAAATATAAAAGCAGGTTAGGTTTCAAGCAATACATCCCCTCCAAGTGATCCAAATTCGGCGTTAAATTTTATAAATTGTGCGAAAGTGACACAGGCTATATCCAGGCTTTTTGAATTTATGAGGGCAAGGACAGCCAACTTGACCCTCCTGGTTGCCCCGAATCTCTGGGTACAAATGGGAAAATTGTTTGGCATTTAATTTACTCCTTATTAAATAAAGGATATCATTTATATGTTGACAACTACTACACCAGCCCCCTTTTATTTAAGTCAATTTTTTATTTTGACACTGTAGCCTGTGGCACTGTCAGGCGCAATTGCAGGGAGATGCTCAAAGAACTTGTAGAAAAAAAACTTAAAACCGGGACGTCCTCAGCTTTATGCCAACAAGAGTTGCTGGCAGTTAAGTTCAAGGACAGATGTCTACATGCTTTCCACCATGCATGAGGACAAAACTGTGGCAGTCTCTGTTCGTGGCAGAAGGGGGTACTAAGAAAGCCAGTCTACATCAGAGACTACAACAAGCACATGGGGGGAGTTGATCTGTGTGATCAACTCATGCAGCCGTACCTCACCAAGCGAAAGTGTAGGGCATGGTACAAAAAGATTGCCATTTACATGATGCAGATTGCAGTATACAATTCTTTATTGATTTCCAAATTGGCAAACCCCACTATAAAATTAAGTTTTCTGCAGTATCAGCTCCATCTTATTTCCCAATTTTTGTTTCAAGGGGCAACAGAAATAACTCTACCAAAACCCGGGGTAGTACATTTTATTTATAAAATCCCACCAACCCCCCAAAAGAAAAACCCACAAAAGCGCTGCAGGGTTTGCTACAGCAAGGGAATACGGAGACAAACCCCCACTTACTGTCCTGATTGCCCTTCCAAACCTGGCCTCTGCATGGGTGACTGCTTCAAGCAATACCATGAAGGCACAATGCAGTAGTGCTGTAAAGTTTATTTTATTTTTGGCCACTTTTCCCCCCTGAAATATCCTGTTTTTTATTTTTCAAAACACATCCCTCCTTAGATCTAACACTATCAAAATATAATGGGAAGCAAAGCACCCTAAGTTTTTTCCATTTCTGATAATGGAAACACACATGTTCCCTACTGGGCCCAGTAGTTTCCCCAAACCCTGACAAACCTATGCATATGGGGCATTGCCGTACTCAGACAATGTAACTCGCCACTAATGTGAAGCACTTAAAAAATATGCAAATATCATATGATTGAAATCCAGAGCAACCCTGAAATAAGTGTGAAAAAATTGTGTTTCTCTGCCTTACTGCAGGTTTTGGGAGGGATTTCTGATAGCGTGGCAGCGAAAAAATTGAAAAAGTGCAAATAGAATGAAAACCAGGGTTGTCTACTCTTCTACAATATATACTTTTTGAGGTAAAATTCATTGCAGCATTGCCAAACAGTCCGAAATGAGACAAGGCACCAGCTGTAAAAAGGTCATGTCTGTAAAAGGAAACTCACATGTTCCAGCTGAGCCCAGTATCTCCCCAAAACCCTGACAAACCTTTGTATATGGGACATTGCCGTACTCAGAAGAAGCTGAACACTAATCAATGCAGTTTATAAAATCTTCACCTATCCTGTGCTTGAAATTCACATCAACATTGAAGTCTAAGTGTGAAAAACACTTTTCACAGGATTGGTGGTAAAATGGCTGTGTACAAAATTTGAAAACACACCTAAAACGAAAGCCTGGGGTGTCTACTTTCCAAAAATATATACTTTTGGGGGGAAATCTTAAAAAAAGAGCACTGTTACACAGGCCATATGAGAAATGGCACCAGTAACACAAGCTGTGAAAATTCAAAGTGTGAACCTGGAAACGCGCATGTTCCCACAAACCATGAGAAAGCTATGCATATGGGGTATTGCTGTACTCAGAAGAAGGAGCCGAACACTAATAAATGCAGTTTAAAAAATCATCACCTACTCTGTGCTTGAAATCCACATCAACATTGAAATCTAAGTGTGAAAAACGCTGATTTTTTTTTTTACTTACATCAAGTTTACAAGAGAGTGGTGGTAAAATGGCTGTGTAAAAAAATTTGAAAACACACCTAAAATGAAAGCTGGGGGTGTCTACTTTCCAAAAATATACACTTTTGGGGGGAAATCTTAGAGTGCAGCACTGTTACACAGCCCCAAATGAGAAATGACACCAGATAAGCAAGATGTGAAAATTCAATATTTGTTCAAATTTTGGCCCCGTAGCTCCCCCAAACCACGAGATACCTATGCATATGGGGTATTGTCGTACTCAGAAGAAGCAGCTGAACACTAAACAATGCATATTTAAAAATCTACACCTATCATGTGCTTGAAATTCACATCAACAATGAAGTCAAAGTGTGACTGTTTTTTTGTTTTTTTTTTAACTTACGTCAACAAGATTTACGAGGGATTGGTGGTAAAATGGCTGCGTAAAAAATTTGAAAACATACATAAAATGAAAGCCTGGGGTGTCTGCTTTCCAAAAATATACACTTTTGGGGGGAAATCTTAGAGTGGAGCACTGTTACACAGCCCCAAATGAGACATGGCACCAGTGATGCAAGCTGTGAAAATTCAAAGTGTGAAACTGGAAACGCCCATGTTCCAATTTTGGCCCCGTAGCTCCCCCAAACCTTGAGAAACCTACGCATATAGGGCATTGCCGTAATCAGAAGAAGGAGCTGAACACTAAACAATGGATATTTTAAGATTTTCAACTATCCCATGCTTGTTATCAACAGTAATATTGAAATGTAAGTGTGAAAACTGCAAAAAAAACAAAATATTACCACATTTTTGAAAAATATTTCTGGAAAAATAGCTGCATAAAAAACTCCAAAATTCTCCTGATTATTTACCTTATGTTGTTCAGAAACCTGTACCTTTGTGGGATATTTTTGGTTCTGGCACCGTCAACTAAGCTATGATGCTCACATGCCAATTGTTGAAAAATTACAAGTTGGAAATAATGGAATCCACCTTGTAATATTTACCTTGTAAATGTGAGAAAGGGATTAAAATATTAGGCATATGGGATAACTCTTATATTCAGGAGAAGCAAATGAATATATTTAGGCGTATTTTTTTGTCATGAACTAATAGTATGCAAATTCTGACAGGAAAATGTAAACAAAATGTTTTTGTTTTGTTTTTTTTGTCTGTTTTTTCCTATTTTAATCAAAATAAACGATGAGGTATTCATATAATTGTGGGTGTACAAAAGGAATTAAAGAGAAAATATGGTAGAACAAAGACATAGTCAAAAAAGTCAAAATTGCTCCGGTCCTTAACCCCTTAAAGACCACTGACGTGGCAGGACCGTCACGCTGGTCCGGCACTTAAGGACCAGTGATGGTCCTGGCACATCACGTACTTTTACTCACCGCGCTCCTGTAGGAGCGCGGTGAGTAATACCGGGCACTGAAGTTGATCACTCCAAGACCGGAGCGATCTCTTCCAGTGCCCCGTTTGACGTGCCGCCCCACGTGATCAGTCACGTGGGACGGCACGTCAAAGATTCCTATTTGGTCCTTAAGGGATGGCACGCCCCGGGACCGCTGGTCCTTAAGGGGTTAAGTGAAAACAACGTCAGATTTTCCCGGCCTTTAACTCCTTAACGTCCCTTGATGGTCATAGTACATCATGGGTCGATCGGAGTTAACAACCCATGACGTACTATGACCGTCATGGAATTCCGGGCTCCCCCCACCGAACCAGACGAACCAGAAATTTAAAAAAAAAAAAAAATGCTCCGTGGTCCTTAAGTGACCGAGCCGCCGGTCGTTAAGGGGTTAAAGGGTTCCTTTTACCTACGGGTTTCTTCAATGAGAATCTGTTAAACCATTGATAACACATCAAATGCAGTGTCATTTAGGGCATAGTCGATCATTGGGACATTGAAAAATATGGTAAGAATCACTGCATGTCTTCTTTACTGGTTTTCTCTGAAACGTCAAAAAGAGATTTCTGATGCGGTTATGTAGTTTTCTTTTTTCACAAAATGCACAATGCTACTTGCTGGGAATTTAAATGTATGGTATATTTCTCCTTATATAAAGAAGTATATATTTTATACCTAATGCGGTTGTATTTAGACTTCTGAGTCCTTTTTTCTATTATTACCAATAACATACAGTGGTGGTAGTATAGGGAGATAACTAACAAAATTCACCAATAAATGATAAAAATCAGGGGGTTTCCATTTTTTTGCCAAAATGAGAGCTGGACATTGAACCTACTAACATATGCTAGTAAATAATGCAACAACATCAAAGACAAGCATACCCAAAATGGGAGTTTATATTGACTATTCTGTGCAATCCATCTCATCTCTAGGCTAATAAGCTACCTTACATTTTGTTGCATTAATTACATATTCAACATTAAATATCTGTTCAGTTTTTGTAGTGAGGTAATAATTAATATTTTTGCAGCAGCTCACAATTTTATTATTTAACCCTTTAAGGACCGGGAAAATCTGAGGTCGTTTTCACTTAAAGGGATAGTAATACTTCGTTTTAACTTTATTTTATTTTGTAAGCATTAAGAAAATATGAAGAATGATATAAGTCTTATCTCTCAAACCTTTATGGTTTAAGAGATATTCACAAGCAAAGTTTCCCCTCCCGCCCTTTTTTACTAGTGTAAGCCATCTCTTCTCAGATGGGGAATCTCGTTGTAAGACCAGACAGATAACAGCAGTGGACAGTCTTCTTACAATGAAAACCCTGCCCCCCTTGACAAGCTTTTCAGGTTTTTGCCTTATCTTAATTGAAGACTGTCCCTCTCTGCAGTCTACCTGGGCACCTCCCTTCTGCTCTGGCTGAAAAGTGTTACATCAGCAAAAGGGGCAGGAGGAGGACATTTTGTCATTAAATTATTCTGGAACTACAACTCTGACAGAATTGAAATAACACTCTCAAAAGTCCAAATACTATTATGATTAATTAGAGCTGCTTTTATTATGAAACATTACTATCCCTTTAAGGACCAGAGCAATTCTGACCTTATTGATTATGTCTTTGTTCAACAGTGTTTTCCCTCTAAGTCTCTGATTCCACCCCCATAAATGATATACTGTTTTTTTAAGCACAAATAGGGCTTTCTTTTGATACCACACTTATATGGATAACTCACCATTTACTTTATTAAAATTAAAAAAAAGGGGGTAAAAAAAAGTAAAAAAAAAAACCCACCATTTTTGTTTTTTCTCTTGGGATCAATTGGGTGCAAAGGATTACATTTTTATGGAGACTGCATGAAAGGTATGACCGGTCAGTCATACCTATAAAATGTGCAGTTTAAAGTGGCCACTGACCCCACTGGGTGAAAATCCCCATGTCCCTTTTTCCCACCCTATTTAGTCACTTTTTTATCCCTGAAATTTGGCGGTGTGTATGAGTGTATTACATGGCTTCACAACAATCACACTTACAATATTGTTTAATGAGATTTTTTAAATACAATTTTTTTTGTTAAAAAAAAAAAAAAAAAAAGTGTATCATTGCAGGTCAGAAATTGACCTGCATTTAGCCAGCCTCCAGCACCAGCAGTGAAGGGGTTAATACCCCCAGCTGCTGTATTTTCTTTTACCACTAGGTGTCTCCTCTCTACTTCTCTCTACCTTACTTTGATAGCAAGGGAGACAGAGGCAGAGGAGAGACATAGAAGCAGCATGCTTTGCGTACTGCCTCTATCTCTCAGAATGCCGGTACATGTAATCACTGCTACGGTGATCACATGACCTAGCACAAGCAAGAAGGGCTGAGACTGAATGCCCCGGTCTCGGAGCATTCAGTCTCAGCCTGGAATTAATGATAGCAGCGTGCACAGAGGCACGCTGCTATCATTTAAGCCATGGCGGTCCTGGACCGTCATGGGTCCTTAACGGGTTAAAATAATTTTGCATGAAGAGCCAGAATATCCATACCTAAGGGTTACAAACAGCTCTCAGGTCTCAGATAGAATGTGTCTGGTATAAATCTTTGGCACGCATTTGTCTCAGGACTGTCCATCAAAGATTATTTCTTAGGGTGACCAGATGTCCCTGTTTCCCCCAGGACAGTCCTATTTTGTTGTGTTGGTGGCCCCAATGTATCAGTGAACCATCAGTGCTCAGCAAGGTATCCAAATAGTTATTAGCATAACGCACCATATATAAAAGACCATGGATATGTTTAGTGTGCTGGTCTGGGGTTCTCTTTTCCCCAGCAAGGACTCCAAAAATGCTGAATGACCGCACCAATGTAATAAACACAACTCAGAGGGTTAAAGTAAAATCAAAATTCTTTAAAATCTCAATGGTGCAGTTGGTGAGCTGTATGGATCAGGATTAAGCATTTTACACACAAAACTCGTTGATCAGATGATTGGGGCACCTCTCTATCAACTATACACCAGATGTGTTGTACGGCCACACAGCTCACCACCTGCACCATTGAGATTTTAAAGAATAATAAAGGTATTGATTTTTGATTTTACTTTAACCCTCTGAGTTGTGTTTATTACATTGGTGCGGTCATTCAGTATTTATGGAGTGCCCAGAAAGTCTCCAGACAATATGTGTACCTTGAAAAGTCCCTGCATACCTTCAGTCCCATAGCCAAGCCTGTAGAGCATACTGGCTGTAGCCCCCCATACCCACGCCACTTCATCAAGTATTGATCGCATATCTGAATGCCACTGCATTCATTCCCTCCCAGTATTCTCAGAATGTCCAGGTTGAGTACGAGGACCTTGAAGTACCACTTGAATAACCACTATGAAGCCAATGGGCCTTTAAGTTTCTTAACTCAACCATGAAATTCATAGAATGCCAGGTTAAAATGCGAGGGAAGAAAGGCAGGAGGTTACTTCTTAGTCACCAGAACCGATCAACTACATGATCGTGTAAGCAATAAATACCAGGGAAGGCATCAAGATAGATCCTGTTGCCCCCTCTAGGTCTAGTATATTAAAAAATACAGAAAACCATTTGTGCCAGAGGTGTGCTCAACGCACTTTTTACAGTAGGTTACATACACTGTCAATTGATAACCAGATGACTACACATATACTGTCTTCTTCTCCAGCCTTGTTTAACTGCCCTACTGGCAGACACAGAACCTCACATTAACTGCTTTACACACTCACCTAGTTTTACTCTCAGCCTTGTTCCACTGGTAACCACAGAACCACACATACACTTGGAGATAACAGCCTTGTTCCACAGTCCACTGGTATTCACATAACCACAGATACACTACTTGACACACCCACCTAGTTCTACTGTCATCTGGTAGTCATAAAGCCATACATACACTGACACTCCAACCTTGTTCCATTTTCCCCTTGATAGCCACAGAATCACACATATGCTGTCACCTCAATCTTCTTTCAGTGGCCACTGGTAGCAACTGAACCACATATACATTGTCTAACTCCCCAGCCTAGTCCTAGTGTAACCACATAACTGCACATACATTGTCTGCTACACCAGACTTGTTCCATTGGCAGACATTTCCAAAAAAAATACAAGAAGCATTTTTTTAAATAATAATTATAGGGATAATTGACCTGTGTGACCATCACATAAAATAGTGATACATACAGTTGTGTTGAAAATTGATGGCATGCACAGATCCTTTTTGCAAGTGAATCACAGATGTGTTTGTTGTACACATACACATACACACACACATACACACACACACACACACACACACACTGGACAGCTGTGTTATTTTAATGGTGTAGGTGCAAAATGAAAGACTAACTTAACTGTACACCTACAGCACTGTAGGACCATGCGAGTCCCCCGCATGGAAATGATCACTAGTCCTGGTGAGTCACTAGTGTAAACTCACAAGGTACAAGGAATGGATGCACACTCCAGTGGCTCAAGGCCTGCACTTATATTCAGCCAGGTGCAGAATCTTCTGTGGTATCATGGTTGACCACACATGATATATAGAAAAACACACTCACAGCATCTTTATTGATGAGAAGAACACATTCAACATTTCGGGGGCTCAATGCCTGAAGAAGGATCACATTGAGCCCCCTGAAACATTGCAGGTGTTCTTCTCATCAATAAAGATTCAGCGATAGCTGATACTTGTTTGAACTTTGCTGTGAGTGTGTTCTCCCTTCTATATATCGGAGCTCCTAATGTATACGGTGTTGCTAATTAAGGGCATTATTTGGAGGAATATATATTCAGTCCAGATATAATTCATGTACAATCTGCACATAATATGCTCATAAAATCTTTTTTTACCATCTGCGTGTAAAAAATGTCCACAGATTTCATTAAAAAAATGTAAAAAATAGTTGCAGTGACGGCCAACTGATTCTACCAATATTAATATTGGACCCTAAATATTGCTATGGCACAAATTGTGACTACGTCAGAAATACACAGCTTGGTCAAATCTAACGTGGCCAGCGTTGTTATGAATGCTTGGCTATGGCCATAGTGAGGAATAGTTTTTAACTACAAAATTAGCCATGCATTAACACACTGCTGGCCCTAACAACTGTGAATATTAGTGGTCCCATACTGGATTACTAAAAGACAGTGCAGAGTGTAGGGATATCCCTGTGTTTGCACAGGTGCTGCAGTCAAAATAAATGAGCCAATAATTAAAACACCAGTATATATTAGGTCATATCCCAAAAACCTGTACTCTTTTAGACCTTAAGCAACGCACTTGAAGACAATTTGCTTTATTAAAACACTATAGTTTCGTTCATAGTAATCCACTGCACCACATCCAAGGGTTGAAGGGAAATGCATGTGAACATTGCCTGCTGTAACTCCAGTGCTATTTACCTACAAGGTGAAGGGGTCACTAAACATCTCATTTCAGTGGGTAACTGGGTCAATGTTGGAAAAATCCCTTTTGCCACAGGGTAAATAAGTGACTGTTAAATACTCATATTTCCATTATGTAACTATAGAAGTTCTATAGTTGTGAAACTTTATTCATACCTACTTTTTAGATCATCAAAAACAATGCCAGATAAGTATTTTTAGATTTTTTTTATGCCACAGATTTGTGTGACTTGGAAGAGAAATCATATTATATAAGAATGAATGAAAGGATTGGTAGAACTAATATTTTAGTGACCCTTTCACTCCTTGAGCAAGAGTGAAGGGGCATATTGTATAGAAACTTCCTCAACTTCATACAAATGTTAGGATGCTTAACTAGAGACCTACTCACCCCAAGAGCAATCTTAAATTAGCAACCATCCTTATCCTTTGGGTTGGAAGCATATGATAATGAACATGTCACCCCCATGGACAAGAGTGAGGCAACTTATTATAGGAGACCTCTTATCCCTTGGGGAAGTGTAAGAGGACTTTATTTTCCTATAGTTTATATCTCCATTTTGGAATGCATTTACTATATGGGGAGAATAACTGGTCTTGTGAGACCTAACTGGAGATAGAGAAATACTGAGGGTTTCACAGAGACATCGGCTGGCAGCAATAATCAAGCTAATAAAGGGTATGAACTGGAAGCTCTGTTTTTCCAGGAAATGCAAGAAGAGCCAGCTTCCCCATGTCATTTCTCATTGACACTACTTCTGTGCCTTTTATTTAGTGAGATATCTAGTTTCAACAGAGGCAGTATATTGATCAAGGGATTCTAACTGCAAATTGAAGTCTGATGGGAATTTTTCCACGGCTTTGATGCAAAATTGGAAATGGCTTATGTTGGATTTTGGTTTGCATTCCTTTTTAACAACAGAAACGTGATATGGCAAAAGTTGACCTTGATGGACTAATGCATTTTTTTCAACCTAAGCAATTATGTAACTCACTCAGAAAGGTCGCAATGACTGTCTAGCTAAGTGCAGGGCTGTATTTCCCACTAGGCCAAACAGGTTGTGTCTAGGCATGCCCAAGAGCTATGTCATGCCAGGCTGCCATGAAAATACAAACATTTTCTGCAAATGAGTCCACTCGTGAGGAATGGTATAGCCACAAAATGCGGAATTCTGCAGCTACAATGAAACTGAAGGACCTGTAGTGACATCACAATACTATTTGCTAGTAAATGACTTGGCCTTTGAAATGATGGATGTAAGAGCTATGGGGGGGAGACTCACAGAGCCGGATTTACAGGCCAGACACCCTTAAACAAGGCATTATAGGCTCCCTAAGCTCTGCTTGTGATCACATCCCACTCCTAACATGACTCTACCCAATCCCACCCACTGTGTCCTGACACAGAAAATACCCTTCACCAAGTAAAATGACAAAAGCTTTAACCCCTTAGTTGCTTAGTTGCATTGCTCTACAATGTATTGGAGATCTATCTAAATTCAAGGGGTTTAATAATAGCCTGAAAAGGGTTATAAAACTGGTACAGGAACTTTAAGATTGTCTTGGCCACACCCACAATTCATAATATGGGTGTGGATAGCACAGGTGAGGCACCCCACACAATTTGGAGCTCTAGGCAGTTGTCTACTCTGCCTGTTGGGAAATCTGGCCTTGGAGACACACCATGTAAATTAGGATTCCCAGCCTACCAAACTTTCTGGACTCCCAGACTGATTTCTAATCAAGTTAACCATCACCATGAATATTCAATGAAACTGATAAACTCAGTCTGGACATGTAATTCAGCATGACATTCAGCTAGATATCACGGACACACTGATGTTTTTGCTACACAAATGCACACCTTTTCCAATACCTCAAGTACATGAATCCAAGCTGTCCATTAGGATCACCAAAACATAATCCAATTTAGACACAACACACTGTTCAATGAGAGTGGCGCAGGATAAAGGATGAGCATCCATCAGTAGGAAAAGTATTACTTCTGCATTTAAGACATAAAAAACAAGTAACAAAGGGGTCTTAATTGGAAATGGCTTAAAAGGGAACATTCACCTCATACATTTTTTTTTACCATAGGTTTAGTTAATAAAGTACTGTTAGGAAAGGTTTTTTTCTTTTTCTAAATGTACATGCTTTTAAAGATATTTCATCTTCAAGCTGTGCTGGTCAGTATAATGCAGCATGATGAGTCTTCAGCACAGCTCTTCTTCACGACCTAATTCTCCTCCCACCTCCCTTCCAGCTGCCCCAGGAAGCTCGTTCACACTTTCTTTCAGTGTGATGTGATTTGCTTCTATCATTATATCAAGCACTGGTTAGCAATATTATTAATTTGAAACCTCAGTATAATGCTAACCAGAGTTTGATGTAACAATAGAAGCCTTTCACACCAAACCGAAGGAAAGAGTGAAAGCTCTCCCTGGGGCAGCTGGGAGGGAGCTATTAGGAGAAGAGCTGTGCTGAAGATTTGGGGTGCCTCATTATTCGGAAGTGCACAGCTTGAAGATGAAATATCTTTAAATGTACATACATTTAGAAAAAACAAAAACCCTTACTAATAGTACTTTATTAACTAAACCTATGATAAAAAATTTTATGAGGTGAATGTTCCCCTTTAAAATAGGATTTTAGTCTTACCTGTTAAATCCTTTTCACTTAGTCCATACAGGTCACTGGTACTCTGGGAGGCGATCCGCCCCTTTAATAGGCAGGAACAATTATGCAAATGATTGCAGGGGGCGGAGCCTCCCCTCCTACTTAAGCTGCCTTCAGGCCAGAGCCACTAGATTGATTTGAGACACTAAAACTGACCATAGGTAAGCAAGAAGGAAGACTCCTGTGAGCATGCCCCGAAGGTCTCCCACTGAATGCCACAGGAGAACCAAGCATGGTCCCTTTACAGGGTGGGAGACCAGTGACCTGTATGGACTAAGTGAAAAGGATTTAACAGGTAAGACTAAAATCCTATTTTCCCTGTCGTCCAATACAGGTCACTGGTACTCTGGGATGTACAAACATTGAGCTGACCCAGAGGCGGGAAGTAAGGCAAGGACCAGGCGCAAGGCCCAAGTCACTCGAACTGCTAAGAACCAGTTAATTACATAGCCCAAAATGTAAGTGTCAACGGACAATAACCAGGGGAAAACAACCCCTGAACTAACACAGCACACAGAACCAGAGCCAACCGGGCTCAACAGTAAAGAAGCACTAAGAACCACAGAGTAGAAGGCCTAAACAGGCAAAACTGCCTCCAGGACCTTCCTCCCAAAACTGGCATCAGCCGAGGCCAGTACATCAACTCGGTAGTGCTTTGAAAATGTGTGCACAGAGGACCAAGTGGCCGCTCTGCACAGTTGATCAGCAGATGCCTGATTCTTGTAGGCCCAAGAGGCCCCAATAGATCTGGTGGAATGGGCAGTCAGCCGGAAGGGAACATGCTTATTCCGCAACTTATAGGCTTCACGAATAGTAGCCTTAATCCAAGAGGCAATGGTAACCTTGGAAGCCGGTCTCCCTGCCCTAGGCCCCTCAGGAATGACGAATAGAGCGTCAGACTTCCTGATAGACTCGGTGCGATGAACATAAAACTTGAGGCAACGCACCACATCCAACAAATGGAGATCTCGTTCCTTGTCAGATGAAGGATTAGGGCAGAAAGAGGGAACCACAATCTCCTGATTGATGTGAAACTCAGACACAACCTTGGGTAAGAATTCCTTGGTAGTGCGAAGCACAGCCTTATCCTTGTGGAACACCAGGTAAGGAGGTTTACAAGACAGAGCTTGTAACTCTGCTACCCGGCGAACTGAAACAATAGCCAAGAGAAAGGCCATTTTCCAAGTCAAGAGACGTAATGGAATGGAAGCCAAGGATTCAAACGGGGGTCGCTGGAGAACTCCCAGCACCAAATTGAGGTCCCACTGGGGAGTAGGACTCTTGAAGGCAGGCCGAACATGAGTCACGCCTTGGAAGAAAACTTTGACATCAGGAAGGATAGCAATCCTTTCCTGGAAAAACACAGACAAAGCAGAAGTCTGGACTTTGAGGGAACTCAGACTGAGCCCTTTCTCAACACCGTCCTGTAAAAAGGCCAGGACAGTGGGAAGATGAAATTCTAGGGACATCTTCCGATCAGTACACCAAGCTACAAAGGTGGCCCAGATACGATGATAGATCTTGGAGACCACAGGCTTACGAGCACTAAGCATCATCGACACCACTGAAGGAGAAAATCCTTTCTTCTCTAGAATCGAGGATTCAACCGCCATGCCATCAAATGGAGATGCTGAACATCCTCCTTCCACAGATATCCTTGAAGAAGTAGATCCGGACGGGCAGGAAGTGGAAACGGTTCCGCCACTGACATGGCCATCAACTCCGGATACCAGGACTGGCGAGGCCAGTTTTGAGCGATCAGGATGACAGGACAGCGCTCCAGCTTCAACTTCTGGATGACTCTGATCAATAGAGGAAGAGGAGGGAAGATGTAGGCCAGAGGAAAATCCCAAGGGATTGACAAGGCATCCACTGCTAGCGCAAGAGAGTCCCTCCACCGGGAGCAAAACGCCGGTACCTTCCTGTTGTGTCTGGTAGCCATCAGGTCCACTGCAGGTACCCCCCACCTCTGGGTGATTAGGTGAAACACCTCTGGATGAAGAGCCCATTCTCCGCTGTCGACTGTGTGACGACTGAGAAAGTCTGCCATGACGCTGTCTACGCCTGGAATATGAACTGCGGAAATGACAGGCACGTGATCTTCTGCCCAAGATAAAATATCCTTGACCTCCAACCAGGCGGTGCAACTTTTTGTGCCGCCTTGCCTGTTGATGTAGGCCACTGCGGTGGCGTTGTCGGACTCCACTCTGACTGGGCAACCTTCCAGTTGAGATTCCCAGTGCCTCAGGGCAAGCCGGATGGCACGCGGTTCCAGAACATTGATGGACAGAAGAGATTCCTCCAGTCCCCATTTCCCCTGAGCACTGAAACGACCCAACACAGCACCCCATACCCGGATGCTGGCATCCGTTGTAAGCGTGGTCCAATAGGGAACTTGAAAGGATCTCCCTTTCAGGAGATGAGAGAGATCCAACCACCAGTGCAGACTCGATTCGACATGAGGAGGTAGAGAGACTGACAGATGCTGATGATCTGGATGATTCTTGCACGTCTGGATCACAAACCTCTGGAGTTCCCTGGAGTGGGCCATGGCAAATGGTACCGCTTCGATCGTGGAAATGAACTTCCCCACCAGAGACGCCAACTTCGGTACTGGAACTCTGTCCAGCTCCAGGATCCCAGCTACTCGGATGGCTATCTGATGAGCCACTTCCTCTGGTAGAAACACCATGCATTGGCGAGTGTCGAACAGGAGACCCAGGAAAATGAGCCTCTGAGGTGGGACCAAGTCTGACTTGTCCAGATTCAGGATCCAGCCGTGACGGTTCAGAGTGTGAATACACAGCTGCAGTTGTTGGAGGAGAAGCTCCGCTGAGGAGGCTTTCAGGAGGAGATCGTCCATGTAGGGGGTCACCCTGACACCTTCTTGATGAAGTACAGCTATCAAGGAACCCAACACCCTCTGAAAGACCTGAGGGGCCGAAGTCAGCCCAAAGGGAAGAGCCGAAAACTGAAAGTGTCCCCTGTGGCAGGCAATCCTGAGATACCGCCTGCTCTCTGGATGAACAGGGATGTGAAGAAAAGCATCCTGAAGGTCCAGGGAGGCAAGGAACTCCCCTGGAGACATTGCTGCAATCACAGAGCGCAGGGACTCCTGGCGGAAGTGGGAACTCACAACATAGGAATTGAGATCTTTGAGATCCAAAATGGGACGAGCACCTCCGTCCTTTTTGGCCACCACGAACAGGTTGGAATAAAATCCTGAACCTGTGTCCTCTGGAGGAACCAACTCCAGGACCTCTTTGTCCAAGAGATCCTGAATAGCGTCGACGAACAGACGTCTTTTTGTAGGTTCCTGAGAAGGACGAGTAAAATGGAACCGAAAAGGAGGAAGGGAAGAGAAAGGGATCCTGTATCCCTCTGATACTACCTGAATGACCCATGGGTCCGCCACTGACTCCTCCTAAGTCCGGCGAAAGATGCGGAGACGTCCACCTACTGCCGGATGCGGACCCGGGTTCGGCGAGTCATGCCGAAGCAGTCTTGGAGGTCTTGGCCTTGGGGGCAACTTTGGGCTTCCAGGACTGTTTGGGCTTGGAGGAGGAGCGCGCAGAGGACGGACCCGTCTGGGATGTGGAGCGTGTCTCAGTCTAAAAGGAACGAAAGGACCGATTGCGTTTGGCTGGAAACTTCTTCTTGAAGACTGAGGGTAGAAGAGTACTTTTACCACCAGTAGCCTCGCTGATCATTTCTTTGAGTTCAGAACCAAATAGCAAGTTCCCCTGAAAGGGCAAGGAAAGCAAGGCTTTCTTAGAGGCTGTATCAGCAGACCAAATTTTCAGCCAAAGGGCACGTCTGGCCACCACAGATGAAGTGGAGGCCCTCGCCATCATGGGCACAGCATCAAAGGCAGCATCAGCAACATAATTTTGTGCTTCAGTAATATTAGCAAGGAGCTGCAACTGCTCAGATACCGGTGCATCCTGGCGGACTGCCTCAGTCAGTCGTTCAGTCCAGGCCGCAATAGCTCTATTAACCCACGCCACTGCAAAGGTTGGACGCATGGCAGTGCCAATGGAGGCAAAAATAGACTTAAGAGAAAGTTCTAGCTTTTTGTCTGTCCAATCCTGCAGGGCAGAGGCATCAGAGACAGCTAAAGCAGTAGATTTGGATAGCCTGGAAACAGGAGCATCCACCTTGGGAGGATGAACCCATTTTGCCATTTCAGTCTCAGGAAAGGGGTAAAGTTTAGCAAACTTTTTGGACACTGAGGAGGATTTGTCAGGATTCCTCCACGCCTCAGAGACTAGACGGGCAAGGGTAGGGTTAGTTGGAAAACATACAACCGCCTTAGATGGTTTTTGGAAAATGTCAGTTGGATCATGAGTAGATTCCTGAGTCAGAGGAAGGTTGAGCGTAGTTAACACAGCTCTAACCAAACCCTCAGCAGAAATCTCGGGGTCACATTCGTAAGGGTCCCCAATGGACCTGTTAGACTCAATAACAGTGCCTTCCTCAGCATCAGAATCCTGCAATAGTTCTTCTTCAGAAGAATCAGACACATCAGGAGCTCCCTGTGGTTTAGGCAGGGAAGTCCTGATTGTAGAGGGGGTCTGCCAAACCTGGAGAGCCCCCTGTACCTGAGAGGGAAAGAGTTGGAGTGAGGATCTGAGATCCCTAGTGGCAGCTTTAAACTCTTTCACCCAAGATGGCTCAATAGCATGGCTGGGAAGCCCAGGGTTGCTATCACGACAATCAGTGCATTTAGGGCATAAATCACCAGAACAATCTCTAGGCAGCCCAGAGTGACAAGAGGAGCAAAGCGCAATGGGGGGAACAGACACCCCAGCCTCTTTAGTCTTGGGTCTAGCCCCTGGCTCCAGTGGAGTAGACATGCTCACAGCGTCAATATACACCACTTAACAATATCACCCAGTAAAAGTGTGAAAGATTAAAGTTTCACCCCAGAAATGCCTAAAAACGGACTTATCTGGCCAGCGAAGGGTTAATCTGCTGAGAGGAGAGAAGGCTCGGTCCCTGCGTAGTATACTCGCTGAGAAATAACACCACAAAATGGCGGCCGTCAGGTCAGCCAATCAGAAACGAGCGCGAACCGGGCGCTCATGGGAAATGTAGTTTTCTCTCAGAAGTACCCCAAACAGTGCCCGAAGCCCCTCCAGAACTCCCCACACCCTGTAAACATACACCGGATGATAGAGCAGGAGCATAGAAGTAAAATGAGCCATCTCTGAAGTTGCTGTGACAAGCGGTTGCAGAGATATGTCCCACACTGTGAAATCCCATAGAGAGTAAAGGAGCAATGGCGTCTAAGCGGGAAAAGGCGCGCTTAAAGGCGCGGAACACTAAATTTTAATAAAGTCCCACTAAACTTTAAAAAGTGCTAAACAGTAACCCAATACATGAGAAACATAAATAAAATTATACCCAAAGCTCCAGAACCCAGAGAATACCACAGAAATTGCATAAACACGATAAATGCAAATAAAAACACCCTATGAGTGCTGGAGTGCAATGCAACTCCCAAATACAAGCCCATCAAAGGGACACTGTGGGGACAAGTGGACCTTCAGCACTCAAGGGGTGGCTCACCTTTCTGCAGGACTTCTGTCTTCAGGTGACCATGATGAAGTGGGAATAGACCAGAGGTAAATTCCTCAGCAGGGAAGCTGCTTGACTCAAGCTGTTCCCTCTTCAGGGCATAAGGTCCACAGAAAATCCCTGGAAGCTGCACTAGCCACTTTAAAGAGGGCAATTCACAGCCATGGTCACCCTCCTAATGGTGGTATTCCATATTTGAATAAAAATAACAAAAAAACTAAGTTGAATGCATAGATGTTCTCCACCTGGTGTGCACAGCACACAGGAACAAATCAATCTGGTGGCTCTGGCCTGAAGGCAGCTTAAGTAGGAGGGGAGGCTCCGCCCCCTGCAATCATTTGCATAATTGTTCCTGCCTATTAAAGGGGCGGATCGCCTCCCAGAGTACCAGTGACCTGTATTGGACGACAGTGAAATACAGCTATTCTTGCCTTCTTCTAGAGAAACAAGAGTGATATGGCATGGGCTGAACCCGATGGATGCATGTTTTGTTACTATGTATGTATGTTACTATGGCCCATATTTATAAAGGCAAATTGGAGTTATGTAAAAGTTATTCTGGAGTAAACCAATTGCACCATGTGGTACAAATATAAATTTCTGCACTGGAGACCCCTCTAGCATTTGAAGAGTTAAAAAAATCTCTTTTCAGGTGCATGAGGATATAGGAATCTTTAGATGTCCCCTATGTTGAGTTGATTTACTACAGAATGATTTTCAGGTTGCTTTTATAAATCTGGGCCTATGTTCCTAAGTAGCACTATCTTCCCAAAAAAATAAAACTGAACTTGAATAATGCATGAAATCTACAGTATATATACATAATGTATATCACTTTTAAAGAAATTGTCTGCCACACAGCAGCATCTTTTGTTGATAATTTTCCACTGCATGGCACTGAGGGTAGTATCAGCAATTACAGTGGAGCAGAGTTATTTGAGCTTAGAGATGAGCAGTTTCTTTCTTGAAATCATGGCATGCAAAGCAATGTCCAATCAGAAAGTGTGGCATACTGTTCAAACTGGATTTGTGGCAATTGCATTTGGCATTCTTATACAAATTAACATAAGTTCAAGTAAGTCTATTTTTCAAGTATATACAATATTCAAGGTATAGAGGATATCCTGGTTTAAGATTAATCAAAGCAATTTAATCACTGACTGAGCTACTTAAACCTTACCTGTTAGAGTACTATAGGACTAACTAGAGTTTGCCATCCCCGAGTCATTTTGGTGCCAAGTATTGCAAAATAATTGAAATTAACTGCCATGTTTTGTGGATCAGGTGCTTTTGATCAATCAATTGGCAAATTAATTTACAAGCGTATGTTCATTCCACCCAACTAAGTATTTCTACAGTATCAACATCAGCATCGCAAAAAATGAGATTTTTGTGTATGTACAGATAGATCTTTTTTCATTAGACCTTTTAGAACCTGCGAACTAGGAAGAAGCATGTCACTTGCATACAGAGTTGTCTGGAGTTCTCCCTTCCAGCTCTACTTTACCCCTGCCAAGCAGCCTTAGTTTCAACATATAGCCAAGACAAAGGACAAAGTGAAATAGGGCAGGAAGGTGGTCACCATACCAGAGAACCCAAAGGACACCCTTGCCCGGAACTCAAACAACTGTTTTCTCTGGATGGTATGTTCTATGTTTCTCGAGGACTAAGGGAAAATTATTTATCGTTAAGTACACAAAAATCCCCTTTCATCCACTGTGGAACACATGAACTATGCAGTTATACCAAAGCAATCCAATCAGCAATCCAGGGAAGGATAAAATAACCATTCTTAAGGGAGACAAACCACAAGTAAGGACCTCAGGTGTCAATGACACCGACACACCAAAACCAAGTAACAGCAAAATGTTCACTACAATAAAAGAAAGAAAACAGACAATACAGCCTATAGGATCTTCTGTACAAAACTGACTATGGCAGACGTCAGGACAATGACTCTGTAATATTTAGCAAACATCTGAAATGACAATCTCTGGCCTGCAGAGAGCTGGTTATTGTAGGACCAAGATGCACCCTCCACTCTAGTAGAGTGAGCATTGACCTGAAGGTCATAGATTTATATTCCAGAGAACATTGGTCTGGACAAATGTCCATGAAGCAATCGTCATCTTTGAGGCTGCTTGGCCTGCATGTGGGCCAAAGGCTCATAAGGATTATTCTGAAGCAATCCCAGGGCCAGGGTTAAGTCCTGTGGAGGAGTGGGATTCTGAAAACCAGGGTAAGTATGAGGCATCCCTTGAATAAAGTTCTGCATACACGCCAGCAAGAAAACACACCTCTGAAAAAAGAAAATATAAGGCTGCCCCTTGAGAGATCAAGCTATTTCTGAAGACAGTCCTAAAGAAAAGACAAAATAGCTGGAAGATGAAAGTGGTATGGCTGTGATCCCTGGTCTTCGCACCACTTGAAATACAATGACCAGGCCCAATGATGCACCTTAGATGAAACCAACATCAAGAGGTCCAGGACAAGTGGAAAACAATGCAGTTCAGCAACAGAGAGATTAAATAGTTCTGAGAACCACCCCCAGTGAGACCAATAAGGAACAGTCACGATAACCTTCATCCTCTCCATCCTGCCCTTCCTTTACACTCTGGGAATCAGAGGGGAAAAGAAGGAACACATTTGCCAGGGGCTCGAGTTCTGGAGCAAAACTTGTTGTTCGACCAAGATGCTAACAGATCCACAACTGGAATAACCTATACCTGGACTATGGAGTCAAACATCATCTGGTTGAGTTCACAATCCCTGGAATCCAGATGCTGATGCCTGCAAAAATCCGCCACCACGTTGTCTACCTCCACAAAGTGAAAGGCCTATAGAACTGGAACATGAATTTCAGCCCAAGCGAGAATCAGACAAATTTCTGACCGTGCAGCTTTAATCCTGATCCCTCCTTGATGGTTGACATAAGTCACCGTTATAGCACTGTCAGACTGAATCCACACTGTTGGGTTTCAAAGAAATTGGGTCCAAGGCTGCAGAGTCAAGCAAATTCCTGAACGTTCCATCAAATTGATGGAAAGAAGACTCTTGAGGTTGGACCAAAGGACCTGGGCAATCCTTGACCCATACATGACTTCCCAGCCTTTCAGGCTGGAATGCATCATCACTATGGACCAATCCAGTATGAGCAACGGACAAGCCAGAATCAGAGGAAACAGATCACTCTGGAGAGGAGACATAGTTGTCTGGACTAATTCCTAAGAACATCCAGCTGCAGTCCCCAAATTTGGAATTGATCAAATGGAACTGCTTCCAGGGCTAATACCATATACCTCAAGACCTTGATGTATTCCCGCTTTGTTAAGACCTGAGACAGCAGGCCTCTGTTGAGGAAGCCTTCAGGAAAAGATTGTACGGATGGAGTAAAGGATATCACAAGTGCGCAAATGTGGCTGTACAACACCACCAAAACCTTTGTACAAACAGCAGGGCAAATGCCAACCTGAAAAGAAGGCAGTGAATTGAAAATGGTGGTCCTGAAAAGTGAAGCAAAGGAAATGCTGATCTGTTTAAATAGGAATGTGCAGATATGAATTTTATGTCCAGAGACTCCTACAATTCCTTGGGCCCATAGTAGCAATGACAGAGCTCAAACACTCCATCTTGAATGGCTGTGTACGAATGAAGCAATTGCAAAGCTTCAAATCTGGAATCGGACAACAGCTGCTTCCTTTTCTGGGAACTATAAAGAGGTTGGAATAAAACCCTATGAATCTCTCCTGAGGAGGAACCAGTACCAAGACCTGCATATCCAGTAGGGATTGAAGTGATTCTAGGAACCAAATAGCCCTAACCAGGTTGAGAGCTCACCTGAACATGAAAAAACTTGAAATGTATGTGGCAACCGTCTGAAAATACTCTTAAAACCCAGAGATCTAACAGTGCATGTATTGCGAAAGAAATGCAGATGTCCACAAATCACCTGAGATTCTCTGGAAATTTTTGAGTTATGGGGATTTAGACTTGTCATCTGGGGGTATGGTTTTTTTCCTGCCCATGACTGTTAGGATTATGGTGCGTCTGGCTCACCGGGGGAACAGATGCTTTGGGAGCATACCCATGCTGGCACAATTAGTGAAAACTGAGCAGAAAGGAAGAACTCTTGGGAGTAACCCAATTTCTTCTACTAGCATTGCTAATTACTTTCTTCAGTTCTGGACCAAACAGAAGAAGACCAAATCTTCAGCCAAAGGTTATGGTGCTTGTAACGAGAACCAAAGACTCTGATATGTCTTGGGCCATTGTGCCGGGTTTCTCCCTCCAGGATGTGGCTACAGGATGGTAGCCGAGCCAGTCTCCAAGGAACAAAGCTTCTGTGAATGGGGTTCAAAAGGAGACTCTTTACACCATTCAGGACATAAAGGACAGCACACGCTCTTATTTCCAAAATGAACACACTAAATTGAGGGGACAGAAGGATATTTTACAGCAAAGTCACATACATTTTAGCTCTCTAGTGCCATTACAGAGGAGAAATTTCCACATACACATTAGACTAATCCCGCCCATAAGGGCAGTGCAGTACCAAAATGATGGGTAAGTCCCCTCTGCACGGAAAAAACATCTAAACCCAGACATACGTTTTGTCCTTATTTTGGGCCTCATCAGTGAGGTGCAGCTGGCTTCCCTAGGCACTGAGAGCAAGGGGTCCACGTCTGGATTACCCTTTACACTTAGGGAGAGACCCTAAGTGTTTCTCAAAAACAAGCCAAAAATGATGTGAGAGGCTCTGAGTACGAACAAAAGCACAATGGCCTGTTCTCCGGCCGTTCTCTGTGAAAGGCACTAGTGAGCTAAACGAGATTGCACCCTGGGTAGGATACTTATCCTATAGAGCCTCATCATTTTGAGGGTAGGCTCGTTCCTAGTTGAGCGTCTCTGACTAGCTCTTTTGCATATGCAAATTGCCTTTGGGACTAGTCACCCTAAGGGTAACAGGGTAATCCAGACATGGACCCCTTGCTCACAGTGCCTAGAGAGATCAGCTGCACCTCACTGATGAGGCCCAACAAGGCCAAAATGTACGGCTGGGGTTGGCTGCTTCGCTTGTTCAGAGAAGAATTGCCTGGCACTTCGGTGCTGGACTGCCTTTTGGTGGGATCAGTATGATGTGCTTCAGTATATTTCCTCTCTGTGAAAGGCACTAGTGAGCTAAAAGAGATTGCACCCTGGGTAGGATACTTATCCTATAGAGCCTCATCATTTCGAGGGTAGGCTCGTTCCTAGTTGAGTGTCTCTGACTAGCTCTTTTGCATATGCAAATTGCCTTTGGGACTAGTCACCCTAAGGGTAACAGGGTAATCCAGACGTGGACTCCTTGCTCACAGTGCCTAGAGAGATCAGCTGCACCTTACTGACGAGGCCCAACAAGGCCGAAACGTACGTCTAGGGTTGGCTGCTTCTCTTGTTCAGAGAGGAATTGCCTGGCACTTCGTGGCTGGACTGCCTTTTGATGGGATCAGTATGATGTGCTTCAGGATATTTCCTCTCTGTGAAAGGCACTAGTGAGCTAAAAGAGATTGCACCCTGGGTAGGATACTTATCCTATAGAGCCTCATCATTTCGAGGGTAGGCTCGTTCCTAGTTGAGCGTCTCTGATTAGCTCTTTTGCATATGCAAATTGCCTTTGGGACTAGTCACCCTAAGGGTAACAGGGTAATCCAGACGTGGACCCCTTGCTCACAGTGCCTAGAGAGATCAGCTGCACCTCACTGATGAGGCCCAACAAGGCCGAAACGTACGTCTGGGGTTGGCTGCTTCGCTTGTTCAGAGAGGAATTGCCTGGCACTTCGTGGCTGGACTGCCTTTTGGTGGGATCAGTATGATGTGCTTCAGTATATTTCCTCTCTGTGAAAGGCACTAGTGAGCTAAAAGAGATTGCACCCTGGGTAGGATACTTATCCTATAGAGCCTCATCATTTCGAGGGTAGGCTCGTTCCTAGTTGAGTGTCTCTGACTAGCTCTTTTGAATATGCAAATTGCCTTTGGGACTAGTCACCCTAAGGGTAACAGGGTATTCCAGACGTGGACTCCTTGCTCACAGTGCCTAGAGAGATCAGCTGCACCTTACTGACGAGGCCCAACAAGGCCGAAACGTACGTCTGAGGTTGGCTGCTTCTCTTGTTCAGAGAGGAATTGCCTGGCACTTCGTGGCTGGACTGCCTTTTGATGGGATCAGTATGATGTGCTTCAGGATATTTCCTCTCTGTGAAAGGCACTAGTGAGCTAAAAGAGATTGCACCCTGGGTAGGATACTTATCCTATAGAGCCTCATCATTTCGAGGGTAGGCTCGTTCCTAGTTGAGCGTCTCTGATTAGCTCTTTTGCATATGCAAATTGCCTTTGGGACTAGTCACCGTAAGGGTAACAGGGTAATCCAGACGTGGACCCCTTGCTCACAGTGCCTAGAGAGATCAGCTGCACCTCACTGACGAGGCCCAACAAGGCCGAAACGTACGTCTGGGGTTGGCTGCTTCTCGTTCAGAGAGGAATTGCCTGGCACTTCGTGGCTGGACTGCCTTTTGGTGGGATCAGTATGATGTGCTTCAGGATATTTCCTCTCTGTGAAAGGCACTAGTGAACTAAAAGAGATTGCACCCTGGGTAGGATACTTATCCTATAGAGCCTCATCATTTCGAGGGTAGGCTCGTTCCTAGTTGAGCGTCTCTGACTAGCTCTTTTGCATATGCAAACTGCCTTTGGGACTAGTCACCCTAAGGGTAACAGGGTAATCCAGACGTGGACCCCTTGCTCACAGTGCCTAGAGAGATCAGCTGCACCTCACTGACGAGGCCCAACAAGGCCGAAACGTACGTCTGGGGTTGGCTGCTTCTCTTGTTCAGAGAGGAATTGCCTGGCACTTCGTGGCTGGACTGCCTTTTGGTGGGATCAGTATGATGTGCTTCAGGATATTTCCTCTCTGTGAAAGGCACTAGTGAGCTAAAAGAGATTGCACCCTGGGTAGGATACTTATCCTATAGAGCCTCATCATTTCGAGGGTAGGCTTGTTCCTAGTTGAGCGTCTCTGACTAGCTCTTTTGCATATGCAAACTGCCTTTGGGACTAGTCACCCTAAGGGTAACAGGGTAATCCAGACGTGGACCCCTTGCTCACAGTGCCTAGAGAGATCAGCTGCACCTCACTGACGAGGCCCAACAAGGCCGAAACGTACGTCTGGGGTTGGCTGCTTCTCTTGTTCAGAGAGGAATTGCCTGGCACTTTGTGGCTGGACTGCCTTTTGGTGGGATCAGTATGATGTGCTTCAGGATATTTCCTCTCTGTGAAAGGCACTAGTGAGCTAAAAGAGATTGCACCCTGGGTAGGATACTTATCCTATAGAGCCTCATCATTTCGAGGGTAGGCTCGTTCCTAGTTGAGCGTCTCTGACTAGCTCTTTTGCATTAGGACAATGGCACTATACACACAAGAGCAGTTTAACATAATTCAATGTTCTGCTGGATGAACATGGAATTACCTATCGACATTACGTAGGGATACATCAACATAATTCTCAATAGACAAGTGACCAATCAGAAGTCCGCCTTACATTCTACCACCTGGTAGGCAGCCTATGTTCTAACAAGATAGGCAAGAAATTTTACATACCTTGCCACCCTTCTGTTACTACCCAGCCTCCAGAAGCTGGGTTTTCCATGAGTGTCATCCAGACTTTGGAGATTATTTCGCTGATAGTAATGGCTTACGGTCCGTTACAGTGCTCTATTGCTGAAAGGGCCAGGGAGTTGATATTGAATTTGGCAGTGCTGAAGGCTGCTTCAGTAATAGGTGCATTGGTTGACAGGTCAGTATCCCCCTTCATATGAATGCTTCCTATTAGACAATTTCCACTCCTCAAGTTAAACTTGATGAAGGAATGGAAAGGAGGGAAAAGAACTGCATCCCATTGCGCCTCTTAAATATCCGGAGATGAGGATCCAGACTCCAAGGCCTTATAGACGTTAAGGATCGCTGAAGTAGACCAATAGGGGTCTCCACAGACAGTCTTCCACAGATGAATCCCCATGAGTGGGGAGGAATCAATCACCAGTGTCTTCCTCTTTAATGATAGAGGAATCCCCCTCAATTGAGAGAAAATCCCCTTCCCCAATGTGATAAACGCTTCTTTGGAGAGGAACAGGGTAATCTTGGTTCCAAGACTCCAAGATTCCCTTAATAGTTGTTGGATTTAGCCAGGGTGAAAATAGGGTTTTAACACATGTATGCTCCTGTTCAGAAGAAGAGCGGTTTGGAATTGGCTGTGAAGGGACCACAGAACTAGAGACACATAATACACCAGCAGGATCCCAGGGAAAACTAGCCTGAAACGAGGACAATGTTTTACAGAAGAAACCGAAGTTTTGGTGGTCATCGTATTCCCCACCTCTCCTTTGTGCTCATACATAAAGAGATCTCCAAAGAGAAAAAAGCAGAACAGAAAATAAGAATCAAATATTCATCTACCTGATGTGGGGAAAGACAAAGTGCCAGGAGGGAGTTGTAGCTACCAAAGAGAAATCCTGCAGATCAGGTGCCTCATGGGCACTCCAAACAGTGAGAAAAATGAGTATAAAGAGCAATATACCACCAGGAGAGCACTCTTAAGAGTCAACAGTGGTATCTATACAAAATATATATTAGAATGGAAGTTACATGTATAATAAAATACTCACGTTCCCACATGGTATTTGGATCTCAAGAACCAGTCTGAAACTTATGGAGAATATGCTGATCCTCCCCGTTAAAGGAATCCAATTGTGGGAGCACACCTATAGCAGGAAAGCTTCCTTTTTTATGGAACAAACACTTAAATATATGAGCAGATTGTATCCAATAAAATAATAATATAGGTACACTTCCTATTTGTTTATTAAAAACATTTACAAACAACCATTAACATGTTTCATGATCCAAACAGATAATTGCATCAGGTGCTAAAAAAAAAAATCAGTGATTTTTTGAACCATTGTTATTTCTCTGAGAGGAAAGTCCTGTGTTCCACATGGACCAAGAGAAAAAAATGTATCTGTAAGGACACAAAATTCTCTTACATCCATGTGGAACACAGGAAAGATGGGATATACCAAAACATTCACCAAGATTCCAGGAATGGAAAGAAAAAAACTTCTTAAAGCAAAGACTAGTTCCAATGAAAAGAGACTGGTACAACATGAACCTCAGGCATCAACAAACACCAACACTGCAAACCAAAGAACAGAATAAAAACAGGAAAGAGACCTACAGAGGCACAGCAGCCTGCAGAATCTTCTGGCCAAAGCTGGCTTCAGCAAAGGCCAACACATTAACACTGTAGTGTTTGACAAATGTGTGGAGGGGCAACCACGTTGCTGTCTTTCAAAACTGCTCAGCAGAGGACTGATTCTTGGAGGCCCTAGATGTGCCCACCGACCTACTGGAAGTGTCAACGGACACTGAACAGGGATAACAACACCCCAAGAACTGTTACACAGCACACAGAACTAGCGCCAACAGGGCTCAAAAAAGGAAGCACCAAGAACCGGAGAAAATGCTAGACAGGCAAGACTGCCTCCAGGATCTTCCTCCCAAAGCTGATGCCAGCCCATCAACATGGTAGTGTTTCGAAAAGGTGTGCACAGACGACCCAGTGGCAGCCTTGCACAACTGAACAGCGGAGGCCTGATTCTTGTAAGCCCAAGAAGCCCCAATAGATCTGGTACAATGAGCCATAACCCGAAAGGGAACGGGCCTCTTCCTCAGCTTGTATGCCTTACGAATAGTGGACTTGATCCAAGACGCCATAGTCACTTTGGATGCAGGTCTTCCTGCCCTGGGGCCCTCAGGAATGATGAACAGCGCGTCAGATTGTCTAATGTACATAAAACTTAAGACAATGCACCACATCCCTCTCCTTCTCAGAGGTAGGGTCAGGGCAGAAAGAAGGCACCGCAATCTCCTGATTAATGTGGAACTCAGAGACCACCTTCGGGAGAAACTCCTGAGAAGTGTGAAGCACCGCCTAGTCTTTGTGAATCACCAAAAAGGGTGGTTTACAAGACAGAGCATGTAACTCCGTGACACACCGAACAGACACGATCGCCAGGAGAAAGGCCATTTTCCACATCAGCAGACGTAAAGGAATAGTAGCCAAGGACGCAAAGGGAGGGCGCTGAAGGATGCACAAGACCAAATTAAGATCCCACTGAGGAGTGGGAGTCTTAAAGACAGGACGAGTATGAGTAACGCCCTGGAAGAAAACCTTGACATCAGGAAGAATAGCAATGCGTCTCTGAAAGAAAATAAAGAGAGTAGAAGTCTGAACCTTAAGGGAACTCAAGCTGAGGCCCTTATCCACACCGTCCTGCAAGAAGGCCAGGACCGTAGGCAGGTCAAAATCCTGAGAAAGATCCCTATCAGCAGACCAAGATAGCAAGGTTGACCAAACACGATGGTAGGCCGTAGAAGAAACTGGTTTGTGGGCACTAAGCATAGTAGCCACCACACTAAAAGAAAAACCCTTCTTCAGTATTGAGGATTCAATTTCCAAGCCGTCAACGCTAGACGATGACCATTCTCCTTTCACAGGTAACCCTGTTGAAGAAGATCCGGACAGCAAGGGAGCCGGAATGGCTCCACCACTGACAGATCCAGAAGCTCCGGAAACCAAGCCTGGCGAGGCCAGTATGGAGCAGTCAGAATGACATAGACGTTGCCTATGCCAGGAATGTTAACTGTGGATATGGCAGGAATGTGTTCTTCTGCCAAGGACAAAATAGCTTTGACCTCTAACCAAGAGGCAAGACTTCTGGTTCCGCCCTGCTTGTTGATGTAGCCCACAGCCGTGGCGTTGTCGGACTGTTCCCGGACTGGGCATTCTTTCAGCTAGGGAGTCCAATGACGAAGGGCATGGAATATCGCCTGAAGCTCCAACATGTTGATGTGAAGGAGAGATTCCTCCAGAGACTGCTGACCCTATGCACTCAGGCGACCCAGGACCACTCCCCATCTGGAGAGAATGGCATCCATCGTCACTGTGGTCCAGAAGAATACTAGGAAGGACTTGTCCTTCAGTAGATTGGAGAGGTCGAGCCACCAGGACAAACTCAGTTCCACATGAAGAGGAAGTGACACCGACATTTTCAGAAGTTCCTGCTGACCCCTGCATACCTGGATGACGAACCTCTGGAGTTCCCTGGTGTGAGCCATGGCAAATAGGACTGCTTCTTTGGTGGAGATGAATTTCCCCAATAGAGAGGACAGCTTCTTGGCTGGAACTGGATTGAGAGCCAGAACAGCAGATACTCTTTGGGCGATCTGGTGAGCCACTTCCTCCGTGAGAAACACCATGCTCTGCTGAGTGTCGAAGAGAAGGCCTAGGAAGACCAGACGCTGGGATGGAACAAGATCCGAATTGTCCATGTTGATGATCCACCCATGATGGGTGACAGCATGAATGCAGTCCTGAACCTGCTGATGAAGAAGTTCCGCAGAGGGGGCTTTCAGAAGCAGTTTGTCCATGTAAGGAGTAACTCTGGTGCTGTCTCGGTGGAGGACGGATACTAAAGAGCCAAGGAAACGGTTGAAGACTTGAGGAGCTGTAGTCAGACCAAAGGGAAGAGCTGAAAACTGAAAGTGCCCTCTGTCGCAGGCAAATCTGAGCTACTGCCGGCTCTCTGGATGAATGTTGATGTGTATATACGCGTCCTGAAGATCCAGAGAAGCAAGGAATTCCCCCAGGAACATAGCAGCAATCACTGTCCTTAGGGACTCCTGGTGATAATGAGTCTTAATCACAAAGGAATTGAGATCTTTCAAATCCAGAATGGGACGACAACCACTGTCCTTCTTGGAGACCACAAAGAGGTTTGAGTAAAAACCCATGCCTCTGTCCTGAACTGGAACAGGCACCAGAACATCCTTGTCCAGAAGGGCCTGGATAGCGCCACTGAACAGACGGCGTTTCTCTGCGCCCTGGGGAGTATGAAAGTAGAAAAAAGCAAAAAGGAGGAAGAGAGACGAAAGGGAACCTGTACCCTTCCATCACTACCTGTAAAACCCACGGGTCCGCCACTGAACCCTCCCAGACTCTGTGGTAGTGACACAGACAGCCACCCACAGCAGAGTGGGGACCCGGAATTGGCGAGTCATGCGGAAGTAGTCTTGGAAGCTTGAGGCTTAGAGGAGACCTTGGGCTTCCATTGCTGTTTGGGCTTAGAGGAGGCACGTGGATATGATGGAACCGCCTGGTTCACCAGACGTGTCTCAGTCTGGAAGGGACGAAAAAACCTGTTACGCTTGAGAGGAGTTTTCTTCCTGGGGACCAAGGGCAGAAGTACTCTTACCCCCTGTGGCCTCACTAATCACATCCTTAAGATCTGGCCCAAATAAGGATGTACCCTGAAAGGGTAAGGAAAGCAAGGCTTTCTTGGAAGCAGTGTCAGCAGACCAGATCTTGAGCCAAAGAGCTCGTCTGGCAAACGCGGACATATTAGAAACCTGTGCCACCAAATGGATGGCATCAAATAAGGCAGCAGAAACATAGTGCTGGGCCTCAGAGATGCTGGCATGAAGCCACAACATATTTGAAGAAGGAGCACCCTGACTTACAGCCAGGGTTAACCCATGCCGCAGCAAATGCTGGACGCATGACAGTGCCAGCAGTGGCAAAAATGGACTTGAGGAAAACCTCAAGTTTCTTGTCAGTCCAGTCTTTCAGAGTGGACGCATCAGAAACTGGCAATGCAGTAGACTTAGTTAGCCTGGATATAGGAGCATCTACTTTAGGGGGATGAACCCACTGAGCAAGCGCTGCCTCAGAAAAGGAGTAAAGCTTAGCATACTTCTTGGAAACAGAAGGCTTTCTGTCTGGAGATTTCCACTCATCAGACACAAGGCTATCAAGAGTGGGGTTAGGCAGAAAACAAGTAAGGGGCTTTTTTGGCTCCTGGAAAACATCAGAGGGATCTGAAGGAACCGCCTGAACTAGGGGAATGTTTAGGGTCGTCAAGACAGCCCTGATCAGGCCCTCAGCCGAAGGCTCAGGATCAGCCTCAAAGGGGTCCCCAAAAAATGAGAGGAGCCCACAGCAGAACATTCCTCAACATCTGAATCCACCAACAGTTCCTCAGAGGAATCTGACATGTCAGGTACTCTCTGCGGTTTGGGCAGGGAAGATTTGACTGAAGAAGGGGTCTGCCATGAGTGAAAGATCCCCTGTAACTGGGATGGAAAGAGTTGAAATGTAGACCAAAGGTCTCTGGTAGCAGCCTTGAACTCTTGTACCCAAACTGGCTCTATTGCATGGCTGGAGGTCCCTGGGAGAGACTCAGATTAGACATTCTTACAGTGTCAAAAAACATTTAATATAATGAATCACCCAATTACAGTGTGAAAGATTAAACTTTCACCCCGAAAATCTCTAAAATACACTTATCTGGCAGGCGAAGGGTTAATCTGCAGAGGAGAGAAGAAGAGTCCAAGCCCTACGTAGGATACACGTTCTAGAAAAGGTACAAAATGGCTGCCGTGGCGGGAGCCAATCAGAAATGAGCGTGCATACCAAGCTCTCATGGGAAATGTAGTTTTCCCAGAATAAGTACCCCAACAGTGCCCGAAGCCCCCGGAGCCCCTCAACACACTTGGTAACCAGATGATAGAGCAAGGTCAGACAATTAAAATGAGCCCTCTCTGAAGTCGCTACATTGAGTGGTTGCAAAGATATGTCCCAATCTGTACAGTCCCATAGGAGTGAATGTAGCAATGGCGTCTATGCGGTAAAGCTTCAAATTTTGTCAAAGTTAAAACTGTGAAATAAAATTACATAGAACATCACTAGAACAAGTTATGAGACCCAAGAAACACTGAACCCAGTAGGGAAAGTGACAATAGATGCAAACCAGCAGCTAAAGAGTTAAGTTACCACATAAACCTGCTCCAAAACACCCAACAGACATACAGATAAACCCAGTGAGTGCTGGAGTATGCAATAAGAACTCCCAAGGAAAGAAACCCTGTGCGGAGGGGCACTGTGGGACATGTGGACCTGCAGCACTCAAAGGGTTGCTCACCTTTCCTGCAGATCTTCTGTCTTCAGATGATCATGTATCAAGAAGAAGCCTCAGTGGGCAACTCTTGAGGAAAGAACTTGTACCCAAGATTTTCCCCCCAGGGCTTAAGGTCCACAAAAAGCACCTGGATACTGAGCTAGCCGCATCTAAAGGGCATTGCCAGATATGGTAATCTGCCTAATGGTGGTATTCCATTTCTAACAGAAAAATAAAAAAAATTCTAAAAACTGTAGCAGAACTGTTCTCTTGCCTGTGTCTTCATCAAGGAACAAATCTTTCTGGAGCTGGTTGGCTAGCTGCAGCCAAGGAGGGAAGGTAGGCTACACCCCATGCAATCAATTCTAGAATTGTTCCTGCCTACTTAAAGGGGCGGATCGCCTACCCAAATTTACCAGTAACCTGATTGGACGACAGACAACTTTCTTTCTCAAGATGTTGGCCTCAAGAGCCAAGCCGTCAAAGTCAAGTTCTTCACCTGTGGATGACACAGCAGACATTGATACCAAAGGTCCAGATGCAGAGAGAGCTGAAACAGCTCCATCATGCATGCACTGTCTTAAAACCAGTCCAGAGGGGCCCAGAATGGGCAATACGAATACATGAGCCCGTTGTATACTGACTTTCCTCAGTACCCAGAGAATCAGGGGAACCACAGGAAAATTACAAGGACTGAACACTGCATCTTCTACAAGAGCTAGAGTATCCCAGGACCTGGCACAGAACAGAGGAATCTTGTGGTTCAGCTGAGAGGCCATAGACTGGAGACTCCTTAGTTGAACTACTGAGTTGAATATGTTTTGATTGAGCTCCCAATTGTCAGGATCCAGGCGCTGGCAACACAAAGTCTACCACAACCTTGTCTACCCCTTGAATGTGAATGGGGGGAAGAGCCAGCATGTGAGCCTCTGCCCACATGAGAATCTGGCAGACCTCGGCCCAGGCATCTGCCCTTGTAGTCCCTTTATAACAGCTGATGTAAGCCACCACAGTCACACTGTCTGACTGGATTCACACTGGGAATCCCTGGAGGAACTGAGACAAATGCCACAGGGCTAGGTGTGTCGCCTGAAACTCTAGAGCATTGATGGACTGTGTGTTCTCTGTCCTAATGCAAAACCCTGAGCAGTCTGAGGACCCAGAGTGGAGCCACAGATGACCAGGCTGGCATCTGTCGTGACTATGACCCAATCTAGGATAATAGGATTTTAGTCTTACCTGTTAAATCCTTTTCACTTAGTCCATACAGGTCACTGGTACAATGGGAGGCGATCCGCCCCTTTAATAGGCAGGAACATTCATTCATTCATATGCAGGGGGTGGAGCCTCCCCTCCTACTTAAGCTGCCTTCAGGCCAGAGCCAAGCTAGATTGATTTGAGACACTTAAACTGACCAGAGGGAAGCAAGAAAAGGAAGACTCCTGTGAGCATGCCCCAAAGGTCTCCCACTGAATGCCACAGGAGAGCCAAGCATGGTCCCTTGACAGGGTGGGAGACCAGTGACCTGTATGGACTAAGTGAAAAGGATTTAACAGGTAAGACTAAAATCCTATTTTCACTGTCGTCCAATACAGGTCACTGGTACAATGGGATGTACAAACATTGAGCTGTCCCTGAGGCGGGAAGTAAGGCAAGGACCAGGCACAAGGCCCAAGTCACTAGAACTGCTATGAACCAATTAATCATATAGCCCAGTAACAGAAGTGTCAACGGATACCAATCAGGGGGGAAAACAAACCCCCAAACTAACACAGCACACTGAACTAGAACCAACAGGGCTCAACAGTAAAGAAGCACTAAGGATCACAGAATAGAAGTCCTAAACAGGCAAAACTGCCTCCAGGGCCTTCCTTCCAAAGCTGGCATCAGCCGAGGCCAGTACATCAACTCGATAGTGCTTCGAGAATGTGTGCACAGAGGACCAAGTGGCCGCTCTGCACAGTTGATCAGCAGATGCCTGATTCTTGTAGGCCCAAGAGGCCCAATAGATCTGGTGGAATGAGCAGTAACCCTGAAGGGAACGTGCTTATTCCGCAATTTGTAGGCTTCACGAATGGTAGATTTAATCCAAGAGGCAATAGTTACCTTGGATGCAGGTCTCCCATCAGGCTGAGTCCCTTCTCAACCCCATCCTGTAAAAAGGCTAGGATTGTGGGAAGATGTAAATCTAGAGACAGATCCTTATCAGTACACCATGATACAAAGGTGGACCATATGCAATGATAGATCTTGGAAGACACAGGCTTGCGAGCTCTAAGCATCGTGGACACCACTGAAGAGGAAAACCCTTTCTTCTTTAAAATTGAGGATTCAACCTCCAAGCCATCAAATGGAGATGCTGAACATCCTCCTTCCACAGATATCCCTGAAAAAGTAGATCTGGACGTGCAGGAAGCGGAATAGGATCAGTCACAGACATAGCTAGCAGTTCCGGATACCAGGACTGACGAGGCCAATTTGGAGTGATCAAGATGACAGGACAACGCTCCACCTTCAGCTTCTGGATGACTCGGATCAACAGAGGAAGAGGAGGGAAGATGTAAGCCAGAGGAAACGTCCAAGGGATTGACAAAGCATCCACTGCCAGAGCAAGAGGGTCCCTCCACCAGGAGCAAAACACTGGCACCTTCCTGTTGTGTCTGGTAGCCATCAGATCCACTACTGGCACCCCCCACATCTGGGTGAGAAGGTGAAACACCTCTGGATGAAGCGCCCATTCTCCGCTGTCGACTGTGTGACGACTGAGAAAATCTGCCATGACGTTGTCTACGCCTGGAATGTGTACCGCTGAGATGACTGGCACATGATCTTCTGCCCAGGATAAAATGGCTTTGACCTCTAACCAGGCGGTGAGACTTTTTGTGCCGCCTTGTCTGTTGATGTAAGCCACTGCGGTGGCATTGTCGGACTCCACTCTGACTGGACAGCCTTCCAGCTGAGATTCCCAGTGCCTCAGGGCAAGAAGTATGGCACGAAGTTCCAGAACATTGATGGAGAGAAGAGATTCTTCCAGTCCCCATTTCCCCTGAGCACTGAAACGACCCAACACAGCTCCCCATCCCCGGAGGCTGGCATCCGTCGTGACTGTGGTCCAATAGGGAACCCGAAAGGATCTCCCTTTCAGGAGATGAGACAAGTCCAATCACCATTGCAGGCTCAACTCGACATGAGGAGGCAGAGAGACTGACAGATGCTGATGATCTGGATGATTGCACGTCTGGATCACAAACCTCTGAAGTTCCCTGGTGTGTGCCATAGCAAATGGCACCGCCTCTATTGTGGAAATGAATTTCCCCACCAGAGAGGTCAACTTCGGCACTGGAACCCTGTCGAATTCCAGGATCCTGGCTACTCGGATAGCAATCTGATGAGCAACTTCCTCTGGTAGAAACACCATGCACTGCTGAGTGTCGAACAGGAGACCCAAGAAGAGGAGCCGTTGAGATGGGACCAAGTCTGACTTGTCCAGATTCACAATCCAGCCGTGGCGATTCAGTGTGCTGGTGGAGAATCTCCGCAGATGAAGCTTTCAGGAGCAGATCATCCATGTAGGTAGTCACCCTGACACCCTCTCGATGAAGCACAGCTATCAAAGATCCCAATACCCTCTGAAAGACCTGAGGGGCTGAAGTCAGTCCAAAGGGAAGAGCTGAAAACTGAAAGTGGCCCTTGTGACAGGCAAACCTGAGATACCGTCTGCTCTCTGGATGAATAGGGATGTGAAGATATGCATCCTGAAGGTCCAGGAAGGCAAGGAACTCCCCTGGAGACATTGCGGCTATCACAGAGAGCAGGGATTCCTGGCAAAAGTGGGAACTCACAACAAAGCAATTGAGATCCTTGAGATCCAAGATAGGACGAGCGCCTCCGTCCTTTTTGGCCACAACGAACAGGTTGGAATAAAATCCGGAACCTGTGTCCTCTGGTGGAACCAATTCCAGGACTTCCTTGTCCAAAAGATCCTGAATAGCGCCGTCGAACAGACGTCTTTTTGTAGGTTCCTGAGAAGGACGAGTAAAATGGAACCGAAAGGGAGGAAGGGAAGAGAAAGGGATCCTGTATCCCTCTGATACCACCTGAATAACCCAAGGGTCCGCCACTGACTCCTCCCAAATCCGGCGAAAGATGTGGAGACGCCCACCTACAGCCGGATGTGGACCCGGGTTCGGTGAGTCATGCCGAAGCAGTCTTGGAGGTCTGGGCCTTGGGGGCAACTTTGGGCTTCCAGGACTGTTTGGGCTTGGAGGAGGAGCGAGTGGAGGACGGACCTGTCTGGGACGTGGAGCGTGTCTCAGTCTGGAAGGAACGAAAGGACCGATTGCGTTTGGCTGGAAATTTCTTCTTGAAGACTGATGGTAGAAGAGTACTTTTACCACCAGTAGCCTCACTAATCATCTCCTTAAGTTCAGAACCGAACAACAAGTTCCCCTGAAAGGGCAAAGAAAGTAAGGCTTTCTTAGAGGCAGTATCAGCAGACCAAATTTTCAGCCAAAGAGCACGTCTAGCCACCACAGAGGAAGTAGAGGCCCTTGCCATCATGCGCACAGCATCAAAGGCAGCGTCAGAGGCAGCGTCAGAAACATAATTCTGGGCTTCTGCTATATTAGCAAGAAGTTGTAACTGCTCAAACACTGGCGCATCCTGGCGAACCGCCTCAGTCAGTCGTTCAGTCCAGGCTGCAATAGCTCTATTAACACACGCCACTGCAAAGGTTGGACGCATGGCAGTGCCAATGGAGGCAAAAATGGATTTAAGAGAAATCTCTAACTTTTTGTCCGTCCAGTCCTGCAGGGCAAAGGCATCAGATACAGCTAAAGCAGTCGATTTGGATAATCTAGAAACAGGGGCATCCACTTTGGGAGGATGAACCCATTTAGCCAGTTCAGTCTCAGGAAAAGGGTAAAGCTTAGCAAACTTTTTGGACACAGAAGAGGATTTTTCAGGATTCCTCCATGCATCAGAGACTAGACGGGCAAGAGTAGGGTTAGTTGGAAAACATATAACCGCCTTAGATGGTTTCTGAAAAACGTCAGTTGGATCATGAGTAGATTCCTGAGTCAGAGGAAGGTTGAGCGTGGTTAACACCGCTCTAATCAAACCCTCAGCAGAAACCTCAGGGTCACATTCATAAGGGTCCCCAATGGACCTATTAGATTCAATAACAGTGCCTTCCTCAGCATCAGAATCTTGTAAAAGTTCTTCCTCAGAAGAATCAGACACATCAGGAGCTCCCTGTGGCTTAGGCAGGGAGGTCCTGATTGAGGAGGGGGTCTGCCAGACTTGTAGAGCCCCCTGAACCTGAGAGGAAAAGAGTTGGAGAGTGGATCTGAGATCCCTAGTGCAGCTTTGAACTCTTTCACCCAAGTTGGCTCAATAGCGTGGCTGGGAAGCCCAGGGTTGCTATCATGACTATCTGTACATTTTGGGCATAAATGACCTGAAAATTCTCTAGGCAGCCCAGAGTGACAAGTGGAGCAAAACGCAATGGGGGAAACAGACACCCCAGCCTCCTTAGTCTTGGGTCTAGCCCCTGACTCCAGTGGAGTAGACATGCTCACAGCGTCAGATATACACCACTAAGAAAAATCCCCCAGTAGAAGTATGAAAGATTAAAGTTTCACCCCAGAAATGTTTAAAATCGGACTTATCTGGCCAGCGAAGGGTTAATCTGCTGAGAGGAGAGAAGGCTCGGTCCCTGTGTAGTATACTCGCTGAGAATAACACCACAAAATGGCTGCCGCGACGGTAGCCAATCAGAAAACGAGCGCGAACCAGGCGCTCATGGGAAATGTAGTTTTCTCTCAGAAGTACCCCAAACAGTGCCTGAAGCCCCCCCAAACTCCCCACACCCCGAAACTAGCCACCGGATGATAGAGCAGGGGAAGACCAACAAAATGAGCCCTCTCTGAAGTTGCTGTGATAAGCGGTTCCAGAGATATGTCCCACACAGTGCAAACCCATAGAGAGTAAAAGAGCAATGGCGTCTATGCGGTAAAAGGCGCGCTTAAAGGCGCGGAACATCAAATATTAATAAAGTATTTCTGAAATAGAAAGTACACCAAACATACTTTTAACACATGAGAAACATGAGAAAATAATATTCCAAAGCTCCAAGACCCAGGGAATACCACAGAAATTGCATAAATACAAGCAATAGAAATAAAAACACCCTATGAGTGCTGGAGTGCAAAATGCAAACTCCCAAATACAAGCCCAAGTAAGGGACACTGTGGGGACAAGTGGACTTTCAGCATTCAAAGGGTGGCTCACCTTTCTGCAGGACTTCTGTCTTCAGGTGACCATGTTGAAATAGGAATTAACCAGAGGCAAATTCCCCAGCAGGGAAGCTACTTGACCCAAGCTGTTCCCTCTTCAGGGCATAAGGTCCACCAGAAAATCCCTGGAAGCTGCACTAGCCACTTTGGAAGAGGGCAATTCACAGCCATGGTCACCCTCCTAATGGTGGTATTCCATATTTGAAGAAAACAATAAAAAACTAAAGCTGAATGATAGATGTTCTCCACCTGGTGTGCACAGCACACAGGAACAAATCAATCTGGCTTGGCTCTGGCCTGAAGGCAGCTTAAGTAGGAGGGGAGGCTCCACCCCCTGCATACATTTGAATGAATGTTCCTGCCTATTAAAGGGGCGGATCGCCTCCCATTGTACCAGTGACCTGTATTGGACGACAGTGAAAATCCAGATAATCTTCCCATGGACAAATGAGGTCACTGTAGCCACCAAGAAATGTCCATCTTTGTCCTGTCGGACACAGCATGACACAAGAAAGGTGACACCGCTGTCCGGACCAATTCCTGAGAATTTAAAGCTGCAACTACAATGTATGAAATTGAGCAAACAGGATGGATTCCAGAGCAGAGATTAGGTGGCCTTGTACCTTTGTGTACTCCAGCACAATCACAGGCAGCAGGGATACTGCCCGAGACTTCCGAAATCTGGTAGAAAAACCTTCCCCAGAAGAATATCATACAGAGAAAGTGAATGACCTGGGATGGGAACTGAGAACTCAACTGTTTTGCTCCAGCGTGATCACAGAATACAATCTTAATGCACAAGGTTTCCTCTGAAGGAGCATTTAGAAAAAGGTTGTCCAAATAGAGAGTCAAAGAGAACCCTTGAGAGGATGTGAAACACCAGGGCTGACATGACCTTCGTGAATTCCAGTAAGCAAACATGAAAACAAAAGGACGAGGTGAACTGAGAATAATCTTGGAATGCAAACAGCAGGAAATGATGATCTGCATGGATAGGAATGTGCCTTATGTCTAGGGAGCACAAAATTCCCCTGCATACATGGCAGCAATGATGGAGCACAAGAATTCCATCTTCAACCATGATCAAAATATTTGAGGAGTTTCAAGTCCAGAAAAGGATGACACCTGCTGCTTTTTTTGGGGAACAATGAAAAGATTGGAATAGAACCCTGTGAATCATTCCCAAGAAGGAACTGGTATTAACACTTGCATGTCAAACAGGGAAGAGGCTGCTTCTAAAAATATTACTTTACTTTGGATCATGAGGAACTCTGGATATGAATAAAAAACATGAAGGAAGGCACCTGAAATCTATGTGGTACCCTTCTGAAATTAGTCCACCATGGTCCAAGTGCCATGGAAAAAAACATATAAAACCCTTACAAACAGAGGCAGGCCAGTCCCCGTGAGGAAGGTTTGACAGTTTTGGGCTTCTACACAGGCTTTGTGCCTGACGAAGCCGGCTTCGGTTTTGGGGTGGAACATGCGTGAGCTGATAGGAGAACTGTGCCCTGGGAGCATACCCATACTTTTGGGAGTAATAAAAAACACATCTTCTGTGGAAAAAGGAATGTTTAGGAGTAACATGAGGCAACCTTGCCTCATGGCAGGACTGGCAACCTTCTCCAGTTCTGGGCCCAACAGCTGTTTGTCCACAAAAGAGAGATATACCAAAGACTCCGTAGAAGACTGGCTAGCCGAAAGAGTGTGACCTACAGCCACAGAGAAAGCCAAAGACTTTCCAGTAAGCTTAGTAACATCAAAGGCTGCTTCAGTAAGGTTAGCATTAGCTTCAAGAATCTCAGAAAAAAGAACAGCTATATTTTGAGTGTGTCTGCTTGTACCACATCCTAAAGATGATCATTCCGATAGCATAGTTGACACATGCAATCGGAAAAGTAGGGCATAAGGCGGCATCAAAATCAGCAAAATTCACCTTCAAACAGGAATCCAGATGCTCATCCGCCTGTTCATTAAAAGCTGCAGCATCCACCAGCAGCAAACATATATTCTTGGCAAGGAGAGAAATTGGTGGGGCTTTTGCAGGGAGGAGGCGGACCACTGTGTTAAAGCCTCTACAGAAAAAGTATACCAAAGATATACACTTTCATATGCTATTCTTTTAACACTATATCACTATACCTGCTTTCACAGTCTCTGACAAAACTATGTGGGAACAGATCCAAGGAGGTGAAGGTGCAAAAACAATTAGTTGAAGCTCTGAAAAAAACTATTAAAATTTATAAACAATTTGACTTTACATATTATGCACTTGAAAAATATATCAAGTCAAAATAAAGGGTTAAAACACCTTAATGTTAGAAAACAAACACAACCTTTCTGTATAACATTTGAATAGAATTCTCCGAACATTGGGAATAACCTTGTTTCACACAGCAGGAAAAGCATTGTAAATTGTTGTTTTTTTTATTTAAAAAAATTGTTGCTTTAATCACAATGGAACAGTAACAGTTGGATAATAGGCTTGTCTCCGACACATTGCTTCATAATTGACTAGAATACATTCCTAAGATCCAAGGGGATAAATTGAATGAATGTCAAATAAAAGTTAAGTTTACAAATGAAGTATTGGGACAAAACTGCCAGGAGACATTATTTAACTGGGGTCAGACTACTTTTGGATGGGGTATTAAATAGTTGTAAATAGTGTGGGCTATAATCAAATCATTAGTAATACAAACTAAATGTCTGATTTTATACCTCAAATGTACCAAAGGTAATTGGAAAATGTTTCCAGATCCCTCTTGGCTTGCAAGAAGCAGCATGGAAAATAATATAAAAAGAGAATTGCATTGTGAGTGCTTTCTTGGGTACCCAGTGTATTCTGTACACCTGATCTGGCATGTGCTGTTCAGCCTAGTGAAAGCAATGGATTCTGATTAGCTCAGTGGTTCTTAACCAGGAAGCAGTGACACTTTTGTATGCCATGGGCATCAACTTAGGGTGACACTTTTTTCCTGAAAATGTTGGAAGAAAAAAAATAATTTGGGAACTACTGCATTAGCTACACAGTGATGCTGATATACAAATAAGAAACAGAGTGGCTCAGGGGCAAATCAAGTGCATCTTAGAGGACAAAACAACCCATTGATGGAAAACAGGATTTTAGCATTCTTGTCTGTTAAATCCCTTTTCTTTAGTACATATGGGACAGAAAATCCCCTGGGGAGATAAAACATAGGAATATCAATTGACCTCTACTGTGAGAGCAGTTGTGTTTCAAGGACTTTTTCCTGGTTTGGAAAGGGGGGCTCTGATTGGAAACTAAAATACTGTCTCTAATTAGCCCCCTGGGGTTCCCCCTGATTGGACACTGTCAGCACTGTCCCAAACCTTAATTTGACTATGTTACAAGAATGCCAGCTGAAAGTGTATAAAAGCTGTGTATCTTTAATAAAAAGGACTGTTTTACCCCCACAATACACATTTTTGCTGTATTTCTACAGGGGATGCCTGGTGGGGAGCTGGCTGGTGATCCTTATCTCAGCTACTGCAAGAGCTAAATTAACTTGCCTCACCAATCTATTGGCGAGTGGCAGCCATCTGTTCTTGGCTCTGCCTGATCAAGAGTATCCTGGACAAGAACCCATGAAGGGTCTTATTCAACCAGGCAAGCTTGTGTGCTGTGTGTGACCTCCACAACTGGTAGCAGTGGCGGGATCAGGCATTACCAGAGGACGCAGCAGGGCCACAGCCAAGATGTCTACAGGCAACAAAATTGTGGATTTAAATAAGGTGGCCTATCAAAAGACTGTTGTCTTTGGTTGGGAAATGGTATCCTGGAAGCAGCATAGACGTCTGGGGGGTTCTTACTCCTGCTCAGACCTGAATCCAGACCAGCCACCTTTTTATCTGGAGGCCCTTCAGAACAGGAAATCCACCTTGCTCCAGAGGCAATACAACATGCTAGGAGTGGAGCTTCCAGCTGGATATTTAGCTCAATGATTTTTTGGGCCCAAGTGCCCAGTTTGCAACACAGAGACAAGGCTGGGGATAGCAAAGAGCCAGTACTGAAAATTTACCATGGACAGGAGATTTTTTGGTGCAAACATATGTAAAAAGACAGCTATATGCAGTTGTGTTTTCCCTTTATGTTATCAGATATATGGAAACTTTTTTTTCTAAGAATAAAAACACATGAAACAAATGTCTTGGAACTGTCATTAATGATGTGAAGCAAGGCAAGTGATACCACAAATAGTGTTGAGCGAGCATGCTCGGCCGATGCTCGGATCGGCTCGAGCATCGCTCTGCTCGGCACATGGCGGTACTCGTACGAGTACCGCCATGTGCTCGCCCGCCATGTTCGGGTGGCAGGGATCTGTGCCGAAGGAGGCACAGATCTTACAGACGCTCCGCTGGACCACCAGGGACTGGAGGTAGGGGGCATTGCGGAGATGAAGGGGGCATTGCGGAGATGAAGGGGGACATTTTGGAGATGAAGGGGGACATTGTGGAAGGGGGACATTGTGGAAGGGGGGCATTGCGGAGATGAAGGGGGCATTGCGGAGATGAAGGGGGACATTGTGGAAGGGGGACATTGTGGAAGGGGGGCATTGCGGAGATGAAGGGGGACATTGTGGAAGGGGGACATTGCAGAGATGAAGGGGGCATTGCGGAGATGAAGGGGGACATTGTGGAAGGGGGACATTGCGGAGATGAAGGGGGCATTGCGGAGATGAAGGGGGACATTGTGGAAGGGGGACATTGTGGAAGGGGGACATTGTGGAAGAGGGGCATTGTGGAGATGAAGGGGGGCATTGACCAGGCACCCTCCCCTCATCAGAGCAGGGGGTGCCTGGTGTAATGCTCGTGTCGCCCCATTGAATTCAATGGGGCTCGGGTGCTCGGCCGAGCACTCGAGCCTCCGGCGGTGCTCGGTCAGAGCACCCGAGCACCCGAGCATCGGGGTGCTCGCTCAACACTAATGACTACCAATGATGCCTCTACAATTGGACCTATAGGTCTCTGATGTACACATCGCCTCCACTGGCCCACTGGACACAATGCCCTGATAAGAAGCACCTACTGTTGCATGAGAAGCAAACATTTGTCACTGTCAAGGGCAGTGTGAAATGCAAATAGAAAGTGGGAATTACTACTGCTGGGCTGGTATCTAGTATGCATGTACAACTGTGGTGGGTAACTTGAAGCTTTTTAGCTGTTCAGTACCACAACACCCATTATCTGCAGCCAGTCATTAGTTGGCTGTAGAATAGATGATGGGAATTGTAGTTATGAACATCTACAGTGCTTCAGGTTACCCACTGCTGTAAAATTTTCTTACAAAGCTAAGCACTGTCATAATCTGCCCTCTATTCACATAAATACAATATATATGTGCTGGCCTACCTACTGGTATTGTGCTCTTCTTCCTGGCTCAGATAACCCATGAGCATTAGGTGCTACTGAAAACTCAAGATTTTGAGTCCTGTACAGTGACACAGGGATGTCAACGTCACAGCGCAAGAGGCATGTGGGGCTTTTCTCTTGGATGCCTCTCCCTGCCTTCTCTCTCCATCACAGGCCTCCACATTGCCACCTACTCTTTCCCTCACAACCATCCACATTGCCACCTGCACTCTCCCTCACAACCCTCCACACTGCCAACTGCTCTCTCCCTCACAACACTCCACACTGCTTAAGGAGTCAAGTGGGGGAGACAGAGAGGCAAAAGGGGGAGAGAGAGATGCAAGGAGGGGAGAGAGAGAATCAAGAAGAGGAAGGAGAGAGAAAAGAAAGAAAGGGAGAAAGTGGAGACAAGAAGGGGAGAAAGCGAGGGAGAAAGAGAAAGTGGAGGGACAAGAAGGGGAGAAAGAGGCAAGAATTGGAGAAAAAGGCAAGAGGGGTAGAAAGAGAAGAGGCAAGAGGGGCCTTTCATCGCTTTCTTACTCCTCTTATCCCTCATGCCTCCTTCTCCCCTCTCCTTCTCATTCCTCTTCCCCCTCCTGACTCTCATCTCTTTCTCACTCCTCTTACCCCTCATGTCTCTTTCTCCCCCCTCCTGCCTCTCAGTCCTCTTGCCCCCCTGCCTCTTTCTTCCCCCTGTTTCTTTCTCATGCCTTTCTTCCCCCTCTTGCCTCTTTCTCCCCATGCCCTTTTCACTCCCTCTTGCCCCATGCCTCTTTTTCACTCCTCTTGCCCTCCAAGCCTCAATTTCAATCCTCTTGCCCCCAATTTCCCTCCTCGTCCCCCATGTCCTCAATTTCACTCATCTTGACCCCCCATGCATCAGTTTCACTCCTCTTGCCCCCAATTTCCCTCCTCTTCCCCCATGTCCTCAATTTCACTCCTCTTGCCCCCATGCCCTCAATTTAACTCCTCTTGACCCCCCATGCAAAATTTCACTCCTCTTGCCCCCCATGCCCTCAATTTAACTCCTCTTGACCCCCCATGCATCAATTTCACTCCTCTTGCCCCCCATGCCCTCAGTGTCACTGCTCTTGCCCCCCCATGCCCTCAATTTCACTCCTCTCGCCCCCCATGACTCAATGTCACTGCTTTTGCCTCCCCCATGCCTCAATGTCACTGCTCTTCCCCTCACGCTTCAGTTTTACTCATCTTGCCCCCCATGCCTCAGTTTCACTCATCTTCCCCCCGTGCCTCAGTTTCACTCATCTTGCCCCCCATGCCTCAGTTTCACTCATCTTGCCCCCCATGCCTTTCTTCCCTCTTGCTTCTTGATCCCCCTCTTGCCTCTTGTCCAAGTGTGCGCTCCATAACGCCTGCATGATCTTTCCGTCTCTGTGCCCCCACTGACCGCACTGATGACAGCCGCGACTGCATGACAAATGGAGCCGCTGCAAGGTGAATGCTGGGACTGTCTTCCTCACCCTGGGCGCCAGTTTTAAACTTGTACTTGCAGATGAAGAAAACCCCAGCATTCATGCCACAGTGTTGCCACATGTCACTCAGTGCCTGCTTTTTTATCAATGCGTGAAATATGGGAGACAGAGAGACAAAGATTTGACAGGCATTACAGTGTGATTTGAACCATGTCTGCATGCCACCAAAAAGGGGTGTCACGGATGCCCTAAACTTGCCATCACTGATCTAGCTTGTGCTGAGGCAGAATTAGAAGACTTCTGCACTTTGTTGCAACAAGCCAGATGTTTGCGCCAGTGGTGGAAATGTACTATTCACCTGTGCACCAGATACCCAGATGCAGATGTGTTTCTGCATTATATGGATTTTGGGAAAGCCTCAACTGAGTGGCAGGAGTTAATGGCAAGGTGCCAGAGGAGCTGTCAATTGAGCCAGATGTGGAGGGGTAAGACCCCCTGGGTTTCCTGATCTCCTGACAGATAACTATAGATTGGGAATACCTCCTCATCTGGAGGGAGCTGACATGGGTGGCCCAGGAGTGTGCAGAAACCCCCAGCCATTGTGTGGTCCTTCAAGATGAGGAGAAATTGCCATACCAGAGAGAAAGCAGACATAGAAACTGCCCACATCAGATGGAAAAACAGAGCTCCAGAGCATAATAGCTATGGAGGCAGATGGGCACCTACGGGAGGAATGCCAGACAGTCCGTCTGGGTCCCCAATCAGCTGCCTTGACATAGCACCCTAAAAAGACCTTTTGTGAGGATACCCGTGAGGGTGGAGAGAGACAGCTGCCCCTGAGTGTCATGGAACTGGGGGATGGAAGCCAGTGGGATGCTGCTGCTTCCCAACGGCCCCTGCGTGGCAAGTAGGCAGAGGACTCAGCAATCCATGGCCAAGCAAAAGAAGGTGTCATGGAGAAGTAGGCAGTTTCCTGGAAGGGTGGATATGGGGCAGGCACCCGTACGCCCCATCAGCCCACCGATGTGCCAGATGCAGGTGTCGCTGCAACAGCATAGAGGGCAGAGAGCAGGTTTTTCAGATTTCTGTCTCAGACCCTTGGAAGGGACCCCAGACAGCAAGCCATAGGAGTGCCAAGAGACTCACCTCTCTTGTGAAATGTTGGAAACCTCCCAAGCAGTGGATATGGGTGCCAGTCTTGGCACCTCTTGCCAAGCCCTATTCATGGATCTGGGAGCCAACAGGCTCCAGACACAGATGTTGGAGCGTGGCCTAAGGACGGGGGACATACCCAGAATTTGTTACCCTGTTGTTTCCCTTGGCCCTGTTGGATTGCGGAGGACCACATTTGGGGGGAGGGATTGGTCACATTCTGCCCTAGGGTTGGAGACAATTACTGACTGTATTCTGGAGCCCCAAGTTCAGAGCCCAGATGGCCTTTTTCCCACAGGGACTATGTGGGCTTCCACTGCTCATTGAAAGTTTACTTATTGAAGGAGAGCCAGGCTAATCACTCTGAGCTCATGTTGATGGACAGTAGGCTGTCCTCCATTATAAACCTGCCCTGGGCCCCGAAGTGCCCCAGGTGTGTCCGATGGAGGTCCTCCCTGGCCTCTGGAGACAGGGTAATCTGATAGGAGAGATGCTCTGGATTCCTGTGCCATGTCTGCAGGATGTCTCTCTGAAGTTCCCTCATGTGGAACTGTGAGTTGATGACCTTTTCCAGATCGAACACCAGGCAACCAAGGACACTCACGTAGTCCTTGATCATGGCCAATTGCCACTCCAGTGCCTGAGACATGCCCTGGAATAGAACCTGAATACTCTCTTCCATTATAAAGACCCTCCACTGAAGGGTGACTAACTTCATACCCAGGAACACCAAAACCTGGGATGGAATGAGAGAAGACTTCTTGAGGCTGAGAATCCAGATGTGATGCACCAGAATGCAGGGATACTTTTGAGTATGGTGAGCCAAGAGTTCTTCTAAAGGAGATTTGAGCAGGAAATCATCCAAATATGTAGTCAGAGAAATATCTTGGGCATGGCCAAGGCTACCATGATACTTTGTGAAGACTCTGTGCGCCAAAGCCAAGCCAAATAGTAAGGCTGTGAACTGGTAATAATTAGCTCTGAAAGCAAAATGCAGGTACTGCTGGCTATCCAGGTGGATTGGGACATATAGGTATGCATCCTGAAGATTCAGAGAGGCCAGGAACTCCCCTGGGCACATTTCTGTGATAACAGAATGCAATGATTCCACCGTGAAGCATGTAGCAACTACATACTGGTTGAGGCATTTGAGGACAGGGATGGGGAGGCAGCTACAGTCCTCTTTAGAACTACAAAAAGGCTGGAACAGCAACCTGAAAAGAGCTCTTGGACTGGGACTGGCACCAGAGCATGGTTTTGTACACTGGAGGACCATAGCAATTTTTTCATAGAGCTGGCTGGTGCGAGCGATCACATGTACCAGTTCACTGAGAAAAGCTGAAACGGACTGCTCCGGTCTTGGAGCAGTCAGTTTCAGCCTTGCGTCATGATAACAGAGTGCCCTCAGGTGCACTGTGATCATTAAACTCATGACATGCCAGGACTATCACCGGTCCTTCTAAAAAAGAAGAAAGAAAGCGCAACCACAATTCCTCCAAGTGCAGTATTTTTGTACAACGTGGCAATTTCCCTTTTTTTCTCCCTTAGGGTTTCACTCACGTGACAGAGAGGTTATGCCTGCCTCTCAGTTTAGATGGCTTGCCCGGAATATGTGATAGTCACCTCCAGGATGTTGACTTCTCCACTGGCTCCAGATAATGCAGTTTTGTAGAATTATTAAATGTTGTTGCCTGTGTTTAATCACACATTAATGGTCCAATATGTGAGCCACACTGGCAACCTTTTAATTTAAAATTTAAAGAAGGGGTGTGAGACCCTTACACATGTGTGGGGGTTTCTAGGGATAGAACACTTTATTAAAAATGTAATATTAAAATGTACAGGAAGATAATAGGATTTTATTCTTACCTGTTACATCCTTTTCGCTTAGTCCATACAGGTTACTGGTAACTCTGGGTAGGTGATCAGCCCCTTTAATAGGCAGGAACAATTCTGAGAAGTGACTGCTGGGTGGAGACTATCGCCTCTTCTTAAGTAAGAAGAGTAAGATTTGAAAACTAACTATTGACTAGGTAGTAAGAGGGTAAAGGAAGACTCCTGTGAGCATGAAACTGAAAGGACCCCCACGTTCTGCCACAGGAGAGCCAAGCATGGTCTCTTGACAGGGTGGGAGACCAGTAACCTGTATGGACTAAGAGAAAAGGATTTAACAGGTAAGACTAAAATCCTATTTTCTCTGTCGTCCAATACAAGTTACTGGTAACTTTGGGATGTCCAACCATTAAGTTACCCAGGGCGGGAAGAAAGGCAAGGACCAGGCACAGGCCCCCAATGTCACCAGAGCACAAATGAACCTACAGAACATGAACATCTCAACACTAACCGCAAAGTGTCAACGGACACTGAACAGGGGTAAAACAAACCCCATGAACTGTTGCACAGCACACTGAACTAAAGCCAACAGGGCTCAAAGGGAAAGAGTACTGAGAGACAAAGAGAGATCCTAGACAGGCAAGTCTGCCTCCTGGATCTTCCTCCCAAAACTGGCATCAGCCAATGCCAGCATATCCATATTAGAAAAAGTGTGCACAGATGACCAAGTGGCCGCCTTGCACAACTGATCAGCTGAGGCCTGGTTCTTGTAGGCCCAAGAAGCCCCAATAGACCTCGCAGAATGAGCCATAACTCTGAAGGGTACAGGCTTCTTCTGAAGTTTGTAAGCCTTACGAATCGTGGACTTGATCCAAGAAGCGATGGTAACCTTGGAAGTAGGCTTCCCTGCCCTAGGTCGCTCAGGAATGACAAAAAGAGTGTCAGACTGCCTCAAGGACTCAGTGCGATGCACATAGAACTTGAGACAGCGCACAACATCCAACAGATGAAGATCCCTCTCTGTCAGAAGTAGGGTTAGGACAGAAGGAAGGAACCACAATCTCCTGATCGATGTAGAACTCAGACATCACCTTCAGGAGAAACTCTTGTGAGGTGCGACACACCGCCTTGTCCTTGTGAAAAACCAAAACGGGTGGTCTACAAGACAGGGCATGCAGCTCCGCAACTCGACAAACAAACAATCGCCAGGAGAAAGGCCATCTTCCACATCAGAATAAGTAGAGGAATGACAGCCAAGGACTCAAAAGGAGGACACTGGAGTACCCCCAGAACTAGGTTAAGATCCCACTGAGAAGCAGGGGACTTAAACACTGGATGGGTATGAGCAACACCCTGGAAGAAAACCTTGACATCAGGAATGATAGCAAGACACCTCTGAAAAAAGACAGAAAGCGCAGAAGTCTGAACCTTAAGAGAACTCAGACTGAGTGTCACGGTTTGTTATGACTCTCAGACACAGAGTAAGATAAAAATCAAACTTTATTGAAAAGTTTAATGGGAACCCTCATGGGTCCAGTACATACACATATGTATGTAGGCTCTACTGGCCTTGCCAATATACCGGGCAAGGCAGCCAGAAAGATGGCACTAAAGATAGTAAACCGGCTCTACCGGCCTTGCCAATATACCGGGCAAGGCAGCCTGGAGGGTACACAAGTGCTGAATGAGTCTCTACTGGTCTTGCCAATATACCGGGCAAGGCAGCCTGCGGGATGACACAATAGAAGCAAACTGGCTCTACCAGCCTTGCCAATATAACTGGCAAGGCAGCCTGGAAGGTTACACAAAGCACTGGATGTGGCTCTACTGGCCTTGCCAATATACTGGGCAAGGCAGCCAGGAATATGAGGACAGCTCCACTAATGCTGAGTTGATAAGGCAACAGCCAAGATGGAGAGTGGAGCAAACCAGTTTCACAGTCATAGACAATAATATAGCCCAACCAGTTCTATACAACGGAATCAGCAACCGGTGATAGGAGAGTCTATCAGCATTGCATACCGTACAAACGTATGGCCCAACCGGTTCTATACCACGGAGTCAGCAACCGGTAAATGGAGTAAACCAGTACCACGTACTGGAGCGAAGGAACGCCCAACCGGTTCTATACAGCGGGATCAGTAACCGGTAAGTGGAATAAACCAGTACCGCATACTGGAGCAAAGGAACGCCCAACCAGTTCTATACAACGGAATCAGCAACCGGTATATGGAGTAAACCAGTACCGCGTACTGGAGCAATGGAAAGCCCAACCGGTTCTATACAACGGAATCAGCAACCGGTATGTGGAGTAAACCAGTACCGCGTACTGGAGCAATGGAACGCCCAACCGGTTCTATACAACAGGATCAGCAACCGGTATGTGAAGTAAACCAGTACAGGGTACTGGAGCAATGGAACGCCCAACCGGTTCTATACAACGGGATCAGCAACCGGTATGTGGAGTAAACCAGTACAGCGTACTGGAGCAATGGAACGCCCAACTGGTTCTATACAACGGAATCAGCAACCGGTATGTGGAGTAAACCCCGTGATAAGAATGTCGCCCAGGCGACTAGGCAGCCAGACGAAGATAATCAGGATACAGCATCAGGAACAGGTTGCCCTCCTGGACAACCACAGGAACGGCAGGACGGCCAACCAGGTCAGGAACGGAAGCAGGAACCATGCCAGCACTGGATCAGGGATGAGAGATGAACAACGGCAGCACCGGATCAGAAGCAGAAGCAGGAACAACAACCCAACCGGATCTGGAATGAAGACAGGAACCTTGCAGCAGCAGCTCTGACAGTGGAGAAACGCTGACACTGGTAGCAGATCAACAGGCCCAAGGATACAGTAAAGGCAGGTGACTGCAGAGGCAGAGACACCACGAAAGGGCAACCAAAGGGTGCCTTAGCCCAGTTTAAATAGGCAGTGCTAGGCGGGCGTTAGACAGGCGGCCAATGGAGAATACACACACCTGACTGACAGCAAGGGCAAGCAATCACAGGCACCGTGATACTGAGACCCTTATCCACACCATCCTGAAGGAAGAAAAGAACCGTAGGAAGAAACGTAGCCCAAACTCGACGGTAGGCCTTAGAGGAAACAGGCTTACGGGCACTAAGCATAGTAGCCACCACACGAGAAGAAAATCCTTTCTTCTTCAAAATTGAGGATTCAATCTCCATGCCGTCAAAGCCAGATGATGAACGTCTTCTTTCCAGAGGTAAACCTGTAGAAGAAGGTCAGGACGGGGAGGAAGTTGAAAAGGTTCCGCCACTGAGAGGTCCAGAAGCTCCAGAAACCAAGCCTGTCGTGGCCAGAATGGAGCAATCAGAATGACTGGGCAGTGCTCCAGTCTCAGCTTCCAAAGAACTCTGTTCAACAGGTGAACAGGGGAGACACTGCTCCACTTGAAGAGGGAGACACAGGGATCTTTTCAGGAGATCTGGACGGCCCCTGCAGGCCAGGAACAGAAACCTCTGAAGTTACCTGGTGTGAACCATGGCAAACGGAACTGCTTCTATGGTGGAAATGACCTTCCCCACCAAGAATGACAACTTCTTGGCTGGAACTGGATCCTGAGACAGGATAGCTTGGACCTTTAGTCCTATCTGATGAGCCACTTCATCTGTCAGAAACACCATCCTCCTCTGAGTGTCGAAGAGGAGACCCATAAAGACCATCTTCTGAGAAGGAACAAGGTATATATAATTTTATTGTCTATTCAACTATTTTTATACATTGGGATTGTATATTAAAAATTCCTTAGTATCTATAATATTGAAGTAATTTTGGATTCTATCAGTGGCTGATGTGTACACCTAAATAGGTTCTCAGCACTGGAATTGAAGATAACCTGATTCTTAATATTATTATTTTCCTGTATATTTTAATATTACATTTTTAATAAAGTGTTATATCCCTAGAAACCCCCACACATATGTGTAAGGGTCTCACACCCCTCCTTTAAATTTTAGATTAAAAGGTTGCCAGTGTGGTGCACATATCGGACCATTGATGTGTGATTAACCCCTTAAGGACCAGTGGTCCAGGGAAATTACCTTCCCTTAAAGGGATATTAATACATCGTTTTATCTTTATTTTATTTTGTAGGCATTAAAAAAACATGAAGAATGATATAAGTCATCTCTCAAACCTTTATGGTTTGAGACATATTCACAAGCAAAGTTCCCCTCCCACCTCTTTTACCTAGTGTAAGCCATCTCTTCTCAGATGTGGAATCTGATTGTAAGACCAGACAGACAACAGAAGGGGCCAATCTTCTTTCTATGAGAACAATGAAGGCCCTGCCCCCCCTTGTCAAGTTTTTCAGGTTTTTCCCTTATCTTATTTGAAGATTGTCCCTCTCTGCAGTCTACCTGGGCACCTCCCTTCTGCTCTAGCTGTGCAGTGTTACATCTGCACAACGGGCGGGAGGGGGATATTTTGTCATTGAATTACTCTTGAACTACAACTCTGACAGAATAGAAATAACACTATCCAAAGTCCAAATACTATGATGATTAATTAGAGCTGCTTTTATTATGAAACATTACTCTCTCTTTAAGGACCGCTTTGATCCTTGCAGAAGCGCCGGTACACGTGACCTGTTACGTGTACCGGCGCACCGCTTTGAGGCCTAAGAGAGATCGCTCAGGTCTTGGAGCGTTCAATTTTAGGCCCCGTTTTTACTTACAGTGCTCCCGGTAGAGCTCTATAAGTAAAAAGTATGTGACGTGCTATGACCGTCACCAGCCCTTAAGGGTATAAAGACCGAGACGGTCATAGTATGTCACGTAGTCCTTAAGGGGTTAAACACAGGCAACAACATTTAATAATTCTACCAAAACTGCACTATCTGGAGCCAGTGGAGAAGTCACCATCCCGGAGGTGACGCTCACATATTCCGGGCAAGCCATCTAAACTGAGAGGCAGGCATAACCACTCTGTCACGTGAGTGAAACCCTAAGGGGGGAAAAAAGGGAAATTGCCACGTTGTACAAAAATACTGCACTCAGAGGAATTGTGGTTGCACTTTCTTTCTTCTTTTTTAGATTGTTTACACTATATTTTGGATCGGGACTGTGAAATCCTGTGGTAGAAAGCAGTACCACATCCCTGGTAATTGCCATTGCTATCATCAGTACTATATTAGTTAAGCGCACAACTTCTTCTTCCATTTTTTTTTTTTTTTTTTTTTTTTTTTATCACCGGTCCTTAACAGACCAAAAGTTATGATGGTCCAGGCATGGCTATGGTACTTAAGGGGTTAAATTGAATGCAAGCCTGTCATGCTTTGCTATTATTTTAATCACGCCATGCATTCACACTATACAGAGTGCACCTTCCTTTTCTGACTTTATCACAGGTGAAGCTATGTGATGGGGAACTCACCAGAATTCAAGGCATTTAATCAATGGAAGTTTTTATTTACCCTATATGGTTTGCTCCAGAATCACCCCAGTATTATTTTGAACATGGGACCCTAAGACACATCAGCCCATCACCAGAAGAGTGTCTTTCAGACCTTGATTTCAAGTTTGCATATTTGAAAACAATTAAAAATTGCCTATGTATCATGGTAGTGAAATAAATAGCATATACACAATGAAGGAGATATGGATACTATTACTTCTGAAAAGAAAGTCTCTAAGTGCATTACTGCATGCTAATTAAAGTCTGTGCTGCACTGAGACATTAAACATTTGACTGCTTAGAACATCATGGGCAAGATCTTTAGCAGACCTTCCAAAACTTCTAAGGTCATTACCCATGACATCCGCAGGAGTAAGAGGCACCAGGGGGAGAGGGGGTGAATATGTGAGGAAGCTCTTCACCCCTGCCAGATGATTGCAGGGGACCTACTGATAATCACTTCAGAAGAGGTCTTTTTTCCCACTAGATCCACTAAGGAATTCAGGTCAATGCATTGAGACAGGAGGGAGCTATAGTGAAGTTCATCTCTCTCTCTCTCTGCTTTCTAGAAACTTTAGTTCTCATTATTTTGTGCCTGAAATGCAAAATGGAAGAAAAATAAAATAAAATGTAATGTAAGTTTTTTTTCCAGATGATAATTTTTTAAAGCCATTTTATAAAGGCTAGTTAATGCTAAACTTAGAACCATAACAATTGCTTGTGGAACATAGAAAAAATACACTGGATAGTTTTCAGTCACATTACTGGAATATCAATGAAGCATGTTTTTTTTTCCTTTTTTGCATTCTGTGCAGAAATTAATTGTTATGTTAGGAGACATCCACAAACTAAAGGGTATTTTTTTTTTTTTTTTTTTTTTTTTTTTTTTAAGTGTAGGGTCTGCCAAAAAACAGTGTACGTTTCTGGACTGTTCAAAGAAAGGCACCTAAAATTATCATTTGATGGTAAATTGCAAAAAAAGTGAAAAAACATGCTTAGAATTGGGGGGGGGGGTTTGAAATGGCTTAGCAGAATGTGGTTAACAAACATAGAGCTGACCACACAGGTTAGGGGAACATCAAGGACCAGCAGAAATCGAAACAGCCAGCACAACTGCAATTCTTCACATTAAAAGGCTTTTATTGTACAAAATGTAAAAGCAACTCTGTTGCAAGGACAACAACTCCTACATGTCATGCGATCAGTGCATAAACCACCTAACGCGTTTCATGCTATTGCACTTAATCATAAGTCTGATAATTCCCATTGTTCTATACATACAAATAGTGAACACTAATTGATACACACATTTTGCAGCCAGTTACCAGCTTGTCAGTTCTAATTATCCTATAGGAAAGTCACTCTCTCAAAACTGCTCCCCCCATTAACGATCCTCCTTTAATGAAAGTTAACTCCCCCTTGGCCAGAGGCTGTGAGCTGACCCGTGCTCTCATTAACTCCGTATACCTTATAGCTATCCGACTGGAGTAAGTTAAGATTTCCCCAAGAGGACAAATCTGGGGAAACCCATGTTATTCTTCATGGTAACTGATTGACCGTCTAATTACAAAACCAAAGCATATACTCTTAATGAAATATAATAGTAATAATAATACAAAAATACAGAGAAGAAAAAGAAAAGGAAAAAGAAAATATATTCCAAAAGTCAGGCTGTGAGTGGATCATGTGAATTGCGACAATCACTATGCAAAAGGCATATTTAAATATATTAAACATACAGTTATCATATTTAGAACCATTCATATCATGAGTCAAATCTTGCTATTATACATAATAGGTCACCGGAAAACTCTAAACAGCTCCCAGTTATCTCTACCACTAGAGGAAGACTATATGTGGTTACTCATTATCAAAACAGTCAGTTTTCGCAACTCATGACCCTCTCACTTCACCATTAGTGTTGACACACTGTTGGTACCAAACAATCCAGATAAAATACAAAAACAAATGTATACTGGAGACCTTTATATAGAACCACAAAGGCTTCAAAGAACACGTCTATATGATCAAAATTAAAACTTAAGGACAGACAGACTACAACTGACTAAATGTCCAATCGAGATGAGATGAAGACAACCATACAATTACAAGTTGGCTGTATATGTCAATTATCAGCCAAAAACAATATCTGAGGGCGAAACCAGCTTGGTAAAAACTCATATACACTAAGGATATAAATACATTAAACACGATGTATATACAGAGATACATCATCAGTACTGTTCATTCATTTAGGCCTCCTGGTACCTAAATTTATAATCCATCTGACTTCGGCTTTATTCAAAAGACTATTAATGTCTCCCCTCTCTCACCCATGCGGACTCTCTCCAGTCCCTGGAAAGAGAAGGCTGAGACATCCGATTTGGCACAATCTCGGAAATGTCGAGCAACTGGTTTTAACAGATCTTCTTTCTTAATACTAAGTATAAGTTCACGGATTCTTTCATTTAACGGGGGAGTAGTTTTGAGAGAGTGACTTTCCTATAGGATAATTTGAACTGACAAATTGGTAACTGATTGGCTGCAAAATGTGTGTATCAATTAGTGTTCACTATTTGTATGTATAGAACAGTGAGAATGACCAGACCTATGATTAAGTGCAATAGGATGAAACACGTTAGTCGGTTTATGCACTGATCGCATGTTATGTAGGAGTTGTCCTTGTAACAGAGTTGCTTTTACTTTTTGTGCAATAAAAGCCTTTTAATGGGAAGAATTGCAGTTGTGGTGGCTGTTTCGATTTCTGCTGGTCCATGATGCTCTCCTAACCTGTGTTATCAAGTTTTGTCGGAGCCCGTGGCTGGGGATGTTGGGAGTGGCTCTGGACCAGCAAAACGGCATCAAGCCAGGTGAGTTCTTTATTTGTTTTAAAACAAGAAGCACATCCAAAGACAGAATGCATATTGGTCACGACTGAGTGTACGGGGCAACCAAAAGCGGACTGATATATGTGTTGTGGAAATTTATGTGGACTTCAGTCTAGCTCCCCTGTATTAAGGGTATGGTACCTTTATAAATATTATCTCACCGCAACAGTCAGCATACAGATACAGATATTTATACAATTGGTCCAAACAACTCTTATTTTGAACATGCACCAAGGACAAATTTCTGATGTTTCGTTGGAGGAAATAACATCACCTCCGACAATAGAAGATCACACGGAGCGACTGGCACGGGCTAGTAAAGTATTTTCTTTGGAAGAACCATATGCCCTAGATGAAATATATAATGTAGATACAGTGATTAACAAATTAGAAAAACTGATTCTTAAAGAACTCAGGATGTGGTGGGACATTACCACCATTGATAAATATATAACACATGGCCTGATACCAAGGGTATTGAGGCTTAAGAAGGCTCCCACTTTTGCCCAGGATGATGAAACATTTATGATTAAGTGGAATACTATTTTGAGTGAATGCTCACTGAAACTAATGAATCTCATCCTGGAGCACAAGAGGGAATCACGCTTGGCTTTGCAAACTGAGATCCAAAAATATCAGGCACAATTGGACTTGAAAGGAGAATCTACTGTTAAAGAAAAGTTTTCAATAGATATCAAACAGCAAAATATGGTGGTTAACAAAGCAGAGAAATTTAATAGAGATAGGAAAGGCTATACGAAGAATAGGGTTAATACCTGGGCTTATGAGGGAAGACAGCGGAGAAAGAAAAGGGCACAAGGGGATAATGCTCCTAGGTCCTTATTAAGAAGAAGCAGTGTGAATAAAACAGCTTCTTTAGTATTGAACATGATACATTTTCCATGAATCAGAGTACCAGCTCCTGTCCTTTTTCCTCCCCCCAGGGCCATTAGTCTATGAGTGGTTTACACACCAGTAATGGAGCGGCGATGACCCATCACTCAAAAAACAAAAGGAGACCTGCACACAGAGCACAGGTGCCACGTCCATATATAAATCAGACCAGACAAGAAGACCCACAAGACGGAGCCCAAACAGGTTGAGGAAGTTGGCATTGGCCAAGAAGGAATTATCACAGGAGGTGAGGTCTGGGAAGGTACTGACACAAGCACAAATTGGCATCCTTGGGAAAGGGTTGAATTTTTCACAGAGCAGACATTTTAGTTTGGTGGACACTTTGCTAGATCTTAATCGTTTTGTGAGGCACCTCACTTTAAGGATATTTTTTTGACGAAGGTCATGAAGAGGGTGAAGTGGAGATCTCACTGAGCGATCAAGCTAGCGCCACACAAGGAGTATGTAACTTACAATTGATCAACAGTGCTGTAGCCACTGAAATCAGTATAGGTCATTATATTTCCACCATGGACTTTTCAGACCAATGTGCAACACTGGACTTGATAGAATTGGGACATGAAGGCTCAGTTATGAGGGACCTGGTAACTCAGTCTAAGGTAGCAACTGAGAGATGGTATAAACCACAGTCCAGTTTCCACCCAGTCCAGTGCTGCAGTCAGGCTATAGAGGTCTTCCAGGAGATTTTTTTAGTGAAATTTTTTTTTAATTAATGCAATCGTGGCTCTGCTGCAGAGCCGCCTGATGATCTATGACCGGATTTCCCTTCAGTCAGCTACAACTCTGACTTCAGGGAAGAGGGAGGGAGAGGGCAACTTTAGGAGCGATCATCTCTCAAACCATAAAGGTTTGAGAGATGACACTGGTGGCAATACTGTTTTTTCTACCCAGTCCAGTGCCGCAGTCAGGCTATAGATGGTGGAACAAGATTTGTTGTCTTTACATAATGACATTGAGAATAAAAAGACATAGAGATAATGTCACACAAGATGAGAGGAAAGCAATCAGGTAGTTAGCAGAGGATAACTCCATAGTGATCTGGTGTTCAGATAAGGGGGGGTGGGAAGTATAGTTATCTTGGACTCAATAACATACCATAGTGAGTCGTTGAGACAATTTATGGACCCAGAATCTTATGAAGTTTTGAATAGAGATCCTACTAAAATATTCATAAACTAATAGACGAGGGGGTAGCTCTGGGTGTAGTGACTCCAAAACAATTGGATTTCTTAAAGGTGGAGTTTCCACGAATACCTATATTCCATCATATCTCAAAAATGTAATATATACTTTACATTTAAATACTTGGTAAGAACTGAGAAGAATTAAAAAATGGTGCAGAAAAGCAAGAATGACTAAATCACATACAGATAATTAAACAAATACTTGATTTCTATGCTCATTCAACTATTTCCAGTCATACAATGGCCAGATCATATCTAGCACATGTTCATTCATCAATGAGCCAATAAAGGTAAATCTAACCAGGTAAATCCAACATTCCCATACACCAGCTTAACCCTTTGGCACTCAAAGTGTTAAGGCTGGTGGTTTCCATATACAACTGTAGAGGTGGACTATATGCAAGTGTGTGAATTGTGGAAATGGATGTATTTTTGCCAGATTTGTATTTCCCTGCCTCACATATGCAAGGCAGGGAAATACAACCAAAAGCAGTAACTGAAAAGGTGCTCTTATCTCTGCATCATAAATTCTGGCCAAAATGTTAGAGCATGATCATTATCCAGTGAGAGGCAATGTTCACGTAGGTGGTGGGTAGAGTATCAGAACATTGGGCAATGATGAACAATCATCAAAAAACATGTGCACTGCAATTATTAGAGTGGAAGGGTCAAACAATTTATTTAGCTTAAAGAGAGAAACCATTCAGTGTATCACTACAGAACAGGAGGATAATGATAGATCACAAGTATGTGATATTTAAAGTTTTATCAAACTAGTTAATTTTTGGTATCAGTGTTCCTTTAAACCCCAATTTAAAACCAATGGACATTTGTAATGTTGATTCCCTGTGGTGCAGTTGTTTACTCCATAATTGCTCTGTCCTTTCTTTGTACGTGAGCCTTGCTTTCTTCCCCTTTCTTCTAGGTACTCCTGTACCCCAGCATATTTTTTATTAAAAATGTTATATTTACTTGTAAGTGGACACTGTTTTTAATTGAATGAAACAGGATTAAAGAGATAGTAATACTTAAGTATTACTAATCTCTATATTAAAGTCTTATTAAAAATAAATGTATTGCCCCAGTGTCATCTCTCAAACCTTTATAGTTTGAGAGATGATCGCTGCTAAAGTTGCCCTCTCCCTCCCCCTTCCCCGTAGTCAGCATTCTAGCTGACTGCAGGAAGCAAGTTGTACAACTTTCAGGCGGCTCTCCAGCACAGCCACGATTGCGTTAATAAAATAGAAAACTTTCACTGAAATGATCTTCTACGTGTACATTTTTTTGCAGTTTTAGTGGAATTTTTTTTTCATTAACGCGATTGTGGCTCTGCTGCAGAGCCGCCTGATGATCTATGGCTGGATTTCCTTTCAGTCAGCTACAACGCTGACTTCGAGGAAGGGGGAGGGAGAGGGCAACTTTAAGAGCAATCATCTAGGACTTTACTATAGGGATTAGTAATACTTTAGTATTACCGTCCCTTTAAATTAGTCCTTGTCCTTATTTTATATGCCTAACAATATCAGTACCAAATGCAAAGAGAGATACCACATAATAGGAGTCAGAAGTAAGCTTCTTAAATGAAAATTGCTGTGCAGATGTATGCTGCTGTAGTAAAGTAGAATAGAAAGTGCACTTGCATAGAGCATGTACTAACACATGAGACAGTCACTGTGAAATAAGAAGATTTTAGTCTTATCTGTTAAATCCTTTTCTTTTAGTCCATACAGGTTACTGGTAACTTTGAGTAGGCAATCTAGAATTGACTGCAGGGGGCGGAGCCTACCTTCCCTCCTTGGCTGCAGCTAGCCAACCAGCTCCAGAAAGATTTGAGACACTAACTATGACTAGATAGTGGAAGGAAAGAAGACTCCTGTGAGCGTGACCCCGAAGGACCCCCCACAGTCTGCCACAGGAGAGCCAAGCATGGTCTCTTGACAGGGTAGGAGACCAGTAACCTCTATGGACTAACATAAAAGGATTTAAAAGGTAAGACTAAAATCCTCTTTTCTCTGTCATCCAATACAGGTTACTGGTAACTTTGGGATGTCCAATCATGGAGTTTCCCAGAGGTGGGAGGTAAGGCAAGGACCAGGCACAAGGCCACCAAAGTCATCAGAGCATATATGAACCATCAGATCAGAGATAGACCAACAAAACAATGAAGTGCAACGGACACTAAGCACGGGTAGTAACAACACCCCAAACTGTTAAACAGCACACTGAACTAGAGCCAACAGGGCTCAAAAGTGAAGGAAGCACCAAGAACTAAAGAAGATCCTAGACAGGCAAGACTGCCTACAGGATTTCCCTCCCAAAGCTGGCATCAGCCGATGCCAACACATCAACAAGGTAGTGCTTCAAAAAGTTGCACAGACGACTAGGTGGCAGCCTTGCACAACTGATCAGCAGAGGCCTGATTCTTGTAAGCCCAAGAGGCCCCAACAGATTGAGTAGAATGAGCCGTGACCCTGAACGGTACAGGTTTCTCCCTCATCTTGTAAGCCTTACGAATAGTGGACCTGATCCAAGAAGCAATAGTCACTTTGGATGCAGGTCTTCCTGCCCTGGGACCCTCAGGAATGACGAACAGCGAGTCTGATTGCCTGATAGACTCAGTGCGATGTACATAAAACTTGAGACAACGCACCAAGTCTAACAAGTGGAGATCCCTCTCCTTGTCAGAGGTGGGATCAGGGCAGAAAGAGGGAACCACAATCTCCTGATTGATGTGGAACTCCGAAACCACCTTGGGAAGGAACTCCTGGGAGGTGCGGAGCAACGCCTTGTCCTTGTGAAACACCAAAAATGGTAGTCTACAGGACAGAGCATGCAACCCCCTCGACACGTCGAACAGACACGATTGCCATGAGAAAGGCCATTTTCCATGTCAGATGGCGTAGAGAAATAGTAGCCAAGGACTCAAAGGGAGGGTGCTGAAGAACACCCAGAACCACATTAAGATCCCACTAAGGAGCAGGAGCCTTAAAGACAGGGCGAGTATGAGCAACGCCCTGGAAAAACACCTTGACATCAGGAAGGATAGCAATGCGCCTCTGAAAGAAAACAGAGAAAGCAGAAGTCTGAACCTTAAGGGATCTCAACGGAGGCCCTTATCAGCACACCAAGATAAGTGTCGACCAGACAAAATGGTAGGCCTTTGAGGAAACTGGCTTGCGAGCACCAAGTATGGTAGCCATCAAACCGGAAGGAAAAAACCTCTCTTCTTCAATACTGAGGAGTCAATTTTCAAGCCATCAAAGCTAGACGATGAATGTCCTCTTTCCACAGGTAACCCTGGAGGAGAAGATCCAGATGAGAGGATAGTCGGAACTGCTCCGCCACTGACAGATCCGGAAGCTCCGAAAACCAAACTTGTGAAGGCCAGTACGGAGCAACCAGAATGACTGGACATCACTCCAGACTCAATTTCCATAACACCCTATGCAACATGGGAAGGGGAGGGAAGATGTAAGCCAGAGGAAATAACCAAGGAATGGACATGGCACCCACTGCCAAAGCTAGAGGATCCCTCCAGTGAGAGCAGAACCTTGGAACCTTCCGGTTGTGTCTTGTTGCCATCAGGTCGATGCAAGGAAGTCCCCACTTCTGAGCAATGAGGTTGAACACCTCTGGATGCAGTTCCCACTCTCTGCTGTCCACTGTATGTCGACTGAGGAAGTCCACCATGATGTTGTCTATGCCTGGAATGTGCACTGCGGATATGGCAGGAACGTGGCAAAATAGCCTCGACCTCTAACCAAGCGGTGAGACTTCTTGTTCCCCACTGCTTCTTGATGTAAGCCACAGCCGTGGTGTTGTCGGACTGAACCCAGACTGGGCATTCTTCCAGCTAGAGGGTCCAGTGACGAAGGGCATGAAATGTCTCCCGAAGTTCCAATACATTGATGGGAAGGAGAGATTCCTCCAGAGACCACTGTACCTGAGCACTCAGGTGACCCATGGCCGCTCCCCAGCTGGAGAGGCTGGCATCCATCGTCATCATGGTCCAGAAGGATATCAGGAAGGACTTGCCCTTCAGGAGATTGGAGAGGTCGATCCACCACGACAAAATCAGTTCCACATGAAGAGGGAGGGATACTGACATCTGCAGAAGGTCCGACTGACCCTTGCATACCTGGATCACAAACCGCTGGAGCTCCCTGGTGTGAGTCATGACAAAAGGGACTGCTTCCATGGTGGAGATGAATTTCCCCACCAGAGAGGATAGCTTCTTGGCTGGAACAGGATCTTGAGCTAGAACAGCAGAAACCCTGTGTGCGATCTGGTGAGCCACATCCTCCGTGAGAAACACCATGCTCTGCTGAGTGTCGAAGAGAAGACCCAGGAAGAACAGACACTGGGACGGGACAAGGTCCGACTTGTTCAAGTTGATGATGCACCCGTGATGGGTGAGAGTGTGAATGTATTGCTGAACCTGCTGATGAAGAAGTTCTGCAGAGGGGGCTTTCAGAAGCAGGTTGTTCATGTATGGAGTAACTCTAATGCCATCCTGGTGGAGGACGGATACCAAGGCTCCCAGGACACTGTTGAAGACCTGAGGCGCTGTAGTCAGACCAAAGGGAAGAGCTGAGAACTGAAAATGCCCTTGGTCGCAGGCAAATCTGAGATACTGCCGGCTCTCTGGATGAATGGCGATATGTAAATACGCGTCTTGAAGGTTCAGAGAAGCAAGAAATCATAGCAGAATCATAGCAGCAATCACCGTCCTTAGGGTCTCCTGGTGATGAGACTGGATCACAAAGGAATTAAGATCCTTCAAGTCCAAAATTGGAAGACAAACGCTGTCCTTCTTGAACACTATAAAGAGGTTCGATTAAAAACCCGTACCTCTGTCCTGAACTGGAACAGGTTCCAGAACATCCAGACTAGATAGAGCCGTTGAAGAGACAGCGTTTTTCCACGCCCTGGGGCGTGTGAGATGGGAAAAAGAGAAAAAGAGTAAGCGAGGTGAAAGGGATCCTGTACCCTTCCACCACTACTTGTAAATCCCACGGATCCACCACTGAATCCTCCCAAATGCTGTGATAGTGACAAAGACGACCACCCACAGCTGAATGGGGACCCGGGTTTGGCGAGTCATGCCGGAGAAGTCTTGGAAGCTTTGGAGAATACCTTGGGCTTCCATTGCTGTTTGGGATTGGAGGAGGCACGTGGAGCTGAGGGAACCCCCTGGTTTGCTGGACATGTCTCAGTCTGAAAGGGACGAAAAAACCTGTTACACTTGAGAGGAAGTTTCTTCCTCTAACAGTGCCCGAAGCCCCCTGAGCCCCCCAACATACTTGCAATGTGAACCGGATGATAGAGCAAGGTCAGACAATTAAAATGAGCCATCTCTGAAGTCGCTAGGTTGAGCGGTTGCAGAGACATGTCCCAAACTGTACAGTCCCATAGAAGTCAATGGAACAATGGCGTCTATGCGGTAAAGCGTGGGGAGCTCAGTTTTGTCAAAGTTAGAACTGAGAACTAAAAATAGATGAAACATTACTAGAACATGTAATCAGACCCAGAAAACACTGAACCCAGTAGGGAAAGTGTCAATAACCACCCCAAAAGATGCTAACCAGCAGTTAAAGGGATAGTAATACTTAATTTTATCTTTATTTTATTTTGTAGGCATTAACCCTTTGAGTGCCAGACAGGTACGCAACGCATTGCTTTGCAATGCGTTGCTTACCGCTCTGGCACTCAAAGGGTTAAAAAAACATGAAGAACAATGTGTCTTATCTCTCAAACCTTTATGGTTTGAGAGATATTCACAAGCAAAGTTTCCCCTCCCGCCCCTTTTACCTAGTGTAAGCCATTTCTTCTCAGATGTGGAATGCAGTCCATAGACCAGACAGATAACAGCAAGGGACAATCTTCTCCCTATGAGAACAATGAAAGCCCTGCCCCCTTGACAAGTTTTTCAGGTTTTTTCCCTTATCTTAACCGAAGATTGTCCCTCTCTACAATCTACCTGGCCACTTCCCTTCTGATCTGGCTGAGCAGTGTTACATCAGTAAAAGGAGCAGGAGGGGGATACTTTGTCATTGAATTACTCTTGAACTACAACTCTGACGGAATTGAAATAACACTCTCCAAAGTCCAAATACTATGATGACTAATTAGAGTTGCTTTTATTATGAAACATTACTATCCCTTTAAAGGGTTAATTTACCACATACAGTTGCTCCAAACACTGGCAGACATAACAGAAAGACCCAGTGAGTGCAGGAGTGTGCAATAAGAGCTCCCAGGAATAACCCCTGTGCGGAGGGGCACTGTGGGACAAGTGGACCTTTAGCACTCAAAGGGTTGCTCACCTTTCCTGAAGATCTTCTGTTTTCAGATTACCATGTAGTAAGAAGTAACCTCAGTGGGTAACTCCTGGGGAAGCACTTGGAATCAAGATTTACCCCCTCAGGGCTTAAGGTCCACAAAAAGCACCTGGATACTGAGTTAGCCACATCTAAGGGTATTGTCAGTTATGGTAATCTGCCTAATAGTGGTATTCCATTTCTAACAAAAAAAAAAAATCTAAAACAATAGCAGAACTGTTCTCTTGCCTGTGTCTTCACCAAGGAACAAACCTTTCTGGAATGGTTGGCTAACTGCAGCCAAGGAGGGAAGGTAGGCTCCACCCCTTGCACACAATTCTAGAATTGTTCCTGCCTACTTAAAGGGGCGGATCGCCTACCCAAAGTTACCAGTAACCTGTATTGGACGACAGAGAAAGATATTTGAAAAGGGAAATAAAACTGAAGGCAGGCATTGTGCATAATGAGAATATCAGTCAGTATGAAGGCATAATTAAGTGCATATTATATAGATTGTGATCTGTAAATGGTGTCAAATTAAAGGTATAAGGTATCCAAGAAGCAATGGAAAATCAGTGAGTAGTTATGGATATGTGTTCTGCCCACCACATGTATACAGACTAGGGAAAGGGGCTTGCATAGCCTCGGAGCTCTGGGGTTCATGAGTTTGGGACATTTGTTCTATAAGTGATAAGGGTAAAAAACTGTTTTGAGTATATAATTAGGAGCTAGAAATTAAATGTGTTTCAGAATATTTATCTATTTGGGGGAGTATCATTTAGAGGATATGTGCAGGGGTAGGTGGTGCTAGACAGGGGTACAGTAATGAAAGGATAGAGAATAGATTAGTGCAAAAACACTGGGTGTTGGTCAGAGATTTGGTGCAGAGCTGGGGGAACAACAGAGGTCATAGGAATGAAACAGATTACTCTGTGGGACAGCATATTGCAGGGAAAAGTCATATGCATTTACAAGCAGAAAGCTGAATTTGAAAGTGCAAATTCCATTCAACACACTCACCTTGAGCCTGACTCCAAGACACGGGTAAACAGAGAACTTATTACTAAAGCCTGTCAGTGAGCACAGGATGTGTTCCCATTCTGACAGTCTGTGATGCTCAATGCATCTGCAGAAACTGCTCAGCCTCCCTGAAAGCTGCAATCCGATTGGATGCTCACAGTGACTTCATCTGGTTACATTCATCATTGTAGACTCAATGTCACCAGCACTGGGAATGCAGATCTGCCTTGGCCTAGTTACACTGAAATCAATTGATGCCCAAAGAAGACCTACAGCAGAATGGTTCATGCCTGTTATTAACAACAGGCAATAAGAGGGGATAGGTTTCATAATGGAAATATATAAAATATAACTAAGCAATTATATAAAATTACTGAGCAGATTTTTGAGCCAAATTTTGTACTGTGGAACTGTCACCCTAAATCAACTATGGCAATTTTAAAATATCTAACAAAAAAAGCCTACATGTCTGCCTATACACCATTAAATCTTTATAAAAAAAATTAAAAATACATGATTTTATGTGAAAAAGGAACCTGCCACGCTGCTATTTAGCATAGGAGATACCTGCCCTCCTCATCAGAGAAACACCTTGTCTTCCCACCATTCATTATCACTTTGTATCTACAGACAACCCCAATGTGGTTAACTTGATACAAATTTCTTTGCATTTTTACCTGACACTCAAAGGGTTAAACATGCATTTAACCATTTCACTCACATGCTTTGAGTGCCTGAGGGGTTTGCAAATACTTAATACTCAAGGATTTAACCCTGAACACTTGTGACTTGTAATTATAAAACATAAACAGGAAATAGTACCACCAAGATTCCATATTAATCTTCCTCACCTTTGCTTTTGTTAACCCCTTCACTATTCAATACTGAAAGATTAATGTTCTTTTACTTCAGGTGGCAGTTGTAGTCTGTTTGACAGCTGGTGGATTAAATCAGTGACTGCACTGACTCCTGTGAGTTCACTGTAGTCTTTTTTGTACATTATACCTTACCATGACAGGAGTTTATAAATACACTACTGATAAGTAGTTTAGTTTACCTGAATAAAATAGTGTTGCAAGTTTTTGTTTGAAATGTGTTGCAATTTTATGTGACAAGACCATTTTCCATCTTCAGAGTCTATCAAACCCAGGGGTGCCGTTTTTTCTGACATGGGCCACATGATCAAAAATGTGTATTTGTGAGGGCCACATTATTTATTTTAATGGAGAATACTAATGTATTATAGCTTGTCTGCTAAAACATGCCATATTTTGGGATAGCAGATTTTAAAAAGAAGTAAAAAAAAAACCTAATCAACATTATTTGTACAAAAATGCACAGTTATAGGTCTAGTGCTAGTCACTAATTGATTTAGATAACGCAGTGAGAAGATATTTAACAAGCTCTTGAGATGAGAACTGAGGAGTGTAAGTTCCACAGTGGTAGTGGCAAGCAAGTTGTTAGGCCTATTGGCCTGTTAGTTTATGCGTGCAAGTTAGTGTATGTATGTATGTATGTATGTACGTATGTATCTTTATAAAGCACCATACATGTATACATAAGTAGCAATAGTACAATACAATAAAATACAGGACAGGAATAAGAACATCAGGCTAAAGTGTGATTATTGCATTATTAGCAGATGCAAAGTGCAGCAAAGGAACTCATACATTGGGAAGGGTGTCCTGTCCCAGAAAGCTTACAATCTAATTAGTAATCATGGCAACATACAGAGACAGTAGGAGAAGTGCACGTACAAGGCATTAATAAGGCAAGTGCAGAATGATTTGCATGTGAAGGTCAGTGTGCCCAAGTGGAATATTGTTACTGAGATGCCTCCTTGACCAGGTGGGTTTTGTGTGTGTTCTTTAAGCCCTTGGAGAAGGTTTGGGGACCCCCTCTGCCCAATAAATCAGCAGCAAAAGCCTCAAGGCGGCTTTGGGGAAACCCTCTACCTGTGGATGAGCTGCTAAGTTCATTTAGCTCTTTGATTGCCAAAGTGATGTGAGATGCATTGCTATGCCAAACCTCCCAAGTGTCCCTCTTTTACATCCAAATCCCTCTGTCCCTCTTTCCCATCCTCTTTTTAGCAGATCAGACTGTGGGGTGTGTATATAAGTGTATTACATTTCTCCACAGCAACAAAACTCACATTAATGTTTGTTTAAACATCAGTGTATGTATTTAAAATTTAGTCGGTGTAAATAAAATACTACAGTCTTGTTATAAATCATTTATTAGGTTACACAAGGAGGTGTCCATAGGTCATGAAATAACCTAAAAATTCTCAGTAATGCCCCATCCACCCGCCACGTGCCCAGCAACACCCCCTAAAACACAAGTGTCCCTCTTTGGCAATTTGAAATGTTGGGAGTTATGGCTATGCACTGCACAATTACAAAAATGCAAAGGGTTAAAGTTGCACTAGGTTTGGAGCTGGTAGGGAGAGGACCACACAATGGGCAGATCAGGGGAGCTAGGGGAAGTTAATTGTTCTGGCTGTGCAAGCAGGAGACTGCGTAACAAAAATAAAAATGCTAATAGCTTGAAAACAGTTTTAGTAAATAAACATATCTAACACAACATAGAAGTAATTTTGCAAGATGTTTTAAAATAGTTTACGTTATTTTAAGGTGACAATTCCACATTATGCACTTTTGAGGCATCAGCTGGAAAAAATGAAAGAAGCCACATGAAACACACATTCACAGATTATATATATATATATATATATATATATATATATATATATATATATATATATTTATTTATATATATATATCTATATCTATAAAAGAATAAGCCTCATTGCATAATTTATGGTACCCCACACACAGAACATAATTTATGTCTCCTCAGAAAAGAAACTCGCATTGAACAGAAAGTCTAATTACATAATTTATGTCTCATTAGGAGACACAACTCCCATTGGGTGATTGAATGGGGACTTTACTGCTCTCATTGGGTGATTCAATGGGGGCGTGTTTATCATACAGGGAGTTGGCCCGCCCCCTCCAGCCCGCCCACCAGTATCCAACTGACAAAAAAATATATATATAACTGCCACTCGCTCCTGAGGTAGGGATATCAATAACTTCTCCCGGTCCACTCACACTCTCACTCAGGATCATGACCCCACAAACACACTGTTTCACCTCCCACAGATAACTGTAACCCTCCATACACTCTGATTCAGTATGAGTGTGTAATGTTCCCAAAAAATACAAACTTAATAGCAACTCTTATTTAACTCATCATCTCTTCAGTCACCTCACAGTCTCAACTGTCACTCCTCCACTTCCTGCTTCCTGATTCCCACCCTTTCTCCTTAAAGGGAGAGAGATGCTTTGCTGTATGTTACAGAGGGCAAGCCTCAAACACCACTTTCTATTTGATACCTCAGCATATTGCTACATTGCCTCAACTGAAGAGCCACCGTGTGTTATATTGCTATGTTAGCTCAACTTAACCCTTTGAGTGCCAGAGGGGTAAGCAACGTATTGCAAAGCACACATTCTGTCTCACACTCTCACACAGTCGCAGTCTCACAGTCGCAGTCTCACAGTCGCACACACTCTCAGTCTCACAGTCGCACACACTCTCAGTCTCACAGTCGCACACAGTCTCAGTCTCACACTCTCACACAGTCTCACACTCTCAGTCTCACACTCTCAGTCTCACACTCTCAGTCTCACACTTTCACACAGTCTCACACTCTCAGTCTCACACTCTCACAGTCTCTCTCGCAGTCTCACACAGTCTCTCTCGCAGTCTCACACAGTCCCTCACACTCTCTCAGTCCCACACTCTCTCAGTCCCACACTCTCTCAGTCCCACACTCTCTCAGTCCCACACACTCTCAGTCCCACACACTCTCAGTACCACACACTCTCAGTCTCACACTCTCACAGTCTCTCTCGCAGTCTCACACAGTCTCTCTCGCAGTCTCACACAGTCTCTCTAGCAGTCTCTCACAGCCCCTCACACTCTCACAGTCTCTTACACTCTCACAGTCTCTTACACTCTCACAGTCTCTTACACTCTCACAGTCTCTTACACTCTCACAGTCTCTTACACTCTCAGTCTCACACAGTCTCTCACACTCTCTCACAGTCTCACACTTTCACACAGTCTCACACTCTCAGTCTCACACTCTCACAGTCTCTCTCGCAGTCTCACACAGTCTCTCTCGCAGTCTCACACAGTCTCTCTCGCAGTCTCACACAGTCCCTCACACTCTCACTGTCCCTCACACTCTCAGTCTCACACACTCTCAGTCTCACACAGTCTCACACAGTCTCTCTCGCAGTCTCACACAGTCTCACACTTTCACACAGTCTCACACTTTCACACAGTCTCACACTTTCACACAGTCTCACACTCTCAGTCTCTCACAGTCTCTCTCGCAGTCTCACACAGTCTCAGTCTCACACTCTCAGTCTCACACACTCTCAGTCTCACACACTCTCAGTCTCACACACTCTCAGTCTCACACACTCTCAGTCTCACACTCTCAGTCTCACACTCTCAGTCTCACACTCTCAGTCTCTCACAGTCTCTCTCGCAGTCTCACACAGTCTCAGTCTCACACTCTCAGTCTCACACACTCTCAGTCTCACACACTCTCAGTCTCACACACTCTCAGTCTCTCACAGTCTCTCTCGCAGTCTCACACAGTCTCTCTCGCAGTCTCACAGTCCCTCACACTCTCACAGTCCCTCACACTCTCACAGTCCCTCACACTCTGTCTCACACACTCTCAGTCTCACACTCTCTCACAGTCTCTCTCGCAGTCTCACACAGTCTCTCTCGCAGTCTCACACAGTCTCTCTCGCAGTCTCACACAGTCTCTCTCGCAGTCTCACACAGTCCCTCACACTCTCACAGTCTCTTACACTCACACACTCTCACACTCTCTCACACTTTCACACAGTCTCACACTCTCAGTCTCACACTCTCACAATCTCACACAGTCTCTCTCGCAGTCTCACACAGTCTCTCTCGCAGTCTCACACAGTCTCTCACACTCTCACAGTCCCTCACACTCTCACAGTCTCTTACACTCTCACACTCTCTCACACACCGTCTCACACAGTCTCTCACACAGTCACAGTCTCACACAGTCTCACACTCTCGCAGTCTCACACAGTCTCAGTCTCACACTCTCACAGTCTCTCTCGCAGTCTCACACAGTCTCTCTCGCAGTCTCACACAGTCTCTCTCGCAGTCTCACACAGTCTCTTACACTCTCACACACTCTCACACACTCTCACACACTCTCTCACACACTGTCTCACAGTCTCACACAGTCTCTCACACAGTCACAGTCTCACAGTTAGTCTCACAGTCACAGTCTCACACAGTTTCACACTCTCAGTGTCTCTCACAGTCTCTCTCAGTCTCACACAGTCTCACACAGTCCCTCACACTGACACAGTCTCTCACAGTCTCTCACACTCTCTCACACACGCAGTCTCACACTCACACAGTCTCTCACTCTCACACTCTCTCACACTCTCACACACAGTCTCACACTCTCACACACAGTCTCACACTCTCTCTCACACTCTCTCACAGTCTCACTCTCACACAGTCTCTCTCGCAGTCTCACACAGTCTCTCTCCCAGTCTCACACAGTCTTTCTAGCAGTCTCTCACAGCCCCTCACACTCTCACAGTCTCTTACACTCTCACAGTCTCTTACACTCTCAGTCTCACACAGTCTCTCACACTCTCTCACAGTCTCACACTTTCACACAGTCTCACACTCTCAGTCTCACACTCTCAGTCTCACACTCTCAGTCTCACACTCTCAGTCTCACACTCTCAGTCTCACACTCTCAGTCTCACACTCTCACAGTCTCTCTCGCAGTCTCACACAGTCTCTCTCGAAGTCTCACACAGTCTCTCTCGCAGTCTCACACAGTCTCTCTCGCAGTCTCACACAGTCCCTCACACTCTCACAGTCCCTCACACTCTCAGTCTCACACACTCTCAGTCTCTCACAGTCTCTCTTGCAGTCTCACACAGTCTCTCTTGCAGTCTCACACAGTCTCTCTCGCAGTCTCACACAGTGTCTCTCGCAGTCTCACAGTCTCACACAGTCTCACACTTTCACACAGTCTCACACTCTCAGTCTCACATTCTCACACAGTCTCTCGCAGTCTCACACAGTCTCTCTCGCAGTCTCACACACTCTCAGTCTCACACACTCTCAGTCTCACACACTCTCAGTCTCACACACTCTCAGTCTCACACTCTCAGTCTCACACTCTCAGTCTCACACTCTCAGTCTCACACTCTCAGTCTCACACTCGCAGTCTCACACAGTCTCTCTCGCAGTCTCACACAGTCTCTCTCGCAGTCTCACACAGTCTCTCTCGCAGTCTCACAGTCCCTCACACTCTCAGTCTCACACACTCTCAGTCTCACACTTTCACAGTCTCTCACAGTCTCTCTCGCAGTCTCACACAGTCTCTCTCGCAGTCTCACAGTCTCTCACACTCTCACAGTCTCACACAGTCACACAGTCTCACACTTTCACACAGTCTCACACTTTCACACAGTCTCACACTCTCAGTCTCACACTCTCACAATCTCACACAGTCTCTCTCGCAGTCTCACACAGTCTCTCACACTCTCACAGTCCCTCACACTCTCACAGTCTCTTACACTCTCACACTCTCTCACACTCTCTCACACACCGTCTCACACAGTCTCTCACACAGTCACAGTCTCACACAGTCTCACACTCTCGCAGTCTCACACAGTCTCAGTCTCACACTCTCACAGTCTCTCTTGCAGTCTCACACAGTCCCTCACACTCTCACAGTCTCTTACACTCTCACACACTCTCACACTCTCTCACACTCTCTCACACACTGTCTCACAGTCTCACACAGTCTCTCACACAGTCACAGTCTCACAGTCAGTCTCACAGTCACAGTCTCACACAGTTTCACACTCTGTGTCTCTCACAGTCTCTCTCAGTCTCACACAGTCCCTCACACTGACACAGTCTCTCACAGTCTCTCACAGTCTCTCACACTCTCTCACACACACAGTCTCACACTCACACACAGTCTCACACTCACACACAGTCTCACACTCACACACAGTCTCACACTCTCTCACTCTCACAGTCTCTCACTCTCACACTCTCTCACAGTCTCACACACAGTCTCACACTCTCTCTCACACTCTCTCAGTCTCACTCTCACACAGTCTCACACTCTCACACAGTCTCACACTCTCACACAGTCACACTCTCACAGTCTCTCTCTCACACACAGTCTCACACACAGTCTCACAGTCTCTCTCACACTCTCAGTCACACAGTCTCACACAGTCTTACACTCTCACACACAGTCTCACAGTCTCACACAGTCTCACACTCTCTCTCACACTCTCTCAGTCTCACACTCTCTCTCACACTCTCACAGTCTCTCACTCTCTCACAGTCTCACACTCTCTCACTCTCAGTCTCACACACAGTCTCACACTCACACAGTCTCACACTCACACAGTCTCACACTCACACAGTCTCTCTCTCTCACTCAGTCTCACAGTCTCTCACTCTCACACTCTCACACAGTCACTCTCACACAGTCTCACTCTCACACAGTCTCACACTCTCACACACAGTCTCACACTCTCACACGGTCTCACACAGTCTCACACACAGTCTCACACACAGTATCAAAGTCTCACACACAGTCTCACACTGTCTCACAGTCTCACACTCTCACACACAGTCTCACACTGTCTCACACTGTCTCACAGTCTCACACAGTCTCACACTCTCACACACAGTCTCACACTCTCACACACAGTCTCACACTCTCACACACAGTCACAGTCTCACACACAGTCTCACACTCTCACACACTGTCTCACAGTCTCACATTCACACAGTCTCACACTCTCACACACAGTCTCACACTCTCACACACAGTCTCACACTCTCACACACAGTCTCACTCTCACACACAGTCTCACTCTCAAACACAGTCTCACACTCACACAGTCTCACACTGCCTCACAGTCTCACACACTGTCTCACAGTCTCTTACTCTCAGTCTCTCTCTCTCACACTCTCACAGTCTCTCTCTCTCACTCTCACAGTCTCTCTCTCTCACACTTTCACACAGTCTCACACAATCTCACACAGTCTCACACTCTCTCACACACTCTCAAACTCTCTCACACACTCTCACACACTCTCAGTCTCACACACTCAGTCTCTCTCTCTCACTCTCACACTGTCTCACTCAGTCTCGCACAGTCTCACACACTCACAGGCTCACACTCTCACACACAGTCTCACAGTCTCTCACTCTCACACACAGTCTCACACATAGTCTCACACACAGTCTCAGTCTCACAGTCTCACACTCACAGTCTCACACTCACACAGTCTCACAGTCTCTCTCTCACACTCTCACAGTCTCTCTCTCACACTGTCTCTCTCTCTTACTCTCACATAGTCTCTCTCTCTCACTCTCACATAGTCTCTCTCTCTCACTCTCACACAGTCTCACAGTCTCTTACTCTCACAGTCTCTCTCTCACACTCTCACAGTCTCTCTCTCTCTCACTCTCACATAGTCTCTCACTCTCACAGTCTCTCACTCTCACACAGTCTCACTCTCACACTCTCACACAGTCTCACTCTCTCACTCTCACACACTCACATACTTTCAGTCTCGCACTCTCTGTCTCACACTCACACAGTCTCACACACAGTCTCTCACGCAGTCTCTCTCACACACAGTCTCTCTCACACACACACTCTCTCACCCACACACTCTCTCACCCACACACTCTCTCAGTCTCGCACACTCGCACTCTCTCAGTCTCGCACTCTCTCAGTCTCGCACGCTCTCAGTCTCGCACGCTCTCAGTCTCGCACGCTCTCAGTCTCACACGCTGTCAGTCTCACATGCTCTCAGTCTCACACTCTCACAGTCTCTCTCTCTCACTCTCACAGTCTCTCACTCATTCACACTTTCAGTCTCACACGCTCTCACACTCTCACAGTCTCACACTCTCACAGTCTCTCTCTCTCACTCTCACAGTCTCTCTCTCTCACTCTCACAGTCTCTCTCTCTCACTCTCACAGTCTCTCTCTCTCACTCTCACACTGTCTCACTCATCCACACTCTCAGTCTCACTCATTCACACTCTCAGTCTCACACACTCGCACTCTCTCAGTCTCACACTCTCTCAGTCTCACACACTCTCACACGCTCTCACACTCTCACAGTCTCACACACACACAGTCTCACACACACACAGTCTCACACACACACAGTCTCACACACACACAGTCTCACACACACACAGTCTCACACACACAGTCTCTCTCACTCTCTCTCACACTCTCACAGTCTCTCTCACAGTCTCACACTCTCTCACAGTCTCACAGTCTCACACTCTCTCAGTCTCACACTCTCTCAGTCTCACACTCTCTCAGTCTCACACTCTCTCACACTCTCACAGTCTCTCTCACAGTCTCACACAGTCTCACAGTCTCTCACACTCTCAGTCTCACAGTCTCAGTCTCACACACTCTCAGTCTCACAGTCTCTCACACTCTCTCTCACACTCTCACAGTCTCTCACACTCTCACAGTCTCACACACTCACATTCTCACACTCTCAGTCTCACACAGTCTCTCTCACTCTCTCAGTCTCACATCCAATCACTCACACACTCAATCACACTAACACAGTCTCACTCAATCACACTCTCACAGTCTCACTCAATCACACTCACACACTCTCACTCTCAATCACACTCTCACAGGCTCACTCAATCACACTCACACTCTCACACATTCTCACTCTCACATTCAATCACAGTCTCACAGTCAATCACACTCTCACACTTACAGTCTCGCAGTCACACTCAATCACAATCACACTCTCACACTCACACTCAATCACACTCACACTCAATCACACTCTCACCCTCAATCACACTCTCACCCTCAATCACACTCTCACCCTCAATCACACTCTCACCCTCAATCACTCACACCCTCTCACTATCATACACACTCTCACTCACACATTCTTACTCAATCACACACACTCACTAACACACTCACTCAATCACTCACACGCAATCACTCAATCTCGCACTCAAACGCAATCACTCTCACGTAATCACACCCCGGGAGCCAGCATGATCCACCTTCCACCATAGTATGTGCAATTACCACACGCATTTCAATTACATGAATGAATGCCAGTCACTCACATCCCGGGAGCCAGCACGATCCACCTTCCACCATAGTATGTGCAATTACCACATGCATTTCAACTATATGAATGAATGCCACAGTGGAGGCATAAGTACAAACACAAACTCATTACAATGACACATAAGTCACCCCCTTATGACTCACTTCTGTGTGTGTGTGTCTCTGTGTGTGCCTGTGTGTTTCTCACTGTGTGTGTTGCATGTCTGTATCACACTCTATGTGTCTGCATGTATGTGTGTATGACTGTCGCTCTTTAAGCATATCAGTGCATGCGTGTGCATTTGCGTGTGTGTCTCTGTGTTTGTCTCGCATCCGTGTGTGTGCATTAATTCCCTATATATCCTGACGGGCAACGCCGTCCCACATTGCTAGTATATATATAAAAGAATAAGCCTCATTGCATAATTTATGGTACCCCACACACAGAACATAATTTATGTCTCCTCAGAAAAGAAACTCGCATTGAACAGAATGTCTAATTACATAATTTATGTCTCATTAGGAGACACATCTCCTATTGGGTGATTGAATGGGGACTTTACTGCTCTCATTGGGTGATTCAATGGGGGCGTGTTTATCATACAGGGAGTTGGCCCGCCCCCTCCAGCCAGCCCACCAGTATCCAACTGACAAAAAAAAAAAATATATAACTGCCACTCGCTTCTGAGGTAAGGATATCGGTAACTTCTCCCGGTCCACTCACACTCTCACTCAGGATCATGACCCCACAAACACACTGTTTCACCTCCCACAGATAACTGTAACCCTCCATACACTCTGTTTCAGTACGAGGGTGTAATGTTCCCATAAAATACAAACTCAGGGATAAACTTAATAGCAACTCTTATTTAACTCATCATCTCTTCAGTCACCTCACTGTCTCAACTGTCACTCCTCCACTTCCTGCTTCCTGCTTCCCACCCTTTCTCCTTAAAGGGAAAGAGATGCTTTGCTGTATGTTACAGAGGGCAAGCCTCAAACACCACTTTCTATTTGATCCCTCAGCATATTGCTATGTTGCCTCAACTGAAAAGCCACAGTGTGTTATATTGCTATGTTAGCTCAACTTAACCCTTTGAGTGCCAGAGGGGTAAGCAACGCATTTCAAAGCACACATTCTGTCTCACACTCACACAGTCTCTCACACAGTCTCTCACACAGTCTCGCAGTCTCAGTCGCAGTCTCACAGTCGCAGTCTCACAGTCTCTCACACAGTCTCGCAGTCTCACACTCTCAGTCTCTCACACTCTCAGTCTCACAGTCTCTCACACACTCTCACAGTCTCTCACACTCTCACACAGTCTCACACTTTCACACAGTCTCACACTCTCACAGTCTCTCACAGTCTCTCTCGCAGTCTCACACAGTCCCTCACACTCTCACAGTCTCTTTCACTCTCACAGTCTCATACACTCTCAGTCTCACAGTCTCTCACACTCTCACAGTCTCTCGCAGTCTCTCACAGTCTCTCGCAGTCTCTCACAGTCTCTCTCGCAGTCTCTCACAGTCCCTCAAACTCTCACAGTCCCTCACACTCTCACAGTCCCTCACACTCTCACAGTCTCACACTCTCACAGTCTCACACTCTCAGTCTCATACTCTCGCAGTCTCTCACAGTCTCTCTCGCAGTCTCACATAGTCTCTCTCGCAGTCTCACACAGTCCCTCACACTCTCAGTCTCTTTCACTCTCACAGTCTCATACACTCTCAGTCTCACAGTCTCTGACACTCTCACAGTCTCTCACATTCTCACACTTTCACACAGTCTCACACTCTGTCTCACACTCTCACAGTCTCTCTCGCAGTCTCACACAGTCCCTCACACTCTCACAGTCTCTCACACTCTCACACAGTCTCACACTCTCGCAGTCTCTCACAGTCTCTCTCGCAGTCTCACATAATCTCTCTCGCAGTCTCACACAGTCCCTCACACTCTCTTACACTCTCACAGTCTCTTACACTCTCACAGTCTCTTACACTCTCAGTCTCACACAGTCTCACAGTCTCTCACACTCTCTCACAGTCTCTCACACTTTCACACAGTCTCACACTCTCGCAGTCTCTCACAGTCTCTCTCGCAGTCTCACATAATCTCTCTCGCAGTCTCACACAGTCCCTCACACTCTCTTACACTCTCACAGTCTCTTACACTCTCACAGTCTCTTACACTCTCAGTCTCACACAGTCTCACAGTCTCTCACACTCTCTCACAGTCTCTCACACTTTCACACAGTCTCACACTCTCACAGTCTTTCACAGTCTCTCTCACAGTCTCTCACACTTTCACACAGTCTCACACTCTCACAGTCTTTCACAGTCTCTCTCACAGTCTCACACAGTCTCTCACAGTCTCACACACACACAGTCTCACACACACACACAGTCTCACACACACACACAGTCTCACACTCACACACAGTCTCACACTCACACACATTCTCACACAGTCTCACACTCTCTCACTCTCACAGTCTCTCACAGTCTCTCACTCTCACAGTCTCACACTCTCACACACAGTCTCACACTCTCAGTCTCACACTCTCACAGTCTTTCACAGTCTCTCTCGCAGTCTCACACAGTCTCTCTCGCAGTCTCACACAGTCTCTCTCGCAGTCTCACACAGTCCCTCACACTCTCACAGTCCCTCACACTCTCACAGTCCCTCACACTCTCACAGTCCCTCACACTCTCAGTCTCACACACTCTCACAGTCTCTCACAGTCTCTCACACTTTCACACAGTCTCACACTCTCACAGTCTCTCTCGCAGTCTCTCACAGTCTCTCTCGCAGTCTCACACAGTCCCTCACACTCTCACAGTCTCTTACACTCACAGTCTCTTACACTCTCAGTCTCTTACACTCTCAGTCTCTTACACTCACAGTCTCTCACACTCTCACAGTCTCTCACACAGTCTCTCACACAGTCACAGTCTCACACTCTCAGTCTCACACTCTCAGTCTCACACTCTCAGTCTCACACTCTCAGTCTCACACTCTCAGTCTCACACTCTCAGTCTCACACTCTCAGTCTCACACTCTCACAGTCTCTCTCACAGTCTCACCCAGTCCCTCACACTGACAGTCTCTCACACTCTCACAGTCTCACAGTCTCACACACACACACAGTCTCACACTCACACACAGTCTCACACACACACATTCTCACACAGTCTCACACTCTCTCACTCTCACACTCTCTTACTCTCACAGTCTCACACACAGTCTCACACTCTCTCAGTCTCACTCTCACACAGTCTCACACTCTCACACAGTCTCACTCTCACACACAGTCTCACACACAGTCTCACAGTCTCTCTCACACAGTCTCTCACACAGTCTCACAGTCGCAGTCTCACAGTCTCTCACACTCTCACAGTCTCTCACACTCTCACACACTCTCACACTTTCACACAGTCTCACACTCTCACAGTCTCTCTCGCAGTCTAACACAGTCCCTCACACTCTCAGTCTCTTACACTCTCACAGTCTCATACACTCTCAGTCTCACAGTCTCATACACTCTCAGTCTCACAGTCTCTCACAGTCTCTCACACTTTCACACAGTCTCACACTCTCAGTCTCACACTCTCACAGTCTTTCACAGTCTCTCTCGCAGTCTCTCACAGTCTCTCTCGCAGTCTCACACAGTATCTCTCGCAGTCTCACACAGTCCCTCACACTCTCACAGTCCCTCAAACTCTCACAGTCCCTCACACTCTCACAGTCTCTCACACTCTCACAGTCTCTCACACTCTCAGTCTCACACAGTCTCAGTCTCACACACTCTCACAGTCTCTCACACTCTCACACTTTCACACAGTCTAACACTCTCAGTCTCACACTCTCACAGTCTCTCTCGCAGTCTCTCACAGTCTCTCTCGCAGTCTCACACAGTCTCTCTTGCAGTCTCACACAGTCTCTCTCGCAGTCTCACACAGTCCGTCACACTCTCACAGTCCGTCACACTCTCAGTCTCTAACACTCTCTCAGTCTCTCACACACAGTCTCACACACAGTCTCTCACACAGTCACAATCTCACAGTCACAATCTCACACTCTCACACTCTCAGTCTCACACTCTCAGTCTCACACTCTCACAGTCTCACACAGTCCCTCACACTGACACAGTCTCTCACACTCTCACAGTCTCACACACACACACACACAGTCTCACACACACACACACAGTCTCACACAGTCTCACACTCTCTCACTCTCACAGTCTCTCACTCTCACACTCTCACACACAGTCTCACACTCTCACACACAGTCTCACACTCTCTCGGTCTCACTCTCACACAGTCTCACACACTCTCACTCTCACACACAGTCTCACAGTCTCTCTCACACAGTCTCTCACACAGTCTCTCACACAGTCTCTCACACAGTCTCACACTCTCACACACTCTCACACACTCTCACACACTCTCACACACACACTCTCACACACTCTCACACTTTCACACTCTCACAGTCTCTCTTGCAGTCTAACACAGTCCCTCACACTCTCAGTCTCTTACACTCTCACAGTCTCATACACTCTCAGTCTCACAGTCTCTCACACTCTCACAGTCTCTCACATTCTCACACAGTCTCACACTCTCAGTCTCACACTCTCACAGTCTCTCTCGCAGTCTCACACAGTCCCTCACACTCTCACAGTCTCTTACACTCTCACAGTCTCTTACACTCTCAGTCTCACAGTCTCACACAGTCTCACACATCTCTCACAGTCTCACACAGTCTCACACATCTCACACAGTCTCACACAGTCTCACACAGTCTCTCACACTCTCACAGTCTCTCACACTCTCACAGTCTCTCACAGTCTCTCACACTCTCACAGTCTCTCACACTTTCACACAGTCTCACACTCTCGCAGTCTCACACTGTCTCTCACACTGTCTCTCACACTGTCTCTCACACTCTCACTGTCTCTCACACTCTCACAGTCTCTCACACACAGTCTCTCACAAGTCTCTCACACAGTCACAATCTCACAGTCACAATCTCACAGTCTCTCACAGTCTCTCTCACAGCCTCACACAGTCCCTCACACTGACACAGTCTCTCACACTCTCACAGTCTCGCACTCTCACAGTCTCACACACACACAGTCTCACACACACACAGTCTCACACACACACAGTCTCACACACACACAGTCTCACACACACACAGTCTCACACACACACAGTCTCACACACACACAGTCTCACACACACACAGTCTCACACTCTCTCACTCTCACACAGTCTCACACTCTCACACACAGTCTCACACTCTCTCAGTCTCACTCTCACACTCTCTCACACACAGTCTCACACTCTCTCACACACAGTCTCACACTCTCTCACACTTTCACACAGTCTCACACTCTCACACACTCTCTCTCTCACTCTCACACACAGTCTCACAGTCTCTCTCACAGTCTCACTCAGTCTCTCACTCTCACACAGTCTCACACAGTGTCACACTCTCACACAGTCTCACACAGTGTCACACTCTCTCACTCTCACAGTCTCTCTCTCTCACTCATAGTCTCTCTCACACTCTCAGTCTCACACAGTCTCACACTCTCACACAGTCTCTCAGTCTCTCACAGTCTCTCACAGTCTCACACTCCCACAGTCTCACACTCCCACAGTCTCACACTCCCACAGTCTCACACTCCCACAGTCTCACACTCTCACACACAGTCTCACACTCTCTCTCTCACACTCTCTGTCTCACACTTTCTCACACACAGTCTCACACTCACACACAGTCTCACACTCACACACAGTCTCACACTCTCTCACTCTCACAGTCTCACACTCTCTCACACAGTCCCTCTCTCTCACTCTCACACACAGTCTCACACACAGTCTCACACACATTCTCTCTCACACTCTCTCTCTCTCTCACTCTCACACACAGTCTCACACACAGTCTCAAAGTCTCTCTCACAGTCTCTCACACAGTCTCACACTCTCACAGTCTATCACTCTCACAGTCTATCACTCTCACAGTCTCACACTCTCACAGTCTCACACTGTCTATCACTCTCACAGTCTCACACTCTCTCACACACAGTCTCACACTCTCACACACACAGTCTCACACTCTCACACACAGTCTCACACTCTCTCAGTCTCACACTCACAGTTTCACACTCTCACACACAGTCTCACACTCTCTCTCACACAGTCTCACACTCACTCTCACACAGTCTCACACTCACTCTCACAGTCTCACCCTCTCTCACAGTCTCTCACACACACACAGTCTCACACTCTCACACACTCTCACACACACTCTCAGTCTCACACTCTCACATACTCTGTCTCACACTCTCACATACTCTGTCTCACACTCTCACATACTCTGTCTCACACTCTCACATACTCTGTCTCACACACTCACATACTCTCAGTCTCACACTCTCACACTCTCTCAGTCTCACACTCTCTCAGTCTCACACTCTCACATACTCTGTCTCACACTCTCACATACTCTGTCTCACACTCTCACATACTCTCAGTCTCACACTCTCTCAGTCTCACACTCTCTCAGTCTCACACTCTCTCAGTCTCACACTCTCTCAGTCTCTCACACTCTCAGTCTCTCACACTCTCAGTCTCACACTCTCACATACTCTGTCTCACACTCTCACATACTCTGTCTCACACTCTCACATACTCTCAGTCTCACACTCTCTCAGTCTCACACTCTCTCAGTCTCACACTCTCTCAGTCTCACACTCTCTCAGTCTCTCACACTCTCAGTCTCTCACACTCTCAGTCTCACACTCTCACAGTCTCACACTCACAATCTCTCACTCTCACACACAGTCTCACAGTCTCTCTCAGTCTCTCACTCTCACACAGTCTCACACTCTCTCACTCTCACAGTCTCTCTCTCTCACTCACACACAGTCTCTCTCACACTCTCAGTCTCACACAGTCTCACACTCTCACACAGTCTCTCAGTCTCACACAGTCTCACACAGTCTCACAGTCTCTCACTCTCACAGTCTCACACTCTCACAGTCTCACACTCTCACAGTCTCACACTCTCACAGTCTCACACTCTCACACTCCCACACTTTCTCACACACAGTCTCACACTCACACACAGTCTCACACTCTCTCACTCTCACAGTCTCACACTCTCTCACACAGTCTCTCTCTCTCTCACTCTCACACACAGTCTCACACACAGTCTCACTCACAGTCTCACTCACAGTCTCTCTCACAGTCTCTCTCTCTCACTCTCACACACAGTCTCTCTCTCTCACTCTCACACACAGTCTCTCTCTCTCACTCTCACACACAGTCTCAAAGTCTCTCTCACAGTCTCTCACACAGTCTCACACAGTCTATCACTCTCACAGTCTCACACTCTCACACTCTCTCACACTCTCTCACACACAGTCTCACACTCTCACACACAGTCTCACACTCTCTCTGTCTCACACAGTCTCACACTCACACACAGTTTCACACTCACACACAGTTTCACACTCTCTCTCACACTCTCTCAGTCACATTCTCACACAGTCTCACACTCTCTCACTCTCACAGTCTCACACTCTCTCACACAGTCTCTCTCTCTCACTCTCACACACAGTCTCACTCAGTCTCTCTCACACTCTCAGTCTCACCCTCTCTCACAGTCTCTCACACACACACAGTCTCACACACACACACACACACTCTATCACACACTCTCACACACTCTCACATACTCTGTCTCACACTCTCACATACTCTGTCTCTCAGTCTCACACTCTCTCAGTCTCACACTCTCACAGTCTCACACTCTCACAGTCTCACACTCTCACAGTCTCACACTCTCACAGTCTCACACTCACAATCTCTCACTCTCACACTGTCTTACTCAGTCTCGCACACACAGTCTCACACAGTCTCTCACTCTCTCTCACAGTCTCAGTCTCACATTCTCGCACACACAGTCTCACACTCTCTCACACACAGTCTCACACTCTCTCTCACACTCTCTCAGTCTCACACTCACACACAGTCTCACACTCTCACACACAGTCTAACACTCTCTCAGTCACACTCTCACACAGTCTCACACTCTCACACAGTCTCTCTCACAGTCTCTCACACTCACACAGTCTCACTCTCACACACAGTCTCACACTCTCTCACTCTCACACACAGTCTCACACTCACACACAGTCTCACACTCTCACACTCTCTCCCACACTCTCTGTCACACTCTCACACAGTCTCACACAGTCTCACACTCTCACTCTCACACACAGTCTCTCTCACACTCTCACATAGTCTCACACTCACACACTCTCTCACAGTCTCACACACTCTCACACAGTCTCACACACTCTCACACAGTCTCACACTCTCACACAGTCTCACACACTCTCACACTCTCTCACTCTCACAGTCTCTCTCTCTCACACACAGTCTCTCTCACACTCTCACACACTCACACACACTCTCACACTCTCTGTATCACACTCTCTCAGTCTCTCTCACACTCTCAGTCTCACAGTCTCACACTCTCTCACACTCTCAGTCTCACAGTCTCTCACACTCTCAGTCTCTCTCACTCTCACAGTCTCTCTCTCACTCTCAAAGTCTCTCTCACAGTCTCTCAGTCTCACACACTCTCTCACACTCACATTCTCACACTCTCAGTCTCACAGTCTCACACAGTCTCACTCTCTCACAGTCTCACACCCAATCACTCACACACACAATCACACTCACACTCACAGTCTCACTCACACTCACACAGTCTCACTCAATCACACTCTCACAGTCTCACTCAGTCATACTCACACACTCACACAGTCTCACTCTCACACTCAGTCACTCAATCACTCTCACAGTCTCACTCAATCACTCTCACACAGTCTCACTCTCACACTCAATCACACTCTCACACTCTCACAGTCTCACACTTACAGTCTCGCAGTCACACTCAATCACACTCAATCACACTCAATCATACTCTCACCCTCAATCACTCACACCCTCTCACTATCATACACACTCTCACTCACACACTCTCACTCACTAACACACTCACTCAATCACTCACACGCAATCACTCAATATCGCACTCAAACGCAATCACTCACACGTAATCACACCCCGGGAGCCAGCACGATCCACCTTCCACCATAGCCTCACTGTCACTCACACCCCGGGAGCCAGCACGATCCACCTTCCACCATAGTATGTGCAATTACCACATGCATTTCAACTATATGAATGAATGCCACAGTGGAGGCATAAGTACAAACACAAACTCATTACAATGACACATAAGTCAACCCCTTATGACTCACTTCTGTGTGTGTGTGTCTCTGTGTGTGCCTGTGTGTTTCATGTCTGTATCACACTCTGTGTGTCTGCATGTATGTGTGTATGACTGTCACTCTTTAAGCATCTCAGTGCATGCATGTGCATTTGCGTGTGTGTCTCTGTGTTTGTCTCGCATCCGTGTGTGTGTGCATTAATTCCCTACATATCCTGACGGGCAACGCCGTCCCACATTGCTAGTATATATATATATAACATAAAGACAGCGGTTTAAAAGTTATTATATGGGTTGTACTGTATCCCACACTGTCTCTGCTTCAATATATTTTTATGGGCTATATGTAAAGGGTTGCTCTGCAGTTCTAGATGGCAATTATTTATTTAAAAATTCTTAACCCTTTGAGTGCCAGATGAGTATGAAATATCTGGCATACCCCTCTAACAATCAAAGGGTTAACTGCAGAAGCTCAAATTATATTTTTTTTCATAGAAGACTAAAGGAGAGAGTACCATGCAGAAGAAGGGGTAAGAGGAAGAAAGAGTGAATGGAGTATGTGGAGAGAAAGAGTGAATGGAGTATGTGGAGAGAAAGAGTGAATGGGGTATGTGGAGAGAAAGAGTGAATGGAGTATGTAGAGATAAAGAGTGAATGGGGTATGTGGAGAGAAAGAGTGAATGGAGTATGTAGAGAGAAAGAGTGAATGGAGTATGTAGAGAGAAAGAGTGAATGGGGTATGTGGAGAGAAAGAGTGAATGGAGTATGTAGAGAGAAAGAGTGAATGGAGTATGTGGAGAGAAAGAGTGAATGGGGTATGTGGAGAGAAAGAGTGAATGGGGTATGTGGAGAGAAAGAGTGAATGGAGTATGTAGAGATAAAGAGTGAATGGGGTATGTGGAGAGAAAGAGTGAATGGAGTATGTACAGAGAAAGAGTGAATGGGGTATGTGGAGAGAAAGAGTGAATGGGGTATGTGGAGAGAAAGAGTGAATGGAGTATGTGGAGAGAAAGAGTGAATGGAGTATGTAGAGAGAAAGAGTGAATGGAGTATGTAGAGAGAAAGAGTGAATGGAGTATGTAGAGAGAAAGAGTGGCTTGTATCAAATAAACACACATTAATTAACATTTTGCTGGTAGCATCCCAAACACCAAGATATAGGTATTATTTTCTGTTTCTTACAAACAAACTATTATTTAGGCCAGGAGGCACAGCATTGTGCGATTTGGAAGCAATACATAATATATAAATAAATGTGACAAACAAATGCAGGCAGGTAAAAAAGTTGGGGAATCGCAACCTAGAGCAAACAGAGTAAGTGAACCACAAGGTAGCAACGTATGAGCAGGAGGACATGCTGGTTAGTTAGGGTTAAGGTCACTTAGTTAGGGTTAAGGTCACACTGTGGCAACCATTGAATTTTGATCTGTAAAAAAAAGAGAGATGAGTTTGTTAACACTTGGAGCATATGCATAAAGCAAAAAATAAAACTATTCTGGGGTAAACCATTCCCCTTGATTTAAATTATATGGTTCACCACTTAAATGATAAAGAAATCTCCTATGTGTTAAAATGAATTTCAGTGGAATTACAATAGAATCACAAAATATCACTGGATGATAAGCAGGTAGGTCTCACAGCGTGAAAGGGTGATCTTACTCAAGCATCCAGATGGATAGCTCTTGGAGATTTGGGTATGGCTAGTGAGATCAATGGTATATGGGAAAAATCAAAGATCATTCTGATATATGGTAAACAAGCCTCCTTCCTATCACGGACTCCCACTTCACATACTACCCTTGTGAGCATTCCTGCACAGCCTCCATTAAAGCAAGGCACCAAATCCTCATTATTAACAGTTGCACAAGGAATAAAAATACAAAGTATCAAAAGTCAATATGGTATAGAAATGAAAAACTGTATGAAATCAAGGGAATGGGAGAGCTGGCTTGCATATCCCTTGCTTTTTCAAAGTAGTTCTCAGAGTCAAATTCAGATGAACCGCTTTGCATAAACATAAAATGCGTAAGCCAGCTCTTATTCCCATTACCCTGGTCTTATAACTTTTGTATTTATATACTATACAGACATTTGACGCATTAAACAAGCTTTGTATTTGTTCTTTCTTTTTGTGGCTGTCAACTTTGTGTAAATAATGCAGGTAGTTCTGCTCTGTGTGTGTGTTTATCATCTGTATATACTGAGAGCAAGGGACGCCAGGAGGAAAAAAAAAAGCCTGGTTACAAATCATTAGATGCAACACACAGTAAAAAGCATGACAAACGTAACCAAAATGCATCTCTTTATTCACACAATTTCACCACTATAAAACAGTCACCAATGTGAACATAGATAAGTGGATCCTAAAAGTCAAAGTAGGTAAAATAAAGAGTAGATTAGTTGCAGAGTTTGCTTAACCCAGTGATCCTCAACCAGGGTGCCGTGGCACTTTGGGGTGCCACAGACATCAACTTAGGGTGCCCTGTGTTTTCTATAAAGACTAACAAAAATATACTTTTAAATAAAGATTTATAGAAATTGTTATGCACCATATGTTTAGTTTTGTTATTATGATTTAATAACTGTATACTTATGTATTGTACCCTTCATTATGCCCTTGATAAAGTACAATACATATGTTAGGGGTGCCCTGAATGTTCTAGATTACGTGTTAGGGGTGCCCCAATCAAAAAAAGGTTGAGAACCACTGGCTTAACCCCTTAAGGACCAGGAAAATCTGAAGTCAATTTCACTTAAAGACCGGAGCAATTCTAACCTTTCAGACTATGTCTTTGATCAACAGTGTTTTCCCTCTAAGTACTTTATTGTACCCATGAAAATTATATACCGTTTTTTTATGCACAAACAGAGCTTTCTTTTGATACCACACTTATATGGATAGCCCACCATTTATTTGAGCAACATTAAAGAAAATGGTAAACAAAAAATGTAAAAAAAGCCATTATTTTTCTCTTGGGATCATTTGGGCACAATGGGTTAAATTTTTATGGACACTGCATGAAAGGTATGACCGGTCAGTCATACATACAAAATGGGCAGATTTAAGTGGCCACTGTCCCCCCGGGTGAAAAACCCCATATCCCTTTTTCCCCACCCTATTTTCCCACTTTTTTATTGATGACATTTGGCGGTGTGTATAAATGTATTACATGGCTCCACAACAATCACACTCCCAATTTTTGTTGTTGAGATTTTTTTTTTTAAATAAAATTTTTGTAAAAAAAAAAAAAAAAAAAAAGTGTTGTGTCTTTAAAAAAAAAAAAAAAAAAAAAAGTTTATTTTAGCAGTTCAAAAATGGACCTGCATTTAGCCAGCCTCCAGCACAGCAGTGAAGGGGTTAATACCCCCAGCTGCTGCATTTTATTTGTCCACTAGGTGTCTCCTCTCTGCTTCTCTATCCCTTACTTTGATAGCAAGGGACAGACAGCTGAGAAGAGACACTAGAGGCAGTGTAGAACACTGCCTCCTTCATTCTTTCACATGCCGGTACATGGGATCGCTGCTGCAACGATCCCATGACCCAGCACTTGTGAAACTGGCTGAGAGTGAATGCTCCGGTCCTGGAGAGTTTAGTCTCAGCCGGGAATTAATGATAGCAACGTGCACGGAGGCATGCTGCTATCATTTAACCCATGATGGTCCAGGATCATCATGGGTCCTTAAGGCAAAACAACCCATGACGGTCCAGGACCGTCATGGGTCGTTAAGGGGTTAAAGAAGCATTAAATGTTTTATGACAAACAAGTGTTATGGTGCTTGCTTTTAATGCTTAGTAAAACAAGTGTTCTCCTCCAGCTGGAGAATGCTCACTCAAAATGTATTAAAGATCAAATATGTTTGTTTTTTTATGCTAAAATGCACATTTCTATTCTGGTCCCCAGGTGGTGGTGTTCTTCTTCACTTAATAAGGAGAGCCATAGTCTGACTCAAGCGCTCCTAAAGAGTGCATTATAATGCCTTTTGGATACTAGTTGGTATCTGTAGTTTGATTAAAAAATATTTGAGCTGTAATGCATTTGAATGAAAATCTCTCAGAAGTGGGTGTTACCTTGTTTTGCATGCAATACCCTATAGGATTTAAAAAATAACGGTATTTAAAAAGATGTCACTTAAAACAACATACGGGTGAGTTAGACACTAAAAACAGTGAACAACTGCACAGATTGAAAACATGGTTCCAGATGCTGGGATGTTTGTATATAAAGTGTCTTAAAACCATGGGTTTTGAGAGTTGCAAATCCGATAGAGGGTGTGACGATGTGATGGTAAGTTCCAGAGGCAGAGTACAGTTCATAGATATACTGAGTTCAGGAATACAATACTGGTAGACCTGAAAGACGGAACAGAGTTGTGAAGGGTCTTTAGGCTTATGACCACATTTTAAATGTAATGTTTGAAGTTAAAGGAAGACAATGCAGGGACTGAAAGTAGGTCAGACAAAGAAAAGCAGATAAAGAGGAGATTGAAATATATAATTTTGGACAAGGTGCGGATGCGGAGTATCTCCGGTTCCCTGGATGAAGGATGAAGTTCTCAGAGTTACAGAGAACAGGTGTAATATCTTTGATACTAATTTTGATGATCACCCCACCATGACCAATAGAAAGGTACTCACAAAAGAATATGCTGGAGATGCACATATATGCAGACAAGCTAAACATACTCAGGGTATTGATAAGCTGCTCCCTGTCAGCTTCTTTAAAACTCCAATAGTTTGGCTGCTACCCTCAGACAATAGTCTTTGAACAGACAAAATGTCCAATTGAATTGAATTGAATGATGATCCTATCACAAAACGAGCTGCACTCCAGAAGGGAAAACCCAGTAAAACTGTATGCCTGGGGGAACATTAGGAGGGGTCTTGATGACCCCAATGAGGTCTGCTTAATTGAATAATTTAAAAAGTTTTAAAGTTTGGAAGCCATGCTGCTCTCCACGATTGTCACTGGTTATCTCCCACCGGCTGGGACATCAATAGTTGGGGGTCATCAGGAGGTATGTTGATGCCCTCAATTTCTTGTCATTCAAAGGGGGGGGGGGGGGAGTTGACATAGGGGGCCCGCACTCTCTTTTTTTCTTTTTTCTTTATTGTGCAGCAACAGCATTCCGGAAGTATTGGCATTTGCTCTAGCTGCATTAAAGCAGGCCCCCCAGTACAATATACCTATGGGTTAAAGAAAACTTGTCACATTTCCATGTCCTCCCCTCAGTGAGAGCTTCCATCTTGTGTACATAACAGGTCATGCAGTGGTGCAAATAATAAAAAAAAATTACAGTATCAAACAAAGCCTATTTTAAGGAAAACTTCTCACTGTGCATTAGTTATATATCACTTTATTATATTGCAGGAGTAGAGAGCACTCTTTAACCCTCCACAGCACGTGGCAGCTACTCCCACTAATAATTTTCTTTTATAAAATGTTATAAGCTGTACAATCTCCATTTTGAAACATACTGTACTTAAAGCGGAACTTTCAGCTATTACCAAGTCGCCATACATTCATTAAGTGCATGGTGACTAGCTTGGAAATCCATGTATTACCTTTAAAAAATCACAGATTATAAAGAAATCTTTGCCATTTGGAGACCAGAACCAAGACTACAGCGCAGACATCTTAGCTGCGCTCCTCCGCTGTCAGTTCCGGTCTCCAGTGAGTAGTATTGCAGCGTACCACATGGTAACCAGAAGGGACTGACGGCGCAGGATCGCAGACTGCACTAACCTGCCTGTCAGTCTCCAAACGGCACTTAATTAACCCTTTGATTGCCAGAGGGGTACGTAACATATTGCAAAGCAATGCATTGAGTACCCCTCTGGCACTCAGTAATAGCTGAAAGTTCCACTTTAAAAGAGTACGCATTTTATAGACCAGTGTTTGTCAGTGTTAGTCTTCTGTGAAAAGGATAGATTTTCATGATACCCCTGCTTAATCACAGGGGAGTAATTAGTAGCTCAGTCATTGAGATTGAGTTGCATGTGCTTGATTAGGGACATAGCAAAATCCTGACCTGCTGGTGTGCCCTAGGGCTGGATCTGAGAATTACTGAAATAGAATCATATAAAGGAGGCTTGGTGTTTTATTTGTTTGTGTTTTTTTTTAACTGGTTAAAACTTTCCATCCATGTCATCATTATTGCTACCAGGAACAGTCTACAGATGGTTGGATAAATTAATACATATCCGGACTGGAATTGATTTTATAGCCCTACATCTCCCCAAACCAATATACTGAACTACTTATGCCACAAAGTATCTTCCAAATACCATTTGGGTGTTTTGGTGCGTTCCTTTCATCTACACCTTAATGCTATCTACTAAACAAGGTGTACAGGAAATAGTTTAATTTCCACTATTTGCTATGGGACCAACATGCTGCCATTACAGTCTTAACTATGGCAGCGTGTGCATCTACAGATATGCACTAGAGATCATTAACATCTATTAAGTATCCTGAAGTCTAGCCACTGGTGTTGGAGACTAAAACCAGTGGAGCTGTGCTGGGGGATTTGTGTATTTGTATGTGAAAGTGGTTAGAAATAATAGAGTAGTCTTAAATTGATAAGTAACTGTATATGTTGCCAAAATTAACAGTGAAAATAAATGCATAATATAAACATAGTTAAAGAGCCATTTGAAGGAAAAACTAGGGAGTGGCTGAACAGATTACCTGGAGGAAGCTAGGAAGTGGGTGATTTGGCTATCTAGAGGCGGCTAGGAAGTAGGCGATTTGGTTACTTGGACAAGGCTAGGAAGTGGGTGATTTGGCTACCTGGAGGAGGCTAGGGAGTGGGTGATTTGGCTACCTGGAGGAGGCTAGGAAGTGGGTGATTTGGCTACCTGGAAAAGGCTAGGGAGCGGGTGAATTGGATGCCTGAATGAGGCTAGAGAGTGGGTTATATGGCTACCTGGAGGAGGCTAGGAAGTGGGTGATTTGGCTATCTGGAGAAGGCTAGGTAGTGGGTGATTTGGCTACCTGGAGGAGGCTAGGGAGCGGGCAAATTGGATACCTGAATGAGGCTAGGGAGTGGGTGATTTGGCTACCTGGAAGAGACTAGGAAGTGGGTGATTTGGCTACCTGGAGAGAGCCTAGGGAGTGAATGATTTGGCTACCTGGAGGAGGCTAGGGAGTGGGTGATTTGGCTACCTGAAGGAGGCTAGGGAGTGGGTGATTTGGCTACCTGAAGGAGGCTAGGGAGTGGGTGATTTGGCTACCTGGAAGAAACTAGGAAGTAGGTGATTTGGCTACCTGGAGGAGGCTAGGAAGTGGGTGATTTGGCTATCTGGAGGCGGCTAGGGAGTGGAAGATTTGGCTACCTGAAGGAGGCTAGGGAGTGGGTGATATGGCTACCTGAAGGAGGCTAGGGAGTGGGTGATTTGGCTTTCTGGAGGCGGCTAGGGAGTGGAAGATTTGGCTACCTGAATGAGGCTAGGGAGTGGGTGATATGGCTACCTGAAGGAGGCTAGGGAGTGGGTGATATGGCTACCTGGAGAAGGCTAGGGAGTGGGTGATATGGCTACCTGGAGGAGGCTAGGGAGTGGGCGATATGGCTACCTGGAGGAGGCTAGGGAGTGGATGATTTGGCTACCTGGAAGAGGCTAGGGAGTGGGTGATATGGCTACCTAAAGGAGACTAGGGAGTGGCTGATTTGGCTACCTGGAAGAGGCTAGGGAGTGGGTGATATGGTTACCTGAAGGCCAGAGCTATGTAACGTAGTGCTACAATTATTATTTTTCTGACAGTGAAAGGGTTAATTATTTGAATGTCAAAGTGATGCACACTGCATTAGTCACCCATCAGGCACTAAAAGGGACAACTACATGTTACCTGTTTAATGTTGTTCCTGGAATGTTTTCTGGGAATTTTAATTCAAGCAGTTTCAAGCTTACTTCATGTTCCTGGCAAAAATATGGATTTAGGCCATGAAGAGGGAAGAACAAGCCACATTGCTACCAATGACATATGAACACCACGCTCCGCCCTCTCTATCCATCAGGGTGTGTAATGGCTACTGCTGTACAACCACCAAGCCGCTTTAGTAACAAGGTTCACAGAACGCCTCCTGGTAAGTGCTGAGACGGACACATAGTAGTTGCCACAGCTGAACTTAGGTTTGAAAATGTTGCCTGAAATCCAAAGAAGGCCTATACTTGTACTTGCTAAATTTAAAAACTAAAAAGAAATACATGAACCTTGAAATGGCAACCTGGCATTCTGTACTGCAGCAGGAGGAATACATCTCAGCTTCTACTCCAAAAATGATGTGTTCTGCAACTGGTTGTCCTTAATAGTGGACCAGCCATTTTATATACTTGAGTTACCCAGAGTCAGGTCAGAAGCATTTCCTCCAGAAAGTTAATGGGTGTGTCCATCAGGCAGATACAGCATGCATGCATGTACCAGGCATGTGCACACATAGACACCAAGGGGGGCTTGAGCACCTGCCCTTTTTGTCCAAAGTGACCTCGTGCCCTTTTTTTTAAATATATATTTTGAATAAATAATTATGAGAAGTGCCCTTTTTTGCATTTGAGCCCCTGCCCCCCAAAATGTCTGTGCACGTTCCTGGCATGTACAACTAACAAATCTGCATAGTTAGCCCCATGGATGCTATAATGTCTCTTATGGAATATACTGCAAACCGTTCTACTATCCAAGGGGTTATTCAGGTCAGTGTGTTTTTTTCTTATGGTAAGCAAAAGCAGTCTACCCAATGAGTTTGTAAAATGCATGAATAGCAATAATGGAGCTCCAGACCCACTGAGGTTAAGGCAAGTAAGATAGCTCAGTTGCTTAATACCCCATCTGTACTGCCTCGTCGTACCTCGGAATTGCTGGCAGCAGCCCAGGCAGGGCTGAGTCAGCCTTAAATCCTTCAACAAAATAAGTACCACTGAGCTGGGTAATAGTAACTATTTTTGGCTGCAGTCAGCTGTTTATTTCCAAGGCTGTGCACCAAAGCGTCCTGAGTCCCCATGGGGTAAAAAAAGAGGATTTTAGTCTTACCTGTTAAATCCTTTTCTCTTAGTCCATGCAGGTTACTGGTAATTTTGGGTAGGCAATCCACCCCTTTAATTAGACAGGAACAATTCTAGAAGTGAATGCAGGGGGTGGAGCCTACCTTCCCTCCTTGGCTGCAGCTAGCCAACCAGCTCCAGTAAGTTTTGAGACACTATTGACTAGATTGTAGAAGGGAAAGAAGACTCCTGTGAGCATGACCCCGAAGGACCCCCACGGTCTGCCACAGGAGAGCCAAGCATGGTCCCTTGACAGAGTGGGAGACCAGTAACCTGTAAGACTAAAATCCTCTTTTCTCTGTCGTCCAATACAGGTTACTGATGTCCAACCATTGAGTTTCCCAGAGGAGAGAAGTAAGGCAAGGACCAGGCGCAAGGCCCCCAAAGTCACCAGAGCAGATATGAACCATCAGATCAGAGATATCCCAACAAAACAATGGAGTGTCAACGGACACTGAACAGGGGTACAACACCCCAAAACTGTTAAAAGGCACACTGAACAAGATCCAACAGGGCTCAAAAGTGAAGGAAGCACCAAGAACTGAAGAAGATCCTAGACAGGTAAGACTGCCTCCAGGATCTTCCTCCCAAAGCTGGCGTCAGCAAATGCCAGCACATCAACATGGTAGTGCTTTCAAAAGGGGTGCACAGACAACCAAGTGGCAGCCTTGCACAACTAATCAGCGGAGGCCTGATTCTTGTAAGCCCAAGAAGCCCCAAAAGGTCTAGTAGAGTGAGCCGTGACACAAAAGGGAACAGGTTTCTTCCTGAGCTTGTAAGTCTTACGAATAGTGGACTTGATTCAGGACACAATATTCACTTTGGATGCAGGTCTTCCTGCCCTAGGACCCTCAGGAATGACTAACAACGTTTCAGATTGCCTGATAGATTCAGTGCGATGGACATAAAACTTGAGGCAACGCACCACATCTAACAAGTGGTGATCCCTCTCCTTGTCAGATGTAGGGTCAGGGCAGAAAGAAGGCACCACAATCTCTTGATTGATGTGGAACTCTGAAACCACCTTCGGAAGAAACTCCTGAGAAGTGCGAAGCACCGCCTTGCCCTTGTGAAACACCAAAAGAGGTGGTTTACAGGACAGAGCATGTAACTCCGTGACACGGCGAACGGACACAATCACCAGGAAAAAGGCCATTTTCCACGTCAACAGGCGTAGAGGAATACTAGCCAAGGACTCAAAGGAAGGGTACTGAAAAACACCCAAAACCAAGTTAAGATCCCACGGAGGAGCGGGCTTCTTAAAGACAGGACGAGTATGAGCAACTCCCTGAAAGAAAACCTTGACATCAGAAAGAATGGCAATGTGCCTCTGAAAGAAAACAGAGAGAGAAGAAGTCTGAACCTTAAGGGAACTTAAACTGAGGCCCTTGTCCACACCATCCTTCAAAAAGGCCAGGACCATAGTCAGATCAAATTCCTGAGACAGATCCCTGTCAGCACACCAAGATAGAAAGGTCAAACCAACACGATGGTAGGCCTTAGAAGAAACAGGTTTGTGGGCACTGAGCATAGTAGCCACCACACCAGAAGAGAAACCTTTCTTCTTCAATATTGAGGATTCAATTTCCAAGCCGTCAAAGCTAGGAGATGAACATCCTCCTTCAACAGGTAACCCTGTAGAAGAAGATCCGGACAGCAAGGGAGCCTGAATGGCTCCGCCACTGACAGATCCAGAAGCTCAGGAAACCAAGCCTGTCGAGGCCAGTACAGAGCAATCAGAATGAGTGCTCCAGTCTCAATTTCTGCAACACCCTGTGCAACATGGGGAGGGGAGGAAAGATGTAAGCCAGAGAAAATAACCAAGGAATGGACATGGCATCAACTGCTATAGCTAGAGGGTCCCTTCAGCGAGAGCAGAACCTCGGAACCTTTCGGTTGTGTCTTGTCGCCATCAGGTTGATGCAAGAAAGACCCCACTTCTGAACGATGAGGGTGAACACCTCTGGGTGCAGTTCCCACTCACCACTGTCCACTGTGTATCGACTGAGGAAGTCTACCATGACGTTGTCTACAACAGGAATGTGCACTGCGGATGTAGCAGGAACGTGTTGTTCTGCCCAGGACAAAATAGCCTTGACCTCTAACCAAGCGGCAAGACTTCTTGTTCCACCCTGCTTTTTGATGTAAGCCACAGCCGTGGCGTAGTCGGACTGTACCCGGACTGGGCAGTCTTCCAGCTGAGGTGTCCAATGACGAAGGGCATGAAATATCGCCCAAAGCTCCAACACATTGATGGGAAGGAGAGATTCCTCCAGAGACCACCGACCTTGAGCACTCAGGCGACCCAGGACCGCTCCCCAGCTGGAGAGACTGGCATCCGTCATCACCGTGGTCCAGAAGGATACCAGGAAGGACTTGCCCTTCAGCAGATTGGAGAGGTCGAGCCACCACAACAAACTCACTGATGTCTTCAGAAGGTCCGGCTGACCCCTGCACACCTGGATCACAAACCTTTGGTGTTCCCTAGTGTGAGCCATGGCAAATGGGACCACTTCTATAGTGGAGATGAATTTCCCCACTAGAGAGGACAGCTTCTTGGCTGGAACTGGATTGTGAGCCAGAACAGCAGAAACATAGAGATGGTCCTCAGAAATGTTGGCAAGAAGCCGTAACATATCCGAAGTAGAAGCACCCTGACAGACAGCCAGGGTGAGCTGTTCAGTCCAGACCGCAATGGCCCGGTTAACCCATGCCGCACAAAACACTGGAACCATGGCAGTACCAGCGGTGGCAAATATGGACTTGAGGGAAACATCAAGTTTCTTGACAGTCCAGTCTTTCAGAGTGGACGCACTGGCAATGCAGTAGACTTAGATAGCCTAGAGATAGGAGCATCCACTTTGGGGGGATGAACCCATTGAGCAAGTACTGCCTCAGAGAAAGGGTAAAGCTTGGCAAATTTCTTGGAAACAGAAGGTTTCCTGTACAGAGATTTCCACTCATCAGACACAAGGCGGTCAAGAGTGGGGTTAGGTGGAAAACAAGTAAGGGACTTTTTAGGCTCCTGAAACACATCAGAGGGATCTGAAGAAACCTCCTGAACTAAGGGAATGTTTAGGGTAGTCAAGACAGCCCTGATCAGGCCCTCAGCTGAGGGCTCAGGATCACCCTCAAAGGGGTCCCCATAAAACTGAGAGGAGCCCACAGTAGAACATTCCTCAACATCTGAATCCACCAACAGTTCCTCCTCAGAGGAATCTGATACGTCAGGTACTCCCTGCGGTTTTGGCAGGGAAGATCTGACTGAAGAAGGGGTCTGTAATGAATGGAAGACCCCCTGTAACTTGATGGATAGAGTTGCAATGTAAACCTAAGGTCCCTAGTAGCAGCCTTGAACTCTTGCACCCAAACTGGCTATAATGCATGGCTGGAGGCCCTGAGAGAGACTCAGGGACATCAGAACATGCTGGGCATAAAGGACCTGAGAATTCTCTAGGTAATGCTGAATGACATGAGGAGCAATGGGCAATAGGGGACACAGAGACTCCAAGGTCCTTAGTCTTAGGCCTGACCCCAAGCTCCAAGGGATTAGACATTCTCACAGTGTCAAAAACGTTTAGAGTATAAGGAATCACCCAAATACATTGTGTTAGATTAAAATTTCACCCCAGAAATCGCTAAAATACACTTATCTGGCAGGCGAAGGGTTAATCTGCCGAGGAGAGAAGTAGAGTTCAAACCCTGCGTAGGATACTCATTCTGGAAAAGGCACAAAATGGCTGCCACGGCAGGAACCAATCAGAAACGAGTGTGTGACGCAAGCGCTCATGGGAAATTTAGTTTTCCCAGAAAGAGTACCCCAACACACTTAAAATGTTAACCGGCTGATAGAGCAAGGGCAGACAATTAAAATGAGCCATTTCTGAAGTCGCTACGTTGAGCGGTTGCAGAGATATGTCATAAATCACGCGGGAACTCAAATTTTTGCAAAGTTGAAACAGTAAAATAAAAGTACCTGAAACATCACTAGAACATGTTAGAAGACCCAAAAAACACTGAACCCAGCAGGGAAAGTGTCAATAGCCCCCCAAAAAAAGATGCAAAACCAGCAGCTAAAGGGTTAAGTTACCACATAAACCTGCTCCAAAACACCCAAAAGACATACAGATAAACCCAATGAGTGCAGGAGTGTGCAATAGGAACTGCACAGGAAAAAAACCCTGTGTGGAGGGGCACTGTGGGACGTGTGGATCTGCAGCACTCAAAGGGTTGCTCACCTTTCCTGCAGATCTTCTGTCTTCAGACTACCATGTCTTAATAAGAAGCCTCGGTGGGCAACTCCTGAGGAAAGAACTTGGACCCAAGATCCCCACCACCACCAGGGCTTCAGGTGCTTTTGTGGACCTTGTTACTAAGCTAGCCACATCTAAGGGCACTGTGAGTTATGGTAATTCTGCCTAATGGTGGTATTCCATTTCTAACAGAAAAATAATTTTTTTTCTAAAACTATAGCAGAACTGTTCTCTTGCCAAGGAACAAATCTATCTGGAGCTGGCTGGCTAGCTGCAGCCAAGGAGGGGAAGGTAGGCTCCATCCCCTGCATACAATTCTAGAATTGTTCCTGCCTAATTAAAGGGGTGGATCGCCTACCCAAAGTTACCAGTAATCTGTATTGGACGACAGATAAAGGGCTATTTAAAAAGAGGTTATTATAACCTATCGAGTGCCTCACAGGTGTCTAATACATTGCTTTTCAATGTGTTTATCATCTCTTTGGAAAAAATCACTTTTTGATATACCACCTTCTGCTGCCCAGGGAGAAGGGCAGCTTTTTCACTCTCACCACACAGCAGGTATAAGCCGGCTCAGACAGAATGAGCCTCATACACTTAAGTGTACAGCATTAAATGTTACATGTTCCGTAATTATGAAAAATGATTTGTCTTTTTTTTGGGGCTGATATAAGGGTGTGTGAAAAACTACATTTTTCCCATATCACATTAAGTACAGATATACTTATCTTTTCAAACACAGCTGCACCAAAAACACTATATTTGCCTTATCGCTAACATTGACACTTCAACTTATTTCCTACCACTCTAGTAGTATATCACACACGCTGACAGGTTCCCTGCTTCCACCTCTCACTTTAGTTTGTTCTCACACAATTTGTGTTCTCTGAAAGGCTTTTTATAAATACAAACTCCTCAACCAGTGAAGAACAAAAACATCTTGCTTACTAATAAAATGGATGTCCTAGGATAACACTTAAAGGGATAGTAATACTTCATTTTATGTTTATTTTATTTTGTAGGCATTAAAAAAACATGAAGAACGATATAAGTCTTATCACAAGCAAGGTTTCCCCTCACTGACCAAAACTGTCAAGTCTGCCATCTAGCTGTCAGATTTGGAATCCGGTCTGCAGATCAACCGGTGGCTCTTCAGCAGAGCCGTGATCACAAGATATAAAAATAACTATTTCATTAGAAGGATCTAAAAAGTGTGCTTGCAAACCAGGCACACTTTGTAGACTATTCGAATGGCATATATCTTCTTATATCTCGCGATCTCGGCTCTGCTGTAGAACCACAGCCGGTCCATGGATCAGATTCCAAATCTGACAGCTAGATGACAGACTTGACCATTTTGGTCAGTGAGGGGAAAATTTGTTTGTCAATATCTCTCAAACCATAAAGGTTTGAGAGATAAGACTTATATCGTTCTTCATGTTTTTTTAATGCCTACAAAATAAAATTAAGATAAAATGAAGAATTACTATCCCTTTAAAGGGATAGTAATAGGTATTAATGTAAGATCTAATCTTCTGCATACTTTTGTATAACAATGTGTACCTTTGTAACCATCCATAACATTGCCATTTTTGTTTTATTCTATATTGAAGTGTCCGCCTCCCTCTCATTTTCCATACATCACAAATCATCCCCTCAGATCTGGAATTTGGTCAGCGAAATGGACACATCACAATAGGGCAGGTTTTTCCGTATGCTGACAGAAGATTGTCCCTCACCGCGATCCACCCAGAATGGCTTGCTGCTCTTAGGAGATGCATCATGACATATGGAAAAGGAGCAGGTGCATTGGACCATTCAAAAATTAGATGGGTGAGTTGGTTAGTGAGGATAAGGAAAAGGCTGATGTTTTAAACACTTTCTTTGCATCAGTATATACAAGGGAGCAAGGAATGGTAGAAGAGCCTCCGCAAGTATCAAATAAAACAATACAATTAATAGATATTGGGTTAACTCAAGGAGATGTCATGGGAAGACTGAACAAAATTAAGACCGACAAAGCACCGGGTCCTGATGGTATACATCCAAGGGTTCTTCAGGAACTCAGTGCAGTGTTAGCAAAACCCCTATATTTACTCTTTAAAGATTCTATTACCACAGGCTCAGTGCCACAGGATTGGCGAAGAGCTAACATAGTGCCTCTATTTAAGAAGGGAACTAAAACAGAACCTGGGAATTATAGACCAGTGAGTTTGACCTCTGTAGTGGGAAAACTATTAGAAGGCATAATAAGGGACTATATTCAGGATTACAACACAAAAAATAAGATCATTAGCACAAATCAACATGGTTTTATGAAGAATAGGTCATGCCAAACTAATCTTTTCAGCTTCTATGAGGAGGTAAGCAGCAACCTTGACAATGGCAAGGCAGTAGATGTAGTATATCTAGACTTTGCAAAGGCATTTGATACAGTACCACACAGAAGGCTGGTGTATAAAATAAGGAAATTGGGGCTAGGAGATAACCTTTGCAATTGGATACAAAACTGGTTGAAGGATAGGAAACAGTGTGTGGTTGTAAATGGAAAATTCTCCAGTATAGTTAAAGTGGAGAGTGGAGTACCTCAGGGTTCAGTATTGGGTCCGCTGCTTTTTAACATGTTTATAAATGACCTGGAAATAGATATAGAAAGCAAAATATCAATATTTGCAGATGATACTAAATTATGCAAAGTCATTAATTCAGAACAGGATATTTTCTCTCTACAGAGGGACTTACATACAATGTCAGATTGGGCAAACATGTGGAATATGAAGTATAATGTGGGGAAGTGTAAAGTCATGCATTTGGGAGGAAACAATCCCAAGGCTACTTATAAACTTAATGGAATAATTTTAGGTGACTCGTTGCTAGAAAAAGACCTGGGTATCCTTGTCAACTACAAACTTGGAAACAGTGACCAGTGTCAAACAGCAGTAGCAAAGGCAAACAAAGTCCTGTCTTGCATAAAAAGAGGTATTGAAGCAAGAGTGGATAACATTATTTTGCCATTATACAAATCATTGGTAAGACCTCACCTTGAGTATGCAGTGCAATTTTGGGCACCGGTTCTGAAAAAGGATATACTAGATCTAGAGAGGGTACAGCGGAGAGCAACAAAATTAATTAAGGGAATGGAGGACTTGACATATGAAGAACGACTAAACAAACTTGGTTTATTTACTCTAGAGAAAAGACGACTAAGAGGAGACCTTATCACATTGTACAAGTATATGAGAGGTCAATACAAGGATCTCTGCGGTGAGCTATTTATTCCAAGGCCTGCTCAGGTGACCAGGGGACACCTCTTGAGATTAGAGGAAAGGAGGTTAAAACTTCAGCAGAGGATGGGTTTTTTTACGGTAAGGTCTGTCAAATTGTGGAATTCATTGCCCAGGGAGGTAGTTATGGCAGATACAATGGACACATTTAAGAGAAGATTAGATACATTTCTTTCAAAAGGGAACATACAGAGTTATACTGTTTATCAGTAGGCAGATCAGGAAGGTCTGATAAAGACTAATTTAATTGGTAGCAGGAAAGCTATAAAATTCTTAGTTACTGAGGTATGAAGCGAAGGTTGAACTTGATGGACTTGTGTCTTTTTTCAACCTAATTTACTATGTTACTATGTTACTTTAATATAGAATATAATGAAAAGGCAATGTTATGGATGGTTACAAAGGTACACATTGATATACAAAGCATGTAGAAGAATGGAACTTACATTAATACCTAACCATTACTATCCCTTTAATCCAATCCATTGCAGTTAATTCTGGGGTACACAGTTAAGGAGATAGTAATGATTAAAGGGATAGTAATACTTAAAATGTAAAAAAAATATGTTGTAGGGTTTATCCCCCTGAGTAAAACAAGGGTACTCCCACTGATGAAAGGTGTTTCATTCAAAAGTTATTAATTTTCAAAGTTGAATTTTTTAGGTGCAATATCACAGTGGCTTGAAATTGTACAGTGGCGCTGTTGCTACACGATCCTATGGACAGCTCTGGTCCCGGGACCATAAATCTCCATAGGGTAGTGTAGCAACAGCGCCAAGGCCACTGTGATATTGCACCTAAAAAATTCAACTTTGAAAATTAATAACTTTTGAATAAAACACCTTTCAGCAGTGGGAGTATTCTTGTTTTACTCAGGGGGATAAACCCTACAACATATTTTTTTTTACATTTTAAGTATTACTATCCCTTTAATATGAGGAAAAATATATATGTAAGGGTTATCCCCCAGAGTAAAACAAGGATACCCCTACTACTGAGAGGTGTTTTGCTAAAAAGTTCTTATAGCTTAAATGTGAAATTTTTAGGTGTAGTCAATCAGTGGCTTGAAATTTTACAGTGACCCTGTTGGTACACCATCCCATGTATAGCTCTGGTCAGTTGACCATAAACCTTCATGTGATGGTGTAGCAACAGCACCACTGTACAATTTCAGGCCACTGAGATACTACACCTAAAAAATTCCATGTTTGAGCTGCAATAAATTTTGAATGAAATGTTCCCTTGTTTTACTCAGGAGGATAAACCATATGATCTATATTCCTCTAAGTATTAAGTGTTACTATCCCTTTAAATGGAATTCCATTGACTAACTGCTACAGGGCACTGGAAAAAGTATTAAAGAGACAGTCAGCCTCCAAACGGACTACACATTCTTCAAGTATAGAATATGTAAAGACAAATTGCCTATACTTTTCCTTATTTTTTCACCTATTTTTTTACATTTGTATATCTCTGACAGGGACCTAGCTGGTTTTCTATTTACATGAAGCTTGACAATCAGAGGCTGTGAGAGCAGAGATAATTTTACCTGACTGCTAAGGGAAGCATTACCCTGCTGGCCCCCTTCCACCCACAAAAAAAATCTCCCTGTTATCCCACTCAGTATTCCCTGTCAGAGACATAAAAGTATACATAAAAAAAAAAGGTAAAAAAAAATAAATAAGAAAGAAGCAATTTTACTTTACATATTCTGTCATTGCTAATTGTTAAGAAACACAGCAATAAATAATTTTGTGACGCAAACATTTTAATCATGTACATTATATTCCTGTTACAAGGTAACCAATGTCTTGACTATTTCTGACATAATAAGAAACATCATGAATATTTTCTTCTGCACTGAGGTAGTAGAATGGTAATCCTGAACATCTAGAATTGTAATCTGTGTAAACGGGTTAAATTAATCTATCCATATATTTGGTACCAATTTTGTCTGCAGTGAATTTATGGAGATATACACAGATGGAGGGTAGCGAATTAAACAAATATTAAGAGGGAAAGTAGGGAGAGTTGGTTACATTATCTGCTGCCTGTTTTTACAGATTAAAATATTAGGTTAGTATATAGTTCATGCTTTCTCATAATATACAATAGGCTGAATGAGATAAGCTACTGAACACCCACAGATGCACACAGAGACACACATACACTGATCCATGTAGTTATTTTCAAGCAGTGAAAATACTACAAACATAAAAACAATAATTATTTGTGTGACATATCTAATAATCTAGCAGAAATGGCTCCGTTTTGCTCATGATAGACAGTGGGGTGTGTGTGAGAGAGAGAGACACTTCTCTCCCCCACTTACAATTCCTGTCATCTTTAGCTGGACTCACCTAGGAATGGCAACTTGCATTATTAAAGGGAGACACTGTTGGAGGCACAGTTAAACAGACATGTTTGAGTGACACAATAGTACAACTGCTAGGAGACGTATCATTCAAAATATATACAACTCAATAGTGTGTTTGTCAATGAGGATGGGTGCATTGGTTTCAATGGTCCTTCCTTTTTAGGGTGGTACTGCTTCTTTTGATGCCTGTGGACAACATGAATAGGTCCACCATACTTTTGAAACAAACTGTCACAATTCTCAGTATGGTACAATAGGTATCCAATACTTTATGAAGGCATCTACAGTAGTGATGGTGTACATATGGCATGCATGCCACCACTGGCACGTAAAGGCCTGTATGGTGGCAAGCGGCCATGTCCCTAAACATAGGGGTTGTCTGCAGAGTTTAAGGGAAAAAGAACAAACACAAAAAAATAACTGTTGTGATCTGGCAGATGCACGCTCGTGAGGCATCACATCTACAGTGACCTGGCTGGATAGGCAGGGGTATGATTTCAAGTTGCTGAGTAGCTCCGTGGCGTCGCACAAAGAGCAAGAGAAACAGGCAGAATAGTTCAGTGCACAACTCTTCCAGTCCAAACAGTGTTGGCTGGAAAGTGTTCTGCATTTCCAAAGAATCAATGAGTCAGTCAGATCATTTGCTATGCAGCTATTATCACCCTGGTGTCCCTCTTTTTAGCAAATCAAACTGTGTGGTGTGTATAAGTGTACTTTATTGCTCCACAGTAATAGTATCATTATATTAATAGGCTTAATAGTCTTTTAACCCATTGAATGCTGAAGAGGGCTCTAATGCAACGTTTCCATTGTTGTTGTTGTGCTTAAGCTATGTATGTGGAAAAGTAACCACCAGTGTCATGCTAAAAACAGGTTGTCCCCTATCTAGCTGCAACTTGATCAATTACCTCAGGGGTGTTAATCCTATATAATAATTCGCTAAAATGTGTGTAACGACAAAGTCATGCGCAGCAGAGACTGCTGCGCGACCGGCTGGCAGTGGCACGTGCAACGGGCTCTTCAACTAGTATAATAATAATAAACACCCCTGAGATAACTGAGCAAGTTGGAGGTAGACAGGGGACAACCTGTTTTTAGGAAGACACTGGTGGTTACTGTCCCACATACATAGCTTGAGCATAAAAACAAAGTGGCAACAGTTGCACTGGGGCCCTCCAGCATTCAAGGGGTTAAAAGTCTATTAATTATAGTATAATTAATAAATAGGATTTTAACCCCTTGAATGCTGACGAGGACTCCAGAGCAACATTTCCCACCTTGGTTTTTATGCTCAAGATATGTATGTGGAACATAACCACCAGTGTCCTGCTAAAAAACAGGTTGTCTCCCTGTCTACCTCCAACTTTTTCAATTATCTCAGGGGTGTTTATATACTGAATCGCCCATGTGAGACTGCATTGCTTTCTGGGTATATGCATGTGTCTTAATCTTAATATAATCATTTAAATGGCTGATGTAAATCTGTGGCCCTTTAGCTGTTGCTAGCTACTCGTTTCGCTAGTATATGGTCAAAACTATTCAAACTGTTTAATAATAACCTAAGAAACTGAAAGGGCTACAGTGCTATTCGGGGAGCAGTTAAGTGGTTGCTAGGGGCAAAGGAAGAGACACCACTCACGGAATATTCGGTGGACAAGCAGAGGGTGCTGGTAGATCATAGGAGTTGTTATATCAGTTGAGAAAGGGTTTAGTGGTCATCTTAACAGAGCCCTGTATCAGAACCTGTTACTGGAGTCAGGCCTTAGGCCGAGTGATTGGGTCAGTCTGCACTGTTAGGATTCCAGCTTAGCGACTGGGAAGGCATCTATTGCTGGGCAATTTGGAGAGTTTTTGCTGCTGGGGTTCAGACTGGGCAATTTCAGGATAGGTGACTGGGTCACTGTTTGCTGTTGGGGTTCAGACTGAGTATTTGTTGTCATTGTGTACTACTGGGGGTTCAGGCTATTTGTGGCTTTTATGTGCTGGTGGTGTACAGGCTGAGTGTTGGGGTTTAGGGTGAGGGCCCGAGGTCCAACCCTTTACACACACCTCTAGCAACCAAATGGTTATTATACTAAATAAAAGATATGAGTAATTCTTTGAATCAGAGAGAGATTCTCTCTTTCCGATTCCATGAATTACTCAGCTCTTCACTTTACTATCTTTTAATCCTCTGGGTGCCAGGGGGATTTTCAGTGGGTGGGACACCTCAGGCATTTAAAGTGTCCAATTGCTTTAGTTTTTGTGACAAGTATAGACAACAACACATCAAAATACACCCCTAATATCAAATATAACACATGCCACAGCAAAAGCCCCACATCATAAAAAGTCCCCATATACATAACACATCTCCCTGAAATCAAGAGCCCCACCACATCAGGCCCCCAAGTAGCAGAAAGAATCCTTGCAATACCAACAGGTACATCAAGTAAAAACCAGTGGGGTGGGGATCATTTTCTACCACCATCGATTTTCTTACACGTATTTAACCCAGCAGGCAGCAATAGGTCAAAAGGTTCCCTCCCTGTTGTGCCTTTTCCCTTTCCTTTATTCGCCCCCCTTTGCCCTTTATCTTCCCCCTTTGCACTCCTCTTCCCCCAGCTGAAATATAGCTACACTAGCGATACCACAGAGCTTACAATTATATGGCGTTCCATAGGCAGAATTGTAACCTCTGTGGTTTCACTAGTATAGCTTAAATTCAGCTCTAAGCTCTGTCCTCTCACTAGTGTAGCTCCATTTCAGTTGTAGGCTTTGTGGAGTCACTGGGGTAGCTCCATTTCAGTTGTAAGCTTTTGTGGTATCACTGGTGCAGCTCCATTTCAGTTCTATGCTATGTTCTATCACTAGTGTAGCCCCATTTCAGTTCTAAGCTCTGTTCTATCATTAGTGTAGCTCCATTTTAGTCGAAAGCTTTGTGGTATCACTGGTGTAGCTCCATTTCAGTTGTAAGCTTTTTGGTACCATTAGTGTAGTTCCATTTCAGTTGCAAGCTGTTTGGTATCACTAGTGTAGCTCCATTGCAGTTATAAGCTGTTTGGTATCACTAGTGTAGCTCCATTTCAGTTGTAAGCTTTTATGGTATCACTGGTGCAGCTCCATTTCAGTTCTAAGCTATGTTCTATCATTGGTGTAGCCCCATTTCAGTTCTAAGCTCTATTGTATCATTAGTTTAGCTCCATTTCAGTCGAAAGCTTTGTGGTATCACTGGTGTAGCTCCATTTCAGTTGTAAGCCTTTGTACTTCACTAGTGTAGCTCCATTTCAGTTGTAACCTTGTGGTATCACTGGTGTAGCTCCATTTCAGTTCTAAGCTATGTTCAATCACTAGTGTAGCTCCATTTCAGTTGTAAGCTGTTTTATATCACTTGTGTAGCTCCATTGCGGTTATAAGCTTTTGGGTATCACTAGTGTAGCTCCATTTCAGTTGTAAGCTTTTGTGGTATCACTGGTGCAGCTGCATTTCAGTTCTAAACTATGTTCTATCACTGGTGTAGCCCAATTTCAGTTGTAAACTTTTGTGGTGTCACTGGTGCCACTCCATTTCAGTTATAAGTTTTTGTGGTATCACTGGTGTAGTTCCATTTCAGCTGTAAGCTTTTGGGTATCACTGGTATAGCTCAATTTCAGTTGTAAGATTTGTGGTATCACTGGTGTAGCTCCAGTTCAGTTGTAAGATTTGTGGTATCACTGGTGTAGCTACATTTCAGTTGTATGCTCTGTTCTATCACTGGTGTAGCTACATTTCAGATGCAAGCTTTTTGGTATTACTAGTGTTGCTCCATTTAAGTTGTAAGCTTAGTGGTATCTCTTGCCTTACTTCAAAATGTTGATGCTAGTTCTAAGGTTTGTTTCATGTATTTTTAGTCTTAGAAAAAAACACAGGTTACAATTGTCTGATAAAATCAGGGAGCATGCAATTGTTTATACAGCCTTTTAACATATGTATTCACCAAACAAACCTCCTTTCCATGTTAACTTTCAGTACTGGCACTTTGATATTTCCAACCTTGTCTCCCCGCAGAAGTTGGGCACTCGGGCCCAAAAACGTTTGCCATCACTGGTTTATCATTACTCCTAAATCTTTTTTTTTTAATGATGATTCCCCAAATAGTTTCCAATTTAGTGTATATGAAGCATGTTTCTTTCTGCAACACAAATTCATAACCTTACATTTATCTACCTGACCTGTCACTTTTCTGGCTAGTCACTCAGTTTATCCAAATTTTTGTGCAGCGAGAACACCACCACCACCACCATCAATTTCTATATGTATTTCCATACACAATTTAGTGCCATGCAAAGTTTGAGACACTATTTTCAAAACTTACTTCAAGATCAATAATAAACAAGTTAACACTTTGAGTGCCAGAGGGGTACGCAACACATTGCTTTGTGTTGCACAACCCACTGGCACTCGAAGGGTAATAACTAATCTTACCTTACTATGGCCACTCAGTTCTAATATGCTCTATAAATTTGTCCTTGCTCAGTGGTTCAAGAGACCATATTCAATTAGTCTTGGATGTCATGTCCATGGAGCTGAAAGTGACTCTTTGTAGCAGAATTCCTGGACAAGTTACTGCACATGGTAATCTCCTGTGATTCATACAAAAACCACAAAGTTCTAATGGGAGCAGAAAGTCATGTCCATAAAGATGGACTGATTGATGAGATTCTTTCTTTAACAAAGACACGAGTGAAAATACAGAAAGGCCATTACAATTTCTGTTAGTGTACCTTTAAGAAACTATTATGTCTAGCTGCAGCATTCAGAAGGATGACACCATACACTAGTGGTTCTCAGACTATGCCCCCAACAGGCCAGGGATATTCTCAGGCATACTGATCAGAGGCTCAGTCAATTTGATTCACTCACCTGTGGAATAACAAAGAAATCCTCAAATCCTGTGTGGTCAGTGGGCACAGGCTGAGAACCATGTTTCTACACTGCTCTCTCCTTCATACTCTCATGAACTGGCACTCATAGGGTTAAATGAACATTTTTTTTTTTTATTTTATTGTAGAGAGCTGTTTTATGATCCCCTTTTTCCAGTTACTAAAATATGTAGGGGGAGAAAAAGCACGTAGGAGTGGCAGCTGGGAGAGAGAGCAGTGTAGATTATTATAGTATCTGGTACATGACTATGTGTCATGTCTTTCTGGGTTTTGCTGGCATCTCTTGCCAGATATTCTACTTTTCCAGTTTATGTTTTTCTCCGCCTTGTTATGATGCTCTTTTGGGGGCCTTTATCAAGCACCGGAACTTTGTGTTTGTGCACGATCAAAGAGTTTCTGTTGTGATCTAGTTCCTCAAGTTTGTTTATTCCACCGATTCCATTTATTGACCTGGCTTTCCCTCTACTTCATCTTTGTCTCCTGATTTGGCTTCGATATCCTGTGTTGGTTTTGACCTCTATTTGTTTATTCAGCTACCCTTCTGTCTGCTGATTGTGTACTGCTTTGCTCACTGGTTCTGACCTTGGCTTGCCCGACTATTCTTCTGTCTCATTCCTGGTACAGTTTCTGCCTGCCTGTTACCGACTTGACTTGTTGACTATTCTCCTCTTGTGCCCACTGTGTTGAGTTCGACCACCTAGTTGAGTTCGACACTGTTGACCATTTCTGTCGAGTGCTTCCTCTTGGACTTCTCATCAGGTTTCAACCTTACAACCCCTTCGAGTCTTTGACTGCTGTTCCCATTCCTACACTACAACAGAGACAACTGTACTTCCAGTAGGTTACATATACTGATTCCAGTCTCGGTGAGTAACTGTATCTAAGGTTGTCACCCTGTTATCTGGCTTTGCAGCCAGAACCTCTAACATGGCCTAGGCCGCAGCAAGGCTTCCTTTGAACAGGCCCCTCCAGATAGCTACACTCCCCAGCCTGCGCTCCCTAGCCTCTGGCTCACTGCGGCCTACTGAGCAAGTATTTCTGTTTGGTTTTCTGTTGTGTTTGTACATATTTATATCAACCAGCAGTCTGTTCTTTCTTTGTGGGGATCCCATTCTGCAAAGCTTAACTCAGGCAGCTTACTTTGGGCACACCTAGTCTGGTCATCACACTATGCAAGCCAGAACTGTATAACTTATACAAACTGACAAATAAAGCTAAATATACCAAACTATTATTTTAAATTAAATAATGGCTAACATGACATACAGGTTTCTTTGAAAGAGCCTTTAACCCTTTGAGTGCAGAGGGGTCCATTACAAAGCAATGAGTTGAATACCCTTCTGGCACTAAAAGGTTTGAAAATCACCCAAGCTGTTCCATTTTACACAGAACTCACATAACTATGGTACATCCTCTGCCTTTCCTGTGAGCTTTCATAATAACACAACTGTGCATTATTAAACAGCATTTCCCACCCACTGCCCCATTCTACTTAATACGCTTTCCACGGAAGTCCTGTTGCCTTTTAGGCTACACACACACATTTGTAACAAATGCGCTGGTACAAAGAATCATTCAAAAAGGCTAGTGATATTTTAATGAAATGTTGGTGTGATTTCACTGCAACTTACATGTGACTTTACTGCAAAACTCTTTCATCCCTCAGCATCCCCCTCTCTCAGTATAAAAAGATCTCACTGAACAGTTTCACGCAAGATTGCCACAGGACCTTCAAAATACTGGTGGCTACTTGCCTATTAGCACCAAATAATTGCCTTATTACAGTACTTACCAAATTTTATATATATTTTTCCCATGCTGACACCCACAAATATCTCCAAAAATAGCCTACAACCCGCTGACTGTCTAGACAGGATGTGTGACATTCAGGGATCTTTATTAATGTGGGTGTGGGGTTTTTTCTAAACTGTATGTTCCAAATGCACACACTAACAAATTATGAACTGGATTCCATTGCAGTTGATAAATGTATTAAGGGTTTTATTTTCAAGTTTCTTGATAAGCTTCAGTGGGAATCTGTTAATAACACTTTTCACCTGCAGTGTAATCTAGGCCTAGTGTTGTTCATTCCAATTACCTGGGTCTACCCCCAAAATTTCTGTATCATCTTTGTAATGTGTCCCTCTCACCCCAAAGCCTTTAACCTGTGGCTTTGGAGATGTTGCTAGACGATAATGGAAATTCTAGTCCAACAACAGCCAGCAATTCAGTTTGATAATTCTTAATATTGTGAACAGGCATGCATTGTGTCCCTGTCACCTCAGAGCCTTTAACTAGTGGCTCTGGAGATGTCAGTGACACGTTAATGTCCCATCAAAGACAAAGAGAAAAAAGCAGGAAACGTGACATCATATGAAATCGACATTCTATGCCATCCACTGTATTTATAGGGATAGATGAGGGAGAGAAAGGTATGCCCAGAGGAAGGCACTTGTGTGTCAAAACGCTTTAGATACCAGAGAAAGACAGCCACATTTGGTTGAGGATCGCGCTATCCTGAGGAACATGACGAGTCAGAGATACTCTTACAGCTGTACCAGTAGGAGAGGCCTGGAGACTCTGGACTCTATCCATAGGAAAAGTGCAGGGGAAGGCGTCCCTTGATTTACACACGCATTATTTTGCTGTACTTGTGAGTGCATTTCTTTTCTAATATAGTATTTAAACAAATGATACTGTATTTTATTATTTGTTCTTTTGGAGGGATAACACCATTGAAGATGTTGATGTTTTGAAGGTTTCATATACAAGAGGAGGAATAAGTGAGTGGCCATTTGGCACACACAAGAAATATATCACATCTAATACTTACATATTACACTATATGGTTTTTCTTTGTTTTCTTTTTGCATGTTTTTTGATGAAGTGATCTTCACTGTGTAATAAGGATAAGTATTGTGCCATATTTTGTATGTTGTTTGCTCTGGAGATGTTACTAGACTAAAACTGATTACTATAATGGAAGTTCTAGTCTAACAAAAGCCAACAATTCAGTTTGATAACTCTTAATACTGAGAACAGATATGAGTGACTAAGCAAGGAAGCGCAGAATGCAGATCATCTGAGGATGATGAGACAAGACCCCGCCGAAAGCCCATAGCCCAAGGGCATCCAAGTTTTTTCATCTGAGAGCCAAATTCTCATGATCATATATCCAATATGCATGAGAAGACAAAATAACTTTGGTCAGCTAGTGCTAGTCATTGATCAATTCTGATCAAGTAAATAACAGCTCTGATACTTAAGAGAAAACTATTGTCGAGCTGTACATTTATGGCAGGCAGGTGGTTAGGCTTTACTAGCTTACTAGTTCACATGTGCTAGCTAATTAGGAAAAACATATATATGTAAAGTCTCAGACGACAGCTCCATTCAGATGGGATGCATTTGGGCACATGCAGGACACCCATGCCTTAGCCCCACAGATGACTGAACCCACTCTACACACAAACTACACCCAGCATTGTCCACTGTTCCCTTTAGCTTAAAAACACATCTCTTACGCACTTGGGGGTAGAGCACTCCCTAACTCCTCAAAAAGGTATTGGAGATCTCTCTAGAATTCAAAAGGTTGAATAATGGACATCAAATAAACTGAGAAAATTAGTGAATAAAATGCACAGCAATTGCAACCAGCAATGTGTTGCAGACCTCTCTAACATGAAGGTGTTAAAAGCCCCAGTTAAAACAAGATGAATTTTAGAAATGTTTATTTGTTCTAAGGAGCAGCTGTTATTCAAGTAATCCCTTCTTCCCACCCATTTGATGCCACTTTTAAGATTTACTCTCATAGATCTCTTTTCTACTAGGCTTCCTTGGTTACCTTGATTTGCAGTCACCCACCGCTTCCACGGTCTTGTCACCACTTGTAATCTTTGGCAAGTGTGTTCCTTTCCAATGCCCACAAACAGTAATGCTACCTTTAAAATAGGTCTTCTATTACAAGAGTATAAAATAATCATATACCCCTTCACCCTCTCCAAACAAATGTCAACTTAAATGCTGAGGAACACTAACACCAAAAATTGAAAAGGGGATTTTTGTGTACCTACCAATACATCCTTTTATCTTAGTCTATGTGGAACAAAGGAACCATGGGGCTAAAGTATCTTCCTTCAGGAGGGCAGGGCACTTACCTTAAAATGATCTCAAAGGCAGAGACTCCCTCCCTGCTTCGCTTTACCCCCACTAGTCTAGCTAAGTTTTAACACATAGTAAGGAGATCACCTAAACAGAGAACCCAAAAACATACCCCCTGCCTGGACATAAAACAAGTATTTATCCATGAGGGTAGTCCTTTGTCCCACGTGGACTAAGGGAAAAGGATTTATCGTTGAGTCCACTAAAGGAGAATTTTAGTCTTACCTGTTAAATCCTTTTCTCTTAGTCCATATAGATTACTGGTACTTTGGGTAGATGACCACCCCTCTAAGTAGGCAGGAAAAATTCTTGAAGAGAATGCTGGGTGGAACCTACCTCCTCTCCTTAGCTGCAGCTAACCCCCATCTCCAGAAAGATTTGCAACACTAACTAGGGACTAGGTAGTAAGAAGGGAAAAGACGACTCCTGTGAGCATGAACCTGAAAGGACTTCCACGTTCAGTCACAGGAGAGCCAAGCATGGTCCCTTGACAGGGTGGGAGACCAGTAACCTATACGGACTAAGAAAAGGATTTAACAGGTAAGACTAAAATCCTCTCTCTGTCGTCCAGTATAGGTTGCTGGTACTTTGGGATGTCCAACCATTGAGTTTCCCAGAGGTGAGACGTAAGGCAAGAACCAGACACAGGGCCCCAAGGTCACCAGAGCCTATATGAACCATCAGATCACAGACAGCTCAACAATAACACTGAAGCGCCAAATGACACAAAACCGGTGCAGAACCAAACCAGGAACATAGCGCAGCACACAATCCTCAAGACAACTGGGCTCAAAAGTGAAGGAGCACTGAAGAGACGAAAGGAGAACCTAGACAGGCAAAACTTCCTCTAGAATCTTCCTTCCCAAGCTGGCATCAGCAAAACATCCACTCAGTAGTGCTCAGAAAATGTGTGCACAGACGACCAAGTGGCAGCCTTGCACAACTGATCAGCTGAGGCTTGATTCTTGTATGTCCAAGATGCCTCAATGGATCTGGTGGAATGAGCCAAAACTCGAAAGGGAACCGGCTTCTTCCGTAACTCGTAAGCCTTACGAATAGTAGACTTAATCCAAGACGCAATGGTCACCTTGGATGCCGGTCTCCCTGCCCTGGGACCGCCTCTGGAATGATGAACAAGGAGTCAGCCTGGCGAATAGACTCAATGCGGTGCACACAGAACTTGAGACATCTCACCACATCCAACAAGTGAAGATCCCTTACCTTGTCAGAGGTCATGTCAGGACAGAAAGAGGGCACCACAATTTTCTGATTAACGTGAAAGTCCGAGACCACCTTTGGGAGAAACTCCTGAGAGGTGCGAAGAACCGCCTTGGCTTTACGAAACACCAAGAAGGATGGTTTACAAGACAGGGCATGAAACTTCGCGCATGGCGAACAGACACAATCGCTAGGAGAAAGGCTATTTTCCAAGTCAGCATGCGCAAGGGAATAGTGGCCAAGGACTCAAAGGGAGGGCACTGAAGGATGCCCAAAACCAAATTAAGATCCCACTGAGGAGTAGGGCTTTTAAAGGCAGGACGAGTATGAGCAACGTCCTGAAAGAAAACCTTAACATCAGGAGGAATTGCAATACGTCTCTGAAAGAAGACAGAGGGCAGAAGTCTGAACTTTAAGGGAACTCAAACTAAGGCCCTTATCCACTCCATCCTGCAGAAAGGACAGGACCATAGGAAGATCAAAGTCCTGAGAAAGATCCCTATTTGCACACCAAGAGAGAAAGGTAGGCCAGCCTCTATGGTAGGCCTTGGAGGAAACAGGCTCGAGGGCACAAAGCATAGTGGCCACCATGCCAGAAGAAAAACCCTTCTTCTTCAGTATTGAGGATTCAACTTCCATGCCGTCAAAACCAGACGATCCACATCCTCTTCCACAGGTACCCCTGAAGAAGGAGAGCCGAAAGGGCTTCGCCACAGAGAGATCCAGGAGCTCCGGAAACCAAGCCTGACAAGGCCAGTACAGAGGAATCAGAATGACTGGAGAACCTTCCAGACACAGTTTCCGCAACACCCTGTGTAGCATCAGAATGGGGAAAGATGTACACCAGAGGGAAGTGCCATGGGATCGACATGGCATCCACTGCCAGAGCTAGAGGATTCCTCCATTGGGAACAGAACTACGGAACCTTCCGATTGTGCCTTGTCGCTATCAGATTGACGCAAGGAAGTAGCGACTTCTGAACAATGAGGTTGAACACTTCTTGATTCAGTTCCCACTCCCCGCTGTCTACTTTGTGTCGACTTAGGAAGTCTGCCAGCACATTGTCCATGCCGGGAATATGAACTGCGGATATGGCAGGAATATGTTCTTCTGCCCAGGTTAAAATTTGACCTTCAACCAAGCTGTGAGACTTCTTGTGCCGCCTTGCTTGTTGATGTAGGCCGCGGCCGTGGCGTTGTCAGACTGGACTCTGACTGGGCAGTCCTGCAGATGATGCGTCCAATGGAGAAGGGCATGAAATATCGCCCGAAGCTCAAACACATTGATGGGAAGGAGAGACTCCTGTGGAGACCACCGGCCCTGGGCATTGCTGTGACCCAAGACTGCTCCCCAGCCGTAGAGGCTGGCATCCATCGTCACAGTAGTCCAGAAGGAGACTAGACAGGGCTTGCCCTTCACCAGGTTGGGAAGGTGGAGCCACCACGTCAGACTCAGCTCCACATGAAGTGGAAGAGATACGGACATCTTCAGTAGGTTATGACTGCCCCTGCACGCCTGGATCACAAACCTCTACAGTTCCCTGGCATGAGCTATGGTGTATGGGACCCGTTCCATGGTAGAAATGAACTTTCCCACTAGGGAGGTCAGCTTCTTGGCCAGAACTGGGTCGTGAGCCAGAACACCAGACACCTTGCAGATGATCTGGTGAGCCACCTCATCCGTTGGGTGTCGAAGAGGAGCCCCAGGAAGACTAGTCTCTGGGATGGTACGAGATCTGACTTGTCCATGTTAAGTATCCAGCCATGCTGGGTCAGCACATGAATGCAGTTCTGTACATGCTGCTGAAGGAACGCCAGAGTTGGGGCCTTCAGAAGTAAGTTGTCCATGTCGTCTCTGTGGAGTACAGCCACTAACGCCTCCAGGACTCGATTGAAGACCTGTGGAACTGTAGTCAGACCAAACGGAAGAGCAGAAAACTGAAAATGCCCTTGTTTGTATGCGAACATGAGGTACTGCCGACTCTCTGGATGGATGGCAATGTGCAGGTATGCATCCTGAAGATCCAGAGAAGCGAGAAATTACCCAGGAGACATGGCCACGATCACCATCCTCACGGACTCCTGGTGATAGCAAGACATGACCACAAAGGCATTGAGGTCCTTGAGGTCCAAAATCAGATGGCAACCGCCGTATTTCTTGGAGACCACAAAGAGATTGAAGTAAAATCCCAACCCTATTTCTGTTCCAGAACCTCCTTGTTCAAAATGGTCTGGATATCTCCATGGAACAGACAGCTCTTCTCTGCTCCCTGACGAGTGTGAGAAGGGAAAAACCGGAACAGATGGAGAGAGACGAAAGGGATCCTGTATCCCTCCGACACAACCCGCAAAACCCACGGATCCACCATGGTGTCTGTCAAGACACCAAGGAAGTGGCGTAAATGACCACCTACCGGCATGTGGGGACCGGGGTTTGGCATGCCGAAGAAGGTTTGGAATCCTTTGGCTTGGTGGAGGACTGCTTGGCCCGCCAATGTTGTTTGGGCTTGGAGGAGGTGCGGGCAGGCTGGGGAACCACCTGGATCCCAGGGTGCGCCTCAGCCTGAAAGGGACGAAAAAGCCTATTCCTCTTCACAGGAGGCTTCTTTCTAGGAACCAAGGGCAGGAGGGTAGTCTTACCCCCAGTAGCCTCACTAATAATGTCCTTAAGTTCTGTCCCAAACAAAGAAGAGTCCTGAAGGGGCAAGGAAAAGAGGATTTTAGTCTTACCTGTTAAATCCTTTTCTCTTAGTCCATACAGATTACTGGTAACTTTGGGTAGGCGATCCCTCCTTGGCTGCAGATAGCCAATCAGCTCCAGTAAGATTTAAGACACTAACTATTGACTAGATAGCAGAAGGTAAAGAAGATTCCTGTGAGCATGACCCCGAAGGACCCCCACGGTCTGCCACAGGAGAGCCAAACATGGTCCCTTGACAGGGTGGGAGACCAGTAGCCTGTATGGACTAAGAGAAAAGGATTTAAAAGGTAAGACTAAAATCCTCTTTTCTCTGTCGTCCAATACAGATCAATCATTGAGCTTCCCAGAGGTGGGAAGTAAGGCAAGGACCAGGAGCAGGCCCCCAAAGTCACCAGAGCATATATGAAGCCTCAGATCAGAGATAGCCCAACAATAACAAAGTGTCAACGGACACTAAACAGGGTAAAAACACCCCTGAAACTGTTACACAGCACACTGAATTAGAGCCAACAGGGCTCAAAATGAAGGAAGCACCAAAGAACCAAAGAAGATCCTAGACAGGCAAGACTGTCTCCAGGATCTTCTTCCCAAAACTGGCGTCAGCCGATGCCAGCACATCAACAAGGTAGTGCTTCGAAAAGGTGTGCACAGATGACCAAATGGCAGCCTTGCACAACTGATCAGTGGAGGTCTGATTTTTGTAAGCCCAAGAAACCCCAATAGATCTAGTAGAATGAGCCGTGACCCGAAAGGGAACAGACTTCTTCCTTAGCTCGTAAGCCTTATGAATAGTGGACTTGATCCAAGACGCAATAGTCACTTTGGATGCAGGTCTCCATGCCCTGGGACCCTCAGGAATGATGAACAGCGTGTCAAACTGTCTAATGGACTCAGCGCAATGTACATAAAACTTGAGACAATGCACAACATCTAACAAGTGGAGATCCCTCTCCTTGTCAGAGGTAGGGTCAGGGCAGAAAGAAGGCACCACAATCTCCTGATTAATGTGGAACTCAGAGACCACCTTCGGGAGAAACTCATACGATGTGCCAAGCACCGCCTTGTCTTTGTGAAACACCAAAAATGGTGGTCTATAAGACAGAGCATGTGTAACGGTTCCCCAGAGATATTCAGGAGTCAATACGGTATAGTAAAATGCAATTTATTAAAGTATAAGTAAGGTAGTATAAAACAGCAAAATAGCAAGAACAAGCAGAGGGTCCTAAGCCAGCAAGCACTGCTATCAGAAATAGTGGGCTGCCCAGATTGGCCACACTGCTGGAGACTAGGCCTCAGCCACTGGTAATCTCTGCTGGAATCAGGAGCAGGAAATGGAACACAGGATCTTGATCTGACGTAGTGAGGAGCTACCTGACTCACACTTGCAGTCAGTAATGCAGCAGAGGATACCTGACTCTCGCCTGCAGTCAGTATGGAGAAAGCGGAAGCTTGACCCACGCCTGCAGTCAGTAAATAGCTAGTCTACTAGAGCCCCAGGTCCACACCAAATTGGGTGTCTGCTAGCTACAGGGGAATAACAAGAGAACAGTCAGACAGAGCCACAGGTCAGCACCAGAGAGGGTAGTCAGACAAACCAGGTCATACGCAGTTCAGGTAGTCAGCCAGAGCCACAGGTCTGCACCAGATTGGGTGTCCACTATAAAGGCAGAATAGTCAGACAGAGCCACAGGTCAGCACCAGATTGGGTGGTCAGACAAGCCAGGTATCACGGTGCCAGAGCTCCCTTGTTGTTTTCTGTCAGTCTTATCCTGTGCTTTGCTGCCATTGGCTACCTTGTGTTTTTCCCGCCCAGTATGACCTTTATATACTGGGCTTTGGCACCCATCCGGTGCCCTTTTGTGGTGTTCCTGTGCCAGCGCTTATTTGTGCTCATTGATTCCCAGTGTACTGACTTGGCCTGCCTGACTACTCTCCTGCTCCTGTGTACTGAGCCAGATTGCCTGACTATTCTTCTGCGCCTGCTCCTGTGTACCGACCCGGCTTGGCTGATGTTCCTGCTCCTGTGTACCGACCCGGCTTGGCTGACGTTCCTGCTCCGTGATCCGACCCGGCTTGCCTGAAGTTCCTGCTACGTGATTCGACCCGGCTTGGCTGAAGTTCCTGCGCTGTGTCGCCTTGGCAACATTCTGATTGTCAGGCAACTGTGTCTCCATTTCCTCCTGCAGAGTACAAGTGGCTTAGTCCCCATTACTGCTACGGCAGTGTGCCATTGGCCTTGTCCTCCGTTACTGCACCTGCAGTGTACTAGTGGCCTTGTCTCCGTTATTGCCTCTGCAGAGTGCAAGTGTCTGTCTCCGTTACTGCTACGGCAGTGTGCCCTGGGCCTAGTCTCTGTTACTGCTTCTACAGAGTGCAAGTGTCTGCCTCCGTTACTGCTACAGCAGTGAGCCACAGGTTTGCCTCCGTTACTGCTTCTGCAGAGTGCTAGTCTCTGCCTCTGTTACTGCTACGGCAGTGAGCCACCAGTTTGCCTCCGTTACTGCCTCTGCAGAGTGCTAGTGTCTGCCTCTGTTACTGCTACGGCAGTGTGCCTTGGGCCTAGTTTCTATTACTGCCTCTGCAGAGTGCAAGTGTCTGCCTCCGTTACTGCTACGACAGTGAGCCACCAGTTTGCCTCCATTACTGCTTCTGTAGAGTGCAAGTGTCTGCCTCCGTTACTGCTACGGCAGTGAGCCTCCGGTTTGTCTCCGTTACTGCTTCTGCATAGTGCATGTGTCTGCCTCCGTTACTGCTACGACAGTATGCCACCGGTCTAGTCTACATTACTGCTCTGCAGAGAGCGAGTGTCTGTCTCTGTTACTGCTACGGCAGTGGGCCATTGGTCTTGTCCCCATTACTGCTCCGGCAGAGTGCAAGTAGTCTGGTCTCCATTACTGCTACGGCAGTGCCTTATGTGACTCAGTTCCCATTAGTACCTTGGCAGTTCACGTTTGTTCTGCTAACCTGTTGCTGGGCGTTACTAATCCTTCAGCTGTCTATCTGGAGAGAGCCCCATCACATACCTCTCTGCACATGGGACTGTTTACACTCAAAGAAGACCATTAACCCATGCAATACTTCGCTCCTGGGAATCCATTATATTCTGCCTGACCTGTGTCAGTGTAGACTGTTGTGGACTTTATGTTTATGCTGGACCTGTGTAGGCATATGTATATGTAACTTGTCGTGTGTCTGTATTATTCAGCTTATGTACTACAGGACCTGTGAGGGTTATTTCATTACTGTGATTTCAATAAAACTGTGTTTTATCCTAAACCACTATGTCTGTGTGTCAAACAAACCGTTACACCAGGTCATACACAGAGCCCAAGGACACAGAACTGCTTTGTACAACAACACAAGAGCAACTGAGTCGTCGTCGTCTTCTTCTTGCTGATATATTTTATCCATCAGCGGTGATTTTTGGATACCGAGGCTTGAGCCTCACTACTCCATCTTCTCGGGTTGGGTTTGAAGTCACAGGTGTGGATTCTTCTTGGTCTGTGTTGACTTGTCACAGGACTCAGACTGCTCTTTAAACCCCTCCTCAGGAAGTAGGTAGGAGGGGCGGTTCAGAGGGAGGAAGTAGGTAGGAGGAGACTACAAGAAGCAAACACATGAAACAGAGGCCTGTTGCATGCTTGAAGCCTCGCGCCTGTTGATGATGCTGAAACCAAGGTAAGCTGTAACATTAGGAAAGCGCGCGTGAAATCTGCGTACCAAGACAGGAGCGTGAACATCATCAGCTGGAATCCAGGAGCGCTTATCTGGACCATATCCCTTCCAATGAATAAAGTACTGTAGGCACCCTTGAACCAAACGGGAGTCCAGAATATTTTGAACTTCATACTTCTTGTGATCTGCAACTCTCACTGGAGCAGGACGGACAGGAGCCGAGGTATACCGGTTGCAGACCAAGGGTTTTAACAGAGAAACATGGAAGACATTATGAATGCGCATATTGGCATGGAGCTTCAATGCATAAGCCACCAGGTTAATTTTGTGCAATACACAGAAAGGACCAATGAATCGAGGAGCCAATTTGTTACAAGGAACCTGGAGGTGCAAGTTACGGGAAGACAACCACACTCTGTCTCCTACCTGGAAGTTAGGTGCTGGCAGTCGTCTACGGTCAAGCCTGCCTTTTTTGTCGCTGCACGGAACCACGTAGGGTATGTTGTAACCAAACCCAAGAGGAACGGAGTGCCCTCAAATGCTCGTCAAGAGCCGGAATCGCTTGTGCTTGGAAGGTCTCAGGAAGAACTAGGGTTGGAACCCATAGTTGACCATGAATGGGAGTAGATGAGTTAACAGCACAATTTCTGGCAAACGCCGCACAAGGTAACAGGGTAGCCCAATTATTGTGGTGGTCAGAGATATAGCAGTGGAGGAACTGTTTTAAGGTTTGGTTTGACCCTTCTGCTGCACCATTAGATTGCAGGTGGTAGGCGGAGGAGAATGCCAATTGAATTCACATCTGAGCACCAAAACCGCTCCAGAAGCGGGACACAAACTGGCTTCCTCTATCGGATTACTTTGGTTATGCCATGGAGTCGGAAAACCACCCCAGCAAAAACTATGACCAATTCCTATGTGGATGGTAAGCCCTTAAGTGGCACGAAGTGAGCCATCTTTGAAAATTTGCCCATAATCATCAATATGTACAGACTGTACAGCCCATGGAGCGAGGGAGGTCGAACATAAAATCGATAGATAGATGTGACCATGGACGTTCCCAGTTGGCCACTGGCTGGAGCAAGCCCACCGGTACATGTCGGGGTGACTTATTTTGAGCACAAGTGGAGCAAGCCGCCATAAAGGCAGCACAATCTGAACAGAGACTAGGACACCAGAATACTCGTGACAAAGACCAAATCAATTGATCGCAACCAATGTGGCCAGCAATTTTTGAGGCATGATAGGTCTCTAACAGCTTAATGCGCAATTGCTCTGGATGAAGCAACGGCAATCAGGTTTGTCAGCAGGTGCTGAAGTTTGGGTAGCCAAAATCTCCTCTCCCAGAAGAGAAGTAATACAGGTTCTTATAGTAGCAAGGATCCAATCAGCCGGAATGATCGGGGACAGTGGAACCTCTTCCATGGAAGGCAAGCAAAACCGGCGAGACAATGCGTCTGCCTTAACATTTTTCGATCCAGGAAGATATGAGACCACAAAATTAAAACGGGAAAGGAACAGCACCCATCTGGCTTGCCTAGAAGACAAGAGCTTGGCCTCAGAAAGATAAATGAGGTTCTTGTGGTCAGTCAAGATTAAGATAGGAGTTTTAGTGCCCTCCAAGAGGTGCCTCCATTCTTTCAGGGCCAGGACAATTGCCAGTAACTCTCTGTCCCCAGTTTGATATACCATTTGCGCTTTGGACAGTTTTTTGGAGAAATATCCACAAGGGCGCAAGGCCTCCCCAGGAGCTGAACGTTGTGATAACAGGGCGCCCACTCCAATCTCGGATGTGTCAACCTCCAGGGTAAAGGGCAGGGAGGGATTGGGATGTGCCAATATCGGGGCTGCAGCAAAAGCTGCCTTCAATTTTTCAAAAGCCAAGATAGCTGTTTGGGACCATTCAGAGGTCTTGGCCCCTTTACAAGTCATGTTGGTAAGTGGTTTGACAACAGAAGAGAAGTTCTTTATAAATGTTCTGTAGTACTTAGAGAACCCCAGAAATCTTTGGATCGCTTTGAGTCCCATAGGACGAGGCCACTCCAGTAGCGCAAACAACTTTTAAGGGTCCATGTCGAACCCAGAGGTGGAAATGACATACCCCAGAGACGTTACCTGGGGCTTATGAAATTCACATTTTTCCAACTTGCAAAACAAGTTGTTCTCGTGTAATAGGCTCAAGACTTTGGATACATCAGAGTGATGGATCTCCAGCGTTAGAAAGTTAATGAGGATGTCATCCAAATAAACAACCACGCAACTTTGTAGGAGTTCTCTTAAGACATCATTGATGAACTCCCGGAAGACAGCCGGGGCACTGCACAAACCAAAGGGCATAACCAAGTATTCATAGTGCCCACTACGGGTATTAAAGGCTGCCTTCCACTCGTGCCCTTCTTTTATTCGCACCAAATTGTAAGCGGCTCTCAGATCAAGGTTCGTGAATATTTTAGACCTTTTGACATGGTCAAAGAGTTCAGTAATCAGAGTTATGGGATAAGTATTCTTGACCAACAGTTTGTTTAAACTACGAAAGTCCATGCGAAAGTCTTGATAAAAAAAATCCAGCACCAGCAGGGGATGTGGATTTATGAATGATGGCTCTTGCCAGCAAATCTGAAACATACTCTTCCATAACCTTATTTTCCTCAACAGATAAGGGGTAGATACGATCCCTAGGAGGTATAATACCAGGCAACAATTCCAAAGAGCAGTCGTAAGGCCTATGTGGTCGTAAAGACCCAGCCTTACTTTCGCTAAAGACGTCTTTAAACGTGTCCTACTCCTTGGGGAGGAGTGGAGCAATAGCGCGAGTCTTATAGGACAAGACAGACAGGACTTAGTGCATTGTGGAGACCAAGCTACAATGTGGCACGTGTGCCAATCCATCCTGGGGTTATGTTTCTGTACCCAAGGAAAAAAATGCAACAAATGTACAGATCCACCGCAGGGCAGACAAAGTCCCTCCCTCCTCCTGAAGACCCTCTCCTCTTTAGAAAGCCAGATAGCACCAGCTTCCCTGGGTTCACTGCCCTCAGAGGCCAGTACAGAAGTTGTGGGAGGTAAGTCAGCAGGATGAGAGGACAATCTGCCCAGAGCCGTCCGCCGGCGCTCACGAAACGGGCCTCTCTCCCTGATAATGGCATCAACTTGCATGGGTTCGCAACTGTCAGAAACAAGCCCAGGAGGCATGGGAGGCGAGGGAGGATAGGGTGGGCCTGAAGAACGAGAAGCCTCTCTGTCCGAGGGCCTCCGTAGGCTCTTCCTAAATGAGGGTCTCTCCCTGATTCTACTGTCAATCAGGATAAAAAATGAAATCAATTTGTCCAAATCTTAAGGTAATTCGCGCGCCACGATTTCATCCATCAATGTGTCGCACAACCCTTGGGAAAAGGCAGCTATCAAGGCCTCATTATTCCAGCCTACTTCCACAGCCTGGGTGCAAAATTCAATAGAGTAGTCCGCCACAGTACATACGCCCCGACGAATGGTCATGAGGTTTTTGAAGCCGAGGCCACACGGTCTGGCCTATCAAAAATTTTCCTGAAGGAGTCCACAAACTCCGTAAAGTTATACACAATGGGTTTGTCCATCTCCCATTGTGGGTTAGCCTAGGTCAACTCCCTACCAGTGAGGAGAGAAATCAGAAAGCCAGCCTTACTGCACTCAGAAGGGAAGGCATGCGGAACCATCTCAAAGTATATGCCGAGTTGATTGAGGAAACTACGGCAAGTGCCTGGGATCCCACCATACCGCTGTGGGAGCTGAGCAGATCCTGACAACCCCCTGATCATGCCTGCATCAGAAGAAGTTTGAGCCACTGGTGCCTGGGAGGGAGCGGGAGTGGCCATCACTTGTGGTTTAGTGCTTGAGTTGCGTGGTGCATTGCAACAACTTTTGTATGGCAAAAGACAATTTGTCAATACGTTGATCCAATGCCTCCATCCTCTCTAGGATGTTTTGAAGAACTGCATTACTATCACTGTCTGGATTAATGGCCCTTGCGTACTGTCACGGTTCCCCAGAGATATTCAGGAGTCAGTACGGTATAGTAAAATGCAATTTATTAAAGTATAAGCAAGGTAGTACACAATAGCATGAACAAGCAGAGGGTCCTAAGCCAGCAAGCACTGCAATCAGAAATATTGGGCTGCCCAGATTGGTCACACTGCTGGAGACTAGGCCTCAGCCACTGGTAATCTCTGCTAGAACCAGGAGCAGGAACTGGAACACAGGATCTTGATCCGATGTAGTGAGGAGCTACCCAACTCACACCTGCAGTCAGCAATGTAGCAGAGGATACCTGACTCTCGCCTGCAGTCAGTATGGAGAAAACGGAAGCTTGACCCACTCCTGCAGTCAGTAAATAGCTAGTCTACTAGAGCCCCAGGTCCGCACCAAATTGGGTGTCTGCTAGCTATAGGGGAATAACAAGAGAATAGTCAGACAGAGCCACAGGTCAGCAACAGAGAAGGTAGTCAGACAAGCCAGGTCATACACAGTTCAGGTAGTCAGCCAGAGCCACAGGTCTGCACAAGATTGGGTGTCCACTATAAGGATAAGGCAGGAGAATAGTCAGACAGAGCCACAGGTCAGCACCAGATTGGATGGTCAGACAAGCCAGGTCATACATAGAGCCCAAGGACACAGAACTGCTTTGTACAACAATGAAAGGGCAACTGAGTCAGACCCCGCTTCTGAACAATGACTCTCTACTGTCCACCGTGTGTCGACTGAGGAAGTCTACCATGACGACGTCTATGCCTGGAATGTGCACTGCGGATATGGCAGGAACATGTTATTCTGCCCAGGACAAAATAGCCCTGACATCTAACCAAGCAGAAAAACTTCTTGTTCCGCCCTGCTTGTTGATGTAAGCCATGGCCGTGGCATTGTCGGACTGGACCCAGACTGGGCATTCTTCTAGCTGGGGTGTCCAATGACTAAGGGCATGAAATATCACCCGAAGCTTCAACATGTTGATGGGAAGGAGAGCCTCCTCCTGAGACCACTGATCCTGAGCAATCAGGCGACCCAGAACTGCTCCCCAGCCAGAAAGGCTGGCATCCGTTGTCACAGTGGTCCACAAGGATACCAGGAAGGGATTGCCCTTCAGCAGATTGGAGAGGTCGAGCCACCACAACAAACTCACTTCCACATGAAGAGGGAGGGATACTGACGTCTGCAGAAGGTCCGACTGACCCCTGCACACCTGGATCACAAACCTCTGGAGGTCCCTGGTGTGAGCCATGGCAAATGGGACCACTTCTATGGTGGAGATGAATTTCCCCACTAGCGAGGAAAGCTTCCTGGCCGGAACTGGATCGTGAGCCAGAACAGCAGAAACCCTGTGGGCGATCTGGTGAGCTACCTCGTCTGTGAGAAACACCATGCTCTGCTGAGTGTCGAAGAGAAGGCCCAGGAAGACCAAACGCTGGGATGGGACAAGATCCGACTTGTCTATGTTGATGATCCACCCATGATGGGTAAGAGTATGAATGCAGTCCTGAACCTGCTGATGAAGAAGTTACTCAGAGGGGGCTTTCAGAAGCAGGTCGTCCATGTATGGAGTAACTCTGATGCCGTCCCGGTGGAGGATGGAAACTAAAGCTCCCAGGACACCGTTGAAGATTTGAGGAGCTGTAGACAGACCAAAGGGAAAAGCAGAAAACTGAAAGTGCCCTTGGTTGGAGGCAAATCTGAGACTCTGCTGACTCTCTGGATGAATGGTGATGTGTAGATACGCGTCTTGAAGATCCACAGAGACAAGGAATTCCCCCGGGGACATAGCAGCAGTCACCATCCTTAGAGACTCCTGGTGATGAGTCTTGATCACAAAGGAATTGTGATCCTTCAAATCCAAAATGGGACGACAGCCGCCGTCCTTCTTGGAGACCACAAAGAGGTTTGAGTAAAAACCCATACCTCTATCCCGAACTAGAATAGGCTCCAGAATATCCTTGTCAGAAGGGCCTGGATAGCGCCATTGAACAGACTGCGTTTCCCTGCACCCTGGGGCGTATGAGAGGAGAAAAACCGAAAGGGAGAAAGAGACGTGAAAGGGATCCTGTACCCTTCCGCCACCACCTGTAAAACCCACTGGTCCGCCACTGAATTCTCCCAGACACTGTGGTAGTGACACAGACAGCCACCCACAGCCGAGTGGGGACCTGGGTTCAGCCAGTCATGCTGAAGAAGGCTTGGAAGCCTTAGGCTTGGAGGCAACCTTGGGCTTCCATTGCTGTTTAGGCTTGGAGGAGGGAACCGCCTGGTTCGCCGGACGTGTCTCAGTCTGGAAGCAACAAAAAAGCTGATTACGCTTGAGAGGCGTCTTCTTCCTGGGGACTATAGGCAGAAGGGTACTCTAGCCCCTGTGGTCTCACTAATCAGATCCTTAAGATCTGGTCCAAACAAAGAAGTGCCTTGAAAAGGCAATGAGAGCAAAGCTTTCTTGGAAGCAGTGTCAGCAGACCAGATCTTGAGCCAAAGAGCTCGTCTGGCAGCCACAGACATGGTGGAAACCCTTGCCATCAAACGGATGGCATCAAATAAGGCAGCAGAAACATGGTGCTGGGCCTCAGAAATGTTGGCAAGAAACCGCAACATATCCGAAGTAGGAGCACCCTGATGGACAGCCAGGGTGAGCTGTTCAGTCCAGACCGCAATGGCCCATATCACCCATGCTGCAGCGAACACTGGATGCATGGCAGTAACAGCAGTGGCAAAAATAGACTTGAGGGAGACCTCAAGTTTCTTGTCAGTCCAGTCTTTCTGTCACGGTTACCCAGAGAAGTTCAGGAGTCAGTACGGTTTAGTTAATGCAGTTTATTAACAAATGACATACAGCGGATATATACAATATATACAATAAGAATAAGCACAGGGTAATAGCCAGCAAGCCTGCTATCAGAAATAATAGGTTGCAATGTTAAACCACTGTGCTGGAGACTAGGCCTTAGCCACTGGAAGTCTCGGCTGGAACCTGGAACAGGAACCCAGGATCTTGATCCGAAGAGGAATAGGGTCTGACTCAGCCTGCAGTCAGATATGCGAGTCTACTAGAGCCCCAGGCCCGCACTATATTGGGTGTCTGATCACCAAGGGAAAAGATGAAAGAATAGTCAGACAGAGCCACCAGTCAGCACCAGAGGGGGTAGTCAGACAAGCCGGGTCATACACAGTTCAGGTAGTAATCCAGAGCCACAAGTCTGCACCAGATTGGATGTCCACTATTAGGGGTTAGGCAAAAGAATAGTCAGACAAAGCCACAGGTCAGCACTAGAATGGATGGAAGACTAGCCAGGTCATACACGGAGCCCAATGCAACAGAACTGCTTTGAACAACAACGCAAGGGCATCTGAGTCAAGCCTCAGTCTGCCTTTTAAAACCCTCCACAGGAAGTAGGAGGAGCAGCTCAGTGGGAGGAAGTAGGAAGTTGGTAGGAGGAGACTACAGTAAGCAAACAGATAAAACAGAGGCCTGCAGTATGCTTGAAGCCTCTTGCCTGTAATGATGCTGAAGTCAAGGTAAGCTGTAACACTTTCAGAGTGGACACATCAGCAACTGGCAAGGCAGTGGACTTAGCCTGGATATAGTAGCATCCACTTTGGGGTGATGAACCCACTGAGCAAGCACCACCTCAGAGAAGGGGTAAAGATTAGCAAATTTCTTGGAAACAGAAGGTTTCCTGTCCGGAGACTTCCACTCATTAGACACAAGGTCGGTCAAGAGTGGGGTTAGGTGGAAAACAAGTATAGCGCCTTTTAGGTCCCTGAAATACATCAGAGGGATCCGAAGGAACCTCCTAAACTAATGGAATGTTTAGGGTAGTTAAGATGGTTCTGATCAAGCCCGCAGCTGAGGGATCAGGGTCAGCCTCAAAGGGATCCCCAAAAAACTGAAAGAAGCCCACGGCAGAACATTCCTCAACATCCAAATCCACCAACAGTTCCTCCTCAGAGGAATCTGATACATCTGGTACTCCCTGCGGTTTCGGCAGGGAAGATCTGATGGAGGAAGGGGTCTGCCAGGAGTGGAAGACCCCCTGTAACTGGGATGGAAAGAGTTGCAATGTAGACCGGAGTTCTCTAGTGGCAGCCTTGAACTCTTGCACCAAAACTGGCTCTAATGCATGGCTAGAGGTCCCTGGGAGAGACATCAGAACATGCTGGGCATAAATGAACTGAGAATTCTCTAGGTAACCCTGAATGACATGAGGAGCATTGTGCAATAGGGGACACAGAGACCCCAGAGTCCTTAGTCTTAGGCCTGGCCCCAAGCTCCAATGGATTAGACATTGTCACAGTGTCAAAACATTTAAAGTATAAGGAATCACCCAAATACAATGTGTAAGATTAAAATTTCACCCCAGAAATCTCTAAAATGCACTTATCTGGCAGGCGAAGGGTTAATCTGCAGAGGAGAGAAGGAGAGTCCAAGCCCTGCGTAAGATACTCATTCTGGAAAAGGCACAAAACAGCTGCCACAGCGGGAGCCAATCAGAAATGAGCATGCGAAGCAAGCGCTCATGGGAAATGTAGTTTTCCCAGAAAAAGTACCCCAATAGTGCCCAAAGCCGCCTAAGCCCCCCAACAGACATAAACCGTTAGCCAGATGACAGAGCATGGGCAGACAATTAAAACGAGCCATTTCTGAAGTCGCTACATTGACTGTACTGTCCCATAGAAGTGAATGGAGCAATGGCGTCTATGTGGTAAAGCGAGCGGAACACAAATTTTGCAAAGTTGAAACTGTGAATTAAAATTACATGAAACATCACTAGAACATGTTAGCAGACCCAAAAAAAACACTGAACCCAGTAGGGAAAGTGCCAGTAAACCCCCAAAAGATGCAAAACCAACAGTTAAAGGGTTAAGTTACCACAAAAACTTGCTCCAAAACACCCAACAGACATACAGATAAACCCAATGAGTGCAGAAGTGTGCATTAGGAACTCCAAAGAAAAACCCTTGTGCGGAGGGGCACTGTGGGACATGTGGACCTATAGCACTCAAATGGTTGCTCACCTTTTCAGCAGCTCTTCTGTCTTCAGATTACCATGTATAAAGAAGAAGCCTCAGTGGGGAACTCCTGAGGAAAGAACTTGTGAAACAGGATTTTCCCCCCAGGGCTAAGCTGTCCAACACTGGACCTGGAAACTGAGCTATCCACTTGGGAATTGTCAGTAATGTTACTCCTCCTAATGGTAGTATTCCATATCTAACAGAAAACACAAAATAAACTAAAACTATTGCAAAACTGTTCTCTTGCCTGTATCTTCATCAAGGAACAAATCTTTCAGGAGAAGGGGGGCTAGCTGCAGCTAAGGATAGGAGGTAGGCTCCACCCAGCATTCTCTTCAAGAACTGTTCTTGCCTACTTAAAGGGGAGGTTGCCTACCCAAAGTACCAGTAACCTATATTGGACGACAGAGAAAATACCCTTTTCTCCTACAGCTACTGTGCAATACATGAATTACTGGGATAGACCAGAGCATTCCGTCAAGATTCCAGAGGGAAGATTTTCGATGCTGTGGTGATATGTGTCTGGTGATGAATGGCAAGCAAATTGCCCGGGCAATGGAGACACACATCGCCATATGTACTAAGTACAAGGAGAAGGGGGGGAGAATTTCCCCATTAGCATACAGGATTGTCAAATTGCTGTTGATGTGTACACGCACAGGTTAGCTCCCCCAACCTCCCTCCCAAACATAACACAGTCACCTCTCTTGCTCTGCACCAAGGGGGCTTTTTTTTTTTTTTTTAATATTTATTTTTATTGAGAGAAAAAGAAAACAACAGGGTACAATAATGCGTCTCCATAATACATAGCACAAATGTAAACAAACAGGTAAGTAATTCAGTGCAAGTGGACAGGAAAAGAAAAAAAAAAGAAAAAAGAACAGAGAAATATAACTCAAGTTGCGGCCGGGGGCTGTCGTTTTAATTTCAGTTTATCCTGATTTCAAGAGAGAAAAATAGGAAGAGATGATAGAAAAGAAGAAAGAAACAAAGGAAAGAAAGAAGAAAAAGGGGGAGACATGGAATAGTAACAGTGTGAGAGAGAGAGTGGGAGAAAGAGAAGGAGATTGGGAGAAAGAGAAGGAGATCAGCCTCGGGATGATCAATAAGAAACCACTAGAGAAAAGAGAGTCAGATAGAGTCAAATATTCCCTGAGCGTTCCACAACCTATTTCCAGGACTTAATAAAAGTGGAGAGGTAGCTAACATCTAGGCCCTGTCTGATCCTCGCTATTCTCGTGAGGATCAAATGATCTTGAGCTCTCGAGTGCCATTCTGCTAATGACGGGGGCTCAACATCTTTCCAGTGAGCTGGGATCAATGACTTAGCCGCAGATAATAATAATAATAGCAAAATACGACGTTTGTGTGACGGAATGACAGACAATCCCAAAAAGAAAAGGATCAACTGGGGAGTTTTCAGTAGAGAAATATCAAGTGAGCATTCCATCTGTTCTAGGCAGGAAGACCAAAACCGAAGAATTTTGGGGCATGACCACCATATATGGAGGAAAGTTCCCTCATGTGCCAGGCATCTCCAACAGGTAGAATTTCCAGAGTTAAGGATGCGTCAAAGCTTAACTGGTGTATAGTACCATCTGTACAGGAATTTGTAGTTGGATTCTAGAACTTGGGAGGAAATAGAAGATGAGGCTGTGAGAGACCATATTTCTCTCCAATCCTCCTCTGATATCGGACTACCCAGTTCTGCATCCCACGCAGCCATGTAAACAGGAGGGGTAGAAGTCAGGGCCGACACCAGGATAGAATAGATCTTGCCCACAAATCCGCCAGATGAATTGTTCGCAGAGCACAAGGATTCGAACTTAGTGGGCTGACGCGAGATTAAAGGTTGGAATGATGGTTGCGTTAGAAAATGCAAGATTCAAAGATACCGCCAGATCTCTTTTGGTGGTAGGGCAAATTTGTCTGACAACAAGGGGAAAGCAAGTAGTTTAGACCCCTGAAAGAAATCTCCCATTAGTCGGTCTGGTGCATCCGACCAGAGAGGAAACGAGGACGAGAGAAGCAAGAAAGGAGTGATTCTAGTGTAAAAAAGACATGAGACGGGGGAGGGGAAAGAAGTCCGTGGAGAGTTGACGTTCCACCAGTCCCAAACACGTATGATAGCAGATAGTATCGGGTGAGATTTCAGGGTCGTATGTCTAAGCCATGGCAGGAGGAAAAATTCCGTTAGGGCATCCCCTCCCGTTACAAAGGTACGTTCCAATGCGACCCAGAGCTTCGAAGCACCACTGACAGCCCAGTCAGGAATGGACGATAAGAGGGCAGCGTGGTAATAAAGTTTGAGGTCCAGGATGCCCAGCCCCCCCAAAGATTTCGGTCTACGAAGAGTGTCGCGTTTGATCCTCGGCTTAAGTCTATGCCATATAAACTTCTGGAAAAGGCGAGAAGCAGAGACAAAAAAGGTTTGCGGGATCTGAATAGGCAAAGTCTGAAAAAGGTAGAGAAAGCGGGGTAAGACATTCATCTTAATAGTATTTATACGGCCAAGCCAGGAAAGGAATAAAGGCTCCCATTTCTGGAGGTCTTTTTTAATAGCAGCCAGAAGTGGGGGGAAATTCTCCACGTAAATACTATCCAGATTACGGGTTAAGCGGACCTCTAAATATTTTATAGAGGAAAAGGACCATCTAAAGGGAAACAGAGATCGGAGTGGTGGTATCATATGATTTGGTAGACCAATAGGAAGTATTTCTGATTTAGAGTAACTGATTTTAAAGTCAGATAGAGAAGAGAAAGTCCGGAATTCCTCCATGATGGCAGGTAAGGAGGAGGAAGGAGAGGTGATAGTCGCCAGAACATCATCCGTGAACAGTGACAATTTGTGTTCATGGGCGCCACATGTGATCCCTTTAATCTCCGGGTTCGAACGTATATGTTGGGCCATAGATTCCATTACCAGTATAAATAATAAAGGTGAAAGTAGGCACCCCTGACGCGTACCATTGGAGATGTAGAAAGAGGTCGAGAGGTGTCCATTGGTTTTGACTTTGGCAGTAGGATTTGAGTAAAGAGCCAATATTCGATCAATAAAGGAGGGACCAAACCCAAAGGCTTGTAGTGTGAGAGAGATGAAGGACCAGTTAACACGGTCAAACACCCTCTCGGCGTCTGTAGCGAGCAAGAGAGAAGGAAGAGAGAGGCGGGAAGATGAGTGGATTAAGTTTAACACCTTCCTTGTGTTGTCTCTCGCCTCTCTCCCAGGAACAAAACCGGCTTGGTCCGGATGGATCAAAAAGGGCAAGAGTGGTTTAATCCGGTCAGCCAGGATCTTAGCATAAATTTTCACATCAACATTTAATAGGGATATCGGCCTATAACTAGAGCAAGAAAGCTTATCCTTGCTGGGTTTGTGGCACCAAGGGGGCTTTTTTCCTTGGTGGTCCAGTGTGGGGAATGAGTTGTCTGTGTAGCAACCAGAACGGACCTCCATATCAGCTTACCGTTGTGGTCTCCATCTGAGCTCAGAGTGCATGGTGCCAGGATATTACATCATATCCTCAACCCCAGCATTAGCAGATCATATGAGGAAGCATCGATCAGGAAGTCTGTGCATGACACTGCACAGAACGGTCTCTCTCTCTCATTTATAGAACATCATGGGCCAGGCAGGGGAGATCTAGGGTGACTACATTTTCTTTCTATCATTCAGGGACACTGCAAAGACAAGTGCAGTAGAGTACTTCTCCTCTGTTCTACTGCGCTGCATTGGTGGGGTGACCCTGCCCAGAGATCTTTATATGACAATTTACAAACATCATACTTTGAAGCATAGGTTCTTAATAGTTTTTTTTGGCTCACAGCACCCCTAATATGCAATCTGGTATTTTCAGTGCACCACTAGCGTTTTATAGACAATATGTCAAGAGATTTATGAAGGGAACAATATGTGAATATATAGTTATTCTTAGGGCTTACAGTGCATAGTAATTTACATAAATATATATTACAAACACAACTTTAATATTTTTATTAAAGTCTCCATAGAAAAAGTGAGGCACCCTAAATGTGTACGAGGCACACCAAAGTGCCAAAGCACCCTAGCTGAGAATAATTAGTGTCACAGAATTCTAAACATTAGAGCAATAATTCTCTGTTTTAGTCCCCAAGACACAACAGTGCATGTTTTCAATATATCTCTGCTTGATCACATGTGGTTAATAGGCAGCTCAGTATTTATAATTGAGTCACTGGTGCTTAAATGGGGATATCCCAAAAATCACAGCTGTTTGTGTCCCGAGTAAATGGAAAACGAAGAGCAGGCACTGGTCAATCATATATCACAATCTTGACTCATCTCCTAGAATAGTGGGGTGCTCTCTGGAACTCAAGAGGACAACATCTAGGAACCAAAAAGAGGGGTTGCCAAAACAAAGCTACTCCTCAAATAGGGATAGTGAGTTTCATAAATGAGGCACTCAGGTCAAAATAAAGGTATATACAAAAAGATTTTTATTGGTACAAAAAAAATAAGTTTCAAATGGACAATATATTAAAAACAGTACATAGAGGAAACTGCTCAAAACCTGTATTATAAACTGCATGTCACAATAACAGACGATCCAAAATCTCCAGTGTAGAAATAAAGATATCCCAGTAGAATACAGTATACTAGAGAGAATTTTACCATACAGCAATACAAACACGCAGTAACATAACAAGAATCACACATAAAAATGCTATAACCACTATATTATATATATACACACATACTATATAATCATATAGTTACCATATCGAAATCTAGTGTGAAAAGCATAAATAGTGAGGCAGCTTAATTATAACCCACCCCAAGAGAATAAACAGTGACCCAAATAAATGCGAGAAAATGAGAAATACACTAGAAGAAAACAAGAATATCAAAGAAATGTGACAAAAAAATGCTTATCAAGAGTGGAGTAGCATAATACATCTAAGAGCAGAACCTGCTCTATACAGCATCCATTTCTTTGATATTCTTGTTTCCCACTTGTGAAAGGCATAAGCTAGATGGAAGATCCATTTGATCAACATGGCGTCCATGGCAAAGACCAGAGGATCTCTCCTTCAGGAACAGAAGGTTGGAATCTTCCTGTCCTTTCTGGTTGCCATGAGATCTATGGTTAGCACCCCACACTGCAGCACAATCAGGTAAAAAGCCTCAGGATTGAGTTCTCACTCTCCGGGATCCACGACTTGGCAACTTAGTAAAACTGCAGCACATTTTCTACTCCTGAAATGTGCACAGCGGATATGGCCAGAACGTGAGCTTCGTCCCAGCCTAGAAAATACCTTACCTTGAATCAGGCTGCGGCACATTGAGTGCTGCCTTGTCGGTTTATGTATGCTGTTGTCAGACTGAACCCTCACTGGTAATCTCCTCAAATGTGAGGTCAAGTACATGAGGGCCAGACGAATCACCCTGAGTTCCAGAACATTGATGGACTGAAGAGACTCCTCCACAGCCCACCTGCCCTAGGCCCCCAGGTGACCCGGAACTGCACCCAGCCACTGGCGTCCAGAGAGATCAGAGTCCATTCCAGTATCACGAAGTATTTCCCCTTCTCCAGGTTGCGGCAACGCAAACACCACTGAAGGTCCCGGAGGGCCTCTAGGGAAAGAGAGATCTGACAATCCAGATTCCCTGACCATCTCTGAAGTACATGCCTTTGAAGTTCCCTCGTGTGTACCTGAGAGTAAGGCACAGCCTCTAGTGTTTACACTAGCTTGCCCAAAACTCTCATATACTCCCTGATTGTGGTCAAGGACCACTCCAGGGCCTGAGACAAGACCTGAATCACCAGAGATCTTCTGGCAGGAAAACTTTCCCTTGACGGGTGTCAGATCTCATCTTCAGGAACACCAGTTCCTGAGAAGGTACCGGAGAGGACCAGAAGTAGGGAGTGCTGGGCCAAGTGTTCCTCTGAGAGAGCCTTGATCAAGAGATCATACAGATTTGGTGTCAGAGATGCCCCAGGTGTGAATGATAGCCGATAAGTCCCCCATGACCCTGGTGAACATTCTGGGCTCAGAAGCCAGGCCAAATGGCAGAAATATGCAAGGGTAGTGAACCGAGCCATAGGAAAACGAAGATAGCATTGGCTGTCTGGGTGGATGGGGATGTGTAGATACGCATCCTGAAGGTCTAGAGACTCCAGATACTCCCCAGAACACATTGCTGCGATAACAGAACACAAAGATTCCATCTTGAAGCATGTAGTCACCACATATTTGTTGAGGTATTCCAGGTCCAAAATTGGACGACTGCCACCGTCCTTCTTTGGGCCTACAAACAGGTTGGAATAGAAACCTGTACAGTGCTCTGGGGGAGGAACAGGGATCAGACTTATGCAGACAACTGCTTGACAGACTTAGACCATGGAGCTGATCTTTTGGCTGGCACGGATGTCTGGGCTAGGTGGGGGAATGCACATGGGAGTCCTGCAAAGCTTGTGGCCTTTACTCCTCCGTTTGCAGGGGACGAAAAAGACCCCCAGTAGCATCACTAATGATCTGCTTCAACTCAGGTCCAAACAGGGACTTGCCCTGAAATGGCAAGAAAACCAGTGACTTTTTGGAGTATTATCTGCAGACCAAATCTTAAGTCACAAGGTGCATCGCACAGCAACAGAAAAAGCAGAGACCTTGGCGGACAACCTGACCGCCTCAAAAAGAGCCTCAGACACATAAGTGTTGGGTTCTTGAATGTTGGTCACAGCAAGTCATCCTTGGAAACCTCAACACTTACCGCCTCCATAAGCTGTTAATCCCAGACAGCCATAGCCCTATTAACCCAGGCAGAAGCAAAAATAGGCCTAAGTGCTGCACTAGTGGCCTCAATGTTGGCCCTGAGAATAGAGTCCAGTTTCTTGTCCACTGGATCTTTAAGTCCAGCTGCATCTGCCAAAGGTAAGGCAGTAGTTTTAGATAACCTGGAGACAGGAGGATCAACTATTGGAGGAGAGGCCCACTGCGCTAAAGCTGCTTCTGAGAAAAGGTACTGTTGAGAATAGTTTTTAGTAATAGACAGCTGTTTGTCCACTCTTCCAGAAGGATATGGTATTCAAGAGTGACATTAGGGGGAAAACATGGCAGAAATTTCTTACACTCCTGGAAGACATCCCTCATCAGAGGTGTCAGAGAGTCCCCACAGGAGTAAGAAGAATCAATATCTTCATGTTCCCCCTCCTCATCCTTCCCTTCAGACAATTCCTCCTCTGAGGAAGCCCCTAGGATCTGAGGAACACTCAAATATAGGGGCCACATATTGAAAGGTAGCGGGGGGGGGGCTTCCAGGATTGGCGAATCCCTTGAAGGGAGAATGGGATTTGAGCTACTGAGGACAGAAGTGTGTTCATCCAAGCTGGCTCTTGTTCAGTGCTGGAGGCCCCTGTGGGGTAGTAGGGCCACAGTACATGCGGGGCAGAAAGATCCGGAAAAATGTACAGAAAGTCCCGTTTGGCATGAGGAACTGTAAGCAAGGGGGGTAATGGACGCCCCTGAATCCTTAGTCTTAGATTTACTCTCATGACCCTTAGAATTTGACATCCTGACAGTAAAAGTGTCTTAAACTAGTACAAGACCAGTAATAATAGCCACAGATTAATAAATCACCCTAGAAAACCCAGAAAATTCACTTATCTGGCAGGTAAAGGGTTAATCTGGAGGAGAGTCTGCCTCTGTATAGGATAAGCAAGAGAAAATGGCAGTCAGTCAGAAGAAAGCCTGAGAAACTGGCATTCTGGGAAACTTAGTCTTTTCAGTTGCTGTTGCCTAGCAATGCCTATAACTCTGCCTGTGGATCGCCACAGGCCCCTAAGACACTCAGGACTTGATCCAGATGAAAGGACATGAGGAGACAAGAAGAAAGAGTCCACTGTGACTTCTGTATGTTAAACAGGTGCAGAGTTAAGTCCCAAAGAAGTTTGAGCATAGAAGTCAATGGAGGAAAGATGGTGGTGGGACGGGAACCCTTTCTTAAATCGGCCGCAACACAGATTCAAACCCCAGGGAACATGTAACGGTAGTCTAAAAATTATACCCCAGTGTAATGGAAGGTGAAAACAGACCCACAACGCCTCCAAACTAATGAAAACCAGTAGTGAAAGGGTTAACCCTGGAAATTACAGCCATCCATGCTCCAAAGCTCAGAGAAAGTACAGAAAGAGAATAATAAAATTACCCAAGATGAATGTAGGAGCCAACAAGGACTGTGGAGAGGCACAGTATTAGGACAATGTGGACCTAAACACTCGAACGGTTATTCCGTTTTCAGGTTACAATTGTGAAGCAAGACAAAGCCTCAGAGAGACTCTGCTGGGAGGGAAAACTTGGCCTGCAGGATTCCCTCCAAAGGGCATCAAGGGTCCACACAGCACCTGTAAACTGGTCAGTCCACTCCAGGGGAAGCCCAGTAATGGTAACCTGCCTAATGGGGGAATTTTGACAGCCCCATATCTAATAGGAAAACAATAAAAAAATGGGTTAGTATTTGTTCGAAAAGTAGCCACACTTATGGATTAACCCTTTGAGTGCCAGAGGAGTATGCAACACATTGCAAAGCAATGTGTTGTATACCCCACTGGCACTCAAAGAGTTAAGCACCCAGGACAACCTCTCTCCTTTCATATCATAGTAATAAATTGGTTCCTTTCTGAAAATCTGTAACCGCTGAAAACTCAAGGTGAGTTCCCCAGAAACTGGGTAGGCCAACACATTAAAATGCACCTGGGGAATCAACTTTCTGCTCTGTTGAGGTTGGTTTGTACATGAATTGTACTTTTTTCTCTCTGTGTATATGGACCATTAAATTCAGTAACAGAGGGATAGCATACCACTGCCTGAAAGTGCTACCACAGGCCACATCTGGGGAATTATAATTACTCTTTATATCTGAACGACCAATACATTCCTCAGGACTGCACATTAGGGAATAAGCTTATGAATATATGGAAATATCATACACAAGAATCTGGGTGCTTACTTGCAATAGCTTGCTAGTCTAGAATTTCACAACTGGAGCACAGCAAATTCATTCAAAATGAGCTTGGCACTATTAATAATAATACACTGACTTTTATTCTTGTATAGTGCAGCTGTAAAGAACAGCAGAGGTTGAAACTTGCAGCTTTTTTTTTGTGGATCTGCTGTTCTGGACAGTAAAGCCACATATGCTTTCATTCCATCTATCTGCACTGCCACTACTTCAGCTGTACATCTAATGGTTACCTTCAGCTGTCTGTTCATCCCCATTATATATTCCGATTTCAGCATATTCCAGCTTCCTCATTCCAGTGGGCTTTGTATTATTCTGCCAGTTACCTCTTAAGCCTTTAAGTTAGGCTGACCAGATGTCACCTTTAACCGGGGACACATAGGAAATAGCCATTTTGCAGTACGTCACTGAAATCAATGAAGTCCTGCAGTATGCATTTCTCCTACGCGTCCCCGGTTAAAGGTGAGGTCTGGTCAGCCTAATTTAACCCCTTAAGGACCCATGACGGTCCAGGACCGTCATGCGTTGTTCTCCCTTAAGGACCCATGACGAGATGACGAGATAGTTGTAACTAAGCACTCCGGTACTGGGTCACTTAGTTACAGCCAGTAGCAACATTGTTGAAACATGTGATTCACTTGCTGCAAAAGTATATGTAAATGCTGTCCCTGTCACATCTCTCTGCCTCCCTCCATCTTACACACTGCTGAGGTGGAGAGAGACAGAGAGACATCTTGTGCCAGCATTCCTGCTCATGTTAAAAGTTAAAAAAAAAAAGAAAAAAATCCATTGATCACTGTTACTGCAGTGATCAATACATTTACCCCCCTCTGATCACCCTAATAGTGATTGGTTTGCTGCAGATCAGCTTTAGCTGATCTTTGGTACTTACCCCACCTCTTATATTTTTTTCTATTTTTTTTTTAATTTTTTTTTTTTAAATAAAAAAATGTTATTTAGCATATTTTAGAGTTAGGTAGGTAGTTGAGTAGGTTTAGTTGTTGTGCGTTAGGGAAAGTTTTAGAGTTAGATTTAGGTTTAGCAGTAGAGTAGGGAAAAAAACCACAAAAAAAAAATATAATAATTATAGTTTAGATACGTAGTTGATTTGGGTTAGGTAGTTTCAGGTATATGTGGATTAGGGTAAGGTTTAGGGTTAGATTTAGGTTTATGGGTAGCGTAGGAAAAAAAAATCCCCCCAAAAAAGGTTTATTTTATTAAAACATTTATTTTATATTACAAGCTAGTTTAGATAGGTAGTTGGGTTGGGTAGGTTCAGGGAATACGTGTGTTAGGGTAAGGCTTAGGGAAAAATACAAAATACAAAAAAAAAAATTATCATAGGAATAGTGACCGTTTGGGGGTGAGAGTTAGGTATAGTTAGGTATAGAAGTTAGTAATTTATTTACTTTAGAGCAGGTGTATACAATGCAGAGGTGGTACACTTTAGAAGAGGCGTATTCCTTTTTGGTGTCTGACTCAGAAGCCACAGACACTGCATCAGACTTCGACATCACTCAGTTTTCTGAGAGTGAGAGCATCTCTAGTGATGACGCAGGGCCTTCTGTAAAAAAAAAAAAAAGACGCACTGCTCCAAGAGCTGCCCCAGCAATTGCCCCAAGAGCTGCCCAAAGAGCTGCCACAAGTACTGCCCCAAGAGCTGCCACTAATGAACTAATGGTGTGCAAATCCCAACAGGAAAATGTAAGCAAAATGTTGTTTTTGTGTTTTTTTCCTTTTTTTCTATTTTTATCAAATTAAATAATGAGGTATTCATATAATTGTGGTAGGGGCTAACCTCGAGGCTATGACTAGATGACTGTGGCATAATCTAAAACTAAGACCTAGACCTAGAATCGAGAGACCTGGCTGATATTGAGGCCAGGTCTTGACTGAAGATGAGTAGTTAACCTGAGGGAGGGTGATGGTGGGAACTGCTTGACGCCTCGAATAGGAGGTGAGAGGATGCAGTTTTAAGCCCTCTCACTCCTCCCACAAATGCAGGCACAGCCTGCCCACTTGTGGTATCAAAAGAAAGCCCTACTTGTGCTTAAAAAAACAGTATATAGTTTGTGTGGGTGTACAAAAGGAATTAATGAGAAAATGTGGTTGAACAAAGACATAGTCAAAAAAGTCAAAACTGCTCTGGTCCTTAAGTGAAAATGACGTCAGATTTTCCCGGTCTTTAAGGGGTTTGGTACCAGAGAAGTGTGCATCACTTTGCTAAACACAATCAGCACATACCTATTTTACCATCTAACAGTCCTGTTCCTCAGTTATTCACTATCCAGTTTCCCTGGATCAGCTGCCTACTCCATCCAGTGACCTACACTACAGCAATAAGACCAGACACCCCCAAATTCAGGGCTCATCTGCTGGGGGGAAGGTGAGTGGTTGTAACCACCAAGAAGATCATCCCATTATTATCAAGTTTGCTATCTAATCCACTCTTTTTCCTGTCCCAGTTCTAGCCACTGGGTTTCAAACTAAAAATTTAATTTGTTCACTGACAGCTACCAATTTATTATGCAAGACTGTATACAGAAAGAGGAATGTACAAACAGGATTTCAATAAGAATCTTTTCAACACATTGAGGAGATTACACTAAGACCACTGACCCTGTATTTGTGCACATGTGCAAACAAACATTCTGCCCCTCAAAATAGAGGTCCTGGGAATGTGGTGCTTTGTGCTTCTTTTTCCTTATTTGTGAGTCACGAAAAATCCTGCCACACACAATACCATCCCACCATTTACACAGACCCCAATAAACAACCCCCTCCCATTGCATGATAGGCTTGTAAAAATCGCTTTGTAGTCTCACCAGAAAAAGAGAGGTTAACGGTAAATAAATTAAATAAATAAATCCCACTCCCACATACATCAACCAACACTGATTTGTACTGGGATGAGCAGAGAGCTTTGCATCCCTGTATGCGACTCATATTCTGCTACGTACTAAGGTTTTGATGATGCTTTTGCACATGGCCACTGCTACATTGGTGCAATATTAGCCACAAATATAGGGATCTTCATGTACTTACCAATAAATCCTTAGCTCATGAGGGACACAGGAACCATGGGGTGAAGTTCGCTCCGCAAGAGGGCACTTGTAAAAGGAGCTTGCTGAGGCAGAGACTCCCAGCCTGCAGCACTTTACCCCACCTAGTGCGACATATAGCAAAGCCTAGATAAAGATCAGAAACAGAAGAGGAACAAGACAGGGAATTCCTGAACAGAGAACCCAAAAGGACCCCCCCCACACCTGGGACGCGAACCCCTTTCTCGAGAAAGGGGAGTCCTGTGTTTCACACTGACCAAGTGAAAATGATTTATCTAAAAGTACACAGTAATCTCTTTTTTGATTTTGTCCTATGAGGAACACAGGAACTATTTGGATACACCAAAGCATCCACCAAGACTCCAGGGTGGTAAAGTGGACTCAGAGACAGGCTGTCTAGGCAAAGAGGGAGCCAAAACAGCTGCACCGCAGACAGACAGTTTGAGAAGATCTGAAAACAGGCCTGATGTGGCCAAAACTGGGCAATCAGAATGACGTGAGCCCGCTCAATTGTTATTTTGCTCAATACCCTGGTAATCAGGGGAACCAGAGGAAATATACACAGCAGAGGAAAATGCCATAGAGGCCATTAGGTTCATTGCCAGGAGATCATATCTGGTCGAAAATACTTTGAATGAGCTCCCAATTGCTGGGATCCAAGCACTTGTGAATGAAATAGTCTGACAGTGTTTTCTTCCCTTGGAACGTGAACAACCAAGAAAGCTGACATGAGTGGCTTCAAAGCAGATAGGATATTGATCCGGGGAACTATTTGACTACCAATTGGAGTCAGGAAGGAATACATTTTTTTCCTACACTTGGGGCTAGATTGGAAATGGCTTCAGGGGGCTTTTTGCCTTAATCTGGATCAACAGGGGTGTTTTTGGCATGGGCTGGACTTGATGGACGCATGTCTTTTTTCAGCCTCATCTACTATGTTACTATGTGTGCCTCCACCTATATGAGAATCAATTGAACCTTGGTGAATGCGGCCAAACTCCTCATCCCTCCCAGGCAGTTGATGTACGCAACCGCTGTCTCATTATATGACTGGATTGGCACTGGGGATCCATAGAGGGACTGAGACCAGAGCTCGGAAAATCACCTGAAGCTCAAGAATATTGATCAACAGGGTAGATACTAGATAGCTGTAAGCACTCACGATTACCTATGTATCCGGAGGGGAGGCGGCCGGTCCCCTCTGCGTGTCTTTTTGCGGCCACACTGCCTCCTAGTGTGGAGGAGAGCCAGACACCCTGGTACTTGTTTGGGCGCCAGTCTCCTCTCTTCTGCCCCATGCGGCTCCTGCCGCAATTGCAGGCTTCCTCTCCCAGCCAGCAGAGTCGGGAGTGCGTCACTGGGATTCCCTCTGGTGACGTTGTGTCCCGACTCTTAAAGGGACAGGGTCATTGTGTACTTAAACTGCCTGGACATCACACCAGTTGCCCTTTCGTGGTGCTCCAGTGCAGTTCAGTTTAGCGTGTGTTCATGTATGACCCTTGGCTTGGTTGTCTCTCTGGTGTCCAATGTTGTGGCTTGTCTGACTACCCGCTTGGTATTGGCCCTTATTGGCCGTTATAGATGAGACTTTATAGGACACATTTATATTGTAGACATATTCTTTTTCTTTTTTTCTTTTATATTTTTTTCATTTTTTTTTTAAGGCTGGGCATGTATATTATTTGCCTTATACTGATTGTTTTTAATTGATTTTTAATCTTTCTGTGTATTATTATGTTTATTTTTTCAATAAAGCTTTGTATCTATTTATTGCCTACCTTTCTGATTGCCTCATTTTAATAGGCTTCTTTGTAAGGGATTTGTACCCTTGGCGTCTTTTCCTTGGGTGCTTCCCTTTTGTTCTTGTGGTATTGGCCCTTTGGCTCTGGCTGACTACCCACTCTGGTAGTGACCCTTGGTTTGTCTGACTATCCACTTGGTACCAACCATCGTTTCTGACTGACTACCCGCTCTGGTATTGTCACGGTTTGTTAAAGGGATAGTAATACTTAAAATGTAAAAAAAATATGTTGTAGGGTTTATCCCCCTGAGTAAAACAAGAGTACCCCCACTGCTGAAAGGTGTTTCATTCAAAAGTTATTAATTTTCACAGTTGAATTTTTTAGGTGCAATACCACAGTGGCCTGAAATTGTACAGTGGCGCTGTTGCTACACCATCCTATGGAGATTTATGGTCCCGGGACCAGAGCTGTCCATAGGATCGTGTAGCAACAGCGTCACTGTACAATTTCAGGCCACTGTGATATTACACCTAAAAAATTCAACTTTGAAAATTAATAACTTTTTAATGAAACACCTTTCAGCAGTGGGAGTACTCTTGTTTTACTCAGGGGGATAAACCTTACAACATATTTTCTTTTACATTTTAAGTATTACTATCCCTTTAAGACTCTCAGACACAAAGTTAGGTAAAAACACAACTTTATTGAAAAGTTTAATACCATAGGATCTCATACACGTACATACATATATATTGAAATGACAGGAAAAGCAGTAATAATAGCGAATAAGGCTCTACCGGCCCTGCCAATATACCGGGCAAGGCAGCCTAACGGAATGCATGAAGTATACAGTCTCTACCGGCCCTGCCAATATACCAGGCAAGGCAGCCTAATGGATTACATCTATATACAGGCTCTACCGGCCCTGCCAATATACCGGGCAAGGCAGCCTAAAGGATTACATCTAGATACCGGCTCTACCGGCCCTGCCAATACCGGGTAAGGCAATCCAAGATAATAATGAAAGGAAGGTTCTACCGGCCTTACCAATATACCGGGCAAAGCAGCCTAAACGGAAAGGTTGGCAACCACTGAGGCCGCAGTGACCTTCAGATGACAACAACAGTCACATGGATGACATACAGAGGCTAAATGAGCATAAGTGGCAAGCCAAGGAATCACAGGGAACCACCAGTGCCCGCGTACTGGGGAGCCAACGTAGCTGTCTAGGACTTGACAGCAAAACCAGCACAGAGCAAACCAGTACACGCGTACTGGGGAACACAGTACCACAGTGAAGTGTCATCCGGGAGGCTGTGGAGCGAACCAGTACCTGCGTACTGGGAACCAATCGCCTAGGTACAACGGCAGCCGGATGGCTATAGTGTGAATCAGTACCCGTGTACTAGGAATCAAGATATATTCGAGGTGACAGTAGCCATGAGGCTGTGGAGCAAACCAGTACCCGCGTACTGGGAACCCAATATCGTATCAAGGCAATGATAGCCGTGAGGCTGTGGAGTGAACCAGTACCCGCGTACTGGGAACCCAATAATATCGAGGCAGTGATAGCCGTGAGGCTGTGGAGCGAACCAGTACCCGCGCACTGGGAACCCAACAATAGCAAGGCAAAGATAGCCGTGAGGCTGTGGAGCGAACCAGTACCCGCATACTGGGAACCCAATAATATCAAGGCAATGATAGCCGTGAGGCAGTGGAGCGAACCAGTACACAAGTACTGGGAACAATCACATGGATATAACGGCAGCCAGATGGCTGTGGAGTGAACCAGTACCCGCGTACTGGGAACAACTAGTTTCGACGCAACCGTAGCCGTGAGGCAGTGGAGTGAACCAGTACCCGCGTACTGTAAACCAAGATATCATCGAGGTAACTGTGGCCGTAAGGCTGTGGAGCGAACCAGTACCCGCATACTGGGTAAACCAGCAAGAGTGGAAGTGTCGCCTAGGCGACCAGGGAACAACGCTGACACAGATGAACTGGAAAATGAGCGCTGCAAACAAAACAGGAACCAGCACTCCGACGGTCAACCAGATCAGGAACAGCAACGGGACTGGCAGCAGGAAGCAGAAACACCGGACGACTCCAACCGGATCAGGAACGGAAACAGGAATCGCTAAACAGGAGACTCAGGAACTAGACGATCTCAGGATAGCAGGAACACAGCAATGGCCCATGGAGCTCAGGAATATGATGAAAATGCGAGCAGCATAGAGACAACACGAAAGGGCAACCAAAGGGTGCCCAGGCTCAGTCTAAATAGGCAATGTAGGGCGGGCTGAAGGCAGACAGCCAATGGGGAGCCCCCTACAGGTATCTGACACACAAAGGCAGCAATGACGGGCACCGTGATAGGTACTGACCCTTGGCTTGTCCGCACTACCATCTGATTCTGACTGCAGGCTTGAGTCAGTTTATACTCCTTGTAGCAACCTGTACGCTATACTTTCATGGGTCCTAGCCCCAGTCACTATGCTATATTTTCCTGGGTCTTAGCCCCAGTCTACGTTATACCTTCCTGGGTCCCAGTCCCAATTTGTGCTATTTCACAGTTGCTTTCATTGAGTCATCTAGAAGCAGCCTCCTATTTCTGGTAGGAACCGCTTGCTTCGTACCAATTCACTACACTATTGATTATCAGTGTGGTTTGCCATTGATTATTTACTGTGTTCACTAAAGGTGGTGTTTGAAATTTATACTGTGTCTTGTATGTTTCTTGATATCCGTGACAATAGCCCAGAACTGACATGTACCTGAACCATTGTGGACAGCCGGGAAACAGTCTGATGCACCTGTAGAGGTAACAATGTAATCTTGCCATCCATTAGAAAGGCCTTCCCATGGAAAGTGTTTAATCTCATACCGAGAAAGTGAAAGACTTGGGACAGACCCAGAGATAATTTCTTGAGTTTGAGCACCCAACAGTGCTGTTCCAGAATGGACATACAGGTCAAAATCTGTGTGCACAACCCCTCCTCTGAAGGAGCCTTTAGTAAAAGGTTGTTTAGGTCGGGAGTCAAACAAATCCCCTGAGAGCAGATGTGAGCCACCAGAGCTGACATGATCTTTTATGAACACCCTCTGAGTGGACTCCAGGTCAAAGGGAAGTGATGGTCTTGGAAAGCTAACCGCAGGAAACATTGATTATCTGGATGGATAGCAATATGCCAGTAGGCATGTTTAATGTCTAGGGAAGCCAGAAACTCCCTTTGAAAACAGCAGCAATGTTGGAGAGCAAAGACTCCATCTTGAACAGCGGACCTTGCAAGTAATAGCTGAGATGATTCAAGACCAGAATAGGACCACAACTGCCATCCTTTTAGGGCACTAAGAAGAGATTAGAGTAGAACTTTGTGAACCTTTCCAGTGAATGGACTGGTTCTAATACCTGCATGTCTAGCAGGTCCCTATGTCCAAAAATAGTTTTGATTGAGTTTGGAGAAACTCTGGACATAAAGAAACTACGTGGAGTAAGGGACTTGAAATCTATGCAGTACCCTTCTGAGATTACTAGCAAAACTAACTGGTCCACCATGGGAACAGTCCATGCTCTGCGGAAAAGACAACCTCTTAAAGGGGAACTCTCACATCTGTTAAAGTATTTATCATCTTAAAGTACTATCCCAGTTAATAGTTAATCCATTTTTATTTAATGTAATGCAGTATAGCCCGAGATTTTACCTTTTATAAATAAGCCAGTGATGGCAGTTATGGACAGGCAGTAGTACAGCTCTGTACTGCAGCCTGTCAATCTTCATCTTTTCCCCTCCCAAGTAGTGCCTTGTTCTCACCTGCTACTCTGATGGAGGATTCCTCCATGTGAGCTGGAGCTCTCTCATTGACAAGAGAGTGATCAAGCTCACATGGAGGAATACGCCATAATTGGAGGAGGTACTACTTGGGGAGGGGAAGAGGAGAAGACAGACAGGCTGTACCGTGGCCTGTCCTTAACTGTCATCACTGGCTTATTTTTAAAAGGTAAATTCTCGGGCTACACTGCATTACATAAAAAAATGGATTCAAGATTAACTGGGATAGCACTTTAAGATGATACATACTTTAACAGAGGTGATAGTTCCTGTTTAATGCCTGTGACGGACTAGGCACCCATTAGTAATGCAGGGGTAAGTTTGTCAGATTTGGTCTTCTGCACAGGCTACTTGACTGTCTGAGTTTTAGAATGGGGTGTGCCTGGGTCACAGAGTGGAGCAGAGCCCTGGGAGCATACCCATATGGGCGGGGGTAACAAAAGCCACACATCCTCCAAGGAGAAAAGGATAACTCAGGATTGACCTGAGGTAACAATGTACTCTTGCCTTCAGTGGCATGACTGATGACCTTGTCTAAGTCCACGAGGTTGACATTCAAAAGGTGATCCCCTCAGACAGCCATAGCCCTAGTGACCAATGCAATGGTGAAGGCAGGACATAAGGTGGCTACAAAGGCTGTAAAATTCACTTTCAAGAAGGACACCAGGAGCTTGTCCACCTGATCCTTGAGGGACACAGTATCTGACAGTGGCAATGGCGTATTCTTAGAAAGGTGAGATATATTTTTTTTTTTTGGGGGGGGGGGGGGGAGTCAACCACAGGGGAAGTTGCAAAAAAGTGATATAAAAGGGAAATACATTGGTAAAGGGAAAAAATTCCTGTGAGGTGGTTTCCATTCTTCAGTCATCAATTGTTACAAGGAATGTTCGGGAAAAAAACAAAACCTCTTTCTTACATCTTTTAAAAATATCTAGGAAAGAGGAACTCGAATCACAAGCCTCCGATATCTTAATGTTTCTACATCAGGCCGAATAAGACCCTCAAAAGAAGGACAGGGGTCTTCCTCATAGAAGTCCCCAAGCAAGAAGGACAAATCTAATTAATCTGCATCAATTTCCACTTCCTCAGTCGAGGAATCCCCAATAATGGGGGTAAACCTCCCTATAACTTTGCTTAAGCGCCTTTAGGAGGGGAGCAGCATACTCCACTGACTCAGGAGAGCATGTCCTCATCTCTAACACCCACCCAACAATTTGTACTAAAGTATTACTTGCTAGCCCACTGTACAGCACTTGAGGACCTGCTGGAATTTAGGAAGGAACAGATAAAGATGCTGACATACTAAGAAGACTATACCAATTCTGGAGTAAACCAAATGCACCTCAGGTGACAAACAAAATTTAAGTTGATTTAAATAGGCCCTAAACACACTTAAATGCCAGAGTTCTCCAACACATTGTAAAGCAATACCTTGGAGACCTCATTGTTAGCCCCATTTAGAATTATAGGAATTTAAAGGGATAGTAATACTTTGTTTTATCTTTATTTTATTTTGTAGGCATTAAAAAAAATATGAAGAACGATATAAGTCTTATCTCTCAAACCTTTACGGTTTGAGAGATATTCACAAGCAAAGTTTCCCCTCCCGCCTCTTTTACCTAGTGTAAGCCATCTCTTCTCAGATGTGGAATCTGGTTGTAAGACTGACAGATAACAGAAGGGGACAATCTTCTACCTATGAGAGCAATGAAAGCACTGCCCCCTTGACAAGTTTTTCCCTCATCTTAATTGAAGATTGTCCCTCTCTGCAGTCTACCTGGGCACCTCCCTTCTGATCTGGCTGAACAGTGTTACAATAGTAAAAGGGGAGGGAGGGGGATACTTTGTCATTGAATTACTCTTGAACTACAACTCTGCCAGAATTGAAATAACAATCTCCATATTCCAAATACTATGATGATTAATTAGAGCTGCTTTTATTATGAAACATTACTATCCCTTTAAGGAGGGAGTTACTTGTCCCATATGATTCAGATGGTTTGTTGTAAAATGTATTACTGTGCTTTTTGGATACAGCTTCAAGTGCAACCCTTAACATTAAGACCCTTTCATCAAGCTTAAATGGTGCAGATCTGGTGCAAACCAACATACCTCTCTAGCATTCAAGGGATTCAGTTGTACCCTATGGTGTACAGTTCTCTTTAGCACTGAATCTTAACAAGCTATAAACCTCTGGATGTGGATGTACATAACACTTATGATGAAGCATACTATATGATTAGGTGAGGAATCCAGCAGGGGTCAGGTTTGAGCTGAGAGTACATACAGTAGTATATCAGTATAACTGACATTTAAAAATGTGTGTTTATTTTTAGCATTCATATACACATATTCTATGAATTAGGTTGACATTATACCCATCCCCTTCCACTGCTATCTTTAACATAAATGGCTACCCCACCCCCTCTTCTCTCAGCCCTATCTTTCCTATACAACGTGTATCCCGGAATGGCTATTTCCCAGTCATTACAGTCCCTGAACCATGTCTCTGTTATTACAATCAAGTCCAAGTCATCTCTACAAACTATTGATATTAGCTCGCTGAGCTTGTTGCCTAAGCTGCGAGCATTAGTACACATTACACGAAGAACATTACATTTATCACCAACAACAACTCTATCTACCGCACCATCATCTACCTCACCAACATCTGTATGTAAAGCACCAGCAACTTCCTGTGCACCAACATCTGTATCTATCACACTAACAAACTCAGAACCCTGGTTCACCAAAACTGTTCGGGGACAGAAATCAATCTTCTCAATGAAATTCCTGCCCCCTCCATCTAGTTTAAATGCCTCTCCAAGAAACACCTGAACTCTTCTCCAAGTACCTCAGTTCCTCTGTGTGACGGGTGCAGACCATCTCTCTTGAACATTTCTTTACAACATTTCTGCTGATCTCTGGCTCCTTGACCCAGCTTGTTTGACCACCGCTGCTCTCTAGTATCCTGACCTGGCTTGTCTGACCGCCACTGCTCTCTGGTATCTTGACCTGGCTTGTCTGACCACCGCTGCTCTCTGGTATCCTGACCCAGCTTGTCTGACCACCACTGCTCTCTGGTATCCTGACCCAGCTTGTATGACCACTGCTGCTCTCTGGTTGCCTGACCTGGTTTGTCTGGACTCCTCAGTTCACTAGTTTCCTGTCCCGGCTTGTCCGTCTCCCCCTCATCTGGCCTCCTGGTTCTGGTTCACACAGTTCCCAGTTACTCCTATCCTGGTTGCACCCCGGCTCAAATGGGGTGGAACAATCTGGTTTCACGATCAGCATCAGCTTCGGCTGCAGCAAGGGAGTACCTGACATGCAGTCCACGCACCTGAGCATCGCCCCCCGGCGTTGAACCCAAGCATCAACCAGTACCTAGGCTGCGTGGGCCCCTACTTCCCCAGTAGTGACACAGCCATTGTGTTTGATCTAACCTTGTTGAACCCTTTGAGGATCACAGGTTTGTGGAACAGACTGCAAATCATTGAGTTGTATACCTCACTGGTTCATATTGGGTAGAGTGACCACATTTCCATTTTGCCATTCAGGGTCACTGCAGAGACTGGTAGAATAATTATCCTTGGCAGAAGTGAGGCTGCATAGGCAGGGGTCTTGTGAAATCATGTCACTCTCCGTGGCGATTAGTACACAACCTTCTCTATTTCTGAAGCACCACTCTAGAGATGGAATTGTCCACTGACTACTGTATTAGAAAGTGACACCTATACCGTGCTACAGGAAAATGGCCTCTTCACAGTTCTATACGCTAGATGGTGAAACTAACACTACTTCCTAATCACAGCTCCAATATCTGGTAAAGTTATGCTAAGGCTTGATGGTTATTTACTTGTAGCTCAATACAGGCTTCACTTGTCTCAGGAACAGGGATGGGCGAAAATTTTCACCTCAAACTGAAATCAGCGAATAATAGCACTTTCCAATTGGCGAAAAACTTCCCCCAAAAAGTGCAGTTTTTTTGCTTTTTTCCACCTTTTCCTCCCATTGAAATCACCACACAAAACTTTTCTACAGCCATATAAAAGGTTGTCAGGCTCTCACAGCAGCCATTCTGTTTGTGAGATGAGAGAGCAGCGTGTTTTTTAGCTAGAGGAGATAGGCAAATAAAGGGGAATTGCACCTTAGTTTAGGAAATCATTTAGCTAGGACATTTGTTCTCTTTTTTAGGAGAGTCTGGGGTCACTCTAGGGGATAAGAAGAGAGGAAGGAGGTTGTCCCCCAAATACTCCAAAATTCCATGTGACTGACAGGCAAGACACAGGCAACCTATTTGCTTGCTGATCTTGCTGTTATTGTCCCTGTGCTCGATGGGGAAGTCTGGGGAAAGACATTGTTGATTTTCTTTTTCAGTTATAATTTTTTTTGGACAAACTGTGATAAGACAACAAGGTGGACAACTTAAAAAAATAAATAAAAAAAATAAAAATAAAGAATAAAAAACAAAATATCTTAGGTGACAGTGACAGACAGCTGACTGGGCTTAGTCAAGGCATCATACAGCTCCATCAGTTGTGTTGTGTATGGTACAGTAAAAAAAAACACAGTGTAGTTGCAGAATATCCAGCAAACGTACAAGGGGAAGGGGGAGGGGTGGAGCAGTGTAGGGACGTGAGAGTAAAGTAGTAGTCTAAAAAGCTATTGCAGCAATGGTTGTAGCAGCATGTGCAATCAATGATTATGATCCCTTTACTCCAAGGGAGGATACAGTTTGTCAAGGTCCCAGCAAAACTAGGTCCAGCACCACCAGTGCCAGGAGAAATATAGAACCATATAAGAAGAACACTGAAGATGACAACAAGTCACATTCAAGTGTTCATGATGCTGGCAACAGCATAATAGAGGAAGGTGTAGCAGCTGAACCGTCTGCTGCATCAGACAGTGAGACACCAAAACACCTGTCCTCAAAGTAGTAGTGAATTTTGTTATAGTAAAAGTAAAAAGAAATTGTTTGAGACCTCCAAAAGCTTTGAGGAATATAAGGGTAGTAGTGGGCAAGAACAGTCAGGTGATGCTGATGAGGATGACCTAATGATGACTGATGATTTTTTTACGGTAAGGTCTGTCAAATTCTGGAATTCATTGCCCAGGGAGGTAGTTATGGCAGATACAATGGATACATTTAAGAGAAGATTAGATACATTCCGTTCAAAAGGGAACATACAGAGTTATACTGTTTATCAGTAGGCTGATCAGGAAGGTCTGATAAAGACTAATTTAATTGGTAGCAGGAAAGCTATAAAATTCTCAGTTATTGAGGTAAGAGGCGAAGGTTGAACTTGATGGACTTGTGTCTTTTTTCAACCTAATTTACTATGTTACTATGATGATGCAGATCTAGAATATGTCCCTCAAGCATCCTTCTCTTTTTCAGATACAGATGAACTTGAGAGTGAGGATGATGACAGGGCTATAAGGTTAGCAGAAAGTCAAAGGCTGTATCTTACGCCACTTTTAAGGAGCACTGTGCCTGTCTATAAACTGTTTGAGGAAGCCATTGTAAAGTCTGACGCTGGACAAGTACAGATGTCAAAAAGCACACAGTCACCCTATCAGTCATCCTCAGCATCATTGCATCTTCAAAGTCCAAGTCCCACTCAGCCACACACACCTGTTTTGAGTACCCAGCAACACAAGTTGTGTTAGATATGACTAGTACCTCTGGTGCTGCTGCTATAAGTGCTACACCTTTGACACCTAGTAGTAGTGGCAGTAGAATTACATCAAAGTCCAGCTCCAGTAGTTGTAGTAGTAGCAGAAACTACACATGACAGACAAAGCCAGGACAATTATATTAACAGGAGCACAGATGAGGAGGTGGAGGACGGATGTGAAAAAGGGTTGCCACCATCTACCCCACTTGGGAACACTGCTATAACTGATAAGTAATGTGTCAATAATCTGAGGAGGATAGAGTATGACAATGGTAAAAATACATACACAAATCACACCATGCCAGTCCCCCACCACCACCACTACAATATATATCTGCCACATTGTAGGTTGTACTTTATTTTTTTTATTACTTGATATCATCCTGAATATGTGCCAGTGTCACTTAAACAAGAAAGTGTTTTGAGCAAAGGACAAATGCATTCTGCATGCTAACACATTTTTCAAGCCATATTTTGCTGAAGGATTCATAACTTTGACTTTCCGTCACTTATTTCTAAACTTCAGCCCTCAGAAGAAGTAATATTACAGTGGGAAATGTAGTACCTATAGGAAATATAGGCAAAAAATGTGTTAAAATAGGCAGAAAATTTGTTAAAATAGGCAAAAAGGAGGAAATTTTTGCATAGGCGGAAAGACGAAATTTTTGTGCGAAAAGCGAAAAATCCGCACATTTTCGCAAAATATTTTGCGGGAAATTTTTCACACTTTTTGCCCACCCCTACTCAGGAAACAGGAGATCCCCTTTTACTTTACTGAGAAGCATTCATTCTAGGACACTGCATTGTCCCAGAATGAGACTGCCCAGGATGTGGGATGCACATTTAAAGTATGGGACTGTCGCAGCCAATCCAGTACATGTGATCATCTTATCAGGTTGTTATAGGAGTTAAAGTGGAAATGTCACTTTTCAACATATGATTTTGATAGCGTTTTCATAATCACCTAAATTTATTATAAAGTGTTTAATTTAAAACAAAGCATTTAATTTGTAAGTTTATGCAAATTAGACATTCTTCCAGGCATGTCAGCCAGTACTGACAACTGACAGTCATTCAAATCCTCTCAGAGATGGATCCTCCCATTGAGGTGAGAATGAGAGAAAGTGACAGTTCAAATTTAAATTAAAATATCCATAAAACCTGACCTACTTAATGTGATTAGAGGTCTGGTGTTGAGAGTCTCAGCCTTGTAAAAATATGTGGGATTTTTAAAGACATTTTTAAATTATCAACATCAGTGTTACTAAAACTGGTCCTCAGGGACCACAAAGAGTCTAGGATTTAAAATGATAGTAATGTTTCACAATAAAAGCAGCTCCAAATAATATTCAAAGTATTTGGGCTATGGTGAATGTTATTTCAATACTGTCAGAGTGGTAGTTCAAGAGAAATTGAATGATAAAGTATCCCCCTCCCATCCTTTTTACTGATGTAACACTGCTCACCTCAGAGCAGCAAGACTGCACGGATGGATCACAGAGAAGGATAATCTTCAGTGAGCATAAGGAAAAACCTGAAAATCCTGTCAAGGGGGGCAGGGTTTTCCTTATACTCACAGAAAGAAGATTGTCCCTTGCTGTGAGCTGTCTGGTCAAGGCACCAGATTCCACACCTGAGGGGAGGTGGCTTACCCTAGATAAAAGGGGCGGGAGGGGGATACTTGAATTACAACTCTGACAGTATTAAAAGAACACTCTCCATGGCCCAAATACTATGAACATTAATTGGAGCTTCTGTTTTTGTGAAACATTACTATCCCTTTAAGCATGATGGAGTTAGTCAGGGGCTCAGTCATTTTCACTCACTTTAAGTCGTAGCTGGTTAGTGGTTCCTGACAACAGATCTGAGAACCGTTGGCCTATGTGTTCTGGTAGATACAGTATTTTATTAAAAATATGTTTTTGAGTTATTTAACTTTACTTGTTTGTGCTTTGGGGTGTGTGTATGCTCTCTGCAAGGATTGGCATAACAAAACTAAAGGACATATTCAGGATGCTAAAGAAGTTCAATCCTTTGCCAAACATGAATGAATAATAATGACAACAATACAACTTCATCATAGGGGAAAAATACAAATTCTCCAAATGCCCAATGATTTAGTGGAGGCTTTAAATGTCTTGAATGCTAGAGATGTCTCCAACACCTTGGCTGAAATGCACTAAAGATGCACACTGATGCTGTGGCGATGTGTGTCTGGCGATGTGTGTCAAGCACTTTGCCTTGGCAATGTAGACACACATTGCCGTATGCACCAAACTTGGCGAGGTACTGGGGGAGTGGCACCCCAAATTCATGCCAGACTACCTTGTCGATCTTGCTCATTAACATGAGCTTTGGCAAAGTCATGTCATATTCTGCACAAGCAGTGGTTGAAGGACCTATGTTTGGTGTATTCGACTACAGCATAAACTGGCGGAGCATTGGTTGTCGGACATGAGCAGCCCTTGCCTATCATTCTATTCAGCATAAGATGTCACCTCCTACCCCAGCATAAGTTGGCAGACAGTGCCAACTCATTCCTCTCACATTCTACTCAGAATAATTTGGTGAACATCACCAACCCATGTATTTCACCTCACCTCTCGGGTATATCCCACCCACCAGTCACACCACCACAAATAAATGTGTCCTCATTTCGTCATTTGAAATTATGGGAAATATGTATAGGTTGGTGAACATCACCAATCCATGTCTGTCACTTCCTGCCCATGCATAGCTTGCAAAGTCATGGCGGATCCTCCTCGATGTGTACTGGATCTTGAGATGGATTTGCCCATTCCCCTACCTGCGTTCAATAACAATTCTACCAAGTTTTGAAATCTGGAGATTCTCATTGCTGATTGGCTGTTGTCTTAGTAGAAATAAAAAATACAAAAAAATGTTCAAGATGATGCTTCTGAACTGTAGAAAAAGGTGGGAAATTAAAACTCAGCTGCTCAAGCCTCCAGGAGAGAGACAGCCTGAGGATACCAGAAGACAGCTTGCACCAGGACACAGAAGCAGAGGAAAAGGAACCAGCCTTCAGCATGGAGGAAAATGTGGCTCTAGTGGGGTCACTGCAGGGCTGCTATGCACAGCTCCTTGGCCTATTGACAGCTGGCTTTGCAGCAGATGACAAGGAGGAGATGTGCGCTGCTATGGTATCAACTGTCAATGAGGTGGCAGTGACTCCACGCACAGCACGCAGGTGCAGGAAGCGGGTGTATGACATCATCAGGTGCTGAAGAGAAAGGGCAAATATGAAGGAAGCACAGTCATCTGAGACCTCCATGAAACCTGTTCCTTTTTACAACTATGAACAGGTTATGGATGGCCTCCTTTCAGTATCTGAGGAAGAAGCTGCTCCTACTGCAGGAGGTGATTAAGATATTGCTGGTCCATCCTATGCCGAACTAGTTTCCATCACCTCTGTAGTAGGACCAGTGGATTCCTGAAATGCTAGGGATGACCAAGCTCCTGCATCTTAATCTGCCCCTCCAGCACCTGTCTCCCCTGATGTCAGCATGCACGCTCCTTCTGCTGATGCCAGGACCTCTTCTCCTTCTGCTGGAGGTATCAACCCTTCTGCCAAGAGCAGTGGCAGTGACATCCCCTAGCTGCATTACTCTGAGTTGTGTACTCCAGAAGCAGATCTCCCCTAAACTGAGGAGTCAGATCAGCATGACTCTGGTAAGTAACTTAATTATGATGCATTTGTTCATCATTACCTTGGTCCTACAGATGGTCACTGCTACTGCTCCTGCCAGCATGGAGGCAAAGAAGGCTGGTAAGTTGTCTTCCCAATGCTAATACAATGTGTGTACATGAGGGACAACACCTGCTTGCTTTTACCATATCCTTATATAACTCTTTCATTGCCACAGAAGTGAGTAGTACATTGCTAAGCCATGTGATGGTCACCTCTCTGGCAATCCAGGGATTACATATCCCACTAATACACATTTGGAGCATATGTTAGACATGTTTGTCATATACCTGCCATGCACATAATGATAATGTAGGCATGATAGAGACAAGCTAATGCACCATGATGGATGTATCGGGATGTTGAAGTCCTGCAATGCATTGCAATGATACTTCGTAGGACAAATTTGACTCCCTGCTGCTGAGTAAATCCTGAATAGAAACCATTTGGTTAACTAGTTCATCAGTGACCGGTGCCCTGAAAGACTGAGTTTGGATACTTGCTGGAAAAATAGTATAAGAATATTGTGTGGTGTAGTCTGGTGTGGTGGGAGTGACTAATTGCTGTGTTTGTAATTGTTGGATTCCTGGCTTATATAGCAAGGAGTGAGAGAGCTCTGTACATTCATCAGTGACCTGTGCCCTGAAAGACTGAGTTTGGATACTTGCTGGAAAAATAGCATAAGAATATTATGCGGTGTAGTGTGGTAAGGGAGAGGTTAAAACAAATCTCTCTGAGTTTTGTTTTCCCTCTCTTTGCTGTGAGACAAGCAAATAATTGAAGTCTGGTGTGGTGGGAGTGACTAATTGTGTGTTTGTAATTCCTGGCTTATATAGCAGATACATAGTGAATACTTGAACGTGTGAATCTTGCATCAGTGTGTAAGTGCAGAAGTGTGGGAATTTAAAACAGGGGAATTCAAGTGAAGAAGTGTGGTAAGTGTGGGAATTTAAAACAGGGGAATTCAAGTGCAGAAGTGTGGTAAGTGTGGGAATTTAAAACAGGGGAATTTAAATATAGGGGATTACACAGGGAAACACATTTATCAATCTTATTGTGCAGCTATTTTTGCCTGCCTGCCTTTTTATCTTGTGGTAACTGGCACATATGAGTGGTAGCATGATTGTCCATTTAACTCAGTGCACAAACTGCCCTATGTTTGCACACCTGGAACAACCGTTCCAGGGTGCATACCTCTGTGGCAGATGTGGGCAAGTGGTCTCTCTGGATGCTCGTATTAGAGATCTGGAGGGGCAGGTTGCAACATTGAGAAAGACTACCAATCTTGAGAGGGGTCTGCTGACTGAGCAGCAGGAAGCAGTGGTAGGTAGTTCTGGGGGTGGAGACTGCACAAAGAAAGAGCAGGTAGACAGATGGGTTACAGTTAGACATAGCAAGGAGGGTGGACAGAGAAACAGGGAGGACATTCCTGTGTTTACTAATCCTAACAGATTTGCTACATTGAGTAATGATGTTGGGGATGCTGACACAGGAATGTCTTTGCTGGAGAGGACTGTTCTCTCTAACATCCGAGTGAACAGCCCCTCTTGCACGGATGGGATCCAGGACTCAGGCAGACCTAGACAGATGGTGGTGGTAGGGGATTCTATTATTAGGAAGGCAGACAGGGTAATCTGTTGCCAAGATTGCCACAATCGTACAGTTTGCTGTCTCCCGGGAGCTCGGCTTCGACATGTGGCTGATCGGGTTGATAGTTTGTTGGGAGGGGCTGGGCATGACCCAGCTGTCATGGTACATGTTGGTACTAATGACAAAGTCAGTGGAAAATGTAGGTCCGTTAAGAAGGATTTCAGGGACCTAGGATATAAGCTTAAGCAGAGGACCTCTAAGGTAGTATTTTCTGAAATTCTACCTGTGCCACGCGCTACATTAGAAAGGCAACGGTAGATTAGGGAGTTAAACGCGTGGATAAAGACTTGGTGTAAGCAGGAGGGATTTGGGTTCCTAGAGCACTGGGCAGTCTTTTCCCTTGGGCGTAATCTTTATAGTAGTGATGGATTGCACCTTAGTGGAAGGGGGGCCATGGTGCTGGGCGATAGGATGGTTAGAGGGCTGGAGGAGACTATAAACTAGAAAGGGGGGGGGAGCTGCAACACAGGCTGGGGAAGGTAGTATAATTGAGGAAATGGGATTAGAGAAGGGCCATGGGGGTGGAGAGGGGGAATGGGCTAGTTCATCTAATAGGGAGTTGCCATTGTTACAGCCTGATAAAAGACAAATACATCTGAAAAAGAACGAAATCTTTAGGAATGGCAAAAAGATAAAATGTATGCATGCAAATGCTCGCGGTCTGGCTGGTAAGATGGGGGAACTAGAAAGGATTGCAGTACATGAGCAGTATGATCTGATTGGAGTGTCTGAAACCTGGTTAGATGATACGTATGACTTGGCAGTCAATCTAGAGGGCTATTCACTTTTTAGGAGGGACAGGATTAATAAAAGGGGAGGAGGGGTATGCCTATATGTAAAGCAGGTCTTAAAACCTAGTTTAAGGGAAGATATAAATGAAGGGTCCAATGAAAAGGTAGAGGACTTGTGGGTTGAAATACACACTGGGGGCACACATAATAAAAAGATATTGGCGGGGATTTGCTACAATCCACCTAATGTTGGGGAGTTGGAGGAAGCCCAACTTTTACTGCAAATGGAAAAGGCTGCTAGGTCAGCAAAGGTAATTATAATGGGAGATTTCAACTACCCTGAAACTTGACTGGAGCAATATGACTTCAGGCACGACAAAGGGAAATATTTTTCGAAGTATGATAAATGATAATTTTATGCCCCAATTAGTAGAGGAGCCAACTAGAAAAGAGGCCTTGCTTGACCTAGTGCTCTCAAACGATTCTGACATGGTAAACAATGTGCAGGTAAGGGAACATTTGGGCAGCAGTGACCACAATATGGTATCCTTTGAAGCTTGTTATGAGAAACCCAATACCAAGCGTTTAACCAAAACATTCAATTTCAAAAAGGCTAATTTTACAAAGTTAAAAGAAGCTTTAAAGGATATCCAGTGGGATGTAATTTACAAAGATAAAAATGCACAAGAATCATGGAATGTATTTAAAATGCTCTTAGGCAAATATACAAGTCAATATATACCACTGGGGAATAAGCACAAGAGAAGTAAAGCGAAACGAATGTGGATTAATAATGTGGTTAGCAGGGAAATGAGAAATAAAAAGCAGGCTTTTAAGGTGTTTAAGTCAAACGGGTCAGATGCATCATTTATAAAATATAAAGAATGTAATAAAATCTGCAAACAAGCAATTAAGCTAGCTAAAATAGAAAATGAGAGAAAAATTGCAAATGAGAGCAAGAAAAACCCTAAACAATTCCACAAGTATATTAACAACAAAAAAGTTAAGGTTGATATTGGTCCTCTTAGGACTGAAACAGGTGAATTGATTAGTGAGGATAAAGCTATGGCTGACACCCTAAATACGTTCTTTGCTTCAGCATATACAAAGGAAGCAGCAATGACAAGCTGTGGGCAAACAGACAAAACCATGGAATTTTCTCCAACATCTACATGGCTTACTGAGGACAAGGTCCAAAAGAGACTGGAAAGGGTTATAGTGAATAAAGCGCCTGGACCGGACGGTATACAACCAAGGGTACTTAAGGAACTTAGTTCAGTAATATCAAAACCATCATACTTAATATTTATTGATTCACTTTCATCAGGCATAGTGCCCTGTGATTGGAGGAAAGCTGATATAGTTACATTGTTTAAAAAGGGAGCAAGATACAAACCAGGAAATTATAGACCTGTGAGCTTGACTTCCATGGTGGATAAGATACTAGAAGGGTTATTAACTGACAGTATTCAGAACTATGTGAAGACAAACAATATCATTAGTAGGAATCAGCATGGTTTCATGAAAAACAGATCATGTCAGACTAATTTACTTGCATTTTATGACAGAGTGAGTAGTAATTTGGACAGGGGAATTGCTGTTGATGTAGTATACTTGGATTTTGCAAAAGCCTTTGATACAGTGCCTCACAACAGGTTACTGCATAAATTAAAAGGCTTTGGTTTGGGCAGTGTTATCTGTACATGGATTGAGAACTGGTTAAATGATAGATAGAGAGTTGTAGTAAATGGAACTTTTTCAAATTGGTCTAGGGTTATAAGTGGGGTGTCGCAGGGTTCAGTCCTGGGATCAATGCTTTTTAATTTGTTTATTAATGATCTGTTTGACTACCAGTTGGAGTCAGGAAGGAATAGTTCCCCCCCCCCCCCCACACACACACACACACTTGGGACTACATTGGAAATTGCTCCAGAGGGCTTTTTTGTTGCCTTCCTCTGGATCAACAGGGGTGTTTATTGGCATGGGCTGGACTTGAGGGACGCATGTCTTTTTTTCAGCCTTATCTACTATGTTACTATGTAACATCCTGACAACATGCACTGTTGTTGTGGTGTTGTTGTTGAGGTGGTTAGAGGACATGAGTGTTCGTCCTAGCCCACAGGACCATTGCTGGGAATCACCCCTCTAAATGAATCAAACATATGTGTGCCAGAGAGGTGCTCACTGCATCGCATTTCTTCTTTCCCCATAGCTGTATCGAATGAAGATCAAGAGCAGCAGCAGCACCTTCCAACCAGGAGCATGCAGAGAGCACTCTGTTATTATCTCTGTGCTGGGGGAGTCTGGGGGGTGTGGGAAAGGAGTAAAGGAGGTTGACCCCAAATACAACAACATTCTGTCTGACTGAACTGTAAAAAAAGAAATAAAAAATAATTAGGTGACAGACAGCTGACTGGGACGTGATGTGTAACTGAGGCAGACCTTATAGATAGCAGACAAGATTCAGTATTTTGTTGAGGTCCAAGGCAAGACATCACACTACATCAGCTGTGTTGTGTATTTTAGAGTAAAACACACACAGTAGTAATGTGTGTGAGTTATGTCCAGCAAAGCACAAGGGGCAGGGGGAGGGGGAAAGGAGGAGCAGTGCATGGACATGGGAGTAAAGTGGTAGTTCAAAAACTGACTGCAGCCATGGATGCTACAGCGTGGGTAATAAATGATGTTGATCCTTCAATTTCGAGGAAGATGCAGTTTGTCAAGGTCTCACCACCACTATAAAAACTCATATAAGAACACTGAAGACAACAACAAGTGATGATGATGGCAAAAAGGAGGAAGGTGTAGCAGCTGAACCAACTGATGCATCTGGCAGTGAGACGAACAAGCACCCAAACACCTGTCCTCAAAGAAGTAGCGAATTTAGAGACAGTAAAAAGAAATTGTTTGAAATCTCTAAAATCTTAGAGGAATATGAGGGTAGTGGGCAAGAAGTGGCAGGAGATGTTGAGGATAACCTAATGATGACTGATGTGGATGATGTATATCTAGAATATATCCCTCCAACATCCGCTTCTAGTTCAGATACAGATGAAATTGTGAGTGTGAGAGTAGAACTGCATCAACATCTAACCCCAGAAGTAGTGGAAGCCCCTCAGGAACCCCGCAGTCCATGAAGCAAAGCATGCTGCTATCTGTTGTTGTGTAAAAAGCACATGAGCAGGGAGAAAGCAGGCTCACACCTAGGAACCTCCACAATGACATCCCACCTGAAGCACAACCACAGGTGTGTCTGGGAGATACACCATGAACATGTCACAGTGCCACAACTAGCAGCAGCAGAAGCACTCTGAAATGTTCCCAGGGCTCTTTGGCAGTTGAGAGAAGTAGTGATGTTATTGAGGTGTCAGAGATTGTGCCACTGCCAACAGTTAGTTAATTCCAAATAAATCCTATGGCTACTACTGCAGAGATGTCTAGGTTTCCTGTAGGAGATGAAAAGAGCCATTGTGTGCCTATATATACCGCCGCCTCCACAAGTGATGGCGGTAAAGCAATAAAGTTACATAGTTCTTCTACTATGTACTGCCATCAGACACTTACTAAGTTCTTAGAACAACGTCAAAACCTGCACAAACATAACGCAAAAGTACGCCTATGGAATAGTAAACTTGCCAAAATATTGGTGTTGGCATGCACCCCTTTTCTTTTGTTGAAAATAGAGGCTTTAAGGAACTGATGAGGTTATCTTATGCACCCTGCTGGAATATCCCAAGCCTCATTTATTTTTCAAGGATTATTAAATTATAGCGGTGCGCATCCGTGCACACTGCTATCATTCTTTCCAGATAGGGTGTGCATATAGAAAAAAATCCATTCCAAAAACTTACATTGTCGTACATTTCCAGTCTTTGCATGTCACCTCTACTCCAGCATGGGATCCCGGTTACAATCCAAGTTCGAACATCGACAACCCATGCCTGTCACATTCTATTTAGCATATGGTCGAACATCAAAAACCCATGCCTATCATTCAATTTAGCACATGGTCGAACATCGACAACCCATGCCTGTCACATTCAATTTAGCATATGGTCAAAAATCGAAAACCCATTCCTGTCAGATCCTACTCAACATAAGGGGTCGACTTGAACATCCACAAACTTATCACGGTGCCCGTGATTGGTACTGTTCAGTGTCAGTCACTTGCTGAGTATCATGATTGGCTGTCTGTGATTAGCCCTCCTCACACAGCCTTTTTAAACCCAGGCTGAGCACTTCCAGGTTGCCCTTTCGTGGTGTTTCTGACTCCACTCTGCCTGACCTGCTTGTCAGGCTTCTGGGCCTGTTCCTGCTGTACTTGCTGATCCTGTGTTCCAGTGTTCCTGTGTTCCAGCACCTCGCGGGTTAATCTTACTGAGTTCCAGTGTTCCTGTGTTCCAGCACCTCGCGGGTTAATCTTACTGAGTTCCTGAATCTCCTGCTCCAACCGTCGCTCCTGCGACATTGTTCTTCTCACTGCTGATCATACTTTGTTGGTTTACTCCACTAAACCTGGTTGCGATATACATTGTTGTTCCCAGCGTGTGGACGCTGGTTTACTCCACTAAACCTGGTTGCGATATACATTGTTGGTCCCAGCGTGCGGACGCTGGTTTACTCCACTAAACCTGGTTGCGATATACATTGTTGGTCCCAGCGTGCGGACGCTGGTTTGCTCCACTAAACCTGGTTGCAATATACATTGTTGGTCTCAGCGTGCGGACGCTGGTTTAATCCACTAAACCTGGTTGCAATATACATTGTTGGTCTCAGCGTGCGGACGCTGGTTTACTTCACTAAACCTGGTTGCAATATACATTGTTGGTCTCAGCGTGCGGACGTTGGGTTACTCCACTAAACCTGGTGGCGATATACATTGTTGGTCCCAGCGTGCGGACGCTGGTTTACTCCACTAAGCCTGGTTGCGATATACATTGTTGGTCCCAGCGTGCGGACGCTGGTTTACTCCACTAAAACCTGGTTGCTATATACATTGTTGGTCCCAGCGTGTGGACGCTGGTTTACTCCACTAAACTGGTTGCGAGATACATTGTTGGTCCCAGCATGCGGACGCTGGTTTACTCCACTAAACTGGTTGCGAGATACATTATTGGCTCCAGCGTGCGGATGCTGGTTTGCTCCACTAAACCTGGTGGCGATATACATTGTTGGTCCCAGCATGCGGACGCTGGTTTACTCCACTAAACCTGGTTGCGATATACATTGTTGGTTCCAGCATGCGGACGCTGGTTTACTCCACTAAACCTGGTTGCGATATACATTGTTGGTTCCAGGGTGCGGTTGCTGGTTTGCTCCATTAAACCTGGTGGCGCTATTACCATTAGTCCCAACGTGCGGATGTTGGTCTGCTCCTGAACATCCAGTACTGTGGTCAGTCGCTGTCCACTTCCTTGCAGTTGTCTGAGTATCCCTGGCAATAGACTCCTGCTGAGTAAGACCTCTATACTTTGCTCTATGCTGTCTTAGTCACCTGACAGCTGGTCTACTCGCTCAGGCTGCCCTGCCCGGTACTGGTGAGGCCGGTAGAACCTTGACGATACCATCCTGTAGGTTGCCTCACCCGGTATTGGCAGGGCCGGTAGAGCCTACTCCAGTTCTCCTTTGGGCTGCCCTGCCCGGTATTGGTAAGGCCGGTAGAACCTTGTAATTCACCATCTTTAAGGTTGCCTTAACCGGTATTGGCAGGGCCGGTAGAGCCTACATTCAGCATTCCGTGGGGGCTGCCTTGCCCGGTATTGGTAAGGCCGGTAGAACCGGTATATGTCATCTCACAGTTGCCTTACCCGGTATAGGCAAGGCCGGTAGAGCCTGTCATTAAAACTGTCACTTGGGTTGCCTTGCCCGGTATTTAGGCAGGGCCGGTAGAACCTATTATATGTTATATTACTGTTGTATTGTTATGCATGTTTACCCTACGGGGACTGCCTTTAACTTTTAATAAAGTTAAGTTATTTTACCAAACCTTAAGTCTGAGAGTCTTCAAATCCGTGACAAAACTATACATGTGACATTCTATGTTAGTACATGGGTAAAGGTTAAGGTTTCATTTTCTGGTACCAACCTCCTACCCTACTGTCCCTCTTTGGTACCCAAATTCCTCTCTCTCATTTTCCTACCCTGACATCCCCTCATATCAGATAAGTCTATGTGTTTACACTAGTGTTTCATTCTACATCAAGAATAAACACATCAATGTTTGTTTAAACTGCAGTATGTGTGTCTAAATTAGTTTGTGTATTGAAAATACATTAATCTTGTGCTAAATCATCAACTCACTTACCCAAAAAGTTGTCAATAGGTTATGAAGTTAACTACAAAGTGACCGGAAAATATCCCACCAGTCACACCACCAGCAACACTTATATATGATCTCTGTATGTCCATCTCCCTTCACCACTTTAGGCTGTAATCTTTCAAACACAAACCCCACTTTTCAGTGTTTCATTCTCCTAAGCAATCTTCATCCTGTATTGTCCAAACCCTTAGCCACTTTCACCCTTTGAGTGCCAGAGCGGTATCCAACACACTGCTTTTCAATGCGTTGGATAACTCTGTGACACTAAAAAAGTTTTGTAATTTGTTCACATACACCAAGGGCTAGCAAGAGTTGAACCAATAGGTCAACAACCATGCCCCATGCACCACTAATTCAAAATAAATTTCCCCCATCTTTGGCCATTTATTTTCCAGTTAGCTACATGCTCTGCTTGTGTCTTCCTAGCTATCACTGTAAGTACAGTAATGTTATGTACAGTATACACTGGAGTTGTCGCGTAGTAGTAAAGTTCAAAAGAAACTGAATGTGCTGGGCCTGGAGCATTCAGTTGCCTCCCTGGAATGATCTCAGATTGCCACTCATAGTTTGTTGAACATCACGAACATATGTCTGTCACAGTCTAACCTGCATAGTTTGTTGAAAATATCCAAGCCATCTGACCCCGCCTACCCTGCACAGCTTGTCGAACAAACCATCTTGTCACTTCCAGCCCCTGCTTAGTTTGCGACATCATGTCGTATCTTCCTCGAATTGTATTGTATTATGAATATTTTTAATAAAACCAACACAGGTGACTCTCCCTTGTGGTGGCGAAAAGGCACCCTGACTGCCTATAAAACTGTCAGACTGGCTGATGTGACACTCTGAAAATTATTTGAAGAAAGCCCTAATATTTTTTATATTTTGCACAGGAACAAAGATGACTCTCCCTTGCAGTGGCAATAACTGGCACTAATGCTGGCTGCCTGCCTATGCCTAGCCTAATGCTACCTGCCTGCCTACACAACAACTGGACACTGTCTAATCTCTTCTTCTCTCTCTCTGAGCTCAAACAACGCAATGAGGAAATGCAGGCTGTCTGCCTGGGTGACTGTGTCATTAGTCCAACCCCCATCATGAAACCAAGAAGCTTATTGGAATACAGACAGAAGAGGAAAAGTAATGCATGAAACAGAGAATGGAATTGGACTAGCGACATGGAGGGAAATATATGGAGGGAAATTAATCGAGCACGCGCAGGTAGTACAAAAAAGATCCAACTCCGAACAGTCCTGGTCCGAAAGTAGTCGAAACTTTCAGAAATTTGTTGAATGTCGAAAGTTTCTACGACTTTCGGACCAGGGCTGCTCGGAGTCGGATCTCTTTTGTCGAATGATCCTTGTGTGTCGGATGGTCCGAATGTCTCAGAATGACCCCATTTTCGACTAATTCCGAATTTCTCTGAATCAGTTTGCACAAGTCAAGTTTAGTCTAGGTTTATGTAACTTTACAATTACATAGTGAAAGAGCAACCCCCCTCTCTCCATCATCCCAGCATCCACATCTTTAGTCACAATCTCATGGAAAGGCTGAGCCCTGGTACCTTTCTGTTGTATTTAATGATTTACAGTTGTTCAGAGTGAGAAAGGTCGGTCACCCTATCTCAGTTTAGTAATATGCAGCATCATGGATGCCTGTACAGTATCTCCAGTCAAAAGAACTGTTTTTAATCTGCTGCCACATGACCAAGACATTTGACCGGAATAGGGACTTTGTTTACATTATTCTATGCAGGGCTGCCATCAGAAATCTCAAGTCCCAGTAAAAACATAAAGCCAGGGCTCCAGCAACCCTCGCTTTTGCACTGTAACTTGAATGTAGATAAAGGTTGAGCCCATGGACCTGCTTCATTATGTGATATGATATAAAATGGAGTACAGAGCAGCAGCCATTTCCTGCTACGCTACTTACAGAATATACTTAAAATGGATTTTTTTTACATATTTGAAAACTTTATTCAGAACTGCCTATGTGTCATGTTAACCAAAAGTCCAGAAGATGTAGAGTTTAGGAGACATTCACACTTTTATTGATGGGAAAAGAGAGAGTAAAAGTCTCCTGCTGTAACACAATGCTTAAGTAGTATATGACACATCACTGAAAACCTTCATTAGCAAATATGCAAACTTGAATAAAGTCCACTTTAAAAAGGGGGCTCACCAGGAGATCCTGCAGAATTCCCATGGGCCAATCTGGTTATCAGAAGCCCACTTTTGATAAAGCCATCCCCCTACCTCGGCATGACATGGGCTTCTGGGGCCTCAGTGTTTGATTGAGAAAGTAGGTCCCCTGTTTAATCGGACACCATATATGGGTACTGTCTATAATTCCCTGATTGCATCCATGATTATAAGTAAAGGATAGTCAATTGTTGATCTCCAGCTGTTGGAGAATAAAATTGTGGTCTCCAACAGCTGGAAGTCCATAAATTGACTAACCTTGATCTTTGCTAAAATTTTATAAGGTTACAGTTCTGTTCTATACACCCACCTCTTTTGTTTCAGTGCACTTCATTACACCTTGCTCACACATTCAACATTAGTATGGCATTGTTAATTGCCCAAAAATAGAATGTGCATGTTGCAGCTCGCTGAAATCTCACCAAAAAGGTGCAAAATTGAACATCTGCACAAGAGCCTATAGATCACCATGTAGATCGTTCACCAGGATGACAATGAATGACTTGACACACATGGCTGTCAGACAGTCTTGTACGGCTGACAACAATGTTGTCTGGCCCTCAGACATACAGTGCCACATTGAATGAATTGTCAGGAACGTATAAACAGGTAATTGGAACATGATAGCAACCCTATTATTTTTCAATCAGCCATAATAACATTATGCACTGAAACATAATAACACCAAAAAGTGATATTATGATGATCTTGTGTTATATACATGTAAATCGTCAGCAATCCATGCTAGCATCTGTAAAACATCTGTTTATTTATTGAGGCCTAAAATCTGGTTTTACATGTGCTCTCTGGGGCTTCCGTTCTGGGCTTTTCAGGAACTCCCTGACTCCGATTACCACAGAAATATTGATAGATATCTCTGAACTGATAGTGCTGCATTATCTGTAATGGACTGAGATAACTATTAGTCTTTGTCTCTCATCACAAACTACACTCAATTAAGCAAATGGTGTATATGTAGGACTAACTTTTACAGAGTCAAATTTAAAATAACTAATTTATACAGATTGTAGCTGGGAAGATGTGATATTTAAAGTTAGATCAATCAATTTAATTTTTAGGTGTTAGTGTTCCTTTAAATACAAAAGCAACTTTTATATTAGTGTGTCACTTTGAAACGTGATTTCCCTCTTACAAGGGATTTCCCAATCTGCTAGAAAAGCTCTTGGCGATTCTCCCTGAGGATGCGCCAGTAAGTGGAGACAGATGCACTTAGTGGGCATCCATCCCTTTCTCTGCCATTCTGTTACAGTTTAGGATGCAAGACAGCAGTGGACCTCACAGCTGTTGTTGGGCTATAATAACAGATATCCGCAGCTAGCCAGTGGATCTGTGGGTAATTTGAATTGTAGACAAACAGATGGAGGCTGCAAGTTGCCCTCTTTCAATATAAAGTACAGGCTTAATGACATACAAAGGGTCAGAACAGATCACCAAGCAGTACTTTCTACTGCTACACTGCTCTCCCTGAACAGTCCTATTAATTACAGTAGGGTCCATAATCAGGAAGCTATTAATGCATAGCACCATAGAATAACACAGGAGAATTTATCACACTGAAGACATTTTTTCAATTGTAACACACCTCAGTGTATTTCCCCAGTTCTTCTTAGTAAATTATCATTATTGTTTCCTCTGCAAAACAGCTTCCAGACCCCATATTAAGCCTGTGAATGCTGGTAAGGTTCCTTGTATTTCCTACACTGGAAGCTGATTTTTAAAGAGACACACCAAAAAAAAAATGAAAGCAGGTCATCTAGCTAACATCCATAAAATGTTATTATTTTTATGTTAGATCCAAAAAATCTAATCCTAAATTTCAATTTTTAAGGCATGTATGGACTAGCCTATACAGATATATTTTCTGTACAACTAGTACTGTTAATGTAACATGATTAGAACCGACTGCATTCAGCAATGCTGTTATGTTATCTCAGGCCCACTAACAAACAACAAAACACTATCAGTTCTGAAACAGCCGTCAAGATTTCTACTGTAATCGGAGCCTTGGAAAAGGCTGGAATAGGAAAGACCCCAGAGAGTGTTATAAGACTAGATTTTAGGTCTTAGAAAAGAAACAGTGAATTTTACAGCACGGAGAACATGTGAAAAGAAACAGTGAATTTTATAGCATGGAGAACGTGTATAAACCCAGATCATTGGTAATACAAGCGAAATGGAGTCAGAGTTCCTTAAAACTCTCTAAGGAATGGAACATAACTAAAGGGCACCCTATAAAATTGGGTTATACAAGTTTAAATATCAAATGCTCCCAACTATCATCTGCAACATGTATTTACATTTTAGAGATCTAACATAAAATAAACTTGAATTTTAACACGTGTAGACTATCCCTTACAAAATTTCAATGGCCAAAGACAGACACTTGTTTTAGGCAACATAGTAACAATGTGACAAAAAAACGCCCTGTGGTCCTTAACTGCCAGCCAGTGGTTAAACAAATATTAAAGGGTCAGTAATGTCCCCCAAAAAATACTTAGAGTTTTGTAGCGGTTAGGGACCAGGAACCAGACAGACACAAAAATGTAAAGTGCAAAACACCTTTAATAAAATAACAAAAGCAAACAATACAAAACCGTGATCCAGAAGCGTAAACCAAATGACAAGCCGGGGTCATGAACCACGACAGGTACTCAGCCAAGCCGGGGTCAGGAATACAGAGATCAGTGATGTCAGGAACAAGCCAGTAGTCAGGAACCAGGAGGGACGTCAGAGGAAGCCAGGTCATACACAGGATATCAGTAATGCAGTAGAACACTCTTGCAGCCAGAAGCAAACACAAGGGCAAACTAGGAAGTGAGCCAAGCTGCTTTAAATACCCTGGGAGGGTTAGCTGATAGCAGTCAGGTGAGCAAACACAGAGAGGTAATCTGATTAAGCCAGACTCAGAACAGAGAAGGCAATAGCAACAGATAGCAGAACACTAGATTAGCTCAGTTTTACAGTATCTAGCATCCAGCGTCGCGCTCCAGGTGCCACTGGATAAGGAGCCTCCTGGCAAATGGCGCAGCAGCGTTTCTGGCATCTTTCTGGGCGCCTGGTCTGGGGCACTGTGAGGAACTATGGGTCGCCACTGTCCACGGGCAGGATGGTGGTACCGTGACAACGGTCGCGGAGGCGATGTGGGATTTGGTCGCATTGCCAAGATGCGTCAATTACAGGCAGTGGTCGCTCGAATGACGCAGGACGTATGGGTGAGTCAATTAAGGGCACTAAGCACCAGAATGTCGCAGACCATGATTTATGCCTTACATTCCTATTGCTTCTCCCTTCTATTTACTGTCAAGGAGTTTAAAGGGCAGACTGAAGTCTATACCAGTTGCCCTTGCATTGTTGTGCTAAGCAGTTCTATACCTTGGGCTCTATGTATGATCCGGCTTGTCTTCCATTCAATCTGGTGCTGACCTGTGGTTCTGTCTGACTATTCTTTTGGATTCTCTATAGTGGACACCCAGTCTGGTGCAGACCTGTGGCTCTGGCTGACTAACTGAACCGCGTATGACCTGGCTTGTCTGACTATCCTCTCTGGCGCTGACTTGTGGCTCTGTCTGAATATTTTAACATTTGTCCCTTGTACCTAGCAGTCTAGTCCCTGGACCAGGATCTCCTGCTGTCAGCACAGCGTTGACTTCAGGAGAAGGGGAGGGAGGGGGGAGCATTCAATGCCTATATCTCTCAAACCATAGTGATTTGAGAGATAGGATTTTTGCAACAGAGTTTATTTTTTGAAGCTCTACAAAAACTATATTTTTTATATAATATATATTTTTATATAATATTTTTTATAATTTTTTTGGGACATTACTGACCCGTTAATGTGAGTTTATTGCTGCGAAGCAATGCGATACACTCACATACACACCTCTCCTAAAAAGAGAGATCCCATAGTGGAGAAGAGGGACTCGGGTTCCGAAGTGGAATTATGCCTGCTAAAGGACTCTTACGAGGTATGCTAAATATACAGATTTTGGTTATTTTTTTTGTGCAGAGATAATATTGTTAAATTATTGAGATTAGCATCCGCTGTTCTTCTATTGAGAAAGGTTGCTTATCTCAGTCCAGAGAGGCGGTTTATTGCCCTACTGGAAAATACTTTTATTTTGTTCATAACCTGAAAAGAGCTTGTTCCTTAACCCCTTAACGACCGGCGCAGTCAGTTAAGGACCATGGAGCAGTTTTTTTTTTGTCTTTTCCGGTTCTGGCCTCCCTGAACAGTGTGCAGCCGCAGGGGGAGCTCGGAATTCCATAACGGTCATAGTACATCATGTGTTATTCAGTCAGATCGACCCTTGACGTACTATGACCGTCAAGGGTCTTTAAGGGGTTAAGCACAGAAAATCAATGCATTGCAGACCTTTCTAGCATTTGAGAGGTTAAATAACTTCACTTTTTCTAGTGTCTAATGTTTCCTGCCTTATAATCTCAAAGAAAAAAATGTAATGTTTTTGTTGTCATTAGTTTAACCCCTTAAGAACCGGTGTGCGCAAGCGAGGACCACAGGGCTTTTTTTCTCACTGACGGTTCAGGGCTTCCGGAGCGGCGTGCAGCTGCACCGGGAGCCCTGAACTCCGTGACGTACCAGGACCGTCACTGGTCCTTAAGTGCTGGACCGCCGTGACGGTCCTGGTATGGCAATGGTCCTTAAGGTGTTAAGAAAGGGTGAAACATAATGTATAACCCTTTTGGGGACCCCGGGGATCTCATATGTGGCCTTCACAGTAAAACTGGTTGCCTCTCACTAAACAACACAAAATGAGACCGAGAGAGTCTTTACTGTCTCACCATGTCAATTTTTGACCTGAAGACTAATAATAATAGTGTCAGACAAAAGAAAACTAGGCTGTCCAAAAAACTACACACTGCAAGTGTAACACAGAAGAAAACATGCTTTGAGGCACCACATTTCATCTCCGCAAATAACTGTGTGAAAATTCACAAGGTGATTTAGAACTGTGACTAGAAATACTATTTTAAAATTACCCCTCATGACGTTTCTTAACCCCTTAAGGACTACATGACGTACTATGACCATCATGGTCCTTAAGCAGCATAAAAAAGGTACATGCATTGTCTTCTTTAACCATCTGAGTGCCAGAGACATATGCAACACATTGAAAATTTATTGTTATTATTATTTTTTTTTAACTATTATTTTGTTAACCCTTTAAGGACCAGAGGGGTGATTAATCCATTGCCGATTAAAAGGTGGGCTTTCCTAAGTAGTTGTCCTGCACATATATCTGAGCTCTGCTGTAGTCTGTAGTGGGAGAGACCAGTTTTACTATCTTGAGAATATGTACATGCTTTTAAAGGGGATCTCTCACCTTTGTCAACATTGGGTTCCTGTTGTAGTGTATCGCTGTTGAAGTTGTAATCCTTTGATTTTTTTTATTTGTAACCATGTAGTTTTAGAGATAAAAGCTTTTTAAGTTGCCCTTGTGACGTCAGCCGCTCTCAGGCTGCAGATACAGCTCCAGCCTGGAGCCTGTCAATCTTGTTCTTTTGCCCTCACCTTGTAGTGGTTATTCTCCTCTGATAACGGAGGAGGACTGCATATGGCCTGGCGTGCTCTCGTGCATAAGCAGGCAGAGGTGTAATGTAGTAATCTCCATACCTGGAAACCTCTTACTTGGAGCTGCCCGGAGAACAGCCCTCTAGTGCCGATGAGGGTAGAGAAATGACGCGATCTGTGTAATTAAAAAGGGGCGGGACTTAACCGTGAGGGGGCGGGACTACTAAACATAAAAAAAATATACAGAATACATTGGGGAAAGGGTAGAAGAGGACGCGGAGTAGAAGGAACAGGGTGGGATTGAGCACAAGTGGGCAGGGTTTCCCCACATCCGGAGAATCTGACTCTGTCCCGGAGACCCGGTAATTCATTGTCAAACCCAGAGTTTCCAGGGCAAAACCGGAGAGTTCCCAGGTATGGTAATCTCTCATCAGTGGAAGTACCCTTGCTTTTCCTAATGACAGTTTACTGCTATTTTAAAAGGGTGCAAATGCTTATTTGCCCCTGAAAGTGCAACTTGTTTGTCCAGAATGTCTCCACTTTCCTTTGTGCATAAGGCCATGACCCTTTGAGTGCCAGAGATGTATACAATGCATTCCAACTCAATGGGTTGGATACCTCTCTGGCACTCAAAGGTTAAGTGTGCTGCATAGAAAAAGCACACAGTTTAATTTCCTATTGTCTTTTGTACTTAAATGCCACCTCTGACTCATTACAGTGGTTAGAAACAGTTCTGAAATAGGGACAAAAGGCGATGAAAAATAACTAAACAATCTATTGTGAGTTTTTTTCTACATTCTACACAGAATCACGAGTGAAGCCACCATACAGAACAATGGAAAAAAGCATTACTGCATGGAAAAAAGAATACTCCTTCCACATAACCTAATATTAGTCATCCTCCTTCCTGACTGCAATAATATAAAATATATATACAGTAGCATGGAAATGAGAATTTTCCCAGTATAAGAGCAATACAAAGAGCTTTCTTATACAGAAGCAAGTTGAGGACGTAAAAAATGACTAAACCAAAAGCGGGGGTTGAAACAAAATATCAAAACCAAGTATTCCCATATTAACCCTTTGAGTGCCAAAAAGGTGCCAGCTCTCTGGTACTCAAAGGGATTAACTAACCAGTACTCCCTGTACTGTAGGCAGAAAGCAAAAGATGAGCAACCTTGGGGCAAACCAACTGCACCAAAGGGGACAAAAAATCTTTCAAATGGAGCTTTTAGCCTCCTAACAAATCCCTTTGCATTACTTTGGTGACCTCTAGTATCCAAGGAGTTAAAAGCCCCTTAAAATAAGCGGGTATTTTTGTTTGACCCTTGTGTCATAGATGGATTGCTCAGGAACTGCTCGTCTTTCTGCCCACATAAGGAGACATCATTGGGTGTGTAATGAGTTGACTCATGTTCAAAAGAAAAAATTGAGAAATTCCGGGACAAACTATTTGTACTATAGGGGAGAACTAAAAATTCCAGTTGATTTTAAATGTGGATTTTAAAGCGATAGTAATGGTTACATTTAACTTTATTTAATATTGTAGCCATTAAAAAAATAAGTACAATGATGTAAGTCTTATCTCTCAGACCTTTATGGTTTGAGAGATATAATTTGCTAAAGTTCCCCCCTCCAGGCTATTTCAGACAAATCATCCATCTAGCTGCCAGCAGCAGATTCCACTCATTTAACCGGATGGCGGCTCTTCAGCAGAGCCAAAATCCTGCTATTTAGAAATAAATACTTCAATGGAACGGTCTACAAAGTGTGATGGCAAACCAGGTACACTTTGTAGACCGTTCCAATTAAGCATTTATTTCTAAATAGCGTGATTTCTGCTCTGCTGAAGAGCCACCCTCTGGTCAAATGACCGGAATCTGCTGCTGTCTCATACAGCACTGAAACAGCAAGGAAGGGGGAACTTTAGCAAGTTACAGCTCTCAAACCATAAAGGTTTGAGAGACAAGACTTACATCGTTGTACTTATTTTTTTAATGGCTACAATATTAAATAAACTTAAATTTAACCATTACTATCTATTTAACCCCTGGAATGCTAGAAAGATCTCCAATCCATTGGTGTTTTATATCCTCATTTAAATCAATGGGAATTTGGGGGATTTTTTGCAATTGGTTTGTCCCAGAATTCCTCTACTTTTCTTAGCCCTTTAAACTGAAACCAACACATTATAATAATTTAGGTTCATTTGAAAGAGCTTTGAAACTCACTTATATTAAGGTTTACCATTTTTTTTTTTTTTTTTACTAAGAACAGTAATTCATTGCGCATGGTCCTTAACTGCCAGCCACATGCTGCGCAGCAGCTCATTAAGGGGTTAACCTCATCCTGACTCTTTTAGCAGCACATGAGGATTGAAGTGTCTGACCTGCCATCTATAAATCTGTATCTTTAAAAAAGAAAGGACATCAACCTGGCCACATCCCAAAACGGCAGTAAGGAGGAGATATGCAAATCTCCTCCTTACTGTCTCAAAAAAAAAATATATATATATATATATATATATATATATATATATATATATATATTTTTTTTTTTTTTTTTTTGGGGGGGGGCTGATTATGACATGAGTGGTCAAAGCAGAAAAAAAAAACCTGGCCTCTACTTCCCCTCCTTTCCATTCCCCCCCCCTTCCCCCTTCCCTTCTTTCCCTGTTCACCTCATCTCCATCTCCCTATTCTCCTAATTGCCATCTCCCCTGTCCTTTCTTCCTCCTTCCCCATTCACCTCATGGCCATCTCCCCTGACCTTCCTTCCTCCCTCCCCATTCGCCTCATGGCCATCTCCCCTGTCCTTACTTCCTCCCTCCCTGTTCGCTGCATCACCATCTCCCTTGTCCTTCCTCTCTCCTCCCTGTTCATCTCAGATAACTATAAATACTTGGATATGGACCTTAATAGATGTTCTTGGCATTTTACAGCTCTGTACCACATAAAGAACAGCTGAATTCCTAAATTACCCAAACCAACTGTACCCTTTGCACACTTTACTTTCATTCTTTTTCAAGATAAAACAAAACTACCAAAACATGAAAGAGAAATAATCATTACATATGCTACCTGACTGTACATAGTTAAACGGAATAGTAATGTTTTGTTATGAAACAACACACATGCAGTAGGACTTTTCTTATTGTGTTAAAACAAGAAAATTTCCACTGCTTCATTCAACGTTGTTACATTTCAAACTGTCTCAAACTATTGTAGCTTTGATAGTGTATTTCTTAATCCAATGTACAGCTGTTTCATAGAGATAATAGAAAAAAAATACCAAATAGACGTACAGTTTAATTAATCCTTCGAGTGCCAGAGTTACGCAACGCATTGCAATGTGTTGCATACACCTCTGGCACTCAAAGGGTAAAAACAAAAGGTTTAAACTGTAATATCTTTTGAACAAAGCGCCCTCCAGCATTGAGAGTACCCATGTTTTTCTGATAAAGAGCATTACAATATATATATATATATATTTTCATACTGAATCTTCACCTTTATTTTAGAAGCTCTAATTAGGCATTACTAACCACATGGATGCTAGATACGGTGTCAGTGCACTGTGAAACAATAAGATGGTGGAAGTCTCTTGCACACAAGGGGTTAAAGAGAGGAAGACTGGTGTATGATCTGCTAATGTCAGTGTTACTGGTTTCAGCACTGCTTTACTGTATATGTACTGGGGTTTTTTGTTTCATGGTATCCCTATTAATGTCTTAAAACCAGAGGAGTGAGCAGTTTATTCCAAAACAATGCATTGCACAATCCTCTGGTCCTCAAGGGGTTAAAGAAAATACATTTGAAATAATGCCGAGAGTAAGCTGATTATATTGTAACTCATAACAAGGTCAAAAGGGAATTTAAAAATCATGTACTGTTGCCTTGTTGCTTCCGGTTTGGTCTGTATGAAACCGAAACGTCACATATATTCCCCCCTCAAAAGAATGACATGGTAACGGTGAGCAATAAAATGCACTCATCACATGAAGGTTGACACTGACAATCCCTATGGACAAACAGCGCCCACTTCTTTCAGATGATAAATTCCATGATCCACTGGTGAGTCATCATTTCATATGGCTACAAAATATACACAGCAAAGCAGCAGATGAAATGCATTTATCTAGTGTCACGGCAGGATCAAAAATGTTAGTGTCAACAATAGAGGAAAAACCATGTTAAGGCACAGGAAAAAACATCTTATCTATCATCATGAACACCCACACACAAGGGAAGACATTAACTGTGCCTGCTCACATTTTCTCAAGCTGAAAACGTGCTGCTAAAATCATGTGTGCACAGGTAAAGGCTACTGACCTTAATCCTTTAACACACCTTAACCCCCTTAAGGGCCCTTGATGGTCCTGACACGCCATGGGTCGGCGAGTCATAAAGACCCATGACGTGCCAGGACCGTCATTGAATTCTGGGCTCCCCACGCGGCTACATGCCGTTCGGGGAGCCCTGAATCTGATGCGGCAATTAAAAAAAAAAAATGGTCTGTGGTCCTTAAGAGCTGGCCACATGCGCGATTGGCAGATCCTTAAGGGGTTAAGGACAGGTGATGTGCCAACGCCAGCACCGGTGGATTTGCGTTAAGGGCCGGTGATGGTCCTGGCATGTCATGGAATTCTTGGATGGTAGCACGGCTACACGCCACTCTGCCATCCCAGAATTCACTGCACAAAAAATAAAAGCGCTCTGTGGTCCTTAACGGACGGCTGCCCCATGCCCTTTCTGTAAAAAAAAATCCCTGCTTTTGTTTTAGTCAAAACCTCCTTTCCTCTAGTCTTAATAGATGACCTCTTATTCTTTGCTCAGCTCTGAGTAAATAGTTCCTTGAAGAGTTCTTTGTATTAACCTTGAATATATATGTAAATGGTAATCACACCACCCCTTACATGTCTCTTCATTAATGTCAACAAACCCAGTTTGACTAGTCTCTCTTTATAACTCAGATCCTCCAGTCCCTTTATCAGATTTTTTTTTGTACGTCTCTGCACCTTTACCACTTCAATAATGTGTATTTTAAGACCTGGTGCCCAAAACTGTACTCCATATTCTAGATAAGACCTTACCAAGGATTTATATAGAGGTAAATTTATATTCCCATCCTGTGCAGCTATACCCCTTTTTATGCAGGATAATACCTATTTGCTATTGCAGCAGCTGAGTGACAATATCATCTATTAGTACTCCTCAATCTTTTTCTGATGAGGATTCCCCAAGTAGTTTCCAGCGGTATCCTTTTGATGTGTCGGAATAAGACTATCTTACTACTCATAAACACCCATTTATGCTACAATACTCCTTTTAGTTGCAGCTTTTAGTTGCTTAATATGTTCGTTCGTGTGATTACAGCACATTGCTTAGAAGCTCGGTGAATAGAATCCTTACATAGAAAACTTACATACTTGTTGCACTGACCTGCCTGCCTCTAGTTTAGCCAAGAGCAGAGCATTATGGGACACAGCGCCGCTCGTCTCTCTCTCTCCGCTCCTTCTGTCCAGGTGCGCATGTATGTAGTTGCCACGGTAACCAGACTATCATGACATCCAGTCGGGTGCACACCGGGATAGAAGGAGCGGAGAGACGGGCAGCGCTGTGCTCCATAGTACTCTGCTCTTGGCTACACTACAAGCAGGCAGGTCAGTGCAACAAGTATGTAAGTCTTCTATGTAAGGATTGTATTTACCGAGCTTCTAAACAATGTCCCGTAATCACACGAACGAACATATTAAGAAACTAAAAGCTGCAACTAAAAGGAGTATCATAGCATAAATGGGTGTTTAGGAGTAGTATGATAGTCTTATTGTGTTGCGCAACGGGCAACCTTTAAACAGGTGGTGACCTGAGAACCTTGCGCTTATAAGCAGCAAGAGATTCTCAGGTCTGCCTTTTAAACCACATGATATGTTAGATGCAGCGTTCAGCCACAAAATATTTAAAGTGCAACAAATCAAAAGTAAACCGTTTCCAGCAACCAGACTAGGGATAGTGGCAGAGGAGTAGGAGCAGTGCAGCAGCATGTTAGTAAAGTGGTTGTCCAGAAACTGACTGCTGCCATGGTTGATGCAGTATGCACAATAAATTATAATGATTATTCTCCTCTTGAGGAGGCTATTTGTGAAAGTGACATATAGGGCTGCCACCTTTTCTTCAAAAAAATACCGGCTATGGCATTCCCTCCATAGACTTAAAGTTGGACAGAAGCCAACTTTTTACCAGCCTGCCCAGCCTGCTGGTAAAATACTGGCTGGGTGGCAACCCTAGTGACATATAAAATCCCTCAACCACCTCCAGTAAAAAAAAAAAAAAAAAAAAAAAAAAAATCACTGTTTAATTCTAGTATTGATGGCATAGTAAGAGGTGTAGTAGTTCAACCAACTGTTGCATCTAAAAGTAAGTGTAACAACACCTGTCCTGAAAGTAGAAGCAAATGTTCTGAAAATCCCTCTAACGGAAAATGTAAAAAGAAATTGAGATAAAATAGAAGGGAAGTAGTGGCAGGCAATGCTGACGATGACCTAATTGTTGATGAGGATGTTGATCTAGAACAGGGGTGTGTTTTTTCAGTAGTGGGCCACATGATCATAAAACCATGTTCTGAGGGCCACAATCTTTTTTTATTTCTTTTTTTTTATTGATAACGATATTGAATTATAGTCTGCAGCTTTTCAAAACTATGGATTTAATTATTTATTGATCAACACATCTGTTCTTGAACTGTATGGTATTGGCAAGCAAGGGATTAGGCCTTACTAGCCTACAAGTTCATGTGTACTAGTTAATTAGGTATAAAAATCTGTTTTTTAAAAAAATCTCAGATGAGCCGCATCCTAGGTACAGGCAGGCAGCATTGGACTGCACGTTGGATGCCCATGATCTATAATATATCCCTCCAGCATCCTCTTCTTCTTCTTCTGATACAAATGAAGTTGAGAGTCAGAGAGAAGGTAACATGACCAGAAAATTAGCTGAAAGCAAAAGGCTCAGTTTTCCACTACTGAAAAGAATTGTCTGTTTATGAACTGGTTGAGAAACCAGTTGGAAAGTCTGACTCTGGACAGGTAAAGATGCCTAAACATGCTCAATTATCCGGTCAGTCATCAACAGCGTCACTGCTTCAAAGTCCAACTCCTACTCAGTCACACACACTATTTTACTGGGATAATGGCCCGTTAGCAAAAAATGCAAGCAAGTTATTCAATTGCCCTACCAGCTGAAATCACAAAGAACGTTGGGCCACAGAAAAGGTCTTGTGACCAAACGCCCTTTGTGTGCGTTAAGTTCCCAAAAAGCTGCTAAACAGCAGCAATAATGGGAACATCTATGGAAAAAAACTAATGATCAGTGCATGAGACACTTTCAAGCACCAATAGTTAGGTCATCTGTGTTATATTTACCAGTCATCCACTGTCCGTTTTCTTCTATTGTCTTTTTTCTCTAGTTTTCATCTTCTGTCATTCCTGTGAAAAAAAGAAAAAAGTCATATTAAATGATGTGTGCCCAAACATAACACTGACATCTGTGCACAGTTTAACCCTTTGACTGCCAGAGGGGTATGCAACACATTGCGTACCTCTTTGGCAACCAAAGGGTTAAACAATTTACAGATGTCAGGGTTTCATAGACAGTGAATGCCAACTTAATCAATCAATTGCCCCATAAATCCCCTTAACATCCATATCTTTGCTCCCAAAAAAAGTTAAGCGGCCAAAAAATATTGAAATCCGTATGTCCCCATTGTTTTCTCTGCCACTGTTGAAGGCGGTGGTGGAGAAAGGGGAAGTGATCAGACCACCCCCCTTTAGTACCTGATGGGCCGGTGCCCGTTCCACTGTGAAGGAATTTTGAGCAGAGACTGCGTTTATATATGGGCAGTCCCTGTTCAAAAGGACTGACAGCCATTGGCTGGTATGTGTGCTTACGCACCTCCCAGCCAATCAGTTTCTAGCAGGTTCCATCAATCCAATGGCTGTAAGTCCTTTTGAACAGATACTGCCCATATGGATTCCCTCACAATGAAACAGGCATCAGCCCATCAGGTACTAAGGGGGGAGGGGTTCTGCTAATTTGCCATTTCTTCGTCATCACCGACGATGATGACAGTGGCAAAGAAAACAATGGGGACATATGGATTTCAATATTTCTTGGCCACTTCACTAAATTTTTTTTGGAAGCAAATATTTTGATGTAACCGGATTTATGGGGCAATTGATTGATTAAGTTGTTATTCTCTATCTATGTAACTCTGCAATGTGATGCGTACCCCTCTGACACTCAAGAGGTTAAACTATGCACAGATGTTTGGGCACACATCATTTAATATGACTTTGTTTTCACAGGAATCATGGGACAGAGAGGGAGAAGAAAGATAGAAGAAAAGGATCTCAGTAGCTGACCAGGATGCTGAAGACTCCACAGGACATCAAGATTAATAGTAAGTGCTTGTTTTCAGGGGCTATTGCTTTGTAACTTAGTCATTTTTTACCCATTGAGTGCCAGCAAGGTATTTATACCCTACTGGCATTCATAGGGTTCATTCTACTAACATTTGACACATTTTTTTCAGAACTTTGGATGTATTGATATCGGGCATAGGGCCCCTTATCAATACATCCACTTGGGACTTAGGTTTTTTTTTTTTTTTTTTTTTTTAAACTTTCAATTGATGCATCAGCTGTTTTGAGGTCCATTTGAGGGACTCTATGCACAAAAAAACTGGGTGCAGAATTCCCCACGATAAACAGGGCCCCTTAATGGGTCTTAGGGCCTAACACAGTCAATTGAATTGCAACGTTTTTTTTTTGTTTGTTTTTTTCAATAGGAGAAAACGCCCATTTTTTTTGCTGGCAATTTTTCATAGGACAGGTAATTGAATAGCTTACCATGCTTGAAAAAGTGCCGTTGGCTGTTTTTTTTCTACGTTGAACCTAATTGAACTGAGGCCATAGTGAGGCAAGTTTATGCTTTTTTCTAAAACTTTTTTAGGAATTCATTGAGGTACTCTCAAAGTTAGAGCTTGCAGTCATTACCTTTCAATTTAAGCTCTTTGGAATCTCAGATGTAGCTATATTTGAATCACAAGCTATATTTGAAGCTCCATTTCAACTGCAAACTCTGTGGTATCACCAGTGTTGCTTCATTTCAAAGTAAAGCTCTGTGATATCACTAAAGTAGTTACATTCACATTGCAAACTGTGGTATCCCTGGTGTAGCTCTATTTCAGTTATAAGCTCTGAAGTGTCACTATTGTAGCTACTGTTCAATTGGAAGCTCTGTGTTATCACTAGAGTAGCTCAACTTAATTTGTAAGCTTGTGGTGTCTCGTGTAGCTCCAGTTCAATTGTACACTGTGTGGTATCTCAAAAATGTAAAAGAATTAAAAAGTAATTCAAAGTTCACAATTGGATTGCGTATTACCACTCTAGCAGGTGCTACAATGAGAAAAACCATATTGCAATGCAAATACTTAAAATATACATATTTTTTTCCACAAGTGAAACAGTGCTATGGCTACCATATTATAGACATCCAGAAGCCAAATATGTCCTGGAAAAGAGGACTTTTATTAGCTTCCCTAATAGAAAACTGATTTCACCTCATGAGTGACCACGAATCTTGGGTGACATAGTCAGCACTCAGAGAAAAATAATATTAACCCCTGATTTACTGGAATACTTTAGTAGTAGTTGGACATATGGTCAAGCTTTGACGGTATAATAGCTGTAGAATTTACATTCTTTAATCCATGATGTGCCAGGACCGTCCTGGTTAAACTTTTGTTAATTACCAGTGATGGTCCTGGCACATCATGGAATTCAGGGGTCCCTGCTCCCTGATTCCATTTTGTGAAAAAATGTTTTAATAAAAAGCTCTGTGGTCCTTAAATGCCAAACAGTGAAATGAACATCTGTCAGGACATTTAATGATCTGTAGCACACAAGAAGTAAAAATAAAATCGCATTACTTTAAGGGGTGATTTACCATTTTACACACATTATCCAATTTATTTTAGTTTCCTCAAATGTATGCCTGTTGTTTTCAATGGGAGAGTTGTACTAGAGAAGCAGTGTGAAAGAGTGCGCTACACATAAATAATGTCTCTTCACTCCTACTGTACTCATAAAGGCTAATATATAAACACATATACTGAAAATTAAACAAACTAAGGGATAGTAATACTTAATTTTATGTTTATTTAACTCCTTAAGGACCGGCCGCGCATGCACACGGCAGTCATTTAAGGACCACGGAGCATTTTTTTTTTTTTTATTTAATCCGATTCCGGACTCCCCGAACGGCATGCAGCCGCACTGGGAGCCCGGAATTCCATGACGGTCCTGGTACATCATTGGTCCTTAAAGCAAATCCAGCCATGACGTACCAGAACCGTCAAGGGTCTTTAAGGGGTTAATATTGTAGGCATAAAAAAATATATATATATATCTCTCAGACCTTTATGGTTTGAGAGATATTCCTCGCTAAAGTTACCTCTCCTTGCCTGTTTGAGAGAAGTCAGTGTTCTAGCTGACAGATATTGAATCCGGTCATTTGATCAGATGGAGGCTCTTCAGCAGAGCCGAAAACATGCAATCTGAACATTAATACTTCATTGGAATGGTCTACAAAGTATGCTTGCAAACCAAGCACACATTGTAGACAGTTCCAATGAAGTATTAATGTTTAGATCACGCTTTTTTCTGCTCTGCTGAAGAGCCTCCATCCACTCAAATGACCGGATTCTACGGCTGTCAGCTACAGTGCTGACTTTGTTGAAACAGCCAAGAAGAGGTAACTTTAGCGAGGTATAAAGATAAGACTTACATCGTCTTTCATATTTTCTTATGCCTACAATATTAAATAAACGTAAAATTAAGTATTACTATCTCTTTAATGTGAATTTTGTTGCAGTGGGGCAATGTGACACACACACCACACAGTCTGGTCTCCTAAAAACGGGGACACCAGGGTGGTTAAGAGGGACAGTGGGATTTGAGTTTCAAAGAGGCACTGTCCTTCCTACAGAGGGACACTTGGGAGGTATGTATATAAGGGGCAGAATGCAGACAGCTGAACTGCAGCAATTCTTCAGCACATCAAATGCACTATATGGGACAAATAAAAATTCCCAAAATACCCATTGATTTAAATGTGATTTTTAATCCCTTGCGTGCTACAGAGGTCTCCAAAGCAGTTCTTCATAATGCATTGGGTACGTCAAGTATTTCCCGGGGCTTAAATTCCCATTTAAATCAATGAGATCTGCACTATGGTGCAGTTGGTTTCCCGCAGACTTTCTGCATGCAGCCTATGGTTCCTTATTTACACTTATTACACTTGTAAGGAAATAATCTATTTTTGTAAAAACAAAGATAAAAGACAGCGCACAACAACCTCTAAGTGTAGTATAGTTAAAATAATTTATTGATAGTATATGACATAAAAACTTCTTGTATACATTAAAATAGTAACCATAAAACACTTGAAAACACCTGGGGTATATAAACCATTCACATGAATAGAACTGATGGTATTATAAAGCGTAAATGGTTAGATGGACAGACGGGACCTATCATAGAGTATGCATATATGGGAATATATGGACCCGATTGTATTAGACAGTTATTCAAAAGAATAGTGCGAGAATAGCTATATAGTGCTTAATAGCTGCTCACCGGATTGATTCTTGGTATCGGGCCCGTAATGTATATCTCCGGTAGCTGGTCGCTTGTCTCTCGGTCCTCCCACGCTTCTCCTGGTTCTCCGCCCGCCAATAAGTTCGGAGCGAGTCTGCTTGTTTACTTTCAGCAAAAACGTAGTTGATGCAAAAAAGTATACATAAGTCCACAAGTTCGCTCCTTTGTATAATACCTCAGTGTCTTTTTTAAAAACAATGGTGAGTTTCAATTATTATCAACGCGTTTCGGGAAAAACCCTTTCCCTTTTTCAAGATACAATGATTGTGGTATACATCTAAACAGCTTGATACAAGTATTTAAAGATTTCAAGGACCTATCTAGCCAATCACTCTGGAGTTCAATGTGGGTGAAGTTCAAAGGTTGCGACCTATAACTTGAGATGTGTTTGTAAATATTTATATTGTCTCATATTCTTTTATGAATATTCATGTACCAAAGTGATTGCGAAGAAGGTGCACATAAATAAAAAATGAAAAAATATATATATATTAATCAAAGCATAATTTGGTTATTAATATCTTTTCCGATTCATCTCTCCAAGGGTATATAACATACATAGCATTTTGACCCATTTTACCTGGAGCGCCTCTACGTCTAAACTAAATCCCTCTTCTCACACATGCTTCGCGATGTGAAGGAGACGACAAAGTGTCTCCGACATCGCGGAGCTCCTGTGTGGAAAACAAGAGGCACTCTATCCAGATTTCTATGTGTCCAACCCCATACTTATCTTGTAATGTGTCAGTGTGGAGATAATAAGTGGCCTACTTAAATAGTCGAGACACCTCCAGACCGTAGAGTATCGGTCAAAATGATGACTTATATTTATATTGATGGCCGTTAGCAGAGAATAGACTGAGAAAATGAATCAGTCCCTGAGATAGCTAATGAAAAAGTGAAACCCATATAGTTGATGGCTGATAACTGAAATAGATCCCTACAAGTGGCTCCCTGAGATAACCAATGAGGGATAAAGAACTATATAATTGGTGGTAATATTCCTCAATTTGTATTGATTCAGTCACTTACTAGTAACCTCTCCCAATACATTGACCATATACTACAACCTTATGTACAGAAGACACCCTCTTACATAAAAGATTCAGCACATATATTGAGAAAATTGGAAAATATACAGTGGATAGATGGATATCTTTGGGTGACATGTGATGTAACATCACTATACACAATTATAGAACATCAGGAAGGTATCAAAGCAGTGGAAAAAGTTCTACGCAGGGATAAACAATTACCCCTTGAACAAATTGATTTTTTGCTGGATGGCATTGCTTTTATACTCCACCATAATTATTTCATGTTCGAAGGGAACTATTTCCGCCAAATAAGAGGGACAGCAATGGGAACTCGCTTTGCGCCCAGTTACGCAAATCTATTTTTAAGTATATGGGAAGAAGAGCATATATGGAAAGATCAAATTACGAATATGGCAATGTACGGGCGGTATATAGATGATATCATCCTTATCTGGAAGGGAGGCGAACAAAAGTTGAATGACTTCATCAATTCTATTAATAAGAACCAGTTGGGTCTACATTTTACCCATACAAGTAGTCCCCATATAGCAACTTTTTTGGATCTACAGATTATAACAGAACCTAATGGAAATATTTGTACGCAAACCCACCACAAATCAGTGGATGTCAATGGATTTATAGAGGCTACAAGCAATCATCATAAGAAATGGCTTCAGAGTGTTCCTTACAGTCAATTCCTCAGATTGAGAAGAAATTGTTCAAAGACAAAAAACTTCCTAAAAGAAGCTGAAGAACTTAAGATTAGGTTTCTGGAAAAAGGTTACAAAGAAAAGGATATCCAAGAGGCATTAAAGAAAGCTCTGGATAAACCAAGAGAACATTTGTTAATAGATAAAAAAGACAAAGAGGAAACTCACAATGTAACCATAACTCAAAAATCTAAAAGACCAGAACTGCCATTCATAACAAGATATACGTCCTCAACAAAGAAGATTGAAAGGATTATACGCCAACACTGGAATATACTAGGGAATGACAAGTACCTACGGAAAATACTCCCAAAAAGACCTAACTTCATATACAAAAAATCATCAGATTTAAAAAGCAAGCTGGCTCCATCTATGATAACAGGAACACAAAAAGGGGAAATACCACAGAGAGATCTCACAGGACTACCAGTAACTGGCACATATAAACGTGGCCACAATAGATGCATAACCTGTGAACATATGAAAAATAGATGCAAATCCTTCATTTCAAATAGTACAGGGGAAACGTTTCAAATTCGACAATTCATCAATTGCACAACAGATTATGTTGTTTACCTTTTAGAATGCATATGCGGATTCCAATATGTTGGACGAACAACAAGACCCCTAAAAACAAGATTCTTGGAACATCGAAATAACATTCTTAAGAAAAATAGATTACATACAGTCCCAAAACATTGCTTAAGTTGTACTTCATTTAAGAATATTACAGATATAAGGATCTTAGGAATTGAACATATTCCAGTAACAGGAAGAGGAGGAAACAGATTCATGAAACTTTCCAGACAAGAGACCTATTGGATTTATAAACTTCAAACATTAACACCTATGGGCCTCAATGAGGAATTAGACCTATGGTGTCTATAAGATTTAAATTGTTCCCTCTCCAGTGATTATATAGCACAAGAGATCAAGAAAACTTTAAATAGGTAGCATAGATCATATACCACCAAATAATCCCCAAATTAATATATTAATTGTCCTAGATCCCATAAATGAAATAAAAGATAAATCAAACAACAAATATCAATTAGTTTATTTATACTTTTAAAATCATTAAGTAATCAATACAAATTGAGGAATATTACCACCAATTATATAGTTCTTTATCCCTCATTGGTTATCTCAGGGAGCCACTTGTAGGGATCTATTTCAGTTATCAGCCATCAACTATATGGGTTTCACTTTTTCATTAGCTATCTCAGGGACTGATTCATTTTCTCAGTCTATTCTCTGCTAACGGCCATCAATATAAATATAAGTCATCATTTTGACCGATACTCTATGGTCTGGAGGTGTCTCGACTATTTAAGTAGGCCACTTATTATCTCCACACTGACACATTACAAGATAAGTATGGGGTTGGACACATAGAAATCTGGATAGAGTGCCTCTTGTTTTCCACACAGGAGCTCCGCGATGTCGGAGACACTTCGTCGTCTCCTTCACATCGCGAAGCATGTGTGAGAAGAGGGATTTAGTTTAGACGTAGAGGCGCTCCAGGTAAAATGGGTCAAAATGCTATGTATGTTATATACCCTTGGAGAGATGAATCGGAAAAGATATTAATAACCAAATTATGCTTTGATTAATATATATATATTTTTTCATTTTTTATTTATGTGCACCTTCTTCGCAATCACTTTGGTACATGAATATTCATAAAAGAATATGAGACAATATAAATATTTACAAACACATCTCAAGTTATAGGTCGCAACCTTTGAACTTCACCCACATTGAACTCCAGAGTGATTGGCTAGATAGGTCCTTGAAATCTTTAAATACTTGTATCAAGCTGTTTAGATGTATACCACAATCATTGTATCTTGAAAAAGGGAAAGGGTTTTTCCCGAAACGCGTTGATAATAATTGAAACTCACCATTGTTTTTAAAAAAGACACTGAGGTATTATACAAAGGAGCGAACTTGTGGACTTATGTATACTTTTTTGCATCAACTACGTTTTTGCTGAAAGTAAACAAGCAGACTCGCTCCGAACTTATTGGCGGGCGGAGAACCAGGAGAAGCGTGGGAGGACCGAGAGACAAGCGACCAGCTACCGGAGATATACATTACGGGCCCGATACCAAGAATCAATCCGGTGAGCAGCTATTAAGCACTATATAGCTATTCTCGCACTATTCTTTTGAATAACTGTCTAATACAATCGGGTCCATATATTCCCATATATGCATACTCTATGATAGGTCACGTCTGTCCATCTAACCATTTACGCTTTATAATACCATCAGTTCTATTCATGTGAATGGTTTATATACCCCAGGTGTTTTCAAGAGTTTTATGGTTACTATTTTGATGTATACAAGAAGTTTTTATGTCATATACTATCAATAAATTATTTTAACTATACTACACTTAGAGGTTGTTGTGCGCTGTCTTTTATCTTTGTTTTTACATATTATATTCATCCGAGAGGACTCCGGAGATCAGACAGCAGCCGAGACTAAGTGAGGATTATAAGATTCATCAGACTGACTCCATTTCCATTATTTTTCATCTTTCAATACTATCATCACATTTTTCATTTATCCTTTTGACGGATTTAAGGAAACCATCTCATTTCATCATATTCATTGTTGCAGTGACTGACTCTGACTGTATGTATATATCTGTATACGAATAACTAACAACAACAATTCAAGGCTACTTAATAGCAAATATCTGAAGTTAAGTATTTCTTATCTTTTTTGGAAAATTGGTCTCTCATAGATATTATTTATGTGTTTTTGATTTAGTTAAGTATTCCTTTGGGATTCTTTCTCAGTGAGGCGCTTCTATTTCTATATATAATAATCTATTTTTGCCTTTTCTGTGCAGGACAAAAGAACTCATAAGTTGAACTAACTTGTCCTCATAGAAAATGCTGACCTCTAGGGTGTATGTATTATAGGTCACTATATCGATTAAACCAAGCAAACCACATTGATTTCAATACATCTTTTCCGTTGCCACAAGCTGTGGAGTTGTGTTGCCCCATGACTGATTTACTTTTGCCTTGACTCAATTTCTCTTCTGTTTATACTCTTTCTATTTTAAACTATAAGTGCAGCAGAGAAAGAGTGAAAAAGATAATTAGAGGCGAGGCTAGCTCAGGAAAGTGTAGGCGTATTAATCACTAATTGTATAGAACACACAAGTCAAGAGATGAAATCAAAAGAAACAGTCATCTTACAGTTTATGGTGGTTATTAAAGAACAGATACATATACAACATAAAATAACAATCTTACAGAATAAATGACAAAATGTTGTGGGACACTACTAGCCACATAAGAAATCACAGTATACTGAGAGCTTGAGACTAAAATACAGGTCTTTGCTATTGCTAGGTTTAAAGAAGGGACAGCCTGTTCAACTCTGAGAGCTGCATAAGGCCCTTGGGCCCTCTAAGTTTAACCTTTTCTTGAAACAATGGCAACAAGGATTTCATTTCATATTTGGGATTAGAAGGCAGGAAACCATGGACTCTATGTATAAAAGCAAAGTGCCATTTAACCCCTTGCATCATACTAGTTTTGGGAGTTTGTATTTATCACATATGGGTGCAGCTGTTTTTTGCCAGAATTGTTCCAATTTGCCTTTCTGCATAGTGCCAAGTGTGTTGGGTGGGTGTAAAGGGTGGCGTCTTGTAGTGAAGTGATTCTCAACATTAGACCACGGAACACATCAACACCTCATGTGTTCAGGATATTCTAGGTTCATCACAGGTGGGTAATAAGTAATTCAGTCATTTTGATTGATTTACCTGTGCTTAATTAAAGATGCTCTAAAAACTTGGCCTGTTTGTGTGTCCCAACAACTGGACCTGGGAATTACTGTTGTAGAGGAATATAGAGTGAATGTGTGCTCTTGAGGAAGACATCTGAGGAAAGCTTCTGAGGGATGCAATAGGCCCCCTCGCTGACACATGTCTAGCCCTTTTTTAAGGGAAACATTACTGAAGTTGAGGGAAATAGGAAGAAGACGAGAGGGAAAAGAAGCTGGCCATTTAGTAATTTAGTTAAAGTCTGCTTCCAGAAGAAAGTAGAGCAACTCTATATGTTTCCTCTACTGAGAACAAGCACTGAAAAAGTTAGAAAAGGATTTTAGTGAACTTACCATTCAATTCTTTTCTCTTAGTCCATGGGGAACACATGAACCATGGGGTAAAGTTCCCTCCTCCATAGGGCAGGGCACTTAAAAAAAGACAGGGCTTTGAGGTAGATACACCCTTTTTTCCCACCAACTTAGCATCAGCCTCTCAGTTTCACATACAACAAACTTGGTTTACAAAACAGAGTTTGTAGTTCGGTTACTCTGAAAACAGAAACAATTGTCAAAAGGAAGGCCATCTTAAGAGTTAGAAGATGCAAAGAAACAGATAGGCCTCTGCAGCACTCCTAACACCTGGTTCAGGTCCCATGGAGTAGTGGGATCCCTGAAGGAACGGAAGGCATGAGCCATCACCTGACAATGTTCTTGATGTCAGAGAGAAAAGCAATCCTGTTCTAAAAAAGAACAAAGAGGGCAGACATCGGAACCTTAACAGAACTTAGATTGAGACCTTTGTTGACACCATCCTAAAGAAAGGCCAGAATAAAAGGAAGACCGAAAGACTGAGGAGAAACGTCCCAATCAGCACACTCATAAAACAGACAGCAGATCCTATGATTGGCTTTGGTGAAAAAAGCTGCTTAGCCTGGACCGTAGTGGAAATTACAACATCAAAGAAACCTCTGTTTTTCAGGAGTTTGGCTTCAAGTGCCATGCTGTCAAGGCCAATCTTTCCACCTGATAGTAACAAAGTTCACCTTAAGTCAGGAAGCCCAGCCTGAGAGGAGGGTGAAATGGTTCTGAGATGGACACATTGAGAAGATCCTTGAACCAAGCCAGGTGGAACCAAAAGGGGTCTATCACAATTACATGACAATGCGTCCATCACAGATTATCTTTCTTCTTGGTGCAAAACAGCTAAACCTTTGAGTTTTCACTAGATGCCATGACATCCACTGATGGAAGACCTCAGTGCTGGGTAGTCTGGTTGAACACACTCTGATTAGTTTCCCAATTTCCGGGATCCAGATGTTGGCGACTTAGAAAGTGTGCAACCACACTTTTCAGTCCTAGAATGTGAACTCCTGAGATTACTGGGATGTGAGCGTCTGCCCTTAAAAAATTTCCAGTTCTCCACCCTAGCAGATTCCCTCCTCGATCCTCCTTGGTGATTTATGTAGGCAACTGCAGTCGCATGGGACCAGGAACGAAACACCAGCCAAATAGCCGGAATCACCAAAATGTTGATTCTAAGAAGACATTTTTTACTTTTTCCAGTGGCTGTGTACCATTGGGTGATCCAGGGTGGCTCCCCATCCCATCAGTCTGGAGTCTGTGGTGGCTACCACCCATTCTGGTACAACAAAGGGACATTCCAGCATTATGTAAAGAAGGTGAAACAATCAGTGAAGGTCCTCCCTCACTCACTGAGACAGGGACATGGCATGGGACAGGTGAGAGCATTGTCTTGACCAGCTCCTGAGAACGTCCAGCTGTAACTCCCATGTGGAAATAAGCATAGGAGACAACCAGGCAACCTAAGACTTTTATATAATCCCTTACTTTCAACATCGGCCAGGATATTGTTTGAGTAACACAGAGACAAAGCTTGGATCTTGTTTTCTGGTATAAATCCCCTTCCTTACAGGTTATCCAATCTAATGCCCAAGAAGTACAGAACCTGAGAAGGTACCAGAGAGGATTTCATAAGGTTGAAACCCAACCATGTTGCACAGGATAAGGATGCAGAATTGAATCTGTGACTGAGCACAGCTTCCAATGGAGCCTTGAAAATGATGTAGTCTAACTAAGGGGTCATGGATATCCATTGTGCACAGATGTGGGCTGCCAGAGCAGCCATGACCTTCAAAAGGATTATTGAAGCAGATGCTAGTCCGAAGGAAAGAGCAGTGAACTGCTAATGTATGCTTTCAAAGGCAAAGCGTAGAATGAGCTTATGGTCTGGATGAATCAGGATGTGCAGATGGCATCCTGGAGATCCAGGGAGGCAAGAAATTCTATGGACACATGGCAGTTAGAACATATCTCAGAGATTCTATTCTGAAGTATGGGGCTAGCACATATTAATTGATACACCAAGTGCAGAATAGAATGGTAGCCGTCATCCTTTTATTAAAATCTGGTGAAGCTTTCCTGAGCTGGAACGAGGACCACCCTGTTTTTCCAAGAAGGAAGGTGCTGTGTCTTTAAAAAGACATGCATGAACAGGATCTTGAGAAACTTTGGACAAAAAAAAAGTTGCGGCAGAAGGGATTTAAGATCTCTGTAGTACCTTTCCGAAATAATCCACAAAAACTACTGCTCCAACACATAAGACTCCCATGAGTCTTGAAAAAAGATGGAGTCGGCCTCCTACAGGTAAAGATGGACCAGGACTCTGCAAGTCATGCAGAAGTGGGCTTGTCAGCCTTAGGTTTCTGAGCAAACGCCCTGTTTTTCCAAGTATGTTTGAGCTTTTGGGGTAGGGCAGGCCTGAAGGTTTGACTGGCAGGGGTAACGAAAACGACACATTTTCTTGCGAAAAAAAAGGCATATTTGGGTGCAATCTGAAGTAAGAGCAGGGTATTGCCTTCAGTAGCATCACTGATGATCTTGCCCAAAAAAACTGTCTTCCTACAAGGACTGTATGGAAAATTGGTCTAATGGTCAAATTCTGAACCACAAGGTGAGGCGTGCAGCTACAGAAAGAGCTGAGGCCTTTCCAGAAAACCTAATGGCACCAAAGGCCACTTCAATAAGGTTTGCATTGGCCTCCATTATATTGGTATCACGGTGCACGTGATTGCTGGCTTTGGTTGTCAGTCAGTTGTAAGGGCTCTCCATTAGCTGCCTGTCATTCGTCCGCCCAGTGTTGCCTATATAGACTGGGCTCATGCACCCTTTGGTGCCCTTTCGTGGTGTCTCTATGTCAGTGGTCACCTGCCTATGGTTCCTGTATCTACTGGGCCCGCTTGTGCTCCCTATTGCCCAGTGTCAGTGTCCTTGCCATGACGTCCTGTGTCGCTCCTGAGTGGTACCTGTTTCCATTCCTGATCCAGTTTGGCTGACGCTCCTGCTTCCGTTCCTGATCCGGTTTGGCTGTCGTTTCTGCTCCGTACCCTGTTCTGGCTTGACTGTCATTCCTGCTCCTGGATCCCGGACTGACTTCCCCACTCTGGACTATGGTCGCTTGGGCGACATTCTGACTACTGGATTTTCCTTTGGTTACTTCTGATACTAGGCTGGGACTCCGTGTTGTCCAGTACGCGGTACTGTTTTACTCCATATCATCGGTTGCTAGCTTTCTCCATTACAGCACCGGTAGGGCTTCCGTGTTGTCCAGTACGCGGTACTGGTTTACTCCATATCCTCGTTTGCTCACTGCCTCCATTACAGCACCGGTAGGGCTTCCGTGTTGTCCAGTACGCGGTACTGGTTTACTCCATATCACCGGTTGCTAGCTGCCTCCATTACAGCACCGGTAGGGCTTCCGTGTTGTCCAGTATGCGGTACTGGTTTACTCCATATCACTGGTTGCTAGCTGCCTCCATTACAGCACCGGTAGGGCTTCTGTGTTATCCAGTATGTGGTACTGGTTTACTCCATATCACCGGTTGCTAGCTGCCTCCATTACAGCACCGGTAGGGCTTCCGTGTTGTCCAGTACGCGGTACTGGTTTACTCCATATCACCGGTTGCTAGCTGCCTCTATTACCGCACCGGTAGGGCTTCCGTGTTGTCCAGTACGCGGTACTGGTTTACTCCACATCACCGGTTGCTAGCTGCCTCCATACAGCACCGGTAGGGCTTCCGTGTTGTCCAGTACGTGGTACTGGTTTGCTCCTACATTTCACCGGTCGCTTACATTACCAACTTTACAGCACCGGTAGGGCCTCCCTGGCTGTCCAGTACGTGTTACCGGTTTGCTCCACATTACTATCTTTTGCTGATGCTACCTACGTTACAGCACTAGTGGAGTTGCTATACTCAGTCATTGCTAGGCTGCCTTGCCCGGTATATTGGCAAGGCCGGTAAAGCCTCATTCATATTGTTATGCCATCCTCCAGGCTGCCTTGCCCAGTATATTGGCAAGGCCGGTAGAGCCTCATTCATATTGTTGTGCCATCCTTCAGGCTGCCTTGCCCGGTATATTGGCAGGGCCGGTACAGCCTCCTTTATCCTGCATTGCCAGCTCCAGGCTGCCTTGCCCGGTATATTGGTAAGGTCGGTAGAGCCTACATCATCTCATTGTGCCAGTCTCCAGCCTGCCTTACCCGGTAATTGGCAAGGCCGGTAGAGCCTACTATACTGTATCATTGTATGATTTACTATTCTGAATCTATCGTGTGTATGTTTCATATATGTATGTTCAGGACCTGTGTGGGTCCTTATTAACTTTTCAATAAAGTTGTGATTTTATCTTAACTCTGTGTCTGAGAGTCAAAACAAACCGTGACAATTGGCTAGCATGACCAGAGGTTCCTCTTTAGAAACATCCCCCCACTAATGGCACCTGACAGTTCACCCCAGATAGTCATGGCTCCAGTGACCTAGCCTAATCCTCAAGGGCAGTGACATCTGTCAAAGGCAGCATGACGTTTTTAGCAAGCGAGCGAAGGGTGGATTAATAGCAGGTGGGGTAGCCCATTGGGAAAAGGCTGGGAATTGGGAATTAGGAATAGAAATAACGTTAAAATACTTAAATATAAATAAATATAAGAATAGAATAAGGTTAACTGTAGAGAAGAGAAAGCTTTTAAAAATGAGGTTTGAGAACGATACATTATAGAAATAGTTAAGAAACCCATTCTATTGAAGGCAGCCATCCTTGCAAGCATAGTAAGCACAAGAAAAAGAAGTGCTAGAAAAGGCAAAAATATCACTTTTTAGGTGATGCCGAGTAAAAGCAGGAACCACAACACTCAACGGGCTAACTTCCCAGTCTCTGATCTTCAGACTCCCATTGTATCAATACAGATCCTCATAGAAGTTTAGTAATGAGGTATAGACTTGTAATAAACTCAACCTCCACAGGGAAATGCTCCAGACATATACCTGTAAACTGGGCAATCCAACTCCGGGGAAGTTAGCTCATGGGAGCACCCTTAATGGGGGGATTATACATAAAAAAGAAGTCTGAAAACTCAGAGAACAGTGCCAGCTTGCCCTTTTGATGAGGCAAGACACTTGAAACTGAGGGGCTGGGCTAAAGCTGGTGGAAAAGAAGAGAGTCTCTGACCTCAAAGGCTCTGTCTTTTTTTTAAGTGCCCTGCCCTCTGGAGGAGGGAACTTTACCCGTGTGTTCCACTTTGGACATAAGAGAAATGTGTATTGTTCTTGTAATCAGCATATGTTTCTTTCCTCCTGACACAGGGCTGCCATCAGAGGGTTACAGGCAGTACGTGTGTATGGTGCCTGGCCAAGCAGGGCATCCCACCACCTTGGTCAGACTCTGATGTCCTAGCAGCCCACAATATGGGGGGAGCACTGTCAAAAGGGCCACCAAGATGACCAGACTGGTAGAAAGACATTCTGAAGGATCCTCTGGTGTTTTTTTTTAGTATACCCTATAGGCAGTGCAGCAGAAAATTAGAGTGCACCTTTGCCACTCTGTCTTTCATTTCATATCATACCACATAGTGGAGCAGTACCAAGGGCTTAGTTTTTACATATACTTCTGGGTTGCAGTGCAAATTAGTTGGGTGGGGTGGGGGCCTGGTTTTAAGTTTGTACTGGGCCCCAAGATTTCTGATGGCACTGGTATCTGGATGGGTATGATGGGAGTTGTAGTCTCCAACAGCTAGAAAGCCAAGGTTGCCATCCCCTGCTGTAGTCTGTGTGAACACACACCAAAAGGACATGCACATGATGTGACAACTATATTATCCTATATAATAAGATGCTAGAATGTTTGTCCGACGCAGTCATGCGCAGTAGAGACTGCCTAAACGCACAGTGTGCTTTTGGGTAGTCTCTACAGCGCATGACTGCATCATGTGTGCCGCCAGTGAGGCAGTGGCAGTAAGCAGAGCAGGACCGGTCTCTCAAAGGGTTAACATCACCCAGACCTTGGCCCGTGTACATTGGCGTTTAAACTAGTATTCTATAAACACACACCAAAACAACTACTGATTTTTTATTCTGCAATAGCTTGTTACTGTAATTATATTTAAAGAAACAGGCGCTTGCAATGGAAGTAAATAGTGGGTAGGTGGAGGAACAGGGACTTTAGATTACCGAATATTAAGGTGGTGTTAAAGGCAGACATTAAAGGATGTATTACACCTCCTAATAATGATCTCCCACGTATCTTATTATGATCAGAAAATCCTAATGTCCCTTATGAATTCTGTCTTTGTGCCTCTGTTCGAGAAATAGCATCTTCAATGAACCTTGAATGTCATGTTTGTGGACGTGGACATGATGGTTGCTAACAGGACCACAGGACACAAACTGTGCTCAGTGCACATGGCGATCTTTACCCTTTAACCCTTTACGGACCGTCATGGGTAGATTCCAGTTAAGGACCCATGACTGTCCTGGACCGTCATGGATTAAACTATCTCATCTCTGCCGCACGAAGCGATGGGATAGCACGGGCTGGTTGTAACTAAGCGCTCCGATACCTGGGCACTTAGTTACAGCCAGTAGCAATATTGTTGCAACATGTGATTCGCTAGATTAGCGAATCACATGTTGCAGAAGCAGAATGACAGAGACAGTATTTACAAATACTGTCCCTGTCACATCTCTCTGCCTCCCTCCATCTTACACACTTCTGAGGTGGAGAGAGACAGAGAGACATCTTGCTGCTGTGTTCCAGAGCCTGTTCCAGCGTTCCTGTGAAAAAAAAACCCAGTTAAAAAAACAGAATTAACCCCTTGATCACTGTGGTTGCAGTGATCAACACGTTTCTCCCCCTCTCGATCTCTCTAGTAGTGATCAGATTGCTACAGATCAGCATTTGCTGATCTGTGGTACATCCCCCATCCCCCTTGTATTAAAAAAAATATATATAATAATAATAATTTTTTATTATTTTTTGTTTTATTATTATTATTTTTTTTTTAAATAAAATCTGATTATTTAGTGAATTTTAGGTAGTTTAGGTAGGTAGTTGGGTAGGTTTAGTCTACGTGTGTTAGGGAAAGGTTTAGGGTAAGATTTAGGTTTAGGAGTAGAGTAGGAAAAAAAAAACCCGCAAAAAATATAATTATAGATTAGATAGGTAGTTGACTTTGGTTAGGTAGGTTCAGGGTATGGTTTAGGGTTAGATTTAGGTTTAGGAGTAACGTAGGAAAAAAAAAGTTTATTTTATTAAAAAATGTATTTTATATTATAAGCTAGTTTAGATAGGTAGTTGGGTTGGGTAGGTTCAAGGAATACATGTGTTAGGGTCAGGCTTAGGGTTAGATTTAGGTTTAGGAGTAGCGTAGGAAAAAAAAAGTTTATTTTATTAAAAATGTTATTTTATATTATAAGCTAGTTTAGATAGGTAGTTGGGTTGGGTTGGTTCAAGAAATACATGTGTTAGGGTAAGGCTTAGGAGTAGCATAGGGGAAAAAAAATACAAAATACAAAAAAAAAATTTATCATAGGAATAGTGACCATTTGGGGGTAAGAGTTAGGTAAAGAAGTTAGTAATATATTTAGTTTAGAGTAGGTGTGTACAATGCAGCAGAGGTACACTTTAGAAGAGGCGTATTCCATTTTGGCATCTGACTCAGAAGCCACAGACACTGCTTCGACATCACTCAGTTTTCTGAGAGTGAGAGCATCTCTAGTGATGATGCAGGACCTTCTGTCAAAAAAAGATGCACTGCTTCAAGAGGTGCCCCAGCAACTGCCCAAAGAGCTGCCCAAAGACCTTCCCAAAGATCTGCCCTAAGAAAAGCCCCAAGAGCTGCCCCAAGACCTGCCACAAGTACTACCACAAGTACTGCCACTCCTGCTGATGAATGGGTATCAGCCAATTTATGCCCACAAATTCCTGAATTCACAGGCAACCCAGAAATTCAAGTGGATGCGACAGGATTTACCCATGTTGAGTTTTTTTATTTATTTTTGGGGGAAGAAATTTGGGGGGAAATCGTGTCTCAAACCAATTTATATGCAGCCCAATATATTGCTGCCAACCCATCAGCGTTCGTTTCCAAGGAAGAAATATGGAAACCCACAGACCATTAAGAATTTAAGAAATTCTGGGCCATTACAATGACAATGGGAATAGTTAAAAAACCAAGTATTAGATCATACTGGAGTAAAAACCCCATATATGATACCCCTATATTCGCCAAAACAATGATGAGGACTAGAAATTATTTTGAGCTTTATGCACTTTAGTGATAATACCCTGTGCCTTCCAAACGAACACCCCCAGTATGACAGACTGTTCAAAATTCACCCCCTAATAAATGATTTACAGGAAAAGTTTGCCGAAGTATATACCCCCAAAAAACATATAAGTATAGGTGAATCCCTTATGGAATATAAAGGCAGGTTAGTTTTCAAGCAATACATTCCCTCCAAGCGATCCAAATTCGGCATTACATTTTATAAATTTTGCGAAAGTGCCACAGGCTATACCCAGGCTTTTCGAATTTATGAGGGCAAGGACAGCCAACTTGACCCTCCTGGTGCCATAATCAGAAGAAGGAGCTGAAAACTAAACAATGCATTTTTAAAAATCTTCACCTATCCTGTGCTTAAAATTCACATCAACATTGAAGTCAACATGTGAAAAATGCTGATTTTTTTTACTTACGTCAAGTTTTACGAGGGATTGGTGGTAAAATGGCTACGTAAAAAATTTGAAAACATACATAAAATGAAGGCCTGGGGTGTCTACTTTCCAAAAATATACACTTTTGGGGGGGGGGGAATCTTAAAGTGGGGCACTGGTACACAGCCCCAAATGAGACATGGCACCAATGATGCAAGCTGTGAAAATTCAAAGAGTGAAACTGGGACACACTGTACTCAGAAGAAGCAGCAGCTGAACACTAATCAAAGCATTTTTTTAAATGTTCAACTATCCTGTGCTTGATATCAACAGTAATATTGAAATGTAAGAGTGAAAACTGCAAAAAAACAAAATATTACCACAATTTTGAAAAATATTTCTGGAAAAATAGCTGCATAAAACACTCCAAAATTATCCTGATTATTTACCTTATGTTGTCTAGTTTTCAGAAACCTATACTTTTATGGGACATTTTTGGTTCTGGCACCATAAGCTAAGCTATGATGCTCACATGCCAATTGTTGAAAAATTACAGGTTGGAAATAATGGCATCCATCTTGTTATATTTACCTTGTAAATGTGAGAAAGGGATTGAAATACTAGGCATATGGGGTACTCTTATACTCAGGAGAAGCAAATGAATATATTTAGGGGTATTTTTTATAAAGAACTAATGGTATGCAAATCCTGATAGGAAAATGTAAGAAAAATGTTGTTGTTTTTTTAATTGTTTTGCTTTTTTTCTATTTTAATCAAATTAAGCCCTACTTGTGCTTAAAAAAACAGTATATAATTTGTGTGGGTGTACAAAAGGAATTAAATAGAAAATATGGTTGAACAGCGGCAGTCAAAAAAGTCAAAATTGCTCCGGTCCTTAAGTGAAATACACCTCAGATTTTCCTGGTCCTTAAGGGGTTTAAAGGGATAGTAATACTTAATATCTAAGAAAATATATATTGTAGTGTTTATCCTTCTTAGAAAAACAAGGAAATTCCCACTACTGAAAGATGTTTTATTCAATATGTATTACAGCTCAAACATGAAGTATTTAGATGCAGTATCACAGTGGCCTGAAATGTTACAGTGGTGCTGTTGCTGCACCACCCTATGGACAGCTCTGGTCTGGTGACCATATATCAACAGGATGGTGTAGCAATAGCGCCAGTGTAACATTTCAGGCCACCATGATACTGTATCTAAATAATTCAAGTTTTAGCTGTAATAACTTGAATAAAACACCTTTCAGCAGTCAGAGTACCCTAGTTTTGCTCAGGGGGATAAACCCTACAACATATAATTTTACATTTTAAGTATTACTATCCCTTTAAAGGACAAGTGTGCCCCTCTGGTCCTTAAATGGATAAGTACAATAAGCTCATGTATTCTGCCTGCATCAGTTAAAAAAAAAAAAAAAAAAAAAAAAAACGAACCTGCTGGCAAGGGTCATGTCCATCTGCATGAGATCATAAAATCATAAGGGCAAAATTTGTGGGGATTATCAGGATTTTCTGGCCATAATAGGGTAAATGAGGGAAGGTGTGTTATTTGGAGGTTTTAGTTTCTAATAATGCACAGAGAACAAATAAAATCTCTTAATTCAGAGATACAAAACTGAAAGGTAAACTTTTTTTTGCTAACATTTAGTATGGAGTCAAGCCATGTAACAGCAGCTGGCACTCAAAAAAGAATGAAATAGTGTATTCATAATATAGGTCGGTGATTTACACTATAAAGCAAACATGAGATATCTATTAATAGATGCCATAATGCATAATTCTAAGTTACATCAACTGTATCCAGCAAACCCCAGAGGTACTGCATTTCATTTAATCACTTACAAGAAAGATGGGAATCATAGCGATTTACAAAGCTACAGTATAATCACACTTATAGAAATGTAGGACTTTGAAGTTATGCCACATTTTGATTTAAAGGGATCGTAATGTTTCAAAATAAAAGAAGCTTCAATTAATCTTCATAGTATTTGAGCCATAGAGAATGTTATTTAAATACTGTCAGAATTGTAGTTCAAGATTAATTGAATGATAAAGTATCCCCATCCCTCTCTTTTTACCTAGTGTAAGCCACTTCCCCTCAGATGTGGAATATGGTCTTAAGACCAGACAGCTCACAGCAAGGGACAATCTTCTTACTGTGAGAACAATGAAAACCCTGCCCACATTGACAGGTTTTTCCGTTATGCTAATTGAAGATTGTCCCTCTCTGCAATCCACTTAGACATCATCCTGCTCTCTGAGCTGAGCAGTGTTACATCAGTAAAAGGGGCGGGAGGAGGATACTTTGTCATTCAATTACTCTTGAACTACAACTCTGACAGCATTGAAATAAAATTCTCCATGGCCCAAATACTATGAAGAGTAATTGGAGCTGCTTTTATTTTGAAACAGTACTATCCCTTTAACACTGTGAGTGCCAGAGGGCTACACAACACACTTCAAAGAAATGTGCTGCTTACCTCTCTGGCACTTAGAGGGTTAACACTTAAGGGCCTAATGCAAATGATATATGAGAAGCAATTCTGCGGCAAACATACTATATCACAGGGACCAAATATACATGTACCCAAATTCCCACTGATTTAAATGGGACTTAACCCTTTGAATGCAGTTGAGGTCTCCAACGGATTCCTTTGCAATGCGTTAGGATCTCTAGCATTCAAAGGGTTAAAAGCACTGTCTAAATCAGGGTTGATTTTTATTTTGCCCTTATGGTGCAGTTGGTCTGCCCCAGAGCTGTTGCTCATGTATTTTATGCATAAGGCCCTGAATGGTAGTAGTCTGTCGGAATATAAGAGTCGATAACCATGCGGCATAAACAGCAGAAAAGAGTGAACCTCCACGGCAACTGCACCACCATCATTATAACCCACTCAGAGCCACTAGGCCATAGGTACAAAGACAAATGTAGAGAAATAATGGGACAAAGCAACTACACCATGGGGAACATATACAAATCCCAAAATTATTTAAATGGGGTTTTTAAATCCTCCAATGCTACAGGTCTCCAACGAGAACAAGGGTGACATAAGGGAGGGTGAGTGGTAGAGAAGACAAGTGGCCATATTTCTGCAGTGATTTGACTAGGATTAGCCCAATTCTATCCAAATCAACCCCCCTCCTCAATACCACCACCCAGGGGTTGCTGGCAGGAATACAATACCGTTTCTATTATATATACACATATACTCTTACACACGTACACATACATACAGATAATACTACTAATATACAGTACTGTGCAAAAGGCAGGTGTGAAAAAATGCTGTAAAGAATGCTTTCAAAAATAGACATATTAATAGTTTATATTTATCAATTAACAAAATGATAGTGAGCGAACAGAAGAAAAATGTAAATCAAATCAATATTTGCGGATTTAGATTTTTCTTCTGTTAACGCACTATCATTTTGTTAATTGTTAAATCTAAACTATTCACATGTCTGTTTTTGAAAGCATTCTTAATTTACAGCATTTTTTCACAACTGCCTAAGACTTTTGCACAGTACTGTGTATATAAATAATTATATATATATTTACCTTCTTAGTTTGCACTCCCAAACAAATGTGTTCCTTGCCCTGCACCACAAAGCTTCTTTATTCACATGCATTCTACATGCAGCTTCACAGCCCTCAGGTACCACATTTCATCTTGAAACCCTTCCAATACATTAACCTTAGATGTTCTTTGTTACTGCACTAGCTACAGTTTAACACCCTTTGGATAAAATGTTCAGTGAAGTGCACAACTGATAAAATGAAAATGAACACCTTTACAGCAATTTAATGTTATATCAATACTTTGGATGCTAAATAAGTCCAATGCATTGTTTTCAAGGCACTGCAAATCTCTCTAGCATCAAGCAAGGTAGTTGTTAAGTTCCCAAGAAACCCAGGGCTTGGGACAACCTAATGCATTATAGTGCAAAGTGATTTGCACTATTATATTCTCCAACCAGCCAACAAGACCTGTGGCTTTAAGAGAGAACCAACACCTCCTAAAAATAACCCTCACTTGCCATACTATGGCCAGAAAACCCTAATGGCCTTTATGAAATTAGCCCTTTTGGTCTTTGCTCAATAGCTAACATCCTCAATCAGTCCTGAATGTCATGAAACAAAGAAAGACAGATGCTGGCAGATTTTTTTTTAACAATGAAATATGTACTTATCTCTTTAACCCCTTAAGGACCAGCAGCCCAGGGAAGTTACCTTCTCTTAAGGACCGCTTTGATTCTCCCCGACACACCAGTACGCGGGACTTGTTACATGTACCGGCACCGAGTTGGGGTCTGAGAGAGGCCGATCCAGGCTTGGAGAGGTCAATTTCAGACCCTGTTTTTACTTACAGCATTCCCACAGGAGCACTGTAATTAAAATATAAGTGATGTGCTATGTCCATCACCCTGTGACAGTCATAGCACATCACATTGTCCTTAAGGGTTAAAGGGATAGTAATGTTTCAAAATACATGCAGCTACAATTATTCTTTACAGTTTTTGGGCCATGTAGAGCATTATTATTCTCTACCATGTGTAGTTCCAGAGTAATTGGATCATAAAGTGTCTCCCTCACGCCCCTTTTACCTATGTAAAGCTGCACAGCAAGACTGTCCAGATGGATCACAGCAAGGGACAATCTTCTGTTAGCATAAGTAAAAACCTGCCCTCCTTATTCAAGGGGGGCAGGGTTTTCCTTTTGCTCACAGCCAGAAGACTGTCCCTTGCTGCAAGCTGTCCGGTCAAGCGACCAGATTCCACATCTGAGGGGAGGTGGCTTACAACAGGTAAAAGGAGCAGGAGGGGGACACGTTTTAATTCAATTGCTCTGGAACTACACATTGTAGAGAATGATAATACCGCTCTACATGGCCCAAAAACTATAACGAATAATTGGAGCAATTATTTTGAAACATTACTATCACTTTTAAAGACTGGATGTAGGCTCCGTTACCTATCAACGTCCCTACGTTTAGGTGATCAAAGAATATATTCTGTGATTTAATATGTTAGCATCTTTATTTGATTTTTATTTACTTATTCAGTGGTGATAAAATGATCAGGCTTTATGCACAAAATAAACTTAGAACAATTCTGAAGCAAACCAACTATGCCACAGGGAACAAATGAAAATGTCTAATAATTCAAATGGTGCTTTTAACGCTTTGAATGCTAGAGAGGTATCCAGTGCAGCTTGTTTAGCATTACTGTTCCTCATCATCATCACCACCACCTACACTTTTCTGACCTACGTCACTTTCAGTTCCTCTTGCCTTTCTGTATCACTTCTATAATCTGCCAAGATCTTTCTCACTCTGTGAACAAACTGTGGCTTTCTCCTCATCACCCTCTACAGCAGCAACAAGCAGGGAAAGGTATCTACACTAGCATGTGGCATTCCAGTATATAGTAGCATCCAAGCACCTTCACAATCAAGAAAGTCAAACCCAGAGAAGATTAATATTTGTCCTGGAGACTACAGTTTTCAGAATGCGTTACCAGGTCTCTGGGGGCAGAGACTCATACTTCGGCTTTATGAGTTCAGTGGTAACCCTGCCTACTTTATTACCTGTTCTGCCCACTTCTACCCTGTTTTTCGCACTTCCCCAGCCATTTAAAGGAGCAGTAAACTTTTTTTATGAAAACACATTTTATAGATCTTTTCCTGCTGAATAAAACAAGGTCACTCCAACTGCTGTCAGATGTTCTATTCAAAGTCTATAGAAGTTCAAATAATCAGGAAGTGAATTTACTGTGTTTACTTCCTGATAGTTCTAACTGACAAGAAGTCACAGGCAGTTTCTATCACATTCTATGGAGAAGTGTATGTCTCTGACTTTTTTGACTTTCCTCTCCATTAGAATGTAACAGGAAAAACTAATTGGAATTTGACCACTAGAGGGCACTGCTAATGTAAAAAAACAAACAAAAAAAACATAGGTTTAAACTGTAATAACTCTGAAAATATTAATCTCTTGGCAGAGGTAGTACCCTTATTTTACTCAATAGGAAAATCCCTACAATATATATTTTTTTTCATAAAAAGTTTACTGCTCCTTTAAGTGTAAATTCCAACTCTCAGCTCTGCAAATATGTGCCACCCAATTAAGCCCCTCCCACATTGACATGAATAGCATGACTTGAACACTCCCACACCCAGGTGTGTGTGTTTTTTTTTTCTCCAAGGGCCATGAATGAGAAGGTTCCCAGGTATGACAATTAGGGACTCTAAAAACTTAAAATTTCCATTAATTTAAAAGGATAGTAATGTTTCAAAATAAAATTAGCTCCAATTAATTCTCATACTATTTGGGCCATGGAGAGTGCTATTTCAATACTGTCAGAGTTATAGTTCAAGAGTCATTGAATGATAATTTATCCCCCTCCCGTCCCTTTTACTGATGTAACACTGCTCACCTCAGAGCAGAAAGGTGGTATCTAGATGGCTTGCAGAGAGGTACAATCTTCAATTAGTATAAGGGGAAAAAGCTGAAAAACCTGTCAAGGGGGGCAGGGTTTTCATTGTTCCCACAGTAAGAAGATTGTCCCTTGCTGTGAGCTGTCTGGTCTTAAGAACAGATTCCACATCTGAGGGGAGGTGGCTTACACTTGGTAAAAGTGGACGAAGGGTGATACTTTATCATTCAATTACTTTTGAACTACAACTCTGACAGTATTTAAATAACACTCTTCATGGCACAAATACTATGAAGATTAATTGGAGCTGCTTTTATTTTGAAACATTACTATCCTTTTAAATGGGTCTTTTTACTCCTTGCATGCGGGTGATTTCAAAACGTTGCAAAGAAGTTAAAAAAACTTTTTAAATAAATTTAATTATTTCATTTCTCCCCTATGGTGCAGTTGATTTGCCCCATATTTGCTCCAATTTTCTTTATACATAAGGTCCTTTGGGTTTATGTACAAAGGAAAAGTTCAGTAATTCTGGGGCAAGCCTAGAGATTAGATAAACATCTCCTAAACTTCCATTCTGCTTTTCAACCCTTTGACTGCTACTAAAGGACTCAACGGGCTGAAATCCTCATTTAAATCAGTAGATTTCTCCCTGGTGGTAAAGTTAGATGGAATCAGAATTGCTCCACTTTACCATTATACAAAACACCCTCTGAATGCCATAGTAGTATGTCTCTTTAGACAATAACACTAGATCATTAGATTTAATTGTAGTTTGTGTACTTTTGTGAACATGGGAATAATGGATAAAGTATCCTCCTCAAGGAGACAGGACACTTGCATATAGAATTCTTTGAAGGTGGAGACTCTCTCCCAGTTCCACTTTACCCCTGCCTATCATGGCTCGTTTCAACGTATAGCTAAGACAGAAGAAAAAGAAGTAGGGCAGGAAGGTGGCCATGTGTACCAGAGAAGAGAACCTAAAAGACACCCCTGCCCGAAACTCAATCTCTGGGTGGAATGTCCCACGTTAAACAAGGTAAAAGAGAAAAAGGATTGATCAGTAAATAAATACACTAAAATTATCTTTCCTTTTTCTTTCTTGTAAGCCCAAAAGGCTCCCACATACCTAGTGGAATGTGTTGTGACCCTGAAGAGAACAGGTTTCCTTCTGAGTTCATATGCCTGGTGTATGGAAGCATTAATCCAAAAAGCAACAGTAACCTTGGATGCTGGCCGTCCAGCTCTCGGACACTCAGGAACGACAAAGAGAGAGAGTCAGCTTTGCAGAAAGGCTCAGTACATTGCACATAAAATTTAAGGTAACGCACCACATTCAACAAGTGGATATCCCTCTCCTTGTCACACTTCGAGTCTGAGCAGCACAAAGGCACCACAATCTCCTGATTGATGTGATGACCACCTTAGGAAGAAACTCCTTCCTTATGGAAAAACCAGAAAAGGTGGTTTGCAAGACAAAGCTTGCACTGCAGTCACCCTGCGAACGGAGACTACCGCCACAAGAAAGGCCATTTTGAGCATCAGCTGACACAGAGGAATGGTAGCAAGGGGGTTCAAAGGGAGGTCTCTGAAGGACCCCCAAGACCAAGTTAAAATTTTTAGTGGGCACAAACCAATGAAACACATAAGGTAAAAGGCCTCCGGATTGAGTTCCCACTCTCCAGAATCCAAGTCTTGGCGACTTAGGAAGTCCATCAGAACGTTTTCTACTCTTGGAATGTGCGTGGCAGAAATGACAAGAACGTGGGCCTCTGTCCAGCCTAGAGTGTACGTTACCTTGAACCAGGTTGCTGCACTTCAAGTGCCGCCTTGATGGTTTATGTATACCACGGCATTGTCTGACTGAACATTCTCTGGGTTTCCCCTCAATTGCAAGGTCCAGTACATAAGGGCCACATGAATTGCCCCGAGTTCCAGCAAATTGATGGACTGAAGATACTCCTCTTCAGTCCACCTGCCCTGGACCCCCAAGTGACCCAGCACCGCAACCCAGCCGCTCAGGGTCAAGTCCCTTGTGATCAGAGTCCATTTCGGAATCATATTCGGAATCACCATGAACACCTTCATTGGAATGGTCTAAAACGAGTGACTGGTTTTCAAGCACTCGTTTTAAACCATTCCAATGAAGGAATTTGTGGTAAATAACGAGATTGCAGCTCTGCTCAAGCGCCACCGTGTCGGCCGACACGGATCTTCTGCTGACAGCTTTACAGCTGTCAGTAGGAGAGATCAGACTTTAAACGCCTGTATCTCTTAAACCATAGCGGTTTGAGAGATACATTTTTTTGGCATTTAGCTCAGCTTTTTATGCTCTTCTAAATGCAAAAAACTTTTTTGTGGACATTACTAACACTTTAACCTTTCATATTACACTATCAATTTTTGTGTCCATTTTTGACTAGTGTTATCCACTTGTTTTGAGGCCTGAACAGTGCAGACTGCATCAAATTAAGGGACCTGGAGAGTTAACTCATTGGTATTTTCCAACAAAGGGATTTTGAATAAGATTGGAGCTTTCTCTCCAGTCTGGTCAGTACAGACTTCTTGCTTAAGCCATATTATTTTTATTATTCTTTAGTTATATTCCGCCAAATTATTCCGCAGCTCTGTACAATAGGGAATACAGAGCTATTAAATTGTACAAATAGAACATGGAAAATAAAAGGATCAGAGGGACCTGCTGACAAAAGCTTACTGTCTAGCGTCTATATTACAGATCAGTCTGTTGGCGCATCTTTCTAGAGGAGATATTTAACAGTACTTAGCACTTTATTTACACATTATTCATTTTATATTATACTGGTCAATTAATCGTTGTTATTTACATTAATTCCCAAATATAGTAACATAGTGGATGAGGCTGCAAAAAAGACATGCATCCATCAATTTCAGTCCATGTCATATCACCACCATGATCCAGAGGGATGCAAAGGGTTAAACAAGAGGTGTTAATTATTACTGATGCACTAGCACTTTATGGCTCTAGCACTTGTTTCTATATTAATTTTGGAAACTATCCATTTCATTGTTCACCGTTTCCCTCTTAAAAAAATGGCTTTTTTCCGTCTCTGTCAAGCTTTGAGTCTAATGTAACTGAATAAGATTGTTTAGCTTCTCTCAGTCTTGAGACCATTCCCTCTCCTGAAGGGAGACGCACTAAATGTGTGATGACAAGGTGAAAAAGGACTTCTCCAGTAAGATAAGCTCTCCAGTTTCCATGTTAGATTTCTCCAACTTGAGGGATCTTAGTGCATAGACTCTAGTATAATATAGAGTTTATAAAACTGGAGAAAAATATTTTTGTCTGAATTATTAGGTACTTTTTTTCCATTCGGGAGAAACAGATGTTGTTTTCGCCCCTCCACCCTGTTTGGTTAGTCAGAATTTCAGTGAATATTTTTGTTAACCAAATAGATGGAGGGGTGATTCTACACGCATCTGTGACCCATCCAGCAAGATGCTGATTGTCTGGGAGGTGAGGTTACTTCAGGGAACGTTTCATGCCCTGTATAACCCCAAAAATGCCAGCCAAGATGAACAGGATGGCCATATAAAATCCAATCCCTGTTTATTTTTTTTCTCATTCTGTCGTAGCCCATGAAGGATTGGGCGGGGGAAGGTTGTTTTATTTTAGTTTGCATGGACGGCAAATGATGTAATGGTATATCAGGATTTTTTTTTAATGTTTATTTTTGACAGAAGATTCAGGATCAAGTATATCACTGGACCTCTGACATCAAGGTAAGTCTGATGCTTGTTATGAATGGTGTAAGTGTGTGAGTTACAGTGGGAGTGAACAAAATGAATAAATGGATTTGAACAAATGTCATTTGCCATTCCTGTTTCTGAAATTTTGTGTTCCAAACCAGTCGTCGTTTTAATCAGAATGTCAGAAAACATAACATTTTCATTAAATTTAGCATTTGTTCTGGAATGAAAGCACAAGTCTAATTAAATGGAAATTTTAATACTGACACCAACAAGCACTATACAGGAATAGTGCCAGAAGACTGAAAGGTAGAAAATGTGATACCGCTTCACAAAAAAAAAAAAAAAATCAGGGAAGAGACTGACAAACACCGATCACTAAACATTACATCAGTAGTGGGAACATTAATGGAAACCATGTTAAAGGAAAGAATTGTTAAATATCTAAATTAAAATAATTTTCAAGATCCTAAACAGCATGGGTTTTAATGCAGGGGCATCTTGTCAGACTAAGCACATAGATTGGTTTTATTAAGTAACCAGGGGGAGAAGTATATATAGCTTATGATTTCAGTAAGGCATTTGACACTGCCTCTCACTGATAAGTTGCAGCATATAGGTCTGGATGTAAAATTAGTTTAACACCATCCCGACAATGGACGTACATGTACGTCCCGCAGAATCTGTCACTTAGTGACCGAGGACGTACATGTACGTCCAAGAAGTCATTGAAGGTAATGGAGGAAAAAAGTTCAGCGGGCATTAACCCTTTGAGTGCCAAGTGGGTACATTGTACGAGTTTGGACAGCTGTACCCGCTGTGCCAAGCTCGTACAATGTACCCACTAAAATGCGGTCACTGCATGAGCCGGTATAACCGGCATGCAGTGGCCGCATTTTAAAAAAAAAAAATGTGGGCAATCGTGGGGGGACATGAGGATCACTCCTCATGTCCCCCCTGTTATTGATCTCCCAGCCGATCGCGCTGGGAGATCAATAAAAGAAGAGGAGAAGCGCAGCTGAGGCGCAGCTTCTCCTCTTCTTTGTCTCCTACCCGAACTTCCGGGTAGGAGTGGGCGGGACCGGGGGAAGCCTCCCAGCGTCATCAGTGACATGTCACTGATGACGTTGGGGAAGTTTCCCCGGTCCCATTCACTCCTACCGGTGGTAGGAGTGAAAGGCAGGAGAGCTTTTGCTCTCCTGCAAGTCGCCATATTGATCTCCCAGCCGATGGCTGGGAGATCAATAACTGGGGGGACACCAGAAGGGGTCCTGATGTCCCCCACGAGGTCTGAGAAATTAAAAAAAAAAAACAAAAAAAAAAAACAAACGCTAAGTAGCCCTGTGAGTGCCGCAGGGGTCCCCAGCACATTGCTTTGCAATGTGCTGGAGACCCTTGTAGCACTCACAGGGTCTTTTCTTTGGGTTTTTTTTTTTATTTTTTTAAAGACCTCATTGGGGGGATCAGGGGGGATCCTGATGCCCCTCAATGAGGTCTATTATTAAAAAAAAAATAAATACAATTTTTTAACCCTGTGTGTGCCACAGGGGGGGGTCAAATGCACCCCCCCCTCCTGTGGCACACACAGGGCTTCTATCATTACTTTGTTACTAGAGATTGTTGGGGGGCCATCAGGATTTGTCCTGATGGCCCCCCAACAAGCTCTGATTACAAAGTATTAATAAAAAAAAAAATTAACCCTCTGAGTGCCAGAAGGGTCCAATGCATTGCTTTGCAATGCGCTGGAAACCCCTTTGGCACTCACAGGGACATTTATTTTGATTCCTTTTTTTTTTTTTTTTTTTAAGACCTCGTTGGGGGGAATCAGAGGGGTCCTGATACCCACCAATGAGGTCCATAATAAAAAAAGTAAAGAAAAAAAATTAACCCTGTGTGTGCCTCAAGGGGGGCCAATGCAGCCCCCCTTCTGCGGCGCACACACAGGGCATTTATCATTACTTCGTTATCAGAGATTGTTGGGGGGCCATCATGATTGGTCCTGATGGCCCCCCAACAAGCTCTGATTACCAAGTAATGATTAAAAAAAAATTAACCCTCTGAGTGCCACAAGGATCCAATGCATTGCTTTGCAATGCGCTGGAGACCCCTGTGGCACTCTCCGGGTCCCCTGTTTGTGGACATATATATATATTTTTTTACTAAGACCTCATTGGGGAGGGATCAGGGGGTCCTTATGCCCCTCAATGAGGTATATAATAAAAAAAAGAAAAAATAAAACACAAATTAACCCTGTGTGTGCCACTAGGAGGGGAGTTCAATGCCGACCCCCTTCCTGTGGCACACACAGGACTTTTTATCAACACTGGTAGTCACAGATCTCCCATACACACTATCAAACACTGCCCCACCATCCTTGCTCCTCTGCTCATACCCACACACACTGCCTAATCCCTCACCCTCCCACATACTTTGTTACACTTGTAGTCACAGGTCCGCACGTACACCGGCTGACGCCCTAGCTTCTTTCATCTGTTAGCCATAAAATCACACATACACTGTTTGCTTTACCATTTCTGTTTCACTGGTAGCTACGCTCCTGTAGCGTAAATTGGTATGTCAACCCACAGCAGTGGGGTACCATTTTTCTTAGGCTGGCAAGAAGTCCTCCTAGGAAATCCCACGCCATTGAACCATTTTAGTATCTTTGAAGTGACTGATGTGTAAAACAAAATTTTATTTTTTCCTGTAGCACCACATTCTGGAAATAGTTGTGCCAACTAACTTAGGGGTAAAAAGGCAAGTGACCCCTCATTAGATGCGGCAGGTTGTCTTCTTTCCAAAATGGTATGGTTTATCTACCTTTTCTTCAATTCTGAAGGTGTTATAGTCATTTTCGTACAGGCAAGTCAGGTTTGAGAAAATGTTAGAAACATCAGAGGTTGTAGTAGGTGTAGTTTTCTACTTCTAGCACCCCCTAAGGTAGTTCAACTCATACCAATGGGGTGTCATTTGACTCCTAAGAGCACTAGCAAACAAATGCAGTTGAAAATTCCATGGTTTTCACAGCGCTCCATACATTTGAAGGGGCAGAAATGTAAAAAAATGCAATTTTTTTCCTATATCGCCTCCTTCTGGAAACATTTATGCACACCAGTATTGGGGTAAGAAGGCGAGTGACCCCTCATTAGATGCGGCAGGTTGTTTTCTTTCCAAAATGGTATGGTTTATCTACCTTTTCTTCAATTCTGAATGTGTTATAGCCATTTTTGTACAGGCAAGTCACATTTGAGAAAATGTTAGAAACATCAGAGGTTGTAGTAGGTGTAGTTTTCTACTTCTAGCACCCCCTAAGGTAGGTCAACTCATATCAATGGGGTGTCGTTTGACTCCTAAGAGCACTAGCTAATGAATGCAGTTGAAAATTCCATGGTTTTTACAAAGTTCCATACATTTGAAGGGGCAGAAATGTAAGAAAATGCCTTTTTTTTTCACTAGCGCCACCTCCTGGAAGCATTTGTGCATACCAGCCTTTGGGTAAGAAGGCACGTGACCCCTCATTAGATGCGGAAGGATGTTTTCTTTCCAAAATGGCATTGTTTCTCTACCTTTTCTGCATATCTATTATGGTTATAACCATTTTAGTGCAAGCAGATAATTTCAAAAACAAAAGTGTCAGGTTTACGTACGTGTTCCTAGCACCCACATATTCTATGTTAACCCACACAAATAGGCTACCATTTTTCTCATGTTGGTAGCAGGTACTGAATACAGCAGGAAATGTTATGGTTTTCAAAGATTTTAGTATCTTTGAAGTGGTGGAAATGTAAAAAAACATGTATTTATTCCCATAGCGCCACCTTTTGGAAATATTTGTGCACTTCAGCCCAGGGGGTAGAAAGGCAAGTGACCCCTCATTTGATGCGGGAGAATGTCTACTTTCCAAAATGGTATACCTTTTATACCTTTCCTTCATGTCTCTAACAGTTATGGACATTTTAGTACAAGCCGCCATTTTCGAAGAAGCAAACAGGTAGGTGTAGTGATGTGCTTCTGGCACCCCTAAGGTAGGTCGACTCATTCCAGTGGGGTGTCATTTTTCTCCTAAGAGCACTAGCTAATGAATACAGTTGGAAATGCCATGGTTTGCACAAATTTCAGTACATTTGAAGGGGCAGAAATGTAAGAAAATGCCTTTTTTTTTCATTAGCGCCACCTTCTGGAGGCATTTGTGCTCTCCAGGCTTGGGGTAACAAAGCAAGTCACCCATCAATAGATGCGGCAGGGTGTCTTCTTTTCAAAATGGTATGGTTTGTGTACCCTTTCTTCACTTCTGTAGTTGTTATAACCATTTGGGTACAGACAAGTAATGTTTGAGAAAATGTTAGAAAAATTTGAGGTTGTAGTAGGTGTCATTTTGCACTTCTAACGCCCCCTGAGGTAGTTAAACTCATACCAATGGGGTGTCATTTTTCTCCTAAGAGCACTAGCTAATGAATACAGTTGGAAATACCATGGTTTGCACATATTTCAGTACATTTGAAGGGGCAGAAATGTAAGAAAATGCCTTTTTTTTTCATTAGTGCCACCTTCTGGAGGCATTTGTGCACTCCAGGCTTGGGGTAACAAGGCAAGTCACCCATCATTAGATGCGGCAGGGTGTCTTCTTTTCAAAATGGTATGGTTTGTGTACCCTTTCTTCACTTCTGTAGTTGTTATAACCATTTGTGTACAGACAAGTAATGTTTGAGAAAATGTTAGAAAAATTTGAGGTTGTAGTAGGTGTCATTTTGCACTTCTAACGCCCCCTGAGGTAGTTAAACTCATACCAATGGGGTGTCATTTTTCTCCTAAGAGCACTAGCTAATGAATACAGTTGGAAATACCATGGTTTGCACATATTTCAGTACATTTGAAGGGGCAGAAATGTAAGAAAATGCCTTTTTTTTTCATTAGTGCCACCTTCTGGAGGCATTTGTGCACTCCAGGCTTGGGGTAACAAGGCAAGTCACCCATCATTAGATGCGGCAGGGTGTCTTCTTTTCAAAATGGTATGGTTTGTGTACCCTTTCTTCACTTCTGTAGTTGTTATAACCATTTGTGTACTGACAAGTAATGTTTGAGAAAATGTTAGAAAAATTTGAGGTTGTAGTAGGTGTCATTTTGCACTTCTAACGCCCCCTGAGGTAGTTAAACTCATACCAATGGGGTGTCATTTTTCTCCTAAGAGCACTAGCTAATGAATACAGTTGGAAATACCATGGTTTGCACATATTTCAGTACATTTGAAGGGACAGAAATGTAAGAAAATGCCTTTTTTTTTCATTAGTGCCACCTTCTGGAGGCATTTGTGCACTCCAGGCTTGGGGTAACAAGGCAAGTCACCCATCATTAGATGCGGCAGGGTGTCTTCTTTTCAAAATGGTATGGTTTGTGTACCCTTTCTTCACTTCTGTAGTTGTTATAACCATTTGTGTACTGACAAGTAATGTTTGAGAAAATGTTAGAAAAATTTGAGGTTGTAGTAGGTGTCATTTTGCACTTCTAACGCCCCCTGAGGTAGTTAAACTCATACCAATGGGGTGTCATTTTTCTCCTAAGAGCACTAGCTAATGAATACAGTTGGAAATGCCATGGTTTTCACAAATTTCAGTACATTTGAAGGGGCAGAAATGTAAGAAAATGCCTTTTTTTTCATTAGCGCCATCTTCTGGAGGCATTTGTGCACACCAGGCTTGGGGTAAGAAGGCAAGTTACCCCTCATTAGATGCGGCAGGTTGTCTACTTTTCCGAAATATATAGTTTTATATAGTTATTCCACTGTTTTAGGGTAGTTTTACCACAAAAACCCTAGAATGCGCATATTAGTTTATAAAGTTGAAAATGTCATTTTGCGCTGCTGGTGATTAGGGCTCTACGCTAGCCATGGACGTAGGTAAAACTATACAAATTTGGTATTTTTTTACTCAGGGGACTCGAGGCTTTTTCAAATAATTGAAACTTTTTCAATCAAGGTAAATATTTTTGATACATAGTATGTGATTTTAGCAAAATGAGTAAATTTTCACTTTTTTTTGTCATTATGACATCATAGCTTTTTGCACGATGTAAAATTCTCTTCATGTAAGGTATCACAAGAAAGCTCAATTCGTTCTGAAAAAAACAATATATAGTTTTCCATATGTAACTAAAAATCCCCAGAGGAAATCAAGCCTAAACGGAAGGATAGCAAAAATGTTGAAAAAGTGTCTGGCCTGCAGGGTTCAGAAAATGGCCCGAGCCTCTGGCACTGAAGGGGTTAAGTGTCACTAAGGGGTTAGCAGATAGGGCAATTACTGAGTGACAGGAGACAATGGGTTGTGGTAAATGGAGAATATTCAGAAGACAACAGTGTTATTAGTGGGGTACAACTTTACAATGCACTGCAGATATTTCTTCCATTAATAACAAATCTTCCAGGGCTGTAGGTCGTGTTGAGGGCAACAAACCAGTAGTATTATCAATGATCCAATCAATGTATTTCTTGATGGAATTGGAAAGTCCATAGACCAGCACATATATACACAATCACCAGCAGTTATTTTAGCATGGTGTGGTTGTACCACTAAAGGATACCTCTCTATAAATCAATGAATGTATATAACACGTCTACTAGATACTAGAGCTGCTAAACCTCTTGTTTGTTTAAAAGTGGGATAAGCTCAGGGATCTGTACTAGGTCCCATTCTGTTTAATATTTTTCAAAATGATATTGCAAAAATTCTTCTGTGTAAGGCATGCTTTTTTGCAGATGATACAAAAATTTGCAACAGGTTAGACACTCATAGAGGAATAAGCCAAATAGTAAATGACGTAGGTAAATTTGAAGAATAGACAAGAGTGTGGCACCTGCTGTTGATAAATGTAAAATAATACATGCGGAGTATAAAAATCCAAAGACAGAATATAGTATTAGGGATTATGTTCTGTTGAAACAGACAAAAGGGACTTGAAGTAATTATCTGTGATGACTTAAAAGTAGGCAAGCAATGTAACAAAGCGATAGGGGGTACAAGCAGGATGTTTGATTGTATAGCCAGAGGCATTAATCGCAGAAAGAAGGAGGTTGTCATGCTATTCTACATATCTCTTAATAGACATCACCTAGAGTATTATGTACAGTATTGGAGACCTCATGTCCACAAGGATATAGATATTCTAGAGAAACTTCAGTGAAGGGCTAGTAAAATGGTGAATGGTTTTCAGGAAAGACTGTAGGATCTGAACATGTATAGCTTGGAGTACAGGTGAGAGAGAGGGGATATGACAAACATTTGAATACATAAAGGTATTCCACAAAGTACAGGAAGGAAGCAGATTTTAAAGGCGTAGAAATGTTAGGACAAGAGGTCATAGTCAACTAGAGGGTCAGATATTTATATGTAATGTAAAAGTTTTGCTTTACTTCAAGGGTGGTAGATAAGTGGAATATGGAATATACTACCAGTTATGGAGGTTACACTACCAGTTGTAGAGATTAATACAGTGAGGGAATTTAAGCATGCATAGGATAGGCATAAGACTATCCTGAACATAAGACTTGACCAAGAACAAAGTAAGATTTGAGGTTTTTACAGTAGAAGAAAATGGGCAGCCTAGATGGGCTGAATGGGTCTTATCTGTAATCATATTCAATGCTTCTATGTGAAATGTGGGGATGCAACCATTTATTGCATACACTGTGATATTAGTTCTAAGAGCAAATGTGCAAGCAGCACATGCCGCTATGTTAGCGTCCATGCCGCTACGTCTACATGATTCAGTGACTGCAATGTAAGCATGTATACATAGGTACTATTTCATCCTACATAGGCAAAACTACAGGAAAACTACAATGCAGAAATTATGATCTACTAATCATTTTATTTAGCATTACATACATATCTATTCAACAGAGGATGCTGGAAACTACGCTCAGTTTGACTGCCCAGGTAGCACTTTAATTTACCGGTTTAAAGGTTGACCTTTCTGACAGCTAAAACTGCATTTCATACACTGCTGCATAGCAGGGGTAGTCAGCAGTTTGACCTCCACTTGCTGGGAACTACAATTTTCATCATCTCCAAATAGCCATTGGTTGGTTGAGGATGATAAGAGCTGTAGTCCACAACAGTTGGAGACCAAACAGTTGACTGGCCCCTTCTGTAAAGTAAGCCAAAGCCACACCTGCTCCCTCAAAAATAAAACATACTGAGGTGAAATGATAGGACAGGAAACACATAACTTAGTACAGACTGGTGCACAATGTTTAAGTAAGCAAACCCTTAAAGCCTTCCCTAAGGAAGGAAAACGAAGATTTCTTCTCCTGTGTCCACTGCTCCCTGATGATACATAGCCTGCATTTGGGCACATGAGAAAGCTACTCCTGAAAATACCCACACTCCCTCAGTACTAACCCCTTAGCATATACTAACCAAAGTGGCCATTTTGTTTGCAAAAAAGCTATAAAGACAGTCAGTAGGTACAGAATAATTCACAAAAACATCCCTCTGGGTAGGAGGATTTTATGCAGATCTTAATCACGTCTGTTGAACAACCATGCGTTCCTTGAGTGGTTAAATATACAAAGGAATTATATAGGTTTAATTGTATTAATACACACATATCAGTACTAGTAACTATCACAGATACCTGTCACAAGAAACCTCTCTGGTATCCAAGGGGTTAAAACCTACTTAAAATCAATGGGGAATTTTGGGAATGTTTATTTGTCCCTTGTAGTGCATTTCGTTTGCCCCAGAAATACTATGCATTTGTCCTAAAAAATAGTTTTCTAGACAAATGCCTCCCACTTGTCTCATACACTTCAGTACAATATCACTGCTGCTTCCTGCCAGGGAGAGCAGCCGCTCCACAGAGACGCTTAATTGTACAGAAACATATTGAGACAGGAACTCAGGAATCAGTTGCTGATAATTGGTCCTCTAGAGTCAGCACTGTGAAGTCGGGATCCCTTCGAGTATGCCTTTGTTTAGATGCTGCTCCCAGGCACATACATACATATTGTAATGCAGGAGCATTTGGGAGATACATGGGAACAAAGGTGCAGTATCTGAGGAAAAAAAAAACAAATCCCTACATTTTTCCACACTTTCTCAGTGACTGAGTAATGTTAAATGTAGTATTACTTTGGAAATAAGCCTCTGTGTTTAGGAAGGGACTCAGAGCCTTAAGGACAAAATAATGGAGGAAAAATTTTGAAGTAAACCAACTGCATGCAAAGAGAGAAACAAAAACTTTCACTGAAATAAATAAGTTGCAGATAGGGTTGCCACCCAGCCGGTATTTTACCGGCAGGCCGGTAAAAAATTGGCTTCTCTCCAATGTTAAGTCTATGGAGGGAATGCCATGGCAGGTATTTTTTTGAAGAAAAGGTGGCAAACCTAGTTGCAGACCTGTAGCATTCAGTGCGTTACCAGCCACATGCAAATGAAAAATAATTTTTATTTGTTCCTTATGGTGCAGTTCACTTGGTCCAGATCCACTCACCACATTATATCTACTGAGAACTGATGTGACTGAGAAGAGGATGGTCTGTGAAATGGATGGAAATCTGAGTGCGCTGTGGTCTTTACTAGCGCTGCTGAGATATCAGATGTATTTATGTTTGTTACTTATGTATTTACATATGCAATATACTCCCTCATGTGAAACTAAGCGTATGAGATAGCTTCCAAAGCAGAGACCAGGCAACGTAGTACTCTCATATACAGTACTGTGCAAAAGTTTTAGGTAGGTTTGAAAAAATATTGGAAAGTAAGAATGCTTTAAAAAATAGACATGATATTCGTTTATTTTTATTGATTAACAAAATGCAAAGCGAGTGAAAAGAAGAAAAATCTAAATCAAATCAATATTTGGCATCACCACCCTTTGCCTTCAAAACAGCATCAGTTCTTCTAGCTACACTTGTACACAGTTTTTGAAGGAACTCGGCAGGTAGGTTGTTCCAAAGATCTTGGAGAACTAACTACAGTTCTTCTGTGGATTTTGGCAGCCTCAGTTGCTTCTCTCTCTTCATATAATCCCAGACAGACTCGATGATGTTGAGGTCAGGGCTCTGTGGGGGTCATACCATAACTTCCAAGACTCCATGTTCTTCTTTATGCTGAAGATAGTTCTTAATGACTTTGGCTGTATGTTTGGGGTCTTTGTCATGCTGCATAATAAATTTGGGGCCAATCAGATGCCTCCCTGATGTTATTGCATGATGGATAAATATCTGCCTGTACTTCTCAGCATTGAGGAGACCATTAATTTTGATCAAATCCCCAACTCCATTTGCAGAAACACAGCCCCAAACTTGCAAGGAACCTCCACCATGCTTCACTGCTGCCTGTAGACTCTCATTCTTTTACCACTCTCCAGCCCTTCTGCACACAAATTGCCTTCTGCTACAGCCAAATATTTCATATTTCGACTCATCAGTCCAGAGGACCCCAGTGCCTGTGTTTTCGTTCATAGTTGAGTCACTTGGCTTTGTTTCCATGTTGGAGGTATGGCTTTTTGGCTGCAAGTCTTCCATGAAGACCACTTCTGACCAGACTTCTCCAGACAGCAGATGGGTGTACCAGGGTCCCACTGTTTTCTGCCATTTCTGAGCTGATGGCACTGCTGAACATCTTCCGACTGCAAAGAGAAGTATTCATGATGTGTCTTTCACCTGCACCAAGTTTCCTTGGCTGACCTCTGCATCTACGGTCCTCAACGTCCTTCTACTTTTTGACTTCTAATGTCTCATCCTGATACCAATTTTCTAGCACATGGTTTAAGTCCTCTGCTTCAAATAATTAAATAACTTGTGGTTTAACTACAAATATTTATCAATTAATGCTTCATACCCACATACAAACATGCATAAATGGAGCATGGCAAACAAAGGTAAAAAAAATTAGAGTGCATGTTAACCAAGGGTGTCGGGTTTTCATGCCATTATGCAAGGTATCAACCCTGGTTTCAGACCTCTTCAGTTTTTTTCACGAAGTGGGAATTTGTATCTGTATTTTGTGGTGCATTTAGTTTGACACAGAACTGCCCACCTCTTCTTTATATAAAGTAAATACTAGAGGTAAACTAGGTTTCAAATAATAATAATAAAATATAGTTCTGAATGTGATCCAGTCACATAATTTCAACCCCTGGTGTAGGTTGGCGTTTAATAAGGGGTTAGACTGCACTATTACACATTTAGCCAGCGTCTAGTTATTATTTAATCTACGTTTCTATTTAGCATGGAGAATTTGCTTGTAGTCTGGCCTGGTTTCATTTAAATTTTTAACCCCTTGAGAATTAACCCCTTTGAGGACCAGAGGGATATGCAACTCATTGGTTGAACTTTATAGCCTTGTGTTTTTTTCACCCTGATTTACTATGTAACTAAACTATAAAACTTGGTATATAGTGCACATCCAGCTCCTCAGGGGTTAAGACATCCATTGTGCACAATGAGGCATAGTTAAAAAAGACAAAACTGGATTCATTTTGGATCAAGTCACCTGAACCACAGCAAACAAATAATTATTCAAATACATCTCAATAGGGCTTTGAACCCCTTGAATGAGTGAGAGGTCTCCAATTCTAGAATTAACCCTTTCAGGACCAGAGGACACAGTGCATTGTATACCCCTCTTGTCCTTAAAGGTTTAGAATGCTTTGGAATTTGCAGTTAGTTAGGACTTTCTTGGAATTGAGGTACCTTGGCGTGGGGTAAGACAGCTTATACATACTTTGGCCAAATTATGTCACAAAATCCTCACTTTTTATGAATTTAAAAACATTTCGGTTTATTATATGCACTACACAGGGTTTATATTTTTCAGGCAATCTGTATGGCGTAGCACAGGATTCTCTCTTTTTGTTCTGGATATTTTCCCTGTTTGTGGATTTGAAGGATCCCTTCTTTCCTTGCTTCTTTTCATATTCCCTCACAAATTAATTTTATTTATGTATTTTCATGGTATTTTAGTGCTGTGAGTTTTTCCTTTTGGAATTTGCAGTTTTTCCCTAGGATGTATTTGCTGTGCCCCAGATTTGTTCCACTTTTTTGTTTTACGCACATGCCCTAATGACTGCGGACCTTTTACTAAGCGCTCATACACACATACGTTTGCTTATTCACATCTTTGCAACCTAACAGATTCAGTGGTTTATCAAAGCTGAGCCCACAGGCAAACCCAGGATTTTCAGAGTGGGGTTTCTATAAATACAAACGAAGTAGTTATACTTAGGGTTGTGTTCAGGAAGAAAAAGCGGTGCAAATCTGGGACAAATTGGTCTTTTAACCCTTTGATTGCTAGAGATTTCCAATCTGTTAGGGGAAAACAAATCATTGAGAGTTTTACTTGTCCCTTATGGTGCAGATGGTTTGCTCTAGAATAGCTTTTGTGCATAAGGCCCTTTGTGGAGTACTGCTGTGGCACTAGAGATGAAAGAATATTCTCTCTTGAGGTGCCTCTTTTGTATGAAATTAACCCTGTAAGTGCAAGAGGGGTAAGTAACGCATTGCAAAGCAATGTGTGCATTGCGTACCCCTCTGGCACTCAAAGATTTAAGTCACTGCAATTAGATTAGCTGGGATCAAGTAGTACAGATTTGCCAGGCATTACACAACTGGAATGCCTTTTGGGCGGGGTCAGGCTGCATATAGGAAAATAACATTTGTAATGACATTCAAAAGCTAAATTATGAAGCCCCTGAGTGGTGATTAGCCATAGAGCAAGCAAATTAATGTTCGTGTTCGTTCTCAGGATTTCACACTTTTCTGGCTTGATTTGGGAAACTCTTAGTGTGTCTCCATAAGGTAATGAGGAAATCCATACATTGATCCCTTGCAATCATTGCTTAGGAACACCAGCTGCACCACACTAACAAGGGTCAAGAAGGCATATGTATGGCTTTGGGTTAGCTCAAATTCTTATTTGCCAAGGAGCTTTGACTGGATTTTCTGAGCTGGACTTCATTTTTGAGCAAGAAAAACTCATAGGCATAAAGAAATGTATCCTCTGTACTGCCACTAGAGAGAAATAACAAAGTTCCTGGTGATTTTCAGTAGAACAAGGTAATTATGTTTTTCTTCACTCTCAGTAAGACTTTCACACTTCTTTGGCTTAACTGTGAAAACCCTTAGTGCAGTGGTGTTTATTTTTTCCCCCTAAAGCATTCCTGTCACGGTGTCTGGGATTTTCTGGGTGCCCCTAACATTTCATAGACCATTTGTAAAGGAAGTATGAAAAGTACATGATGCTTAAAGGGATAGTAATAATTAAAATGTAAAAAAATGTTGTATGGTTTATCCCCCTGAGTAAAACAAGGGTACTCCCACTGCTGAAAGCTGTTTTATTCTCAAGTTATTACAGCTCAAAGTTGAATTTTTTAGGTGCAATATCATAGTGGCCTGAAATTGTACATTGGCGCTGTCGCTCTGGTCCCAGGACCATAAATCTCCATAGGATGGTGTAGCAACAGCACCACTGTACAATTTCAGGCCACTGTGATATTGCACCTAAAAAAAAACAGCTTTAAGCTGTAATAACTTTTGAATAAAACACCTTTCAGCAGTGGGAGTACCCTTGTTTTACTCAGGGGGATAAACCCTACAACATATTTTTTTTTTTACATTTTAAGTATTACTATCCCTTTAACCCCTTAGCGACAATGGACGTACATGTACGTCCTCTGTGGCTGTCACTTAGTGACAGAGGACGTACATGTACGTCCAGGAAATCCGGATCCCCGCACGGCTGCACGCCGTTCGGGGACTCTGGATTCTTTTGAAAGAAAAAAAAAAAAAAATGTTAGACGGGCGTTAGGTGACGGCCGCGTCTGCACGCGGCCGTCACTAAGGGGTTAAATATATAGTTATTCTATGATCGCAAAAGCAATATTACTGTGCATAACATGTCAATCATGACATAACAATCCAGATGTGGATCTCTTGCTCTTAGTGCCTGGGACACTTACCTCACACACATTCCCTTCTCTGTGTGGATCTCAATGAAGCGGCCATAATGCTTTCTCCTCAGAGATTCTTGGTACTGATGCAGTTTAATGATCTCCCAGGTCTGTCTGAATTGACATTTACTAAAATAATAGCCTAATAGGGAAGGTTGCCAAGACAATAGTCATGTCTACTCCTTCGTTATGCTAATTACTGAACACTAAGCCTAAAGGGAGAATAATTGACTTCTACTGTGTGTGTGTGGGAACGCGTGTGTGTAAAATCTCACCCTAACAAAACATGGTTGAGATGTAAGCAATGTAAAATTAAAATAGCAGAGATTTTAAATGTAAATGTTTGATGCAGACACAAGGGCATACAGAGTGTTTTTATTAATCCTTTGATTGCCAGATAGGTACCCAACTCATTGAAAAGCAAAGTGTTGCATACCCCTCTGGCATTCAAAGGGTTAAAGAATATTTTTTATTATTTGAATCACTGATATGAATGTTCCCTGATGCGATGTTCACAGCAGTGATGTCACCCCTATGTACATAAATACAGTGATTGTGTGATCTGTATGGGGTAGGGGTTTCTGTACGGTGAAAAAAAATTGTTTTCAGTTTAACATGTTAACATGCAGTATTTGTACAGATTTGATAGTTAAACAGGTCAGGTGGTGATAGCCATAACTGTCGCAGCCCTCTTTAGAGTGATATATTGACACTGACATTGGCCAGGTTTTATATACCTGGCAGACAGAACACTCTCTGCTCCTCGTCAACAAAGCCCAAAATGCTAGCCTGTTGCTTGCGGTGTAAAATCAGGACCAAGAGCTCTGTATCTGGGATTACCAGTTACTCTGATGGTTTACCTGGAAAAACCCTTGGGCTAAAAGGAGATGTTATCACAATGTACAAGTATATGAGAGGTCAACACAAGGATCACTCTGGTGAGCTATTTATTCCAAGGACTGAGCAAATAACCAGAGGTCACCCCCTTGAGATTAGAGGAGCGGAGGTTTCGATTTCAGCAGGAAAGTTTTTTGTTTTTTTTTTACAGTGAGGGCTGTTAAATTATGGAATTCCTTGTCCAAGGATGTGGTTCTGGAAGATACAAGGGATACATTTAAGAGAAGCTTAGATACATTTCTTTCAAAAGGGTACATACAGGTTTATACTATGCATTAGTAGACAAAACAGGAAGGTCTGATAAAGACTAAATTATTTGGCAGCAAGAAAGTTATATAATTCTCATGTCTCTGGTTTATGAGGCAAGGGTTGAATACCTCCCATCATTTCAAATTGCCAAAGAGGGACACTTGTGTTTTAGGGGGTGTTGTTGGTGGCATGGCTGGTGGGTGGGGCATTACCGAGAATTTTTAAGCTATTTCACGACCTATTGACACCTTCATGTGTAACCTAATACATGATTTAGAACAAGACTAAAGTGTTTTATTTACACAGGCTAATTTATAAACACATATAGTGACATTTAAACAAACAAAAATGTGAGTTTTATTGCTGTAGAGCAGTATGATACACTTATATACACATCACACAGTCCGATTTCCTAAAAAGAGGGACATCAGGGTGGGAAAGAGGGACAGAGTAGGATTGCCACCTTTTCTTCAAAAAAATACCGGCCATGGCATTCCCTCCATAGACTTAACATTGGATAGAAGACAATTTTTTACCGGCCTGCCGGTAAAATACCGGCTGGGTGGCAACCCTAGGACAGAGGGATTTGGGTCTAAAGAGGGACACTTGTGACGTATCTTGAATTTGATGTCTTTTTTCAAACTAATTTACTATGTTACTATCTGAGTACACTGAAGCAGGTCTTTGGCATACGTTTACAGTGTTTTCAGCATTAAGTACTGTAGTTTGTTTTCGCTTCTCCTCGTCCAAGATCAGCGCTGTTGTATGCCATCTGTCTTGTACAATACCACTGCAACCTGCCTTTTGGCATCAACCCTGACTGATTTATCTTTGTAAACTGCTACTGCCTGTCCAGCAATCCAGTAGCTAATTCTCCAGTACTTCAGTTTAAATGTACTGTTTATACTACACAAGCTATTGCCTTCACTCTCCTGATTTTTGTTTTTTTATTCTGAATATTAAAAAACAAAAACACAACAAAAAAAAAACAGGAATTTTTCAGGCTTTAGGTTCAGTTTTGGAAACTGGCGGAAAATATATATTTAGAAAAAAAGAAATGGGGGTATATTTTAAACAGGGACCTTTTACATTTCAGCTTACATGTGCTGACCTGTTTTCCCCACTCCATGCCATCATTGTGGAGGCATGACTGGCAGCTGGGCTATGCTGTTGATGCACACAGACTATATTCTTCCACAATACTGGTATTGTTCTGTGTCGCTAGCACATACATAATTCTTATAGTACATATACAATGATCCAATCATATTCTGTAATTGCGAGCCAATTTCATTCTGAGGAGCAGGGACCTTTTACATTACAAATACTTTAACCCCTTGAGTGCTTTGCAATGTGTTGTGTACCCTTCAGACATTCAAAGCATTGTGGGCTAAATAATATTATATTCTTTAAGAAAAATATGCAGAAAAGATATACATGAAAAGCAATAAAAGACGGCTAAAACAAGTAAGTAACTAAGTAAAAAAAAAACAAATAAATAAAATAACAATCATTAAAAGTATCCTATACTATAAAGTACAAGAATGCGTCTCTCCCTGTGAGCGTAGCACGAAGCACTAACTCACAGAGAGCCACGTGACTCGCTCCCCCTTGACCCGCGCCCTCTATGGTAACTAGGGACGTGTATTTGACAGGCACCCGCTTCCTCCATGCTCGCGCTCGCGGGTACCTGTCAGTTATATGCGTCCACATGCACGGTGCGAGCTCAGAGGGCTGGCAGCTGGCCGCCTGTCACTTATGCGCGTCCACAGGTATGGGGAGCAAGAGGGTGGTGAAAGAGCCATGGGGGAGCAAAAGGGTGGTGAAAGAGCCATGGGGGAGCAAGAGGGTGGTGAAAGAGCCATGGGGGGGCAAGAGGGTGGTGAAAGAGGCATGGGGGAGCAAGAGGGTGGTGAAAGAGCCATGGGGGGGCAAGAGGGTGGTGAAAGAGCCATGGGGGGGCAAGAGGGTTGTGAAAGAGGCATGGGGGGGCAAAAGTGTGGTGAAAGAAACATGGGGGGGGCAAAAGAGGTATGGGGAGCAAGAGGATGGTGAAAGAGCCATGGGGGGGGGCAAAAGGGTTGTGAAAGAGGCATGGGGGTCAAAAGGGTGGCAAAAGAGGTATGGGGAGCAAGAGGGTGGTGAAAGAGCCATGGGGGGGCAAGAGGGTGGTGAAAGAGGCATGGGGGGGCAAGAGGGTGGTGAAAGAGCCATGGGGGGGCAAGAGGGTTGTGAAAGAGGCATGGGGGGGCAAAAGTGTGGTGAAAGAAACATGGGGGGGCAAAAGAGGTATGGGGAGCAAGAGGATGGTGAAAGAGCCATGGGGGGGCAAAAGGGTTGTGAAAGAGGCATGGGGGTCAAAAGGGTGGCAAAAGAGGTATGGGGAGCAAGAGGGTGGTAAAAGAGCCATGGGGGGGCAAAAGTGTGGTGAAAGAAACATGGGGGGCAAAAGTGTGGTGAAAGAAACATGGGGGGGCAAAAGAGGTATGGGGAGCAAGAGGATGGTGAAAGAGCCACGGGGGGGGGGCAAAAGGGTTGTGAAAGAGGCATGGGGGAAAGAGGGTTGTGAAAGAGGCATTGGGGGGGGGGGCAAAAGTGTGGTGAAAGAGGCATGAGGGGCAAAAGTGTGGCAAAAGAGGTATGGGGAGCAAGAGGGTGGTAAAAGAGCCATGGGGGGGCAAAAGTGTGGTGAAAGAAACATGGGGGGGCAAAAGAGGTATGGGGAGCAAGAGGATGGTGAAAGAGCCATGGGGGGGGCAAAAGGGTTGTGAAAGAGGCATGGGGGAAAGAGGGTTGTGAAAGAGGCATTGGGGGGGCAAAAGTGTGGTGAAAGAGGCATGAGGGGCAAAAGTGTGGTGAAAGAGGCATGAGGGGCAAAAGTGTGGTGAAAGAGGTAAGGGGAGCAAGAGGGTTGTGAAAGAGGCATTGGGGGAGCAAAAGTGTGGTGAAAGAGGCATGGGGGGCAAGAGAGGTGTGAGGAGCAAGAGGGTGGTGAAAGAGCCATGGGGGGCAAAAGAGGTATGGGGGCAAGAGGGTGATGGAAGGGGCAAATGGGTGACGAAAGAGGCATGGGGGGGCAAGAGGGTTTGCCAGAGAGGCATGGGGCAAGAGGGTGGAGAAAAAGGCATGGGGGGCAAGAGGAGATAGAAAGGCATGGTGGGCAAGAGGGGGTAGAAAGAGGCAAGAGGAGAAAGCACTGCGTTGCGTGGCACTCAAAGGGTTAACATTACGCGGACCTTGGCCCGTGTACACGGGCTTTAACACTAGTCTGGTAATAAATCAGTAAGAATGTAAAAGATGGAACACTATTAATAGTACATCAAAAGTGCCTCAGGCCTCACATATGGAGATACAGATGCAGTGCATCCCAGACTCCAATAAGAATACTCTGGAATCAGTGCTTCTCTCTGCGACAGACGAAACGTCAGCACCTCCAGTAGGTGAGTAATTAATCACGCTGACAGTATGCACAATTAAAACCTCCATCCAAAAAACAAAGACGACAATGTGTGTAAACCCTTCTCATGGCTGGTTTCCAAGCTGGAACTTGGCAGAAACGAACGGGCTTGCCCAACAGATCTGGTTCTTTCAGTATTCCGCTGTGACTTTCTTCACCCGTTTCTGTGTATAAACCCAGGCCCTTGGTGGACAGCTGCTCAAGTAAATGGCTCAAGGAAGCAGAAACAGAGGCAGATCTGGGTTAACCATCTTAGTGCCAGATGGGCAAACAAAGAACTACTGTGTAATCCACTGCACACCCATCTGGCACTCTGAGGGTTAAGGATATTTTACTATGGCACTTTCACGAAAAAGCTCCAGTGCACATCAGCTTTATGAATAATTTGTATTTTCATATTTTTTGTTTGTTTTGTTCCTTTCCCTTTCATCAGTAGTGTCCCTCCAGTTGTTCAGGACTAAAATTCCCACCATCCCCGGAAAGTAAAAGGCTGGCTACAGTGATTGAAATTGTGGTACTGAACAGATGGTGGGCCTCAGGTTAAGAAGCTCCAAATATATGTAGTGGGACACAAAATTCTGAAAGCAGGAAGGGTGACTTTCTGTAGGATTGAAATAAAGTTGTGTAATGTCCTATGGTACACGTCTGAGTTAGGGCTTTTCCAGACAGGAGACAGAATGTGGCAGAGATACTGCCATGTTCCAATTGCTCTTTCAACTTACATGTGCTGACCTGTTTTCTCCAGTCCATCCTGTCACTGTGGAAGCATGAATGACTGCTGGTCCACATTGTTGTCAGCCAAACATATTGGTTGACATCCTTGTGGTCGGCCATTCATTGGTAATAGAAATGTGCAGCACTATCTCCAATGTCGGCAGTGTGGCTTCTCTGCATGGCAGCCATATAAGCCACAGTTCACTTCACTAAGTAACCCATTATAATTTGCTTGCATTTTGTGTTAATTGCAGGCAAGTTACAGAATAGTGCATTGAGCGGTGTTCCTGCAAGGTGTTTCATGTCTATTATCTTATGTTTGTCATGTGAATAAAGTGACTGACAAACTCTGCTAATGTATACCTTCAACATAACACAACAGTTATCACAAACAAATTACATTCACTAAAGGTGTTGTAATAGATGCTCAGCCTAGAGCAATGGCGCTCAATGATGAGGTGCAACTGCTGAATTCTTCCGTTGCACAGTAGCAGGGGCGCAAAGCTTAGGTGCAAGGATACAACGTGTAGCAAACTACAAGTGCACCCTTGCTGTGGCTCAGAGCCAATGTTAGAGAGGTTAATCGCAAGGTTGAATATCTGGTTCTAGTTGAACCAGTGAATATAAAAATCAGCCGAAGCAATTGAGGAGCTCAGGAATTTATCTAAGGATATGTAAACAGGTCAAGAACAGGCCAGACGTCATACTATCAGTTCGGTAAGTGTCACAATCTGATCAAAAGAAACAGGTCAGTGGTTGGCACAGCAGATCTGGTTCTTGAGTGAGAAGACAAGCTGGGGGTCTAAACACAGGAAATCAGTCCAAAATCACACAGCCATAAAACAGATATTTAGCTCTTTGCAAAGGCAAAAGCAAAATGAAGAACAGAAACTTAAAAATGCTCGCTCGCCAACATGTTATGGAAGTGAGAATGCTAAGGATAAAACTACATAAGTTGCCTTGCAGAAAATGCAAGCAGACAGAAGTGCAGGAAAAAATGCTAAGAACATTCCTAAGGTGAGTATATCCGTTATAAACTACAAATGGTGGGCACTATTAACTTTTTATGGACTAGGAGTTTGTGCAATGACCACCCCCCAGTCTTTAAAGGGTTAAAGGTATAAGAAAAAAAGGCTAAGGCAAGGAGATGTTTTCTTCTAAATGTGAAAAGCAATCTTTTTATACTACGTATGGGCTAAAAATGACCATGATTAGAGCATGTGGACGAGAAACAAAAATGACTGAAGAAGAACCTTCAATAGTGAAACATTGTAGTAAATGAAGTGTCCTCTCCTTAATAAGAGGCACCTCTACACAATGTGTGGGCTACTAAGTATTAAACAAACAGTGGAGGAACTGAAGACAGTCATATGACTTCTCAGGCAATGTTACACAAGAAGAGTAACTGAGGTAAAATTGACTGCACCATAGGGAACACAAACACTTCCATTGGTTTAACCTTTTGAGTGCCACAGAGGTATCCAATGCATTACTGGACACCTCCCTGGTGAATGCTAGAAACATGTCCAACACATTTAAATGTGATAAGCTGGAATCCTCTAAAGCATTTAAGTCATTTTGAATCCCCATTTAAATAGGTGGAAACTTGGGAATTTTTATTTGTTCCCTTTGACACAGTTGGTTTGCCACAGAACGGCTCCCCTTAGCTACCTGAATGTGGCCCATAACCCATTGAGTGCCAGAGGGGTACACATTGCTCTCCAATGCATTGAGCACTCATTTGGCACTCAAACGGTTAAAGGCATCCAATCAATTCTTTGCAATGTATTACAGGCCCCAATAACAAAAGATAGGTTAATGGCTCAAAATGTGAGAGAGGGGAAGGAGCAGAGGGTTTATTCATTTATCTAGTAATTAACCACTCCAATTCCCAAGGGGATGAGGCATAACATTATGCAGTATCCCTTCAGGCAAGTGAGATGTTATATCTAACCCATCCAATGCAACTATAGTAGCAAAATAAATTAAATGTACAAAAAATACAATACTGTTAACATGCATTCCCCTGTCTTAGTGCACACCCGTAATCAGGTTGTTTTAACCCTTTGAGTGCCAGAGAGGTATCCAGACTGAAGGAGGCAGAATGAGTGAACCTACGTAACCTTTCAACCATTTAAGGACCAGAAGGGTGGGCAATGTATTGTGAGCAATGCATTTCAAACACAACTCTAGTACTTATAGAGTTAAAGGGATAGTAAACCCCCCCCCGAAAAAGTTTAACCCTTTGAGTGCCAGAGGGGTACGCAACGCATTGCTTTGCAATGCGTTGCGTACCCCTCTGGCACTCAGAGGGTTAAGCCAAATGATAGGAATAATAAAAACATACTTAACACCCTCATTCCCATCTCTCAAACCGTTATGGTTTAAGAGATGTAAGAAAATAAAGACCTCCACTCCCTCCCCTTTCTGCCTGACGAGAGCTGTAAAGCTGTCAGAGGCAGAATCCGGTCACCCGACTGACGGCGGCTCTTCAGGAGCGCTGTCATCGGGATATCTAACTATAATTTCTTAATTGGTACGGTCTATAACATGTGCCTGGCTTGCAAGCACACATTGTACACCATTCCAATGAAGTAATTATACTTGGATATCACGATGACAGCGCTCCTGAAGAGCCGCCATCTGATCCCGGAAGCAGGATCTCATGACGTCTATACAGCGGACACATAAGGGGGAGGGAGCGGAGGTCTTTATTTTCTTACATCTCTCAAACTATAACGGTTTGAGAGATGGGAATGAGGGCGTTAAGTATGTTTTTATTATTCCTATCATTTGGCTTAAACGTTTTCTGGGGGTTTACTATCCCTTTAAGCTTATCATCCACAGGGAGCAGAGTTTGCAGTCCAGTTACCTGCTAGCAACTGTAATGTCCACTTCCATGTACATCACATCCGGGACTGACTAATGTTACCTCATGAACAAAGGCGCAGAGGCGCAAAGGTCAGAATTCATGAAGGCCCCAATAGAATTCTCTGGCTTTAATAAAGTAAGTTGAGGATTAATATTAGAGGAGTTTATTCTCCTTATATGAACTAAGGAGTCTCTAGCATAGACTCTATTATAGACAGACAATGGTGCAAGTTAATTCTATACTTGCGCCTACTTCCCACGAAGCACAGTGACACTTTGCTACATATCTATTCCGGTTTACTCTTTAATATAAGTTGTTTAAAGCATTGCAGAACCTTTAATAAAATAATAATACTGGACAAAAAATTCCAGGGAACACTATGAATCAATGCTATGTGGATTAATTCTCCAAAATGATTCTTCAATGAGTACTGTATGGTATGACAATTGAGACAGACATAATTCTTTCTGCAAAATTCTAAGACCCAAACTTCTCCTACTTAATCCTTAATCCCTTAAGGACCCATGACGGTCCTGGACCGTCATGGGTTGCAGTCCCCTTAAGGACCCATGACGGTCCAGGACCGTCATGGCTTAAATGATAGCAGCGTGCCTCCGTGCACGCTGCTATCATTAATTCCAGGCTGAGACTGAATGCTCCGAGACCGGGGCTTTCAGTCTCAGCCCTTCTTGCCTTTGCTGGTTCATGCGATCGCCGTTCCAGCGATCACATGTACCGGCAAAGTGACAGACAGAGACAGCAAAGAAAGCATGCTGTCTGTGCCTGTCAAGTCTGCCTCTGGCTCCATTGCTATGAAAGTAACGGAGACAGAAGTAGACAGGAGACACCTAGTGGTGAAAGAAAATACAGCAGCTAGGGGTATTAACCCCTTCACTGCTGGTGCCAAAGGCTTGCTAAATGCAGGTCAATTTCTGACCTGCAATAATTTTTTTTTTTTTTTTTTTTTTTAAACACAAAACACTTTTTTTTTTTTACAAAAATATTTTATTTAAAAAAAAAAATAATCTAATTAAACAAAAGTGGAAGTGTGATTGTTGTGGAGCTATGTAATACACTTATATACACCGCCAAATGTCATGGATAAAAAAAGTGTCAAAATAGGGTGGGAAAAAGGGACATGGGGATTTTCACCCAGGGGGGACAGTGGCCACTTTAAACTGTGCATTTTGTAGGTATGACTGACCGGTCATACCATTCATGCAGTCTCCATAAAATTTTAACCCTTTGTGCCCAATTGATCCAAAGAGAAAAACCAAAAATGATGTTTTTTTACATTTTTTTTACCTTTTTTTAATTTTAATAAAGTAAATGGTGGGTTATCCATATAAGTAGGGTATCAAATGAAAGCCCTATTTGTGCTTAAAAAAACAGTATATAATTTATGGGGGTGGAATAAAAGACTTAGAGGGAAAACATTGCTGAACAAATATATAGTCAAAAAGGTCAGAACTGCTCCGGTCCTTAAGGGAAAACGACCTTAGATTTTCCCGGTCCTTAAGGGGTTAAGGAAGCCTTCAGCGAACAGGTTTGAGGCCCTGGAGTCCTGCATCTGTGGACATCCTTCAGTAATTAATGATTAATATTCAAAGGCATATCCATGCAGAATGTATTCATGGTAGTCATTAGGATTTTCTACCCAGATTAAGATAAGAAAGCCTTTATTATTAGGAGGTGCTGGTATTTACTTAAAGTGGAACTTTCACCCCCAAGAAAATATATCTTATATGATGCATTTCTTCAAACCGGCTATGGGTTGTTAAGTGAAGATTTTAAAAATTTGCAATATTAAGAGATATTGGTTGTTAAAAAATTACCTAATAGTGTAGGTAGTGAAGCTTACTGCAGTACAACTGTGCAGCACCACTCTGCAGTCTGTGCTATTGCACGTAAAACCCCACAATCACCCCATCAATAAATCATTCCCAGTTATCCTTGGAGTGAAGGGGCAGGCTTCCAAAGCAAGACTGGCAACTCCTTGAAGGGAGAGTGCTGCCAGTCATGTAACATGTCATCAAGATGGTGGCACTCTCCCTCTTGCACCCGGAACAAGTTTAGTTATTCCCCAGCCTTAAAGGAATAGTAATACTTTGTTTTAACTTTATTTTATTTTGTAGGCATTAAAAAAATATGAAGAATGATATACGTCTTATCTCTCAAACCTTTATAGTTTATGAGATATTCACAAGCAAAGTTTCCCCTCCCACCCCTTTTGCCTAGTGTAAGCAATCTCTTCTCAGATGTGGAATGCAGTCCATAGACCAGACAGATAACAGCAGGGGACACTCTTATTCCTATGAAAACAATGAAATCCATGCCCCCCTTGACAAGCTTTTCAGGTTTTTCCCTTCTCTTAATTGAAGATTGTCCCTCTCTGCAGTCTACCTGGGCACCTCCCTTCTGCTCTGGCTGAAAAGTGTGACATCAGTAAAAGGGGCGGGAGGGGGACACTTTGTCATTGAATTACTCTGGAACTACAACTCTGACAGAATTGAAATAACACTCTCCAAAGTCCAAATACTATGATGATTAATTAGAGCTGCTTTTATTATGAAACATTACTATCCCTTTAAAAGAGGTTTACTATTCCTTTAACACCTTAAGGACCCATGACGGTCCTGTTCCATCATGGGTTGCTATACCCTTAAAGACCCATGACGGAACTGGACCGTCATGGAATTCCGGGCTCCCCTCGCGGCTGCACGCCGTTCGGGGAGTCCGGAACGCAGTCGCAAAAAAAAAAAAAAAAAATGTTCCGTGGTCCTTAACGGACCGCAAGGTGCGTGCGCAGCCCGTCGTTAAAGGGTTAAATAATTTTGTATTAAAAACAATGTTGTTTTTCCTACACAGGGAGCATTTCATTTTGACTTGCAGGTGTGGAATAAAACCACTATGTGGGCTCACATGTGAGCAAATGAAAGACCACGCTGTAGATTGAGCCAAATACTGTTTGCTTGAACTTGTTATTATAGTGACTTGACAGGCAGTTGAGACCTACCCATTACAATTCTAAATTAAAGAAGCACAACACTGGCGTGTGGAAGTTAACTTGCACCTGTCTTATATTTATATCATATTCAGAGTTAAATGAATGGTTTTTCTTAATGCTTCTATGAATGTGTTGAGTTAAACAGTGTCATTTGTGCATACAATGCTGCACAGCTAAAATACAAATGACAGGTTTCCAAACAGGGCCAACAGAACCTTACAAGCAGAAATAGGGGATATAGCCAGTCTACAGCAAGTAGGTGTGGAATTGTGGAGTAAACCAACTGCACCATAAGGTACAAATAACAGTTCCCAAAATACTCATTGTCTTAAATGGTGTTTTTAACTCCTTGAATGCTAAAGGTGTCTACATAGCATTTGCATCTAAGACCACAATTACTCCAGGGGTTCAAATTCCTATTTAAAGCAGAACTACCACCCCTTAGAAACATGGCCCCAAATAATTACCCATCTGTCGACTAGCTGCTCAGTAGTGCTAGTTGCCAGAATTATTACCACGTTCATGAGATTTATAGACTGCTCAGGGAATGAAAGACAGGAAACGGTGCAGACATCTTTCCATAGTGACGTCTGCATGCCTGCACTGTCAGTCCCTTTTGAAGCAGAACAGCTCCTAGCAACGCCTCTTAGAGCAGGCTGGAACTTACAGCGCAGGTGCGCAGACATCACTATGGAAAGATGTCTGCGGGTTTCCTGCCTGTCATTCCTGGAGCAGTCTATAAATCTCATGAATGCGGTAATAATTCTGGCAACTAGCGCTACTGAGCAGCTAGTTGCCTGATGGGTAATTATTTGGGGCCATGTTTCTAAGGGGTGGTAGTTCTGCTTTAAAGGGAGAGTAATGCTTAAACTTTATTTAATATTGCAGGCATTAAAAAATAAGTAGCTCTGTGTCTCATCTCTCAAACCTTTATGGTTCGAGAGATATAACTCGATAAAGTTCCCCCCTCCAGGCTGCTTCAGCGTTTATGGTACAGCAGCAGATTCCGGTTATTTGACCGAACGGCGGCTAGTCAGCAGAGCTGAAATTGCGCTATTTTGAAATAAATACTTCATTGGAAAGGTCTACAAAGTGTGCCTAGTTTGAAAGCACATTTTGTAGACTATTCTAATGAAGTATGTATTTCCAAATAGCGTGAATTTGGCTCTGCTGAAGAGCAGCAGGCTGATCCAGGGACTGGAATCTCCTGCTGTCAGCTAGATGGCAGACTTTTGTGAAGCAGCCTGGAGGGGGTAACTTTAGCGAGCTAGATCTCTCAAACAATAAAGTTTTGAGAGATGAGACTTACACAGATCTACTTATTTTTTAATGCCCGCAATGTTAAATAAAGTGAAATTTAAAGATTGCTATCCCTTTAAAGCGATAGTGATGTCTGCAGTGTAGCAGATCGCTGAGTCTTCTCTCTTGTAAATCTAACAACTTTGATGTAGTTCAAAAGATATTAAATGTAAAAAGATCCCCCTCCCGCCCCTTCTGGCCACATCACTGATCCTCTCAATCGAGTCTGGATGGAGAGCAGCGAGGGACAATCTTCAATAAACAAAGGAAAATACTGCCCTCCTTTGTCAAGGGAGGCAGGGTTTTCCGTATAGTTACTCACTGAAGTCTGTCCCTCGCTGCATCCGCCTGGTCCTGGGACTGGATTGCAGATTCAGAGGGAGGCAGCCAGAAGGGGCAGGAGGAGGGGGTTTATACATTTAATACCTTTGGAACTATATCAAAGCAAGTTGTTAGACATAGCGCAATGTGTTAGATTTACAATAGAGAAGACTCGACGGTCTACTTTATTTACTATCCCTTTAAGCAAAGGGAATTTTCAGTTGTGCTATACAGTAGAGTTGCATTGCTTCAGATGCTTCATCTTTCTGCATACTTAACAAGTTAACATCTTAACTTGTCCCAATGAGAACCTACAGGAATTGATACAGTAGACCAGTGGTACTTAACCAGCGCACTCAAATGGAGTTGCTGATCAACACACCTGTGCTCTAGCAGGGAAATTCACAAGTCCTGGCCTTTTAGTGGACCCTGAGGGTATGGGTTCAAAACCACTGCTGTAGACCGTATGCACAAAGAAGTGGAACAATCCTGGGGCAAACCATATGTGCCATTGGGAACACAAAGTGGAACAAAACAGTAACAAAATGTACATTGATTTAAATTTGGCATTAAACCTCTTGAATGCTAAAGAGTTATCAAACACATTTTGAAGCCATTGCATTTATTTGATCAGCAGAACCCCTTTTACTTATCCAGGTAACCCTAAGTATACCACATACCTGGGAACTATCCAGATCTGCCCCTGTGACTCAGGTTTTTGCGGTAATTACAAGGGACAGAGGCTGATAGTCTGGCTGAGGTGACCACTTCTGCTCCATCACACCCTGTTCTACACACTTTCTAGCCCAATCTCTGTTAAGCCTCCCCACCTGATTAAGCCCCACCCACTTTATGGAACAAACTGCATCATTAACATAAGCCTGGTCACAGCCCTTGAGCCTTCTCTGGGGGCTCCTCAGAATTAAGTTCCCAGGTATGGGTTCCAAATAACACTTTGGGAACCACTGTTCTACACTTTCAAGTCACCCACCAGGGACAGATTCATGTTATTGTTTGAAAATGCAAATAAATAGCATAGGAGGTTTCACTCTCCTCATCCATCCCCACTACCTGCCCTCTTGATCCCATCTCTTCACAACATACATTCTTTCCTCTGTGATTATTCAAGCACTAACCTCCTTCTTCGTCCTTTTTCCCCCCTCTCCATTGGCACTTTTCTAGATGCCTTCAAACATGCTCTGATTAATACATTGACTACTTTACCATTATCTAGGTTGCTACTTCTTCACAGAAGCTCAACAGTTTTGTTTGGCAAGATCTACTTACTCATAAAACCATGCTAATTTCTGCTAATCATTTTGTTCTATCACTTCAATCAGTTTTTCCCACTACGGAGGTCAAACTTACTGGTCTCTAATTCCCAGGTTCTGTTTTATTTCTCTTCTTAAAAAAGGCAATAAAATTACCCTATAAACCCTAATCAATCTGCCCATATCATTTTTGAAAGGTCTAATGCTCTTTAAAGTTTATGAAAACTTTGTTGGATTAGTTTTGCTCTCTTGCAATTCTTGTTTTATTTTGCATTTTTGCTAGTTTAATTGCATTTTGAACTCCCTGTTTTTTAAGAAAGAACACATCTTTTTTTCCTTGCCATTTTTCCCTCTTTACTTTTGCATTAAACCACATTGGTTGTAATTAGGTAAAAAACTGTACTACTCGTTGAGTGGGAAATTTTCTGGGGAAAGTGCAGATTTTCCTTTTTTTTTTTTTTTTTTTTTTTTTGCCGCCGTGATACTTCATTGCACTGGTAGCCATAGAACCATATATACTGACTCATCTGTCTCTAACTACCATCTTATCTCTCTTCTCCCTTTTGCTTCAATGCTCCATGAGAGCAAGACTAACTTTCCCACTTCCACTCTCCTCACTAAAGTGACCGATAATTTGCTCTCACCAGAGCAAAGTTGCCATTTCTCATTACTAATGCTTTTGGATCTCTATGCTGCTTTTGACACAGCAGGTCACCCACTTCAACTCCAAACCCTCTACTCCACTGGACTCCGTGACATAGCTCTCTCCTGGTTCTTATCCACTTTCTCTCTGACTGCTACTTTAGGGTTTCCTTTTCAGGCACACTACTTCTTTTTCACTTCCACTTTCATGCATACAAAATGTAAGAGGCTTCTGTGAATGAACAACAGCACAACGGCTTGTTCTACAGCTAGTCACTGCTCAGAAGCATAACGCTTTAGCTCTCTAGTGATTACAGAGGAGAAATTTCCATGTACATATTAGACTAATCCTGCCCAAAAGGGCGGTCCAGTTCCAAAATGACGGGAAAGTTCCCCCTGCACGGGAACACCAGCTAATCTCCAACGTACGTTTCGGCCTTGTTGGGCCTCATCAGGAGAGTACAGCTGGATTCCCTAGGCACTGAGAGCAAGTGGTCCACGTCTAGATTATCCTTTACTCTTAGGGAGATCCCTAAAAGAGGATTTTAGTCTTACCTGTTAAATCCTTTTCACTTAGTCCATACAGGTTACTGGTAACTCTGGGAGGCGATCCGCCCCTTTAAGTAGGCAGGAACATTTCTCCAAATGTATGCAGGGGGTGAAGCCTCCCCTCCCTCCTTAGCTGCTCCCAGTCAGCTTGATGCCAGAATGATTTGTGACCCTACTAATTGACCAGAGAAGGGAGAGAGAAGAAGAAGACTCCTGTGAGCATGCCCCGAAGGACTCCCACAGATTGCCACAGGAGAGCCAAGCATGGTCTCTTGACAGGGTGGGAGACCAGTAATCTGTATGGACTAAGTGAAAAGGATTTAACAGGTAAGACTAAAATCCTCTTTTCACTGTCGTCCAATACAGGTTACTGGTAATTCTGGGATGTCCAACCATTGAGTTACCCTTAGGTGGGAAGGAGGCAAGGACCAGGCGCAAGGCCCCCAAAGTCACCAGGACCTCCATGGATCTACCGGTCAGAGATCCCAACAAAACAGAAGTGTCAACGGACACCAACAAGGGGTAAAAACAAACCCCAGTAACTGTTACACAGCACACTGAACTAGAGCCAACCAGGCTCAACAGTACGGAAGCACAAAGGACCTCAGAAGAAGAAGATCCTAGACAGCCAGAACTGCCTCCAGGACCTTCCTCCCAAAGCTGGCATCAGCCGAGGCCAGCACATCCACACGGTAGTGCTTCGAGAACGTGTGCTCAGAGGACCAAGTGGCTGCCCGGCACAGCTGATCAGCAGACGCTTGATTTTTGTAGGCCCAAGAGGCTCCAATGGACCTGGCAGAATGGGCCGTAACCCTAAAGGGAACATGCTTGTTCCTCAATTCATATGCCTTTCAAATTGTAGACTTAATCCAAGATGCAATAGTCAATTGGATGCCGGTCTCCCAGCCCTAGGACCCTCCGGAATGACGAACAGAGCGTCAGACTTCCTGATGGATTCCGTGCGATGCACATAAAACTTGAGACAACGTACAACATCCAACAAATGGAGATCCTTCTCCTTATCAGAAGAGGGGTTAGGGCAGAAAGAAGGCACCACAATCTCCTGATTAATGTGGAACTCGGAAACCACCTTCGGTAAAAACTCCTTGGAGGTACGAAGAACCGCCTTGTCCTTGTGAAACACCAAATAGGGAGGTTTACAGGAGAGAGCTTGTAACTCCGCCACCCGGCGGACAGACACAATGGCCAGAAGAAAGGCCATCTTCCAAGACAAAAGGCGCAAAGGAATCGTAGCCAAAGACTCAAAGGGAGGACGCTGAAGAACTTCCAAGACCAGATTAAGATCCCACTGAGGAGCCGGACTCCGAAAAGCGGGACGCACATGAGCAATGCCCTGAAAGAAGATCTTGACATCAGGAAGCATAGCAATGCGTTCCTGAAAAAAGACAGAAAGTGCCGAAGTCTGAACCCTAAGCGAACTCAGGCTGAGTCCTTTATCCATCCCGTCCTGCAGAAAAGCCAGGACCGTAGTAAGGTGAAAATCGTGAGACAGGTCCCTGTCAGCACACCAAGAGGGAAAGATCGACCAGACCCGGTGATAGATCTTGGAAGAAACGGGCTTGCGAGCACGAAGCATGGTAGAAACCACAGCAGAAGAAAACCCCTTCTTCTTCAAAATAGAGGATTCAACCTCCAGGCCGTCAAATGGAGACGACGAACGTCCTCCTTCCATAGGTATCCCTGAATCAGAAGATCTGGACGAGATGGAAGAAGAAATGGCTCTGCCACCGACAGAGCCAGAAGGTCCGGATACCAAGACTGACGAGGCCAGTTTGGAGCAATGAGGATGACCGGACAACGCTCCACCTTCAGCTTCTGGATCACTCTGATCAACATTGGAAGAGGAGGAAAGATGTAGGCTAGGGGAAACACCCAAGGAATCGACATGGCGTCAACCACCAGAGCCAGCGAGTCCCTCCACCTGGAGCAGAACGTCGGAACCTTCCTGTTGTGTCTGGTCGCCATCAGATCCACCAAAGGAACACCCCACATCTGAGTCAGAATCTTGAACACCTCCGGATGGAGCTCCCACTCTCCGCTGTCGACTGTGTGACGGCTGAGAAAGTCTGCCATGACGTTGTCTACGCCTGGAATGTGCACCGCAGAAATAGCGGAAACATGAACCTCCACCCAGGACAGAATGGCCTTTACCTCTAGCCACACGGCGAGACTTCTTGTCCCACCCTGCCTGTTGATGTAAGCCACGGCGGTGGCATTGTCGGATTCCACTCTGACAGGACAGTCCTCCAGTTGAGATTCCGAATGGCGTAGAGCATGGAAAATCGCCCGAAGTTCCAGGATGTTGATGGAGAGAAGATACTCCTCCAAGGACCACTTCCCCTGAGCGCTGAAGTGACCCAGGACAGCCCCCCAGCCCGAGAGACTGGCGTCCGTCGTGACCGTGGTCCAGTAGGGTACCCGAAAGGGTCTCCCCTTCAAGAGATGGGAAAGGTCCAAAAACCATTCCAGGCTCAGCTCCACATGAGATACTAACAACTTCTGATGATCTGGATGATCTCTGCACGTCTGGATCACGAACCTCTGAAATTCCCTGATGTTTGCCATCGCAAATGGCACCGCCTCTACCGTGGAGATGAACTTCCCCACCAGGGAAAGCAACTTCAGAACTGGAATCCACTCGAGAGCCAAGACCCTCGATACTCGCTGAGCAATCTGATGCGCTACTTCCTCCGGCAGAAACACCATGCCCTTCTGAGTGTCGAGCAGCAGACCCAGGAAGATGAGGTTCTGAGATGGGGACAAGTCCGACATGTCCAAGTTCACAATCCACCCGTGGCGAGTGAGTACCTGAATGCAGGTCTGAACCTGCCGGTGAAGAAGATCCGCAGACTCTGCCTTCAAAAACAAGTCGTCCATGTACGGAGTCACTCTCACTCCATCCCGATGAAGGACGGAGATCAATGCCCCCAGAACTCTTTGGAAAACCTGGGGAGCAGTTGTCAGCCCAAAAGGAAGAGCTGAGAACTGAAAGTGAATCCCTGGCGCAGGCGAACCTCAGATACTGCCTGCTCGCTGGATGAATGGGGATATGTAGATACGCATCTTGTAGATCCAGAGAAGCTAGGAACTCCCCTGTGGACATGGCGGCGTTCACAGTGCGCAGAGATTCCTGACAATAGTGAGACTTCACCACAAAGGAATTGAGATCCTTGAGATCCAAAATGGGACGGCTCCCTCCATCTTTCTTGGATACCACAAAAAGGTTGGAGTAAAACTCCGAACCCATGTCCACAGGAAGCACTGGCTCCAGGACCTCTTTGTCCAAAAGATCCTGAATAGCGCCTTCGAACAACCTCAGTTTCTCTGCATCCTGCGGAGAACGAGTGAGATGAAAACGAAGGGGGGGGGGAGAGAAAAGAAAGGGATCCTGTAACCCTCTGAGACCACCTGTAAAACCCATGGGTCCGACACGGATGCTTCCCAAACCTGTGAAAGAGGTGGAGACGTCCACCCACGGCAGGGTGCGGACCCGGGTTTGGCGAGTCATGCCGAAGCAGGCTTGGAAGACTTGGACTTGGAGGCAACCTTGGGCTTCCAGGACTGCTTGGGCCTGGAGGAGGGACGAGGATTGGACGGAACTGTCTTGGAGGACGAACGCGCCTCCGCCTGAAAGGAACGAAAGGACCGGCAACACTTAACCGGCAACTTTTTCTTGAAGACCAAGGGCAAATGGGTACTCTTACCTCCAGTAGCCTCACTAATCAGCTCCTTGAGCTCAGAACCAAACAGGGAAGTTCCCTGGAAAGGCAAAGAAAGCAAAACCTTCTTAGATGCAGTGTCAGCGGACCAAACCTTAAGCCAAAGTGCGCGCCTGGCCACCACAGAAGAAGTGGAGGCCCTAGCCATCATGCGGACAGCATCAAAGGCAGCATCAGAAACATAGTTCTGCGCTTCAGAAATATTGGCAAGCAAGCACAGCTGCTCTGGAACCTGCGCGTCCTGACGGACCGCCTTGGTGAGTTGCTCAGTCCAGACCGCAATGTCCCGGTTAACCCACGCCACAGCAACGGCCGGTCGCATAGCAGTGCCAATAAACTCAAAAATAGACTTGAGGCAAACCTCCAACTTTTTATCTGTCCAGTCCTGCAAAGCAGAAGCATCAGAAACAGGCAAAGCAGTTGATTTAGACAGTCTAGACACAGGAGCATCCACCTTTGGAGGATGAACCCATTTAGCCAGTTCAGCCTCAGAAAAGGGAAAAAGTTTAGCAAAGTTTTTTGAGACTGAAGAAGACTTATCAGGATTTTTCCAAGCATCGGAAACCAAACGTTCCAGTGTAGGGTTAGGAGGAAAACAAGTGACAGCTTTTGCCAGTTTCTGAAAGACATCAGTTGGGTCAGAGGGAATCTCTTGACTCAAGGGAAGGTTGAGGGTGGACAGAACAGCCCGAATTAGGCCCTCTGCAGAAAATTCAGGGTCACATTCAAAGGGGTCACCAAGAGACCTGGTAGACTCAATAACAGTACCATCCTCACCATCAGAATCTAGCAACAATGTGGTTTAGGCAGGGAGGTCCTGATGGTAGAGGGAGCCTGCCATACCTGCAGTGCTCCCTGTACCTGAGAGGGAAAGAGCTGAAGAATGGACCTGAGGTCCCTAGTTGCAGCCTTGTACTCTTTCACCCAAGCTGGCTCTATAGCATGGCTGGAAGGCCCTGGGTTGCTGTCAGGACCTTCTGAGCATGCTGGGCATAAATGACCAGAGAATTCCCTAGGCACCCTGAATGACAAGAGGAGCAATGCGCAATGAGGGAAACTGATGGCCCAGCCTCCTTAGTCTTAGGTCTAGTCCCAAGCTCCAGCGGAGTAGACATACTCACAGTGTCAGATATACCCCACTGACAGAAATCACCCAATTAAAGTGTGAAGATTAAAGATTCACCCCAGAAACGTTTAAAAACTAAACTTATCTGGCAAGCGAAGGGTTAATCAGCGAAGGAGAGGAGAAGGTCTGGTCCCTGCGTAGTATACTCGATGAGAAGAACTCACAAAATGGCTGCCACGACGGGAGCCAATCAGAAAAAAGGTGCGAAGCAAGCGCTCATGGGAATCGTAGTTTTTCTCATAAAGTACCCCAAAACAGTGCCCGAAGCCCCCCAAGTCCCCCAACACACTTGACTAGTGAACCGGATGAAAGAGCAAGGGAAGACAAACAAAATGAGCCCATTCTGTGATCGCTATGTGGAGCGGTTCCAGAGATACGTCCCACACAGTGTAAGCCCATAGAGAGTAAAGCAGCAATGGAGGCTATGCGGTAAAAGCGTGCCTTAAAGGCGCGGAACATAAAATTTACGAAAATTAACCCCAAGTATAAAAAGGTTAAAAGCACATATAGAACACAGACAAACACCCATATACAATAAATAAGTATATATATATAAACACCCAATGAGTGCCAGAGTGCGCAATGAGAACTCCCAAAGACAAGCCCAAAGAGGGACACTGTGGGACAAGTAGACCTTCAGCACTCAAAGGGTGGCTCACCTTTCTGCAGGTCTTCTGTCTTCAGGTCACCATGCAAAGAAAGGATTACCACAAAGGATAATCCCCCAGGGAAGTACTTGAAATCAAGTTGTTCCCCCATCAGGGCATAAGGTCCACTAGAAAAATCCCTGGACGCTGAGCTAGCCACTTTGGAGAGGGCATTTGTCAGCCATGGTAACCCACCTAATGGTGGTATTTCATATTTGACAGAAAATAACAAAATACTAAAACTGAAGAGAGATGTTCTCCACCTGGCGTGAACACACCCAGGAACAAATCATTCTAGCATCAAGCTGACTGGGAGTAGCTAAGGAGGGAGGGGAGGCTCCACCCCCTGCATACATTTGGAGAAATGTTCCTGCCTACTTAAAGGGGCGGATCGCCTCCCAGAGTTACCAGTAACCCGTATTGGACGACAGTGAAAAGTATTTAAAATATGCATACAAAACTTGAGAGGATTCTGAGAACAAACAACAGCACAATGGCCTGTTCTACAGCTAGTCACCACTTAGAAGCATCACCTTTTAGTTCTCTAGTTGTCATACCTTGCGGCCGGCTGTTGGAGTCAGCTGTATCGATGCTTCCTCTTCGGCGTTCCACGCCGTTCTGGTCCTCTTCAGAGTTGTTGGGCACACGTCATCAGAGGAATACTCTGACGCGTGCATCGCTCCTTAAAGGGACATTGTCCCTATTGTGTGCTCCTCCTCTTCCTCTCATGCCGACTATTTTAACTGCCTGGACACCTAACTCAGTTGCCCTTGGTCTGTTGTCCAGTGCAGTAGTTCCTCAGTTTCTGTGTTTATCCGTGCTTGACCCTTGGCTTGTCTGACCATCCATTCTGGTGCTGACCTGTGGCTCTGTCTGACTATCCTCTCTGTGTATGACCCCTGTCTTATTCTGACAATCCTAACTGGTGCTGACCTGTGGCTCTGGCTGATTACCCACTCCATACTTGACCCCTGGTTTGTCTGACCATCCATTCTGGTGCGGACCTATGGCTCTGTGTGACTATAAGCTCCGAGTTTGGCCCCTCGCTAAGTCTGACTATCCAAACTGGTGCAGACCTGAGGCTCTGGCTAACTACCCGCTCCGTGCTTGACCCCTGGCTTGTCTGCCCATCCATTCTGGTGCTGACCTGTGGCTCTGTCTGACTATACGCTCTGTGTATGACCCCTGGCTTATGACTATCCAATCTGGTGCAGACCTGTGACTCTGGCTGACTACCCGCTCCGTATTTGACCCCAGGCTTGTCTTCCATTCCCTCTGGTACTATCTGTGGCTCCAGCCTAGGTACACGCTATACGCCTGTGGGCATTGTCACAATCTAGTCTGGTATTGGAAGTGGCTAGGTCATATCCCCGGCTCCAGACTCCTACAGGGAGACACATCGGTAGCAGTCTCCTATTTCTGGAAGGGACCTCTTGCTCCGGCCTTGGGCTGCTCTCTCATTCCTCACTGTGTTCTGTGTTATTTTGTATTAAGTTGCCTATTCTAATAAAGGTGGAGTTATATACAGTACTTGTCTCTTGCCTCGTCTCTGACCCCGTGACACTAGTGACATTACAGAAGAGAAATTTCCACATATATATTAGACTAATACCACCCAAAACAGCAGTCCAGCTAACCCGGGAAGATAAGCTAACCCCTGAGGTACGTTTCATCCTCAGAAGCCTCTCACATTTTGTATGCTGATTTTGAATACTCTTAGGAGGTCTCCCTAAGAGTGAATAGTAATCCAGACGTGGACCCCTTGCTTTCAGTGCCTAGGAAATCCAGCTGCACCCTCCTGACAAGGCCCAACAAGTCAGAAATGTACGTTGGGGGTTGGCTTGTGTTCCCATGCAGGGGGGACTTGACTGTCATTTTGGAACTGGACCGTCCTTTTCGGCGGAATTAGTCTAATATGTACATGTAAATTTCTCCTCTAGCACTTGATTTTGATTCGGAGCGTTGACTAGCCATAGGACAGGCCATTGTGCCATGGATCGTCCTCAGAAGCCTCTCACATTTTGTATGCTCACTTACACTTTCATTAAGGGTTCATAAAAGCTATATTCTAGGCCCCTGTTCGGTTTACAGACTCCACTCCACTCCAGGAAATCTAATCTCCCTACAATCTATACCTGGCTTTACTCCAATTATCTAAAACTCAGTTTATTTTAGACTGAACTTCTCTTCATCCCAATCCACCATACCCCCTTTCTGAAGTTATTATTACTTTGAATGACTCCACTATAACCCCCCCTTCCCCCCAAGATCACTGCCTTGGAATCATCACTCTGCCCTCTCTTACAAGCCCCACATCCATGCTTTCACCTCAGAAACATCACACCCATCCATCACTTTTGATGACAATATGCAACCTAAATCCTAATTCATGTTATCATCTCGACTATTGCAGCCCTCTTCTAAAAAGCCTTCTTCTCTTCCAATCTATTTCTAAAGCAATGTTAATCTTCTTCACTTAAGGTTCTTTCCTCTGTCAATTCATGTAGCAGCTGTCTATTCCATCTAGAATCAAATCAAGATTTATGTTCTAAATTATGAGGCAGTAAACAACACTACTATTCTCTATATTTCTGTCTCCAACCATTCCAACAACTCTGATTGTGATGTATTCCTCTTCTCCTCTGTAATTACCACCTCTCACTCCTGTCTACAAGAGATTTCTAGGGCTGCTCCCACTCTATGAAATGTTCTTCAGAACCTCCCCTAGCCTTCATATTTTAAATGTCTCTCAAAACCCACCTTTTCAAGAAAGCCTATTACAACATAGCCCACATAATTCCCTCCACATGTAAAATTATTCTCTCACTCCATTCTGCTTTATGGCTATACCTCATTGCAGCCTTACTTTAATAGTATACTGGGACAAGCAATTTTACTTGCCACCACTCCAACCTAATCACACTCTTCGACTCTCACACCTCATATTTACTCCATGATAAAAAAAAAACAGTGGAAGGCTCCACCCCCAAATTTCTTATAGCACGTCACTTTCTTCTTCCTATTGCCACAATGTGTGGCTGGACTGCATGGCATCTCCAAGCACGTAGACCTTTTGTATCAGTCCCTCGCTTCCTGTAGATTTTAAACTCTAGCGAGAAGGGCCCTCTTATCCTTTTGTTTCCAATGCTTTTTAATTTTGATTATAAATATATTTATATATTTTACCCCACTGCACATTGTTCTATTATTTTGTTTCACTATTGTACAGTACGGATTAATCTGTTCGGGCTTTAAATAAAATGAGAAGGAAATTATTTTTATGTAAATAGCAAGTTTTATATGTATACTTTTTTAGCAGTGTGTTGTATAAAATAGGATTTTAGTCTTACCGGTTAAATCCTTTTCACTTAGTCCATACAGGTCAATGGTACAATGGGAGGCGATCCGCCCCTTTAAGTAGGCAGGAACATTCATTCAAATGTATGCAGGGGGTGGAGCCTCCCCTCCTTCTTAAGCTGCCTTCAGGCCAGAGCCAAGCTAGATTGATTTGAGACACTAAACTGACCAGAGGTAAGAAAGAAAAGGAAGACTCCTGTGAGCATGCCCCGAACGTCCCCCACTGAATGCCACAGGAGAGCCAAGCATGGTCCCTTGACAGGGTGGGAGACCAGTGACCTGTATGGACTAAGTTAAAAGGATTTAACAGGTAAGACTAAAATCCTATTTTCACTGTCTTCCAATACAGGTCACTGGTACAATGGGATGTACAAACATTGAGCTTTCCCTGAGGCGGGAAGTAAGGCAAGGACCAGGCGCAAGGCCCAAGTCACTTAGAACTGCTATGAACCAATTAATCATAGAGCCCAACAACAGAAGTGTCAACTGACACCAACCAGGGGTAAAAACAAGCCCCCGAACTAACACAGCACACTGAACTAGAGCCAACAGGGCTCAACAGCAAAAAAGCACTAAGAACCATAGAGCAGAAGTCCTAAACAGGCAAGACTGCCTCCAGGACCTTCCTCCCAAAGCTGGCATCAGCCGAGGCCAGTACATCAACACGATAGTGCTTCGAGAATGTGTGCACAGAGGACCAAGTGGCCGCTCTGCACAGTTGATCAGCAGACGCCTGATTCTTGTAGGCCCAAGAGGCCCCAATTGATCTGGTGGAATGGGCAGTAACCCTGAAGGGAACGTGCTTATTCCGCAGTTTGTAGGCTTCACGAATGGTAGATTTTATCCAAGAGGCAATAGTTACCTTGGATGCCGGTCTCCCTGCCCTAGGCCCCTCAGGAATAACGAAAAGGGCATCAGACTTCCTGATAGACTCAGTGCGATGAACACAAAATTTAAGACAACGCACAACATCCAACAAATGGAGATCTCTTTCCTTGTCAGAGGAAGGGTTAGGGCAGAAAGAGGGAACCACAATCTCCTGATTGATGTGAAATTCGGAGACAACCTTGGGTAAAAACTCCTTGGAAGTGCGAAGCACTGCCTTATCCTTGTGAAACACCAAGTAAGGAGGTTTACAAGACAGAGCTTGTAACTCTGCTACCCGGCGAACTGAGACAATAGCCAAAAGAAAGGCCATTTTCCAGGTCAAGAGACGTAAAGGAATAGAAGCCAATGATTCAAACGGGGGTCTCTGGAGAACCCCCAGCACCAAATTGAGGTCCCACTGGGGAGTAGGACTCTTGAAGGCAGGCCGAACATGAGCCACACCTTGGAAGAAAACCTTAACATCAGGAAGAATAGCAATCCGTTCCTGGAAAAATACAGACAGAGCTGAAGTCTGAACCTTGAGAGAACTCAGGCGGAGTCCCTTCTCAACCCCATCCTGCAAAAAAGCCAGGACCGTGGGAAGATGGAAATCAAGAGATAGATCCTTATCAGTACACCACGCCACAAAGGTGGACCATATGCGATGATAGATCTTGGAAGACACAGGATTGCGAGCTCTAAGCATCTTGGACACCACTGAAGAGGAAAACCCTTTCTTCTTTAAAATTGAGGATTCAACCTCCAAGCCATCAAATGTAGATGCTGAACATCCTCCTTCCACAGATATCCCTGAAGAAGTAGATCTGGATGGGCAGAAAGCGGAAAGGGATCCGCCACAGACATGGCTAGCAGTTCCGGATACCAGGACTGACGAGGCCAATTTGGAGTGATTAGGATGACAGGACAACGCTCCATCTTCAGCTTCTGGATGACTCTGATCAACAGAGGGAGAGGAGGAAAGATGTACGCCAGAGGGAACTCCCAAGGGATTGACAAAACATCCACTGCTAGAGCAAGAGGGTCTCTCCACCGAGAGCAAAACACTGGCACCTTCCTGTTGTGTCTGGTAGCCATCAGATCCACTGCAGGCACCCCCCCACATCTGTGTGAGAAGGTGAAACACCTCTGGATGAAGTGCCCACTCTCCGCTGTCGACTGTGTGACGACTGAGAAAGTCTGCCATGACGTTGTCTACGCCTGGAATGTGTACCGCTGAAATGAAGGGCACATGAGCTTCTGACCAGAATAAGATGGCCTTTACCTCTAACCAAGCGGTGAGACTTTTTTGTGCCGCCTTGTCTGTTGATGTAGGCCACTGCGGTGGCGTTGTCGGACTCCACTCTGACTGGACAACCCTCCAGCTGAGATTCCCAGTGCCTCAGGGCAAGAAAGATGGCACGAAGTTCCAGAACATTGATGGAGAGAAGAGATTCCTCCAGTCCCCATTTCCCCTGAGCACTGAAACAACCCAACACTGCCCCCCATCCCCGGAGGCTGGCATCCGTCGTGACTGTGGTCCAATAGGGAACCCGAAAGGACCTCCCTTTCAGGAGATGAGACAGGTCCAACCACCATTCCGGGCTCAACTCGACATGAGGAGGCAGAGATACTGACAGATGCTGATGATCTGGATGAGTCTTGCACGTCTGGATCACAAACCTCTGAAGCTCCCTGGTGTGTGCCATGGAAATAAACTTCCCCACTAGAGAGGTCAACTTCGGTACTGGAACCCTGTCTAGTTCTAGGATCTTGGACACCCGGATAGCAATCTGATGAGCCACGTCCTCCGGTAAAAACACCATGCACTGCTGAGTGTCAACCAGGAGACCCAAGAAGAGGATCTGTTGAGATGGAACCAAGTCTGACTTGTCCAGATTCACGATCCAGCCATGGCGATTGAGTGTCTGGATGCACAACTGCAGCTGCTGGTGGAGGATCTCCGCAGATGAGGCTTTCAGGAGCAGATCGTCCATGTAGGGAATCACCCTGACTCCATCTCGATGAAGCATAGCTATCAAAGCTCCCAATACCCTCTGAAAGACCTGAGGAGCTGAAGTCAGACCAAAGGGAAGAGCTGAAAACTGAAAGTGGCCTTTGTGACAGGCAAATCTGAGATACCGTCTGCTCTCTGGATGAATAGGGATGTGAAGGTATGCATCCTGAAGGTCCAGGGAGGCAAGGAACTCCCCTGGAGACATTGCTGCTATCACCGAACGCAGAGATTCCTGACGAAAGTGGGAACTCACAACAAAGGAATTGAGATCCTTGAGATCCAAAATAGGACGAGCACCTCCGTCCTTTTTGGCCACAACAAACAGGTTGGAATAGAATCCTGAACCTGTGTCCTCTGGTGGAACCAATTCCAGGACCTCTTTGTCCAAAAGATCCTGAATAGCGTCGAACAGACGTCTTTTTGTAGGCTCCTGAGAAGGACGAGTAAAATGGAACCGAAAAGGAGGAAGGGAAGAGAAAGGGATCCTGTATCCCTCTGATACCACCTGAACAACCCAAGGGTCCGCCACTGACTCCTCCCAAACCCGGCGAAAGATGTGGAGATGTCCACCTACAGCCGGATGCGGACCCGGGTTCGGCGAGTCATGCTGAAGCAGTCTTGGAGGTCTTGGCCTTGGGGGCAACTTTGGGCTTCCAGGACAGTTTGGGCTTGGAGGAGGAGCACGTGGAGGACGGACCTGTCTGGGACGTGGAGCGTGTCTCAGCTTGGAAGGAACGAAAGGACCGATTGCGTTTGGCTGGAAACTTCTTCTTGAAGACTGATGGTAGAAGAGTACTTTTGCCACCAGTAGCCTCACTAATCATCTCCTTAAGTTCAGATCCAAACAGTAAGTCCCTTGAAAAGGTAAAGAAAGCAAAGCTTTCTTAGAAGCAGTGTCGGGAGACCAAATTTTCAGCCAAAGAGCACGTCTAGCCACCACAGAGGAAGTAGAGGCCCTTGCCATCATGCGCACAGCATCAAAAGCAGCGTCAGAAACATAATTTTGAGCTTCTGATATATTGGCAAGAAGCTGCAACTGCTCAGACACTGGTGCATCCTGGCGAACCGCCTCAGTCAGTTGTTCAGTCCAGGCCGCAATAGCCCTATTAACCCACGCCACTGCAAAGGTTGGACGCATGGCAGTGCCAATAGAGGCAAAAATGGATTTAAGACAAATCTCTAACTTTTTGTCCGTCCAATCCTGCAGGGCAGAGGCATCTGATACAGCCAAGGCAGTAGATTTGGATAACCTAGAAATAGGCGCATCCACTTTAGGAGGATGAACCCATTTTGCCAGTTCAGCCTCAGGAAAAGGATAAAGTTTAGCAAACTTTTTGGACACAGAAGAGGATTTTTCAGGATTCCTCCACGCATTAGAGACTAAACGAGCAAGAGTAGGTTTAGTAGGAAAACAAACCACAGCCTTAGACGGTTTTTGGAAAACGTCAGTTGGATCATGAGTAGATTCCTGAGTCAGAGGAAGGTTGAGCGTAGTTAGCACAGCTCTGATCAAACCCTCAGCAGAAACTTCAGGGTCACATTCATAAGGGTCACCAATGGACCTATTAGATTCTATAACAGTGCCTTCCTCAGCATCAGAATCCTGCAAGAGTTCTTCCTCAGAAGAATCAGACACATCAGGAGCCCCCTGTGGCTTAGGCAGGGAGGTCCTGATTGTGGAGGGGGTCTGCCAGACTTGCAGAGCCCCCTGAACCTGACAGGGAAAGAGTTGGAGAGTGGATCTGAGATCCCTAGTGGCAGCTTTAAACTCTTTTACCCAAGTTGGCTCAATAGCGTGGCTAGAAAGCCCAGGGTTGCTATCATGACTTTCTGCACATTTTGGGCATAAATGACCTGAAAATTCTCTAGGCAGCTCAGAGTGACAAGAGGAGCAAAACGCAATGGGGGAAATAGACACCCCAGCCTCTTTAGTCTTGGGTCTAGCCCCTGACTCCAGTGGAGTAGACATGCTCACAGCGTCAGATATACTCCACTAAGAAAAATCACCCAGTAGAAGTGTGAAAGATTAAAGTTTCACCCCAGAAATGTCTAAAATCGAACTTATCTGGCCAGCGAAGGGTTAATCTGCTGAGAGGAGAGAAGGCTCGGTCCCTGCGTAGTATACTCGCTGAGAATAACACCACAAAATGGCTGCCGCGACGGTAGCCAATCAGAAAACAAGTGCGAAACGGGCGCTTATAGGAAACGTAGTTTTTCTCAGAAGTACCCCAAAACAGTGCCCGAAGCCCCCCCAGACTCCCAACACACCGAATCTAGCTACTGGATGATAGAGCAGAGGAAGACCAACAAAATGAGCCCTCTCTGAAGTCGCTGTGACAAGCGGTTCCAGAGATATGTCCCACACTGTGTAAACCCATAGAGAGTAAAGGAGCAATGGCGTCTATGCGGGAAAAAGCGTGGAACATTAAAAATTAATAAATTATTCCTGAGTGAAAAAGTTCACCAAACATACTTCTAACACATGTAAAACATGAGAAAATAACAACCCAAAGCTCCAAAACCCAGGGAATACCACAGACATTGCATAAATACAAGCAATAGAAATAAAAACACCCTATGAGTGCTGGAGTGCAAAATGAGAACTCCCAAATACAAGCCCAAAGAAGGGACACTGTGGGACAAGTGGACCTTCAGCACTCAAAGGGTGGCTCACCTTTCTGCAGGACTTCTGTCTTCAGGTAACCATGTTAAAGAGGGAATTGACCAGAGGAAAATTCCCCAGCAGGGAAGCTACTTGACTCAAGTTGTTCCCTCTTCAGGGCATAAGGTCCACCAGAAAATCCCTGGAAGCTGCACTAGCCACTTTGGAGAGGGCAATTCACAGCCATGGTCACCCGCCTAATGGTGGTATTCCATATTTGAAGAAAAACAATAAAAAACTAAAGTTGAATGAGAGATGTTCTCCACCTGGTGTGCACAGCACACAGGAACAAATCAATCTGGCTTGGCTCTGGCCTGAAGGCAGCTTAAGAAGGAGGGGAGGCTCCACCCCCTGCATACATTTGAATGAATGTTCCTGCCTACTTAAAGGGGCGGATCGCCTCCCATTGTACCAGTGACCTGTATTGGACGACAGTGAAAGTAATTTATTGTGATATGAAACCCTGTCTTGTCAGAATAGCAATCTCAGATACTTAACAGGCTTAGAGTCAGTCTCTAACGTGCATGTGAATGTGTGGTAAGAGTTCTTCAACTTTTGGCAAGGCAGCTGTCATTATAGAACTGTGGCCCAGCCAGCCTTACTGTATAGTGGACAGGCTGTACTAACAGGATGATAAAGTAGCCAACCAAGTGAGGGAGGGGGAAAGGCAGATAAGCTGTTGTACTAAGAACTTTAGCAATTCTGGGCAAACCAATTAAATGGGGCTTTTTACCTCTAATGTAGTGGTTCTCATTTTTTTTTTTTTTTTTTGCACCTCTGTCATGCAGTATGGAATTGTCAGAGCACCCATAACATTTTATATGTCATTGGGTAATGAGGGGAACAAATGCATAATAGATCGTTATTCATGTCTCACCATAAGAATGGTAAAACAAGCTTATTAGTCAAAATAACTTCCATAAATATACATCAAAACATTTACATTTTTGTCAAAGTCTTCATAGAAAATTGTGGCACCATAAGTTTGGGCCCAGGCGTTGTGGCACCATAAGCTTGGGCCCAGGTGTTACAGTACCCTGGTTAAAAAAACACTGCTCTTATGTGATGGACACAGCTCTAAGATTCAAAGGGATAAAAGCCGCATTTAACACAGAACATTAGAATTTTTCATCTGTCCCCTATGGCTAAGTTGATATGCTCCAGAATCAATTCAGTCTTTAGTGCATTAGCCTTAGAGAGAGAGAGGGAGAGATTGAGAGAGAGAGTGAGAAGGTGGGAGATACAGAAGAAAAAAACAAGACTGAATAAGGGGATAAAACAGACCTGACAGATGTATATGAGAATGTCTGTGTGAGGGAGAAAAAGAGGATGGGAGGGAAGGGAAAAGCAGAGAGTGATAAAATGCATTGAATGGAAGGAAAGAAAGAGTGTAAATTAGGGTAAGGGTGGAAAAGGTTGAATTATATTGCAGTCGATAAATGTTTCTTTATACTGCTTGTAACGGATGTTATCCGTTACTTAGGCCTTGTCTGGCCATAAGTTTGTTTAACCAAAAACTGTGGACATTCCTGTCATGCCTAAAACAACCCTTGTCTAGGCATATGGATTGTCAGCCCAGTGACGCAAGCTATGTAGAGCTTTGGGATATTATATTGGTGGACAGATGTGCCAAAAAGGACTAAAAATCATAGTCTGCTTTCAGGGAACAGGGCCATTAGGGGTTAATAATTTGAGTTTACCTAATGTTACTTGCAATGTGTATTGTAGGCACTAAAGCCATTGTATTGAGACCCCCTGCTGTGTGATAATTCATTCAAGTCCCTCCAGTCTTTATGTCCATTGTGTGAGTTCAGCAGCCCTTTTGTATTTGATATGTAATGAAGTCTGAGTCATTGTATTTGTTAGACCATTGACCTTTTGTCTACTGTGTGATTGAATTATGTTCCTAATGTATTTGCTTGGTCCATTTATTTGAATGTAAGGTTTGACTATAAATATGTGTGGTTTGTTTCAATAAAGAGAGTTCTGTTATGGAGTGAACAAGGAGTCCTGGAGTCTTGTATTGCTTATGGTCTAAAGTATCCACTCTGATACCCATCTGCGCCAAGTATCCTGAATCGCTGACCGCCTGCTGCCAGTTTCCTGCATCATAACTTCGTGGACTGTCAGGCGGCGACGTGGACTCTTCCCTGCTTCCAGTGATCCTGTACCTGTTTCCAGTGACCGTCCATACTCCAACCGGTGCACCTGACGGCGCTTATCTGGCGTTGACAAGGAGAGACCCAGGAACGACGGCGGAAGGCGACGCGGTCCCTTCTCAGCTTCCGTTACACTGCTTTAGAGGCTTTTCTGGCATTCAATAAGTTAAAAGCCCTATTTATATTCAAAGCAAAAGAGGAGGGTTAATTTTATAAATGGGCAGGTTAACAGACTAGCCATATAGCTAGTAATAAGATGTGCTGTAACTAGTGATATATCTGGAGTACTTTGCATTCTCTCATGTAGAGCCTATATGAGTGGAATATAAATAGTCTGCACCTTGGTACAGAGGAAGTTTATGCACTAAAATGCCCATGCATCCCCATACTGCATACCACTAGACACAAGCAGTGCAAAGTGCACACTGATTTGCTTAAAAAGCTTTGTTCATAGGCATTAAGCAGGTGCAGGCACACTCAGTGCACAAACAATGTTTCCTGCACTATTTTTTGCACGGAAATGGTTTTATACAATCCTCACCATAAGGGACAAATAAAAATATAAAAATTCCCATTGATTTAACTTGGCCTACTTCGCTCTTAACTATATCTTACTTTGAAATCCATTGTAGATCTCAGTAGCATTCAAGACGTTAGGAGCCATAATTAAAGTAATGTTAATGGAAGCCTGTATGGTCTTCTCCGTCCATTCCCCAGAATAGGGTAGGATGGGAGATCCTTGCTCTCCTCACTGTAAGTCACACAATAGTGACCTGCTAGGGAGGATCTATTCTGAGGCTCTGGTCTCTGTAGCTATATTAGATGTGTGCTAGAAGCAAGCCTACGACAGAGGAGCCACATCATGGCTTGGACATGCTCAATGTGGCCCCCCATGAAAATGTACATTACATGTGGACCACTTTCATATTTACATATAATTTGATCTTGATCTTTAACAAGGAATCAAACATTTACTGCAGAGTATTTTAAGTTTATGTAGCACAATTTTAAGTACTTCCTTATTCCATTAATTGAATCCACATAAAACTGAATTATCTGTTATTTTGTATATGAGAGCATTGCTTGTTTTTATATAATGTATTAATATGTAGTCCTGAATTCCTTGTCCTTTTCATAGTCAGCCCCTTGAAGAAAAGCATTTAGGCACCCTTCTACTGGATACAATGTGTACAGGAGACTGTGTAACATGATAATTCCCTTTGACTTTGAAATCGATTTTCTCTCAAACCATAAAGGTTTGAGAGATGTGATTTGGGGCATTAACAATCTTTTTTTAAGTTTCATAAGATAGGGATTAGTAAAATTAAAGTATTACTATCTCTTAAAGTTTACTGTAAAAGAAATCTAGCAAAAAACAAATAAACATACAGACGCTTTACAAAAACTGTATCATAAACAAACTTTTAAGAGGTTACAGACGTCTGGCAGCGGTGATATCAGTTCATGTTACCATGGAAACAAAAATCCCTAAATTAGCAGCCTCAGTAGGAGGGTTAGTTCCCTGAGATCTCCTCAAGGGAATCCATGGAAAGAAAAGAACAGCACAGCTGGACTGGCCTCAAAACAAGGTAGCGGAGAGAAAAAAAATAAAAAATGAACACCAGCATCTACTGCTGCAAGTGCCTGATACATTGGTATACATACACGACCTAGACTTGCTGAGATTGATGTACTAGGATGAAAGAGAGTAATTCTGGGGCAAACCAAATACACTATATGGGACAAATCAATGTCCCCATTGATTTAACCTTTTGCGTGCCAGAGGGGTATCCAACGGATTGTGAAGCAATGCATTGGGTACCCCTCTGGCACAAAAAGGCTTAAATGGAGCTACTTCTGTCTTGAATAGCTAGAATGATCTCCAGTATATTGCTTTTGATTGCATTGGAGACTTCTCTTGTATTAAAAGGTTTAAAATCCGAATGTAAATCAGTTGGAAGTTGGGAATGGTTTTATCAGTCTCCTATAGTGCAGATGGAATGCTCCAAAATTAATACAGTTCTTCTAAATCACAGCAGTTTCGGTTTATTTCTAACTACTGTAAAAGCCTGTGTACACAGGCCAAGGTCCAGGTGATGTTAAGAGGCCGGTCCTGCTCTGCGTCTTGTCGCCGACGCAGTCATGCACTGTAGAGACTGCCCAAAAGCAGAGAATGCTCCCAGCACAGAACTCCCAGCATTCTGTGCATTCGGGCAGTCTCTACTGCGCATGACGGCTTCTGACAAACATCCTAGCGAATTATTATATAGGATGTTATCCATGTGCACATGCCATACAGATGCAGTCCATACATACAGGTAACAGCTTCTTTATGAAGAGGTTTGCAAACCTTTCCAGTACTGGGAGTGGATGCAAGCAAAGCATTTATCCCATTGAATTGCATACCCATCTGGCACTCAAAGGGTTTAAAGGAGTATAAACATCTCCTAATAATATACATACAGGTTCCTGGTGAGCTTACAACAGTCTTTATTAGTAGTGTTCAATTAGTTACATATGTGTATAAACTTACTACATCAAGAGAATCCTGAAAGCCTCTATGTATTTTGACCTTGTGCCAGTGAAGATGTTTTTGTTGAACAGTCAGTCCTGGATAGGCATATCCATAGAAGAAGGACATGACAGCTGCTGTCAGTTTTTTCAGACTAAAGCAGTCAGAGTACCTGAGCCTACTTAACCCTTTAAGGATCAGATGGGGAGTGCAAAGCATTGCTTTGAAATGCATTGCCTACCCCGCTGGTCCTTAAAGGGTTAAAATGACCATGTGCAGTAAAAACAGAGATTGTCATTCTTTGGTCCTACTAGAAACTGTAATGTCCACCTCCAGGGTCATGACATCCAGGATTGATTGAAAATGTTCTCTCTTTATCAAGGAGCACTGGGAAAATACATAGGGGCCATTAGGATTTTCTAGCATATAGTGAGGCAAGTGGGGTTATTACTACAAGGGGTTAGTTCTACTTTAAAAAATACACACATATGAAGTATCATAGTATGCAGATCAAATTGAAATAATTAGATAACATTGACCTTACCTGCTTTCGCTGTGACCTTGAAACTCTTGTTCAGACCCCTCTTTCACCTGAATGCTACCCCAGCTTTTTATCCTGAGGCCTTGTCGCCTTGGGGAAGTACTAGGAGTGGAAGAGTTGGATCGTGTGCTGTCTTCATCACTGGATGGAGTTATCTCTATGGATGGCAGCTGTAGGTACTCCGAATTCTTGGTAGAGTTGAGTATATCTGCTGTTTCTCGGCTCCGTGATGATTTAGAACGCCTCATTTTAAATCGCCTGCGCCGGTGGCTTGGGGTGTAGCAGTTAGGTGAGGCTGGAGCACTATCAGGTAGATTTGGTATCTGCAGTTCTGGAATCTGCAAGGTCTCGTTTATATCCTCATCTAGGACTGCTGAACTCATAGTTAAAACCAAAAACAAACACGCAGGAGCCAATAAGGTAACTTTCTCTGTGACACTAGAAAAATGAGAGAAAGGAAGTATCTCTTCTAACTGCTCTGTGTATCCTCTGCTTGTAGTTCGCCTCTCAGTAACTGGCCTTATTTGTGTTTTCATACAGATCCTCTCCGTTCTTACCCCTTTCTGTGATCCTGTGGTGAAAGGGGGAAAAGAAGAAAATGGAATAAGTCCTGGGTCCAATTGGAGGCAATGTGTATCTGTGACTACATAGGGAAGATACACAAATTAAAGACACAGACGTGGTGACAGAGATAAGGGAAAGGAGGGGGAGTTTGTGTTTGTGTGGAACGGATACCAAATGCAGAAGCAGCAGCTGCCAGCGTAACCCAAGCTCCTCTTAGCTAGAGACTGACACAGGGAAACACTCTGCATTTAAGAGACAGCCAGCAACTTTACACACCTGGCTACACAGCAATGTAATAGAGTTAGTGTTATATAGATATATGTATAACACTGTGTGTGTATGTGTGTGCTTATATGAACAGCATATATACCTAAAAAGACTGAAATAAAAGCAAATCTTCCAGAAAAAAAAACTACTAAAGCAGGCTTAGTTGTGGTGAGACAAGGGGAATCAAAAATGATGGAATGAAAAGGTTAGGGGAAATCCCTTCAATTATCTCCTTAGCCTCTGCCTGACTGGTGGGAGCGCATATCATCACTTGTGAGGGGATATGATCAGTATTGAAGGTGATGGTGTAACAATGCTTCCCTCTAGTGATGTGAGTGATACCTGCACTTTCTTGTGTGTCCTGTCACACACAAAAACTCACAGAGACATCCGACCATTTTGCCTGCCTGTGTGCTAGCATACTTTACACCTCAAATTGTTTGTTATATGCTTAGAACAGACTAATACCCAAACTATTCACTATCATGTTCTAATTCCTTATAGTTATTGTGAAGACATTATGAGACTGATGTATAGAGATGGATGTGGAGTAAAGAGGTTGATGTACAAAGAAGAACTGGCGCAATTCTGGAGCAAATCAACTGCACCATAGAGAACATCAGAAGGTCCCATTTCTCTAAATGTGACTCTTAACCCCTTGAATCCTGCGGAGGTCTCCAAAACACCCAATGGGATTATCAATGGAAATTTAGGGAATATTTATTTCTCGCCTATGGTGCAATTGGTTTGCTCCCGAATTGCTCCAGTTCTGCTTACTACATCAATCAACCTCTTTACTCACCATATCTGATGCAGCCAAAATTCATAATTTGTCAATATCGATATTGGTCAGCTATATCTGGCCACATTAAGAGATAATGGATGATAATTGAATTACCCACTTTAACATTGGAGTGCAAGAGACAAATCCAATGCATTGTTTTTAATACCTCTGGCACTCAGAGTGTTAATTTACTTTCAAAACTGGCACCACACAGGAGAAGAGCTGCTACTCACACTCAGGCTTTTTTACCCTAAATGAGACAACATTTGTAAGAATCAATTTTTAGTTCATACATTTATATATTTCCATCCATTAACCCTTTGAGTGCCAGACTGGGTGCGTTCCACTCTGGCAATCACACGGCTAAACTCTAGATTTGTTTTAATAGCTATGGCCAGTGAAGCCAGACATTATTTATAATAATATAAATATTTTCAACGATGACCGCATTTCCAGTTTTGGCCAAGTCTTTCACCACTGTTTCTATATAGCTGTATTTCCTTACTCACTTGAATGCTAGAGAGAGAGGTCTCTTGTGCATTGCTTTGCAATGTGTTAAAGACCTACCTAGAATTCAAAGCCCCTTGAGTACAGGGCCGGATTTGCCGTAAGGCAGAGTAGGCACCTGTCATTGTAATAAATAAATAAAAAAAATTATATATTTTTGTTCACAGTGTAAGGTCCGTGCCTTCTTCAGCTCAGACAGAAGGCACAGACCTGTAGCTGTTGTTGCTCCCTCATCAGCTGTAATGCAGAGCGCTGAGAGATGACATCACCCTGCGCTCTGCATTCCTAAAGAGACCGCGCAGGAGCAACAGCAGCTACAGAAGGAGGCACAGACATCTGCCGCTGGACCACCAGGGAGGTAGGAAACGTATGCGGGAGGCAAAGTGGGGGCAATGTGAGGGCAAGCTGGAGCTGATGGGGCAATGTGGAGATGATGGGGGCAAGTTGGACATTATGGGGGCAAGTTGGACATTTTGGGGGCAACGTGAGGGCAATATGGAGCTGATGGGGGATAAGTTGGAACTGATGGCAATATGGAGCTGATGGGGATAAGTTGGAGCTGATGGCAATATGGAGCTGATGGGGGGCAATGTGAGGGCTATGTGGATATGGGGGATAATGTGGAGATTTGGAGCATTGTGGAGGTGTCCAGTGGAGCTGGCAAATGGGGGACGCTTCAGATTTCTGTGCCTACAGGCTACTGAGATGTAAATACGGACCTTCTTGAGTATCTTCAGAATCTCTCAATTTGGCATTATTCTAATCTGAAAAACATATTTCCCCTGTTAACCTCCTACCATAGTCTATCTGTACATGCCTATGCACAAAGATAAAGTAGAATAATTCTGTGGCACAGCTTCTTCATAGGGGACAATTTATTATTCCCCCAAATTTCCAATGATTTGCAATTGCACCATAATGGAAAAATAAACATTCTCCATATTTCCATTCCTATAAATGGGGCTTTTCCTCCATTGGATGTTTTAACACCAGTGATGTCTCCCAACACATTGCATTGGTTAAAATCTCTATTTAACCTGTAAGGACAAGATGGGTGATCAAAACATTCAAAATGCGTTGTGTACACCACTGATACTTAAGAGGTTGGAGATCTCATTGTTATTCAAGAGGTTAAAAGATCAGCTGAAACCAATGGAGATTTGTATTCACCCTCTAAGGTACAGTCTGTTTAATGCAGAATTAATTTTCTTGCTGCATACAGTCCAAAGATCAAAATTACACCCAACTGCACCACAGGGAAGAAGTAAAACATTTCCAAAATGCCCATTTTGAATGCTCAAGGTCTCCAACACTTTTTTCTCAGTATGCTGGAGATCTCTCTGGCATTCGATGGGGTTATAATCCCCATTTAAATCAGTGTGATTTTTTATTTTCTGCAAGAGTTGGTTTGCTCCATGATGACCCCAGTGTTTTACTGAACATAAAGGGGGAGCTGCATACAAAAATGCTGTAAGGAAAACACAATAATGCGTTCTTTGTGCTGTTTGCTCTAGAGCATATGTATAAATGTGTCTGTGCATGAGTTTTAAACATGCTTATTAAGTACAAAAAAAGTCTTAATTGTGACTTTTCTGCAACTTTTTAGCTAGCATTGTGATGTTTTCTACATAGCTTTCACATAGACAGATTAAAGGGATAGTAATGTCTTGAAACTAACACAGCTCCGATTGATCCTCCTACAAAGTGGATCATGTAACGCTTTATTGCAATATGCTTCATGTTCTAGGTCAATAGAAATTCACTGGTAAAAGGATCCCCCTCCCGCCCCTTTTACAGTCTGCAAGCCGCCTCCCCTTAGATGTGGAATCCTGGCGTGGGACTGGGCAGCGAGGGACAATCTCGATTCACTAAGTATAAGGGAAACCCTGCCCCCCTTGACGAAGAAGGACAAGATTTTCCTTATGCTCAGTGAAGATTGTCCCTTGCTCTGCTCCATCCAGCCGGCTGAGAGAGGCAGTGTGACACTGGAGAAAGAGGAGGGAGGGGAATCCTTTACCGGAGAATTTCTATTGAACTACAACACGGAGCACATTAAAGGGCAACATAATCCTGCATTGCATAACCATCTGGCACTCAAATGGTTAAAAAACATTTATTTATTTATTTTTGGGCAAAGAAGGGTTCTTTATGTGCAAACACCTTTAAATTTATGAGCAGCCAGTTTTTATGTGAAAATAGGGACAGATATGTGTTCATCACTTCTATGCATCTTCCCCAGAGTCTTTAAGTGTTTTCTGGTGATGTGGTCTCCAAAATTAAACTGTAGTGATCTCACTAGTGATCAATAAAACATCATTATTAAACCTCTGTTTCTGCTGCTATTAACACTCCCCAGGCATCCATGACCTTTTAAGCTTTGCCTTAGTTTCCTTAACTAATTAAGGATTAATCTCTTGGATTCCAAAGATATCTCAAACACATTTCTTTGCAGACATCACTAGTGTGAAGATTCCAATCAAAAGCTGTACATTATAAATGGTGCAATTCTGGAGCAAAGCAACCATACTACAGGGGACAAACAAACCTAAAATTCCCATTGATTTATAAAGGACTATTAACTCATTGCATGCTAAAGAGGTCCCTCTAGCACTAAAGAGCTTAAAATCTCAGAATAAATAATTCATAGTTTTCATTTTTAACATGATGGTGAACTTGGTTTCCCCCAGCATCGCACCTCTAGATGCAATATGGCCCTTTAGTCCCATCTAATTCTATCTATATCAGGGCTGTCAAGGTTTGATTCTCAAGGGCTACGAACATTCCCAGGTTTAACCCTTTGAGTGCTAGAGGGATATGAAGCAATGCGTTGGATACCCCTCGCGCACTGAAAGGATTAAGGATATCCCTGATTAACATATCTGGGAACTCAGGATTTGACCCCAATCTAAAGGTCTGAGGGTGAAGAGCCAAATTCTGTGGGTGAGACAGCCCATTTCTACCTATTATCTAATCTGCTCCAATTAACTGCTTCACAAGGTCCTAAACTGGTACCATTTATACTACGAAGGCAGAGGGATAAGTCCTGTTTGTCTCGAGTGTGTGTCCAAGCAGAGATATATCTACTTTGTTGCATGATAGTGGTTCCTTAAGGACCAATTGGGTCACCTCTCCATTAGAGTGAGTATAAGAATTTCCCCAAAAACCTATGTTGAGGGGAACTTTGAGGGTTAATAGCTATAAAATCACAGCTAATTTTGATAGTTCCCAGATATGCTGATTACCCTCAAGTGAATTAAAGTCTAATTTATTTTGACAACGACCCGTGCTCAGGCAGGGAAATCCTTCAACACCCCTGATCTGTATAACTTCTTTATCATCAAAGAATATCATTGTTCACGTTATCATCATGTTGTTCTACTGGTCCAGTATCCTATATTATAATTCGCTAAGGATGTTCGTCAGAAGCCGTCGTGTGCAGTACAGACATCTGAATGCGCTGCCAAGTGGTCCCAGGAAGGTGCGCAGAGAGGACTACAGTCTAAATTCGGAGCACCCTGCTCCATATCAGCCGCTGCACGTTCAGGCAGTCAGTACTGCGCATGACTGCAGCGACGCCAGTGTTGGCCCGTGTACATGGACTTTAAAACTAGTTTAATAAAGAATATAAAACTTTACCTGTCAAGATGTCGAACCTCCAGCACTGCTCCTGGGACACAGGCAGTTATTAGAGAATTAATTCTTTCAGGGCAGATCTAAAAAGCATGGAAAAAAAAAAAAAAAAAAAAAACATTAGTTAGGAATGGAATTTATATATAAAGTCCAAAGCAACAGGTCTCCATGGTAACAACTCTGTCTGAGTAACCTGGGCAGCTGATGGATGACTAGGGAGCATAGCTTCAGTAATTTACATACAGCTATTTTGGGCCTCTCAGCATAAAGTACACAGACACTCTTATCCAATGCAAACAGGCAGATGAGCCACCTTCCTCTCTAGGGGCTTTATTCACGAAACTAAAGAGATGTGATTCTGATGCAAAACAACTGTATCATAGGGCTGAAACGAATATTCTGCAAATTATAATTGATTTAAATGGGGTGTTTAACTCCCTGAATTCTAGAGAAATCTCCAACACATTAAGCAATTCTTTGGAAAACTCTCAGGAATTCAAAGCACCCTCTGCAAAGCAATGTGGTGCGCACCCCTCTGGCGCTCAAAGGGTTAAAATCCCCATTTATATCATTGATATTTATCAAATATCCACTATGGTGCAGATGATTTGCCCCTGAATTGCTCATCTTTAGTATATAAACTAGGGCCCTACACTGACTTTTTTCTTGTGAGTATAGTTCACTTTGCAATGCATTGAATACCCTCTGGCATTCAAAGTGTTGAATCATGGTCCCCCAACGTATGTCCTATGTGCAAAATGTTGACCCTCCGACCCAAGGGTGCGGCCCACCTGAGATTTCTATTAAAAAATGCTTTACGTAATTGTATTTAAAGAGGAACTACCACCCTATATAAAGGCACCACCCAATGATCAGGTTTTGAAGTATAAAACAAACAACAAACCTGCGCTCCTCCAGTCTAATTGTGAATAGTGCGCCCTGTACTAGGCATGTATAATAATACTGTTGATGAATTTGAGGTTTTAGTGTCCACATTTTTGGCCAAAAAAAGAGGTGTAAGCTTTCCAACCCCACCAAAGTACCTCAAGGTTTTGAAGTAATCCTTTTTCCTTCGGAGACCGGCAGCCAGCCTTGGACGCAGACATCTTGCTCAGAGACATCTGCGCGCCTGTGCAGTCAGTCCCGGTCTCCTCTAGGAGGGATTGCTTGGAGCCGAAAGGCACTGGAAGGGACTCTACAGAAAGAAGCCTGGCCGTCAGTCTCTGAAGAAACAGGATTACTTCAGAACGTGGTCCTTGTGGAGTATAATAACACTATTAAAAAGCTAGTTGCCATATACCTAATTACTGGGTGGTGACTTTATATAGAGTAGTAGTTCCACTTTAAAAAGTGTTTTCCCAGTATTTATCATTTTCAAGTATGTCCTGGAGCGATTTTATTGTACAGTGTTACATATTTTTCAACCTTGCCTGCTTGTCAGTAAATGGGACTAAATAAATTCCTTGTATACTATAGCAAACTCACAGATTGTCACTTGTATCCCTGAATCTTAAAACTTGTAGCCCATCTTACTGCCTTCTGTGGTATTGTTCCACTGTATCCTTCTTGATCCATTGTGTCACTGCCTCATTCCTCTGAACCCATCTTGCAGACTAGTGCCATTGTCTTGCATTTTTGTGGCCAATTTTTTTTTTTTTTTAGCTTTTTTGTCTCCCCATCTTTCTCCCCTGTTTTGTTCAAATGCCATCAACCCACAACTTCATGTGCCAAAAGATTAAATCATTTTAAGATATGAACTGCTTTTGCATTGCTGTAAAAATTCAAGATTTTTGAATCGCTAAAAAGCTATAATTCACCACGGTTATCAAGAATTATATTATTGTGGCCTGCACACGTGGATTTCTAATCTCATAAAAAAAAAAATAATCCAAAAAACATGGACACCCCTGGAAATAATATTGAGTAGATTTGTAGAACGCTACTCACTGCTTTGTATAAAATAGTGCTAACGTTATCTGTATACAGTAGGTAACATTTATAAAACCACAAGGGCATTTTTTTAAATTATAAAATTATATAAAATTACACATTAGCATAAAACATGTCATGACACGAAAAATTACGTTTTAACCCTTTGAGTGGTACGGAATGCATTACATTATGCACTCAAATGGTTAAAAGAGAGCATAAAATAATTATAATATATTTTTGTTTGTAGAATTCAGTGATTTTATTTTCTTAAAACACTTAACTGATTTCACGTTTACTGACCAAGGCAGGGTGTATGTGCAGTTTGGCGAGCATTCAGCTAGTGAACGCTCTAGGGCATGTATTCAATAAGCCAAAAGTACAATTCTGCAGTTAGCCAACTGCATTTTATGGGACAAATACAGATTTCCAGCAACACCAATGGTGCTTTTAACTCCTTGAATGCTACAGTGAAGAGTGTTTAGCATTCAAGGGGTTAGCCCTTTGAGTGGCAGAGTGGTATACAATGCACTGTGGAGCCATTCACATCACTGGGACTTTTCATTTCTCCCCTATGGTGCAAATGATTTGCTCCAGAATTGCACTGACTGAAAACGACACTATGTTCTTTCAAGACATGAAAGCCACTTATTATGACTATAGACTGCGGTATAAATAAGTGTATTACTTGAACGTAATCTAGACACTATTGGTTCAAATGGACAACTGTTGCATGTGAAATATCCTATAAGCCTACAATTCTAAAAACAGTCAGGTCATGAAACTTGCATTACAAAACTGTTGTAGTATGTACTACCAATGAATGGGTGCTTTACCCGGGCATGATACAGTGGTTCTCAACCAGGTACCATGGAACTTTGATGTGCTACAAGCACCAGTGGCGGTGGCTGCCTTTTTCTAGGAAATCATTGACTAAACATGAATGATGCGCTTCAAATGCGCATTTATGGATATACTTATGCAAAATATGCTTGTTTTTCATTCTGGTAGTGCAATATAAAAATATATTTCTCTACTCATGTATTTGATATTTAACCCCATGATAAAGCACCTATGTTAAGAGGGCTGTGAAAAATCAAGAGAGTGTTTTGGGTGCCTTGTACAAAATGACCAAGAGGGAGAGAGAGAGAGAGACAGTGAGAGAGAGAAAAGCAGGGACAAATAAAGAGAAGGGGAGACAGGAATGGAGAAATAGGCACACAGAGAGATGGAGGGAGGGAGAGAAAGAAAGAGACTGACAACGAGGTAGGCAGAAAGAGCGAGTGGCAATAAAGGAAAGATGTTGGACCTTGGGACACCTCAGAGATAAGACAGGGATTTGGTGGTAGAGAGCTCCTGGGGCTTAAAAATATGCTAGGCTGCAGAACAGACAAAACCTGAGGAGACAATAGAAAGTAATAGATTGAGGGAGTGAAGTTGACAGAATGAGGGATTGGTGGGCAATTTAGAAAACCCTGAGGAGAATGAGAAGAGAGTGAAAGTAATGGGGGAGAACCTCTGTGGCTGCCAAATGATGAACACTAGTCCTACTGCTGCCAGATGTCTGCACATACTATGAGAACAGCATACTGTTTTGGCCTAGATTACATTCAAACAGGATCACAATTTGGAAAGAAAATTCCCTGTAGGAAAAAACTCTTCAGAATCTCATCACATTGCAGCAGTTCTGTATATTTAGTAAAAAACAAAACTCATTTCCAGCGCTCACCTCTCTGTTATACTCTTTTTCTCACTTTTTTCTGCTAATATATTTAGGTCTTAGTGGGTTAAAACATTGTTCAATATAAAATAGATATAAATTTAAATAACAGAATATAAGACAGCTTATATATTAATAAAAAATGAATACTTATGGATTTGTACATATTGAAGGATATGTATATCTATATTAAATAGGAATAAGGTTACACAGCAACAAAAAGAATTGGATATTATTTGTAATAAAGAGTCCACTTTAGATTCTACCCCTTCAGTTCGGTTTGCAGCTAGTTCTCAAGATCAATGGATGAGCTTGAATACAATAATATAAGAAAAACAAACAGAACAATGCAGCCTCTTGGGGTGTAGTAGGTCAATCACAGAGTATATTTCTCTCCCAGCCTTTGCCAATAGGTACTCACACATTTTAGTTGTTTCTAGCACCTCTAAGAATTTTCAGCATTGACTTGGTCTGACCCCTGGTCCAGATCTACAAAGTCTTTCCTCCATTTCCCCACTGGTTTTCAGATCTTACTTTCCACACACAGTTGGGGCTTCCTTTTCGGTATAATCCGGATCGCCTTCTCCAACCTACATGTCTTTTTAAGTGAGTAATTAACCTCTGGAGGTATAATGGAGTATAATAAATGATGGAAGATACATATGAACAATAATTATAATTTAATATTAACAGATATTAAAATATATGACAACTGGTTATCCCCTTAGCTGACCTCTACTAAATCTGAGTTCACGGAGTTACCTCTAGCTACTGAATTATTTATTGTGCATACAATATCACACAATAGGGCACCCCCCTTGTTTTTTTGAGTTATCCCTTGCCATCTGGAGAGAGCAAGTGAAGCAGGAGGATAGACAGCCAATTCCATATGTGAGTACCCAGGAGTGTCCTCTTCAGCTCAGAGAGCAAAAGGAAGGAACAAAATATAAGCAAATACATATGGGGAGTAACTTTTCCCATAAAAAGGGAAATACAATAAAGTAAAACAATATCAAAACAGAAACCTCCAGTAGGACACTTTAAAAACTGAAGCTGCTGCTGGCCATGGGTTAAGTGGGTCTGGGTAGGAGTCTCCTCCTCCAGAGAGCTTTCTCTGTAAATGCCCTGCCTCCTAGTGGTAGCTATTTATCCCCATTGTTCCTGTATTCCATAATGGACAAAAGAGAAATTATTCGCAACAGAAAGTTAAAGGATTAGGTTGCAGTCAGCTGTGATTACATTGTTATAGCTGCTCCATATCAGACAAGGGACCCCTTCAGTGTAATACTTCCTACAATACAGTTGTCACTGTAACTTAGGCAAATAAACACACAACACAGTAGAAGTGAATTTAACCAGTTTATTGAATCAAATAATAATAATGATAATAATAATCACAGGAGCAAACCAGACTTGGCTCTAACCAACAAATAGGAACCTGGAACGCCAGGGATCAGTAACTGGGCCTACCAGGACAACCTCCAGAGAGGGATGTCGGACAACAGCTTGAGCAGCTATAGTACTGGAGTAGTACCGAGTGGAGGCCACAGAGCAGAGGCTCACTAGCAGACTACCAGAGATGTAGTTGCAATATCGAAGTGCGGAACTCAGATCGAGTACTAGGCAGAGACAGCAAATGGTACTGTATCAAGAGGCAACACTACCAGCCCGAAACCAACAGGATAGCACAATGCGGAGGCAACTTGCAATGCTACCAGCAAGGTTGCTGATGTACCGGATAGGTAGAGCGCGCCTACAGCTATACCTGGAGACAACTGGTATTCAGACAGGAGCGGGGAGTAGCACGGATCGTAAGTCAGACAAGCCACAGTCAGGAACCGGATTGGGTAGTCAGCCACAGCCTAGGTCAGCACAGGGTGGGTAGTCGGACAAGCCAGAGTTATAAATGGATCAGATAGATCAGACCGAGCTAATGGTCAAAACTAGAATGGATAGTCAGACAAGCCAATGAGCGAGCACCAGGAGATATCGTAAGCCAAGCAAGGGTCAAATCAACAACACTGGAGTACGCACAGAAACACCATGAAAGGGCGAATAAGCCCAGTTCACGGGCAGATTATAAGGCCGCCATCGGAAGTCGGAGCAGAATCAGTCACACAGACAGGAAGCTACAAAATAGCGAGTGCAACATCAGAGACACGCGCCTGCAGACAGCAGCAGACCAGAGGACGCAGCTCCAATCCCAAACCACCGGACAGGAATGCAGGCAAGCAAATCATGGGCACCGTGATTGTACCCACCCTTTATCGACCCCCTCCCTGTGGAGGAGGACCAGACATGAGGGGAAAACGAGCATGGAATCTGCTAAGCAACACAGGGGCGTGAATATGGCCCCTGGGTACCCATGAACGCTCTTCAGGGCCGCACCCCTTCTAATGTATCAAGTACTGAAGGTGTCCTCTGACTCTGCGAGAGTACAAAATGGTATGCACTTCATACTCTTCCTGGCCATTGACTTGAACAGGCCCAGGCAGAACAGGTACTGAAGTGTAACGGTTGCAGACCAAAGGTTTCAGCAGGGACACATGGAAGACATTTTGAATACGCATGCCAGCAGGGAGGTCTAGGGTGTATGAGTATCACGGTACCCATGATCCTGTGTGTCACTCTCAACTGTGCTGCTCCCTGATTGGTTGAGCTGTGTTGGCCCGCCCCTGGTTACCTGTTTTATTCTGGCCACTGGCACCTGACAGGTGCCCTTTCATGGTGTTTCTGAGCTAGCGTTGCTGTTGCAGTATTCCAGTATTCTGATCTCCCGTGTACCGACTAGGCCTGTAACGACGACGTTCCTGTGTTCCTGTTCCGTGATTGACCCGGCTTGGCTGACTTCCTGCGTGTTGCTGATCCGGCTTGTCTGCGAATCTCCTACGGCATCCGACCCGGCCCGGCTGACGTCCCTCCTCCGTTACTGATCCGGCTTGTCTGAGAATCTCCTACGTGTCCTGACCCAGCCTGGCTGACGACTGACTCCTGTGCTTGCTTCAGTTCCTGCCGTTCCGAATGACGGTTCCTGTTGTCGTCTCGGCGACATTCCGATAGCTGCAGTGTGTGATTGAGCCTCCGTTTCACCATTACTGAGCCGTATTGTTTAGCTGAGCCTTCCATCTGATTGTTGAGTAACGTGTGCTGAGTCTGGACCATTACTGTGCTGTGTCGTTATATTGTGCCTAGACACTGGTGTTGCTTCCATCTTATTACTGCCACTCTTTCCATCTATTGCCTTAGCCTGTTACGCTGTTTGTGAGCCGGCCGCTTGTGGGCCTCGGTAGTCGGTGACTCTCCCTTGACAGAGCAGTGGTTCCATTACGCCCGTTGGCTATTGGCAAGCAGCGCTGCAACCAGTGGTCACCGTTACGCCCGTGGGGGCTATTGACACCGGCATATACGATACTATTGGTCTCCGGTTATGCCCGTGGGGCTATAGGCTCAAGCAATCACGATACTAGTGGTCTCCGGTTACGCCCGTGGGGGCTACTGGCTCAAGCAATCACGATACTAGTGGTCTCCGGTTACGCCCGTGGGGGCTATTGGCTCAAACAATCACAATACTGTTGGTCTCCGTTACGCCCGTGGGGCTACCACCTTATCACTCTGCAGTTCCAGTTCTAGTTGCAGCTCTATTCTACAGCTTCACACAGTGGATGGACTTTAGGTGCTATCAACTAGCACATATCGCTATATACAACACCAAGGGCGTGCCTAACACCACATTTGGGACTGATTACCAGTACTATTAACCTCTTGTTCCCTGTTTTTGTGCTACTATATCTGGTGATTTATTCCCTGTTGTACCAGGTATTTCTGCCTATATTCTGCTCATGTCAGTACTGCCCCAGAGGCAGCCTTGTCATTAATTTTTGCTTTAATAAAATTCTATTTGTTTTATCTAACCCACTGTCTGAGTGTCTGAAAACCGTAACAATGAGACAGGGTTAATCTTAAGCAGCACCCAGTAAGGACCTACGAAACAAGGGGCCAATTTCCTGCATGGCACCTGGAGGTTAAGATTACAGGAGCACAGCCATACCCTCTCTCCCTCCTGAAACACTGGAGTCGGCCCTCGCCGACGGTCTGCATGTTTCTTGTAGCACTGAGTGGACCTCTGAAGGGATCTCTGAACTTTAACCCATGTAGAGCAGAGCTGCCTTTTTTCTTGTTCCTCAAATGATTCGGGTAGCAAAGCAGGCTTGGAGCCATAATTAATCAGGAACGGAGAGTTCTGTGAAGAGCTTATGGCACAATTCCTGGCAAACTCTGCCCACGGTAACAAGTTTGTCCAGTCATTGTGATGGTCCACAATGAAACATTGTAGGAACTGTTCTAGGCCTTGGCTGGCTCTCCCAGCAGCACCATTCGACTGGGATTGGTAGGCTGAGGAGAATGACAACTGAATGACCATTTGCCCATAGAAAGGTCTCCAGAACCGGGACACAAATTGCCTCCCTCGATCAGAGACCAGTACCTTGGGTACCCCATGGACCCTGAATACCTCCCTGGCAAATATCTCGGCCAGCTCCTTAGAGGAGGGAAGACCTTCAGTGGTACAAAGTGGGCCATCTTGGAGAACCGATCAACGATAATTAGAATGACTGTGTGCCCTTTGGATACACAGGCAACTCATGAAATCGATGGACAGGTGAGACCAAGGACAGTCACCATTAGAAACTGGCTGCAGCAGCACTACCAGAAGGTGTCTGGGAGACCTGCTACGAGCACATGTGGCACAGGCTGCTACAAAGGCAGAGCAGTCATTTCTTAAGCTAGGCCACCAGAAAAGCCGAGATACGGACCAAATCAGTTGATCACGACTGATATGCCCTGCGGCATTCGAGGAATGATACGTCTTTGGTAATCGAGTACTGAGAGATTCGGGAACTAAAGATCTACCACTTGGTTTGTCTGCAGGAGCGGTAGCTTGGGATGCTAAAATCTCCTCCCCCAAGGGAGAGGTAATGCTAGTATGAATGGCAGCTACAATGCGATCGGTGGGAATGATAGGCACCGGAGTACTATCAACCTTGGGATCTGATCCAAATTGCCCGGAGAGAGCATTGGATCTGATATTCTTGGTACCAGGAAGGTAGGAAACCACGTAATTAAACCTGGGAAGGAACAATGACCATCTGACCTGTCTGGGGGATAATCTTTTGGCCTCTGAGAGATATGTCAGGTTTTTGTGGTTAGTGAGAATTAGTATCGAGGAACTTGTCCCCTACAGCAGGTAGCGCCACTCATTAAGTGCAAGAATAATAGCCATCAATTCTCGATCCCCGATATTGTAAAGACTGGGACCCGATGGAGTATGGCACCAACCCCGAAGGGGTTAACAAATGCTCAGACCTAGAGTCGACTGCCAGATAGTGAGAGCAGCCTGAGGTGCCTAGGAATTGACCAACCTCAGCTTGCAGCAGTAAGAGGTCAAGCGTACCATGGTGCAACCAGATGGATCTACCACACTGGGTGTCGCACATGTGACACAATAGGTAACCAGGTCACAGTAACGAGGCTGCCTGAGCAGCAACGAGGCAACAGGAGATCTGTCCGTAGACAGAGAGGACACCAGATGACAGCCCCTAGCCAGATACCGGATGGGGCAGCAGGCCGGGCCTGAGATACACGGAACAGGAATGTTCACCAAAACCGGGCTGGTACACAGAGCAGGAACATCGGCCAATCCGAGTCGGTACACAGAGCAGGAATGTCAGCCAGGCTGGGTCGGTACACAGAGCAGGAACGTATACAGCAGAGTAGTCAGGCAGTCCGGGTCACACACAGGAATCACACAAAATACTGGAACAAGCGCTAGCAACGGATACACCACGAAAGGGCACCAGAGAAGTGACAGGGCTCAGTATTTAAGGACAAATACTGGGCAGAGCAAAGCCACACCAACCAATAAGAGGCATCAGGAAGCAGAACTGACAGATGTCGCCAGCAATAGCACGGGTACTGTGATACGGTGCCAAATATGGGGAGGCCACCGGTTGATAAGGAGTTTGACCAAGGTGTGCAGAACAGTTTAATATGGTTTGCATAGCAAAGGATAACTGATCGATCCACTGATCCTGTGAGTCCGTTCTGGCTAGAATGCTCTGAACTGTTTCACTTATACTTTTAGTACTGTCCCAGTAACTTAGGCAAATAAACACATGACACAGTAAAAGTGAATTTAACCAGTTTATTGAATCAAATAATAATAATGATAATAATAGGAGAGAACACTTCCTCAACCATGGGGAGAGACAGGTGTAAGGACAGTGTCTAGTCCACTACCCAAGAGTTGACACTGAACTGAAATTGGTACAGTAGATATAAAGGGTACAGAACCAGAGACTTGGCTCTAATTGACAGATAGGAACCTGAAAAGCCAGGATCAGTAATGAAGAGTACCCGGACAACCTCCAGAGAGTGATGTCAGACAACAGCTTGGGCAGCTATAGTACCGAAGTAGTACAGAGCGGAGGCCACAGAGCAGAGGCTCACTAGCAGACTACCAGAGATGTAGTTGCAATAGTGCATTGCGGAACTCAGAGCAATTACTAGGCAGAGGCAGCAAGGAATAGTATATGGTAGTGTACCAAGAGGCAACAGATCGAGAGATAACAGGCAACACTACCAGCCCGAAGGCAATAGGCTAGCACAGTGCAGAGGCAACTTGCAATGCTACCAGCAAGGTTGCTGTTGTACCGGATAGGTAGAACACGCCTACTGCTATACCTGTAGACAAGTGGTATTCAGACAGGAGTGGGGAGTAGCACGGAGCATAAGTCAGACAAGCCACAGTCAGGAACCGGACGGGGTAGTCATCCACAGCTTAGGTCAGCACAGAGCGGGTAGTCGGACAAGCCAGAGTCATACACGGATCAGATAGTCAGACAGAGCCAATGGTCAAAACCAGAATGGATAGACAAGCCAAGAATCGAGCACCAGGAGACATCGGAAGCCAAGCAAGGGTCAAACGAGCAACACTGGAATATGCACAGAAACACCACAAAAGGGCGATTAAGCCCAGTTCGCAGGCAGATTAAAAGGCCGCCGTCAGAAGCCGGAGAACAATCGGCCACACGGACAGGAAGCTACAAAATATCTAGCGCAGCCTCAGAGACTCACACCCGCAGACAGAGGCAGACCAGAGGACGCAGCTCCAGTCCCAAATCCCCAGACAGGAACGCAGGCAAGCAAATCATCGACACAGTGATAACAGTTCTGTGGCAATATACTGTCCATGCTGTTCTAATGGTCAATTTAAAAAACTGCATTAGAGACAAATTTGCAAATTCTGGCCAAGCAGCAATTTGATCTCATAGCCGATTGGGAACATTGCTCTGCTCCCTCAATGATCATACAAGTTTTATAACACACTCAGTGTTTTAGTGGAAAATCAGTCTTATTCAGGAGTCAAATTTCCAACATGTACAGTGGTATAATCAATTGAAGTTGTATTTAGGACAGTCTCTTGAATCGAAAATGCTGCTCACGACACACACAAACTCATTTCTAATGTAATCCAGGCTTTTGAGTCTTGTGTTAGAGTCAGTTAGGTACTGTTCTTTGTGTGCGCACACACAGTTTTGCGGCATCACACAGATACATGGATGAGCATTCAACATCCTCAGCCACCCATTGTCTTGTATTAGCTTTAAAGTGAACCTGTTAGGTTGATTCATGTTTACATTTCGGAAAACATCATCATTAAAAACTGCATATATGTAATGTTAGCCAAAAAACAAGCAAATGTACTAAATTAATCATTTTAGTGCCAAGGAAAGGCGACTCTGTGTGCGTGAGACACAGAGAGAAATACTATATGGGGAGATTCACTAAGAGGTGATAAAGTGGAGATGACTTCTCCAGTTTATCACTTCTCCTGTTCCTATGTTATTCTATGGAGCCTATTACCAAGATCTCCAAAGTTGAAGAAATGCTAGTGCATAGAATAACATAGGAATTGGAGAAGTGATAAACTGGAGAAGTTATCTCCACTTTATCACCGCTTAGTGAATCTCCCCCTATACGCGTGCTTGTACGCATGCGTGTAAGACTGTATGGGGCACACAGAAACACACTGTGTGTGTGTGTGAGGGAGTGAGTGAAAGCCTATATGAGAGAGAAAGAGATACTGTTCAAGAGTGTGTGTGTGTGTGTGTGTGTGTGTGTGTGTGTGTGTGTGTATGTGTATGTGTGTGTGTGTGTGAGTGAGAAAGCTATGTGACTGAGTTTTAAGGGCAAGGATGTCATTTTTTTGCTAGCAGATTTATAATGATTTTTCTGTAGTCTCAAACTTTTTTTTGTACTTTTTTCCACATTGTGTGCAACTATCCTCTTCACAACATTTTGTGATGTTTTAGTTACTATCTGCCTTGATACTTTATTCATGTATAGGCTGGGTCTTTCTCATTACCCTCTATGGGATCTGTTATTTCCTGTAACCTTTTTGTGTCTGCAATTTTCATCTTTACAAATATTTATTACTTTAATAATTGAGTGTCTAGATTGTAGGGCTGATGCACTTTATTTTTCCTGCGTTGCAATGCAACCTTATTTATTGGTTGTGGTCTATCCTTGTTTTGCCTTGAACAGCACTCATTATCATACCATGTAGGGAATTCGCAATAAAGTGCCACACTGTGCCACCAACTACCATATAAATTTAAATGTTGTAGGACTGTTCCTGTTCTTTCAAGCATTACAGATGTATTTCTTGTTCAAAATGTATTGTTATCAGGTGGGGCTGGTGCCACAACCATCTATGGAAACCATGTGCCTGTGACACCTGGTTCTTCAATCAGTAATATCAACAGCCCCATCTAGTAGCAAAAATGCTGAACTTGTCTCTATTGAAAAGGCCAAGTCGTTCTCATATTTACCTCAATATATATACAATGTCTCTGGATTCATCTTAAGAAGGTAATAAAAGTAAAATTAAATCAGATCAAGAAATAATACGGTAGTCACATACACTGTTTAACAATGTGTAGGATGTACTTAAAGCTTTTAAGAAAAAAAAGTTGTAGGACATTTTCTGCTGAACAGAATAACAATACTCCAACTGCTGGTAGTAACTTAACTGAATTTTTATTACAGTTTAAATTGTCAAAGTGTCAGAGCTGTTATGTAGAACTGTAGCCTGGAGAATTGTAGCCTGTGGCTCAACTCTCCCAAAGAATACAAAGCCCTGCAAGTCACCCCTTCTGATATCAGTGGAGGACCCTGTCCATTGTGTGTGTGTGTGCCTTCTCCCATCCACCTCAAAGCTTTGTCTGTTGCTCCCTCACCTGCACCTCTGCACAGTGTGCTCACCTGTCACATCCACCTTTTTACAGTCTCCTCTCCATCTTTGTACTGTGCTTTTTGCCCTCTCCTCTCCCTTTCCATACACTGTCTGTTGCACTCTCATCTCTACCTCGGTGACCTGTTGCCCTGTGATCTCAAATCAACCTCATGCTCCCCACTCTGTGTGCTAGCCTCTCTCCTTTAATTCTGTGATGTGTCTATTGCCCTTTCAACTCCACCCCTGTGTTGTTTCTGTTGCCCCTTCCACTCCCTCTTACTGCCCAATGTGGTAGCCTCTCCCCTCTACACATCCACACCGTCACAAAATGTCAGAGCTGACACCATCATGGAGAACTGTACCCTGTGGCTTACCTCTCCCAAAGAATGCAAAGCCCCCCCAGGCCACCCCTGCTGGAGGACCCTGTCCACTATGTGCGTATTACTCTGTTCTGTGTCTGTTGCCCTTCACATCAATGCATTTTCTGTTGCCCTCTCCCATTCTCCTCTCTGCTGCGTCTGTTGTCATCCCCCCTCTACAACCGTGCTGTGTCTGTTGCCCTCTCCCCTCCATCTCCGTGTCTATTGCCATCAACCCTTCACATCTCAGCCATGTGTCCTCGCCTTATATCTCCCCTTTACCTCCATACTGTGTCTATTGTCCTCTTCTCTCCACCTCCATGCTGTATCTTTAGCCCTCTCCCCACTTTGCTGACTGTTACCTTTTCCCTTCCAACTTCATGCTGTGCCTGCTACCCTCTCCCCTCCACCTCTGTGCAGTCTGTTGTCCTCTTTATTGCTGCCTCTTCGCCCTGTGTGCTCACTTTACACCTCCGTGCGGTGTCTTTTACCCTCTACACTCCATCTCCTTCACCTTACAAGCATTATGTGTCCTACCTGCTTCTCTACCAGTGCCCCTCAGTGTTCTGCCCCCTCCCCTCTGCATCCTGAGCCAGCTCCCATTTGTGGAGTTACTGGTTTCCTTCCATCACTGCCTGTCATGGCATCCACTGAGCCCCCCCTTCATCTCTCACTCCCCCCTCCATCTGCCCTGACCATCTCCTCACTGTTAATCTCGCCCTCTCCCTCCCTCCCAGTTCATCTCTCTCCCCCGTCTTTCCTTAGTAATCTACCGCCAGCAATGTCACCACAGTGATGGTCACTAGAAAGAAGAATGTTGCATTGTGTCAGTTGTAATTTTGTCCCTGTTTCCTGGTATTGACAGACAGGGAATGATTGCGATTTTACAACTTCTCTTGTGTACAATGTTTGTGCGATTCTGTCCTTCCCAGTGGGGTATCAGACTATGCCTAAGTAATTCTGTGACTACCACTAGACAGTGCTGAAAAGGGAGTGTGATCCTATGGCTTCCAGTGGACAGTGGAACAAAGCTGAGGTGTCAGACAGCTCATGTGGGATTTTTAGGCTACAGGTGGGGAAGTGGAACAATTCTGGGGTGTCAGACAGTGTATGGGTGAGTCTATGACTCCCAACAGACAGTGAAATCTCTTCCCTCCCCCCTGCCTCTTCTCTATGTCAATATGGTCATTGGAGTAACTACCAAGGGTGCATTTGTGCTGGGGCCCAGCATCCAAGAAGGCCCCAGCACAAATGCAGACCCATCAAGGTCCTATAGATATGTAATAAAAAAGAAAACAGGACGTTGTCTATAATAATAATGTTATATAAACAAACACAGGTAAGGTATGGGGTACAAGAACCACCCAACCATCCCTCTGGCACAGAAACCCTTTAATGCGAGGCACACACACAGGGTATAACAAAATATCAAAATAATATTTAATGAGTACAAAAATAAACAATGTAGTGACATAAAAACATTTAAAAACATACAGGTGACAGACAAGCTGTATAAATATGGAGGCTGCTGCTATACAACAAAAGCCTACCTACAAAAGTGCAGTACAAAAAAATATAAATAATCACAAGTGCAATGTGCTACTGACAATGTAGTATCCATTTATAACCAATAAAAGTGAAAGATACTTATCATATATAAAGCAGCAGCCCAAATGTAGTCTCAGCTTGTCCGTCTACCCAACAGCCCAACGCGTATCGCCGTTACACCACGGCTTCGTCAGGGGCAATAGAATGATAGCGAGAGCGTCCTAAAGTACCCACGGCCGGCCAATCCGTAACTATAAATAACCCACGTGAGCGGACATCTGAAACAAAGTAAAACTCCTAGCGCCAAGCAGTCACATGGGCAATTATATCCATTCGCACTCGAACAGAGGTCAGTATTGGGTAGGGGTTTGTCATTTTCTCCTAGTCAGCCACTTGATAAATTTGAGTTCATTAAGGATTGTTCCCTATTTTGTAGGAAACTCCTTTTGAAAAAATGTTTTGCTCGCAATACTGATTCATCAGTGGGAATCTTGGAAGATGACAACTTATATCATGATATGTTGGATCTATTACAGGAGAATGATAATCTTTCTTCTGAAGATATTTCATGTAGGAAAACTTTGTTTCGTCCCACCAGCGATTTTGTTCCATCATTTGGAGTCTGTCCTCAGGTAAAAATATTTTTTCAATTAGTTTATTCTGATGTCTTGAAATTGCATTCTGAATCTAAACATCCCACCAATCTTACACAAGCTGAAAATCAGACGTTGAAGGACATTAAGCGTTGGAGGGACGTTATCATTAAAGAGGCAGATAAGGGGGGCAATATTGTTATCTGGCCCTCTGAGATGTATCTGTCTGAAGTATATAGACAATTGAATAATAAATCTATTTATAAACGACTGTTGTCAGACCCCACTAATGTTTTTAAAAATCAATTGGATGGTAAATTGAAGGTAGCCTTGGATGGTGGGATTATCACAAAACGAGAATTTGATTTTCTAACAGTAACATTTCCTGTGACATCTACTTTTTATGTACTACCAAAGGTCCATAAGAGTATTTCTCGCCCAACAGGACGTCCTATAGTGGCGGGAATTGGATCACTTTGTGAGAAAGTGTGTCTTTTTTTAGACCACTTCTTACAACCATTGGTACTTGAATTAGACTCCTATTTAAGGGATTCAGCTGACCTTATTACTAAATTACAAGTGATTTCGGTGGAACAGGGCACTCTACTAGTCACTTGTGATGTAGAGGCGCTATATTCCAACATTCCTCATCAATCTGGTATCCGAGCAATTTCTAATTTTTTTACAGCAGTGTAATTTGGCTGGGGATAAAAACTTTTGTGAATTTTTATTAGAAATGCTGGAATTTGTTTTGACACATAATTTTTTCATCTTTGATTCCCAGTATTACTTACAGTTATCTGGGACGACGATGGGGGCATAATGCGCCCCGGCTTATGCCAACCTTTTTTTAGGTTGGTGGAAGCGGGAAACAGTCTTTAGTGAATCGTTGGAAAAATATACTAAACATATTCTTTATTGGTTTCGTTATATTGATGATATTTTATTTTTGTGGACAGGTTCGGCTTCTTTATGTCATGAATTTCTTGAGATCCTCAATCAGAATACATTAAAATATACATCTTACTTTTTCTTTTTCAGAGAATATTGTGAATTTCTTGGATATAACAGTGATGATTGATGATGATGGCACCCTACAGACGGATTTGTTTAGGAAGCCCACTGCGGTTAATTCCTTATTACACTATACAAGTGCTCATATTGAAAGCTGTAAGAAAGGTATTCCGGTGGGGCAATATCTAAGGATTAAACGGAATTGCTCTAATGAGAATACCTTTCGTATTCGTTCTAGAGAATTACAACAAAGATTTAGAGCAAGGGGTTATCCGAATTCTTGTTTGCGCCGAGGGTTTAATAAGGCTAATATGACGATAAGACATTCCCTTTTAAATTCAAGATTGAGAAATAGGGAATCTAAGAGTAAGGAAGAGTTACACATTATTACTCGATATAATTCTCAATGGAATCAAATTCGTCATATTTTACAAAGACATTGGCATTTGCTTCTTACTGATGGTACACTTAGTTCATTTTTGTCAGATACGCCACGAATGACAGCACGTAGAAGTAAGAACTTGGCGGACCAGTTAGTACATAGTCATTATTGTACTCCTAAACGTAATGTAGGTGGCACCCAAATAGTGGGTTCTTTCCCTTGTGGGAGATGTTCTATTTGCCAACATATATCTCCACAAAAAGGGGTCTATAGCCCGGTATTTCGGAAAAATTTATTGTTTAGGAATTTCATAAATTGTCGTACTAAAAATTGTGTATATGCTATCAAGTGTCCCTGTAATTTGTTTTATGTGGGACAGACTACACAGCTTCTTAAAACACGGATTCAGAAACATTTTTCTCTTATTAAATGTGCTCAGAGAGATAAGGAGAGAGGTGAGACTTTGACCACTGTGGCAGCTCATTTTTTGACCCATCATCATAGTTCTTTGGATCATATTCAAGTTTTGGGGTTGGAAAATGTTAAACTTGGTATTCAGGGAGGTAATATTACTAAGAAACTGTTACAGCGTGAGACCTGGTGGATTTTTGCTTTGCAAACTTGTCATCCACTAGGTCTCAATGAGGATATGCTCTTTACTTGTTACCTGTGATAAATCTTGTATGATAGTAACACTGTTTTATTGTTTTTTTTGCAGTTAATTATTTCCGGAATTATTTACCTCTCTTGTGGAAACGTTTTGCTTCCTGGATCTATTTTGATGCGATTGGGACTCCCTTTGGGACTATTACTAAGAATACCCTGGTTATTCACAGGATACATTTCTTTTGATGATCCGAATTTTGGCAGACCATGGAGTCCATTTTGAGGGTGTTCTTCTGAGTCTATGGGAAGGATCAGCGTGATTATTTCCGGAGATATAAAAATATCTTTATTCTCTGGGTTTACTTGATGTTATTGGGACTTTCCTTTTGGGACTATTACCAAGAATACCTGTTTTATATATATGTAGGACATATTCCTTTTGATGATCCGAATTTTGATAGATCATGGAGTATATTTGGAGAATGTTTATTTGAATTCATGGGAGGATCTGGGTTATATAATTGTTGTAATATATATATGTTTTTTTTTGTTTTGTTTTTCTCTTCAAATTGATATTGCGTTCTATGATACCCACGGCTGCCTCTTATTAATGATCATGTGTCCGGATGTTTTTTAGGGGAGGATTGACCCCTTGTATTTAGGGACATCTTTTCATCTATTTGGTTGTTTGTTATAATAAGGTGTACCTTATTTGTAGTGTATGGACAGGTGACTGTTCAGATCGCTACTTCTTTGACTGATTCCTTTTGATTGATGGCTTAATGGCGCGATTATTAAGTGTTATTTGGTATCAGTTGATGTGGGGCATCCTTTACAGAGAATATGGTAGGAACAGTCTTCCTAGTGCAATTGGATATAATTGCCCATGTGACTGCTTGGCGCTAGGAGTTTTACTTTGTTTCAGATGTCCGCTCACGTGGGTTATTTATAGTTATGGATTGGCCGGCCGTGGGTACTTTAGGACGCTCTCGCCATCATTCTATTGCCCGACGAAGCCGTGGTGTAACCGCGATACGCGTTGGGCTGTTGGGTAGACGGTCAAGCTGAGACTACATTTGGGCTGCTGCTTTATATATGATAAGTATCTTTCACTTTTATTGGTTATAAATGGATACTACATTGTCAGTAGCACATTGCACTTGTGATTATTTATATTTTTTTGTACTGTACTTTTGTAGGTAGGCTTTTGTTGTATAGCAGCAGCCTCCATATTTATACAGCTTGTCTGTCACCTGTATGTTTTTAAATGTTTTTATGTCACTACATTGTTTATTTTTGTACTCATTAAAGATTATTTTGATATTTTGTTATACCCTGTGTGTGTGCCTCGCATTAAAGGGTTTCTGTGCCAGAGGGATGGTTGGGTGGTTCTTGTATCCCATACCTTACCTGTGTTTGTTTATATATGATTTTTGATCCTGAGTGCACCTTGACTACTATGTCCTTATAATTACAGGGTTAATTGTTATATACACTGGTGCGAGCCCCACCCTTAGTGTTTTGGATATAATAATAATGTTAGTAATAAACAAAATACACAATTGCACTTACATGTAAACGTGGTTGGAGGTCATATACCGTGCAACAAGTATGCCTACAGAGATAATTAACCCATCTCTGTTTGGGTGCGCCCGGTCTGTGAAAAAAATGGTTCCTCCAATGAATGAAAGTATATTTTATTAAGTTTATAAACACACTACTCATTTCGCAGTACAAATGCTGCATTGTCAAGTGTATAGTGATATAGACCACCATCCATGTTGACATGTAAATGCAATTGTGTATTAGTTTTAATTACTTACATATAGGCACCGTCTCATTTTCGTTTTTTGTTACATGTGTTTGATACTCCTTTGGTGAAATCTAGAGAAGAGCAGCCTTTTCCTATCTACGTGCCAGATATACCACATTAGGGGAAGTAGTGGGAATTTCCCCAAAGCCCTTGAACAGGTCTGCACACAAGTTTTGTTCCAACAACAACTACATGCGAGTTATGTTCATTGATGGTGGTGAGGTGGTTTTATCTAGTTTGGACGTATTACTACCTCCTGTTTGTTTTCTTTCTTGTGTCATGGCCCTAAAGGGTTTAGTTATGCATTTTTTTTTTGCGTTAGTGAGCCCAAAATTATTTTCACTGCGGTCTTCCACTGGCTAGTAACACCACTGAACGCTGTGGTTTTTTTTTTTGCTAGCATAGTAATAAAAAGTGTAAAGAATCAAATGTACAAATCAATGGAAAAACAGGGACTTTCAAATTCTAACATCTTCTTGAAGTTCATTTAAGCAAATGTAGTGTACTATACAAATAACATTTAAATTAATCAGATGCCTTCAAACACAACAATAAAGACATCAGTAAGATCATTTTTGAGTAAAGGTGTTGTTCTTCATAAGACAAAAATAATACTGATGCATCTTTATTCTTCTATAGCCCTTCCAATTTGTATGAAGGGCTGACTGTGCACCAGAATATTCAAGCATCATCCCTACCCCACAGGGTTTTCGATTTCAGGCACAGGGAACTAAAGTGAGGTCTGTAAAGGTCACTAGGACAAGAATTGAACCAGGTGTCCCTTATTTAAAGTCAGGGTTTTGGCTTCAATCAGCCAATTAACAAACTGAGCCGAGTTCATTTTTTTTTACACTGTACAGCTTAGTGTTTCATATCTTTCCATCAGTGAATGGATCAAAGCTTCATTGCAGAGATTGGAATTCTTCTTGGAAACAGCTTACCGGTATACCAGAATACTTAAAATGACCTCAGCTAATACCAAGCCTGCAGTGCCAGTAAGTGACTAAACACAGCTGAAATTATTGTCTGGCTGTTAACCCTATGAGTGCCAGAGAGGTATCCAACCCATTATGTTGCAATGCGTTGGATACCTCTCTGGCACTCAAAAGGTTAATGGCATTCAATTAACCCATTCCACAGAAGACTATATTGGAAAAATACAAAGGTGGATCAACAAATATACCTTTCCATTCACTTAAAGGGATAGTAACCCCCCTGAACAACGTGACGCCAAAATACAGCAATCATACAAACATACTGAAAGCACTTAGTCCCATTTCTCAAACCTTTATGGTTTGAGAGATGTAAGGCAAGACAGTCCTCCGGTTCCTCCCCCTTCTACCTGACGAGCTGTAAAGCTGTCAGAGGCAGAATCCGGTCGGCCGACTTTCGGTGGTTCTGCAGGAGCTCCGACATCTAGATATCTCAGTATAATTACTTAATTGGAATGGTCTACAACATGTGCTTGCAAGCCAGGCACACGTTTTAGACCATACCCATGAAGTAATAATACGGAGATATCTAGCTGACAGCGCTCCTGCAGAGCCGCCGTCTGGTGCTGGAAGCAGGATCTCATGACGTCCGCTATACAGCGGACGTATGAGAAGGGGGAGGAAGCGGAGGTCTGTCTTGCCTTACATCTCTCAAACCATAAAGGTTTGAGAGATGGGACTAAGTGCGTTCAGTATGTTTGTATGATTGCTGTATTTTGGAGTCACGTTGTTCGGGGGGGGTTACTATCCCTTTAAATGGAAGACGCCTCTAACATTCAAGGGATTAAAATCCCATTTTTATTTTTTTTTTTAAAGCTTTATAGAATAAATTCAGGTTGTACAAGCGGAATATAAAAGACACATTATCCAGAAATATAGCATACATTTCAAAAAGACAATCCGAGAAGGTATCTCATTAGAAAATGTTACAATTGCAAGAAGAAAGAATGAGATCATATATAATCATCAATTCTAAAGAGGATGGCAGCAATATATACATAGAATTACAAGAGTCCTCTCCTCTAGCCAAATCTACTTGCATACTCCAGACCTGAATCCAGTGAGTGTGAAAATTGTTAAACATAACAAGTAACAAACGAACATTCAAGGTCAAAGAAGGAGGGGGAGGGGTAGTGAAGGATAGAAAAGGGGGGATAACGGGGGGAGGGGTCCCAGACAGCCGTGTGTGCGTGTGGGGGGGGTTCACAGACCAAACCTCAAAGTCAAGTTACAGTTAAATAATGTGTTGATTCACTATAGGTGAGTTGATCCATGGGCTCCAGTTAATACTGTAATGACCCACAGTGCCCTTAGCTCCAAAGTTTCTTCTATCTGACGAATCTCTTCTTCTATCTGACGAATCTCTTCTACTCTCCAAAACCAGGGGTCTAGTGGAATGACCCCTGTATGTCTCCAGTGGGCAGGTATGTTCCTACTTGCCAATATGAAAAGGAAAGAGGCCAGCATAACTTTCTTCAGGGGAGAATAATATCCACTGAGAAGAGTAGCGGTAGGGGGAAGAATGGCAAGTGGAGGCCAGCTATCGACTCATTGAGGTCCATTATCTGATGCCAGTAGTCTTGTGCCAAGAGACAGTACCACCACATATTTAAAGTAGAGCCTACTATTTTCCTGCATCACCAGCATGAATCAGCATTCTGTGGATAGCAACGTGCCAATTACTGGGGAGTGAGGTGCCACCTGGATAACAGTTTATAATTACACAAGTTGAAAGGCCCGTTTCCACGGGTCACAGTTCCACAGCTGTACGAGATGGTTCCTGGATCGCCTTTGTGAGAGTGAGCGGGAGGTTAATTGGTAATGCTCGAAAGATATAGGAGCTTGGGCTTACAAGAATCAGGCCTCTGCTGATCAGTTGTGCAAGGCTGCCACTTGGTCGTCTGTGCACATCTTTTCGAAGCACTACCATGTTGATGTGCTGGCATCAGCTGACACCAGCTTTGGGAGGAAAATCCTGGAGGCAGTCTTGCTTGTAAGATTTTCTTTGGTTCTTGGTGCTTCCTTCACTTGAGCCCCGTTGGATGTAGTTCAGTGTCCTGTGTAACAGTTGGGGTGTTGTTACCTCTGTTCAATATCCGTTAACACTTCAGTGTTTTTGGGCTATCTCTGATCTGATGGTTCATATCTGCTCTGGTGATTTTGGGGGCGTTGCGCCTGGTCCTTGCTTTACTTCCTGCCTCTGGGAAACTCAATGGTTGGACATCCCAAAGTTACCAGTAACCTGTATTGGACGACAGAGAAAAGAAGATTTTAGTCTTACCTGTTAAATCCTTTTCTCTTAGTCCATACAGGTTACTGGTAACTCTGGGTAGCCGATCCACCCCTTTAATTGTAGGCAGGAACAATTCTAGAATTGTATACAGGGGGTGGAGCCTACCTTCCCTCCTTGGCTGCAGCTAGCCAACCAGCTCCAGAAAGATTTGAGAAACTAACTATTGACTAGATAGTGGAAAGGAAAGAAGACTCCTGTGAGCATGACCCCCACGGTTTGCCACAGGAGAGCCAACCATGGTCTCTTGACAGGGTGGGAGACCAGTAACCTGTATGGACTAAGAGAAAAGGATTTAACAGGTAAGACTAAAATCCTATTTTCTCTGTCGTCCAATACAGGTTATTGGTAAATTTGGGATGTACAACCATTGAGTTTCCCAGAGGCAGCAAGTAAAGCAAGGACCAGGGGCAAAGCCCCCAAAGTCACCAGAGCAGATATGAACCATCAGATCAGCGATAGCCCAAAAACACTGAAGTGTCAACGGACACTGAACAGGGGTAACAACAACCCAACTGTTACACAGCACACTGAACTAGAGCCAACGGGGCTCAAGTGAAGGAAGCACCAAGAACCAAAGAAAATCCTAGACAGGCAAGACTGCCTCCAGGATTTTCCTCCCAAAGCTGGTGTCAGCCGATACCAGCACATCAACACGGTAGTGCTTCGAAAAGGTGTGCACAGACGACCAAGTGGCAGCCTTGTTCAACTGATCAGCGGAGGCCTGATTCTTGTAAGCCCAAGAAGACCCAATAGATATTGTAGAACGAGGAGTGACCCAAAAGTGGACAGGCTTCTTCCTCAGCTCGTAAGCCTTTTGAATAGTGGACTTGATCCAAGAAGCAATAGTCACTTTGGATGCAGGTCTACCTGCCCTGGGACCCTCAGGAATGACGAACAGAGCATCAGATTGCCTGATAGACTCAATGCGATGCACATAAAACTTGAGACAACTCACCAAGTCCAACAAGTGGAGATCCCTCTCTTTGTCAGAGGTGGGCTCAGGGCAGAAAGAAGGCACCATGATCTCCTGATTGATGTGGAACTCCGAAACCACCTTTGGGAGAAACTCCTGAGAAGTGCAAAGCACCGACTTGTCCTTGTGAAACACCAAATAGGGTGATTTACAGGACAAAGCATGAATCTCCGCAACACGGAGAACAGACACGATCACCAGGAAAAAAGCCATTTTCCACGTCAGCAGACGTAGAGAAATAGTAGACAAGGATTCAAATGAAGATTCGCTGAAGAACGCCCAAAACCAAGTTAAGATTCCACAGAGGAGCAGGATTCTTGAAGGCATGACGAGCATGAGCAACGCCCTGGAAGAAAACCTTGACATCAGGAAGGATGGCAATGCACCTCTGAAAGAAAACAGAGAGGGCAGACGTCTGAACCTTAAGGGAACTTAAACTGAGGCCCTTATCCACACCGTCCTGCAAGTAGGCCAGTACAGTAGGCAGATCAAATTCCTGAGACAGGTCCTTATTAGAACACCAAGATAGAAAAGTCAACCAAACACGATGGTAGATCTTGGAAGAAACAGGTTTGCGGGCTCTGACCATAGTAGCTACCACACCAGAAGAAAAGCCTTTCTTCTTCAATATTAAGGATTCAATTTCCAAGCCGTCAAAGCTAGCCAATGAACATCCTCCTTCCACAGATAACACTGTAGAAGAAGATCTGGACAGTAAGGGAGCCAGAATGGCTCCACCACTGACAGATCCAGGAGCTCTGGAAACCAAGCTTGGCAAGGCCAGTACGGAGCAATCAGAATGACTGGACAGCGTTCCAGTCGCAATTTCCGTAACACCCTGTGCAACATTGGGAGGGGAGGAAAGATGTAGGCCAGAGGAAATAACCAAGGAATGGACATTGCATCCACCGCCAGAGCTAGAGGGTCTCTCCACCAAGAGCAGAACCACGGAACCTTCCTTTTGTGTCTTGTCTCCATCAGGTCGATGTAAGGAAGACCCCATTTCTGAACAATGAGGGTGAACACCTCTGGGTGCAGTTCCCACTCTCCGTTGTCTACTGTGTGTCGACTGAGGAAGTCCGCCATGACGTCATCTACTCCAGGAATGTGCACTGCGGATATGGCAGGAACGTGTTCTTCTGCCCAGGACAAAATAGCCTTGACCTCTAACCAAGCAGCGAGACTTCTTGTTCTGCCCTGCCTGTTGAGGTTTACCACGGCCGTGGCGTTGTCAGACTGTACCCAGACTGGACAGTCCTTCAGCTGAGATGTCCAATGACGAAGGGCATAAAATATTGCCCCAAGCTCCAACACGTTGATGGGAAGGAAAGATTCCTCCGGAGACCACCGACCCTGAGCACTCAGGCGACCCAGGACCTCTTCCCAGCTGGAGAGGCTGGCATCCGTCGTCACCGTGGTCCAGAAGGATACCATGAAGGACTTGCCTTTCAGCAGATTGGAGAGGTTGAGCTACCAGGACAAACTCAGTTCCACATGAAGAGGGAGGGACACTGACATCTTCAGGAGGTCCAGCTGACCCTTACAAACCTGGATCACAAACCTCTGGTGTTTGCAATGGCAAATGGGACCACTTCTATGGTGGACAGGGGACAACTTCTTGGCTCGAACTGGATCTTGAGCCAGAACCGCAGAAACCCTGTGGGCAATCTGGTGAGCTACCTCGTCAGTGAGAAACACCATGCTCTTCTGAGTGTCGAAGAGAAGGCCGAGGAAGACCAGACGCTGGGATGGGACAAGGTCTGACTTGTCCATGTTGATGATCCACCCATGATGGGTGAGCGTGAATGCATTGCTGAACCTGCTGATGAATAAGTTCAAGAGGGGGCTTTCAAAAGCAGGTCGACCATTTATGGAGTAACTCTGATGCCGTCCCAATGGAGGACAGACACTAAGGCTCCCAGGACAGGGTTGAAAACTTGAGGAGCAGTAGTCAGACCAAAGGGAAGAGCTGAAAACTGAAAATGCCCTTGGTCGCAGGCAAATCTGAGATACTGCTGTATCACAGTGCCTGTGATTCCTGTCACTCTCAGTTGCGGCTGTCACTGATTTGCTGACTCAGTTTGACCCGGCTCCTGATGACCTTTTTATACCTAGCTATCACATCTGTCAGATGCCCTTTCGTGGTGTTCCTGAGCCAGTAGTGCTGTTGCTGTGTTCCTGTATTCTGAGTTCCTGTGTACCGATTCGGCTTGCCCTGACCATTCTCCAGTGTACCTGCTTGTGTATGACCCGGCTCGTCTGCGTACCATCCTTGGATCCTGACCCGGCTAGACTGACGTTCCTGCTTGTGTATGACCCGGCTTGTATGACTGCCTCCTACATGCTCCGACCCGGCCCGGCTGACTTCCTGCTCCGAAGATCGACTTCCAGCTTGTTCCAGTGACCTGCGTTCCAGTTGTCGCCGCCGCGACATTTCCAGTCTCTGCTTCCTGCGTCAGTGTGACTGCCTTGCCTGGTGCTTCCCTCGATTAAGTGCTGTGCCTCGTTACTTGTGCAGAGCTGTGCGTATTCTGTGGGCCTTCCTCTCCGTGCAGAGCCTTGCAGTAGCGCTGAAGCCTCGAGTAAACGTGCATTTTAACTCTTGCAGTGCTGCCTCAAATTCACTCTCTCTATCTCCTGTACGAGCCTCGTTACCCGTGATACTGCTGCTGAGTTGGTCGCTCTCCGTCAGCAACTCTAGTCTACCATTGCAGAGTGTTCACATAGTATGGGCGCTTAAGGCTCTCCGGTATTGGTTACCGACGATATCATTGACACAGAGTGTTGGCAGAAAGGCTTCAGTGTTGGCTTATCCGGTACTACGCCCGAGGGGGCTAGTGGCTCTTGCTTTATTATTACTGCATTCGATTACACCTGAGGAGGCTGTTAGCTCTTGCATCGCCGGCCAGTTTCCGTTACGCCCGGGGGGGCTATTTGCACTTGCACAAACGAAAGCAGTTCCTGTAACTACGCCCGTGGGGGCTAAGTTGTTTCCCATTCTGCTTACTATCCAACACCTTGGCAAGGCAGCTCGATCCTCAGCACTTGATGAACATTGTCTATACAGCACAGCCTTTTTAACATCCAGGGCGTGTCAAACCTCTACATCTGAGACAGACTGTTATTTGGACATTAACCCCTTGGGGGTCAATATCATCCTAGTGCATACTGTTTTGCATTTATGTCTATTGTGCTATTACCCTTGTAATATCTCAGTTTACTTTATCTGTGTATTACCTACCGCCTCTAGAGGGCGTACTTGTGCATTATTCACTTTAATAAAGTGTGTTTTATTTTCACTTATTGGTCTGAGAGTCCTAAAAAACCGTAACATGCTGGCTCTATAGATGAATGGTGATGTGTAAATAAATGTCCTGAAGATCCAGAGATGCAAGGAATTCCCCCGAGGACATAGTAGCAATCACCGTCCTTAGAGACTCCTGGTAATAATGAGTCCGGATCACAAAGGAATGGAGATCCTTCAAATCCAAAATGAGACAACCGCAGTCCTTCTTGGAGACCACAAAGAGGCTTGAGTAAAAACCCATACCTTTGTACTGAACTGGAACTGGCTCTAGAACATTCTTGTCCAGAAGAACATGAATAAAGCTGTTGAACAACTGGCATTTCTCTGTGCCCTGAGGCGTATGAGAAGGAAAGAAGCAAAAAGGAGGAAGAGAGACAAAAGGGATCCTGCACCCTTCAGTCACCACTTGTAAAACCCACGGGTCCGCCACTGAATCCTCCCAGATGCTGTGGTAGTGACGCAGACGACCACCCACAGCAGAGTGGGGACCCAGGTTCGGTGAGTTTTGCCAAAGAAGGCTTGGAAGCCTTGGGCTTGGAGGAGGTACGTAGAGCTGAGGGAACCGCCTGGTTCGCCGGACGCGTCTCAGTCTGAAAGGAACCAAGGGTAGAAGGGTACTCTTACCCCCTGTAGCTTCACTGATCAGATCTTTAAGATCAGACCCAAACAAAGTAGTACCTTGAAAATGCTTTCTCAGACCAGATCCTGAGCCAAAGAGCTCGTCTGGCAACCACACACATGGTGGAAACCCTGGCCACCAAATGGATGGCATCAATAAGGCAGCAGAAACATGGTGCTCTGCCTCAGAAATGTTGGCAAGAAGGCGTAACATATCCAAAGTAGGAGCACCCTGACAGACAGCCAGGGTGAGATGTTCAGTCCAGACTGCAATGGCCCGGTTCACCCATGCTGCAGCGAAAGCTGGATGCATGGCAGTACCAGCAGTGGCAAAAATGGACTTGAGGGAGACCTTAAGTTTCTTGTCAGTCCAGTCCTTCAGAGCAGATGCATCAGACACTGGCAATGCAGTGGACTTAGATAGCCTGGAGATAGGAGCATCCACTTTGGGAGGATGAACCCACTGTGCAAGCGCTGCCTCAGAGAAGGGATAAAGCTTGGTAAATTTCTTGGACACAGAAGGTTTCCTGTCCGGGGATTTCCACTCCTCAGACACAAGGCGGTCAAGAGTGGGGTTAGGTGGAAAGCACGTAAGGGGCTTTTTAGGCTCCTGAAACACATCAGAGGAATCAGAAGGAAACTCCTGAACTAAGAGAATGTTAAGAGTATTCAAGACAGCCCTAGTCAGGCCCTCAGCATAAGGCTCAGGATCAGCCTCAAAAGGATCCCAAAAAACTGAGAGGAGCCCAGAGCAGAACATTCCTCAACATCTGAATCCACCAGCAGTTCTTCCTCAGCGGAATCTGACACATCAGGTACTCCCTGAGGATTGGGCAAGGAAGACCTGACGTAGGAGGGGGTCTGCCAAGAATAGAAGATCCCCTGTAACTGGGATGGAAAGAGTTGCAATGAAGACCTAAAGTCCCTGGTAGTAGCCTTGAACTCTTGCACCCAAACTGACTCTAATGCATGGCTGGAGGTCTCTGGGAGACTCTCAGGGACATAAGAAGATGCTGGGCATAAATGACCTAAGAATTATCTAGGTAACCCTGAATGACAGGAAGAGCAATGCGCAATGGGGGATACAGAGACCCCAGCATCCTTAGCCTTAGGTCTGGCCCCAAGCTCCAACGGTATAGACATTCTCACAGTGTCAAATAACCTTACAGTATAAGAAATCACCCAAGTATAGTGTGTAGGATTAAAGATTCACCCCATAAATCGCTAAACTAGACTTGGCAGGCAAAGGGTTAATCAACAGAGGAGAGGAGAGTCCAAGCCCTGTGTAGGATACTCGTTCTGGAAATGGCCCAAAATGGCTGCCGGGGCGGGAGCCAATCAGAAATGAGCATGCGAAGCAAGCGCTCATGGGAAATGCAATTTTCCCAGAAGAAGTACCCCAACAGTGCCCGAAGCCCCCTGAGCCCCCCAACACACTAGAAACATGACCCAGATGATAGAGCAAGGGCAAACAATAAAAATGAGTCATATCTGAAGCGCTAGGTGGAGCGGTTGCAGAGATATGTCACAAACTGTATAGTCCCATTGGAGTGAATAGAGCAGCGGCACCAATGAGCTAAAGCGCGCTCAAATTTTACAAAATTGGCATAGAAAAAATAAAAATGCATGAAACATCACTAGAACATGTTAGGATACCCAAAATATACTGAACCAGTAGGAAAAGTGTCAGAAAACCCCCAAAAGATGCAAAACCAGCAACTTTAACCCTTTAGCACCACATAAACCTACTCCAAAACACCCAACAGACATACAGATAGACCCAATGAGTGCAGGAGTGTGCTATAAGAACTCCAAAGGAAAACCCCTGTGCGGAGGGGCACTGTGGGACATGTGGACCTGCAGCACTTAAAGGGCTGCTCACCTTTCCTGCAGATCTTCTGTCTTCAGACTACCATGTATTAAGAAGACGACTCGGTGGGCAACTCCTGAGGAAAGAAGTTGTAGCCAAAGGGATAGTGTTTCATAATAAAAGCAGCTCCAATTAATAATCATAGCATTTGGACTTTGAAGAGTGTTATTTCGATACTGTCAGAGTTGTAGTTCAAGAGTAATTCAATGACAAAGTATCCCCCTCCCGCCCCTTTTACTGATGTAACACTGCTCAGTCAGATCAGAAGGGAGGTGCCCAGGTAGATTGCAGAGAGGAACAATCTTCAATTAAGAAAAGGGAAAAACCTGAAAAACTTGTCAAGGGGAGCAGGGCTTTCATTGTTCTCATTGTAAGAAGACTGTCCCCTTCTGTTATCTGTCTGGTCTATGGACTGCAGTCCACATCTGAGAAGAGATGGCTTACACTAGGTAAAAGGGGCGGGAGGGGAAACTTTGCTTGTGAATCTCTCTCAAACCATAAAGGTTTGAGAGATAAGACTTATATCGTTCTTCATGTTTTTTTAATGCCTACAAAATAAAATAAAGATAAAACGAAGTATTACTATCCCTTTAAGGTCCATAAAAAGCACCTGGTTACTGAGCTAGCCACGTCTAAGGGCATTGTAAGTTTTGGTAATCCACCTAATGGTGGTATTCCATTACTAATAGAAAAATAAATAAGTTTCTAAAACTATAGCAGCATGTTTCTTTTGCCTGTGTCTTCACCAAGGAACAAATCTTTCAGGAGCTAGTTGGCTAACTGCAGCCAAGGAGGGAAGGTAGGCTCCACCCCCTGCATACAATACTAGAATTGTTCCTGCCTACAATTAAAGGGGAGGATCACCCACCCAAAGTTACCAGTAACCTATATTGGACAACAGAGTAAGTACTATCATTTTAGCTAGAGCTATCTGCCCTAACCAAAAGACTACAAGTCCAGACCATTGGTCTAAGTCCAGTTTAAAGGATCTAATCTGGTGGTGGTAGTTTAACTCGTCCATATCCTCCAGGTTCGTAGATAACCAAATTCCTAGATATTTGATGTTCTGGTTCCATTGAAAGGGGAAACGTTCTCAGCAGCTGTTGAGAGTTTTCAGAAGGGAGATTAATACTAAAAATTTCTGATTTTGTTAAGTTAATCTTAGTATAAGATATTAAGCTGAAGTCATCTAATAATCAAACTTGGGCTGGGAGATAGGTATTTGGAGAGGTAAGACAGATTAAGATATTGTCAGCAAAGCTTATGACTTTGACCTCCTGGTTGTGGATCTGGAGCCCCTGAACATCAACGGAGGATCTGATAGCTCATAGAAATAGTTCTATAGTAAGAACAAATAATAAAGGGGACAGAAGGAACCCCTGTCATGTCCCATTTGTTATGCAGAAATGATCCAAGAGCACTCCATTAACTTGCACTCTGGCAGTAGGGTTGGAGGATAATGCTAAAATAGACAATAGAAACCTGTCCCCAACCCCCATATCTTGGAGAACTAGTTTCATATACAGCCAATGCCCCCTGTCAAATGCTTTCTCTAAGTCGTTAAAAAACAATAGAACAGGTGTATGAGACCGTGTCACCCAGTGAAGGATAGACAGTTCTTTAGCCATGTTATCCTTAGCCTCTCAGCCTAGTACAAAGCCCACCTGATCAGGATTGATCAGATGAGGCAATAATAGGATTTTAGTCTTACCTGTTAAATCCTTTTCACTTAGTCCATACAGGTCACTGGTACAATGGGAGGCAATCCGCCCCTTTAAGTAGGCAGGAACATTCATTCAAATGTATGCAGGGGGTGGAGCCTCCCCTCCCTCTTAAGCTGCCTTCAGGCCAGAGACAAGCTAGATTGATTTGAGACACTAAACTGACCAGAGTAAGAAGGAAAAGGAAGACTCCTGTGAGCATGCCCCAAAGGTCTCCCACTGAATGCCACAGGAGAACCAAGCATGGTCCCTTGACAGGGTGGGAGACCAGTGACCTGTATGGACTAAGTGAAAAGGATTTAACAGGTAAGACTAAAATCCTATTTTCACTGTCGTCCAATACAGGTCACTGGTACAATGGGATGTACAAACATTGAGCTTTCCCAGAGGCGGGAAGTAAGGCAAGGACCAAGCGCAAGGCCCAAAGTCACCAGAACTGCTATGAACCAATAAATCATAGAGCCCAATAACAGAAGTGTCAACGGACACTAACCAGGGGTAAAAACGAACCCCCGAACTATCACAGCACACTGAACTAGAGCCAACAGGGCTCAACAGCAAAGAAGCACTAAGAACCACAGAGTAGAAGATCCTAAACAGGCAAGACTGCCTCCAGGACCTTCCTCCCAAAACTGGCATCAGCCGAGGCCAGTAAATCTACACGATAGTGCTTCGAGAATGTGTGTACAGAGGACCAAGTGGCTGCCCTGCACAGTTGATCGGCAGACGCCTGATTCTTATAGGCCCAAGAGGCCCCAATTGATCTGGTGGAATGAGCAGTAACCCTGAAGGGAATGTGCTTATTCCGCAGCTTGTAGGCTTCACGAATGGTAGATTTTATCCAAGATGCAAGTCACCTTGGATGCCGGTCTCCCTGCCCTAGGCCCCTCAGGAATGACAAACAGGGCGTCAGATTTCCTGATAGACTCAGTGCGATGAACATAAAATTTAAGACAACGCACAACATCCAACAAATGGAGATCTCTCTCCTTGTCAGAGGAAGGGTTAGGACAAAAAGAGGGCACCACAATCTCCTGATTGATGTGAAACTCGGAGACAACCTTGGGTAAAAACTCCTTGGAAGTGCGGAGCACAGCCTTATCCTTGTGGAACACCAGGTAAGGAGGTTTACAAGACAGAGCTTGTAACTCTGCTACCCGGCGAACCGAAACAATAGCCAAGAGAAAGGCGATTTTCCATGTCAAGAGACGTAAAGGAATAGAAGCCAAGGATTCAAACGGGGGTCTCTGAAGAACCCCCAGCACCAAATTGAGGTCCCACTGAGGAGCTGGACTCTTGAAGGCAGGCCGAACATGAGCCACACCTTGAAAGAAAACTTTAACATCAGGAAGAATAGCAATGCGTTCCTGGAAAAATACAGACAGAGCAGAAGTCTGAACTTTGAGAGAACTCAGGATGAGTCCCTTCTCGACCCCATCCTGCAAAAAGGCCAGGACCATGGGAAGATGGAAATCAAGTGATAGATCCTTATCAGCACACCATGCAACAAAAGTTGACCATATGCGATGATAGATCTTGGAAGACACAGGCTTGCGAGCTAAGCATCGTAGACACCACAGAAGAGGAAAACCCTTTCTTCTACAAAATTGACGATTCAACCTCCAAGCCATCAAATGGAGATGCTGAACATCCTCCTTTCACAGATATCCCTGAAGAAGTAGATCTGGACGGGCAGGAAGCGGGAAGGGATCCGCCACTGACATGGCTAGCAGTTCCGGGTACCAGGACTGACGAGGCCAATTCGGAGTGATTAGGATGACAGGACAACGCTCCATCTTCAGCTTCTGGATGACTCTGATCAACAGAGGGAGAGGAGGGAAGATGTACGCCAGAGGGAACTCCCAAGGGATTGACAAAGCATCCACTGCTAGAGCAAGAGGGTCCCTCCACCGAGAGCAAAACACTGGCACCTTCCTGTTGTGTCTGGTAGCCATCAGATCCACTACAGGTACCCCCCACATCTGGGTTAGAAGGTGAAACACCTCTGGATGAAGAGCCCACTCTCCGCTGTCGACTGTGTGACGACTGAGAAAGTCTGCCATGACGTTGTCTACGCCTGGAATGTGTACTGCTGAGATGACGGGCACATGAGCTTCTGCCCAAGATAAGATGGCCTTGACCTCTAACCAAGCGGTGAGACTTTTTGTGCCGCCTTGTCTGTTGATGTAGGCCACTGTGGTGGCGTTGTCAGACTCCACCCTGACTGGACAACCCTCCAGTTGAGATTCCCAGTGCCTCAGGGCAAGAAAGATGGCACGAAGTTCCAGAACATTGATGGAGAGAAGAGATTCCTCCAGTCCCCATTTCCCCCGAGCACTGAAACGACCCAACACTGCCCCCCATCCCCGGAGCCTGGCATCCGTCGTGACTGTGGTCCAATAGGGAACCCGAAAGGATCTCCCTTTCAGGAGATGAGACAGGTCCAACCACCATTCCAGGCTCAACTCGACATGAGGAGGCAGAGAGACTGACAGATGCTGATGATCTGGATGATTCTTGCACATCTGGATCACAAACCTCTGAAGTTCCCTGGTGTGTGCCATAGCAAATGGCACTGCCTCTATCGTGGAAATGAACTTCCCCACCAGAGAAGTCAACTTCGGCACTGGAACCCTGTCGAGCTCCAGGATCTTGGATACCCGGATAGCAATCTGATGAGCTACTTCCTCCGGTAAAAACACCATGCACTGCTGAGTGTCGAACAGGAGACCCAAGAAGAGGAGCTGTTGAGATGGGACCAAGTCTGACTTGTACAGATTCACAATCCAGCCGTGGCGATTGAGTGTCTGTATGCACAACTGTATCTGCTGGTGGAGAATCTCCGCAGATGAAGCTATCAGGAGCAGATCGTCCATGTAGGGAATCACCCTGACACCCTCTCGATGAAGCACAGCTATCAAAGATCCCAATACTCTCTGAAAGACCTGAGGGGCTGAAGTCAGTCCAAAGGGAAGAGCTGAAAACTGAAAGTGGCCTTTGTGACAGGCAAACCTGAGATACCGTCTGCTCTCTGGATGAATAGGGATGTGAAGATATGCATCCTGAAGGTCCAGGGAGGCAAGGAACTCCCCTGGAGACATTGCGGCTATCACAGAACGCAGGGATTCCTGACGAAAGTGGGAACTCACAACAAAGGAATTGAGATCCTTGAGATCCAAAATAGGACGTCCTTTTTGGCCACAACGAACAGGTTGGAATAGAATCCTGAACCTGTGTCCTCTGATGGAACCAGTTCCAGGACCTCTTTGTCCAAAAGATCCTGAACAGCGTCGTCGAACAGACGTCTTTTTGTAGGCTCCTGAGAAGGACGAGTAAAATGGAACGGAAAAGGAGGAAGGGAAGAGAAAGGGATCCTGTATCCCTCTGATACCACCTGAATAACCCATGGGTCCGTCACTGAATCCTCCCAAATCCGGCGAAAGATGTGGAGACGTCCACCTACAGCCGGATGCGGACCCGGGTTCGGTGAGTCATGCCGAAGCAGTCTTGGAGGTCTTGGCCTTGGGGGCAACTTTGGGCTTCCAGGACTGTTTGGGCTTGGAGGAGGAGCGCGTGGAGGACGGACCTGCCTGGGACGTGGAGCGTGTCTCAGTTTGGAAGGAACTAAAGGACCGATTGTGTTTGGCTGGAAACTTCTTCTTGAAGACTGATGGTAGAAGAGTACTTTTACCACCAGTAGCCTCACTAATCATCTCCTTAAGTTCAGATCCAAACAGTGAAGTCCCTTGAAAGGGTAAAGAAAGCAAGGCTTTCTTAGAAGCAGTGTCAGCAGACCAAATTTTCAGCCAAAGAGCACGTCTAGCCACCACAGAGGAAGTAGAGGCCCTCGCCATCATGCGCACAGCATCAAAAGCAGCATCAGAAACATAATTTTGAGCTTCTGATATATTAGCAAGAAGCTGTAACTGCTCAGACATAGGTGCATCCTGGCGAACCGCCTCAGTCAGCTGTTCAGTCCAGGCCACAATAGCCCGGTTAACCCACGCCACTGCAAAGGTTGGACGCATGGCAGTGCCAATAGAGACAAAAATAGATTTAAGACAAGTTTCTAACTTTTTGTCCGTCCAATCCTGCAGAGCAGAGGCATCAGATACAGCTAAGGCAGTAGATTTGGATAACCTAGAAATAGGAGCATCCACTTTAGGAGGATGAACCCATTTTGCCAGTTCAGCCTCAGGAAAAGGATAAAGTTTAGCAAACTTTTTGGACACAGAAGAGGATTTTTCAGGATTCCTCCATGCATCAGAGACTAAACGAGCAAGAGTACGGTTATTAGGAAAACAAACAACAGCCTTAGACGTTTTTTGGAAAACGTCAGCTGGATCATGAGTAGATTCCTGAGTCAGAGGAAGTTTCAGCGTGGTTAGCACAGCTCTGATCAAACCCTCAGCAGAGACTTCGGGGTCACATTCATAAGGGTCACCAATGGACCTAGTAGATTCAATAACAGTGCCTTCCTCAGCATCAGAATCTTGTAAAAGTTCTTCCTCAGAAGAATCAGACATGTCAGGAGCCCTCTGTGGCTTAGGCAGGGAGGTCTTGATTGTGGAGAGGGTCTGCCAGACCTGAAGAGCCCCCTGAACCTGAGGGGGAAAAAGTTGGAGAGTGGATCTGAGATCCCTAGTGGCAGCTTTAAACTCTTTCACCCAAGTTGGCTCAATAGCGTGACTGGAAAGCCCAGGGTTGCTGTCATGACTTTCTGCACATTTTGGGCATAAATGACCTGAAAATTCTCTAGGCAGACCAGAGTGACAAGAGGAGCAAAACACAATGGGGGAAATAGACACCCAAGCCTCCTTGGTCTTGGGTCTAGTCCCTGACTCCAGTGGAGTAGACATGCTCACAGCGTCAGATATACTCCACTGAGAAGAATCACCCAATAGAAGGTTGAAAGATTAAAGTTTCTGCCCAGAAATGTCTAAAATCGAACTTATCTGGCCAGCGAAGGGTTAATCTGCTGAGGAGAGAGAAGGCTCGGTCCCTGCGTAGTATACTCGCTGAGAATAACACCACAAAATGGCTGCCGCGACGGTAGCCAATCAGAAAACGAGAGCGAAACAGGCGCTCATAGGAAACATAGTTTTTCTCAGAAGTACCCCAAAACAGTGCCCGAAGTCCCCCCAGACTCCCAACACACCGAATCTAGCAACCGGATGATAGAGCAGGGGAAGACCAACAAAATGAGCCCTCTCTGAAGTCGCTGTGACAAGCGGTTCCAGAGATACGTCCCACACTGTGTAAACCCATAGAGAGTAAAGGAGCAATGGCGTCTATGCGGGTAAAAGGGCGCTTAAAGGCACGGAACGTAAAATATTAATAAATTATTCTTGAGAGAAAAAGTTTACCAAACGTACCCCAAACACATGTAAAACATGAGAAAACAGTAACCCAAAGCTCCAAAACCCAGGGAATACCACAGACATTGCATAAATACAGGCAATATGAAGAAAAACACCCTATGAGTGCTGGAGTGCATAATGAGAACTCCCAAATACAAGCCCAAAGAAGGGACACTGTGGGAAAAGTGGACCTTCAGCACTCAAAGGGTGGCTCACCTTTCTGCAGGACTTCTGTCTTCAGGTAACCATGTTAAGAAGGGAATTGACCAGAGGAAAATTCCCCAGCAGGGAAGCTACTTGACTCAAGTTGTTCCCTCTTCAGGGCATAAGGTCCACCAAAAAATCCCTGGAAGCTGCGCTAGCCGCTTTGGTGAGGGCAATTGTCAGCCATGGTCACCCGCCTAATGGTGGTATTCCGTAATTGAAGAAAACAATAAAAAAACTAAAGTTGCTTGAGATATGTTCTCCACCTGGTGTGCACAGCACACAGGAACAAATCAATCTAGCTTGTCTCTGGCTGAGGGCAGCTTAAGAGGGAGGGGAGGCTCCACCCCCTGCATACATTTGAATGAATGTTCCTGCCTACTTAAAGGGGCGGATCGCCTCCCATTGTACCAGTGACCTGTATTGGACGACAGTGAAAGTGTTTTAAGTCGTGTGGCTAAGACAGAGGAGTAAAGTTTTGTATGTACGTTTAACAGGGAAATTGGCCTATAATTAGCACAGTTACTATGATCTTTACCCTCTTTAGGTTACAAAAGTATCACGGTGCCCGTGATTGGTGCTGTTCAGTGTCAGTCACTTGCTGAGTATCATGATTGGCTGTCTGTGATTAGCCCTCCTCACACAGCCTTTTTAAACCCAGGCTGAGCACTTCCAGGTTGCCCTTTCGTGGTGTTTCTGACTTCACTCTGCCTGACCTGCTTGTCAGGCTTCTGGGCCTGTTCCTGCTGTACTTGCTGATCCTGTGTTCCAGTGTTCCTGTATGCTAGTGTTCCTGTGTTCCAGAGTTCCTGTGTTCCAGCACCTCGCGGGTTAATCTTACTGAGTTCCAGTGTTCCAGCACCTTGCGGGTTAATCTTACTGAGTTCCTGAATCTCCTGCTCCAGCCGTCGCTCTGGTGACATTGTTCTTCTCGCTGCTGATCATACTTTGTTGGTTCCTGGTGGCGATATACATTGTTGGTCCCAGCGTGCAGACGCTGGTTTACTCCACTAAACCTGGTTGCGATATACATTGTTGGTCCCAGCGTGCGGACGCTGGTTTACTCCACTAAACCTGGTTGCGATATACATTGTTGGTCCCAGCGTGCGGACGCTGGTTTACTCCACTAAACCTGGTGGCGATATACATTGTTGGTCCCAGCGTGCGGACGCTGGTTTACTCCACTAAACCTGGTTGCGATATACATTGTTGATCCCAGCGTGTGGACGCTGGTTTGCTCCACTAAACCTGGTGGCGATATACATTGTTGGTCCCAGCGTGCGGACGCTGGTTTACTCCACTAAACCTGGTTGCGATATACATTGTTGATCCCAGCGTGCGGACGCTGGTTTGCTCCACTAAACCTGGTTGCGATATACATTGTTGGTTCCAGCGTGTGGTCGCTGGTTTGCTCCATTAAATCTGGTGGCGCTATTACCATTAGTCCCAACGTGCGGACGTTGGTTTGCTCCTGAACATCCAGTACTGTGGTCAGTCGCTGTCCACTTCCTTGCAGTTGTCTGAGTATCCCTGGCAATAGACTCCTGCTGAGTAAGACCTCTATACTTATGCTCTATGCTGTCTTAGTCACCTGACAGCTGGTCTACTCGCTCAGGCTGCCCTGCCCGGTATTGGTGAGGCCGGTAGAACCTTGACAATACCATCCTGTAGGTTGCCTCACTCAGTATTGGCAGGGCCGGTAGAGCCTACTCCAGTACTCCTTTGGGCTGCCCTGCCCGGTATTGGTAAGGCCGGTAGAACCTTGTAATTCACCATCTTTAAGGTTGCCTTACCCGGTATTGGCAGGGCTGGTAGAGCCTACATTCAGCATTCCGTGGGGGCTGCCTTGCCCGGTATTGGTAAGGCCGGTAGAACCGGTATATGTCATCTCACGGTTGCCTTACCCGGTATAGGCAAGGCCGGTAGAGCCTGTCATTAAAACTGTCACTTGGGTTGCCTTGCCCAGTATTTAGGCAAGGCCGGTAGAACCTATTATATGTTATATTACTATTGTATTGTATTGTATGTTTACCCTACGGGGACTGCCTTTAACTTTTAATAAAGTTAAGTAATTTTAACAAACCTTAAGTCTGAGAGTCTTCAAAAACCGTGACAGTACGAAAGGGCCATGACCTCAGACACTAAGAGTGACGGTAACGCACAGAATATCCATTGGAGGATGGATATGCACGAGCAACGTTTGGATCAGCTAGCGGTTGCTATCCAAACTATTCTTGAACGCATGGTACTTGCGGATAAGTCCGGTGCTAACCCGGTGGTCCCGCCAATTCCGACACCGGAGAATGAGTCTAAGCCCTCAGGGGCCGCAGTGAAAGGGTTAACGGCTTCTGCACCCTTGCCGCTGAGATATGACGGGGACCCTCAATCATGCAGAGGGTTTATTAATCAACTTTAAATATTTATGGAATTGATGGCACACGCATTTCCTAGTGATCGCAGCAAGGTTGGGTTCATGATATTCCTGCTGACTGGCAGAGCATTGGCCTGGGCCAACCCACTTTGGGAAAACGCTAAACCTTGCACAAAGAATTTCTGTGATTTTGTGCAATCCTTTTGGAGAGTATTTGAGCCTCCTGGTAGAACTACCTCTGCTGCTAAACGTCTCATGGAGATACAACAGGGCAGGCACACGGTTGGCAATTATGCCATTGAATTCCGCACCTTGGCAGCAGAGGTAGGGTGGAATAACGAGGCCCTGTTGGCAGCCTTTGCTCAAGGATTGAGTGACCAGATTAAAGATGAAATTGCAGCAAAAGAGTTACCTACTGACCTAGACGATTGTTCCACCCCAGTTGAGCCGGGGTGCAACCAGGATGGGAGTGCCCTGGGTACCGTTAAGAACCAGGCCGACTAGACAAGCTAAACCTGAAAACTGAGAACAAGCCGAGGGTCAGGAGTGGAGCAAAGGGTCAAGCCAGGGACTGAAGACAAGCCGGAGGTCAGATTCGGAGCCAAGGGTCAAGCCAGGGACTGAAGACAAGCCGGAGGTCAGATTCGGAGCCAAGGGTCAAGCCAGGGACTGAAGACAAGCCGGAGGTCAGATTCGGACCCAAAGGTCAAGCTAGGGACTGAAGACAAGCAGAAGAATACTAGAAAATCTAGCACTAAGGAGCTCGTGGAACGGGCACCCTATGGCTGGGGTAACCCGTTTAAATAGTGTGGAACACCAATCGCATGGCAGGGTAGAGAGGCTCGCCTGGGAGTCGTTCTTGGTTGGAGCAGCCCCTACGAATAGTGCACTAGTCCGGGCGCATGCGCGGCTGCCAAAGAGAAGGCAGCAGGGAACCGCGCATGCGCAGCCGAGCCGAAACCCGGAAGCACCGCCGCAAGAGACGCGACCGGGAAGCGGTGACACCGGGCGGAAGCCAGGTGAGCGTGACACAGAGAAGGTATCGCAAGACACAAGGATTATGTCTGTACTGTGGTCACCTGTTAAGATCTTGTCCGGTACGTCCGGGAAACGAACACACCTAGGGTACCTTGGGGGACAGGCCCTAGGTGGTGTCCAATCGTCCCCATTGTTGGACACACTTAAACCCACCATACAGGTGGTATTGTCATGGGCACAACGCTCGGTTGAGGTTTTGGCCTTGGTTGACTCTGGTGCAACTGGGTATTTTATGGACAATACCTTTGCTGAATTGCATGGGGTACCACGGATTCAGAGAGAAACCCCTCTTGCTATTGAAGCAATTGATGGCAGACCTTTGGAACCCGCCCAAGTTACTTTTGAAACGATGCCCTTGTCCATGACTGTTGGGGCTCTTCACAAGGAAGAGCAGCAGTTCCAATTGATTAATTCTCCTCACCATGCCGTGATTTTGGGATTTCCTTGGTTACAGTTGCACAACCCACAATTTGATTGGCAGAAATGTGAGATTGCTGCTTGGTCTCAGTTCTGTATGGATAAGTGCGTTACCCATCCTGTTAAGGTCTTGTGCATCTCCCCTTCACTACCTGATGCCTACCAGCAGTTTAGCAACGTTTTCAGTAAGGGAGAGGCTGGTACCCTACCTCAGCACAGACCATACGATTGTCGCATAGAACTGAGTCCTGGAGCAGTAGCACCGAGGGGACGCACGTTTCCATTGTCTTGTGAGGAGAACCAAGCTATGGAGGAATACATAGCAGATGCCCTCAGTAGAGGGATCATAAGGAAATCTACTTCTCCGGCCGGTGCCGGGTTCTTTTTTGTTAAGAAAAAAAGTGGCGAACTGAGACCTTGCATAGACTATCGTGGGCTGAATAAGCTGATGGCAAAAAATGCCTACCCAATACCACTCATCACCGAGCTGTTTGATAGACCTAATTGGACCTAAGGGCAGCCTACAATTTGATACGTATCAGAGCCGGTGATGAGTGGAAAACTGCCTTCAATACGAGATCTGGGCATTATGAATACCTAGTCATGCCATTTGGTCTATGTAATGCTCCTGCAGTATTTCAAGAACTGATCAATGACGTTCTTAGAGATATGTTGCAATCTTGTGTTGTAGTCTCTCTTGACGACATACTTATCCACTCCAATGACCTGTCACAACACATCAAGGATGTGTCTGAAGTCTTGCTGCGCTTACGAAAAAATAAATTATTCTGTAAACTGGAGAAATGCGAGTTCCACAAAACCAGCATACCGTTTCTGGGGTTTATAATTGGCAAAGACGGCATTGCCATGGATAAAGAGAAATTGACGGCAGTCTTACAATGGCCTAAACCCAAGAGCCTCAAAGCCATCCAACGATTTCTGGGCTTCGCCAATTATTACAGGAAGTTTATTAAAAACGTCTCTTCCATCGTGAAACCTCTGTCTGACCTCACGCATAAGGGCGCTAACCCATCCCTCTGGCCGGTGGCTGCTGAAGAGGCCTTTGAGAAGTTGAAGGTAGCCTTTGCTGAAGCGCCTGTGTTGTCCCACCCTAATCCAATACTCCCCTTTACTTTGGAAGTTGATGCCTCAGATATTGGGGTCGGGGCGGTGCTCTCTCAGCGACAGGTTAAAGGCGGTACACTCAGACCCTGTGGATTCTTCTCAAAAAAACTGACTAGTGCTCAAAGTCATTACAAGATTGGTGATCGAGAATTACTGGCCATTATCCTCCCTCTCAAAGAATAGCATCATTTATTTGAAGGCAAAAAAAACCCGTTTTGATTCTAACTGATCACAAGAATCTGACGTATCTTTCTGAGGCCAAGAGATTGTCTTCTCGCCAGGCCAGATGGGCACTGTTTCTATCCCGATTCAATTTCGTTGTATCATACCTGCCGGGATCAAAGAATGTTAGGGCTGATGCTCTGTCTAGACAATTTGAAGCAGAGGTTGACAGAGAAGAGGTACCAGCCCCTATCATTCAACCCGATCGAATATTGGCTACCATACGTACTAGTATTACTTCACCACTAGGGGAGGAAATTTTGGCATCCCAAGCCTCTGCTCCTCATGAGACTCCAGTGGGCAAATGTTTTGTCGCTGAGCCATTCCATACTCGATTACTTGAGACCTACCACTCCTCTAAGGCTGCGGGACATATTGGTAGGGATCAATTGTTCTGGTCTCTCTCTCAGCTATTTTGGTGGCCTTCTATGAGAGCAGATTGTGCCAATTTTACGAATGCCTGTGCCACCTGTGCCCGTGCCAAAACCCCTAGACATCTCCCTGTGGGCTTGCTTCAGCCGGTGCCTAATGGTGAACGCCCTTGGTCTCATGTCTCTATCGACTTTATGGGAGAATTGCCCAGGTCTAGAGGGTACTCCTTCATATTGATGGTGGTAGACAGGTTCTCTAAAATGGCACACTTCGTACCCCTCCGTGGCCTTCCTTCGGCCAAGGAACTGGCAATGGTATTCGCTCGAGAAGTATTTCGGTTACATGGAGTACCCAGGGTGATGGTGTCTGACAAGGGGAGCCAGTTTGTGTCCAGATTCTGGAGGGCATTTTGCGAACAGATGGGCATACAGCTATTATTTTCCTCTGCATATCATCCCCAGACTAACGGGGCCGCTGAGAGAGCCAATCAAGCATTGGAACAGTTTCTGCGATGTTTTGTGACTGACCATCATGATAATTGGGCCAACTTGTTGCCTTGGGCAGAGTTCGCCAGGAACTGCGCAGTTAATTCTTCCTCCGGGAGCTCTCCGTTTTTGATCAATTATGGGTTCCGACCCTGTCTGCTCCCGGATTCCTTTCAATCACAGCAGATTCCAGCTCTGAATGAGCATATAGAGCAACTCCGTTCCACATGGGCACAAGTTCAGAGGGCATTGGGCCAGTCTTTTCAGCGACATCAGCGTCATGCCAATCGCAGACGGCTTCCAGCGGTTTCCTTCCGAGTCGGGGATAGAGTATGGCTGTCCTCCAAGAATCTAAAGCTCAAGGTCCCATCTAATAAGCTGGCACCTCGGTTCATTGGTCCGTACAAGATCATTCGCAAAATTAACCCTGTTTCCTATGCCTTGGAATTACCTGCTTCTATGCGCATTCATAATGTATTCCATGTGTCTCTCCTTAAACCTGTGGTTTGTAACCGTTATACTACCACACCTGTGAGGCCAGGTCCTGTTGAAGTCGAGGGGCAGGAGGAGTATGAAGTACAAAACATTATTGATTCCCGCAGAGGTAGAGGAGGGGTACAGTATCTGGTGCATTGGAAAGGTTATGGTCCTGAGGATCGTTCCTGGGTAGACAGTAAGGACCTTCATGCACCCAAGTTACTACGAATATTTCATGCCAAATACCCTCAGAAGCCTAGACCCTACTCTGGGAGAGGGGGTCTTTGAAAGGGGGGTACTATCACGGTGCCCGTGATTGGTGCTGTTCAGTGTCAGTCACTTGCTGAGTATCATGATTGGCTGTCTGCGATTAGCCCTCCTCACACAGCCTTTTTAAACCCAGGCTGAGCACTTCCAGGTTGCCCTTTCGTGGTGTTTCTGACTTCACTCTGCCTGACCTGCTTGTCAGGCTTCTGGGCCTGTTCCTGCTGTACTTGCTGATCCTGTGTTCCAGTGTTCCTGTATGCTAGTGTTCCTGTGTTCCAGAGTTCCAGTGTTCCTGTGTTCCAGCACCTCGTGGGTTAATCTTACTGAGTTCCAGTGTTCCTGTGTTCCAGCACCTCACGGGTTAATCTTACTGAGTTTCTGAATCTCCTGCTCCAGCCGTCGCTCTGGTGACATTGTTCTTCTCACTGCTGATCATACTTTGTTGGTTCCTGGTGGCGATATACATTGTTGGTCCCAGCGTGCGGACGCTGGTTTACTCCACTAAACCTGGTTGCTATATACATTGTTGGTCCCAGCGTGCGGACGCTGGTTTACTCCACTAAACCTGGTTGCTATATACATTGTTGGTCCCAGGGTGTGGACGCTGGTTTACTCCACTAAACTGGTTGCGAGATACATTGTTGGCTCCAGCGTGCGGACGCTGGTTTGCTCCACTAAACCTGGTTGCTATATACATTGTTGGTCCCAGCGTGCGAACGCTGGTTTACTCCACTAAACCTGGTTGCGATATACATTGTTGGTTCCAACGTGCGGTCGCTGGTTTGCTCCATTAAACCTGGTGGCGCTATTACCATTAGTCCCAACGTGCGGACGTTGGTTTGCTCCTGAACATCCAGTACTGTGGTCAGTCGCTGTCCACTTCCTTGCAGTTGTCTGAGTATCCCTGGCAATAGACTCCTGCTGAGTAAGACCTCTATACTTATGCTCTATGCTGTCTTAGTCACCTGACAGCTGGTCTACTCGCTCAGGCTGCCCTGCCCGGTATTGGTGAGGCCGGTAGAACCTTGACGATACCATCCTGTAGGTTGCCTCACCCGGTATTGGCAGGGCCGGTAGAGCCTACTCCAGTACTCCTTTGGGCTGCCCTGCCCGGTATTGGTAAGGCCGGTAGAACCTTGAAAGTCACCATCTTTAAGGTTGCCTTACCCGGTATTGGCAGGGCCGGTAGAGCCTTTTACCAAACCTTAAGTCTGAGAGTCTTCAAAAACCGTGACAAAAAGCTTCTAAAAAATAGGGCGGAAAGGTCGCATCTAATGCAGGTGCTGAGCATAATGGTCAAAAAAGAGCTACAAGCAAATCTCGAAATTTGCAGTAATAGATGGCTGTAAAATCACCTTGACCGGGAGATTTATGGAGCGGACATGTTTTAAAAACAGAATCAATTTCCTCAACAGTGAAATTGGCCTCCAGGGATAGGGTATCCCTGTCTCCACATCATATCTCAACAAGAAGTCCTGAATATATGCCGCAGATGGTATCCATGGTGTTGTCCCTTCAAATTATAAAGTTCCTAGTAAAAGTAGCGGAAAGAGTCTGCCTTTTTGTCGTAGGCCAGGAGGGGGGGTCCTATCAGGATGCTTTACTTGGTGCACATGTAATTTCTACCTATGTACCCTGATTACACTTGCCAAGTGCTTACTCGATTTATCTCCATAAATAAGGTTAGCATTTATACCAAAAGTGTGTTTTAAATTAAGACTCTTTGAGGAAGGTAGCAATTTCTTGCTTACAGGCCCTCAATTACAACTCCACCTTCAATGTCTGAGATAGTTTATGTTGGCGTTCAAGGTCTGCAAGTTTTAGCATAAGAGAGTCAAGGTGTTTTTGTATGTCTCTACTTTTACGAGCACCCCATTAATAAATTATCCGTGTATGAGCACCATGTGCATCTCCAATACCGTAATGGGTGAGATATCATCTGTGGTGTTATGGTCAAGGTAGTCAGTGATAGATGTTGTAATATCAGCTAAGATCTTCTGTCAGATAGAAGCGTATCATTCAACCTCCAAGGGGGAATATGTGAAAAGAAAAGATAAAGAGAGAAGAATAGGGCTATGATCTGACTAAGTTATATTGACAATATGACCACTGCGTTAAGAATTGAAGTGAGCATTGCTCAATAAAGAAGAGGTCAATTCTGGAGTATTTTTTATACTCTGGCGAGCAGTAGGTGAAATTCTGATCCGTCGAGTGTATTGTGCCGCATGCGTCAATCAAGATATACTGGGAAAGAACTTGGTGGAAAAGGTCAAGAGAAGTAGAACTGAAGCTAGATACCAAAGGAGAAAGTCTTAAAGAGGGGCCAAAGTAATGTTGAAATCACCTCAAAGAATGAGAAAACCTTCTTTAAGAGAGTCCAGTGTTTATAAAGTGGACTAGAGAAATATGCATCGTTTAGTGTTGGGGAGATACAGAGCGGCAAGAGTAAAAGTTAGACCATAAAAGCGTCCCTTAATCATCAGATAACAGCTCTCATGGTCAATTCGGGCTTCTAAGTGTTGCCAGGGCAAGGATTTGTGTATTAAAATGCCCACCCCACTTTAGTAGAGAAAGATGTGTACCATAGGTTTGGGAATGTGGAGGGGTTATCTTTGAACACGCCATTAAATTTGTAGGGAGTCTCATGAACAAAGGAAATGCGGGATCTAGAGGAAAGAATAGTTTTGCTCAAGAGGCTCCTTTTGTAGGGACTGTTCAGACCCCTAGTGTTCAGAGAGCAGACATGTAATTCAAGGTAATTAGATGACAGAGAGGTTGTCATAGGGTAAATATAGTGTGAAGGTCAGAGTCGGAGTTCCCCACACAGCAGGCCAGGGAGGGAATGGGAGGGATACGGAGGAGCAGAGGTAAGAGATGGAACGGTGCAACCTCGAAAGTAGTCTTCCAACTGACCATGGTGTAACAAAAGGCCTGCTAGGATGGCAGAGGCATAGACAGACAGCCATCCAGAGGCAATAGGTATCACGGTGCCCGTGTTAGTTATCCTGTGTAATGCTCTCATTGGTTGCCCTGTGTTGAGTCCGCCCAGTATGGCTTTTATATACTGGGCTCAGGCACCCACACGGTGCCCTTTCGTGGTGTTCCTGTACCAGTGCTACTTACTGCTCAGAGTTCCCAGTGTACCGACTTGGCCTGCCTGACTACTCTTCAGTTCCTGATCCTGTGTACCGACCCGGATTGCCTGACTACTCTTCAGTTTCTAATCCTGTGTATCGACCCGGCCTGGCTGACGTTCCTGCTCCTGTGTACCGACCCGGACCGGCTGACGTTCCTGCTCCTGTGTTCTGAAACCGGCCTGGCTGACGTTCCTGTTCCTGTGCACCGACCCGGCTTGATCGATGTTCCTGCTTCCTTGTCCTTGTTGCCTCGGCGACATTCTTAGTCCTCTGACAATCCGGTTACCATTGGCTTGTCCTCCGCCTCTGCTCCGGCAGGTTGCCAGTGTTGTCTCAGTTACTGCTCCGGCAGAGCGCCTCTGGCCTAGTCCTCCGCTACTGTCATACCGGTTGCAAGTGTGTGCCTCCGTGATTGCTCCGGTAAAGTGCCATTGGCTTGTCCTCCGCTACTGCTCCGGCAGGTTGCCAGTGTTGTCCCAGTTACTGCTCCGGCAGAGCGCCTCTGGCCTATTCCTCCGCTACTGTCATACCGGTTGCAAGTGTGTGCCTCCGTGATTTCTCCGGTAAAGTGCCATTGGCTTGTCCTCCGCTACTGCTCCGGCAGTTTGCCAGTATTGTCCCAGTTACTGCTCCGGCAGAGCGCCTCTGGCCTATTCCTCCGATACTGTCATACCGGTTGCAAGTGTGTGCCTCCGTGATTGCTCCGGTAAAGTGCCATTGCCGTGTCCTCCGCTACTGCTCCGGCAGTTTGCCAGCGTTGTCTCAATTACTGCTCCGACAGAGTGCCTCTGGCCTAGTCCTCCATTACGGTCATACCGGTTGCAAGTGTGTGCCTCCGTGATTGCTCCGGTAGTGCTCATTCTACCTCAGTTGAGCTGGCAGTTCAAGTCTGTTTGCTGACCTTGGCTTGTTAAAGTACCATTTCAGTACCTTCACACACGGGACTGTTTACCATCATTGATGAACTTTAACTCCTGCAGTGCCGGAATCCTGGGAACCTACTTTTCTTACTGTCTGTACCTTCATGTTATGCTGGACCCGTGTGGGCATTGAATAATTTACCTGTCGTGTGTCTGTACTATACTGTTGTATACTACAGGACCTGTGAGGGTTCTTACAGTATTGTCTTATTCAATAAAACTGTGTTTTTATCCTAACCACAGTGTCTGTGAGTCAAACAAACCGCTACAGTACGAAAGGGCCATGACCTCAGACAATAAAGGTGAAGGTAATACACAGAACATCCACTGGAGGATGGATGTGCATGAGCAGCGTTTGGACAAGTTGGCATTGGCCATACAAACTATGCTTGAGCGTATGGTGCACCTTGATAAGCCTGTTCCAAATCCGGTGGTCTCCCCAGTTTGGACACCGGAAAGTCAGCCCGTGACTTCGGTTGCCTCAGTCAAAGGATTAACCGCTTCTGCTCCGTTGCCACTCAGATACGATGGTGAACCAAACTTATGCAGAGGGTTTATTAACCAACTTGAGATATTTTTGGAGTTAACTCCTCATGCCTTTCCCAATGACCGTATAAAAGTCGGGTTTATGATATCTTTACTGACCCGCAGAGCCCTGGCATGGGCCAATCCCTTATGGGAGAATGCTAAACCTTGCACCAGGAATTTCAGGGAATTTGTGCAAACATTTCAGAGAGTATTTGAAGTTCCTGGTAGAACCGCCTCTGCTGCTAAACGTTTGATGGGGATACAACAAGGCAATCGTATGGTGGGCAACTACGCCATACAATTTCGTACAGAGGTAGGTTGGAATAACAAGGCATTGGTGGCAGCATTTGCCCAAGGTCTGGCTGACCATATCAAAGATGAGACCGCAGCGAGAGAATTGCATAGTGATTTGGATGAATATATTGACTATGTCATTCTGATTGACTCTCGGATCCGTGAGAGACTTGTGGCTAAAGACCATAGGCTACGGCCTAAAAGCAGCGGGCCTAGCAGTCTTTTGAGCCCACCCACCCCTCCCTCTTTGCCTAAACCTCTTGATCTTAAACAGGAATCCTGTGAACCTATGCAACTAGGTTTTACCAGATTAACCAGGGAGGAACGGGCACAGAGCAGGAGGCAGGGGTTATGTTTGTACTGTGGCAAAGCTGGGCATATGTTACGTACCTGCCCCATACTTCCGGGAAACGAATGCACCTAGGGTACCTTGGGGGACAGGCCCTAGGTGGTGTTCAACAGTCCCTAGACCCAATCATGCAGAAACCCACAGTCCAGGTGGTATTTTCTTGGGCAGAACACTCGGGGGAGGTTCTGGCTCTGATTGATTCCAGCGTGGATGGTTATTTTATGGATAGTTCCTTTGCTGAGCTACATAAAATTCCGCTGGTTAAAAGGGAATCGCCCTTAACTATTGAAGTCATTGATGGCAGACCATTAGAACCAGCTCAGATTACGATGGAAACCATTCCACTGCCTATGACAATTGGGGCCCTCCACAGAGAGGAACAGCAGTTCCAGATAATCCATTCCCCTCACCATGCGGTCATTCTGGGGTTCCCTTGGTTGCATCTGCATAACCCCCAGTTTGATTGGCAGAGTTGTGAGATTACTTCCTGGTGTCAGTATTGCATGAAGCATTGTGTGTCTCATCCTGTCAAGATCCTGTGTGCCTCTCCCTCCTTGCCAGCTGAATACCACAATTCAGTGATGTTTTTAGTAAGGGAGAGGCTGGCACCTTGCCCCAGCACAGGACATACAATTGTGCCATTGATTTGGCCCCGGGGGTGGTGCCCCCTAGGGGACGCACGTACCCACTGTCATGCGAAGAGAATCGTGCTAAGGAGGAATACATTGAGGATGCCCTTAAGAGAGGGATCATTAGGAAATCTACCTCGCCTGCTGGTGCTGGGTTCTTCTGTGTTAAAAAGAAGAGTGGTGAGTTAAGGCCGTGCATTGATTATCGTGGTCTAAATAAATTAATGCCCAAAAATGCCTATCCTATACCACTCATCACCGAACTATATGACAGGTTAAAAGGTTCCTCCATCTTTACGAAATTAGACCTACATGCGGCCTATAACCTGATCAGGATAAAAGCTGGGGATGAGTGAAAAACTGCATTTAAATACCAGATCCGGGCATTATGAATATCTAGTTATGCCATTTGGTCTCTGTAACGCACCTGCGGTGTTTCAAGAATTTATTAATATATCCTCCGTGATATGCTACAGTCCTGTGTGGTAGTCTACCTTGATGATATACTTGTACACTCGGCTAATATGTCCCAACACATCAAGGATGTGTCCGAGGTTTTGCTCCGCTTGCGCAAAAATAAACTACTCTGTAAAATGGAAAAGTGCGAGTTTCACAGGTCCAAAGTGCCTTTTTTGGGTTTCGTGATCGCTAAGGAGGGTATTGCTATGGATCAGGAGAAACTAGCAGCCGTATTACAATGGCCACGGCCCAAAGGGTCAAAGGCGATCCAGCTTTTTGGGGTTCGCCAATTATTACAGAAAGTTTATCCAGAATTTCTCCACTATTGTGAAGCCACTGTCTGACCTCACGCACAAGGGTGCTAATCCTTCCCAATGGTCTGAGGCAGCTGAGCATGCCTTTGAGACACTGAAACCCGCTTTCGCATCTGCTCCTGTACTGTCCCATCCCATCCCGTCCCTTCCATTTATGCTGAAGGTCGATGCCTCTGAGATTGGGGTAGGGGCAGTACTATCTCAATGTCCGGTGGCAGGGGGCGCTCTCAGACCATGTGGGTTTTTCTCAAAGAAGTTGTCTAATGCCCAAAGTCATTATGAGATTGGTAACAGAGAACTGCTGGCTATCATTCTTGCCTTGAAGGAATGGTGTCACCTACTGGAGGGTACCAGAAGTCCTGTGCTAATCCTAACTGACCACAACCTGACCTATCTTTCAGAGGCTAAGAGATTGTCCTCTCGTCAGGCCAGATGGGCTCTGTTTCTATCCCGATTCAACTTCGTAGTATCATATTTGCCGGGTTCCAAGAATGTTAGGGCTGACGCCCTGTCTAGACAATTTGAGCCTGAAACCGATAGGGACGAGGTCCCGGTACCCATTATACAGCCTGACCGTATCCTGGCTACCCTACGTACTAGTATCACTTAGCCACTGGGGGAAGAAATTCTGGCCACCCAGGCTACGGCCCTCCGGAAACCCCAGTGGGCAAGTGTTTTGTTGATGAGCCATTCCGTGCCTGTTTACTCGAAACGTACCACTCATCTAAGGCTGCTGGGCATATTGGGAGGGATCAACTAATATGGTCTCTCTCACAAGTTTTCTGGTGGCCCTCTCTGAGGGCTGACTGTTCTGCATTTACCGCAGCCTGTGCCACCTGTGCTCGTGCCAAGACCCCTAGACACCTCCCAGTGGGTCTACTCCAGCCATTGCCTAATGGTGAACGTCCCTGGTCCCACGTATCCATTGATTTCCTGGGAGAACTGCCAGTGTCTAGGGGGTATTCGTTCATCCTGATGGTGCTTGACAGGTTTTCTAAAATGGCTCATTTCGTGCCCCTCCCTGGCCTTCCCTCTGCCCAGGAGTTAGCTGTTGTTTTCGCTAAGGAAGTTTTTTGGTTGCATGGTGTACCTAGAGTTCTGGTATCAGACCATGGGAGCCAATTCGTATCCAGATTTTGGAGAGCATTCTGTGAACAGATGGGCATTCAACTGTCCTTTTCTTTTGCCTACCATCCCCAGACCAATGGGGCTGCTGAGCGTGCCAATCAGGGACTGTAGCACTTCATGCGCTGTTTTGTCACAGATCATCATGATAATTGGGCAGACCTGTTGCCGTGGGCAGAGTTCGCCAGGAACTGTGCAGTCAATTCATCGTCCGGGAGCTCCCCGTTTCTCATAAACTACGGGTTCCAGCCTTGTTTGCTCCCGGACTCCTTCCAGTCACAACAGATTCCAGCTATGGACGAGCACATAGAGCAACTCCGCTCCACTTGGGGACAGGTTGGGAGGGCCCTCAGTCAGTCATTCCAGCGTCATCAGCGCCACGCCAACTGTAGATGGCTACCAGCAGTCTTCTTTCAGGTTGGGGACAGGGTATGGCTCTCCTCCAGAAATATCAAGTTGCAAGTTCTGTCTAACAAATTGGCTCCCCGGTTTATTGGTCCATTCAGGATGATCCGTAAAAATTAACCCCGTTTCATATGCCTTGGATCTCCCTGCGTCTATGCACATTCATAATGTGTTCCATGTATCTCTTTTAAAACCTCTGGTATGCAACCGCCACACTACTACTCCTGTGGTTCCCGGCCCGGTAGAGGTGGAGGGTTAGGAGGAGTACGAGGTTCAAAGCATTATTGATTCACGCAGATTTAGAGGAAAATTGCAGTACTTGGTCCATTGGAAAGGCTATGGCCCTGAGCAACGTTCCTGGGTTGATCAGAAGGACCTTCATGCTCCTAGATTACTGCGCATTTTTCACTCTAAATATCCTCGGAATCCAGGTCCCTCTTCCAGGAGAGGGGGTCTTGAGAGGGGGGTACTATCACGGTGCCCGTGCTTCCTTGTTGTTATTTTGCTGACAGTTATCCTGTGTAATGCTCTCATTGGTTGCCCTGTGTTGAGCCCGCCCAGTATGGCCTTTATATACTGGGCTCCTGCACCCACATGGTGCCCTTTCGTGGTGTTCCTGTACCAGTGCTACTTACTGCTCAGTGTTCCCAGTGTACCGACTTGGCCTGCCTGGCTACTCTTCAGTTCCTGCTCCTGTGCACCAACCCGGATTGCCTGACTACTCTTCACTTTCAGCTCCTGTGTATCGATCCAGCCTGGCTGACGTTCCTGCTCCTGTGTACCGACCCGGACCGGCTGACGTTCCTGCTCCTGTGTTCTGACCTGGCCTGGCTGACGTTCCTGTTCCTGTGCACCGACCCGGCTTGATAGACGTTCCTGCTTCCTTTTCCTTTTCGCCTCGGCGACATTCTTAGTCCTCTGATAATCCGGTTACCATTGGCTTGTCCTCCGCCTCTGCTCCGGCAGGTTGCCAGTGTTGTCTCAAGTTACTGTTCCGGCAGAGCACCTCTGGCCTAGTCCTACGCTACTGTCATACCGGTTGCAAGTGTGTGCCTCCGTGATTGCTCCGGTAAAGTGCCATTGGCTTGTCCTCCGCTACTGCTCCAGCAGGTTGCCAGTGTTGTCTCAGTTACTGCTCCGACAGAGTGCCTCTGGCCTAGTCCTCCATTACGGTCATACTGGTTGCAAGTGTGTGCCTCCGTGATTGCTCCGGTAGTGCTCATTCTACCTCAGCTGAGCTGGCAGTTCACGTATGTTTGCTGACCTTGGCTTGTTAAAGTATCATTTCAGTACCTTCACACATGGGACTGTTTACCATCATTGATGAACTTTAACTCCTGCAGTGCCGGAATCCTGGGAACCTACTTTTCTTGCCTGACCTGTGTCAGTATATACTGTCTGTACCTTCATGTTATGCTGGACCTGTGTGAGCACTGAATAATTTACCTGTCGTGTGTCTGTACTATACTGTTGTATACTACAGGACCTGTGAGGGTTCTTACTGTATTGTGTTATTCAATAAAACTGTGTTTTTATCCTAACCACTGTGTCTGTGAGTCAAACAAACCGTTACAGTATGGTATCAAGAAAGAACATTCCCATTAAGTATAGGATAGTAATATTTAATTATTCTAACCCCCATGTTGTAGCCCTTAAAATTCTGAATTCAACGATACCAGCGGCATCTCTCAAACCTTTATGGTTTGAGAGATATCTGCTTTCAAAGTTTTCTCTCCCCTGACGTCAGCATTCCATTTGACAGCAGGGGAATCCGGTTCCGGGACCGGCAGCGTCTCTGCAGCAGTGCTGAGATCTTGTTATAGAAACAGAAATCCTTCACTAAAATGGTCTTCTATGTGTGCTTGCAAACCAAGCACACGTAGAAGACCATTTTAGTGAAGGATTTCTGTTTCTATAACGCGATCTCAGGACTCCTGCAGAGCCGCCACTTGCTCACTAACCGGATTCCCCTGCTTTCAGCTAGAACTCCATGGGGAGCCTTGGGAGAGGGGTCATCTAATAAAAACAAAACCATATCAACACCGTGACAGAAATAATATCATATAAAAATAAGTTATTTTATTGTATACAAACCTTAAAAATACCTTGTTCCAATCTGTGACTTGTATATTTATATATATAATATCCCTTTGAGTGCCAGAGGGGTAAGCAATGTGTTGCGTACACCTCTGGCACTCATAGGGTTAAATAAATAAATAAATTAAAAAAAAAATATATATATATATATAAATATTATATATATATATATATATATATGTATGTATGTATTGGCCAGAGGTCTGTGTATCTCAAAGAAATGCAATGATATCTAAATGCAATCACTTTTTTAGGCGAGATTAGATTAAACCAAGCATTCAAGCAAAATATGCATCAACATATTTCTCATTTTCATATAATTTGTTTTATCCCAATTAAACAAAACATGTTACATCATATTCTGTATGTAATCCTATGGGATGTCTGGTTTTAAGTGTAAATATCCAAAATACTTCCCTTGTGCACAATTTGTCGTCAAGATTAATCTCCTCTTACTCCCAGTGTTATTTTTCTAAGCCTTGTGCATTAAAAAAAAAAAAAAAAAAAATCACTGCTACCATTGTGAACTTTGGGTCGAATTTGGTTTAAAGGAAAGTATCTACTACCTGGGCTTATTTTAAATTTGCCACAAATAATTGTGGCAGTAGAAGAGTAAAAAATATATACACGACAATTTAAAACACACAAATTCAGTTGTGCTGACATACAAGTCACCCTATGCGTTTTGTCCTGAATAGGACTTCATCAGGGTAATATTTGCAAAGGTCTAAGCAAGTTCTATTTGTACCTTTAGTATGGCCCTCAACTCCTCCTCTCCATTCTGTTTTGCCGTACCAGTTTACCCCCACACAAACTGTTAATAGAATCTATTCATGTGCAATGGATCTTCCGCGTTCCATCACCAACCAACTTCCTGTGTGTGGAACATCTCTGGAGACTTATACAATATATATCTCCATATAAACTTTCCATTGCTCTATAGGATTTTGATCTTCCCAGTGTTGTATTTACCTTTATCGGTTCCCTCCATCCTCCATCTGATCCACTTTCACCTTCTACATATCCGATTGGTACCTCTTTTCTTTTTCAGTGTTCATTCGGTAGCACTCCTGATTCTCCTTGCAGATGTTAAATTCTTATCCCTGGTTCTGTATTTATTTTTGTTATATCAAGACAGCAACCAGAACCTATTTACACAGCAAAAAGGATCTGATGAGTGCATCCTAGGTGAACCTTGCAAAGAGTTCCTTTCAGATTGTGTGGTCCATTGGTCAATTTGGATGAACGAATGGGTCACGGGAAGAGAACTGTGCATCAATGTGTATCTGAAGACTACATTTGCTGGCAACCTTCCATACCCACGAGTTATGCCACCTCTTGTGTCCATAACTGACCCCAAATTTGCTCAAACTCTCCCCCCCTTGATCTTACAGAGCACAGAATGTTAACATTATGGGGTGTTTTGGCTACTAACGGGATAGAAGACAGACAAGTTTCCTAGCCTCCCTCTTAATATAACTACTGAAAAAAAAGTGTTTGAGATCTTCATATGTTTGCAACATTCACTTGTACTCTCACATCTGTATGTTCCCAAAGCGGATAACATGTGTTCACATGTTTATTCCTATCTTTCACTTGGGGCGACTTAAGTTTACAGGGAACATTTGATACAACCTGCTGTAAATTTTCATCCACATGTTTTTTTCAAGATTCTCTTAATACCATCAAATTCCAAACTATATGGATAGAAAAAAAAAAGGAGTCATTTTTTTCTTACTGATATTTTCTTTACTTGTGTGTCCCTCCATGGCGAGAGAGACAAGTAGGATATATCATCTCCCTACATCTGGTGTAGGACCAAACCCAAAAGGATAAAGTGAACCCTCTCACTTCCCTCGGCAGTTATTTCTTATCATAGCGGGAAAATATAACATAGAAAGCGTTAATGGGCAGGAAGCGCCGTGGAGGGAAACACAAGAAAAGGAAACATCGCTATGAAAAAATGTCTCTATATCTGAATAGAGACACAGAAAAAGAGAGACAAGTGGGAAATACCCAAGCAGTAGTAGAGAAAGGGTGAGGATAAAGAATACCCCAGAAAACTAATTAGGTTGAAATATTTGTAATAATTATGTGTCTGCCCATCCACATAATTTTTCATAGAAAGGTAAGCACAGTAGGAAATAAAAGTAATAATTGCAAAGAAAGAAAAATATAAACAGAAAGGTCTTACCGATCTTGAGTGGACTGCTGCCTCAAAGACCTTCCTCGCCCGCACATCAATACGGTAATGTTTTATGAGAGAAGATTGATGACCATGTTGCCACCCTGCAAATCTCATCAGGTGATGCAGATGCTTTGAAAGCCCAGGAGGTAAATACTGCCCTGGTAGAGTGTGCTTTGAGAAATCTTGGATGATCCTTTCCTGTTTCCAAATAAGAAACTCTAATTCATTGAATTATCTACCTTTGTTTCTTTAAATGACTTATCCTGCAGTATATCCTGGAGGTGGAGGCTTTTCTCCCAGAAATGAATGCATTTATAAGAGAATCTGAAAGTCCTCTTGATCTTAAATGAGTTTCTCTCAGCTTCCAAGCAGTTTCAAACTTGGATTCTGGGGTAGTACTGGGCCCAGATACAGAAGGTCTGTCCTGTTTGGAAGGGGCAATGATCTTCCACAGCTAGGTTGACCAATTCAGAAAACCAGATCCTTCTTGGCCAGTTTGGTGCAATGAGGATTACATTTGCCTTCTTGTGTCTGATCTTCCTCAGGACTCTTGGAATCATGGGTATTGGAGGAAATACATAGGCTAGGGGAAAATCCCATGATTGGGTGATGGCATTCAAACCTAGTGCCATCGGATGCCTTACTCTGGAAAAGAACTTGTCGCATTTCTTACTCTTCCAAGATGCCATCAGATCTATTACTGGGTTCCCCATCGCATGAAGATCTGATTGTATACTTCCTTGTTGAGGGACCATTCTCCTGGATCCATTTTGTTTATGCTTAAGTAATCGGTTTGGAGATTTAGAGTCCCTGCTATGTGAGTGGCTGATAATACTGCTAGATTTTTCTCTGTCCACAGGCTTTGCTCCTTGTCCCCCCCAATTTTTATGTAAAGGACTGCTATCATGCTTTCCAGTATTATTTTAACTGGTTGTTTTGTGATACTTTTTTTAATCCCTTTAGACAATGGCATACTGCCCTGAGTTCCAAGATGTTTATGTGCAGGAGTCTTTCCTGTTGAGATCAGATTCCTCGTAGGGTGACATTGTTCCAGCAATCCCCCCATCCTGTCAGACTTGCATCTGTCAATATTCTTTGCCAATGTAGATATTGAAGAAGAGTGCCTTTCTGGAGGTTCCTTGGATACATTCATCATCTTATTTCCGTTTTAACCCGAGGTGTGAGATGTATCCTCTGAGATGTGTATTCTGAATTTCTTTCCAATTGGATAAAGATTCAGATGGGGTGTGCATCCTTGCCCATGGAACTATCTGGATGGAGGAGTTCAGTATACCCAGTAGCTTCATGTTCTAGTGGGCTGTATGTATTTGAGGTTTTCTGAAATGCTTGACTCTGCTTATTATTCCCCTCATTCTTGAGGGGGAGTGGGATACTAGGCTGTTGTAAGTGTTGAGGATCATGCCCAGAAAGGTGTTGAAGAGTTACTACAGTATTGAGTTCTGCCTTGGCTCTTGATTCTGCAGAACCTGAGGAATATCCTGTGACACGGTGTGTCTTATATTGCCACCTGTCTCACTTTCTGCACAAAGAGTAGTCTGAAGCTTTTTGATTCATTTGCAGTTTAAGCAAGATTAAGGAGCTATTTCAGGATCTTTAGATACCTGTAGCGAAGGATAAAAATGTTGGTTAGGGTACCTGTTTGTTTGCTGGTCATCCATCTGGACTCTAACCTGATGGAGGTGAGATTACCCAGAGATATTCTGCTTTGAATTTAAGGCGATTCCGTTGGTTTCCTCTAGTCAGTTCTGTCAGAACGCTGAGCTTCAATCCCCACTTGCTATTCTGAATTTTCCTAGGAGGATAATTCCTCAAGGTTGTTCTTTCTCCTGCTGGCTCTGTTGTCAGGTAAGGCTGAGGCAGTGAGATCCGACTTGGCTATGTGGTCACAGTGTTTGAAAAGCTGGAATTGCCTAGGTTTGTCTCTCATGCCTCTACCTCATCCCTTCTGTTTTCACATATGCAGCAGCTTCTTTAGGTTTTGCGGCCATTTTCAAAAATCACTGGATGGCGGAGGTATTATATTCAGAGATTTTGACCATTCCAAAGGTTGAACTAACCTCAGCTATGTTCAGATTGTACCCTGTTGTGGAAATGCTGCAGTTTGGGTTCATTGGTGGGCTGTTCAGACTGTTTTTTTTTTTCTACCACAGCACACATTGTGAGCAAAGCTAGATCTTACTCCTCTATCATCATGCCTTTTGTTAGGATGTTGACATGGCTCTCTCTTTATTATAAATTCTTCATCCTCTGTCAGTTTGTCCCTGGTAGATATAATATAGTGGTTGATGATATGTCCCATCTGCAGGTCCATTACGTACACCGGCCATGCCAGTGAATTGGCTGACAAAGGATGGATGATTCATCTTCTTGGAGCAAGGAAGCTGATGGATGTGGCCCTGTCAGCCAATACTCGAAAGTCATAGAAGAGGATCTGGGTCTTATATCTTGCATTTTTTGATGATTTTTTTGCCCCCAGATTCATATGCCATCTGTACACTGCTGGACTTTACCTCACTGTTTTTTCTCCCTCAATTTGACTCATGATACTATCAAACTATCTATCCGGTATCCACCTTCCTTTGCAGTTTTATAATTCTGATTTCCCCTCCTTTCTTATGGCTTACCCTATGAAGGCATTACTCACAGTTATTCAGAAGTTATCTGCTCCAAAAATTCCCTCACATCTCCCTATCAATGGTAAATTGCTCAGTAAAAAGTTCTGTAGCTTATTACTGTCTGAACCTTTCAAGGCCCAGGCTAATGCCTTTTTACTAGCCACAATTTACCTGGCTTTTTATGGTTTCCTTAGGCCAGGGTAATTTACTACATCTATTCTGTTAGAAAAATTACTTTGTATCTCAGATTTGCAACTTTTAACCAATTTCTACATTTTAAATTTACCTAAATCTAAAACTAGGCAGTTTGGGTCAACAACCAATGTATTCTTCGTTTCTACAAATAACAGCTGGTGTCTTGTTTCATTCACACTTGCAGTCGTTAGCTGACAAATCTTAAGGGAGTCCATTGTTACCCTATTATGGCAATTATTTGATATATCCAAGTTAACTTACTATGTTAGTGTGTTAATATATAAATTGGGCCTCAATCCTCTGTCCTACTTGGGACATTCATTTAGAATAACAGCTGCTTCTGCAGCTACAAAAAATAGGGTTCCAGTCCATATTATTAATAAGTTAAGCAGGTGGAACTCTTTCTGCTACACTACTTATATTCCTCAGACCCTTACTGAGTTTTAAATCTATATCAAATGTATGCAGCTCTGTCATCTTTATGCATTAAATATGTTGCAGAAAGTTTTGCTTTTCCTGAGTCTCCTTTTTTGACCACTTTCAGGCCCGCTGGTAATGTCAGATATGCCACACATAAGAGGATTTTAGTCTTATCTGTTAAATCCTTTTCTCTCAGTCCATACAGGTTACTAGTAACTTTGGGTGGGAGATAAGCCCCTTTAAGTAGGCACGAATAACTCTGAGAAGTGACTACTGAAGTGACAGCCTACCTCCTCTCCTTAGCTTGCAGCTAGCCAATCCCCATCCTGTAAGATTTTAAATCTAACTATTGACTAGGTAGTAAGAAGGTAAAGGAAGACTCCTGTGCATGAACCCGAAAGGACCCCCATGTTCTGCCACAGGAGAGCCAAGCATGGTCCCTTGACAGGGTGGGAGACCAGTAACCTGTATGGACTAAGAGAAAAGGATTTAACAGGTAAGACTAAAATCCTATTTTCTCTGTCGTCCAATACAGGTTACTGGTAACTTTGGAATGTCCAATCATTAAGTTCCCCAGGGTGGGAAGAAAGGCAAGTACCAGGCACAGGCCCCCAAAGTCACCAGAGCACCAATGAACCTACAGATCATGAATAGCTCAAAACTAACCGCAAAGTGTCAACGGACACCAAACAGGGGTAAAACCAGACTCCAGTAACTGATACACAGCACACTGAACTATAGCCAACAGGGCTCAAAAGTGAAAGAGTACAGAAGAGACAAAGGAGATCCTAGACAGGCAAGGCTGCCTCCAGGATCTTCCTCCCAAAACTGGCATCAGACTATGCCAGGATATCCACACGATAGTGTTTCGAGAAGGTTTGCACAGACGACCAAGTGGCCGCCTTGCACAACAGATCAGCTGAGGCCTGATTCTTGTAGGCTCAAGATGCCCTAATAGACCTCGTGGAATGAGCCGTGACCCGAACAGGCTTCTTCCTAAGTGTGTAAGCCTTACGAACAGTGGACTTGATCTAAGAAGCAACGGTTACCTCGGAAGCAGGCTTCCCTGCCCTGGGACCCTCAGGAATGACAAAAAGAAAGAGTGTCAGACTGTCTCAATGGCTCAGTGCGATGCACACAGAACTTGGGACAATGCACAACATCCAACAGGTGAAGATCCTTCGCCTTGTCAGAAGTAGGGTTAGGGCAGAAAGAAGGAACCAAATCTCCTGATTAAATGTGGAACTCAAACACCACCTTCTGGAGAAACTTGCAAAGTGTGAAGCACCTCCTTGTCCTTGTGAAACACCAAAAAGGGTGGCCTACAGCACAGGGCATGCAGCTCTGCAACACGGCGAACAGACACGACCGACAGGAGAAAAGTCATCTTCCACGTCAGCAGACGGAGAGGAATAGTGGCCAATGACTCAAAGGGAGGGCGCTGAAGGACGCCCAAAACCAAGTTAAGGTTCCACTGAGAAGCGGAAGTCTTAAACACAGGACGGGTATGAGCAACGCCTTGGAAGAAAACCTGGACATCAGGAAGAATAGCAAGGCGCCTCTGAAAGAAAACAGAGAGAGCAGAAGTCTGAACCTTAAGAGAACTCAGACTGAGACCCTTATCCACACCATCCTGGAGGAAGGAAAGGATCGTAGGAAAATCAAAATCCTGAAACAGGTCCCTATCAGTACACCATGATAGGAAGGTAGACCAAACTCGATGGTAGGCCTTAGAGGAAACCGGCTTACAGGCACTAAGCATAGTAGCCACCACACCAGAAGAAAAGCCTTTCTTCAAAACAGAGGATTCAATCTGCATGCCATCAAAGCTAGACGATGAACATACTCCTTCCAAAGGTAATCCTGTAGAAGAAGATCTGGATGGGAGGGAAGCAGAAGAGGTTCTGCCACTGAGAGATCCAGAAGTTCCAGAAACCAAGCCTGCTGAGGCCAGTACGGAGCAATCAAAATGACTGGGCAGCGCTCAAGTTGCAGTTTCCGTATCACCCTGTGCAACAGGGGAATGGGAGGAAAGATGTATGCCAGAGAGAAATTCCACGGGATCAACAAGGCATCCACTGTTAGAGCCAGGGGTTCCGCCCAGCGAGAGCAGAACGTTGTAACCTTCCTGTTGTGTCTTGTTGCCATCAGGTCGATGCATAGAAGGCCCCACAACTGGGCAATGAGTTTGAACACCTCTTGATGCAGTTCCCACTCTCCACTGTCCACTGTGTGCCAACTGAGTAAGTCTGCCAGAACGTTGTCTATGCCAGGAATATGAACTGAGGAAATGTCAGGGACATACTCCTCTGCCCAGGAAAAAATAGCCTTGACCTCTTTCCAAGCTGTGAGACTTCTTGTGCCACCTTGCTTGTTGATGTAGGCTACCGCTGTGGCATTGTCCGACTGGACCCTGACCGGGCAATCCTCCAGTTGGCACGTCCAGTGGCGCAGGGCATGAAATATCGCTCGAAGCTCCAAGACGTTGATGGGAAGGAGAGATTCTTCCTGGGACCACCGACCCTGAGCATTCAAGTGCCCCAGGACTGCTCCCCAACCGGAGAGGGTGGCATCCGTCATCACTGTTGTCCAAAATGGCACCATGAATGGCCTGCCTTTCAGCAGATTGTTCCGGTTGAGCCACCATGAGAGACTCAGCTCCACATGAAGAGGGAGAGATAAGGACCTCTCCAGGAGATCTGAGCGACCCCTGCATGCCAGGATTAGAAACCTCTGAAGTTCTCTGGTTTGAGCCATGGCAAACGGAACCACCTCTATGGTGGAAATGAACTTCCCCACCAGGGATGACAACTTCTTGGCTGGAACTGGATCCTGATTCAGGACAGCCTGGACCTTCAGTGCAATCTTATGAGCCACTTTGTCCATGAGGAAAACCATCCCTGAGTGTCGAAGAGGATGCCCAGAAAGACCATCCTCTGAGAAGAAACAAGATCTGACTTGTCCAGATTGATGATCTACATGTGACGGGACAGAGCATGAATGCAATCCTGCACTTGCTGTTGAAGGAGTTCTGGAGAAGAGGCCTTCAGAAGGAGGTCGTCCATGACGGGGTGACTCTGATGCCGTCTCGATGTAGGACGGAAATCAAGGCTCCCAGGACTCTGTTGAAGACTTGAAGCCGTGGTCAAGCCAAAAGGGAGGGCAGAAAACTGGAAATGCCCTTGGTTTAGGCAAATGGGAGATATTGCCGACTCTCTAGATGAATGGTAATGTGCAAATATACATCCTGAAGATCCAGAGAAGCTAGAAATTCCCTAGGGGACATGGCAGCTATCACTGTGCGTAGCAATTCCTGGTGACTTGACCACAAAGGAATTGAGATCCTTCAAATCCAAAATGGGACAACAGCCGCCATCCTTCTTGGAAACCATAAAGAGGTTGGAGTAGAATCCCATCCCTCTTTCCTGAGGAGGAACTGGTTCCAAGACCGCCTTGTGCAGAAGGGCCTGAATGGCTCCCTAGAAAAGGCGGCGCTTTTCTGCTCCCAGAGGAGAGCAAGAAGGGAAGGTCCGGGAAGGAGGAAGGGAGGTGAAGGGAATCCTGTATCCCGCAGCCACCACCTGCAAAACCCACGGGTCCATCACAGAGGCTTCCCAAGCCAAGAGGTAGTGGAGCAAGCGGCCAGCCACCTGCGGGTGGGGACCCGGATTCAGAGAGTCATGCAGAAGGTTTGGAAGCCTTGGGCTTAGCGGAGGACTTAGGCCTTCATTGCTGCTTAGGCTTGGATGAGGCGTACAGAGCCTGAGGCAACACCTGGGTCGCCTAGCATGAGTCAGCCTGAAAGGGACAAAAAAAAAAAAAAAAAATTTCCGCTTGACAGGCGCTTTCTTCCTCTGGACCACTGGCAGGTGAGTACTCTTCCCCCCAGTGGCTTCACTGATCAGATCCTTAAGGTCAGGACCAAACAGTGAGGGGCCCTGAAAGGGCAAAGACAGGACAGCCCTCTTGGAGACAGTGTCAGCAGACCAGATCTTGAGACAAAGAGCACGTCTAGCTACCACAGACATGGTGGCTACCATGCGCACAGCATCAAACAGGGTAGCAGAAAAATAATGCTGAGCCTCAGAGATGTTGGAGAGAACCGCAACATGTCAGTAGTAGGAGCTCCCTGACGGACAGTGGAAGTGAGATGCTCAGTCCAAACAGCCACGGCTCTATTCACCTACACCACAGCAAATGTGGGACGCAGGGAAGAACCAGCCATCGCAAAATGGTCTTGAGGGAGGTCTCAAGCTTCTTGTCAGTCCAGTCAGAGCAGATGCATCAGCCACAGACAAGGCAGTGGTCTTAGAAAGCCTGGAAACAGGGGCATCCACCTTGGGAGGATGAACCCACTTAGCTAGTGTCGCTTCAGTGAATGGGTAAAGCTTAGCAAACTTCCTAGAGACAGACTGTTTTCTGTCTGGAAACTTCTACTCCTCAGACACCAAGCAGTCCAGGGTGGGGTTAGGTGGAAAACAAGTATGGGGCCTAACAGGCTCCTGGAATACATCAGAGGGGTCAAAGGAAACCTCCTATACCAAGGGAATGTTCAGGGTGTTCAACACAGCCCTGATTAGGCCCTCAGCTGAGGGAACAGGATCAGCCTCAAAGGGCTCCCCAAAAAACTGAAAGGAAGCGACAGTAGAACAGTCCTCGTCATCAGAATCCACCAATAATTCCTCCACAGAGGAATCAGACACATCGGGTACAGCCGGCGGTTTAGGCAGGGAAGATCTGATAGGGGTGAGGGCCTGTCACGAGTGAAAGACCCCCTGCAAAGTGGATGGAAGGAGTTGTAAGGTAGACCGGAGGTCCCTGGTAGTGGCCTTAAACTCTTACATCCAGACTGGCTCTAGTGCATGGCTGGAGGTCCCTACAGGGGGCTTAGGGGCAGCAGCGCATGCTGGGCAAACATGACCCGAGTATTCTATAGGTAACAATGAGTGACAAGAGAAGCAATGAGCAATGGGAGACACAGATGTCCCAGTGTCCTTAGTCTTAGGTCTAGCCACAAGGTCTAACGGAATAGACATGCTCACAGTGTCAAACGGTCAAAGTATCAGAAACACCCAAAATACAGTGTGTATGATAATAAAAATCACCCCAGAAATGCTAAAATAGACTTATCTGGTAGGCGAAGGGTTAAACTGCATAGGATACTCTATCAGTAAAAGCACAAAATGGCTACCGAGGCGGGAGCCAATCAGAAATGAGCGTGCGAAGCAAGAGCTCAAGGGAATTGTAGTTTCACTGAAAAAGCACCCCAACAGTGCCAGAAGCCCCCTGAGCCCCCCAACATGCCCTGCACTTTGACCAGATAACAGAGTAAGGGCAGACCAACACAATGAGCCATGTCTGACCTCTCTACATGGAGCGGTTGCAGAGATATGTCCCAAACTGTAAAGTCCAATAGAAGTGAATGGAGCAATGACGTCTATGTGGTAAACGTGCTTGGGAACACAAATTTTACAAGGTGAAAACCAAATGTAAAAACCACTCAAAAGCCCACTAGAACAAGTCAGTAGACCCAATAAACACTGATCCCAGTAGGGAAAGTGTCCACAACACCCCAAAAGATGCCAAACCAGCAGCTAAAGGGTTAAGTTACCACAGAAACATGCTCCAAACTCTCCACAGACATACAGATAAACACAATGAGTGCATGAGTATGTAATAGGAACTCCAAATGAGACCCCTGTGCAGAGGGGAAGTGTGGGACATATGGACCTTGGCACTCAAAGGGTGCTCACAGTTTTAGCTGGTCTTCTGTCTTCAGATTACCATATATCAAGAAGAAGCCTCAGTGGGCAACTCCTGGGGAAAGAACTTACAGCAAAGATTTCCCCCCAGGGCTTAGGACCACAAAAGCACCTGGTAAACTGAGCTATCCACATTTGGGTGATAGGAATTGTCAGTGATGGTAATCCGCCTAATGGAGTTATCCCATATCTAACAGAAAAATAATACAGAAGCTAAAACTATAGCAGAACTGTTATCTTGCATTGTGTCTTGACCAAGGAACAAATCTTACTGGATGGGGATTGGCTAGCTGCAAGCTAAGGAGAGGAGGTAGGTTCCACCCAGCAGTCACTTCTCAGAATTGTTCCTGCCTATTTAAAGGGGCTGATCGCCTATCCAAAGTTACCAGTAACCTGTATTGGACAACGGAGAAATTATCTTTCAGTCTCTCCCACGAAGTACCTGACCACAAGTGTAGGCTATGCATTCGCATTTGTGGGAGGGTGCACTTAGACTATTTAATATACCTGCACCACTAATGTCCTCTGTATGCAGGATCCATCCGTTCCCCACCCCATTTTTCCTTCTTTTTTTTATTTATGCATTATAATTTTCCTTAAACATGGTGGGCCCGCTGGTCATGTACGATTTGCCACACTTCTTTCGACATGCTCTTACCTTTCAGTGTTACCAGACCATAAATTAGCTCTTCTCTTGGACATCAAATGGCTCCTCTAGTTGGTACGATGTTACTCTAATCAGTTCTATGATATTTTATAGTTTAGCATATTTTAGAACTTTATGGCTACAACCCAAGCTCTGTTATGAGTCAGCTCTCTGCAATTCCTGTTTGCTAGATTATTGTGCTTACTCCACTGAAACACAGTTCCTTTACCTTGTATTCTTGATTACGTTCTGCATACGGGACCCAACTTGATATGCACAAACTTTTCGGCTCTCCCTGATAAGACAACCTATGTTCTGCTTCACTTATACTTCTTCTAAGCCAATGACTAAATATTGGCTCCCTGGTTATATGATCTCTTCTAAATCAACTACACCTGTGTTCTGCTAACTGCTTACTGCAGGTATTCCTGTACAAGTCCCCATGGCATTTCAAGTTTTGGTACTCAACCTGTGGGGCAGACTGACAATGTGGGTAAAAGTTCTGCAGTTTTGGCTGCCGAGTTCCTTACCCTGAAGCAGACCCCAGTGTGAAGATCAGACTAGAGTGCCCAGTGTAAGCTGCCTGGTTTATGCCTCGCAGAGTGGAATACCCACAAAGAGCATACAGACTGCTATTACTATGAATAAAACAACACAAAAGAGAACAATACAGAATATACTGCTTAGTAGGCCTCAATGAGCCAGGCGCTAGAAAGCTCTGACTGGCGAGTGTGGCTGGCTGACGGGGACTGCTCTAGGAAGCCTTGCTGCGGTGCTGGCCGAGAAGACAGATAAAAGGATTTCTACCCTAGTCACAGACAGCTACTTATTGAGACAGGGATAAGTATATGGAACCTACCAGCAGTACAGTTGTCTCTGTCATAATACTGGAACAGGAACAGCCAGTCAAACTTGAGGGGTCGCAAGGTCAAACCCGACGGAAGGTAGATAAAGTCAAACTCAACAAAGGTGTCGATAATGTTGAACTCAACAAGGTGGTCGACAGCATCTAACTCGACAAGGTGGGCACAGGAGAACCTCCAGAGTCAAAGAAAGATTAGACAACAAGCCGGGTCGGCAACAAGTGGGCAGAGACGGTACCAGGGAAGAAACGGAAGAACAGCTGAGCAAGCCAAGGTTAAACCAGGCGGGCAAGGAGGTACACAAAAAGCAGGCAGGAGAGAGTCGAAGAAAACCCTTGAATCACAGGAAACACGAACTCTCTGAAACTAAGTCACATCAGGAAAGTTTTGATTGCACACAGACACAAAGTGCCAGCACTTAATAAAGGTTCAGGGGAAAAAAAAAAAAAAAAGGAGTTGTCATGCAACAAGGCGGGGGAACTGACCAAAGGAAAAACCAAAATACCTGTCCAGAAAAGCCAGTAAAACTGGGACAACCGCTAACTCTGCTGGGGAAAAAATAAATATACACAATATGTATGGCCTTCTCTCAAAGAAAAAAGTATATCAAAAAGTAAAAAAAAAAAAAAAAAAATTAATAATTAAAATTGTCCTCACTAAACAGCAACAGCATAAAAAGAATGAGGAAAGGGCAACATTAGAATACAACACTCAAGAGGTTAAAATAAATGGTTTAATTGCCAACTACTGTATATACATATTCCCTTACATACGTTCACTTGTGTAAATTATCAAAAACAGTCACTCTAGAAACAGCGTCTGGTAACACTCATTTCCCAGTCTAAGAAGTGGTAGATGAGTAATTAAAACACTGTCATTAATATTATTTATAGATGACCTTTGCCAGTAACAAGATTACTCACAAACTTAATCAACCAGTTGTCATCTTTTTTATTGCTATTATTTGGAATTCAGTGGTCAGGAAACAGATTGTGATTTGGGCTTTTAATTAGCACAAAAATGACACTTGCAAATGTAACCAGATATTGAGAATCAGGCACCTCAACACAACACAACTAAAAAAAACATCAACTGATTTACAAGCTCTGTCTGTATAAAAAGAAAATCTCTCTTTACAACTTTACAAATGGAATTGAAAAAACTAAGATTTTGCCCAGCTTTCAATAAATGAAAACACTGATAAACAATTAATCAACATTATGAATATATTCAATGAATCATCCAGGGTTGAAAGCCTCTATATAGTAACTTTCACAAACCTTTTTCATGTAGAAAATATTTCTTTGTCACTTCTTGGATACTATCGCATATGTATGTCACCTTAATGCAGCCAGCAGCTCCAAGCCAAGGTCATTGCATGAAACTAATCAACATCATGCCTGCTATGGAGAGGTGGAATTAAACTGCATTAATGAGAAACTGAAACACATTTCAGTTACTATTGCTCTCCACCAAGAGGCAGACAAGTGACACAACAAGAGAGAAAACAGAGTATGCAAAATATATATGAACACTAACACAAAGAATATACATCTATTCACTGTATGAGGGCAAAACTCATAAAGGGCCTAACATACAAAAGCAAAATGGATCAACACTGAAGCAAACAAACTGCATTATAGGCGACACACAAAAATCCTCATTCATTTAAATGGTGCTTTTAACCTCACCATTTAAGCCATGGGAAATCTGTCTCCTAAAGGGCTGTGGGTTTGCTCCACAATTTCTCCACTCTGCCTTTATGCATAAGGCCCTTTATGTTAATTTGTAACTATCTGTTCGGTGTCTGGATTCATGTTAGCTTGGTCTGTGGTTTTAATCTAATAGGAGTGTGCAACACACTGCTGGACACTGACACTCAAAAAGCATTAATGCCCTGCTCTCTGTTTTAAATATTCTTAAAAGAAGCATAGAATTGCTCATGCAAAAATGATTTATAAGTGTTTGAGTATACCAGAAGGTGTATGTGTCAAGTGCCCACTGTGTCTGGCCTCTTTCCAAAACTCGAACTATACAGTATATATGAGCCTGTATGTAGCTTCTACACACCATGTTACACTTCTCAGATGTTCACACCACTCCATTTACTTACTGGAGCCTGCATGTGTGAAGTACAGAGGCATCAGAAATATTTTGGTCTATGGTGGCCACACAAACATGGAGTACTGTGAACATTTTGGAAGTGCTATGTTGTCATAGGAGCTGAATACTTTCTCCAGTGTACACAAGGAGGGCTTGGAAGAGCTTAGAAGCAGCAAAGTGGCAGGTACTTGATAAATAATGGTATGTAAAAGGAGAGCTGTGAACATCTTAGATTCATTAAATTGTCAGTAGTAGCTGGATACATACAAGTTCCAGTCTATATAAGGAGGGTTGGTGAAATGCAGCAAGCAAGAAAGTGGCAGGTACTTAACAAACACAGTTTTAATGAGCTGTGTGAAGACTTGAGAAGTGTTACATTGTGGGTATGAGCTACAAACAGGCTCAGCAACACAGAGGGCCAGATGTTGTGAGTAAATTATACATACAGGCTCCAGTACTTCCAGCAGTAACATAAGGGGGCATGTTGAGGAAAGAGGTGAGAAGGACATAGAGTGGTGAACATGGGCCAGTCTTGGATCACTGGGCAGGTAATTTGAACAAGCCAATGCCAGTGGGTGTTCTGAAACACCCCCAGTGTGTATGCAGGCAGGCTTGACTGTGGGCTAAAAATGTCCTTACAGGCATTGAGTCTTATATAAAAAACTAGTTGAAGAGCCTGTTATACGGGCCACAGTGCCACTGCAAGCCAGTCGCGGGGCAGTCATGCGCAGTAGAGACTGCCTGCACCGTGGCTGATACAGAGCGGGCAGTCTCTACTGCGCATGACTGCATTGTTACACACGTTTTAGCGAATTATTATACAGGATAAGTACTAATTAATCATGTCTTCCTTTACCACCCTGAAACATTTAAAAAGAGCCCAACTCCTTATTCATCAGATACAGGTTACAATCACATTTTTGTGGCATGAGGCACTAGGATGTAGAGTGGCATTTATAAACTGATGAAAGAAGCCCATGGTTTATTTTTTATCAATATCTGCAGCTGTAAGAAAAAAAATATTGTATTTATCCAGAATTTTTCCCCCTTAGTGGATATAAAAATTAACCCCTTGGATGCTAGAAACAATATACAAGCACTATAAAAGAGGTTCAATTATGTGGGGTGCCAGAATGCAGTGGAGTGTTTCTGGGGCAAACCAACTGCAACATATGATTCAATTAAAACCATTCATTGATATAAATGAGGTTCTGTTGCAACCTGTAAGCCTTTTTTTCTCTCTGTAATCTTGGTGCATAGCTTTGGTAATCCCCATGGATCCTGTGTTCCACACTGGATGAAAGGGAAAAGGGGATTGTTATGTACTTGACAATAAATCCTTTTCTCTTAGTTCATGTGAAACAAAGGAGTTCCCTCACACAGAAAAAAAAACAGCTGTCAGTTCCTGGCAGGGGGGTCTTTTTGGGTTCTCTGGTTCAGGAACTCTGCCTTGTGAGACAGCTTACTGCTGTCAAACTCTTGCAGTCATCCATGCTCCCCAGCTTCTTTTCCTGTGCTCTGCAGTCTCTGGCTCACCCCCTCTGAAATCCTGCTATTCTGCTAACGTGCACAGCAGCGCACCCTTGCAACCATCCTGCAATCACTCACTGTACGGTTTGTCTCTGTCACACTCTAGCACCTCTGAGTCTATATTGCAGCTATTATGCAACTATTGCTTCTCTGGGCTTCTGACGTAGCTCCAGAAACTTCAGTAAGTATCTATTAACTTTCTGATCTATTTTTTTTTCTAAGAAAAGGCTCCCCAGCCGAAGATTTCCGTCAAAGGGTTTCTCGATCCTGGCCACTCCTACCCAGTACTTAGGGTACCATGGAAGCAGCGGAGCTCTCGTGATCCCCTGAGTCGCCTCTACTGATCTCCCAGCTGGGGGCCCTGATGCCCCACCACAAGTTCTGACTTTTAAAATAAGAGTTTGGCTGAGGGGCCTCTTCCCCCTTCCTAAGCCAGGTACATTTTTTTTTGTTTTGTTTTAAAGAGTGGAAGTCACTCCCCCTGCATCCTCTTCAGCCAGTCAGCATGTTCCAGTCATGTCCCCTGGCAGCAAACCAAAATCACATAACATCCATTATTAATTTACATTGGTTTTACTCTGAGTGCCAAAGAAGTGCCCGACACATGGTAATGCACAAGATAAGTAAATAAATAAATACATCTTTAAATGTCTTGGGATAATAGTCTTGTCCATTCAGTCAGTTTACTACCTAATTGGTGAATACTCTACAGTGCTTTATGTAATCTCTGCTTAAAATGTACATTTACACTTTACAGTGAATGCAAGGAAGGGTGCATATACACACACACTTCAGAGGTTTACATGCTTATAGCACAGACAGGGTTGGGGGAATGCAATAGCAAAGCTAAGTGTAAATGGCACGGTTCTAAGTAAGACGAATATTCCTTACAGGTCTGCTGGGAAATCAGCTCCTCTGGCAGAGACCTAAGAGCCTGTCAGGTGGAATTAGTGAAAACAGGAAAAAAAAAAAAATCAAGAGCTTGATTACTTGAAGAGGTCGCTATAAAAAAGGAACCCTAGATGACATTCTTTACACCACTTACCCCGAGGACCTTCTTTCATCTTTTTCCCACACAATCTTCTGACAGTCCCTCTCTCTGTACTGGTTAAAGAAATCTTCCAGAAATCAGTATAGTTACACTTAAAGTGAAAGTATTGTTTCATAAAAACAGCAGCTCCAATTAATCTTCATAGTATTTGGGCCATGGAGAGTGTTATTTCAATACTGTCAGAGTTGAAATTCTTAAAGTATCCCCCTCCCGCCCCTTTTACCTAGTGTAAGCCACCTCTACTCAGATGCGGAATATGGTCTCTTGACTGGACAACTCACAGCAAGGGACAATCTTCTTACTGTGAACATAAGGAAAACCCTGCCCCCCCCTTGACAGGTTTTTCCTTAGGCTCACTAAAGATTGTCCCTCTCTGTGGTCCATCTGGACAGTCTTTCTGCTCTGAGGTCAGCAGTGTTACATCAGTAAAAGGGGTGGGAGTGGGATACTTTATCATTCAATTACTATTGAACTCAATTACTCTTGACAGTATTGAAATAACGCTCTCCATGGTCCAAATACTATGAAGATTAATTGGATCTGTTTTTATTGTGAAACATTACTATCCCTTTAATACATGTATAACCTTCCCATGAAGAAAAGCTTTATCCCAAAAGGTATTACTTTTCAGCTCTAAAAGGACAATGACATGACAGAATATACAGACCACTGCTGTTTACTAGACACATGATAATCATTCCCAAAGCAAAACAGTAATCTAGCTTACAACATAATAGGAACCAAGAATATAGCAGCACTAATGAATAACTTTGTTCAGATTGTCTGCCTGTTTTGACTAGTTTAAAACTTTCAGGTCTTTTAATGCCAAAAGTTATCCCATGAATTACTTTCACTATTTTACAAATACAGTGAATGACCTCTCGATTTACTAGTTTGCTTTTTCTGAATAGGATTCCATCACAGATTTGGAGGAATCTTTGAATTTAAAGCACAGCCATAGCCGCCTTTTGGCTTGAGTGGGCACGTAAACTACAGAATTAAATGCTAGCATTTTTTAAGTAACTGAAAAAAATTGCAAGTTCTATTAATTAATTTTCTCCACTAACTGGAATAGTAGTAGGTAATTAATGCCTCCCCAAGTGTGCTCAGTATAACAGAACACAATCATGTGCGGTTTAAGAAAAAAATTGTAAAAACGTTTAAGTAGTTCATGGATTAGAAATATAGTCCTATGGGGTATCGGAAGTCTCTGTATACATTAGAATAGACTAGCTAAAGGGACTCAATCTAGAAGACACTCTAGAGATGCTTAGTTTCCCAGTCCTCAAACTGTGAATCGGTTTCTAAAATCTAGAATAAATAACAGTTGTTTTAGCTCAATAAAGAAATTCCTCAAATTATTATTAATTGAATTGGAGATAGTTCACCTCCCAATTAATATCGTATTGAATTGCCAATGGTAAATTAAATGGTAATAGCTTTGAAGGATAGTGTGTTGTGCAACACATTCCTTTGCCACACACCCTCTAGTCCTCAAATTGTAACCAATCATTCAGCTGTAAAACTAATCTGAAACATTATGAGAACATTTAAAATCTATATAGTGTGTATCTTCTACAAATTAAACCTATTCTTTTTAAAGAGGACCTTTCACCTTGATTCAAGTCTGAATACATGAAAACTGCATTAAGACAGTGTGTGTGTCATGTTAGCCAAAAGACAAGCAAATGAACAGCTAAGGAGATATTCATACTTGATATTGTATGATAATTGCAGTAGAATTGGCATGAAACTCTTGCCCCAAGTTTCCAGCATTTCTGACAGCTACCATTACAGCCTCATTTAATGTAAAAATAAGTAAATAAATAAAAATTGGATTGGACAAAAAATCCAGGATGCTTAGCTCTCAGTGATTTATGAAACCCTTAACCCCTTCAGTGCCAGAGGCTTGGGCCATTTCCTGTACCCTGCAGGCCAGACACTTTTTCAGCATTTTTGCTATACTTCCATTTAGGCTTGATTTACTCTGGAATTTCTAGTTACATATGGAAAACTATATATTGTTTTTTTTTCAGAACGAATTGAATTTTCTCGTGGTACCTTACATGAAGAGAAATTTGCATTGTGCAAAAAGCTATGTCATAATGACAAAAAAAGTGAAAATTTACTCATTTCGCTAAAATCACACATACTATGTATCAAAAACATTTAACTTGATTGAAAAAGTTTCAATTATTTGAAAAAGCCCTGAGACCCCCAAGTAAAAAAATACCAAATTTGTATAGTTTTACCTACATCCATGGCTACCGTAGAGCCTTAATCCCCAGCAGCGCAAAAATAGGATTTTAGTCTTACCTTTTCACTTAGTCCATACAGGTCACTGGTACAATGGGAGGCGATCCGCCCCTTTAAGCAGGCAGGAACATTCATTCAAATGTATGCAGGGGGTGGAGCCTCCCCTCCCTCTTAAGCTGCCTTCAGGCCAGAGACAAGCTAGATTGATTTGAGACACTAAACTGACCAGAGGTAAGAAGGAAAAGGAAGACTCCTGTGAGTATGCCCCGAAGGTCTCCCACTGAATGCCACAGGAGAGCCAAGCATGGTCCCTTGACAGGGTGGGAGACCAGTGACCTGTATGGACTAAGTGAAAAGGATTTAACAGGTAAGACTAAAATACTATTTTCACTGTCGTCCAATACAGGTCACTGGTACAATGGGATGTACAAACATTGAGCTTTCCCAGAGGCGGGAAGTAAGGCAAGGACCAAGCGCAAGGCCCAAAGTCACCAGAACTGCTATGAACCAATTAATCATAGAGCCCAATAACAGAAGTGTCAACGGACACCAACCAGGGGGAAAACTGAACCCCCGAACTAACACAGCACACTGAACTAGAGCCAACAGGGCTCAACAGCAAAGAAGCACTAAGAACCACAGAGTAGAAGGTCCTAAACAGGCAAGACTGCCCCCCATCCCCGGAGGCTGGCATCCGTCGTGACTGTGGTCCAATAGGGAACCCGAAAGGATCTCCCTTTCAGGAGATGAGACAGGTCCAACCACCATTCCAAGCTCAACTCGAGACAGACAGACTGACAGATGCTGATGATCTGGATGCTTCTTGCACATCTGGATCACAAACCTCTGAAGTTCCCTGGTGTGTGCCATAGCAAATGGCACTGCCTCTATCGTGGAAATAAACTTCCCCACCAGAGAGGTCAACTTCGGTACTGGAACCCTGTCGAACTCTAGGATCTTGGACACCCGGATAGCAATCTGATGAGCTACTTCCTCCGGTAAAAACACCATGCTCTGCTGAGTGTCGAACAGGAGACCCAAGAAGAGGAGCTGTTGAGATGGGACCAAGTCTGACTTGTCCAGAGTCACAATCCAGCCGTGGCGATTGAGCGTCTGTATGCACAACTGTATCTGCTGGTGGAGAATCTCCGCAGATGAAGCTTTCAGGAGCAGATCGTCCATGTAGGGAGTCACCCTGACACCCTCTCGATGAAGCACAGCTATCAAAGATCCCAATACTCTCTGAAAGACCTGAGGGGTTGAAGACAGTCCAAAGGGAAGAGCTGATAACTGAAAGTGGCCTTTGTGACAGGCAAACCTGAGATACCGTCTGCTCTCTGGATGAATAGGGATGTGAAGATATGCATCCTGAAGGTCCAGGGAGGCAAGGAACCCCCCTGGAGACATTGCGGCTATCACAGAACGCAGGGATTCCTGACGAAAGTGGGAACTCACAACAAAGGAATTGAGATCCTTGAGATCCAAAATAGGACGAGCACCTCCGTCCTTTCTGGCCACAACGAACAGGTTGGAATAGAATCCTGTACCTGTGTCCCCTGATGGAACCAATTCCAAGACCTCTTTGTCCAAAAGATCCTGAATAGCGTAGTCGAACAGAAGTCTTTTTTTAGGCTCCTGAGAAGGATGAGTAAAATGGAACCGGAAAGGAGGAAGGGAAGAGAAAGGGATCCTGTATCCCTCTGATACCACCTGAATAACCCATGGGTCCGTGACTGACTCCTCCCAAGTCCGGCGAAAGATGTGGAGACGTCCACCTACAGCCGGATGCGGACCCGGGTTCGGTGAGTCATACCGAAGCAGTCTTGGAGGTTTGGCCTTAGGGGCAACTTTGGGCTTCCAGGACTGTTTGGGCTTGGAGGAGGAGCGCGTGGAGGACGGACCTGCCTGGGACGTGGAGCGTGTCTCAGCTTGGAAGGAACGAAAGGACCGATTGCGCTTGGCTGGAAACTTCTTCTTGAAGACTGATGGTAGAAGAGTACTTTTGCCACCAGTAGCCTCACTAATCATCTCCTTAAGTTCAGATCCAAACAGTGAGGTCCCTTGAAAAGGTAAAGAAAGCAAAGCTTTCTTAGAAGCAGTGTCAGCAGACCAAATTTTCAGCCAAAGAGCACGTCTAGCCACCACAGAGGAAGTGGAGGCCCTCGCCATCATGCGCACAGCATCAAAAGCAGCATCAGAAACATAATTTTGAGCTTCTGATATATTAGCAAGAAGCTGTAGCTGCTCAGACACTGGCGCATCCTGGCGAACCGCCTCAGTAAGCTGTTCAGTCCAGGCTGCAATAGCCCGGTTAACCCACGCCACTGCAAAGGTTGGACGCATGGCAGTGCCAATAGAGGCAAAAATGGATTTAAGACAAATTTCCAACTTTTTGTCCGTCCAATCCTGCAGGGCAGAGGCATCAGAGATGGCTAATGCAGTAGATTTGGATAACCTGGAGATAGGAGCATCCACTTTAGGAGGATGAACCCATTTTGCCAGTTCAGCCTCAGGAAAGGGATAAAGTTTAGCAAACTTTTTAGACACAGAAGAGGATTTTTCAGGATTCCACCACGCATCAGAGACTAAACGGGCAAGAGTAGGGTTATTGGGAAAACAAACCACAGCCTTAGACGGTTTTTGGAAAACGTCAGTTGGATCATGAGTAGATTCCTGAGTCAGAGGAAGGTTGAGCGTGGTTAGCACAGCTCTGATCAAACCCTCAGGGTCACATTCATAAGAATCACCAATGGACCTAGCAGACTCAATAACAGTGCCTTCCTCAGCATCAGAATCCTGTAAAAGTTCTTCCTCAGAAGAATCAGACAGGTCAGGAGCCCCCTGTGGCTTAGGCAGGGAGGTCCTGATCGTGGAGGGGGTCTGCCAAACCTGAAGAGCCCCCTGGACCTGAGAGGGAAAGAGTTGGAGAGTGGATCTGAGATCCCTAGTGGCAGCTTTAAACTCTTTCACCCAAGTTGGCTCAATAGCATGGCTGGAAAGCCCAGGGTTGCTGTCATGACTTTCTGCACATTGTGGGCATAAATGACCTGAAAATTCTCTAGGCAGCCCAGAGTGACAAGAGGAGCAAAACGCAATGGGGGAAATAGACACCCCAGCCTCTTTAGTCTAGCCCCTGACTCCAGTGGAGTAGACATGCTCACAGCGTCAGATATACTCCACCAAGAAGAATCAACCAATAGAAGTGTGAAAGATTAAAGTTTCACCCCAGAAAGGTCTAAAATCGAACTTATCTGGCCAGAGAAGGGTTAATCTGCTGAGGAGAGAGAAGGCTCGGTCCCTGCGTAGTATACTCGCTGAGAATAACACCACAAAATGGCTGCCGCGACGGTAGCCAATCAGAAAACGAGCGCGAAATAGGCGCTTATGGGAAACGTAGTTTTTCTCAGAAGTACCCCAAAACAGTGCCCGAAGCCCCCCCAGACTCCCAACACACCGAATCTAGCTACCGGATGATAGAGAAGGGGAAGACCAACAAAATGAGCCCTCTCTGAAGTCGCTGTGACAAGCGGTTCCAGAGATACGTCCCACACTGTGTAAAGCCATAGAGAGTAAAGGAGCAATGGCGTCTATGTGGGTAAAAGCGCGCTTAAAGGCGCGGAACATTAATTATTAATAAATTATTCCTGAGAGAAAAAGTTTATCAAACATACCCCAAACACATGTAAAACATGAGAAAACAATAACCCAAAGCTCCAAAACCCAGGGAATACCACAGACATTGCATAAATACAGGCAATATAACGAAAAACACCCTATGAGTGCTGGAGTGCATAATGAGAACTCCCAAATACAAGCCCAAAGAAGGGACACTGTGGGACAAGTGGACCTTCAGCACTCAAAGGGTGGCTCACCTTTCTGCAGGACTTCTGTCTTCAGGTAACCATGTTAAGAAGGGAATTGACCAGAGGAAAATTCCCCAACAGGGAAGCTACTTGACTCAAGCTGTTCCCTCTTCAGGGCATAAGGTCCACCAGAAAATCCCTGGAAGCTGCACTAGCCACTTTGGAGAGGGCAATTCACAGCCATGGTCACCAGCCTAATGGTGATATTCCATATTTGAATAAAAACAATAAAAAACTAAAGTTGAATGAGAGATGTTCTCCCCCTGGTGTGCACAGCACACAGGAACAAATCAATCTGGCTTGTCTCTGGCCTGAAGGCAGCTTAAGAGGGAGGGGAGGCTCCACCCCCTGCATACATTTGAATGAATGTTCCTGCCTACTTAAAGGGGCGGATCGCTTCCCATTGTACGACAGTGAAAAAACATTTTCACCGTTATGAGCTAATATGTGTGTTCTAGTGTTTTTGTGGTAAATCTACACTAAAAAGTGGACTAACTATATAAAACTATATATTTCTGGAAAGAAGACAATCTTCTGCATCTAATGAGGGGTGACTTGCCTTCTTACCCCAAGCCTGATATGCACAAATGCCTCCAGATGGTGGCGATAATGAAAAAAAAAAAAAAAAGGCATTTTCTTACATTTCTGCCCCTTCAAATATACTGAAATCTGAGAAAACCATGACATTTCCAACTGTATTCATTAGCTACTGCTTTTAGGAGAAAAATGACACCCCATTGGTAACATTTTCTCAAACATTACTTGTCTATACAAATATGGTTATAACAACTAGAGAAGTGAAGAAAGGGTACACAAACCATACCATTCTGGAAAGAAGACAACCTGCCGCATCTAATGAGGGGTGACTTGCCTTCTTACCCCAAGCCTGGTGTGCACAAACGCCTCCAGAAGGTGGCACTAATGAAAAAAAATGGCATTGTCTTACATTTCTGCCCCTTCAAATGTACTGAAATCTAAGAAAACCCATGAAATGTCCAACTGTATTCATTATCTAGTGCACTTAGGCGAAAAATGGCACCCTATTGGTATGAGCTGACATACTGTAGGAGTGCCAGAAGCACATAACACCTACATATTTTCTTCTTTGGAAATGGCTACTTGTACTAAAATGTTCATAACTTTTAGATACATTAATGAAAGGTATAAAATGTATACCATTTTGGAAAGTAGAGATTCATCTGCATCAAATGAGCGGTCACTTGCCTTTCTACCCCCGGGCTGAAGTGCACAATTATTTCCAAAAGTTGGCTCTATAGGAATAAATAAATGTTTTTTTTTTACATTTCCACCACTTCAAAGATATTAAAATCTTTGAAAACCAGAACATTTCCTACTGTATTCAGTACCTGCTACCAACATGAGAAAAATGGTACCCCATTTGTGTGGGTTACCTACAATATGTGGGTGCTAGGAACACAACTAAACCTGACACTTTTGTTTTTGAAATTATCTGCCTACACAAAAAGTGTCATAACCGTTATAGATATGCAGGAAAGGTATAGAAACCATACCATTTTGGAAAGAAGATAACCTGCCACATCTAATGAGGGTTCACTTGCCTTTTTACCCCAAGACTGGTGTGCACAAATGCCGCCAGAAGGTGGCGCTAATAAAAAAAATAGCATTTTTTTTACATTTCTGTCCCTTCAAATGTAGTGAAATATGTGAAAACTGTACGGTTTCCAACTCTATTTGTTAGCTAATGCTCTTAGGAGAAGAATGACACCCCATTAGTATGAGCTGACATACTCTAGGGGGTGCTAGAAGTACAAAACTACACCTGCTACAACCTCTGATTTCTCTAATATTTTCTCAAACATTCTTGTGGGTATGAAAATGGTTACAACAGCTACGGAAGTGAAGAAAAGGTAGAGAAACCATACCATTTTGGAAAGAAGATAACCTGCCGCATCTAAGGAGGCATCACTTGCCTTTCTACCCCTAAGTTAGTCTATACAACTATTTCCAGAATGTGGTGCTACAGAAAAAAAAAAACATTTTTTTTTTTTTACAAATCAATCACTTCAAAGATAAGAAAATGGATCAACCCCATGGGATTTCCTAGGAGGACCTCCTGCCAGGCTACGAAAAATGGTACCCCACTGCTGTGGGTTTACGTACAATACTGGGAGCCAGAAGCGTGTATCACTGTGCCTGTGATTCCTGTCAGTCTCATCCATGACAGATACTGATTTGCTGTGTTGGTTTGGCCCGCCCCCTGGTGACCTTTTTATACCTGGCTAGCACAACTGTCAGGCGCCCTTTCGTGGTGTTTCTGTGCCAGTTACTGTGCTGTGTTCCGGATTCCTGTGTACCGACTTGGCTTGTCTTGACTATTCTCCTGTGTTCCTGCTCGTGTATGACCCGGCTCGTCTGACTACCTCCTTTGGATCCTAACCCGGTTTGGCTGACGTTCCTGCTTGTGTACGACCCGGCTTGTATGACTACCTTCTACGTGCTCCGACCCGGCCTGGCTGACTTCCCGCTCCAAAGAACGACTCCTGCTTTCTACAGTGACCTGTGTTCCAGCTGTCGCCGCCGCGACATTTCTATCTGCTGTTCCAGCTTTTGGTGTGACTGCCTTGCCTGGTGTACTCCGATCAGTGCAGTGCATTTTCCTTTGCAGAGTTGTGCGTACACGCGCCTCCCTCAGACTGCAGAGCCTTGCTATACCACTGAAAAGCCAGTAAATGTGCTAATTAACCCTAGCAGTGCCGCTGGGTTCCACTCTATCGCTAATCCTGTAAGAGTCTCTTTCTCAGTGAATACTACTGCTGAGCTGGCCGCTCTTCGTCGGCAGCTCCACACATCCTTGCAGAGTGTTTACATCCATTTGGGCCGGTTGGGCGCCTGAGACTCTCTCTCTTGTTCATTGAGCGATTCCGCTTTACAGAGTGGTTGCAGGCACAGGCATCAGCATTCGTATTCCGGTAATCACGCCCGTGGGGGCTGTCGGCTCTAGCGTGTGCTATTCCGTTATCCGGTTAAGTCTGAGGAGGCTTGGCAGTTATCGCATTGAAGGCCGGTTCCAATCTCGCCCGTGGGGGCCTTATGCACTTGCACTAGTTGAAGCAGTTCCAGTAGGTACGCCCGAGGGGCTACGGGGACTCTTGTGCTTCTTACTGAACACCGTGGCGGGGCAGTCCAGTATCCAGCCGGTGATAGTCTTGGTCTCCAGCATCAGCCTTATAACACCCTGGGCGTTCCAAACATCCACATCTGAGACTGACTGTTATCAAGGACTTAACCCCTGAGGGGTATATGCTATTCTATTACTGTGTAATTGTACTTATAAGTCATTTTTGCATTTACCATTATATCTATATATTATCTGTGTATATTTACCACCACTAGAGGGCGTGTTATTGCCTTATCTTATTTTAATAAAACTGTGTTCTTATTCACCCAATGGTCTGAGAGTCTTAAAAAACCGTGACAGTGTGGCTACCAGTGGAACAAGGATGGGGAAGCAAACAGTGTATGTATGATTCTATGGCTATCAGTGGTCAGGCAGTGTACGTGAGGATCTGTGACTGCCAGTAAAACCAGGTACGAATGGTCAGGCAGTGTATGTGGGTATATTTACCAGTGGGCAGTAAGCAAGTATGGCGGTGGTGGTGCGGGAGGCAAGACAGTACATATGGGGGATCTGACAACCAGTGTGCACTGTAAGTCCCCCACATACACTGTTTGATTCCCAGCCTGAATCCAGTGCGTACTGGCACTTGGGTCTACCAGTAGGCAGTGGAACCAGGCTGGGGGAATGGGACTGCCAGTGGGCTGGGGAACTAGGTAGGGTATGTGTGTGTGTGTGTGGGGGGGGGGGGGACTGGAGGCATTTTGTGTGCATGCCACAGGGGTGTCCAATGCATTGCAAAGCAATGCATTGGACCTCCCGTGGCACACAGAGGGTTAATATTTTTCATTTTAGTAATTTTTATTCATACCTAGGGTATACCATAGGGCAGAATAAAAAATAAATGTGTGTTCCACAGTCGCGGGACATCAGGACCCCTGATGCCACCCCAATGAGGTCTAAATAAAATAAAATATTATAATACTTTGTCTGCCACAGGGTGTCCAATGCACTGAAAATCAATGCATTGGACCTCCTGTGGCACACAAAGGGTTAATTGCTTCATTTTTTTTTTTTATTCATACCTTTTTGATGACACCCCAACAAGGGCAGAATAAAAAAAATAAATAAATGTGTGTGCCATAGGAGGGTCCAACGTATTGTGAAGCACTGCATTGGACCTCCTGTGGCACACAGAGGGTTAATTTTGTTTTTGCTTTTATTATTTTTTATCCATACCTTGTTGATGACTCCCCAACAAGGGCAGAATATAAATAAATAAATGTGTGTGCCACAGGGGGGTCCAACGTATTGCGAAGCACTGCGTTGGACCCCCCCGTGGTGCACGCATAGTTTTCCAACACCTTGTTGGGGGACATCAGGACCCCTGATGCCACCCCAATGAGGTCTAAATAAAATAAAAAGAAGAATGAAAAAAATAAGAAAAAAAAAATCCTTTGTCTGCCACGGGGTGTCTAATGCATTGCAAAGCAATGCATTGGACCCCTGTGGCACACAGAGGGTTATTTTTTATTTTTTTTTTTTTTTATTATTCTTTATTCATAGATTGTTGGGGGGCCTCAGGACCCCCCAACAAGCTTTGAATATAAAGTAATAGTAAAAAAAAGTCCTGTGTGTGCCACAGGAGGAGGGATCTGCATAGGACCCCCACCCCTGTGGCACACACAGGGTTAAAATATTTTTGTAATTTTTTTTTTTTTATTATGGACCTCATTGGGGGGGCATCCTGAGCCCCCCAATGAGGTCTTAGCCAAAGAAACTCCCCCCAACATTAGTAACCCTGTGAGTGCCATAGGGGTCTCCAGCGCATTGCAAAGCAATGCACTGGACGGCCCCGCGGCACTCCTAGGGTTAATTTTGCCCTTTATTTATTTATGTATGTATTCAGACCTCGTGGGGGGGACATCAGAACCCCTTCTGATGTCCCCCCCAGGTATTGATCTTCCAGCCGATCGGCTGGGAGATCATTATGGCGACCGCAGTTCTCCTGCCCTTCTCTCCTACCACCGGTAGGAGTGAACGGGACCGGGGAAACTTCCCTAACATCATCGGTGATAATGTCACTGATGACGCTGGGAGGCTTCCCCCGGTCCCGCACACTCCTACCCGGAAGTTCGGGTAGGAGAGAGGGGAGAGGAGAAGCTGCGCTTCTCCTCTTGCGTTATTGATCTCCCAGCGCAATTGGCTGGGAGATCAATAACTTTGGGGACATGAGAAGTGATCCTCATGTCCCCCCATGGATGCCAGGCATTTTTTTTTTTTAAATGCGGCCACTGCATGCCGGTTATACCGGCTTATGCAGTGACTGCATTTAGTGGGTACGAGCTTGGCACAGCGGGTACAAAACTCATACAATGTACCCACCTGGCACTCTAGGGGTTAAAGATCCAGATTATCCATTCTAATATTCCACAAGATCTTATATTTTTAACTGCTCAAAAAAACTGTTCCCAAGTTTTTGCAACACCTGATGGAAAACTAAACTGCAAGGGTACTAAAACACAGTTAAGATTTGAAGCAAAGCGAGTTCCCAAACAAAGAATCTTTAAACCAAGTAAAGCAGAATTAACTCAGTTGGCCATAATAAACAACACAAAAAAAAACATTTATTCGTGCATAGTTATAGAAGGTCTTTAGACAAGGTTCAAGGATTTTCTTGTTGAGCTGTTCATATTTCTAGTTATTACAATTTAAACCTGTGTTTTTTTGTTTTTTTACCTTAGCAGTGATCTCTAGAGGTTGAATTCCAATTCATTTTTGTTACATTCTAACAAGAGGAACAAACAGGGTTCTGATCACATTGGAAAAAAACCAAGGACACTTATACAGGCATTACAGCCTGAAGGGCCTTCTGACCAAAACTGGCTTCAGCTGAAGCCAGCACATTAATACAGGAGTGTCTGACAAAACTGTGCAAAAAAGCTCATCGCCACCTTAAACAACTGCCCAGCAGTGGCTTGATTCTTGTAGGCCAAAGATGCATCCACAGACCCAGTGGAATGCGCTGTGACCTAAAGGGTACAGTTTTTTTTTTTCCTGAAAACTTATGCCTGATGAATGGTCGCCTTGATCCAGGAAGCTACAGTAAACTTAGATCCTGCTGTCAGGCTGGGACCCTACTCTCCAGGTCACAGGATGTGGGAGGACAGGGCTGTCACTCAATTCTCCTGGGCAATCCATCCACGTTGCCATGTGACCTACCATTTCTGTACCTAGGAGGCCCAGATGTTCATAGTTGAGTGGTCATGGGTCATACCGTGGCCAATGCATCAACATGAATCATAAGTCTTCAGACAATGTAAAATCAAAATGTCTATACCTTTATTATTCCAGTTAATAACAATTTCTTCACAGACCACCTTATAGTTCTGAGGGCAACAAACAGGTTTCAATTAGAGTAGCAGAGTCACTGATCCAATCGACATGTTTCAAGTGTAACATGCTTATCATTATGGCAAATACCGTGGCCGCTCAGATTTGTTGTCTTTCCACCTGGCTGTTATCTGAAGGCTGGGTTCCTGGTGTGGTTGAATCCAGATGGGCTGGGGTCAAGCTGTGGGCCAATATACCCCATATTGGGGGTTCTAACGATGCTTGGCATCCAGTGATGTCTCGCTGTTGCTGGGGCCATCCAGTAATGGTCTGCGGTGGCAAGAGGCATCCACCTCCCATGTGGTCTCCACTGGTGTTCTTCCTGAGCCATCCACTGTTGGCCAGTTGTGGGTGGCAGCCCGTACACTGGTGGTGGTGGTGGTGGTGGTGCTGACCTCCAGCTGGCATCTTCCACTGGATCTTGATGGTTTGGGTCTCCTCCTGCTTTGCTGCAGGCATGGATGCGGTGTGGGGATAGTAGATTGTTTGAGTATTAACCTAAGCTATAAAAAGAGGTACAAGATGATGTTACTGACATGCAAGCCCTTAGTTCCAGGATAGAATCCCATGCATTGCAATGCATGGAATACCATCCTGGCACTCACTGATTGATCAACTTGACAAGATCCTGGACATTGATGGAAACAACCTACAGTGGTTTACCTGTGGTTATCATATGTATCCTGAAGAGTGAGGATGGCATGGAGGTATGCATAACATGTTGGATGTGTGTTTGTTCTGGTTCTCCTAGTGGGTGAAACAGTTCGTCCAGCTGCTTACGTTGTTGTGTTCATGGAGTTGCTTTGCTGACATTGTTTCAACTTAGTAGTCATGGTTGTGTCAAAAGTGCAAATGTGTGGTTTGAGGGCCTTGATTTAATGCGTACGCAGCCTATGTTTGGAACATGAAATGGGTTTCTGTTTGTTGAACAATTATGTGTGCGCTGATCTGTACAACCCATTTGTAGTGTCTATCCTCTGTTAACCCTTTGAGTGACAGAGGGGTACCCGACACATTGTGGAACAATGCGTTGTGTATCCCTCCAGAACACCATGGTTTAAGTGCTGGCCTCCCTGTGGCTCACTGCTTGTGTGTGGTAATTATGAAGGATCAACACGGCAACGGGGAGGGGGGGGGGTAAACCTGTATTTGGTCATGATTTAGCCTGCTTAATCATTCACATTTCTGCTTTGGATGTACAGCATTATCTCCTTGTTTGAACTCTAGCAGTGTTCTGTTGGTGAACTTGTGAAGATAAATGATGGACATGAATTCAGCTGGCACAGTGTTGTGGTATACTAGCTAAGAGACTGTGTGGTGGACAGTTATGGACATATTGAGTTACCAGGAGTCTGGAGGTGCTGTCACTGCCTGTGTCACAGCCGCCAGGGACCCCCTGAACAGAAGTTCTGTAGAGGTTCTGGCACAGCATCTCTTCCCAGGCATTTAACGTGATGCTAGCAGGGTGACCACCTCAGGTACGTCTCATGTGCATGGCAAGGTCCTATCACAGTACCTTGTTTCCAGCGCTGCCGCTTCAGCAACACTCTGCATCTTTCCACGCGTCATCTGCAGGCGAGAGGCTTCAGAGTGAAGCAGACCTCTGTTTTATGCCATGCTTCCTGTAGTCTCCTCCTACCTACTTCCTTCCTCTGAGCCCAAACCTCCTATCTACTTCCTGAGGAGGGGTTTAAAAGGCAGTCTGAGTCCTGACTCAGTTACCTTTACGTTGGTGTTCTGTGCAGTTCATTATTTGTATTCCTGATTCCTGTGTATGATCCGGCTTGTCTGTCCATCCATTCTGGTGTTGACCTGTGGCTCTGTCTGACGATTCTCCTTGTGTGTTCCGATTTGTCTCAGATATCCTTTCTGGTGCAAACCTGTGGCTCTGGCTGACTACCCGCTCCGTGTATGACCTAGGCTTGTCTGACTACCCACTCTGGTGTTGACCTGGGCTCTGTCCACTGTACATACGATTGCTTCAGTGGATATCCTATCTGGTGAAAACCTGTGGCTCTGGCTGACTACACGCTCAGTGTATGACTTTGGCTCGTCTGACTATCCTATCTGGTGTTTACTACAAGGCTCTGTCTGATCACTCCTTTGTTAGTTCTGATATTCAGTCATCCTTCCTAGTATAGACCTGGGGCTCTAGCAGACTCACAGCTACTGACTGCAGGCTGAGTCAGTATCACTCTTGGGCGTTACCATACCGCGAGACTCCAGCCGGCTGAGGCCTAGACTTGGACAGTGTGGTGGTAATATTGGGAGACTGCTATTCCTGATACAGTACTCACCTTTTCAATCACCCACTGTGTATATATATTTATATTGCATTGCGGTTATTATTATCGTCATAAAGGTTATATTAACTATACCGTCTAACTCCTGGGTTTGCTTGCCAACCAGAAACAGGTCCCAGTCTTATTTTTGACCGTCCGCTTATACCTTGAAACCACTTTCACTGCGTTGAGGACCTGACACCAGGCCAGATTATTCTGTATGCCAATACCACTGGCCCTCTCTGTGGAGAATAAGATGTGCTCCCTTTCAATGATGCTCCGCACATGGACCATATTCTCCTCATGGGAATTCATAGGGTCCTGCAATCTTTCTTCCTCCCACCAGCCTGGGAAGTGTCTGAATTCTGAGCTGTGTACCTGACTGTAGTTGGGTACCCCTCCACCCAGCTGCTTTCCCTCCCCCCTCTTCCTCCCTGACTGGGGATGTCCTGCTGTCTTTGCTCCTCTCCTGCACCTCACCCCACCCCTCCATCTTCCTATCCATCTCCCTCACACAGGCACTCAGTCACAAACAAAATCAAAAAAGGTACTATGCATGTTTTGAAGCTACATGTATTTTTTTGGCTGGCAGATGGCTTATTGCATAGCTGCGCTACACAGACATGGCTAACATTACCAGCAGTTTTATCATGCTTTATTAAATAGAGCCCTTAATGGAGTACTAGGTAGACCTGGGCATTATTTTTGCAAGATGTTTCAAAAGTTGTTTTAAGGTTACGGTTCTACTTTAAGAGGGCTTAGCATTTCACTTGGGGGTACACAATATAACAGACATGTATTTGGGATATAATGAGGACAAACAGAAATACGTAAACACAAGTGAAAAGTATCTTTATCACACTTATGCAATACATTTCCATGATTTAACCTCTTAAAGACCCATGACAGTCCTGGTGCATCATGGGTTGGCGCGCCATAAGCACCCCTGACTTACCAGGACAGTCAGGGAGTTCAGGGCTCCACACTAGGCTGCACATTTTTTGGGGATCCCTAAACCAGGATCGTGAAAAAAGGTCTGTGGTCCTTAAGTGCTGGACATGTGCGTGTGGCCTTAAGAGGTTAAAAATATACTTTCCCAAATCATCTATTGACAAGTATATTGAAGAACTAAATACAATTATCCCATCTCACAAACTGGAGGCTCTCGGCACTAGACTGGGGGATTTAATGAAAAAAATGCAGCATTCCCATCCAAGAAAGATTAAAGCTGTTGTCTGACCTTGAGGATATGACTAGTTATTTATCAATTGTCAAAGCATGGTCAACGACGTAAGCAATTGCTATGTGCAGTTTAATAAACTGCTATCCATGAAATATAGTAAGTAAATAAAGGAAAGAGCCAGGTGACTCACTGATTACATTCAAGGAACAATTCAATCAACTAGAATCAAGGGCATTATTCGGGAAGCTGAAGAGGAGCAGTTCTGGAGCAATCAAGCTGTATCATGGAGGTGGGGGGATAAAATTCCCAGTGATTTAAAGGAACACGATTTAGTAAAAAAAAAAATGCAATCCAAAATCTAATTACATTAAAGCCGAATCGGCCATTGAGTTCCTCAATAATGACGGATCTTCCCTCCAAACCAAAATATACGATGTATATTTTATTGTGGTCGTGCTGGGAAATCTTCAAGTCCTGGCCTGTTAGTCTGCCCCAAGGTCAGCGGGTGAGAGCCTCTACTGTACAGTGTAGTAACATAGTTGATAAAGGTGAAAAAAAAAAAAAAAAGACATGCGACCATGTCACCCAGGTTGGTCCAGAGGTAACAAACAAATTAATTGAAGCTATTTCCAATTAAGCCCCAACATCCTATCTGTTTTGAAGCCAACTGTCATAATTCTCACTATTAATCTGTGCTGGATACGAATCCATTACTTTTTTTTTTTTAAAGCAGTTACAGTATCTACAAGCACTGCATCCCGAAGCAAAGAATTCCAGAACTTTGCTGCCCTTTCAGTAAAACCCCTGCATTTGTTTTAGTCGAAAGCGCCTTTCCTCAAGTCTTAATGGATGACCTCTTGTTCCTTAGACAGTTCTTTGTATTAACTTCAAATATATTTGTAAATGGTAATCATATCACCCCTTAGACATCTCTTCTTTAATGTGAGCAAACCCAGTTTGGTTAGTATCTTATAACTCAGATCCTCTAATACCTTTTTCCAGTTTGGTAATATGTTTTTTAAGAACTGGTGCTCAAAACTATATTCCATATACTAGATGAGGCCTTACCAAGGATTTATATAGAGGAAGAATTATATTCTTGCATTTATACCCCTTTTTATGCAGGACAGTAAACTAGTTGATCTTGAGTGACACTGCATACTGCTGGGAAGTCTATAATCTATCAGTATTCATAAATATTTCTCTAATGAGGATTCCCCAAGAAGTTTCCCATTTAGTGTATATGTACCGTGTTTGAAAATAGTACATTACATGTCAGCTGAGGTTTCTTCACTGTTTCTTCCACAGACTAAACATCTTGACAGGCTCAGAGGTAGCATGTCCTGTGCATTCCAACCCAGAGTCCATGACCACCATAGCGGCTGAAGAGGTGGCGCCCAGACTGAAGATATAATACACTGCAGTCAGTCTCCACAGTGCCTCCTCTTGAGGATTTCCAAGATGCCTGACCCCTCTGGTGGCAGAGGCTGCAACTGCCTTGGTCTCACTCACGCAAGCTTACACACGTGCACACACACGCACACACACACACACGTGGCCTAATTCTCAAATCATAAGTTTTTTCCATTGGTTATGTCTGCTGAATTTATCAACTGCAATGGAATCCAGGCCACATATCTTCATTCACAAAGATGTTGCATGTATAACCATTCCAAAATGGATGCTACATTCCACCATTGTGATTATACCAATGCTAAAATAGCTGTTTGAAACAAATCAGCTAAGGTATAGCTGTAACACAAGGCTTTTGGATAGCACTCTGATATATATTAAACATATAGCAGGTAATGGTGAGAGGTACAACAAGAGGGACAAAGCTGGTAACTTAGGCCACATCGAGAAGTCCCTATCATCTTACTACACATGCACACAGATTTATACTGTGTTTAACCTGATAATTACATCAACTATGCACGCAGTAATCTAACCAAAGGGAAAGGGAGAAAAATTGCTGTGCAGAAACAATGTGATAGAATTAGAAGCAAGATCACACAATCATCGTTTCTTGAGACAGAATGTTTGCCCTGCTCTACATGTGGCAATAAATAGACTCCTGTCTCCTCATGACTCATTCATCCAATTGATGGACAATAATAAATTGTATAAATGAGTCAAAGTCCCATTGTCCCACTTCGAGGAGCTCTTCCCTGATTCTGCCATTTGGATCAGTCCCCAGTGATTGACCCAGAATTTCCTGTCTCCTGATGAGCTCTGTGTATGATTAAACAATTATAGCAAACAGGTGCTAACAATCATCAATTTAATATGTAGGTGAAACACAATTATTAACTGAAACAGAAACAGCTGTGTAGGAGGAATAAACCTGGGTGAGGAACAGCCAAACTCAGCTAACAAGGTGAGGCTGCTGAAGACAGTTTAATGTCAAAAGTCAGACACCATGGAAAGATTAAGCATAGCAACAAGACACAAGGTAGTTATACTGCATCAGCAAGGTTTCTCCCAGGCAGAAATTTCAAGGCAGACAGGGATTTCCAGATGTGCTGTCCAACTCTTTTGAAAAAGCACAAATAAGAATGCAACTCTGAGGACCACAGTGGTTGGCCAAGTGCAGCAGATGAAAGACATACCATACTTACTTCCCTTCACAACTGGAAGATGTCCAACAATGCCACTGGCTCAGAATTGGCAGAAAACAGTGGGATTCTGGTACTCCCATCTACTGTCCAGAGAAGTCTGGTCAGAAGTGGTCTTCATGGAAGACTTGTGGCCAAAAAGCCATACTTCCGACGTGGAAACAAGGCCAAGCTACTCAACTATGCATGAATACACAGGAACTGGGGTGCAGAAAAATGGCAGCAGACGCTCTGTATTGAAGAGTCAAATTGTAAAATATTTGGCTGTAGCAGAAGGCAGTTTGTTTGCCGAAGGGCTAAAGAACATTACAAAAATGAGTGTCTGCAGACAACAGTGAAGCATGGTGGAGGTTGGAGGTTCCTTGCAAGTATTGGGCTGCATTTCTACAAATGGAGTTGGGGAGTTGGTCAGAATTAATGGTCTTTTTAATGCACAGAAGTACAGGCAGATACTTTTCCATCATAAAATACTATCAGGGAGGCATCTGATTGGCCCAAATTTTATTCTGCAGCATGACAATGACCCCAAACATACAGCCAAAGCCAGTAAGAACTATCTTCAGCATAAAGAAGAACAAGGAGTCCTGGAAGTGATGGTATTGCTCCCGCAGAGCCCTGATCTCAACATCATCAAGTCTTTCTTGGATTACATGAAGAGAGAGTAGCAAATGAGGCTGCCTAAATCCACTGAAGAACTGTGGTTAGTTCTCCAAGATGTTTGGAACAACCTACCTGCCAAGTTCCTTAACAAACTGTGTGCAAGTGTACCTAGAAGGACTGATGCTGTTTTGAAGGCAAAGGGTGGTCACACCAAATATTGATTTTAGATTTTTCTTCTGTTCACTCATTTTGCTAATTGTTAAAAATAATCTATTAACATGCCTATTTTTGAAAGAATCCTTACTTTACAGCATTTTTTCACACCTGCCTAAGACTTTTGCACACTACTGTTCATTGTGTGAAAACCCAGGCTTGTTCCACTGGTAGCCATGGAAACACACTACATTGTCTGCCAGCCCAGCCATGTTACACTGGTAGGCACAAACCCACACTACACTGTCTGCAAGTCCAGCCCTGTTCCACAAAACCACACCTGCTATATCAGTCTTGTTCCTGTGGTAGCCAGAGGATGTATGTTCCATATTAACTCTGTGAGTGCCCAATGGGTTAACGCCCCACCCTGCATCTCCCCATTTCAATGTGTCCACCTTCTGACACTTTCATAGTTAATAATGTGACCTCTTTATGTTAAGCAATGTTTTATTGAGACGCTTATATTCTCATTCAGTACTGTGTAGAACTATCCAGTGCAGTTTCCCGATTCCCTGCTGGAACTAACAGTTCTACACAACATCCTTGTCATAAAGCACAGTACCCGGTGTAAAGATCTGAAACAGCATTCAATTGACATTTCACCCAAAAGAGCAGGGGTAGGCAACCATTGGCTCTCCAGCTGTTGGAGACTACTATCAATTCAAACCAGCAAGCACTGGTTGGAGATGATGGGAGTTGTAGCTCCCATCCACTGAAGAGCCAAATGTTGCCCACTCTTGAACTAGAAACACAGAATTTGATGGCACATAAGAACCATTCTGACAATCTAGTCTACCCATTTTTCCTACTGTAAAAATCCTCTACCCTTACTAAGGCCTTGGTCTTGTCTTATGTTCAGGATAGCCTTATGTCTATCCCATGTATGCTTAAATGTCCTCACTGTATTAACCTCTACCACGTCTGCTGGTAGGCTATTCCACTTATCTACCACCGACTCATTAGTTGAATACCGTACAAGCAGAAAATAAGCATGCATATGACAGGCATAATGCTATCATGAACATAAGCAGGGCCGGTGCAAGGATTTTTGCCACCCTAGGCAAAACCTACTTTTGCTGCCCCTTGGCTCCGCCCCTTGTGTCCCACCCCTTTATACCCCACCTCTTTTCTTGCCCCACCAGCTCAACTTTGCCCCCTATCAGCTCCAACTTGCCCCCCACCAGCTCCAACTTGCCCCCCACCAGCTCCACTATGCCCCATCAGCTCCACTATGCCCCCCCATCAGCTCCAACATGCCCCCCTCAGCTACAACATGCCCCCCTCAGCTACAACATGCCCCTATCAGCTCCACTTTGCCCCCCATCTGCTCCAACTTGCCCCCAGCAGCTCCACTATGCCCCCTCAGCTCCAACTTGCCCCCCATCACATACCTATAGCTCCCACGCCGTCTTCTCTCCAGTAATGCAGAGTGCGCCGGGAGATCATGACTCCCAGTGCGCTCTGCATTACTAAAGGGCGACCGCGATGAGGGAGCACAGTAACAACACAGACCTGACTGTGTTCCGTTCCGGTGTGGTGGGTGCGGGCGCAGCTTTTCTCCGCTGCATGCCCGCGCCCCCAGTACTTGTGCGCCCTAGGCCGGCGCCTACCTCAACTATAGGTGGTGCCGGCCCTGAACATCAGACAAGGCCAAGGACCAAATGAAGTTTGATGTTTTTACAGTAGGGAAAATGGGCAGACTACATGAGACAAATGTTTTTTTTCAGCCATCAAATGCTATGTTTCCATGGTTTCACCAGTGGTTACAAGTCTTGTGTGTGCCCCAAGGACTGGAGTTGAGAATCACTGACCTGATAAGTAAGGAGATCCAGACCTGTCCTTTAACCCCTTGAGGACCAGAGAGGTGTGCACCACATTGCTTCAAAATACTTGCACACACCTCTGGTACATAAGGGGTTAAAGCTGGTCACTTATGTGTATTTTGTTTGTTCTATAAGGCTGCAAAGGGACAAATCTAACCTTGCAGTTTGTTTTTCATAAGTCTTTTTCTTCATGAGTCTTATCACATTATATTAGTGTTTCCATTGTCCAAGCCTAAGATATCTAGACCTCTCCTTTAACCCTTTGAGTACCAGAGGTGTACCATGCAATGCATTGCTTTGTAAACCTCTCTGGCATTCAAATGGTTAATGGAATACTTTATGAAAATGTAATTCTGCAGATCAACAAAAATCATTATTTTCTTGCAATGTGTGATTTTCATAAAAACCTACAATAGGAGGCGAGATGTTCAAAAAGTCATCATAATGAAAAAATTGTCGGATCATGAGCTGGTGGTAAAAGAAGGACAATATTTTCAGAAGTAGACCCATCACATTTGAAAATGCATCTAAACAATTAAAAATGAAGGTAAGAAAATCTTGATGAAAATCACCTTTAAAAATGTCTTTGATTTTGTCTTTGAAATGAAAAATTTCAAAAGGAAAAAATAATTTTTTTGTCTTTGAAGTGACAAATTGCTTCTTTCTCTTGCTAACAGTACTTTAATTTGTCTTCTCCAAATTTAGACCATTTTTATTTTGTCGGGAAAAAGTGACTTTGAAACGAATATTTTTTTCTGAAAATACCTTACAATATGACGGTAGATTAAATCACACCGACTTTTAAAACAGCTTTTTCCTTTTGATGGATATGGCAGAATTGGATACAAAAAATGACGGAAACATGTTTGAGAATTGACGGACCATGGTGTAAGAACTTTTATATTCTGATTACAGACAATTTCAGTTACCAGATGAGGTATACAGTCAAATTATCCCATGGCCCTCAAAGGGTTAACAATAATGAAAGCTTAGTAAATTTGCATAGGCGTGCGCAGCCAGTTGCATTAGGGTGTGCACCCAAAAGCACACGTGTGTACATATATAATATATATATATATATATATATATATATATATATATATATATATATATATATATATATATACACACACACACACACACAATGTATATGTGTGTATATATATATATATATATATATATATATATATATACACACACACACACACACACACACACACACACACACACACACACACAATGTATATGTGTGTGTGTGCTAAATAAATGATTACGTATAAATTATCTTTCATAAGCAAACACATTAAACATTAACACACTCACTCATGCATCATACATACAAGACACTCACTCATATAAATATGAGTCTGCGCACAGGAACTAAGTTGTGAAGTTGCGGATGTCTGTCTCACAGCCAAGTCAGAACCAGTGCCTGCAGCCTCCTCACCTGCTGTTCGCTCGCTGACACCTTCCCTCAACGTAACGAGCACTGAAAGGAAGTGACATCACTTCCTCTCAGCGCAGCGCCACAATGAAGGAGGGAAGGCTCATGCAGGCTTTTGCAGCGTTTGAGCCTGAGTGCTTGTCCCACCCCGCTTGGTCTCCACGAGCACAGCAGTCAGCAGCAGATAGCCGTGGCAAGCAGCTAAGGTATAAAGCCGGTGCCGCAGCCACATTAATATGCGGAGGCGGCCATTTAACTTCTGAAAAGCCGATGCGCATGGGGCCGATTAGGGTGTGCGTAGACACCCCTGGCACACGCCTATGTAAATTTGCCAGTTGCCCCCACCATCAAGCCATGCAAAGGGGGATGCTATTCTAAACCAGTGATTCTCAGCTCCAGTCCTCGGGGCACACAAACAGGTCATGTTTTCAAGATATCCCTAATTAACCACAGGTGAATCAATCACATTGACTGAGCCACTAATTACTCACCTGTGATTAAGCAGGAACAACCTGAAAACCTGCACTGTTGGTGTGCCCCGAGGACTAACGTTGAGAAACACTGTTCTAAACAAATAGCAGTATATGTAGCTTTTTGGGCCCTTTAATGGACCAGAGGTGTGTGAACCACATTGCAGAGCAATGGACTTAGCACCCTTCCCAGTCATTAAAGGGTTAAAGATAGAGAAACTTTAATGCATATCAACAAATATTATTGTTTACTCATTAGAGAACAAAAATCAGAAGTATTTCAACAACTGGTTGGCAACATGTGGCGCTCCAATGTTTGGACTACAACCCTACCATCTTGATTACTGATAAAGTGAGTTGTAGTTTGACATCAGCTCCAGCTCAAAGAGTAAACCAGATACATGTCTATAATAAAAGTTATTACTACTATGGTTATATTGAAATATGCATTTTACTGGTTATGCAAGAGTAATACCTGCCATTGTTTGGGGAAGGTAAATAATCCTGAACTCAATATCAATATGCTTCAGTCATTCATTCAATGATTTATATAGCCCTTTGAGAGCCAGAGAGGCATCCAACGCATTGCAACGGATACCTCTCTGGAACTAAAACAGTTTAAAGCTAAATGCAATTGACAGGGGTCTGAATCATCTTGCCTCTGAGTATTAACTGTGTGTGCCTAATAAGTAACATAAAGTGGACCTTTGGCACACACAGTTATATGGGTGATAGACCTCATCTTTAAAGGGATAGTAATACTTGGTTTTATCTTTATTTTATTTTGTAGGCATTAAAAAAACATGAAGAACGATATAATTATCTCTCAAACCTTTATGGTTTAAGAGCCAGATCAGAAGGGAGGTGCACAGGTAGACTGCAGAGAGGGACAATCTTCAATTAAGGTAAGGGAAAAAGCTGAAAAACTTGTCAAGGGGGGGGGTGGCTTTCATTCTTTTCATACAAAGAAGATTGTCCCCTGCTGTTATCTGTCTGGTCTTACAACCAGATTCACATCTGAGAAGAGATGGCTTACACTAGGAAAAAGGGGCAGGAGGGGGAAACTTTGCTTGTGAATATCTCTTAAACCATAAAGGTTTGAGAGATAAGACTTATATCATTCTTCATGTTTTTTTAATGCCTACAAAATAAAATAAAGTTAAAACGAAGTATTACTATCCCTTTAAGCCCATGAGGACCAGACAGGTATGCAATAAATTGTTCACCCCTTTGGTCCTTAACCCCTTAACGACCGGGGAATCCGGAAGCTGAAGTGACTTGACGACCACGGAGCAATTTTTTTTTATTGCTCCGTTGGGTTCCGGACTCCCCGAACGGCGTGGAGCCCAGAACTCGATGACGGTCATAGTACGTCATCGGTCGTTAAGTCAAATCAACCCTTGACGTACTATGACCGTCAAGGGTCGTTAAGGGGTTAAGGCCTAGTACACAAGGGAGACAATCACAATGATTCAAACAAATGGGAATAAAACACACACACACCTGTTATCATTGGGTCATGTGACACAGGAGAAAACTGTAGCACATGTCAAAAGGTGATGTATCTTTCTGCAACTTTTGATCTGTCTTATCCCAACTTCAGGTAATTTGTATTGATTGACTTTGTTACGGGGATACATAAGAACCTTCAAAATGAGCTGACCCTGAGACTTTTTAAATATCATAACATAGATTATAAGAAAAATATCCCCGATTGTTGTAACCCATTGGTGCTCCAATCAATCAGTCACCAAAGTACCTATAGCTGGCAAGAATTTAGAGATCTTATCACATAAATACACGAAATACAAGCAGGACTTCTTCCTCTGCCTTTTTTGTAGAAATGGCACCACTTTAGTTTATTAAAGAAGCAATTAACTGGGGCAGAACAGGCAGCATTGGACTCTTCTCTACCCATACCGTACAAGGGAATTTTCAGGGTGAAAAAGCATAAATTCATGTGATTTAACCATTTGAATGCGTTGCAATGTGTTGTGTACATCTGTGGTACTCAATGGGTTAACACATGTTGAAAAAACAAGCATACTAATCACACAAATTAACAGTATGAATTATGCCTTATGCAGGACGGTTATGAAAGTGTTACTGTGCATCAGATCAGCCATGCAGTAGGCGTTTTTGCATAAGCGTCAAACATGCATTAACCTTCAAGAACAAGGGTGCTGTGCAGACACATTGTGGAAAAAATGCTTTGCACATACCCCTGGCCCTTAATAGGTTAACCCTTTAAGCGCAACGGGTTGCCCAACGTATTGCAAAGCCATGTGCTAGACACCCCTTTGGCACTTAAACGGTACGTCCAGTGACGTCAGAACAGACGCAGTAATGGAAGGTCACATGCATAAAAAAGTTTGCAATGTTGGTAATAAAATAAAAATTCCCATTTATTCCAACTGGACTTTTGACTCTTTGCTAAGGTTTTATGCACTGGATGCCTCTCTAGCAATCATTTGTCTTATGTGGTGAAATTGTATCACTATGATTTGGTGCCCACGGACAACACTATACTTTGCCCACCTAAGAATTTTTAGTATTTGAATGTGCAATGCTATTAACATATTTCAATAAACCATTTCATGATGAATAAATTTGTCTTAGCTCAGGGGAACAAGAGAAGCCTAACAAGTGTTTCACATCCATCCCTTGAGAAGTGAAATAGGAGAGAGGGAGGGGATGAGGTAATAAGACTGGATTTCTAGGAAAAGTGGTTACCATAAAAAGTCTACATTATGCAACCACATTTGTCTTGCTTGATTCTGTCTCCGCTCTCTGTTGGAAGAAACAGGGCAACTAAATTAATCACTTCACAACCGAGAGTTACTGCGGCTGTCACACTGCACAGGGAAAATCAGGACAGAGTGCAAGAAACATACTAACGGTGAAAGAGCACGTGGAAGGCATCCACACTAAACTATGGCAGATAAATAGCAATACAGTCACATATTAATAGCTGAACACCCTCACCGTCTTTGCTCACTGCGTTTATGTTCTCGTGATTTCTTCCTAGGGGTTCAGGACTCAGAACAAACTGGGCAGGCTTCTGCAAACACCTCGTATTGATTGGATGCATTGTCTGTCAATCACAAAGTTTCTCAGACAAAACGTGAGGAGGAATTTATATGAACAGTATTCTGTTCCCAAATTAAATAATGGGAAGGGGGGAAAGCTTTTGTGGGCGAGCAGAAGAAAGATTTGAAAGAATGATGAGAAGAACACACTGGGAAAGAGAGTGATCCAGGTAAATTGGAAATGTGATGTTTGAAGGGTTCAACTACAATTATAGAAGGCTCTTAAAAGAGCAGTATTTAAAAAAAAAAAAAAAATACATTAAACTGCAATTTCCCAGTATGGTCACCAAGGGGAGCTGTTAATATCTTTCTATTATTTACATAATCTCTACCATAGAATTCCATCCACCAGTTGAAGCTAACATTTTGATTTAAAGCATAATTCTCATGTATGAGAGACAGTCCCTCTTTGAGAACCAAATCTCTCTATCTCTTTTTCCACCCTGTTACTTTTTTTGGGAGCTCAGACTGTGGTGTGTATATAAGCATATGGCATTGCTTCACAGCAGTAAAATTCACATTAACCCCTTAAAGTGGATGTATCGCCTTATAAACATTTTTACCATAGCTTTTATTAATAAAGTAGTCATAGGAAAGCTGTTTGGTTTGTTGTTTTTATGATATACTATCTTCAAGCTGTGCTGGTCAGCATAATGCAGCAAGCTGAATCACCAGCACAGCTCTTGTTGACTGCATAATTCTCCAACCACCTCCATCCCAGCTGCCCCAGGGAGTGTGTTCATGCTTCCCTTCGGTGTGCTGGGAACAGCTTCTATCGTTATATCAAGCTCCAGTTAGCATTATACTGAGGTAACCTGGGAGGGAGTTGGGAGGAGAATAGCTGTGCTGTGCACATTATGCGGAAGTGCTCAGCACGTCTTGGATCGGTAAGTTTCAGATGCCGCTAGAGCAAAAAATACGTGATGTGCTAGGACTGTAATTGGTCCTAGCGGGAACGCTGTAAGTAAAAACGGTGCCTAAAATTGATCGCTCCAAGACCGGAGCGATCCCTCTTAGGCCTCCAAGCTGTGCGCCGGTACGCGGAACAGGTCACGTGTACCGGCGCGTTGGCAAAGATCAAAGTGGTCCTTAAGGGAAGGTAACTTCCCTGGACTGCTGGTACTTAAGGGGTTAAAGGGCAATTACTGTATGCTATTATAGGAGCAGATGTAAATATAAAAAGCATAGGGTTGTACTTTACAGCCACCAATGGCTCCTGTCTGCCATTTGGGGGATCAATAATTGGCCTCCTCAACGAAAGTGGGCTGGGGTGTGCAGCTTCCACAGGTCCCCTAAAATGGTGGAAAGAACAAACTCTAATATTAATTGAAATGAACAAAGAAATAGATGTGTGGAAAGTAGTTTTACTTTCCCATATAAATGAAAGTATGACTACTAGTTTCTTAAAGAAACACTGCTTATTTACATGCTTATTTTACCAACAGTAGGGATAGTAATGTCTATTTAAAAGTCTTTCGCCAAGTCTTCTTTATATTAAAATTAACAGATTGCGCTATATGTAAGTCCTTACTTAAGTAGCTCAAAAGTAATGAAGAGATAAAGATCCCCCAATGCCCCCCTTGAGGTCTGAACTACTTTTTTTTTAAGTAAAAAGTTAAGTTACATGACGTACCAAGCAATGTATTGCTACCTTTCTGGTACTCAAAGGGTTAATTATGCAATACAAATACAACAAGGGCATGTCGAAAAAAACTGTAGCATAAACAATGTCAAATGGGAGCAATATTTGTTGAATTTAAATGGAGAAAGAAGGTTGGATGGGAGCACTATATGTTGAATTTCAAAGGGGGTGTTAATATGTTGAAGGGGCACTCTGTTAGATTTCTATAATGTATTCTGCGCTGCTTTTGTTGGAACAACAATGGTTTTGAAACCTTCATTGTGGGTTATACTCCTCAACTCTGAGGTGCAGGACTACCGACAGAAATATTTCAACAAAACAGGCGGTAAAACTGAATGCATGGATTTGAGTTTTTAGTTGATTCCTGTGGGCTTTTTTTGACTGGCAGTGTGCAGAAATACCACCAGTTTTGTTTTAGTAACGTGAGGATTTGAATACAGAAATCTGACTTAATTAAAAACAGGCGTTGTAGTTTTTTTTAACTCCAAGTTTGCATAGAGGCCAAGGAGAGTTATTCACTAAGGGGTAATAAAGCAGAAATCACTTCTCCAGTTCCTATGTTGTTCTATGAAGCCATGCACTAAGATTTTTCCAACTTTATAATTTTGTTCCTCATGACTGAATGTCTTTAAGATTCTGCACCATTTAGATGGGAGCCTGAAGACAAAAGTGTGGTGAGCAACCCTTTGAGTGTCATGGTCCTGCTTTATGCTCTCTTCCACACTCTGTGTGATGATTAGGAACTCATTCCTATCTTGATCTATTCTCCCTCACATTCCTGGTAGCAGAGATGGCTACGCTAGTCTTTTCTCTTTTTATTGTGCATTGCACGATACCATTGTAGTTCTTTCTTTGGGATATTTGGACTTCTAGAGTCTCCAGAACCACTGTAACACTTACCCTCTTCCTCCTTCCCCAGTACTCCTAAGGGTTTTGGGGAATATTTTAGTTTATTTTAATAATGTTTGATTTTAGGTGCATGGCCCCTTTAAGAATGGGAGCCCATGTGGCAGCCATCTTTACTGTGAATACTTTAATGGGAGAAAATTTGGTGGGACATATTTCTGCACCCGTTTATACTAGTACGGTCAGAGTGGGCTCTTCTTTTCTGATCATGCCCTTTCTTATGATCAGGGGTTTGAGTGTCCATGAGAATTGCTGTGCTCCATGGCTGGAGAGCCACTCTTTGCTAGGTAACCTTAATGGAGAGAGACTACATTGCATAGAATTTCTCCATTGCTTATTTTAAACAGAGGCTGACTCTCTTGATCACTCTCTCTCCAGTTTAACCATTTTCATACCAGATAAGTACTTTCCAAGTTTTTCTGGGGGCTATACATTATACTGGGGTTACTTTTAACTACTTCTCACTAGTTTTATTTACTTTTTCTGGCTATGTCTGCTCCAAAGGGACATATGTAGAAATCCAAACTCAAGGATTCAGGGGCTTCTCTCTTTCCCTCCTAACTCACTGTTCCTCATGTCATGCTGGGCTTCAAAGGGAATATTCTGGGTTCCTATGTCCCTCTTGTACTGTGGCCCCTACTATTCCCCATAGGCCATCCAGTACTGACTAAGAGTCATCCTATTTTAAAACGCAGATGTCCTCTGTGGCATCAATTCCTTCTTCCATTCAAGGGGTCCTCCTTTCTTGGAAACACTTGCCCACCGTCAGGCAGATTGAGCCTATTTTTAGGGGCCAAACACAGGTTATTGGGGCATTTTCTGATTTAGAATTAGAAGAAGATATGGACTATTCCTTGTCCTTTGAGGATTCCTATGAGGCCGATCCTGGTCCAGTTCTGAGGAGATCATCAGAGCAGAGTTGGAGACCCTTCTCTTGTCTTACATCCCCTTTAAGGGTATTTCTAGGAGGAATCACCTAAACATAAAAAATGGCCATAGGTTTGGTTATTAAAGTATTCCTAGTGAAGGTTTTTTTTTTTTTTTTTTAAATGTAACTTGTTTTAGCAGATATTTAATGTACTGTGCTGTGCACAGCACATATTGTCTTTACCTCCCACCTCCTTCTCAGCTGCCCCAGGGAGTGTGTTCACGCTTCCCTTCGGTGTGCTGTCAATGTCTCCTATCGTTATAGCAAGCTGCGGTAAGCATTATAATGAGCTTGCTGTAACGATAGGAGACTTTGACAGCACACGAAAGGGAAGCATGAACGTGCTCCCTATGCTGGTCAGCATAATGCAGTATGCTGATTCTTCAGCACAGCTCTATCTGACTTAAAAGTACAATATCTGAAAAACGAGTTACATTTCCATTTAAAAAAAAAAAAAGCTTCCCTAGGAATACTTTAATAACCAAACCTATGGACAATTTTTATTTTTAGGCGATACATCCCCTTTAATCAAAATTTCCTGGAAGAGTTCAAAGCTCCAAATAATAGACTTTACCATAACAAATGTATCTTTAAGCTATACCACTTCAAGGCAGAGGTACTAGTGCATTGGGCTACTTCTCCAACAGGTGACCCATGCTCACAAAATATTGTCCCTCATTGTGATCCATCCGGGCTGGCTTTCTGATCTAGAGGAACAATAGTGACGTTGGGAAATGGGTCGGGGGGTACTTTAAAATATAATTACAAAAAATCTATACCGATAAGAACATTGCGAAAGGGGTAAAGTATAAGGAATAATAGGATTTTCAATTATAGAGTTACATTACTATCTCTAAGAATCAGGCCTAGAAATTCCTTGATTCCCCTTTCATAGCTAACTTTGTGGCTACAGGGCTATCTTTGCTTCTGCATGGGTCAGCAGAGTTATAGTTGTTTGGGCAAACCGCTTTGATGCACTGCACTTTGAAATTCGTATGGGTGGACTTTCTAATTATCCTGTCTAACATTTTGGAATCTAATGCTTGTATCACTGAAGCCCTTAATGATGCAGGTAGGTTCTCTGGCAAATCATCATCTTTCTCTGTTGTTGCATACCACACCTTGCGCTTAAAGATTTGGTCTGTGGTTCATTATTCCAAGAAGTCACTGGTTTCTTTGCCATTTGAGGGTAAAACCTTGTTTGGTTCTGACCTGAAGCAGATCACTAGTGATTTCACTATTGGAAAGTGTAGCACTTTACCAATGATATCTTCTAAACGATCCCCTCTTACAAAGAATGGGTGTGGCTTTCATCCATTCCCTACCAACCTGGGGCACAGAGGGCCCAAGCCCCTCAAATTTCCCAAGTGAGCCCTGTCCCAAAGCCCAGACGACCTGGCAGAATCAGAAAACTGCTTCAAAATCTAAGTCTGACAAGGCAACCTTCGAATTGCTAGCAGAGTCCTGGGACATCATTACCTGGAGGGGTTCTCTCCATCTTTTTTGAGATGCTTGGGCATCTTTCGTGACAGACCAGTTGGGTTTTGCAGGTGGTTTCTGAAGTGTAACGCATAGATTTCAAATCCCTTCCACCTTATCACTTCTTTTTATCAAAGGTTCTTTGAGACCCAGAGTGAACGCCTCTTTTTCCAGAATCCGTCTCCTCTCTGTTGGACAAACAGGTTCTGGTCCCGATCCCACTCCAAGATCACTTTTCAGATTTTTATATCAACCTTTTTGTTCCCAAAAAGGATGGTGGCTGCTGGCCTGTTCTGGACCTGAAATGTCTCAACCAGTTCGTGGTCGCTGCAATCCTGGACTCCCTGGACCACCAGGATACCTACCTGTACATCCCAATTCATCCAAGCTACCAACATTTCCTACATTTTGCTGTTGCATGCATTCGGTACCAGTTAGCTGCACTAACCTTCAGCCTGGCCTCTGCTACCAGAATCCTCACAAAGATCATGACAGCTCTGGCCACATACACATATATATATATATATATATATATATATATATATATATATATATATATATATACATACATACATACATTCTCAAGGCATTTCTCTGACTTCATATTTGGATGATCTGTTGATCAAGGCTCCTTGAGAAGACATCTTGGCAGTCAATATCCAAGAGTGCACCCACATTCTGGTACATCACAGTTGGTTTCTCAACCTAAAGAAGTCTTTCTGGGAATGAAGCTCGACACCTTGCAAGGGTGGGAGTTCCTAACGGAGGGCAAGATTCAGCTTCTGCCCCAGGATGTGTCAGAGGTGTTGGAATGGACTTTGGCAACAGTACGGGACTACGTGTGAGTCCTGGGGTGCCTGGTGTCTGCCCTGGAAGCAGTACCTTATGCTCAGCTTCACATGGTAGAACTTCAAATGGACATCCTTGACACTCCATGACCCCCCCCCTCTGGTAAGGGAGGGCTTACGTTGGCAGCTTCATCATCCTGTCTAACTTAGAGATGCCCTTTCATGATTCTGGAGTGGAATATAGTCGCAGCGGATGCCATCCTTAGGGGCACAACCCTGGGCTATCTGCCGGCTTAAGGGAGGTGCAACAGGGAGAAATATTTTGGCCAACATTCTGGAGATCCACACCATGTGCCTGGTGCTCCAGATAATGACTGGACCCCAGTAAGGGTGCAAGTAAGGAAGTGAGGGAGCTTCATTATTGAGCAGAAACTCAAGTTACGGCATCCTAAGCAGTCCACATCCCAGGGGTGGAAAATGTGGTCACAGAATTTCTCAGCTGCCAACACGTGGATCCAGGCAATTGGGAACTGAATCGGGAGGTGCTCTACCTGATATTTCAGCAATAGGGTCTCCCGGCTAGAGGTATGTTTGTCTCTCATGACAACAGGAACATCCCCCTGTTTTACATAAAGACAAGAGATGCCCTGCCCTTTACAACGGATGTTCTGTCCATTACATGGAACTCCCATCTGTCCTATATGCTTCCCCGGATTCCAGTCATTCCCGGGGTAATCCAAAAGATCAGGATGGAGAAAGCTCTAGTCATCCGATTGCTCCATTTTGGCCTCAATGTGCCTGGTTTGTGGACCTTTTCAGTAGATCCAGCCAGGAGCAAAATGGCTTTCTTTTATTCATTGTCTCAGTTCAGAGGGATGCTGAGTTACAAGTGCTGTCTTGCAAACCTTTCCTGGTTTTTCATCGGGACAAGGAGATACTTCGTACCTCTCGGGAGCTTTTACACAAGGTTATCTCAAATGGTAACATTAACCAGGAGACCATTTTGCCTTCCTTTTGTCTTGATGCCATCTCCAAACATCCTATGTAATAATTTGCTAAAATGTGCGTAACGCCGCAGTCATGCGCAGTAGAGACTGCTGCAGTGATGCGCAGCAGAGACTGCCGCGGCTGATACCGGAGCGCTCTGCTCTGTATCAGCTGTGGCGCAGGCAGTCTCTACTGCACGTGACTGCCCCACGACCGGCTGCCAGTGGCTCTGTGGCCCGTGTAACGGGCTCTTCAACTAGTAATGTATAATGTGCATAGCACTCCGCTTCTCCTAAGGTTTATTCCATCTTTGTCATTCCTAAGCAACCTACAGTGGCTCAGGCAGCATCCAAAGTTGCCATTGCCTTTTGGATCAAGGATACCATTCACCAGGTATATGTGATCAAGAAGAGACCTGTCCATTTGAAAATCACAGAGCATTCTACCCACTCTGTGGCTGCTTCCTGGGACTACAAAATCCAGGCCTCTGGGGAACAGCTGTGTATGGCTGCTGTGGGGTCCTGCATTTAGGATCTCTCTAGTGTTCAAGGGATTAAAAGCCTTATTTAAGCCTCATTTAAATCAATTGATATTTCTATACTTCTCTTTTGTGTTTGAGTGTGTGTGTCACATGCCACCCAGTCATTATAGCAGCTTGTTTGTGATGCCACAATTAAGGTTCAAACAGCAGTTCTATGTTAAATGCCAGTATAAACCTATCCTTGGTTAGACCAGAACAGGCACTGGCACCTGATGCTGACCTCCCCTACATCCCTACAAACCTCAGTCCTATGATGTCTCAGTAAAATGCAAACACTTTTTCCTTATTAATAGAAATGGATGATATCATTTCCACTACTGTTAAATCAAGATAAACTCAGAAGTTAAATGTAAAGCACTTTGGCAAGGTATAAATTCAAAAGGTTTAGGAAGTGCTAGATGGTGGTTGTCAGTGCACACAGTCACAGCCTGCAATTTGCGACTGTTTTACAGACAAGTGTTTCCAGGTTTGATCGTTTGGCTGTTGTCTTAGCATTGTGAGTGTGCTGGAGAATCTCACATCTGACACCTGCCACTTTGCATTGTGTTTGGATGAAAAACAGCCATTGCTGATGTTTCGATAAAAAAACAGTCAATGCATTTATTAATGTCAGAGACAACACCCCCTCCCCCCACCGATTCACATTAAAAACAGAAACAGTGACTGAATCCTTATATACTTTTTACTTGTAAGTTGTCAGATATACTTTTAGGGCTTTGTGATGGGAAGACAGGCTGAAATTATTATCTTTTATTTATAAAGGTACAACATATTGTCTGTCATTTTAAAAGGGAGTCAGGCTTGATATACAAACAGACAATGTATCGCACGTGCACAGACCAAAACATGTGGAGACAGAACCATGCTCATGAACGTTTCACCCCTTAACGACTGCCAGATCTGGTGCATGGGTGGCCGTTAATGACCACAGAGGTTTTTTTTTTTGTTTTGTTTTGTTTTTAAATGCGACTGGAATTCTGGGATGGCAGAGTGCTGTGTAGCCGCACTGCTATCAAGTGACGTTCCTGGCACATCATGGAATTCAGTGTCTGAAATGGCCTGATGGTCCTGGCACATCATGGGTCCTTGAGGGGTTAAAATCGACATCAAGGATCGTTAGTTGTTGTACTGGTTGGGAACGATGGGAGTTGTAGTCCAACAGTTGACTACCTCTGAACAAGGGGATCATCTTCTCAATAACTGGTTATCCCTTTATCGAGAATATCTTTTGCAGGGATCTGCTTTGGAAATGCCTCTAACATCTAAGGGCACAACAAAACTGGAGAAATTCTTGGGCAAACCAATTGTACCATACAGGACAAATACAAAACTCCCAAATTCTCACTGATTCAAAGAGGGTTTTTAACCACTTGAATGCTAGAGGTCTCTAGCAATAAACAGACTTTTTCATTTCCCTCGAGTGGTGCAGTTTGCCATCAGAATTGGCACAGTTCTGCATATAGGGCCCTTATAAGGGGTTAAAGCAGGAGAGTCCAAACTTTTCTCCAAGGCCGAACTAAGAGAAGAGCATAAATTCAGGGCCAGGTATAACTAAATTATGTAGTAAACATGCCTTCTTGAAGACACATCAATTCATTCAAAGTTAGTAGGATTAACCCTATGAGTTCCAGTGGAGTATAATTACCCCTCTGGCATTCATAGGGTCAACCCGACTAAGTAAAGCAACATCGCATTAACACTTACCATTAATCCTGATGTCTAGCGGAGTTCTCAGCTTCCTGGTGATCTTCTGTCCTTCTCTTCAGTCTTCCCATCCTTCTGTCTTCTGCCTTCTTTTCAGTCTTCTTTCTTCTGCCTGTAAAATAAAATCAAAGCATAAATACCAAGCATAAATGAAGACCTGGTTTAACCCTTTGAGTGGCAGAGGGGTACGCAACGCATTGCTTTGCGTACCTCACTGGTACTCAGAGTATTAAATATTATTGTGCCATGTATATTCCTTAAATTAAATGCCTCTATTTAATGCCATAAATAATAATGCCATGAATAAATAGTATACATATACACCAAAAGAAAAGTCATGCATAAATGTTAAGTAAAACTACTTAGCTAAAATCTTCATGTCTCCGCCGATTGGAGCGGCCGTGAGGGCGGCGGCAGCGGAGACACAGATGACCAACACTAATCCCTTTCAGCCCTTACTGGCCAATGCCCGTAACACACTGAGGGCATTGGAAGTGAGCCTGCCTTTATATATGGGCAGGCACACTTCAATTTCCCTCATAGACATTGGCTGCATCCCAGCCAATCAGGTTAAAGAACAGCTGCTCGAGTCTGCTTGGCTGTGATGTGAATAAGAACATCCCAGCCAATGGCTGTGAGGGAAATTGGCACGGTTTTTTACGACTCTCAGACAAAAAGTTAGGTAAAAACACAACTTTATTGAGAAAATTTAAAATAATCCCATAGGATTGCAGACACGTACATACAATACATAAATAGTAAGTGGAATGGTAATATGAAATCAGACTGTACCGGTCCTGCCAATATACCGGGCAGGACAGCCTGAGCATGCAATGTAAAGGTGGCTCTACCAGTCCTGCCAATATACCGGGCAGGACAGCCTGAGCATGCAATGTAAAGGTGGCTCTACCGGCCCTGCCAATATACCGGGCAAGGCAGCCAGATAATAATCAGGATGGTACAGGCTCTACCGGCCCTGCCAATATACCGGGCAAGGCAGCCTAACTGGAACCAGCAAACCAGACTCTACCGGCCCTGCCAATATACCGGGCAAGGCAGCCTGAAGGAAAACAGACAGGCTAGGTTCTACCGGCCCTGCCAATACCGGGTAAGGCAACCATAAAATGGAAGGTAATAGGTTCTACCGGCCTTACCAATATACCGGGCAGGTCAACCTAATAGAAGAGGTGTCAACCCAAGTGGCCCCAATACTGTCAGGAAGAGATGACAGTTGAAGATGTAATAATATGCGTAGCCCAATACTACAGAATAAATGAGACCCTATGACAAGGTGTAGATGGAATAACGACCGTAAAGACTGGAGAGCACACAAGTGCCAACAATATAACTGAGTAGTGAGCTACGAGGGCCAGGAGCGAACCAGCGTCTGCACGCTGGGAGCCAACAGAGTTTAGTATAATGTAGCCGCAAGGCTTTGGAGCGAACCAGCGTCCGCACGCTGGGAACCAACAGTGATTTGTATACTATAGCCGCAAGGCTTTGGAGCGAACCAGCATCCGCACGCTGGGAACCAACAGTGATTTCTATACTATAGCCGCAAGGCTTTGGAGCGAACCAGCGTCCGCACTCTGGGAACCAACAGTGATTGTATACGATAGCCACAAGGCTTTGGAGCGAACCAGCGTCCGCATGCTGGGAACCAACAGACATTCAAGAATAGTATCGTGAGACAATGGAGCCAACCAGCGCCCGCGTGCTGGAACCAACTGGCTGGAATGTGGCCAAGCGACCGATGAACAATGTCGCCACCGCTGTAGGAATCAGGCTCGTGAAGAAACAGGAACCAGCAACAACGTCCAACCGGATCAGGAACGGTAACGGAGATCAGCAGCAGGAAGCAGCACTACAGGAAACTCAACCGGAACAGGACTGGAACCAACACAGCAGACAGCGGTACTGGAACAGCACGAACTCAGGAATGCAGGTACTCAGAAACAGCAGAATGGCCAATAGTGTCTGTAGCATGGTGGAAATGAAAATACTCAGACACCACGAAAGGGCAACTGAAAGGTGCCCAGGCTAGGTTTAAATAGGCAGTATGAGGCGGGCCAAAGGCAAGCAGCCAATGGGAGCCCCCTATAGGTGACAGACATAGCAAAGCGGCAATCACGGGCACCGTGATAGAAATGGAAGTGAGCCTGCCCATATATAAAGGCAGGCAAGCTGCACACACAAACACAGTCACACCTCAACACATGATCATCATTCATCCACACAACTGCACCAACACAGCATCCTGAGGGGACACAATACAAGGACAAATGGCAAGGTTCAACCAGGCCCAAACCTGTCCAAGTCCCAGTTCAACCCATTGCTGTGCTGATCACACCCAATAAGCTCAAACCATGCTTTTCAAAGTGTTGTCTGTTAAATATCATTACTGCTCCTCCACAATGTCACCCATGTACCCACAGAGAAGTCAGCACATAACCCCTTCAGTGCTAGAGGGATTATCAATGCATAGCTCAACAATGCTTTGGCAACCCCTCCAGTACTCAAAGGGTTAACCAATGACAAATACAATTCAACAGGGTTAGGATTACATGCTACGCAGGGGACATTCGCTAAGCGATGTAAAATACATGATGGAGTGAAGTTAACTCTTCCATACCATCACTTCACCAATTCTATGGAGACTATTCAATAAAATGGATCAAATTATTGAGGGCTCATTGGATAGAGAAAAATATTGGAAATAGAGAAATGGTATCACTGGAGAAGTCCTCTCATTTTACCTCCACTCCATAAAGTCTACATCACTCTCACTGAATCTCAAGAGAGATGGATGAGGACAAACAGCAAAGTGCCAGTGAGACTAACTGGCTGCATGTGCAACACACAGGCCTTGAAACAACCAACACTGTGGAATTAAAGGAGAACCAAGTAGGCCTTTGTATTGTGTATGCAATCATTTACTCTCACTTGAACTGTCGTATCATACATTTGGTTTTCACATGGATCCTCAGCAGTGGTGATGCTGTGGATGGATGTTATACCATCCACTATTTGAAGGATACACATGGGAACCAAATGTCAACCACTGTAGGTAGCACACCAACAGGCCATGATTGATGGAGATCCCTGATTAAGCAAGGCTGGGTCACTCACAAAGATGGAGCAAATGACCCAAACACCAACAGACCTTAATCTGAGAAATCCCTCAATATTGACCTGATTGTTGGCCTGAGGAATTAACTTGGACAGACCTCATGTATCTGTGATTGCCAGGGTGGTATTCCATGCATCACAATGCATAAGATACCATCATGACAACCAGAGATCCACATGTCAGTTAAATAATCTAGCATTCATTCTGTCATTGTCTACATTACTAATCACACCATTTAATTTCCCCATACAGTATACGGGCCTGCAGCACAGCAGGAGGCCGTGGAGGAGGCACACACATCCCCATACAAGATTCCTCTTGGGGAGCAAGATGACTGGGACCGGCACATGGTCACCCTATACAGCTGAACCACCACATCCTGCATCTTCTGCTGCACCAGCACCAACTGCTCCCCCACACTACCAAGACTGGTTTCATTTTGAGAGATCCATGCAGCCATCCTCCTCGAGGCATTACCACCCTGCTGCAGCACCACCACCAGGAAGATCCTGGCTGCCCGGGACTGTGGCCACCCCTACATATGGGCCATATATCAATGTTCCCGACCTACCCTCCTGGATGGCTCCCCAGCATAGGCCCAGGTACGACCCGTGATGGGGGCCAAGCAGCTACCAGTGGCCAAGGTATGACCCCGGGCCTCTGGAATAAGAGCACCTGGGCCTGATTGGGGAGCCACAGAGCCTTCAACTGAAGGAACACTTCACCCCACCACCACAGGGATTAGTGGGCAGCTCGGGGTCACTGGATGTTGTGGGCACATGGCCAACATCTGCAGCAGCAGACACAGCAACCCCAACAGTAGACAGAGGACTCTCCAGCAGCAGCAACCCTCCCAGCAGACACAGCACCAGCGGACTATCCACCAACAGTAACCCCCCCCCTCCCCCCCAGCACACTCACTAGGCACATGGATGGAGGGGGAGTGCCTGGAGTTACAGAGGAGGCAACTCAGGGAATGCCAGTAGACCAACACATACGTCAGAAGGCTCCAAAGGGATTCCCTGAGGAACACTCAAAGGATACTATCCAGCATCCATGCCCTGAAGGTACTGCAAATGCTGATGACAACAGAACTCAGGCAGTACCATGCAGGGATGATGGACATGATGGGGCAGCTGCTGGTGGAGGTGAGAGACCACAACTGCAGGGAGAACCTGCATGTGGAGAGGGAGCAGCACTCCACAGAGTTCTACTGCACCCACCTCTCCCTCCATTGTGACCCCAGAAGCAACCCCAAGGGCACAAAGGGTGACCAGTCAGCCAGGCCATCCACGTCTGGAACCAAGCCCCCCAAAAAAGAATAATAAAGAGGCCAACATGCTGTTTTCCCCACAAATAGAACACGCACATCTGCATTTTAATCCTGTCTGAGAAGGTTTGTGGTTACTGATAGATTAAGTGACAAATATGTCTCCAAAGCATTGCAACGCAATGCAGTGAACACAACTTCTGCCAAGGTTACATGATTGTAGAATGTTTGAACATGGGTTAGCACACACAACTTTGTCCAAATTCATCTTGCAGTCCACCACTGGAGCCAAATAACATGACATGTGGGTTGAATTTGAACAACAAATACCTACCCCTTAGCACAACAACTGGTGCAACACTGTGAACATTCATCTACCTCAATTGTTGTGTTTTAAGGGGTTAATCAAACAGCTATTTGACTTAGCTGAGAACTAACAGGCAGGATAGATGATAGAAGATGCAGCTAAATAGGATGTGATTTACACCCTGATTGGGAAACTAACTTACTGGAGAACCCAATGTTCACCCTAGGATTTCAATGTGTGTTGTGCTACACCTTGAAATCCTAGGGTGAACATTGGGTTCTCCTGTAAGTCCGTTTCACAATCAGGGTGTAAATCACAGCCTAACTTACTGTATAACCCAATGATCAGGCTAGGATTTCAATGTGTAGCACACACATTGAAACCTTAGGGTGAGCATTGGGTTATCCATTAAGTTGTGTTGATGTTTTACTAAGGTTGAAACAAGCTTCAGCACTGATATCACTTCATTTAGTCTGTTTGGTAATGTAGCCCATGTACTGAGATATGCCAAACCAACATTGGTTACATTGATCACCATGTAAACCGTGGACATTACATCACTGTGGAAGTAATGTCCCCTGCATCACCTCTTTATCACTCACAACACACATTAGTGTATCACTGCCACCATCTCCTTGCATGAATACATCACAAGGTCAACTCCTGGTCAAACAAATGGTGGACTCCTGTGATGTAGGTCATGCCTTCCTATGTATGAGTGATACTCTAGGCTTGAGTATGGTTCAAAATTGAAGATGTCTAATCCAACATTTATTCATACAGACACAGATTGAATAGTGATGGTTCTCCTTTGTGTCTCAAACTACATTAAAACATACATGTGTTTTCTGAGTATATTGCCTATATGCATTGAACACGTGTATGAGCACCCAAAAGGTACATTTAAACTAAATATGAGTACTTTGGAAACACTATTGAAATGCTCATGTGTTGTCCACAAGGTTTGGTAACTCTGTAGATGAGCATTTTTACTGTACAGGTTTGATACCTGGATGTTAGTACACACATGAATTTGTGTCTTCTGTGTATATGGGAATGTTCCAGTAGAGGTTGCTGTGAACATCACGTCAAACATTGCATCAAAAACACAATCACTTGAAACATCAAGGGGTGAGCTTCGTGGAAATGTTGTCAAGGCTTCAGTCCAGTCACATGGCAACTCCTGTGTTCAAGGATGGATCATGCTATGGATGCCTGTGGGACAAGAGGACAGGATTTGGAACAGCACCCTCGAACCGATCATCATGCAACAGCTTCAACATAATTACCCCCTTAATCTTTCCCATTACAGGGGAGTACACAACCCATTGCTTTGTAATGTGTTGTCTACTTGTCTGTAACCCATTATGGTGACAACTAAGGGCATGTCAGCCAGCACTAGGGATATGTGCCACTGACATAAATAAACTCATCAATAAATATGTTCTGATAGATCCATGAAACAAAGGAATTTTGGCTGCCACTGTCAGAGTGACAGGTGCAGCCCAATTTTATTTGTTTCATGGAACTATTAGGACATATTTGTTGATGTGTGTATTTATGTCAGGGGCACATATCACTGCGCACACACACACAGGTCAGCATGGTGTCCCTGGAGATCTGATCTACGTTTCATGACCTCTGTTGTGTAACACACTACCACTGTAGATCCATCCCTCTGCTGCTCTTTTCATCTATAGCTAACTACAGGTCCCATGTTCACTCCAATGGCCCTTTAACCCCTGATGTGACAGAGTGTTATCCAATGCATTGCACTGGATAATGCTCTTTCACTACAAGGGTACCATGGTTGCTATGGCTATGATCATGGCAAATCATGTTAGTTGTTGTCAATCAAGTCATGGAAGATGCTAAACATGGGTTGTGTGTTGTATCTTGGTTCTCATGGGGGTATGCATGATATCCTTGAGGTAGCAATGTCAACATGGAGGAGGGAATGGAAGATGGTTTTGGAATCCACAGACACAATATGTCATGTCCATGGTATGGATGATGTTTGGGGCTATACTGCTGCCAGTCTCAGGGCTGTGTCACTGATCCTGTGGGGTGAAACAGAACATCATGTATGGTGTGGCTAGTGTGTTGGCACCAATTCACATGACTGGTGATGGACATTCATAGATTGTGTGAATGCCTGTTATACTCACAGCTGAAGTGGTCCCTGATCAGCCTGTCTCTCAGCTGCACCCCTCTCAGGGCCTCCTCACCATGGCCAATGTCCATGGGCACATCAGGTATGGGGGGGGGGGGCTGGATATGGTCCACCAGCCTAGTGTCCACTGCGATGTTGTGCAGTATTGCACAAGCCATTATGATGTGACACACTTTTCCTGGGACATACTGCAGTGTCCCCCCCCCCGAGTGGTCCAGACATATGAATCGGAACTTGAGGAGGCCGAAGGTCCGCTCAATGGCATTCTGAGTTCTGCCATGAGCCTGCTAATATCTTTCCTGGGCATCGGCTTGGGGATTGGTGACCGAGGTGAGGAGCCATGGTTAGCCAGCATCACCTGTGGAAAGTGATTGACATGGTGAGACAAGGAGCACATGTGTGAATTTTGTTTTCTGAGGTGGATGTACTAGCTGTGAGTCCGGAGAATGCTGAGCAGTGTTGTGTGTACACCTGTGGATGTGGTGTGATTTAGTACTGTTAACTCACCCAAAAGCCATCCCCCTGTATGAGTACCATTCTCGAAGTCTCTGTGTACTGAGGAGTTTTGGAGAATATAGGAATCATGAGAGCTCCCGGGATACTTTGCATAGACATTCATGACCCTCATGTTGCTGTCATATACCATCTGCACGTTCATGGAGTGGAATTTCTCCTGTTGATGAATAGATGTCCAGCACGTGTTGGAGCTTTGATAAGGACATGAGTGCAATCTATTGCACCCATGACCCTGGGCATGCCTCCCCTTGTGTAAAAGCCCTGCTTCAGATGTGTCCACTCCATGTCGGTGTTTGGAAAATGTATATAAGTACTGGCCTTGCTCTGGAGGGCTGACAAGACCTGGGGCAGCACCCTGGAGAATGTGGTCTGTGGCATGCCAGATGCGTAACCCTCTGTCGACTGGAAGGCTCCACTTGCCATGAAATGTATTGCACACATGAGTTTTTGCAAGCCAGATAGGGCATGGTTCTGTATGTAGGTGGGATTGACCTTATCCTTGATGACCTCCTATAGGGCAATGATGCTACGTGGCCTCAACCTGTAGCGATCAATCATCTTGTCATCGTACTTTCCAAGGAGAGTTACCCTTGGGCAGTATACCCTGGGCCTTGGTGGTCATCTATACATCCTGCTTTGCTCCAGGGGTCATTGTGGCAGCTGGGGAGCATCCTGTTGCTGCAGCTGTGCATCTGCAGGCTGGTGTTGTTCTCCATGTGGGGATGGGCTCCTGTGTGGCTCTTGAGCCAGAGCCTCCTCACTTGGAACAGGTGAAGGCTGGTGATCAGGTGTGTTGGGGGTTGCTGGTGTTCCCTAGCTCTCGCCCTTGCATGCCTTCTCCGCAGTCTTTGCATCAATATGTAAGTGAACGTACTTTTTGTTCTATCTCTCTCTCTCTCTCCCTAAGTGGAAAACAAGCCACAAGTGAGTGTAGTGAGCTGTCTCTTTAAGTACCTGGTAGGGCATTGTCTAGGTGTGGTGATGAGGTGAGTGATGACCAATGGGAAGGTGTTTGTTGTCCAGGTAATTGTTTGCTGGTGTGTTTGTGTTTTTAAAATGTGTTGTGTTCTGATTGCTGTGTCTGTGTCAGTTGCGGGTGTGAAGTTGTGGTGTGCAGGTTGTGTCTGGAACGACTGGTGATGTTGCACAGGTGAGCTTGTTTTTTATTGGCAGGTGTTTGTGTTGTGTGATAACCACCATTGTTCCGTGCCATGTTGTGTTGGTGTTTTTTTAAGGCATTGTCCCTGTGGTGTTAGTTGGTTGTTGTGTTGTGTGTGACAGGGATTTGTGTTGCATGGGCATGTTTTTTGTTATTTTGGCATTGCATGGGTTAATTTTTCCATTTGCATGCTTGTGCGGTATGCGGTTTGTCTATCTAACAGGGTTGTTTTTACCGTTGTGTCTAACTGCTAACAAAACTGGGTCTTAACTTTTGCCCTTTAACTGTATCTTTTTTTCAGCAGTACTGCACTCCTTTAAATGGCTTTGCAGAATCTTGTTCCATGAGTCTCAATGCACATAAGTCTATCAGCCATAAGGATTATCAAACTGCCGTTACCTGTTCTTAAGACGGACCTTTAAATGGCTTAAAGCACGTTAACGCACCCAGTAGTTTTTTTTTTTTTTTTTTTTTTTTTTTGCTAACGCCTGTCTTTAAATCTACCCTAATATGTTTTGAACTGCTAGCATCAGGGACAATATTCACTTGCATATCTGTGCATTGTTTAACCCTGTGAGTGCCTGCAAGGTATGCAATGCATTGCTCTGCAATGCATGCATACCCCCCTGGCACTCCTGGGGTTAAACTATGCAGTTTCTTTTTATGGCAAATTTATTAATATCTCTATTTATTTTACAGATCTATATAGAGAAGATGGAACAGAGGAAGAAAGAAGAGGAAAGAGAGAAGATAAAAGACAAAGATTAGACAAGTATAGAAGATGAACAGTGGATGACAGGTAAGTGTACATAGATGAGCTAACGATCGGTGCTTGAAAGTACCTCAGCTACTAATCGTTAGCTTTTTTTCCTTTTATGTTCCCATTATTGCTGCCATCTGGCACCATTTTAGGAACTTAACGCACATATCAGACGTTTGGGCCACAGTAAAGGACTACCGGCTAATGTCCGTTGTGCTTTCAGCTGGGAGGGCAATAAAAAAGCTCCCCTAGCACTTTTTGCTAACGGGATGTTATACAATTTTGCCATACCAGCTATTTTAGCTGGGACATTTAAATGTAAGCCTAAAAGTGAGTGTCAGTTTATGGAATGTTGTCAATCTGTGTTGGGAGAGAGAGAACTGCTGATTTTTTCTAACTAGTGTAGGCAGTCAGGCAAACAGAGGGAACTGGAACTGCTCGATATAGGAGTTTTGGTCATAGCAAGTTGTACTCTGGATAGGTGGGGCGTGTGGACTGCGACTGTGATGGGACAAAGGAGAGTAAAAAAACAAACAAACAAAAAAAATGTACCTTTTGAGTGAAAGTCACAGAGGCAGGTGATTCTCCTACCTGAGCTGGCTGTGCTTGAGACTTGACTGAGACTGAGTCACAGATGCTACTCAGAGAGAGAAAATACATCATACAGTCATGCCAAGAAAGGTCAAAACTGACACACCATACTTACAAAAACTCAGTCCTGTATGCACTCAGATAATAATGAGGGACTATCATTGACTGAGGTGTGGGGGACTCTAGTACTGCCTGTTACTATGTGGGTTATTGTGACGGGGGTACAGGGGTTACTGATTGGTAGACCTTGGGTTAAGAGATTTATCCAGCCAGACAAAAAGATAATAAATTGCATTTATTAGAGAGGTCACGGCACACAAACATAGGACAACAATTACAGGCAAACAGGGGTAAAACATAAAAACTAAACACTTCTGCGGTTCTCTTCTTGGTTGCACAGATTACCAGGGGTTATATATAATACTCACAGTCCATTTTAGCTTAATGCTGGAGCTTACACATAGTCCCACTAGAGGCAAGAGGGGGCATCCTGCCCACTACACATGCTGCTGGATTACATGAAGGTTCCTTCTATCTTTAATCCTGACAGAGGAGTTGGGAACGGCATCCTAAGAGATTATCCCCTGCCACTTTCTTTAGTCTTGGGCCATAGTCACCGAAGTTTAGCTTCCTGGCCACAATCCTTGTGGTGGGAACATCAGGGTACTTTCTGTGGCTTTAGCCACCTTGACTTACAGCCCACAACTGAAAAGGGCACCTGGCCACTACAGTGCCCACTCACTCTAACTCTTCCTACTTTTTTCAACTCTGTCCTCTCTCACTCTGTCTTCCTAGCCTTTTTTCTACCTACCCCCTACAGGATCTGATGTCACAGGTACCATCTACTAGGTCTTTTTCTGCTTAGCCTGATGTGAAGGGGAAGATAAACACATTCCACACACAGATTTGCACTATCCCCCCTCTATCTGACCAACACTGGCTATCTCATAACACAATCGCTGTGGACAGCTAGACTGGATGGCACCATCCCTCTGTACATCATACATACTAACCAACCCATTCAATGGTGGTAAATGGCCAACACTCTCTAAAGCATGCAAACACGGGACTTTAATGTTTCAAGAATGGGAACACATGTTAAGACAATGGCGATCACTGAAAACAGACACATTTCATTCTCTGGGTGACAACCATTCCGTCACAGTCATCCTTTAGTGCAAACTGCTGACTCTGAAGCTTACAGGTTTATCCTATACTGTACCATAAAAATGAACAATACAGTTCTTGAGAGAGAGAAAAAGCTGCTCAAATTTTGATACTAACTACTAGTGAAGAGACAGATGGGCAAAGATGGCGAGCTGAAGTTTCTTGCTGTTGCAGGGAGTGTGGGTGTGATTTGCACTGTTGGTAACAGACAGGGAAAGACAAAAAAAAAAAAAAAACTTTTTTTTTTACTTATGTGACAGGCAGGCACTGTATGTGTGTTTCTGTGGCTAACAATGGACAGTGGAGCAAGTCTGAGAAAGCAGACAGTGTTTGTGTGTGTCTGTGACCACTAATGGACAGTGTAACATAGCTAGGGTATCAGACAAGGCTGGGGAAGCAGACAGTGGTTCTGTAGCTACCAGTGGTATATGTACCATAGACAGACATACCATACATTATTTTCAGATAGTCAACTACAATAAAAACATCAATCCACACTCTGTTGTATACTTTACAATAAAAAATTAGTGCTGCTACTATTATGTACACCAAATGTGCTAGGGGCCAGTTGAAGGATAAAATAGTATCCTTCTATTTAAACATCGCTTAAAACCAGAGGGATGTCTAATTTTTCTGAGTGCTGGCTCTGTCTCCCCTTCTCTCTACTTTAGAAAAACTCTGTGCAGCAGATCTCAATAAGCAAATATAAAGAACAACAAGAAAAATGCTGCAGTGAATATTCTTGTCTGTCTTTCATATTAGTCACACTATATGGATATTTAATTTGTGTTTTGTAAGATTAGTAATTAAAGCTATTTTTTACTTTTGTTTCGGTACACCAGGATTTTGTGTGGTCCATTGGGTGCAGAACAGATCTCTTAGCTGCAGGCATTTGTGGTATTTATTTGCTTAGTTAAACCAGAATATTCTCTGCAGCATTTTTCTTGTAGAGAGAAGGGGAGAGAAAGCCGACACACAACAAAATTAGACATTCCTCTGGGTTTAAGCAACATTTAAAGAGACGAAATGAGAATCTTGCGCTTTTGATGCATGGCGAGATTCTCATGTCGCCCTTTTCATCAAGGCAACATGATGAATGTGACTTGTAGTTGCATTTTGTTTTCTATGCAAAATTTTAAAAGTGAACCCTCCTCCTGAGGGTCATTACTTATTCCTTAAAGGTTCTGTGGATGGGGTGACAATCACCCTGGCCAATATATACGCCCTTAATTCCTCTCACCTATGCTTCTTTCATACTGTGTTAAGATTGCTGGATGAATTTATGGAAGGAATGTTGATTTTGGGGGGTGATTTTAACTTAGCCCCGTCCCCTCAATGGACCTGTCCCACCCTTGCTCATAACATCCTCATGTACCTGGTGAGAAAGTGTCTGAATTATTGGCTCAGAGGGGCCTCCTAGATGTGTGCCGGGTCCTCAACTTGGATGTCCGAGATTATACCTTCTTCTCCAACCTACACCGGAGATACTCTAGGTTTGACTATTTATTCCTTGAAAGAAACAGGATTGATGACGTACGGTCGGTGGACATTCTCCCCATGACGATCTCCAATCATGCACCTGTGTCGGTCACTCTTTCCCTTTCAGCTGCTCTGCATTCTAAGCCTTCTTGGTGCCTTGACAACTCTCTGCTTACCGATCCTCTGATAGTGGCCAAAGCCAAGGAGGCAATCCTCACATTCTTTGACACGAATCTTACCAATGAGGTGTCTTGTCCCATTATATGGGAGGCACATAAGTGCTTTCTGCGAGGCTTCTTTGTCTCCCAGGGGGCCTGGAAACATAAGCAGAGGAGAATTCATCTTGAGAACATGCTGACCTCGCTTCGAGCCTTGGAGAAAGCTCACAAGTGTACTTGTGTTGACTCTACTCTTTCTGAAATTCAAGCATTGCATCGTTCCATCTCTGATACCCTGAGAGCCCATAACCTGAAATCATATATGTGGTATAAATACAGACATTTTATGCAGGGCAATAAATGTGGTAGGACTCTTGCCTCCTTGTTCAGACACTCCAGACGAATCGCTACCATTGCACATATCCAGATACCCAGGGGTCCTAAGGTTTTCTCGGGTGGGGAGATCACGAATGCTTTCAAAGATTACTACTCCCAGTTAAACATTTTGTCACATACTGGCATCCCTCCAGCGGTACCCCCTTCTGTAGTCCTGGCACAGTTTCTAGATGGAGCTAACCTCCAACAGATCTCCCCTGAGGTCTCTTCGTTGCTAGACAAGGACGTTTAAGAAGCGGAAGTAGAACTAACTATAAAAGGGGCTCCGAGGGGCAAATGCCTGGGCCCAGACGGGTTTTTGGCCTCATACAATACTTTTACCACACAAAATTCAGAGCACTATTACTGCCTCATACTACTATCATTTCCGAGATATTCTGATCCCACACCTTACCTAAACTTTCAATGCTATTCTGGCGGGGCAAGAATGGCCCCCTTCAGCCCTTTCTGCACATATTACAGTACTGCCTAAACCTGGGAAGGATGCGACCCTCTGCAGCAATTACAGACCTATTTCTCTCCTCAATATAGATCTGAAATTGTTTGCAAAGCTGTTGGTGGACCGCATTAAACTGTATCTTCAAACTCTGATTAATTCCCGGTAGGGAATCACGAGACATTGTTGTTAAAGCCATATCTTTGATCCATGGCTCCATGTCCTCTGTCTTGCCTTCTCTGGTCCTCTCTCTGGACGCGGAGAAGGCTTTTGACAGAGTCAATTGACGGTTCCTGGAAGAGGAGGTTAGACATTTTGGCTTCAGTGACCGTTTCCTGGGGGCCATCATGTCGATGTATCGTAACCCCTCTGCTCAGGTCAGAGCCAGTGGGGTTCTGTCTCAATCCTTTGACATCACCAACGGGACAAGACAGGGTTGCCCTCTTTCCCCTATACTTTTCATCCTCACCTTAGAGCCTCTTCTATCTACTCTTCGCTTCTCCGATTCGATTTCCGGTTTACATCTAGGTCCCAGAGAATTTAAGTTGACGAGCTACGTGGATGATGTCCTTCTTTTTCTTTCTTCCCCTGAACTTTCTCTTCCTCCTCTACTGAATATGGGTCCCTGTCTTCTTACAAATTGAACTATTCCAAGTCAGAGGTGCTGAATCTCACTGTACCTGATGATTCTAAAGTGAGGTTGCAAAGTTCATATCCCTTTCAATGGCAGAATGATTATGTGAAATATTTGGGTGTCCTCCTGAAGCGATCTGTCTCTTCTATGATTTCCCTTAACATGAATGATCTGGAGGCAGGTGCCAAACGGGATGTACGATCCTGGTCGAACATATTTGTCTCCTGGTTCGGTAGGATAAATTTGATAAAAATGATAGTTCTTCCTAAGATACTCTTCCTCCTCAGATCCCTAACGGTGCGAATTCCCAAACACCTCCTTCATTCTCTTCAGTCCATACTTAACAGATATATCTGGAGTCACAAACCTCCTAGGATGAATGCCAAAGTGTTATATTGCCCCTCCAGATTCGGGGGTCTAGGCCTCCCCAGCATTCGGCAGTATCACACTGTAGCTGCGGTGAATATGATCTGGGAACTTGGACTGGCCTGGAGTGCTCGGGAGATCTTTGGGAGGGCTGGACCCGTTACAACTCTTATGGGTGTCATCTGATAAACTGCCGAGAATGGTGACACATTGCCCGATCCTTTAGCATCTCTTTTTGGTATGGAGATTCTGCAATGCTGCTCATAACTTAGCACCAGTACCCTCCCCTCTTTGTGCCATAGTGGGCAATCCAGACTTTTCACTGGGCCTTCAGGGAAAGGCCTTTCAACATTGGTCTACAGCCGGATTGACTGACTTGGATCAATTATCCTCAGGATCCCTCCCTACTTTTGAATTTCTCTGTAGGACCTTTGCTCTCCCTGGTTCTGAAATTTGGTGACATTATCAGGTCTCTCATATTTTATTTCCTCGTTAAAGACGGACTCCTCTCTCCCTCATAAATTAACCATCTTTGAAGCCCTCCTGACTGGTGTCTCCTGGCAGAATCCTAGACTTGCCCAATTTTTGTCTCTTCTTACTTCGCCGTATAAGCTTTCCACTTTGCCCCAAAAATCGGCCTTGGAATCTGACTTGGCTATATCCATATGTGAAGACTTGTGGATCTCTACTTTGACTTCATAATAAGCTACTCCCTAATGTCTCAGTGAGAGAACTGAACTACAAAATATTGATGAGATGGTATCGTACGCCAGTCCGGTTAGCCAGGATCTTTCCTGGAAACTCTCCTTTATGTTGGCACTGTGGGTTGGAGGCAGGTACGCTTATACATATTTGGTGGTCCTGCCCGTCACTCACTCGGTTCTGGACCTTGGTGTCTGTGCATCTACGGAACCTCTCTGGACTCAATTTCCCTAGTTCCCCTCGGACACTTCTCCTGTCTTTTCTTCCTCCATCTCCTCAGCCTGCCCTGCTCCCAGCCTTCAAATTGTGGCTTATGGGAGTTACTGCCGCTAGAGCTTGCATTCCGGCCAAGTGTAAGTCTCCCATACCACCCTTAATTTCGGAGTGGAAATCCAGATTACAAACTATTGTAGATATGGAAAAATTGTACCATACCTCACAGGGCTCCCTACCCGTTTTCGAATCTCAATTCGCTTCCTGGGTTAACTTTGTTACAAACCAGTAACTTTGAATTGAGGATGCTCCTTTCAATTTTGATAGGTTTTTCTTTTAAGTCTTATGCTACAAGATGCCTTCCCGGGACTTACCTCCCCTTTTTTTTTTTTTTTTTTTTTTTCTCACCCTTTCTTGGCCCCCCTTCCATTTTCTCTCCCTCTTATATTTCTCTTTACATCACTCTGTTCTGTTCCATAGTCTCAGATTAATCCTCACTTTATACTCTCCACTTTATGTGGAGTTTTGGTATGCCAGAAAAGCTGCTTTACTGTTACATTGGTATTTAAAAGTAGGTCTGGCTTGTCCAGTCCGACATCCTTTATTGTCCTATTGTGTTATGTTCTCTCCTCTCTCTGACTGTTATTGTGTAGACTTCTATAATTTTAATCACCTAAATACGAATGTTTCAATGGACATCACAAATACTTTTTGAAATTTATTTTTTAAATTCCTTTTATTCTTCTTTTTTATTCAGTGCTGTTATAATGTTTCACTTTATTACCAAATAGAATTTAGATTATTAGAAAAAAAAAAAAAGAGAGACTAAGTTTAAAGTTTATAAAATCTCTAGTATGGAGATTCTTCACTCGTTATTCAAAAGCTAAACATGTTGCTATCTACTGTATGTGTAAAAAACGAGTGAGCAGGGGGAAATCAGGATCACATATAGGCACATCCTCATTGAGATCCCATCTGTAGCATAACCAAAGGTCTACTGCTAGATGTTGCTTGTCTGATATGCTGGTGGTTTGTCTCCCAGTCAGACCTATGGTTGTGCTTCAGTTTGGATCTTACTGACGATGGTCATAGGAGACAGAATGCTTTTCCACCTGCTCACGTGTTTTTTACAGAGACAACAGATAGCAACATCTTTTAGTTTTTGGATCGTGTGATTGCATAGTCTTAGGGGTTCCTGAAGGACAACTTGTGGTGATCAGACTAGGACGTGCCTAATGTAAGCTGCCTGGGTAGAACTTTGCAGAGTGGAATCTCCACAAAGAGGAATCAGACTGCTTTATACAATAAAAATGAAACGATACAGAAAATACTGCTAGGTAGTCCTCAGTGAGCAAAATGCTGGAATACGCTGGACGGGGAGTGTAGCTGGCTGGCTGTGACTGCTCCTGGGTTGCTTTGCTGTGGCCTAAACTGGATTAAAGTTGCTGGCCTCCAGACCAGATTAGTGCCGACCCGCACCCCGGATAACAACCCAAGGAACAGGAGCTACTCATTGAGAACAGGACACTGAAAGTGCCGTATGGTTGTAACTATTGTCAGAAACAAGCCAAAAGATGTGAGCACGAACAAAAGCAAAGGTGCCTACCCTCCGGCTAGTCACCGCTCAAGACCATCACATTTTAGATCTCAAGTGCCATTACAGAGGCGAAATTTCCACATACATATTAGACTTATCCCGCCCATTAGGGCAGTCCAGTTCCAAAATGATGGGCAAGTCCCCTCTGCATGGAAAAAACAGCTAACCCCAGATGTAAGTTTCGGTCTTGTTTGGCCCTCGTCAGCGAGGTGCAGCAGGCTTCCCTAGGCACTGAGAGCAAGGGGTCCACGTCTGGATTACCCTTTAAACTTAGTGAGAGACACTAAGTGTTTCTCAGAAACAAGACAAAAGATGTGAGAGGCTCTGACTACAAACAAAAGCAAAGCTGCCTGTTCTCCGGCTAGTCACCACTCAAGAGCATCACATTTTAGCCATTACAGAGGAGAAATTTCCACATACATATTAGACTAATCCCGCCCAATAGGACCAGCCCACTTTAAAAAAAAAAAAAATAAAAAAAAAATAAAAAATGGGCAAGTCCCCTCTACATAACCCTTTACACTTAGGGAGAGACCGTAAGTGTTTCTCAGAAACAAGCCAAAAGATGAGAGGCCCAAACAAGGCCGAAATGTACGTTTGGGGTTAGATGTTTTTTTCGTGCAGAGGGGACTTGCCCATCATTTTGGAACTGGACCTCCCTTATGTGGAAATTTCTCCTCTGTAATGGCACTAGAGAGCTAAAATGTGATGCTCTTGAGCGGAGATTAGCCGGAGAACAGGCAGCTTTGCTTTTGTTCGTGGTCAGAGCCTCTCACATCTTTTGTCTTGTTTCTGAGAAACACTTAGGGTCTCTCCCTAAGTGTAAAGGGTAATCCAGACGTGGACCTCTTGCTCTCAGTGCCTAGGGAAACCAGCTACACCTTACTGACGAGGCCCAAACAAGGCCGAAACATACATCTGGGGTTAGCTAGTTGTAAGGGATGGTTTTTGGTGTTCTCCTCACGGTCAGTTGGGGGTTAATGCTCTGCATTAGGTTTCGCAACAGCAGAGGGGCAGGCACTGTAAGACGTAGTGTTTACGAGTATCAGTTAGAGATGTCTCTATACTCAGTGTTATATAATCATCACATACGCATGCGTAGTTTTAGACATCTTAGGGCGTAGCCTGTATTTTAACCTGTAATCAAGACAACAGTGGTCAGAGCCATTTTGTGGAGAGGTACAGTGTTGCTGTCTAGCCATTTGGGACGTCTGGTCTGTCGGGCTATTCACCTCTGTAGACTGTACCTCATCCAAACTTGTGTGTTGCTGTTTAGCCATTTGGGACGTCAGGTCTGTCGGGCTATTCACCTGTATGTGATCCTACGGAGTTAGCGTGTACGGCTCTCACACACTGATGTTTTGCTCCCGGGGAGAGATAAGTAACTTGTTTACTTATTGTATGTTTGTTTTGTATGTCTCCTATAAGTAACTTGTTTACTTATTGAATGTTTGTTTTGTATGTCTCCTATAAGTAACTTGTTTACTTATTGAATGTTTGTTTTGTATGTCTCTCATAAGTAACTTGTTTACTTATTGTATGTTTGTTTTGTATGAACCTTTTTAATTATTGCATGTTTAAATAAACTGCATTTCACTTCAGTGCTTGTCTTTATTCTGAAATTCCAAGCTTCTAATTGAAACACTTGGCGCTGCGAGCAGTGTTTTGTTTGGAATTTCACTAAAGATAAGGTGTGTGCAGTGAGGAATGTTTAGCAAATTGCAGAAATTAACCCGTACGGGGTGTGGGTGCGAGAGGGCACCATTGTTAATATGGGCAGAGAGGGGACCGTGGTTCCCAAGTGCCCAAGAGGTATATAAAAATGTTGATGGGCACCAGCTGTTGAATTTATCTAGATATGCTGCAGCTGAGCAGACAGCTGCCTTACAGAAGGAATTTGAAACTGTACAGGATGCATGTATTACTATGATGCAACTAAAGAGACTAGATCAAATGGGGGACAGTGTTGCTTCATATGTGGTAGGTGCTGGAAGGGAGAGAAGGAGGCTAAGAGGAGGAAAAAGGGTGATGTCTCCCCACAGCACTGTCCACATATGAACTGTGGTAGTAGAGGATGATTGGGATGCAATATATCAAGGGGATGGGCTGTCTGATGGGGAAAGTGAATCAGACTGTCACACAGATGCCCCAATATATGGGGCACAACTTATTGTTGATGAGTGGAAGCAGAACTGTGTGACTAAGTGCACGCAAACCCCTCAGACACCAGTGGCTGAGGTTGCTATGCATAAAAAACTGTTGGCATGGGTTTTGTGTGCCTGGGATGCTGGTGGTGAATGTGGTACTCTGACCTGGTTGAAATGCTGGAAGAGACTGAAGCAGAAAGGGAAGTTACAAACAGCCAGACTCCAAAGGGTGGCGACTAGTGATGTAGGACTAGGGGGGGAGGGTGACGTAGAACCAACTGACATACTCTTTGTGATACTCACAGCTCCACCCCCACCAATGACTACTCCATACACGGAAGCATTTGCTGCATTACATGAACACACACAGACGTGGATGTTTCCTGAAACTGAATGACATGTAGGCCGGTCCCCGTCCCCAAACACTACTGTTTTGTATATAGCAGTACTGAAATTAGGGGACCGCTGCCCATATGTTTGTGACTGGGGACACTGTAGGCGACTACAAGATGTGACAGCCTTGCTGGATACTGGGGCAGAAGGGTCACTGTGTCACAGCAATGTGAATCAGACAAAGTACACTAAAGGTTGTGCTATAGGTGAGAGAGTGGGAGAACAGAAGATACTTACGTACCGGGTGCAGTGCCGCATACAGAGAGGGAACGGTCCCATATTCCCAGCAGAGATTATTCTGGGAATGGGTATTGTGCTGGGACTGATCCTTTACACTGAGACAGGGAGTTACACTTTTGGCGCTGTAGTCCGTACTTTGTCTCTTTCAGTGCTTCAGCCAATAGTCTGGGGACATACTGACTGGACCCCAGTGTACATCCCACTGCCAGGAGAACTGAGCAAGTACCACAGTCCTGGAGAACATACAGAAACAATAGAGACTCTTCAAGGCCTGGGTGTGTTGAGGCCTGCTGCCAGCTCCTACAAGGATCAGGTCTGGTCTGTGAAGATGCCAGATGGGAGTGGGCATATAACTATGGACTATAAAGAACTGAACAAAGTGACATCCCCACTAGCAGCCGTTGCCACAGACCTGACTGCGCAATGGCATGCTGCCAGAGATGTACAGACTATGGGATACCTCCAGTGTCAAGTATACCGGGACTCCGCTGATGATATGGAGAAGCAAGTGGTTAAAGACATGGAGGCAGCACAAGTCCTGCTGGGCTTTTCTGTTTTCTGGAGGTGCCTTGTGCCCTATCTGGGATTGTTACTGCATCCCATCTGTGATGTAACCTGGAAAAAGACTGTGTATTATTGGGATGAAGCACTGACGCCAGTCAAAGAGGCTGTAAGTTTCAACAACAATGTGGACCGCATCCCACTAGTGAAATCCGATATCTCTATACGTAACTGGGTGCGTCAAGACGGCCTTGCGGCTCGCACAGCAGTTGCGCAGAATCAGACCCTACAGACATGGAAGTGGTGTCTGGTAGAGAGAGGCAACCCAAGTGAACAAGACACTGTTGCTATCAGGAAATGCTTGGCAGGTTGTGTGAATCATAAAACCACATGTGACGGGACATACCATGAGACAGAAGTTCCGGCACAGCCAAATGAAGAAGTGATTGTCAGGCTGGCAACCGAGCAGCAAGACCAATGGACAATCAAAGAAAACGCCCCATGGGGTGGTACTGGATTATGGCAGATCTTGTGGGCACAAAGCAACAAGTGGCCCATTGCTGATGGACATACAGGTTTCTTGGAAAATGAGATGGCTGACTGTGTGGCACAGATTCCCTTCCAGACTATGAATGGACTGTTGAAGCTGGGGGACTGGGCTCAAGCCAAGGGTGGACACAGAGTAACATTCTACCAGTGGACTGATTTGAAGGGAATCTCTCAGACTATGGATCAAGTGAAAGAGATTGTGATCAAGTGTCTCATTAGTCAGGCTTTACAGAAGAAAAAACCAAAGACCAACTCTGAACAAAGAGATCAAGGCATGACAGGTGGTGAGGTTGGGCAAATCAGTTTCCTTGGGCCCCTACCACAGGAAGATCAAAAACTGAAACGAGTATCTCTGAGCACCAAGTTCTATGGAACCCTACAAACTGACATGTGGCTGAAGATGTATGCTTCAACACGGGATGTGCATTGGGTGTACCATATCCCTTTTAACCCGCAGGAAGCGGGTATGTTTGAAAGAATGCATGGCTTTCTGAAGGAACAAATACGCAAGATGGTTCCCACACACGCTCTGGGGAAGGGTGTCTTGTTCAGGATGTTACTCCCTTGGAGCGAATGTTGGTTCATGACCCATGAGAACACAGGGGGGTGATTATGGTTCAGAAAAGACAATTGAGGAAGGGGTGTAGTGTGGCATTGTGAGTGTTTCCTGTTTGTTTTAGACCCACCCCACAATCAGGGAGGTATGTGCGTGGAATGAGATAATGCAAGTGGAATCAGGGACATATGTACATGTAAAGGGATAATGCGAGGGGAAGGGATGAGGAGGCGGTGTGTACTTGGAATGAGATAATGCAAGTGGCAGATTGGGAGCTAAGTGGAAGGTTTGTAACTAAAACTCATGTATGTTTATCCCATAGGTTATTCCTATTACCATGACTGGGAATGCATGTGGGAAACCTGCATCACAAACAAAGGACTTTTGGTGGGACTGAATATTATGGATGCCACGGGACTATGAACTGCTTATACATCCAAGATCTAGTTCAGTTAATCAAGGATATCACTGAACTGCATGTTGATGCTTTTCGCTTAATCGCAGAAGATTTGAGAATGATTCATAGACAATTAGCGCAAATGACTTTTGTTTTAGATTCTCTTACTGCTAGCCAAGGGGGCATGTGTACTATTGTAGGCCCATCCTGTTGTCATTATGTTAATCAAACTGCTGATATAGCCAATGCCATTGAAGCGCACATCCAACAGGTGGAACAGTTGAAGGACCGCTTCGCAGCGGAACACCACACTGACGTGCCAGGCTGGCTGGATTGGTTGAGTAATCTTCATCCTGCCGACTGGTTTAGGGGTGTGGGGGGTTGGTTTGCAGGCATCCTTCAGACCCTGTTGCATGTTTTTCTCATAGTTCTTATTGTGTATATCATATGAAAATGTATTTGGTGTCTGTTTTCTCGTTGTTGTACCACTTCTGCAGAGGTGCATACCTTACCTATACGCCGTGAGGAGACCCAGGGTGGAGTGTAAGGGATGGTTTTTGGTGTTCTCCTCACGGTCAGTTGGGGGTTAATGCTCTGCATTAGGTTTCGCAACAGCAGAGGGGCAGGCACTGTAAGACGTAGTGTTTACGAGTATCAGTTAGAGATGTCTCTATACTCAATGTTATATAATCATCAAATACGCATGCGTAGTTTTAGACATCTTAGGGCGTAGCCTGTATTTTAACCTGTAATCAAGACAACAGTGGTCAGAGCCATTTTGTGGAGAGGTACAGTGTTGCTGTCTAGCCATTTGGGACGTCTGGTCTGTCGGGCTATTCACCTCTGTAGACTGTGCCTCATCCAAACTTGTGTGTTGCTGTTTAGCCATTTGGGACGTCATGTCTGTCGGGCTATTCACCTGTATGTGATCCTACGGAGTTAGCGTGTATGGCTCTCACACACTGATGTTTTGCTCCAGGGGAGAGATAAGTAACTTGTTTACTTATTGAATGTTTGTTTTGTATGTCTCCTATAAGTAACTTGTTTACTTATTGAATGTTTGTTTTGTATGTCTCCTATAAGTAACTTGTTTACTTATTGAATGTTTGTTTTGTATGTCTCCTATAAGTAACTTGTTTACTTATTGTATGTTTGTTTTGTATGAACCTTTTTAATTATTGCATGTTTAAATAAACTGCATTTCACTTCAGTGCTTGTCTTTATTCTGAAATTCCAAGCTTCTAATTGAAACACTAGTTTTTCCGTGCAGAGGGGAGTTACCCATTATTTTGGAACTGGACCGCCCTTATGGGCAGGATTAGTCTAATATGTATGTGGAAATTTCTCCTCTGTAATGGCACTAGAGCTAAAATGTGATGCTCTTGAGCGGTGACTAGTCAGAGAACAGGCAACTTTGCTTTTGTTCGTGCTCAGAGCCTCTCACATATTTTGGCTTGAAACTGTTGTCAGACTGAAAAAAGGAGAAAACTGGAAGCCAAGAACGACTGGAAAACGAAACTAGATAGGTCGTCTATGGAGGTTGAAGCTTGACTATTGGTCAATGGGGTCAAAGCTCGACTAGTGTTCGACAGGGTCACAGCTTCTCTAGTGGTCAGCGGGGTCACAGCTCAACTAGAGGTTGATGGAATCACAGCTTGGCTAGTGGTCAGTGGGGTAGAAGGACAGCAGGGTTGAAGCTTGTCTAATGGCCCACTGGTTCGAAGCTCACTGGGATCACAGCTCGACTAAAGGGTATAGAAAGGAAGCCCACCAGGGCTGTAGTACTGGAGATTAATAAAGGCTTAGCAAGCATGTCACAACAAGGTGGGGAATACAAAACAGAACCAGAAAAAATAAAAACAGAAAGCCAGGCAAGGAATGCCAAAATAATGGAAACATAGTGGAAACAAGAAGAGAACATGACACTATTACTATTAAAGGGGCTAGATGCTGCAAAAATACTAGCAACATGTGTTGCACTGCGAACAGCAGCAGAAGCACTCATAGTCTAGGACTGTAGATGCTGATGGCCTCTGTTGCTGCTCAGACCACAGTAGTGTGTGTGTGGGTGAGAGTGAGTGAGACTGGCTGGAGTTTTTGATGCAGTGATGATGATGATGACTGATTCTTTATTTTGAGCATGTTTACTTGTCCAGAGTCGGACTTTCCAGCTGATCTCGTAATCGATTAAAACAAGCATTGTGATGTTCCTCTGGGTTTTGCTGGCATCTTTTGCCAGGTGTTCTGGTTTTCTCTTTGTTTTGTTTCTACACCTTTTCGTGTGACATTTTTGTTTCAGCCTTCATCTTTGTCTCATGATTCTGCCTCGAAATTCTGTGCTGGTTCTGACCTCGACCTGTTTATTTGACTTCTCTTCTGCCTGCTGATTGTGTACCTCTGTGCTTGGCTGGTTTTGACTATTCTTCTGTCTCATCCCTGGTACCGTCACTGCCCGCCTGTTACGGACTTGGTTAATTGACTACTCTTCCTTCAACTCTGAGGGTTCTTCTGTGCCCAGTGTGTCGTGTTTGACGCTGCCGACCACCTAGTTGAGTTCGACATTGTTGAACACGTAGACCAGTTTGACGAGGTCAAGAATCTCCATTTCAACCTCCCACCAGGAGGTAACCTTTTGACCTCTGGTTCTACAACTGATGTTCCGGTTCTTAACTATGACAGAGACAACTATACTGCTGGTAGGTTACCTAAGCTGATTCCAGACCCAGTGAGTAGTTGTCTGTGTCCTAGGTTGTTATCCTGTCATCCGGCTTCACGGCCAGAACCTCTAATATGGCCTAGGCTGCAACAAGGCTTCCTTGGAGCAGCCACCTCTTGCTGGCTACGATCCCAAATCTGAGAACTGTAGCCCCAGGCTCACTGAGGCTTACCAAGTCAGTATTCCTGTTTTGTTTTCTGTTGTCTGTATTTTACATATTAAATAGAAGTCTGTTTTTCCTTTGTAGGGATTTCCCTCTGCAAGGTACATCTCAGGCAGTTTATATTGGGCGCTCCCGTCAGATTATTACAGGCATAGTGCTCCATTTCATTTGTGGAAGATTGAGCCTTTTTTTTGGCCATATCATTGCTCTTACTCTCTACTTTATTTGTGTCAGAAGAAGAGGAGAGTGATGGAGGGATATATCCTAGATCATAATCATCATCAATAATTAGATCATCATCAGCAACAGTCGTTTTTTCCCATTACTTTCATATTCTTCTAGGTTTTTTGAAGCCAGTAAATGTTTGTTTTTACTTTTCCAATTAGGAGTTTTTATAGAACATTGACCTCTAGTTTGTGGTGGGATGTTACTCGGTGTCTGACACAGGTGTTGGTTCCCCTCTGCTAAATCCTCCTCTTCTATGGCAACAACACTAGGAACTGACTCCTCCTCATCTTTAACATTGTTAAAAGGTTTAGTACTACTACTAGGTGGTGGAGAAATTTTTAATATCACTTTTACAACAGCCACCTCAAGAGGAGAAGGTTCATCATAATTTGTTGCACAAGCTGCAGCACTCATGGCCGCAGTCAGCTTTTGTATTACAACTTTTCTACCACCAACAAATCCACGTACTCCTACTTTCCCCTTAATCTTGATCACTTACCTGTCTGTCGCTGTCACTTATCATTAAAAAATTTTCCCTCTCTTTGCCGGTCTACTTTTAGCATCAAAATTCAACTGTTATTTCTCTCTGTCCTAAGCACAAGCTGAGAAAATCTGGGAACTAATACCCCTTTTAATCTAGCATGGTGGGAATACATGGAAAATCTGTACATGTGTGGGGAAATGCATTATTATCATTGATTTCATTGTGTTTAAAAAAGACAGGACAAAAAGTTTAAAAACTGCACTTTGAGGGAATTTTTTCAAGTTTTGCTTTTGAGGCCATTCTGGTTGCTCATATTTGAATTAACATGTTGTAAATTTCAACTATTATTGCAGATTAGTCAAATTCCATTTTTTCAAATGATTATAACATTTTACCAGAATGATGGATTTGGCTGATCAACCTCGTATCTGCTTGAAACCAATTGTCATAATTTTCAATATTTTGTTCTGAGCTAGAAAGGTATCCTTTACATTTTTAAAGCAACTAAATAATCTGCAAACATAGCATCCCAGTGCAAAGAATTCTACAACTTTACTGCCCTTACAGAAAAAAAAGCCTGCCTTTGTTTTAGTCGGAATTAGATTTCCTCTAGCCTTAATGGACGACCTTGAATATGTATGTAAATGGTAATCATATCACCCTTTAGACTTCTCTTCTCTAATGTAAACAAACCTGGTCTGGCTAGTTCCTCTTTATAACTCAGATTCTCCAATTGCACTTTTTGAGTACAATAATGTTTTTGTTTTGTTTTGTTTTTTTAAGGACTGATGTCCAAAACTGTACTCCATATTCCTGATGAAGCCTTACCAAGTATTTATATAGAGATAGAATGATATTCCCATCATATGCATCTATAACCCTCCCATGTCTAAATACGCCCATTGGTATCCCAGGAGTGTTGCATTCATGGCATCAGAAACCCTAGAAAGTCTATGTCATGTGTCTTTCATTTTTATAGATCTGTATATGTGTGGGTGTGTGACTAGTAACATAGTAAATTAGGTTGAATAAAGACACAAGTCCATCAAGTTCAACCTTAGCTTCATACCCTAGTGACATGAGAACTGTATAGTTTCCTGCTACCAAGTAAGTTAGTCTTTATCAGACCTTCCTGATTTGTCTAATATACAGTATAACCCTGTATGTTCCCTTTTGAAAGAAATGTATCTAATCTTTTCTTAAATGTATCCATTATATCTAAAGAGCTAGTCAGAGACGCTCAATTAGGAACAAGCCTGCCCTCAAAGTGATGAGGCTCTATAGGATAAGTATCCTACCCAGGGTGCAATCTCTCTTAGCCCACTAGTGCCTTTCACAGGTAGGATCAGTATGATGTGCTTTAAGATATTTCCTATCAAAAGGCAGACCAGCCACAAAGTGCCAGGCAATTCCTCTCTGAAAAAGAGAAGCAGCCAACCCCGAAGCGTACGTCTGGGGCTGGCTGCTTCTCTTGTTCAGAGTGTAATTGCCTGGCACTTCGTGGCTGGACTGCCTTTTGGTAGGATCTGTATAATGTGCTTTAGGATATTTCCTCTCTGTGAAAGGCACTAGTGAGCTAAAAGAGATTGCACCCTGGGTAGTATACTTATCCTATTCAGCTTATCAGTTTGAGGGCAGGCTTGTTCCTAGTTGAGTGTCTCTGACTAACTCTTTGTATCTATTATATCTGCCATAACCACCACAATTTAACCAACCTTACTGCAAAAAACTCTTCCTCTGCTGAAGTCTAAACCTCCTTTCCTCGAATCTCAAGGGGTTTCCCCTAGTCACCTGATCAGGCCTTGGAATGAATAGCTCACCTCAGAGATCCTTGTATTGACCTCTCATATACTTGTACAATGTGATAAGATGTCCTCTTAGCCATCTTTTTTCTAGAGTAAATAAACCAAGTTTGTCTAGTTGTTGCTCATACATCAAGTCCTCCATTCTCTTAATTAATTTTGTTGATCTTTGCTGTATCCTCTAGTTCTAGTATATCCTTTTTTAAAACTGGTGCCCAAAACTGTACTGCATATTCGAGGTGAGGTCTTACCAGTGATTTGTACAATGGCAAAATGATGTTATACATTAAAGTGAATGTCCTACTATAATGAAAGATTTAAAGGGGATGTTTGCCCCCTCCACAACTTTGCCTATATATTTTCCTCATCAATAATAAATAATGGAAAGTGTATCCTTTTTAAAAAAAAATCCTCCCGTTTGGAGAAATTCAAAGATTAAATGTACCTCTGTACCTACTTCGGCAGACAGTGCTGACCGGATCTGAGCTTCTCTCCAGCCTCCTCCAATGATGGAGGCTGTCTGTCTCTAAGCTAGAGCAATCTCATTAACCAGAAATCGATCTCTGCCAATGAGATCGTTCCAGCCTAGAGACATAGAGCCTCCATCATCGGAGGAGGCTGGAGAGAAGTTCAGACTGCGGTACAGATCCGGTCAGCACTGTCTGTAGGTACATTTAATCTTTGAATTTCTCCAAACGAGTGGATTTTTTTTTTTTAAAAGGATACACTTTTCATTATTTATTATTGATAAGGAGAAGATTTAGGCAAATTGTGAAGGGGGTAAACATCCCCTTTAAATGTAGTAGCAGAATCTGTCAAAGCTTGACCTCTCAGCAGTCATCTAAAAAGTGACAATACACAATATATAACCTCTTGTATGTATTTCATTAATTAGTAATTCCTATCTTTCCTTCGGACCTCACTTACTTAAATGTGAATCCCATAATTTAAAAAAGCCAATATAATGGAAAGGTGTGATCATGAGTCTTTGAATTAATATGCTGGCATGTCTGTAACTTTAATTTAATTTTATGTGTGTCACAGAGCAGATTATAGAGTGGTTATAAAACTACTGAAAGGAATTGATACAAAAATAACTACTGACTGGAAATGTGGAAATTGGTCCCAAACCAATCTGTCAGAGTGGGTAATGTTTGAAGCTAAAAGTCTGTATCAGGTAGAACATTGATATGGAAGTAGAGTTTGCACAATTAAATTCTGATGTGCTCAAATCTGATGTTCCCAATTATTTCTACTGTAGCCAAATCAAAACCCTGCACATCTGCATATTTTATTTATTAAAAGAGACATAAATGATTCATGAAGGCTTAACTTTTTTAATAACTACAATGTGCATAATAATTGTGTCATTTTCCCCATATTATTGTAATTAATCCCTAATTACATGTTCTTGTTACTACTCTTTATGTGATTTCCACATTCCCGCCTGTCTGTTGAGATAGCTGTTAAAACATTTGTTCTTCTGCAGGGACTTTTTCTCAGGGGCAAATCTGTGTGTGTGGTGGGGGGGTTGTACTAAAATAATTCCATGCTAAAATAGGTACCAGAACCAAATTATTTGTAGTATCCCTGCCTAATGCTAGTTTACTATGCCACTTACTCCACAAATGGTCCATTGCACACTTATTGTCCAAAGAAGAGGATATTGCTTTTCACTGCATCTTGATTAATGCTCCCTGCTAACAAGGCACAGAAGAAAGTGGCAAAACATTTCTCAGTTTTCTTGTGCTTGCTATATAGGTGCGCATTTAGGACTTGCTTACATTAAAGTGATCACACTGTCTAGTGCATAACTCAAAGTGCAGTTAGAGGCTAACTTCTTGTCACAGCTTACCTTGGTTCCAGCACCGCTGCTTCAGGCGATGCTCGAAATGAGGCTTTGGCGTCAGCGGCTGTCCATGCCGCACAGATTGACGCAGGATTATGGCAGTGGTTGGACGCATCAGAGCAAGATGCCTCATCTGCAGGTGCGAGGATTCTGAATGAAGCAGGCCTCTGTTTTATGTGTTTGCTTCCTGTAGTTTCCTCCTACCTACTTCCTTCCTCTGAGCTGCTCCTCCTACCTATTTCCTGAGGAGGGGTTTAAAGAGCAGTCTGAGTACCCTTGCGTTGTTGTACAATACAGTTCTGGTTTCCTTTGGCTCTGTGTATGACCTGGCTCGTCTGATCATCCAATCTGGTGCTGACCTGTGGCTCTGTCTGACTATTCTCCTGCCTTATCCTTAGATAGTGGACACCCAATCTGGCACAGACCTGTAGCTCTGGCTGACTACATGAACTGTGTATGACCTGGCTTGTCTGACTACACTCTCTGGTGCTGACCTGTGGCTCTTTCTGACTATTCTCTTGTTTGTCCCCTGTACTTAGCAGACACACAATCTGGTGCAGACCTGGGGCTCTGGTAGACCAGCTTATACTGACTGCAGACGTGAGTCAAGATTCTGCTTTAGCTATACTGACTGCAGGCTTGAGTCAGGTGTATTCCTCGCTCATCGGATCAAGACTTCGTGTTTTGGTTCCTGCTCCTGTTCCATTCCTGTTCCAGCTGAGACTACCAGTGGCTTCGGCCTAGTCTCCAGCAGTGTGGTCAATCTTGGCAGTCTACTATTCCTGATAGTAGTGCTTGCTGGCTGTGACCATCTGCTTGCTCCTGCCGTATTACCATTTGTGACGGTACCAGGATTTACCGGACCCTTTTGGGGCCGTTGGTTCCTGAACCGCCGCTGCTGCTGCCCTCTTCCACGGTGGGCTGGAGCCCTGCTGCTTCCTGGAGGTCCTGGATGCTCAGGCAGGAACAACTGGATGCTGCCCCCTGGCAGAGATAGTGAATTTAGCTGCAGAACCCTAGGTAGGGTTTCCAGAGGCCCTACGCCAGTAGACCGGCGAGGAAAGTGAATTTGCTCCTGTAGTAGCTAAGGTGAGAATCCCCAGCCTAAGTCCCCTCCAGAAATACAGCTGAGACTTGTATTAAGGAGTGTAGAACAGAACAGCTTTATTGATGAAACACACTGCTTATATACACTTCCAGACACTCTTATCAAGATTAGAATTTAAATTAGTGCTTGGGACAGTGTTGCTATGCTTAACCAATCAGATAATGGCCTACATTTCCAGTCACTCCTATCAAGATAAGAATGCAAAGTAGGGTTTGGAAAAGGGGCATTTTGACTGGACCATAATAATTTAGAATTTAAATTAGTGCTTGGGACAGTGTTGCTATGCTTGACCAATCAGATAATGGCCTACATTTCCAGTCACTCCTATCAAGATAAGAATGCAAAGTAGGGTTTGGAAAAGGGGCATTTTGACTGGACCATAATAACCTCCCCGATTGGTCAAGGAAGCACAGCAGGAGCCAATCAACATTCCAGTCATTGTTTAGCCAAGTTATACAGATCTGAAGCAAGCAGGAGTGCTGGGCATAGCCTTTATTTTCTGCATTCTGGCTCCCAACTATCATATCCCTGTAAAGGAATTACAGTAACACACCACCCAAACTATTGCATTATGTCACACAATGTACAACATAGGGATCAATATTTCAAGTGATATAGTCCTAAATCACTCCATCTGGTTACACCATTGTATGCTATCTTTATTGTATTTAATAAATTGTATTTTACTATACCGTACTGACTCCTGAACATCTCTGGGGAACTGTGACATTTCTATGGAGATGCACTGGTGGATTCATACATTCACATCAGAGTTTTGGGCTGTGGGTTTTTAAAAATAAAATATATGTGATATAACAAGACTTTTAATTAGTTATGGGTACTTATCAGGGTGCCCGTGATTCCTTGTTTTTTATTTTTCTGCCAGTTATCCTGTATGAGGTCCTCATTGGTTGCCCTGTGTTTAGCCCGCCCAGTATTGCCTTTATATACTGGGCTCCTGCACCTTATCTCTGCCCTTTCGTGGTGTTCCTGTGCCAGTTGTACATTTGTACTGAGGTTTCCAGTGTACCGACTTGGCTTGCCTGACTACTCTCCTGTTCCTGCGCCTGTGTACCGACCCAGACTGCCTGACTACTCTCCAGTGATTGTTTCTGTGTACCGACCCGGCCTGGCTGATGTTCCTGCTCCTGTGCACCGACCCGGATTGGCTGACGTTCCTGCTCCTGTGTCCTGACCCGGCCTGGCTGACGTTCCTGCTCCTGGATCCCGACTTGGCAGTGCCCCGTTGTTGTACTAGTCGCCTCGGCGACATTCTGTCTTCCGGTGCCTTACTGTTTGGCACCTCCTGCCTTGCAGGCTTGCCTGTCTTCCATTTGCTCAGAGTGCCTCTGGCCTAGTCCTCCATTCCATACCGGTTGCCAGTGTTGCCTCCGTGAGTGCACCGGTATTCTGCCATTGGTTGCTCCTCTCTGTCAAAACCGGTTGCTGTGTTGCCTCTGTTATTGCACCGATATACCACCATTGGTTTGCTCCACTCTGTCAATACTGGTTGCAAGTGTTGCCTCCGTTATAGCACCGGTACATTGCCATTGGCTACGCTCTGTCTAACCGGTTGCAAGTGTTGCCTCTGTAATTGCACCGGTATATTGCACTGGCTCGCTCCACTCTATCAAAACTGGTTGCAAGTGTTGCCTCCGTGATTGCACCGGTATATTGTACTGGTTCGCTCCACTCCGTTTAAATCAGTTGCAAGGGCTGCCTCCGTGTTTACCACTGGTTTGCTCCACTCTGTCAAAACCGGCTGCAAGTGTTGCCTCCGTTATCGCACCGGTACATTACCATTGGTTTGCTCCACTCTGTCAATACCGGTTGCAAGTGTTGCCTCCGTTATAGCACCTGTACTCTACCCTTGGTTGCGCTCCACCTCAACAAAACCGGTTGCAAGTATTGCCTCCGTTTAGCACCGGTACTCTGCCATTGATTCCGCTCCACTCTGTCATAACCGGTTGCTATTGTTGCCTAGTATACTGTGGACTCTTCTGTGGCGTCTTCTGATGCAGTTGATTGCCAGAACATATGGGACTGTTCTCCTTTCCTCTGAACATTAACTCCTGCATTGCTGGAACCTGGAAACCTTATCATTCACCTGACCCGTGTCAGCATAAACTGTTTGTCTCCTAGATATATGCTGGACCTGTGTGGGCATAATTAACCTGTCGTGTGTCTGTACTATATGTGTTATACTACAGGACCTGTGAAGGTTCTTTATGTATTATTGTATTTAATAAAATTGTGTTTTTATCTTAACTCTGTGTCTGTGAGTCAAACAAACCGTTACAGTACTGCTGTATACAAAGGCCATTGCAGATGCCAGTGTTCAATCCAGGGGTGGGCAGCATGAAGTCTTCCTTCATTGTTAGACTACTTTCCCATCACCTTCAGATGGCTTAATGCTGGCCGAGCATTATGGGCTTTATACTCCAACATCAGCTGGATACTGGCTACATAATGACCAGCCCAACATTTCTCATTAATTGGGGTGCTAAATCATTACCTCTCTCTTTCTCTGATGGCAAAAGGGGACAAGGAGTTTTTAAGCAACTGAAAACCCCTCCCTGCTCTTCTCCTCTTACCCAAATTGACTGTAAGCTCCTTGTGACAGGGACTTATTTCCAGTTGTTTTTATGATTGTTGTACTTAATGTAATGTTGATTGCTGTATTTATTGTAACACCTACTTTGTGTATATTCTCATTTTGTAAGGCTCTGCATGCATTTTTTGGTGCCTTTAAAAATAAAATTATGCATACACAGGTACATACTAGAGAACGCCATTTATTAATAGTGCATATGTGTAACATAGTAAATTAGGTTGGAAACAAACACAAGTCCATCAAGTTCAACCTTTGCCAATGAGAATTATATAGCTTTCCTGCTGCCAGATAAATCTTTATCTGAACTTCCTGTTTTGCCTACTGTTACACAGTATAACCCTTTATGTTCCCTCTTGAAAGAAATGTATCTAATCTTCTCTTAAATGTATCCATTGTATCTGCCATTACCACATCCTTAGGCAAGGAATTCCACAATTTAACAGACCTTACTGTAAAAAAAAAACAACCCTTCCTCTGCTGAAGTTGAAACTTCCTTTCCTCTAATCTTCTTAAATAAAGGCACTGCATTGGCTTTACGCCAGTCTTATGGCACTGAATGGCACTGAGCCTGTGGTGAGAATCTTTAAAGAGTAAAAAAAGGGGTCTTCTTAAAGTGATAGTAATGCTTTGATAAAAGTAACTTTCTCTGTCGTTCAATATAGGTTACTGGTAACTTTGGGTAAGCGATCCGCCCTTTTAAGTAGGCAAGAACAATTCTAGAAGTGAATGCTAGGTGGAGCCTACCTTCCCTCCTTGCCTGCAGCTAGCCAATCACTTCCAGTAAGATTTGTTCCTTGAATGAAGACACAGGCAAGAAAACAGTTCTTGCCTGTGTCAGTTCAGCACAGTGGCTCAGTGGTTAGCACTGTTGCGTTGCAGCGCTGGGGTCCTGGGTTCAAATCCCACCAAGGACAACATCTGCAATGAGTTTGTATGTTCTCACTGTGTTTGCGTGGGGGTACTCCGGTTTCCTCCCACACTCCAAAACATACTGATAGGTGAATTTAGATTGTGAGCCCCAATGGGGACAGGAACCAATATGAGTGTAAAGCGCTGCGGAATCTGTGTGCGCTATATAAATAAAGGATTATTATTATGCTATAGTTTTAGCTATTTTTTATTTTTCTTTTAGTTATGGAATACCACCATTAGATGGATTACCATCACTGACAATTCCCTTTAAATGTGAATAGCTCAGTTTCTAGGTGCTTCGGTAGACCTTAAGCTCTGAGGGGGAAATCTTGGTTCCAAGTTCTTTCCTTAGGAGTTGCCCACTGAGGCTTCTTCTTGATACATGGTAGTGTGAAGACAGAAGATCTGCTGAAAAGGTGAGCAACCCTTTGAGTGCCGAGGTCCACATGTCCCATGCTTCCCCTCCACACAGGGGTCTCCTTTGGAGTTCTTATTGCATACTCCTGCACTCATTGGGTTTATCTGTATGTCTGTTGGGTGTTTTGGAGCAGGTTTCTGTGGTATCACAGAATAAGTAATTTGGTGCCGCAGGTTAAAATTTGTATGCAAACGTAAACAGAAGAGGGCGCTGTTTTGCACTACACTCGCGTGTTAGTGTGTTCACCGGTGTGTGAAAAACAACAAATTAACCCATTCAGCACTGTAAGGAGTTGGTGATTAATGTGAATGAAATAGGTAAAACGTAACCTTTAATACATAACTTAAAATATACCAGTAATTAGATATAAAATGATACTGTGACTGTGCCTGGACAATGACCTATGTCCATCAGTCACTTTGTATAATTAGTGTTATCAAGGGGGTCGTAGTTGTACAGGATAGCACAAATTAAGTATACTCGTGGCTTATCTCCTAATTAACTACTGCTAAAATGCTGGGTGACTGTACTTTCACTACAGCAATGTTCAATTCATGTAATCACCACCGACTCCTTCATTGAGTTAGAGTCTACTAATAGTTCAGTTCGTGTGATTACTACAACTATTTATTATTGTCCGTGATAAATCAGCAACAAATTTCTGTCCATGCGATTAGCACAGACACTCATATATTCATGGGAGGTAATAGCCTACAGTAGCAGGTTTCTCCTACTTCACTTGTGGAGAGATTGTGCTTCTAAATGCTCTTGCTAAATAGTTGGAATGTATTCTGAGTGTTCGGCAGCTGTTGGTCTATGCTACAGTATCAGCTTTTATTGACTGGATACAATCATCAACAAGGGCAGATGTCTCCTACTTGAATTATGGATAGATCATGCCCGCAAGTGCCATAGTTAGTTTATTTGGAGCATTCTACAGTAACCATGACTAGTTATTAAATCCCTATGGATAGCACAGATACAATGTTGTTACACATGCTGCAGCAACCTTTCCTGGCAAATGTCTCCTACTTTACTTGTGGAGATCATGCCTTAATTAAATCTAATTTCTTTAACTTGCTGGCACTCATATAGCGCACCCTATAACATAAACTGCCCCCTGTTGGTCACCCTACGTGTTTCGCCGATCTGTGTGCCAGCTTCATCAGGGGCTAACATCAGCAGGTTCAGGACTGCATTCATGCTCTCACCCATCACTGGTGGATCCTCAACATGGTATCATGGTGCCCGTGATTGCCTCCAGTGTCTGTGTGTGCAGGCGACATTCTTTACTTCCTGATTGTCACATTCGCTATTCTTATAGTCTACTGCTTGTTGCCAGAGTCAGTCTCCGCCTATTTACTAGGCCTTAAAGGCCTCAGCCTGCCACTACTACCTTGCCCTTTCGTGGTGTACCTGTGCGCTATAGCTGTTGTGATTCCGATGCTTGAATCCTGTGTATGACTCCTGGGTCGTCTGACTTCGGCTCCACTTGATCCCTGACTGCTCTCCGTTCTGGTGTAATTCTTGGCTCTGGCTGACTACCCCTTCCAGTTTGACTTCTGGCTCTGGCTGACTACCCGCTCCGATCTAGCTCTGAACGACTATGCGCTCCGGTCTATTCCTGGCTGGACTGATTGCCTTCTGGCTATCCTCCTTACCATTAGCCTACTATCTCCGCTAGCACTCTCGGTGCCTTGGAGATTTCTCCTCGCTAGCGGTGTACAGTTGCGTCAGTCCGTGATACTGGCCTTCCCGTTGCCTACCATCCTGTACTGTGCCATTGGTTACCCTAATGTTCTAGGTAGATTCAGCCTCTGTTGCCTGTCCAGTCACCCTAGCGTTCTAGGGAGAGTCTGCCTCTCTTGCCTGTCTAGTCACCATAACGTTCTAAGGAGATTCTGCCTCTGTTGCCTGTCTAGTAACCCTAGCATTCTAGGGGAAATTTCCTATGTTTCAAGGGGCTTTACAGCTGCTCCTGTAGTAGCTACTACCATCCTTGCTACTAGAGCTTACTGGCAGTCAGAGTGGTACTCTATCTGCCTCCAGTCAGGTGATCCTGTCCATGTCCTAACCTGCCCTGTGAAGGTTGAGGAATTGCCCAGTCATTGTCCTCATATCCGGCCCTGTGAAGGTTGTGGAAGTGCTATTTATTTTATTATTGTGCTATTCTTAATAAAGATCATTGTTTTACCATATTTGTACTTGTCAGTGTTGTTATTCCTAAGTCACTCCGTGACACATGGACAAGTCGGATCTCGTGCTATCTCAGAGGCTGGTCTTCCTGAGCCTTCTCTTTGACACTCCGAAGAGCATGGTGTTTCTCACAAATGAGCTAGCTCACCAGATCGCCCACAGGGTTTCCACTGTTCTGGCTCACGATCCAGTTCCAGCCAAGAAATTGTCCTCTATGGTGGGGAAGTTCATTTCCACCACAGTAGCAGTCCCGTTTGCCATGGGTCACACCAGGGAACTCCAGAGGTTTGTGATCTGGGTGTGCAGCGGTCAGCCGGACCTTCTGAAGATGTCAGAGTCCCTCCGTGGTGGCATGACCTCTCCAGTCTGCTGAAGGGCAAGTCCTTCCTGTGTTCTTTGGACCACAGTGACAACTGATTCCAGCCTGTCCGGCTGGGGAGCAGTTCTGGGTCACCTGAATGCTCAGGGATGGTGGTCTCTGGAGGAATCTCTCCTTCCCATCAACGTGCTGGAGCTTCGGGCGATATTTCATGCCCTTCACCACTGGACCCGCCAGCTGGAGGACTGTCCGGCCAGGGTCCAGTCCAACAACGCCACAGCAGTTGCTTACATCAAGAAGCAAGGCGGAACAACAAGTCTCGCAGCTTGGTTGGAGGTCAAGGCTATTTTGTCCTGGGCAGAGGAACATGTTTCTGCCATATCCGCAGTTCATATTCCCGGCGTAGGCAACGTCCTGGCAGACTTCCTCAGTCTGCACACATTGGACAGCGGAGAGTGGGAACTGCATCAAGTGGTCTTCAAGCTCATTGTTCAGAGGTGGGGTCTTCTGTACATTGACCTGATGGTGACAAGACACAACCAGATGGTTGTGACGTTCTGCTCTCGCTGGAGGGACCCTCTGGCTCTACCAATGGATGTCATGTCCATTCCTTGGCAATTTCCTCTTGCTTACATCTTTCCTCCTATCCCCATGTTGCACAGGGTGAAACGGAAACTGCGACTGGAGTGCTGGCCAGTCATTCTGATTGCTGCGTACTGGCCTCGGCAGGCTTGGTTTCCGGAGCTTCTGGATCTGTCCGTGGCAGAGCCTTTCTGGCTCCCTTGCCATCTGGATCTTCTTCTACAGGTTTACCTGTGGAAGGACGATGTCCATCATCTGGCTTTGACTGCTTGTAAATTGAATCCGCAATACTGAAGAAGAAGGGTTTCTCCTCTGGTGTGGTGGCTACTATGCTTAGTACACGCAAACCTGTTTCTTCTAAGGCCTACCATAGAGTCTGGTCTACCTTTCTCTCTTGGTGTGCTGACAAGGACCTATCCCAGGATTCTGATCTTCCTACGGTCCTGGCCTTTCTACAGGAGGGTGTGGATAAGGGTCTCAGTTTGGGTTCCCTTAAGGTTCAGGCATCTGCTGTCTCTGTTTTTCTTTCAGAGACGCATTGCTATTCTTCCTGATGTCAAGGTTTTCTTCCAGGGAGTTGCTCGTACTAGTCCTGTCTTTAAGACTCCCGCTCCTCAGTGGGATCTTTACTTGGTTTTGGGCATCCTTCAGCGCCCTCCCTTTGAGTTTTTGGCTACTATTCCTCTACGCCTGCTGACATGGAAAATGGCTTTTCTCCTGGCAATCGTGTCTGTTCGCCGTGTTGCGGAGTTGCATGCTCTGTCTTGTAAACCACCCTTCTTGGTGTTTCACAAGGACAAGGCGGTGCTTCGCACTTTGCAGGAGTTTCTCCCAATGGTGGTTTCTGAGTTCCACATTAACCAGGAGATTGTGGTGCCTTCTTTCTGCCCTGACCCTACCTCTGAAAAGGAACGGGATCTCCACTTGTTAGATGTGGTGCATTGTCTTAAGTTTTATGTACATCACACTGAGTCCATTAGACAGTCTGATGCTCTTTTCATCATTCCTGAGAGCCCCAGGGCCTGCGTCCATAGTGACCATTGCATCTTGGGTTAATTCCACTATTCGTAAGTCTTAAGATGTAAGGAAGAAGCCTGTTCCCTTTCGGGTCACGGCTCATTCTACAAGATCCATTGGGGCATCTTAGGCGTACAAGAATCAAGCCTTGGCTGATCAGTTGTGCAAGGCTGCCACTTGGTCGTCTGTGCACACCTTTTCAAAACACTACCGTGTTGATGTGCTGGCATCGGCCGATGCCAGTTTTGGGATGAAGATCCTGGAGGCAGTCTTGCCTGTCTAGGATCTCCTTCGTCTCTTCAGTACTCTTTCACTTTTGAGCCCAGTTGGCTCTAGTTCAGTGCGCTGTGTAACAGTTTCTGGGGTGTTTTTACCCTGTTTAGTGTTCGTTGACACTTTATTGTTGGGCTATCTCTGATCTGATGGTTCATATATGCTCTGGTGACTTTGGGGGCCTGCGCCTGGTCCTTGCCTTACTTCCCACCTCTCAGAAACTCAGTGGTTGAACATCCCAAAGTTACCAGTAACCTATATTGGACGACAGAGAAAAGAGGATTTTAGTTTTACCAGTTAAATCCTTTTCTCTTAGTCCGTATAGGTTACTGGTCTCCCATCCTGTCAAAGGACCATGCTTGGCTCTCCTGTGGCACAACGTGGGGGTCCTTTCGGGTTCATGCTCACAAGAGTCTTCTTTCGCTTTTTATTACCTAGCTAATAGTTAGCATCTCAAATCTTACTGGAGGTGATTGGCTAGCTGCAGCCAAGGAGGGAAGGTAGGCTCCACCCAGCATTCACTTCTAGAATTGTTCCTGCCTACTTAAGGGGGCAGATCGCCTACCCAAAGTTACGTAACCTATATGGACTAAGAGAAAAGGATTTAACAGAGAAGACCAAAATCCTCTTTTAATTCTGTCGGTACTAAAAAAATGAAATTAATTGCACCCAGTCCTATCTCTCAAACCTCTATGGTTTGAGAGAAATAATCTTTTAAAGTTCCCCCGTCCCTCCCTGTGCGCTGACGTCAGCTTTCTGTGTTAGACAAGGAGATCCCGTACTGATGACCATCCTGCGGCTCTTCAGAAGTTAGAAATACTTCATTTGAACGATCTACAACATGTGCCTGGTTACAGAAGAACCCATGGATGTATACCATCAGGACCCGGTGCTTTGTTAGTCTTCATTTTGTTCAGTCTTTCCATGAACTCTTCTTGTGTTAAGACCATACCATTATCAGATATTGGGTTATTTGTTACTTTTTGAGGCTCTTCTACCATTACTTGTTCCTTGGTAAATACCAATACAAAAAAAGTGTTTAGAATATCAGCCTTTTCCTTATCCTCTCTAATCAACTCACCCATCTCATTTTTGAAAGGCCTAATGCAACCCCTCTTAAGTTTTTTGCTATTTATGTATTTGAAATGCTTTTTGGGATTATCTTACCCTCCCTTGCAATTTAGTAACATAGTAATTTAGGTTGAAAAAAGACTTGCGTCCATCTAGTTCAACCCTTTTCCTATTCCTGTTTACCATCGTTGATCCAAAAGAAGACAAAAAAAAACCTCAATACAGCAATTTCAGATTCTGCCTTGAATGAGGGGAAAAATTCCTCCTTTATTCCAAATGGCAATCCGATTTCTCCTTGGATCAACAAGCACTAACTAAATATTAATGCCAATACTAACATACATAGCTCTCTATGTTCTGCTCTTTTAAAAAAGTATCCAGGCCCTTTTTTAAAGGCATCTAATGTATTCGATAGCACCACCTCATCAGGCAGTGAATTCCATGCCTTTATTGTCCATACCTTGCCTATTAACCCTTTGGGTACCAGAGGGGTAGGAAACATGCTAAGCAATGCTTTCCTACCTCTCTGGTACTCAGAGTCAAGAGTTGAATTTCAGACAGATTTGTGGACTAAATGGCAGTACTTGAGGTGGATGTGGATGGAGTTAGTATGTCCCATTTATGCAATATATGTGACATACTAAGGGGGGATGTCGAAGGGGGGCATTGTGTAGTGCTTGGTGTACTAGTTTTCTTTATTGTAACTCTTTGAATGCCACAGGGGTGAGCAGTGCACATCCCTATGGCATTCAAAGCTGTCCATGGTGCTGAAAGTCATCTCTGTATTCCCCTACTGGCTGGGTAGGGAAGCACAGAGAGTGCTGTTCAGAACTGGCAACAGTGGTTTTGGGTTTTCTGACTGAACTTTCTACTATGCAGTGCTGTGATTGGCTGTGGTGCTAGGTAACATTTTTATCGTGTTTTTGGGTAAGATTTTCTATGCGACGCAGATTTAAGGTTAACGTGTATTTTGTTGGTCATCGCTCGTTAGCCTTTCTGGGTAAGGAAGATTTGAATCTCACATTACCCGGTCTTGCTTAACTCGCAAAGGCAGTTTTTTTTTTCTTCACGTTGGTTTTAACGCCAACATTTGGATCGAGCCCTTTATCTAGTTCCATAATGTCCTTTTTTCAGAAAGGGGTTGCCCAGCATATTCTAGGTCTTACCATAGACCTGTAAAGAGGCATAAGATCTTCCTCCCTTGAATCAATATCCCTTTTAATACATGCCAATATCTTATTGGCCTTTGCAGCTGCCAGCTGGCACTCTGCGCTACTGCTAAGTCTATTGTCTACCACTACTCCCAAATCCTTTTCATTAATAGATTTCCCCAGAGAAACACCATTTAAACTATATGTTGCATTTTTATTATTATAACCAAAATGCATAACTTTATACTTGTCTATACTGAATCTCATTTGCCATTTGCCTGCCCAGTTACCCAATTTGTCCAAATCCTCTTGTAATGAAGACACATCCAGTTCAGACTTAATTACCCTACTTAATTTTGTGTCATCGGCAAACACTGATACATGGCTCCCTATGCCCTCTGGGAGATCATTAATAAACAAATTAAAAAGAAGAGGACCCAGGACAGATCCATGAGGTACTCCACTTATCACGTTTATCCAATCGGGGAACTTCCCATTTACTACCACTCTTTGCATTCTATCTTTCAGCCAATTTCCAATCCACGCACAAACGTTTGACCCTAAGCCTATTTCATTCAATTTGTACAGTAACCTCTTGTGTGGAACCATATTAAATGCCTTGCCAAAGTCTAAATAGATCACGTCAACCGCTGCTCCCAAATCTATATTTTTACTCACTTTTTCATAAAATGCAATCAAGTTAGTTTAACAAGACCTGTCTTTCACAAAGTCATGTTGGGTCCTGCTAATGATATTCCTGTTCAAGATGAATTCTTAAATATATTCCCTTAGCAACCCTTCAAACAGTTTTCCTACCACAGATCTGTAATTCCCCAGCTGGGATTTTGATCCCTTTTTAAATATGGGCACCACATCTGCTTTACGCCATTCTGTGGGCACAATACCTGAAATAAAAGAATCCCTGAAAATCAAAAATACTGGTCTGGCCAGGGCCTGGTTTAGCTCTTTAAGTACCCATGGGTGTATACCATCTGGCCCTGGGGCTTAGTCTACTTTAACACCATTCAATTTTTTTAACACTTTTTCTTGTGTTAGCTAATCCCATGTTTGCTGTGACTGTTCTGTAAAAGTAGTTTGCAGGTTCTTGTCAATCGCATCTTCCTTGGTAAAAACAGAAGAAAAGAAATTATTTAAAATATCTGCTTTCTCTCTGTCCCCACTGATCATTTCACCTGTTTCAGATAACAAAGATCCAACATTATCAGACTTTAATTTTTTGCCATTAATGTATTTAAAGCTGACCTTTCATATTTAGTCGTCATGCATTCATTAAACGTATGGCGACTAGCTTTGAAATAGATGTTTTTACCTTTAAAAAATAGCCCAGTGTAAAGGAATCTTTCCTGTTTGGGGACTGACATCGCAGGAGCGCAGACAAGGTGTCTACACTGTAGACTGGGTTCCGGCCTCCAAACGGGAAGGATTCCTTTACACTGGGCTATTTTTTAAAGGTAAAACATCTATTTCAAAGCTAGTTGTCATGCGTTTAATGAATGCATGGCGACTAAGTATGAACTGAAAGTTCAGCTTTAAAGAATTTTTTGGGTTCCTCTTGCTCTCCTTAGCAATCATTTTTTAATTCTCCAGTCTAGTTAATGTAATCGCCTTTTTACAGGTTTTGTTGGCACTTTTGTATTTTGCAAATGCTTCACTGATTCCTCAGTGAGGCCCTCCATAGAGGGAAATGTTTTAACCCTTTGAGTACAATGCACTCACAATGCATTGGGTACCCCTCTGGCTCTCAGAGGGTTAAATGCCCCCCCATGGCCCACTATCTTCCCCAGCCCTCTTTACCTTAGCATAAGGTTGCCATCTGTCCCATTTCATTGCCTCTGTCCCCTTGATCCTTCGAGAGGTCTCTGTAGTATTGCATTGGACTTCTCCCTAACAATCAAGGGGTTAGAAACTCCATTTAAAGCAATAGGTATTTTATTTGATACCTATGGTGCATTTGGTTTTCTCCAGAGTTGCACCACTTTTAGTTAGTACATCACATTTCATGCTTCCCAAAAACAGGACCTTGTTCGTCCAGCTAAAGATGAGCAATTCTAGAGCAAACCAACTCACTGCAGGGGGAGGAAAAGTCCTCAGATTCAAATGATTTTAAATAAGCCTTTTAACTCCAGAATCCTAGAGTAGTGTTCAAAGCATTGCAAAGCATTGGGCTTAAAAGCCCCATTTAAATCCATGGGAATTTGAATTTATTCCCTATCATGCAGTTGGCTTACCCTAGAATTGCACCACTACCATGTGGTGCAGACTATTTTCCTTTTGTCTCTGTGTAATTTGAGCCGGTGGGTGAGATCTGGTGGGAAAGATCTAGAGGAGAAGTTGGTGGAAAGACCTGGATGAGTGAGATAGAGACCTTGCGAAAAACAAAACAATATTTTTTATATTTTATCCTTAATTCTGTCTTTGACAACTGTCCTATAAAAATAAAGGTAGTAGTATTTGTTTATTTATTTCCAGATGTAATTCTATTTTTTCAGCTCCCTTTTGTGGTCTATATCTTATTTCTATTATTTTCCTACTTTCCTTGTATATCTATTTTTCTCTGTCGTCCAATACAGGTTACTGGTAACTTTGGGTAGGTGATCTGCCCCTTTAAGTAGGCAGGAACAATTCTAGAAATGACTGCAGGGGGTGGAGCCTACCTTCCCCCCTTGGCTGCAGCTAGCCAACCAGCTGCAGAAAGATTTGTTCCTTGGTAAAGATAACACAGGCAAGAGAACAGTTCTGCTATTGTATTAGAAACTTTTTTATTTTTCTGTTAGATATGGAATACCACCATTAGGCAGATTACCATAATTGACAATGCCCTTAGATGTGAGTAGCTCAGTATCCAGGTGCTTTTTGTGGACCTTAAGCCCTGAGGGGGGAAATCTTGATTCCAAGTGCTTCCCCAGGAGTTACCCACTGAGGTTACTACTTACTACATGGTAATCTGAAGACAGAAGATCTGCAGGAAAGGTGAGCAACCCTTTGAGTGCTGCAGGTCCACTTGTGCCACAGTGACCCTCCGCACAGGAGTTATTCCTGGGAGTTCTCATTGCACACTCCAGCGCTCACTGGGTCTTTCTGTTATGTCTGTCAGTGTTTAGAGCAACTTTATGTTGTAAATTAACCCTTTAACTCCTAGTTGTCATCTTTTGGGGTGGTTATTGGCACTTTCCCTACTGGGTTCAGTGTTTTCTGGGTCTGCTTACATGTTCTAGTGATGTTTCATGTATTTTTCATTCTCAGTTATAACTTTGACAAACTTGAGTTCCGCTTTACCGCATAAACGTCATTGCTCCATTCACTTCTATGGGATTGTACAGTTTGGGACATATCTCTGCAACCACTCAACCTAGAGACTTAAACGATGGCTTGTTTTAATTGTGTGACCTTGTTCTATCATCCGGTTCACATTGCAAGTGTGTTGGGGGGTACAGGAGGCTTCGGGCACTGTTGGGGTACTTTTTTCTGGGAAAACATTTCCCATGAGCGCTTGCTTCACAAGCTCGTTTCTGATTTGGCTCCTGCAGCCATCTTGTGAGCTTTACAGAACGAGTATCCTATGCAGGGCTTGGACTCTCCTTCTCTCCTTTAAACTATAAATTGGGTGATTAATTATTCTGAACATTGTTGGCTCCTTTGGAGCTTGGGGTCAGGCCTAAGACTAAGGACACTGGGGTCTTTGTATTCCCCATTGCGCATTGTTCCTCATGTCATACAGGTTTCCTAGAGAATTCTCAGGTTATTTATGCCCAGCATGTTCTGATGTCCCTGAGTCTATCCCAGGGACCTCCAGCCATGCATTAGAGCCACTTTGGGTGCAAGAGTTCAAGGCTGCTACCAGGGACCGCAGGTCTACCTTGCACCTCTTTCCATCCCAGTTACAGGGGGTCTTCCATTCCTGGCAGACCCCTTCCTCAGTCAGCTCTTCCCTGCCCAAACCGCAAGGAGTACATGACATTTCAGATTCCTCTCAAGAGGAACTGTTGGTGGATTATGATGTTGAAGAATGTTCTGCTGTGGGCTCCTCTCAATTTTTTGGGGATCCTTTTGAGGTTGATCCAGAACCCTTGGCTGAGGGCCTGATCAGGGCCGTCTTAAACACGCTAAACATTCCCACACTTCAGAAGGTTTCCTCAGATCCCTCTGATGTTTTCCAGGAGCCTATAAAGCCCCATACTTGTTTTCCACCTAACCCCACTCTGGACCGCCTACTGGCTGATGAGTGGAAATCTCCAGACAGCCTCCTCCTAAGGTGGACGCGCCTGTCTCAAGGCTATCTAAGTCTACCGCCTTACCAATTTCTGATGTGTATTCTCTGAAGGACTGGACTGACGAGAAGCTTGAGGTTTCCCTCAAGTCCATTTTTGCCACTGCTGGTACTGCCATGCATCCAGCATCCGCTGCAGCATGGGTTAACCGGGCCATGGTGGTCCAGACTGAACAACTCACCCTAGCTGTACGTCGGGGCGATTCTTCTTCGTATATGTTGCGGCTTCTTGCCAACATATCTGAGGCCCAGCACTAGGATTCCGCTGCCTTATTTGATTCTATCCGTCTGGTGGCAAGGGTTTCCACCATGTCTGTGGTTGCCAGACATGCTCTTTGGCTCAAGATCTGGGCTGCTGACACCGCTTCTAGGAAAGCCTTGCTGTCCTTGCCCTCTCTGGGTACATCCTTATTTGGGCCAGATCTTAAGGATCTGATCAGTGAGGCCACTGGGGGAAAAAGTACTCTTCTGCCCTTGGTCCCCAGGAAGAAACCTCCCCTCAAGCTTAACAGGTTTTTTTGTCCCTTTCAGACTGAGACACGTTCCCTACGCTCCACGTGCCTCCTCCAATCCCAAACAGCAGTGGAAGCCCATGGTCTCCTCCAGGCCCAAGGCTTCCAAAACTTCTCCGGCATGACTCGCCGAACCAGGGTCTCCATTCAGCTGTGAGTGGTCATCTTCATCACTAACACAGCATTTGGGAGGATTCAGTGGTGGACTTGTGGTTTTTACAAGTAGTGGTGGAAGGGTATAGAATCCCTTTCGCCTCTCTACCTCCTTTTCGCTTTTTCCCCTCACATACGCCCCAGGATGTGAAAAAACGCCATCTTTTCAACAGCGCTATCCAGTCTCTTCTGGACAAGGATGTTCTGGGACCCGTTCCAAGTCAGGACAGAGGTACGGGTTTTTACTCAGACCTCTTCGTAGTGTCCAAGAAGGACAGCGGTTGTCGTCCAATTTTGGACTTAAAGGATCTCAATTCCTTTGTGATCTGGTCTCATTATCACCAGGAGTCCCTGACGACGGTGATTGCTGCTATGATTCCGGGGGAATTTCTTGCTTCTCTGGACCTTCAGGATGCGTATTTACATATCTTCATTCATCCAGGAAGCCGTCAGTATCTCAGATTTGCCTGCGACCAAGGGCATTTTCAGTTCTCAGCTCTTCCCTTTGGTCTGACTACAACGCCTCAGGTCTTCAACCGTGTCCTGGGAGCCTTAGTGTCCGTCCTCCACCAGGACGGCATCAGAGTTACTCCATACATGGACGACCTGCTTCTGAAAGCCCCCTCTGCGGAACTTCTTTGTCAGCAGGTTCAGAACTGCATTCATGCTCTCACCCATTATGGATGGATCATCAACAAGTCGGCTCTTGTCCCTTCCCAGCGTCTGGTCTTCCTGGGCCTTCTCTTCGACACTCAGCAGAGCATTGTGTTTCTCTTGGAGGAAGTGGCTCACCAGATCGCACACAGGGTTTCGGCTGTTCTAGCTCGAGATCCAGTTCTAGCTAAGAAGCTATCCTTTCTGGTGGGGAAATTCATCTCCACTATGGAAGCAGTCTCCTTTGCCATGGCTCACACCAGGGAGCTCCAGCAGTTTGTGATCCAGGTATGGAAGGGTCAGCCGGACCTTCTGCAGATGTCAGTATCCCTCCCTCTTCATGTGGAACTGAGTTTGTCATGGTGGCTCGACCTCTCCAATCTCCTGAAGGGCAAGTCCTTCCTGATATCCTTCTGGACCACGGTGATGATGGATGCCAGCCTCTCTGGCTGGGGAGTGGTCCTGGGTCGCCTTAGTTCTCAGGGAAGGTGGTCTCCGGAGGAATCTCTCCTTCCCATCAATGTATTGGAAGTTTGGGCGCTATTTCATGCCCTTTGTCACTGGACGCCCCAGCTGGAAGAATGCCCAGTCCGGGTTCAGTCTGACAACGCCACGGATGTGGCTTACATCAACAAGCAGGGCTGAACAAGAAGTCTCGCCGCTTGGTTAGAGGTCCAGGCTATTTTGTCCTGGGCAGAAGAACACGTTCCTGCCATATCCGCAATGCACATTCCAGGCATAGACAATGTCATGGCAGACTTCCTCAGTTGACACACAGTGGACAGCGGAGAGTGGGAACTGCATCCAGTGGTGCTCAACCTCATTGTTCAGAAGTGGAGTCTTCCTTGCATCGACCTGATGGCAACAAGACACAACCTGAAAGTTCTGATGCTCTGCTCTCGCTGGAGGGATCCTCTAGCAGTGGATGCCATGTCCTTTCCTTGGTTATTTCCTCTGGCTTACATCTTCCCTCCCCTTCGTATGTTGCACAGGGGGTTACGGAAATTGCGACTGGAGCGTTGCTCAGTCATTCTGGTTGCTCCGTACTGGCCTCGACAAGTCTGGTTTCCGGAGCTTCTGGATCTGTCATTGGTGGAGCCGTTCTGACTCCGCTCTTGTCCGGATCTTCTCCTACAGGGTTACCTGTGGAAAGAGGACGTTCATCGTCTAGCTTTGACGGCTTGGAAATTTAATCCTCAATATTGATGAAGAAAGTTGTTTGTTTTTTTTTTTGTTTTTTTTTTTTCTTGTGGTGTGGTGGCTACCATGCTTAGTGCTTGCAAGCCAGTTTCCTCAAATGCCTACTATCATGTATGGTCGACCTTCCTATCTTGGTGTGCCGATAGGGACTTGTCTCAGGAATTTGATCTACCCACGGTCTTGGCCTTCTTGCAGGACGGTGTGGATAAGGGCCTCAGTGTGAGTTCCCTTAAGGTTCAGACTTCTGCTCTCTCTGTTTTCTTTCAGAGGAGCATTGCTATCCTTCCTGATGTGAAGGTGTTTTTCCAGGGCGTTGCTCATACTCGCCCTGTCTTTAAGGCTCCTGCTCCTCAGTGGGATCTTAATCTGCTTCTGGGTGTCCATCAGCGCCCTCCCTTTGAATCCTTGGCTACTATTCCTCTACGCCTTCTGACGTGGAAAATGGCCCTTCTCCTGTCGATCGTGTCTGTTCTCCGTGTCGTGGAGTTGCATGCTCTGTCCTGTAGACCACCATTTTTGGTGTTTCACAAGGACAAGGCGGTGCTTCTCACCTCTCGAGAGTTCCTTCCCAAGGTGGTTTCGGAGTTCCACATCAATCAGGAGATTGTGACACCCTCTTTCTGCCCTGACCCCACCTCTGACAAGGAGAGGGATCTCCACTTGTTAGATGTGGTGCGTTGTCTCAAGTTTTATGTACATTGCACTGAGTCGATCAGGCAATCAGACGTGCTGTTCGTCATTCCTGAGGGTCCCAGGGCAGGAAGACCTGCATCCAAAGTGACTATTGCTTCTTGGATCAAGTCCACGATTTGTAAGGCTTATGAGCTGAGGAAGAAGCCTGTCCCTTTCAGGGTCACGACTCATTCTACTTGATCTGTTGGGGCCTCTTGGGCTTACTAGAATCAGGCCTCTGCTGATCAGTTGTGCAAGGCTGCCACCTGGTTGTCTATGCACAACTTTTCGAAGCACTACCGTTTTTATGTGTTGGCATCGGCTGATGCCAGCTTTGGGAGGAAAATCCTGGAGGCAGTTTTGCCTGTCTAGGATCTTCTTCGGTTCTTGGTGCTTCCTTCTTTTTTGAGCCCTGTTGGCTCTAGTTGTGTGCTGTGTAACAGTTTGGGGTGTTGTTACCCCTGTTCAGTGTCCGTTGACACTTTATTGTTGTTGGGCTATCTCTGATTTGATTTATTCATTTACGCGCTGGTGACTTTGGGGGCCTTGCGTCTGGTCCTTGCATATGGTCGTTGCCTTACTTCCCACCTCTGGGAAACTCAATGGTTGGACATCCCAAAGTTACCAGTAACCTGTATTGGATGACAGAGAAAAGAGGATTTTAGTCTTACCTGCTAAATCCTTTTCTCTTAGTCCATACAGGTTACTGGTCTCCCACCCTGTCAAGAGACCATGGTTGGCTCTCCTGTGGCAGACCATGGGGGTCCTTTGGGGTCACGCTCACAGGAGTCCTTTTTCCTTCCATTATCTAGTCATAGTTAGTGTCTCAAATCTTTCTGGAGCTGGTTGGCTAGCTGCAGCAAAGGAGGGAAGGTAGGTTCCATCCCCTGCAGTCATTTCTAGAATTGTTCGTGCCTACTTAAAGGAGTGGATCGCCTACCCAAAGTTACCACTAACCTGTATGAACTAACAGAAAAGGATTTAACAGGTAAGACTAAAATCCTCTTTCTCTGTTTCCTGCCTACCTTTGTCTTCTACATTTATTTTGGTGGTTACTTAACTATCTAGTGTATACCACCATCCTTTAAAGTTTCCTGTTTAGCTGGAATCTGGTTATTCTTCCTTGTGGCTGACAATGTTACTCATGGCTAGTAGCCATATAAGGTCAAATTGACAATTGTCACCATACTTTATCTTCTCCCTAGCACCAGGTAGGTCAGTAGATTCTTAGGAGACAAAGTTAGCCTTGCTCTCTCCACTGGTTCAAAATTTCTGGAAATGCATTACAGTCTCTTTCTCTGTTTTAGACCGTATCTTAGTCTGTCTCTCGTTCTGTCTTTCAGTCTCTCTTTTAGTCTGTCCTTTGCATTTGTTTTTCAGTCTCTAGCTTTCTCTTAAGTATTTTTATAATTATCTCTTTCATTGACTCTCTCATTCTCTTTCAGCATATCTTTTCTCTCTCGCTGTCTTTTATAGTTTGAGGATTATGGGAATTGAAGTCTAACAGGTGGAGAGCCACAGTTTCCAATTCCCATTTTAGTCTCTATTCCTTATAGAAGCAGCTGTTATTCTGACATTCTGGGAATTTGCAGTTGAAAGATCAAATACAAATAATTGAGACAAATTTTGTTGATAGAAAGTCTCTTTAAGTTTTAGAGGGTTATAGTTTTCTAAACTCAAGAGCTGCAATGAAATATAGGGAAAAAAAAGGTACAAAATCAGGACTACATCCCAGACTGCATTTGCCCCCCCACCCTTCACATTCAAAACCCATCACCAGCCCAGGAGTATGGCAAGCACAGAATCTGAAATTCCACCAGTTGGTAGCCTCAAGATTACAGGGTGTGGCTGGAATAGATCCATAAACCCATCACATGACTTGAATTTATATATATATATAATATACTAGCAATGTGGGACAACGCTGCCCGTCAGGATACATAGGGAATTAATGCACACAGATGCAAGACAAACACACACAGAGACGCACACGCATGCACTGAGATGCATACAGAGTGACACTCATACACACATACATGCAATGCATAACATGCAGACATATAGAGTGTGAAACAGACATGCAACACACACAGTGAGGAACACACAGGCACACACAGACACACACACACACACACACAGAAGTGAGTCATAAGGGGGTGACTTATGTGTCATTGTAATGAGTTTGTGTTTGTACTTATGCCTCCACTGTGGCATTCATTCATATAGTTGAAATGCATGTGGTAATTGCACATACTATGGTGGAAGGTGGATCATGCTGGCTCCCGGGGTGTGAGTGAATGTGTGTGTGTTAGTGAGTGGCATTCATTCATGTAGTTGAAATGTATGTGGTAATTGCACATACTCTGGTAGAAGGTGGATCGTGCTGGCTCCCGGGGTGTGAGTGAGACTTTGGTGGAAGGTGGATCGTGCTAGCTCCCGGGGTGTGAGTGCAAGAATGAGTGAGTGTTTGAGTGAGTGAGTGTGTGTATGTGTGTGTGATTGAGTGTTTGAGTGAGTGTGATTGAGTGTGAGTATGTGAATTATTGTGAGTGTGTATGACTGAGTGTGTATGAGTGTGAGTGTGTGATTGAGTGTGTGTGTGTGATTTTTGTCTGATGTGTTTGTGTCTGTGGTGTAGGAGTGAGTGGCAGCCATTTTGTTTTTTTCAGTTACTTGGTTAGTGGTGAGCAGGCTGGATAGTGGGGGCAGGCCAACTCCCTGCATGATTTAAATCACTCCCCCATTGAATCACCCAATGGGAGCAGTAACTCATCCTTACTTAACCCTTTGAGTGCCAGAGTGGTGTATGAGACTTGCCCTCTGTAACATACAGCAAAGCATCTCTCTCCCTTTAAGGAGAAAGGGCGGGAATCAGAAAGCAGGAAGTGGAGGAGTGACAGTTGAAAACAGACAGTTAGTGAGGTTGACTGAGGAGATGAAGAGTTAAATAAAAGAGTTGCTATTAAGTTTATCCCTGAGTTTGTATTTTATGGAAACATTACACCCTAGTACTGAAACAGAGTGTATGGAGGGTTGCAATTATCTGTGGGAGGTGAAACAGTGTGTTTGTGGGATCATGATCCTGAGTGAGAGTGTGAGTGGATCAGGAGAAGTTACTGATATCCCCTACTTCAGGAGCGAGTGGCAGCTGTATTTTTTTTTTGTCAGTTGGATAGTGGTGGGCGGGCTGGAGGGGTGGGTCAACTCCATGTATGATAAACGTGCCCCCATTGAATCAGCCAATGGGAGCAGTAAAGTCCCCATTGAATCACCCATAAATTATGCAATGAGGCTTACTCTTTTATATATATACTAGCAATGTGGGACGGCGCTGCCCGTCAGGATATTTAGGGAATTAATGCACACACACGGATGCAAGACAAACACACACAGAGACATACACGCAAATGCACACGCGTGCACTGAGATGCATAAAGAGCGACACAATCACACACACATACGTGCAATGCGCAACATGCAGACACATAGAGTGTGATACACACTTGCAGCACACACAGTGAGGAACACACAGAGACACACACACAGAAGTGAGTTATAAGGGGGTGACTTATGTGTCATTGTAATGAGTTTGTGTTTGTACTTATGACTCCACTGTGGCATTCATTCATATAGTTGAAATGCATATGGTAATTGCACATACTATGGTGGAAGGTGGATCGTGCTGGCTCCCGGGGTGTGAGTGAGTGTGTGTGAGACTATGGTGGAAGGTGGATCTTGCTGGCTCCCAGGGTGTGAGTGACTGCGTGTGAGTCATTGCATGTGAGAGATTGCGTGAGTGTGTTAGTGAGTATGTGTGACTGAGTGAGAGTGTGAGAGAGTGTGAGTGTGCGTGAGTAAGAGGGTGTATGAGAGTGAGTGAGAGAGTGTGAATGAGAGAGTGTGTGTGAATGAGTGTAATATTGAGTGAGAGTGTGTGTGATTAAGTGAGTGTGAATGAGAGTGTGTGTGTGTGTGTGTGAATTATTGTGTGTATGCTTGAGTGTGTGAATGTGAGTGTGTGATTGTGTGTGTTTTTTGTCTGATGTGTTTGTGTCTGTGGTGTAGGAGCGAGTGGCAGCCATTTTCTTTTTTTCAGTTACTTGCATAGTGGTGGGCGGGCTGGATAGTGGGGACAGGCCAACTCCCTGCATGATTTAAATCACTCCCCCTTGAATCACCCAATGGGAGCAGTAACTCCTCCTTACTTAACTCTTTAAGTGCCAGAGGGGTACACAACGCATTGCTTTGCAATGCGTTGCGTACCCCTCTGGCACTCAATGGGTTAAGTTGAGGTAACATAGCAATATAACACACGGTGGCTCTTCAGTTGAGGCAGCGTAGCAATATGCTGAGGGGACAAATAGAAAGTGGTGTTTGAGGCTTGCCCACTGTAACATACAGCAAAGCATCTCTCTCCCTTTAAGGAGAAAGGGCGGGAATCAGAAACCAGGAAGTGGAGGAGTGACAGTTGAAAACAGACAGTTAGTGAGGTTGACTGAGGAGATGAAAAGAGTTAAATAAGAGTTGCTATTAAGTTTATCCCTGAGTTTGTAGTTTATGGAAACATTACACCCTCGTACTGAAACAGAGTGTATGGAGGGTTACAATTATCTGTGGGAGGTGGGGTCATGATCCTGAGTGAGAGTGTGTGTGGACCAGGATAAGTTATTGATATCCCCTACTTCAGGAGTGGCAGCTATATTTTTTTTGTCAGTTGGATAGCGGTGGGTGGGCTGGAGGGGGCGGGCCAATTCCCTGTATGATAAACATGCCCCCATTGAATCACCCAATGGGAGCAGCAAAGTCCCCATTGAATCACCCAATAGGAGTTGTGTCTCCTAATGAGACATAAGTTATGTAATGAGGCATTCTGTTCAATGTGTGTTTGTTTTCTGAGGAGACGTAAATTATGTTCTGTGTGTGAGGTACCAGGAAGGTGCGCAGCGAGGACTCCAGTCTGAATTTGGAGCGCCCGCTCCGTATCAACCCCAGCTTGGGCAGTCTGTACTGCACATGACTACAGCACGCGCAGCCGTCTCTACTGTGCATGACGGCTTCTGACAAACATCCTTAGCAAATTATAATAGAGGAAGTGTCGTGTCCAAAAGTCTGTGTCCATGGACACACACACACCCAGGGGCACCAGTAAGGAGAGGTTATGAAAATCTCCTCTATACTGCCTGTCCAATTGGTGAATCCATGGGGACATGATTTTGACAGGAGTGCCCCCTGGCCACTCCTGTCAAAATATCTGCAAGAAACTGCTGGGAATACACTACCATTCAGGGAGTGAACTCCTTTGAAAATCTCTGCAAGAATTTACACTTAATCCTCTTTTCCCTCTTCTTCCTCCCGCCTACCTTATTTAAATTCCCCCTTGCTTTACATATGCTGCACTTACCTCTGCACATTCTATGACTCTCTAGGCTACATATACTTTCAGTCTCAATGCATGTCACTACCACTCACAATTACTCTCTCACCTTACCATCCCTCCCTTTCACCGTTCACATACCAAATCAGTCCCTTTACACTTTTACCCCTTACTTTTGCCCTTCGTATTTCACATGCACTTTCTTCCATTGCTCTGCTCATATACACCCTCCCCCCTTTCATATCTTTAACATCTCTCAGTTCCCGTTCACTTGTACCGAACCCTATTTTGCTGCAAATCACATCATTTTTATCCCCCAGCGGCACCACATGAGGCCCCTATAAAAGACAAAGTTTCCAGTATAAAGGTACCTTATGCAGTATGGGGAAGTAAACTGTGGAGGTGACAAACTCGATGTGGGAATCTGTCCATAGAGGAAGTGAGGCTCAGATAAAGCACAGGGGGAAACTGTAGAAGCAGGGGGGGCAAGAAGCTAGATTAATATCTGTAAACAAAGGAGTGGGTATTAGAGAGAGGTGTACACAAGCAACCAAGGAAGAAAGGTAACAGCAGGGGGAGGATGCTGTGAGTAAAAGGCAAAAATCTGCAAGAATGATGGAGAAGAAGCTGGGAGCAGGGGGTAAGAAGTGGTAATAAATATAAATATATGTGTGCGTGTGTGTGTATATGTATATATATATATATATATATAATTTTTTTTTTTTTTTTTTTTTTTGAGGGAATATACATCAGGTCTGCTTTGGTAAACAGCAGCCTGTTTTTCCTAGTTAAAGTGTCCCAGGGAAAGATGTTGGTTTTGCAAAAACATTATTGTTGGTAATCTGCAAACCATGGTAATGGTCTCTGGGTCGGGGCATCTGGAGAATAGGGTGGGCCAATGCTCCAAACAACACTAATTGCTGCTTAAATCCAGACCAGAGCCTGCATTCTGCCCAGAAGCTCCACAGGTTTAGACTAGTGATAACTCACCTGTGGCCGATCAATTAGCAGGCAGTGTGTGTGCCTGTTTTGTTGAAGTTTTGAAGTATTGGTAAGTGGGGAAGCCACCCAATTGTAGACAGCTGTTTCATGTCTAGTAAGTCTCAAGAAAGAGCAAGGGTTTATTTTGTATTTTATTTTTGTTTGCTGAGATATTCAAGACAATAAAAAAGCACTTTGAACCAGAGTTGGAGTTTGTCCTGTGTTGCAGCTTACCCTAGAAAACAGTGGTTATTTAAAGAGCCCAGACAAATAAACCTTTAACACAAAAAAGGACATTTTTGTCACTACATATCGGCCTAACACAGCTATCCTAAATTTTCTAAAGTTTTAGGCAGGCGTGAAAAAATGCTGTAAAGTAAGAATGCTTTCAGAAATAGACATGTGAATAGTTTATATTTATCAATTACCAAAATGCATAGTGAATGAACAGAAGAAAAATCTAAAGCAAAAAGTGCTAATGATCATCAATTTAATATGTGGGTTGAAACACAATGATTAACTGAAACAGAAACGGCTGTGTAGGAGGAATAAAACTGGGCGAGGAACAGCCAAACTCTTCTAACAAGGTGAGGTTGCAGAAGACAATTTAATATCCAAAGTCATACACCATGGCAAGAATGAGCACAGCAACAAGACACAAGGTAGTACTACTACATTAGCAAGGTCTCTCCCAGGCAGAAATTTCAAGGCAGACGGGGGTTTCCAGATGTGCTGTCCAAGCTTTTTGAAAAACCACAAAGAAACAGAATCGTAGATGCTGTAGTCGGTGAAGGAAACTTAGTGCATCAGTTGAAAGACACATTGCAGTCGGAAGATGTCCAACAGTGCCATCAGCTCAGAATTGGCAGAAAACAGCAGGACCCTGGTACACCCATCTACTGCCTGGAGAAGTCTGGTCAGAAGTGGTTTTCATGAAAGACTAGCGGCCAAAAAGCCATACTTCTGACATGGAAACAAGACCAATCAACTCACCTATTCATGAAAACACAGGAACTGGGGTACATAAAAATGTCAGCAGGTGCTCTGGACTGATGAGTCAAAATTTGAATATTTGGCTGTAACAGAAGTCCGTTTGTTCGTCGAAGGCTGGAGAGCGGTATAGGAATGAGTGTCAGCAGGCAACAGTGAAGCATGGTGGAGATTCCGTGCACGTTTGGGGCTGCATTTCTGCAAATGGAGATGGGGACAAAATTAATGGTATCCACAATGCTGAGAAGTACAGGCAGATACTTATCCATCATGCAGTACCATCAGGGAGGCATCTGATTGGCCCCAAATTTATTCTGCAGCATGACAACTACCCCATGATAACTAGCCAAATTCTTTAAGAACTATATTCAGTGTAAAGAAGAACAAGGATTACTGGAATTGATGGTATGGTCCCCACAGAGCCCTGATCTCAACATTATCGATGCTCTCTCTGAGATTACATGAAGAGAAAGAAGCAACTGAAGCTGCCTAAATCACAGAAGAATTGTTCCTTAACAAACTGTTTGCAAGTGTACCTAGAAGAATTGATGCTGTTTTGAAGGCAAAGGGTGGTCACACAAAATATTGATTTCATGTAGATTTTTCTTCTGTTCACTCGTTTTGTTAATTGATGAGTATAAACTATTAACATGTCTATTTTTGAAAGCATTCTTACTTTACAGCATTTTTTTCACACCTACCTGAAACTTTTGCACATTACTATAATATATATATACTAGTTGAACAGCCCGTTACACGGGCCACAGTGCCACTGCCACCTGGTCGCGGGGCAGTCACGCACAGTACAGACTGCCCGCACTACAGCTGATACAGAGCTGGACGCTCCTTCGGAGCGCCCAGCTCTGTATCAGCCGCGGTGTGGGCAGTCTCTACTGCGCATGACTGCAGCATGCGCAGCAGTATCTACTGCGCATGTCGCGGCGTTACACACGATTTAGCGAATTATTATATAGGATATATATATATATATGACACACAGGCGTGTGAAAAATAAAGTACACCCTCTTTGAATTATATGGTTTTACGTATCAGGACATAATAACAATCATCTGTTCCTTAGCAGGTCTAAAAATTAGGTAAATACAACCTCAGAAGAACAACAACAACACGTGACATATTACAAAGTGTCATGAATTATTTAACAAAAATAAAGCCAAAATGGATAGGCCATGTGTGAAAAACTAAGTACACCTTATGATTCAATAGCTTGTAGAACCACCTTTAGCAGAAATAACTTGAAGAAATCATTTTCTGTATGAATTTATCAGTCTCTCCTGTTGCATGACCCAATTTCGGCTGTCTGAGAGATGGCCTCACATTTGACTCTAGAATACTTTGGTATACAGAGGAGTTCATAGTCGACTCAATGACTGCAAGGTTCCCAGGTCCTGTGGCTGCAAAACAAGCCCAAATCATCACCTCTCCACCACCGTGATTGACAGTTGGTGTGAGGTGTGCTGATATTATGTTTGGTTGTCTCCAAACGTGGCACTGTGCATTATAGCCAAACTTCTCCACTTTGGTCTCGTCTGTCCAAAGGACACTGTTCCAGAAGTCTTGTGGTTTGTTCAGATGCAACTTTGCAAGCCTAAGCCATTCTGCCATGTTCCTTCTAGGGAGAAGAGGCTTTCTCTGGCAACCCTTCCAAACAAACCATACTTGTTCAGTCTTTTTCTAATTGTACTGTCATGAACTTTAACATTTAACATGCTAACTAAGGCCTGTAGAGTCTGAGATGTAACTATTGGGTTTTTTGCAATTTATCTGAGCATTGTACTGTCTGACATTGGGGGTGAATTTGCTGGGACATCAACTCCTGGGAAGATTGGCAACTGTCTTGAATGTTTTCCACTTTTGAATAATCTTTCGCACTGTCGAATGATGGACTTTAATCCCTAGAGTGCCAGCTAATTACAAAGTATGAGAATGGACAGCTGTACCTGCTGTGCCAAGCTCGTACGTTGTACATCTAAAATGTGGTCACTGCATAAGCCGGTATAACCGACTTGCAATGGCCGCATTTTAGATTAAATTTTGCCTGGCAGTCATGGAGGGGCATGAGAATCACTCCTCATGCCCCCCCAGTTATTGATCTCCCAGTCGATTGCGCTGGGAGATCAATATTTGCAAAAGAGAAGCAGAGCTTCTCCTTCCCCCCCCCTTCTCCTACCCAAACTTCCGGGTAGGAGTGGACGGGATTGGGGGAAGCCTCCTAATGTCATTGGTGTCTATGTCACCGATGACGTTAGGTAAATTTCGCTGACCCAATTCACTCCTACCGTAGATAGGAGAGAAGGCAGGAAAGCTTATTACTCTCCTGCGTCACCATATTGCGCAATCGCGGTGGGAGATCAATAACTGGGCGGACATAAGGAGGGATCTTTATGTCCCTCCGTGAGGTCTTATAAAAGAATAAAAAAGAAAATAAAGATGAAAATTAACCCTGTGAGTGCTGCAGGGGTTCCCATCGCAATGCTTTGCTTTTGGGCCATATTTCTTTTTTTTTTACTGAGACCTCATTGGGGGACATCAGGAGGGGTCCTGATTTCCTCCAATGAGGTCTACACAAAAATATTGGGAAAAACACCAAAAATCCTGCACCTCCCACATGGGGGTGCAAAGCAGTGCTTTACATTGCATTGGACCCCCTGTGACACACACACATTTTTTTTATTTTTTATTTAGACCTTGTTGGGGGGCACCAAGACTGGTCCTGATACTGCCTCCCTCAATGAGGTATGAATAAAAAATACCTAAAAACAAAATTTACTCCTTATGTGCAACAGGGGGTCCATTGCATTGCTTTGCAGTGCAACCCCCAACCCCCCCCCCATGTACCCTAGTCCCCTGCCTCGTTCCACAGCCCACTGACAGTCTCATTCCCCCCAGCCTGGTTCCATTGCCTACTGGTAGACTCAAAGTACCAGTATGCACTGGATTCAGGCTAGGAATCAAACAGTGTATGTTGGGGACATACAGTGCCCACTGGTAGTCACAGATCCCCCAAATACACTATCTTACACTCCCTCCCACCACCACCGCCATCATCCTTGCTCTACTGCCCACTGGTAGATATATCCACAAACACTGCCTGACCCCTCATTTTCCCCCATACACCTGGATTCAGTGGCAGTCACAGGTCCGCACGTACACTGGCTGACTACCTAGCTTGTTTCAACTGGTAGCCATAAATCACACATACACTGTTTGCTTCCTCATCCTTGTTCCACTGGTAGCCATGCTCCTGGCACCCAATGTGATATGTTAACCCACAGCAGAGCGGTACCATTTTTCTTAGGTTGTTTTAGGGTAGATTCACCACAAAAACACTAGAACGCGTATAGTAGCGCTAGCCATGGATGTAGGTAAAACTATACAAATTTGTTATTTTTTTACTCAGAGGACTCAGGGCTTTTTCAAATAATTAAAACTTTCGCAATCAAGGTAAATGTTTTTGATATATATTATGTGATTTTAGCAAAATAAGTACACTTCCTATTTTTTTGTCATTATTACAGCATTGCTTTTGGCACAATGCAAAATGCTCTTCATGAAAGGTACCACGAAAAAGCTAAATTTTTTATGGAAAAAAAATATATATAGTTTTCCATATGTTACTAGAAATTCCCAGAGGAAATAAAGCCTAAACAGATGGACAGCAAAAATGCTGAAAATGTGTCTGGCCTATAGGGTACAGGAAATGGCCCAAGCCTCTGGCACTGAAGGGTTTAAATTGTTTGGAAATGGCCTTATAACCCTTCCCAGATTGATGGACAGCAACAATTGCTTCTCTAAGATCATTGCTGATGTCTTTCCTCCTTGGCACTTTGTGAACACACACCTGAATGCTCCAGACCAGCAAACTGCTAAAACTTCGGCTTTTATAGAGGTGGTCACACTTGCTGATGATCACTTAATCAAGTGCATTTGATTAGCAGCACCTGTCTCCTACTTAGCATCTTAATTCTTATGGAAGCAGTAAGGGTGTACTTCGTTTTTCACACATGGCATCTCCATTTTGGCTTTATTTTTGTTAAATAAATCATGACATGGTGTAATACGTCATGTGTTGTTGTTCATCTGAGGTTGTATTTACCTAATTTTTAGACCTGCTAAGGAACAGATGATTGTTATTATGTCCTGATATGTAAAACCAGAGGGTGTACTTTCTTTTTCACACAACTGTGAAAAAAAAAATTATATATATATATATATATATATATATATATATATATATATATATATATCCATATGTGGTGTAAATGGGCAGGCCACATAGCAAGAAGACCTGAGGATAGATGGACCAAAAAAAAAAAAAAAAACATTTTGGAATGGATTCCACTTGATACTACATACAGAGTAACATAGTAGATAAGGCTGAAAAAAGACATGCCTCCATCAAGTCCAGCCCATGCCAAAAACACCCCTGTTGATCCAGAAGAAGGCAAAAAAGCCCTCTGGAGCCATTTCCAATCTAGTCCCAAATGTGTGTGGGGGGGAATTATTCCTTCCTGACTCCAATTGGTAGTCAAATAGTTCCCCGGATCAATATCCTATTTGCTTCGAAGCCATCTGTCATAATTGTCAATATTGTTCTGTGCTAGGTAGGCATCCATTGCTTTTTTGAATGCAGTTGCATTATCTGCAAGCACAACATCCCGAGTCAAAGAATTTCATAGCCTTACCGCCCTTACTGTAAAGAATCCCTGCCTTTGTTTTAGTCGAAAGCACCTTTCCTCTAGTCTTGATGGATGACCTCTTGTTCTTAGCTCAGCTCTTTGCATAAATAATTAATTGGATAGTTCTTTGTATTGACCTTGAATATATTTGTAAATGGTAGTCATATCACCCCTTAGACATCTCTTCTCTAATGTAAACAAACCCAGTTTGGCTAGTCTCTCTTTGTAACTCAGATCCTCCAATCCCTTTATCATTTTTGTTGCATGTCTCTGCACCTTTTCCAGTTCATGTCTTTTTTTTTAGAACAGGTGCCCAAAATTGTACTCCATATTCTAGATGAGGCCTAACCAAGGATTTATACAAAGGTAGGATTATATTAGCATCCCTTGCTTCTACACCTCTTTTTCTGCAGGCTAGTATTTGCTCTTGCAGCAGCTGAGTGACTCTGCACACTGCTGTGAAGTCTATTGTCTATCAGTACTCCTAAATCTTTCTCTAATGAGGATTTCCCAAGTTGTTTCCCATTTTGAGTATATGTAGCAAGTTTGTTTCTACAGCCCAAATGCATAACCTTACATTTATCTACATTAAATGACATCTGCCACTTTTCTGCCCATTCACTTAGTTTATCTAAATCCTTCTGTAGGGAAAAAACATCTAGCTCTGTATGTATTTCCTTACATAGTTTAGTGTCATCAGAAAAACGATTGAGATGCTACTTTCAATTCCCACTTCTAGATCATTAATAAACAAATTAAAATTGGTCCCAGGACTGAACCCTGTGGCACCCCACTTATAACCTTAGACCAATTTGAAAAAGTTCCATTTACAACAACTCTCTGCCATCTATCATTTAACCAGTTCTCAATCCATGTACAGATAACACCGCACAAACCAAAGCCTTTTAATTTATGCAGTAACCTGTTGTGAGGCTCTGTATCAAAGGCTTTTGCAAAATCCAAGTATACTACATCAAGAGCAATTCTCTTGTCCATATTACTACTTACTCTAAATGCCCAAGAGGAAGATCAAAGACAAAGTGAGTAGATGAAATGACCAAATTTGCTGGTACACAGTGGCAATAAAGGGCACAGGACCAAAGTTGTTGGAGGCTGGCCGAGGAGGCCTTCATCCTTCAGTAGATTGACAGTGGCTGAAAATGATTATGATGAGTATGTGGTCCTTTACTGTTTTGAAAATAAATGAATCTGATCAGCTCATGTTAATGCCAGTAAAACTGTGTCTGTCAAAGACAGCTGGTTTGAGTCTCACGGTCACTTACAGGCAGTGCTGTCACTCCCAGTCCAGTTAAAGGGGCCACTGCCATTTATAAATGGGCCAAAAAAGCACACCATTTACAAATAACGTGTGTGTGTGTGTGTCACTCCCCAAGAAAATGCCGTTGGGGGGAAAAAGAATAGGAGAATGAAATCTAAGAGCAGTATCCCAAAGGAAGAGTACAAGCGAGTACTAGAGTGACCAGCCGAACTAAGCAGTGTATTTTACCCAAAAAATAAAAAGCATGAAAATAGAATCTCATAGCTAGGGAACATGTGATGGAGAGTGTAGCAGATAATACATAGAAAATCTGACAGGGAAGCTACGGTACATGGTAAGAAGGCAAAAAAAAGTATACACAACAAAAATAGACCCCAAAACTAGGGCAATGTGCTAGGGAGTGTAGCAGATAATACAAGGAGTACCTGGTAGAGAAGCTAGGGTATGCAGTAAAAAGTCAAAACTACACACATCAAAATTAGACCCCTAAACTAGGACAATGTGCTAGGGAGCGAAGTAGGTAAATACAGAGAGTACCTGTTAGAGGAACTGGGGTACATAGCAGGCCCACAGAGAGAACTTTCCAATGAAGTAGGATACTACCACGGATTTTGTAAGAACTCTCAGACAGGTAAGGTTTAAAAGCTTTATTGAAAATAAAAGGAACAATCACCCTACTCATGTCCAGATGAGGTCCATACCTAGTACTTCCCAAATCTGACTCAGGTCAGGATGTATGGATATCACAGTGGTAATCAACAATAGGACTCTGTAGGCTTGATCCGTGGACAGGTACAGGAACAAGTCGAACCACAACAGCCTCACACCGCAACTGGGTCAGACAGGGTGATGGGTGACTGCAGGGCAACTCCCTAGTAGCCTAGGGATAACGAAGGCAACACAGGCAGGACACTGGCAGTGATCAATCCCTAGGATGCTAGGTTTAACGGTGGCAACACAGACAGTACTCTGGTAGTGACCTGACCCTAGAACGCTAGGGTTAACGGAGGCAACACAGACAGGACTCTGGCAGTGACCTGATCCTAGAACGCTAAGGTTAACGGAGGTAACACAGATATGAATCTGGCAGTGACAGGACCCTAGAACGCTAGGGTTAACGGAGGCAGCAGAGACAGGACTCTGGCAGTGACAGGACCCTTGAACGCACAGACACTGGCAAGTGATCGGACTCCCACAGACCCCTGGGGACTACGGGGAAATACAGGCCAGACAGGCACTGATGGTATAGCAAGTGGGAGTAGGTGGAATGGAATACAGGGTGCGCACCCTGACAGATCAGAAGCCAGCGTTGCCCCAATCTGTACACATGGAGGTAGTCAGCCAGTCCAGTCAGAAACATAACCAGATACACAGCCAGGTCGATACACGCGGAGTTAGTCAGCCAGTCCTAGTCCGTAACGGAATCAGATACTCAGCCAAGCCAGGTCGGTACACACAGAGTTAGTCAGCCAGTTCTAGTCGGTAACGGAATCAGATACTCAGCAAAGCCAGGTCAGTACACACTGAGTTAGTCAGCCAGTCCTAAGTCAGCAACAGAATCTGATCACAGGAGCGTCAGGAACCAGGAGCGTAGTCAGGAGAGCCGGGTCATACACGGAAAAGTAACAAGCAGTAAACAAATGCTAGGTACGGGTACACCACGAAAGGGCAGTGTAACGATGACAGGAGTGAGTTTATAAAGGCAAGCCCTGGGAGGAGCCAGAGTACCAAGGCCAATAAGAATAAGGCAATGGTAAACCCAGAAGTAACAATGTCGCCCAGCAGCTTGAATCACGGGCACCGTGATAGATATCAGTCAAAGGTCAGAGGCTGATAAGCAGAAGTCCCAAGGCAGGCCAAAAAGGTCAAAGGCAGACAGAGAGCAACGATGGTCAGACATGGCCAAGAAGGTCAGGGGCAGGCAGAGCGGATGCAGGAGTCAAGACAAGCCGGATCAAGTCCAACGAATCAAAAATCAGCTTACTTTCAAGAAACAACTGAGCACTGGATCCAGTCCGAGCACTTCTTACGAAGGCTGGGTGACATCAGAGCGCCGACGGCGATGCACACACGCCAACGCTACATTCTGACATCGGTGCATGCGTGCTGAAGAGGAAGAAGCCTGAACTGGCACCCGGAGTCTCCCAATGCGGTCCCCAGATTTCGGAAGGTACCAACAGTGTGTGTGTGGTTTTGAAAGCTTTATAAGTTTTAACAGGTTAATTTTGCGTTAATGAGCCGTCACAAATAAAAAATGCCTTAGTGTAAATATAAACTCAACAATGATAATTTCATTGATTTTATTTGAAAAATGTTAATATTGAGAAAAAGAGCAAAGAGATATCTGCCCAGCTGCAGAATTAATTCTACTGCCTCCATAATTCTAACAGCTTAGGCAGATGCCTAGTTTATTTAGTGGTTGCACCAATCATGTCTGTCTCATTTAGTCCATACACCAGTCTCTTGACTAATGTTAGAATTCAGCAGTGACTTGAACATCATATCTCACGACTGTGGTGGCATGCATTGTACAGGATGTTTACATGGATTCATGTCCTCCTGGAGCTTTTATTTGACATTATCAGGACAGTTAGACATGTCGCCTAAAGGGATTTATGTATCATGGTTTTTTTCTGTTCTATCCAGGGGTGTTCAAGGCCTTTATATTTTGTAGTTACAATTAGCTAGAAGCAAATGACAACCTTTGAAGTGACAGCATCTTGTTTGGCGTCAGTCAACAGTTACAAATTACAGAAAGCCTGGAATTGACAATGCCTTTGTAGTTTTAAAGAACAGCATATTTTAGAAATACATGTTTGTTGCAAAACAATGAGTGGCACACCCCTCTAGTTAGCAAGGGGTTAATTTGTTTACGAAAAGAACCAGTTCTTCTAACAGCAGCTGGTTTTTTTTTTTGTTTTTTTTTGCATCTGATCTGTTTTAGTTCACTGTTTTTTCATTTTCAATTTTTTTGATAACAAATGGTGTCTCATACAAGTCATTCAGCTCTATTGAGGCCTGTTGTCTGATGTGAATAGATGTAATCTAGAGTCAGACTTTGAAAGAGATTGCTATAAGAGGAAACTGCAAATATAATGCATAAAATATATAGCTAGATGAAGGACACCTGTCTAGGTAAATTAGGCCAGGATTCTATAGCACCTGGGAATATTTGCTCTATTCTGAAATACATTCTAACCAAAGGATTTTTGTTGCTGTTTTTTTTTTTTTTTTTTTTTTTTTTTTTTAAATCCTTTTGAAGCACTGAAAAAGCTTCAAAATTACCTCAAAAACTAAAAAAGTAACCAGATTTCCATACCTGGGGACTCTCAGGGTTTTGACCCAAATCTCAGGGTGAAGGGACAAAATCTCAGGAGTCCTGTGTTACTTACTGTGTGATCTTTCTACACCAATTAGCTGCTTATTTAGTCTCTGAATTAGAGCCAGTTCTACCAGAGATAGAAGAGAAGTCCTGCTCATCTAGGGCTCAATACCATTAGCCCCACTTTTTTTTTAAACCAGTGGTGGTGGTTTTGACAGCTCAGTTTGCTATTCTATTAACTATGCTATCAACAACCACCACGGCTCAAAAATGTCCAACTGGGTCAAAATATGCGCCTATTGGACAGCTCGCAAAACATGTAGAATTTGTTATCCTATTGCATGTAGTGGCTTCACCACATGTTAACGAACGCACTTTTCATGGCAAAAAACCTGCATCATGAAAAGGAGGAGCAGAGTCTCTAAAACACTGTTCAAACCACCGGTATGTGTTAGAAAACTGGTTTCCAACACATGCTTGTGATTGAAAAAAAGAAACAAACTTAACCCTATAAGTGCCAGTGGGGTATGCAACACATTGTACAGCAATGCATAACCCACTGGCACTCATAGGGTTAATCTACCAAGCCAACACATAAAATTTTACCAGAAATCCTGATGTCCTGGCCATCTTCTTTAACTTTCTGTCTTCTCTTCTTCCTCTCTTCTTTCTTCTTTTCAATCTTGAAAAAAAAAAAGACATTGGCTAATTCTGTATTTTGTGGAAAAAAAAAAAAATAAAGCAACCGAGAATGTCTCAGTTAACCCTTTGAGTACTGGAGGGCTAACCCTCCTGCACTCAAAGGGTTTAAAATTTGTGGCAGACAGAGGCAAAGGGGGCACATTGGGCAGCATTATTTAAAAAAATAAAAGCACATTAAAATAAATGTCATTTTTTTTAAACAAAAAGAAAAAAAGATGCCACCTTTTGCTGTCCTTTTATATGTCAAATTTGGCCCCTTAGAGAGGAAATAGAGAAAGAAGAGAGGGTATCTTTTATGGTAATAATGTCTGAATTATGAAAAAACTAAAAACTCAGATACTGGATTCCTGCTCACATTGTCATATAGCTTGCTGGAGTACTCACAATAGTAGCAACAGCACACATGGAGGATATTTCACTACAGCCACTATAAGATAAAAGAGAGGAAAAAAAACTGCAACAAAAGAATCTTAGATATGAGCTCTCTTGTTTCACAATTCAAATTCTCTCCAACATTTTATCCAAAAAAAAAAACAATAATACTATTGATGTTGGTCAGTTTGGACCAGTAGCAAACAGGCTAGAGGGTTTCTTGAGAAGAGAGAGGGAGGGATATACTTTGAGACGCCTTGACTTGTTGGCTGTCTGTTTTAACTTTTTTTTTCAAGTTTTTTTAATCTGTCTACCATATAATTTTGTCCATAGACCTACCTAAACAGGAGCAGAATTGGATTCCCCTGATATTTCTAGCTGGTTTGCAACAGATACAAACCAACTAACACCAATCAGTACTACTTGTTTTTTTTCTGGGTCATATGTTGGAGAGAAGTATAAATTGTGCAATAAGAACACCCCTACGTAAGTTTCCTTAGAGAGAAAAGGGCCTTTGGCTTCTTAGTAGAGATCTTCTGGGACAAGAGGATTGTAGATAATAATTTAGGGATTTCTTTCAGGTCCAGGAGTCATTAGTGGACTTTTGTGATTTTGGGTTCAGTGGTGGGAGGTGGTTCAGGTTAAAACCAAGAAGTTTTTCCAAAGACTATGTAGGAACCAGTATGTTGATAAATATAAAATCTGTCTTGGTCTTAAGAAGAAGTTGGAAATCTTAGTTTCAGAGAATACCAATCACCAATCCCCTTGAGATCTCCAGAGTTAACTCTCTTATGGAAAGGTGTCAATGATAGGTACTCTTCCTTAGTTCTGGAAAGGATTATGATTCATTCCAAACACCCAATACCTATGAGAACTGCAGGGAAGAAGTTGTTTGTAAAACTATTCATTGCCTGTGCAAATCTGAATGGTCCCCAGTAAGATCTAGGCAGGGGATATTGGAAATCATGAGGGATTTTTTTTTATAAAGGCCTCCTAGAGGGGACAAAATAGCTCGGAAGAGATGATGAACTTTCTGAGGGACACTCCAGTTCCTGAGGATGTGGATATTCCTGCTTACATTTTGATAATTTGTGATATGATTAACATTTACAAATATATATTTGAGGTAAATACAAAGAACTCTCCAATTAACTATTTACACAAAGAGCTGACAAAGAGGTTATCCATCAAGATTAGAGGAAAGGTGCTTTAGACAGTATGGGCAGTAAAGTTATGGAATTATTTTGCCTCGGGATTCTGTGCTTGCATATACTATAACTGATTTTAAAAAAGTAATGGATACCTATCTAGCACAGAACAATACTGAGAATTATGACAGTTGGCTTCAAAGTAGATACAATGCTGATTCAGGGAAATATCTGACTGCCATTTGGAGTCAGGAAGGACATTTTTTACCCACTTGGTGCTTATTTGGAAATGGCTTCAATGTTTGTTTGTTTTTTTCCTTGCTCTAGATCAACTGGGGTGACTTAGCATGGGCTGGACTTGGTGCTTAATTGGAAATGGCTTCAATGTTTGTTTGTTTTTTTCCTTGCTCTAGATCAACTGGGGTGACTTAGCATGGGCTGGACTTGGTGCTTAATTGGAAATGGCTTCAATGTTTGTTTGTTTGTTTGTTTTTTTTTTTAGCCTTGCTGTAGATCAACAGGGGTGATTTGGCATGGGTTGGACTTGATGAATGCATATCTTTTATCAGCCTCATCAACTATATTGCTATGTATGACATGATGACATCCAGGACTGACTGAAAATGTAATCTCTCCAACAAAAGCATAAAGGAAAAATTATTTTCAGCCAATAGCGGGTTAGTATTATGTATGTTCTCCTTTAAACCACTGCACTAGTGAAAAGTTACACATTGTAAGATTTTTTTTTCCTGATCCACTTATTGGGGTACCAGTAACCAATTGTTCTTCTATGACGACCTGCTTCACCGTATCCTACAATCCTATATTAAAAAATAATCAGCCCTATGTTTAATAAGAGTGGCCTGCCCTACCTGTATAGCCCTTTGCATATGAATAATTCAGGATAGTCATAACTTGTAACCCGATACTTCAGATGAACTTTACAACATCCCTGTTTACAATAGGTTCTTCATAATATAATAATAACTAGTATTTGTATAGCACCTTTCTCCCAGTGGGACTGAAAGCTCTTTCAGCATTAACCGAATTGGCAGCTGAATAACAGATGTTATTATTACCCAATCAGTGGTACTCATTTATCGATCTCGCAAGGATGAAGGGCTGAGTTGACCCTGTGGGATTTGAACCTGCAACCTTCGAGTTTGAACAGGCTCTGTAGTCAGAGTATTTACCACTGAGCTATCTCATCAGCCCCATTGTTTTCCCCGTTATACCTGCTAGTCCCAAGATGCACCAACACTATATACAAACATCATTCCAGATTTTGGATTTTCACTATGCTGAGACCCCAGTTGTAATGCTCATATTAAATCTTACAAAGCTCCATCTTCCTAGCCTCCTAATATCCCCTGTGGAGCAACCATCCTATGCCACTTCTAATTAAATGTGTGTTAAATGACCCTTGGTCCTATCCCCCTGCCTCCAGATATACATTTATTACCATATTAAATTGAAAGCTGGTCAGCAGTGAGACATCTTCATGCACTAGGACATCCCCATCCACTTGTTTCCTCCCTATCAAATAATTTTCTATGCCCACCTAGCCCCTGTTCCTTGCTGATCTGTTTTGGATCTGTAAATCTTTTATGCTACATTATTTGTGAATATCAATGCACTCATAAGCTGTAGGCCTTTTCCAAGTTTCACTCTGGAGTGCTGTACCAGATCCCTCATCCAGAAGGCCCCTAAAAAGGTCAAACTCATGATAAATGCTGCTGTAAATCACCATGCCTAACCCTTGCTATTGTACACTCTCCAGCCAATTTCAAAACTGTTTTAGACTAGTTTAGTTTTCCATGCATGGTACTAAATATGAAATTGTTCAATATGCAAAACAGGACAACTTTTCAAAGCAGCCTGATGACTGGATGCAAAGTGGTTGATATGCTGTTTATTACTATTATCTATTCTAATCATTAGAGGCTCCACAGGTAGCAGCTGTAATGCTGATGCAAAGTCCACATTAGTCCTTGACTGTCTTGATTACCTATACAGCCTTAGGAAAAAAGACACATGCTGCACTGATCACAGCTTTGGCACCAATGACTGAACCACCAGATGGTAGTGTCAAGTGCTGTATAAACCCAACTCCTTCTTAGACTTCAACCTAATTGCTGCATACCCAGTCTCAGTGGGCACACAATCCTCCTCAATTTGCCCTCCCTCCTTAGCTTCTTCCAAGTATCGCTGGGTACGTGTCTGGTGACTTCAAATTGCGGTGCTGCAATAGGGACAGTTCTACCGTTGACTAAAATGTGAACCTTCTCCTAAAAGATAAATGGTAAAACACTAGCATCTCACTGTTCGGGGTTACATAGCAGTCATAGCATGACTGTCAGCTTATTGGGTTACTGGCTTTTCCCAGCCCCCTGCCATTTTACCTTCTGATTCCTGCTTTTATATAGCAATTTCCAGCAGCTGTGCCCTTGCATACAGTGCCTTGCAAAAGTATTCACCCCCCCTTGGCATTTTTCCTATTTTGTTGCATTACAACCTGGAATTAAAATTGATTTTTTGGGAGTTTGTATCATTTGATTTACATAACACGCCTACCACTTTGAAGATGCAATTTTTTTTTATTGTGAAACGAGCAAGAAGTAAGACAAAAAAACAGAAAACTTGAGAATGCATAACTATTCACCCCCCCTTAAAGTCAATACTTTGTAGAGCCACCTTTTGAAGCAATTACAGCTGCAAGTCTCTTGGGGTACGTCTCTATAAGCTTGGCACATCTAGACACTGGGATTTTTGCCCATTCTTCAAGGCAAAACTGCTCCAGCTCCTTCAAGTTGGATGGATTCCACTGGTGTACAGCAATCTTTAAGAATTGCCACATATTCTCAATTGGATTGAGGCCTGGGCTTTGACTAGGCCATTCCAAGTCATTTAAATGTTTCCTTTTAAACCACTCGAGTGTTGCTTTAGCAGTATGCTTAGGGGTCAATGTCTGCTGGAAGGTGAACCTCCCTCCCAGTCTCAAATCTCTGGAAGACTGAAACAGGTTTCCCTCAAGAATTTCCCTGTATTTAGCACCATCCATCATTCCTTCAATTATGACCAGTTTTCAGGTCCGTGCCGATGAAAAACATCCCCACAGCATGATGCTACCACTACTATGCTTCACTGTGGGGACGGTATTCTTGGGGTGATGAGAGGTGTTGGGTTTGTGCCAGACATAGCGTTTTCCTTGATGGCCAAAAAGCTCAATTTTAGTCTCATCTGACCAGAGAACCTTCTTCCATATGTTTTGGGAGTCTCCCACATGCCTTTTGGTGAACAGCAAACGTGTTTACTTTTTTTTTTTTTTTTTTTTTTTTTTTTTTAGTAATTTAGGTTGAAAAAAGACTTGCGTCCATCCAGTTCAACCCTTTTCCTATTCCTGTTTACCATCGCTGACCCAAAAGAAGGCATCTGACTCCAAATGGCAATCAGATTTCTCCCTGGATCAACAAGCCCTAACTAAATATTAATCCCAATACTAACGTGCATAGCCCTCTATATTATGCTCTTTTAAATAAGTATCCAGGCCCCTTTTAAAGGCATCTAATGTATTTGATAGCACCACCTCCTCCGGAAGTGCATTCCATACCTTTATTGTCCTTACTGTATAGAAACCCTTCCGCTGTTGTAGACTAAATCTCCTTTCCTCAAGTCTAAGCGGGTGGCCCCTTGTCCTGTTTACTGTTCTGTTAATGAACAGGTCTTTTGAAAGCCCTTTATATGGGCCTTGAACATATTTATATAGTGTTATCATATCCCCTCTAAGACGCCGTTTCTCTAGTGTGTACAAGTTTAACTTTTCTAGCCTCTCTTCATAACTAAAACATTCCATTCCCCTTACTAGTTTTGTAGCCCTCCTCTGCACTCTCTCTAGTTCCATAATGTCCTTCTTCAGAAAGGGAGCCCAGAATTGAACAGCATATTCTAGGTGGGGTCTTACCATGGACCTGTAAAGAGGCATAATTATATCTTCCTCCCTTGAGTCAATACCCCTTTTAATACATGCCAATATCTTATTGGCCTTTGCAGCTGCCAGCTGGCACTGCATGCTACTGCAAAGTCTATTGTCTACCATTACTCCTAAATACTTTTCATTAGTAGATTTCCCCAGAGAAACACCATTTAAACTATATGTTGCATTTTTATTATTATACCCAAAATGCATAACTTTACACTTGTCTATATTGAATCTCATTTGCCATTTGCCTGCCCAGTTACTCAATTTGTCCAAGTCCTCTTGTAATGAAGACACATCCAGTTCAGACTTTATTACCTTACTTAATTTTGTGTCATCGGCAAACACTGATACATGGCTTCCTATGCCCTCTGGGAGGTCATTAATAAACAAATTAAAAAGAAGAGGACCCAGGACAGATCCCTGAGGCACTCCACTTATCACGTTTATCCAACTGGAGAACTTGCCATTTACTACCACTCTTTGCATTCTATCTTTCAGCCAATTTCCAATCCACTCACAAACATTTTGCCCTAGTCCTATTTCATTCAATTTGTACAGTAACCTCTTGTGTGGAACCGTATCAAATGCCTTGGCAAAGTCTAAATAGATCACGTCAACCGCCTCTCCCTCATCTATATTATTACTTACTTTTTCATAAAATGCGATCAAGTTCGTTTGACAAGACCTATCTTTCACAAAGCCATGTTGGCTATTGCTAATGATATTCCTGTTCCAGCAGAATTCTTGAATATATTCCCTTAGCAACCTTTCAAACAGCTTCCCTACCACAGATGTCAAGCTTACGGGTCTGTAATTTCCTGGCTGGGACTTTGATCCCTTTTTAAATATGGGCACCACATCTGCTTTACGCCAATCCATGGGCACCATACCAGAAATAAAAGAATCCCTGAAAATCAGATATATCGGTCTGGCCAGGGTCTGGCTTAGCTCTTTAAGTACCCGTGGGTGTATACCATCTGGCCCCGGAGCTTTGTCTACCTTGACACCATTCAATTGTTTTAACACTTTTTCTTGTGTTAGCCAGTCCCATGCTTGCTGTGACTGTTCTGTAAAAGTAGTTTGCAGATTCTTGTCCAATGGGTCTTCCTTGGTAAAAACAGAAGAAAAGAAATTATTTAAAATATCTGCCTTCTCTCTGTCACCTTTGACCATCTCACCCGTTTCAGCTAACAAGGACCCAACATTATCAGACTTTAATTTTTTGCCATTAATGTATTTAAAGAATTTTTTTGGGTTTCTTTTGCTCTCCTTAGCAATATTTTTTTCATTCTCCAGTCTAGCCAATTTAATAGCCTTTTTACAGGTTTTGTTGACATTTTTGTATTCTGCAAATGCCTCTGCTGATCCCTCAGCTTTGTAATGTTTAAATGCCGCTTTCTTGTTATTTATTTCATGAATTACTTTACTGGTTAGCCACATTGGTTTCAATTTGCTTATTTTTTTCTTTAAGCAATGACTTTCTTCTGGCCACTCTTCCGTGAAGCCCCACTCTGTGGAGTGTACTGCTTAAAATTGTCCTATGGACAGATACTCCAATCTCCGCCATGGAGCATTGCAGCTCCTTCAGAGTTATCTTTGGTCTCTTTGTTGCCTCTCGGATTAATACCCTCCTTGCCTGGTCCGTGAGTTTTCGTGGGTGGCCCTCTCTTGTCAGGTTTGTTGTGGTGCCATGTTCTTTCCATTTTTAAAAAATGGATTTAATGGTGTTCCGTGTGATGTTCAAAGTTTGGGATATTTTTTATAACAAAACCCTGATCTGTACATCTCCACAACTTTGTCCCTGACCTATTTGGAGAGCTCCTTGGTCTTCATGGTGCCGCTTGATTGGTGGTTTTGCAGACTCTGGGGCCTTTCAGAACAAGTGTAAGTATACTGAGAACATGTGACACTTAGATTGCACACAGATGGACTTTATTTGACTAATTGTGTGACTTCTAATGGTAATTGGTTGCACCAGATCTTATTTACAGGCTTCATAGCAAAGGGGGTGAATGCATATGCATGTACCACTTTTCCACTTTTCATTTTTTTGAATTTTTTTAAAACAAGTTATTTTCTTCATTTCACTTCACCAATATGGACTATTTTGTGCATGTCCATTACATGAAATCCAAATTAAAATCCATTTTAATTACTGGTTGTAATGCAACAAAATAGGAAAAATGCCAAGGGGGGTGAATACTTTTGCAAGGCACTGAACATGCCTAGATGTACATGATGAAAACCCAACATACCCTTTTTTTGTTCTTCATCCTAAAGCTAGAAACTATGAATATGTCCACTTTCATCTAACTAAATACAGTATAAATTATATTCAATCATTTAACCACATTTGCCCCCCTGAGGACTTGCACATGCATATGTGCAAAATAATCAGCAAACTATGAAAGTATATATCCCTGTTCCCCTTATTACATCTTCTTATTTTCTTCTTCTTCACACTCTTAGTTAAACCCTCTATAAAAATTTACACCTGACCATTTTCTGCCTCATTGCCACCATGAGTCACTAATTCTGCAGTTGTTGATATCACCTCTAGTTCCATGTAGTGCTACACTTAACTAGCCTTTCCATTCCCTGCACACACACACACACCCATCCTCTCACAGCTTCTGCTGCTCTCTTCGTGGTCATGTCATTGAGAGTGTGCTAGATAACTTCTAGTTGGTAGAATAAATACTGTCTCCTTGCCCTGCTTTGGCGACACTGGAAGGGAGCACATACATGGACCCACTCAGCATCCAACAGCCAACATGAGATCAACGGATCATTGAGTTAAAAAGCTCTTTATTGTACAAAAAAACTTAAAAACATGTAAGACTTAGTCTTAACAAATCAAACAAATGACACTGGCAGCCATAAGGAAAAAGCGCGCTAATTGCCTAACGCGTTTCGTGCAATAAAGAGTAAAACCAGTCATTGTGCCCAGAAGGGATTCAAACTAACCACTCATGGCGATATCTGTTAATTAATAAACCAAACCACATGATCCTTCCACATTGCTTCCTTCCTAGAGAATTAAACCATTCACAATCTATGTTAAATTAACCTCCATCTCCTTGCCCTGCTTTATCTTCCTCATTGCATGCACCCTCTTTTTGAAAACATTCCAGGCTCACCCCCTGATGATCCTGGTTCTTTTTTCACTGTTTGGGTAGTATTCTGCTAGAGCACCTTTTCTTGTTCTGTCTATCATTGTCTCTTGCTCCCTGTAAATTGTGGTGGGGAAATCAGGATTCAGTGAAAAAGGAATCCACTGGATCTATAGATGGGTGTGAAGGTCCATTGTTGCAGTAAGTCCATTCCTCCTTACGGTCCCACTGCCACCACCTGTCTCCAACTGCAGTTTTCCCCAATGATACTATAAGTATCCATAGATGTACTCCCATTTCCAGTATCCTTCTGCCTAATACTGCTGATAATACTATGAACCCTCTGTCCCATTTGAGGTTCCCTTAGATGCTAGGCCTGCTTTGTATTTTTGCAGCACGGTTGGTAGGTGACAAATACCTTCATGGCCATGACAGTGATGTTCCTTGTGCCCTCCTAGATATTATGCCCATATTCCTGTATGCTATTTGGTTCAGTGGTAGCTGAAAGGTACTGTAGCTCAATAGCTGCCTGGCTTAAGCAGCTAAGATGCAGCCCTATGGAAATGTGTTGATGCAGCCATTGTATTGTGTAGAAATGCGGAGGTAAGCTGTAATTCCATTGACTGCAACCTCCAACCCAGGATCTTGCTCATTTGGCAAATCTGACCTCAAATTAATGTATTTGTACCCCTACCCCAGCCCACCAAAGCAGGTCTGATTCCTTTCATAGCCCCTAACCTTTGCTCTAGACGCATGGTAGCAATGGTGTCCTGGGGATAAATTTCATACCTAGTGTTCCCTTTGCTGAAGAGCTATCCCCTTTCCTAGTTACTAAAAGTGTAAAACCTTTTTCCTGCATATTTTATTTCAGTCAATTATACTACAACAATATAAACCAATATTCCTGCTAGTGAGTCCTGGAGGAAAAACAAGACTTGGACCATGCACATATCCCAACCAACTGTGTAAAATATCTGCTCTATTGTATGTAAAGGGAATGAGAGCGAACACTATTTTGCAGGTGCTGGGGCTTCAGCAAAACCGTGTTTTTATTTATTTTTTTAATTATTTATTCAAAACTATAGGGCTCTATATTATTTTACGTTTGTAAGGATTGAGATATAGATTTTCTGTCCATGAATTGTGAAGGCATTGATCCTTGTAATGGCTGCTGTTAAATCCCTAAGTGATGCAGGCTTTATGCTCCTGGCCATGGTTTGTTTATTGTTATAGATTTTTTATATTGAATCTGTTAATACAACTGAATGTGGTGCAGTACATAATTGCACAGGGTCCAATTTCAATTTATTTGGCATGTTTCTTGCTCAGATATAGTTGCATGTATCTAATATGTTCTGTCTTGATTCATAGAAAATGATGTAATGCATTAAATTCTGTCAGATTTTCATTGTTTTGAATGGGGCTTATTGTAAATTATTCCTGCTGCAGACAAGCACGAATATGAATTAAAATTGCATCTCCTCAGGGAGTTCCAACATTTTATGTTTTCAGGATATCTCTGCTTAATCCCAAGTAGGTAATCAGCAGAAGTTGTTGTGATTGATGCACCTGAGTTTAATTAGGCATATCCTTAAAATATGACCTGTTGGTGTTCACCGAGGACTTTTATTGGGATTATACTAGAATATAACAGGATGCTTAATTTGGATTGACAGGTTACATCAGTGGAGGGCAACAGGCAGCTCTGGGAATGATATGGCACTGAAAAACTTCTCCTGAGGCTCCCCAGTATCTGTCTCATTATTTTGCTTCAACGCCTATCTCACTTTACACTGTTCCACCTTTTGGGTGTTAGGGAGGTCTTCAAAGGATTGCATTGGAGGAGTTACCAGTATACAAGGGGTTTATCTTAATTTTTATCACCTTGAGAACCAGAGGGATCACACCCCTCTGGTATTCAAGGGGTTAACACATATTTAGAACTCTTAACCACAATGCGATCCTTTTTTTGGACTTGAGGCCATATGTGCGGCCCTTGAAGTAATCTGGTTGCTTGTCACTGGTTTAAATTGTATTTGCTTGATGCAGTGCATAATTGTCTTACTGTTATTGTAAAATCACACAAGGAAATATTTTAGCTCCTGCTTTCATTTTTAAGTGCAAACATATAACATTTAATATCCAGTGCTCCTTTTCATTAATTGAAATGTGTAGTCTAGCCACGTTTTTCTGAGAAGCACATTTATGGCCTCGCTGAGTATCACCATTTTAATATGATTGCCATGTATCATCTGTCAAAAAAGCAGGACCTCCTGAACAGAGGTGATACATCAAATAGGAAGTGACTGACACTAAGAACAATAAATTAGGTGTTTCCTTTAATGAAAAAATGCACTGTGCCATTAACCAATATAGGATTTTACATTATGTGCCCTATAGAGAAGGAGTTTTCAATTGCCCAGAAACTCACCATGAACTTTACTGCCCCTATTAGATCAATAAGACACAAAGCATTAGCACATCCAATGATGAGACATGTTGGCTGTTGTTATACATATGTCTCCAGGGAGCTGAGCAACCTGTCACCTCCAGCAGTTTTTAGGTTTCAAGTCACATATCTTATTTATATTTCTCATGTAAAAAATGCTATTATTCACAACTGTGCGGAATGACAGTCAAAATAGACAGTTTTAGTCATTTGCCATTTTTAGGTAAGATTTGTAGGGAACTGCCTGTTGTGAAAAAACAATAAAGACTATGCATGTAAGTATCATAGTTGTCAGAGAAGAGGAATTATACATGTAAGTTACACTAGTGTGTAACGATACTGTTAGAGAGTACACTCATTAAAAAAGACTGTATAATGACCATAGCTGTACAAAGGAATTATGTAAGTCAATAATCCATGTTCTTTATATACGAATCATAGAAGATAAATGTGATCATGCTGCCATATCGAGGTACATCGGGGGTTAGCTGGTGTTCCATTGCAGGGGGGACTTGCCCATCATTTTGGAACTGGACCGCCCTTTTGGGCGGGATTAGTCTAATATGTATGTGGAAATTTCTCCTTTTTAATGGCACTAGTGCGCTAAAACGTGATGCTTCTGGGCGGTGACTAGCCGTAGGACAGGCCATTGTGCTGTTGTTCATTCCCAGAAGCCTCTCACATTATATATGTTTATTTTGAATACTCTTAGGGGGTTTTCTTAAGAGTGAAGGGTAATCCAGACGTGGACCCCTTGCTCTCAGTGCCTAGGGATTCCAGCTGCACCCGCCTGACGAGGCCCAACTAGGCTGAAACGTAGGTCGGGGGTTAGCTGGTGTTCCTGTGCAGGGGGTACTTGCCCATCATTTTGGAACTGAACTGCCGTTTTGGGCTGGATTAGTCTAATATGTATGTGGAAATTTTTCCTCTGTAATGGCACTAGTGAGCTAGAAAGTGATGCTTCTGGGTGGTGACTAGCTGTAGAACAGGCCACTGTGCTTTTGTTCATTCCCAGAAGCCTCTCACATTCTGTATGTTAATTTTGAATACTCTTGGGGGGGTCTCCCTAAGAGTAAAGGATAATCCAGACGTGGGCCCCTTGCTCTCAGTGCCTAGGGAATCCAGCTGCACCCTCCTGACGAGGTCCAACTAGGCCAAAACGTACATTGGGGTTAGCTGGTGTTCCCGTGCAGGGGGGACTTGCCCATCATTTTGGAACTGGACCGCCCTTTTGGGAGGGATTAGTCTAATATGTATGTAGAAATTTCTCCTGTGTAATGGCACTAGAGAGCTAAAACTTGATGCTTCTGGGCGGTGACTAGCCGTAGGACAGGCCATTGTGCTGTTGTTCATTCCCAGAAGCCTCTCACTTTCTATATGTTTATTTTGAATACTCTTAGGGGGTCTCCCTAAGAGTGAAGGGTAATCCAGATGTGGACCCCTTGCTCTCAGTGCCTAGGGAATCCAGCCGCACTCTCCTGATGATGCCCAACTAGGCCTAAACCTACGTTGGGGGTTAGTTAGTCCTGATCTTACTAGGCTGACCATACCTCACCTTTAAAAAGGGACACACAGGAAACAGGCATATTTCAGGAGTGCACCAAAATTAAAGCAACCCTGTAGTATGCATTTTTCATGTGTGTCCCTTTTTAAAGGTAAGGTATGGTCAGCCTAGATCTTACCTGTCCTGACGCTAGATGATGTCCACTTACACTGGTGTTATCCCACTTGTTGAAGACTGGAGTGGGTTGTAGAGTGTAAGAGAATCCTCCATATGTATGAAGTACTATGCTAATATATGTATACACTTCAGGCGAGTAATAGGTAATGAAGAGTATAAATGGCAATTCAATAGAAGCATGGATATGAGAGTTTCTTCTAGGGATGCACCAATACCAATTTTTTAAGACCGAGTACAAGTACCGATACTTTTTTCAAGTACTCACCGATACCAATTACCGATACTTTTTTTACAGTCATTTGCCAGTTTTCCAAGTACCTACAGCAGACTAATGATTTTTAAGGCAGCTTCTTAATTAGGAAGAACTGTAACGCAAGACATCACATTAGGAACAAAAAAAACATTTTTATTTGCTTGTTGTCACAAAGTTTGTTTGTGTAAGCAAGCTCAAACAAATTTCACAATAAATAAAAAAATATTAAATAACAATTACTAAATATAACATGGTGTAGAACCAATAGTGCAATAAAGTGCAATATAACAACAATGTTCTGTTCAATTATGGGGACTGGGGAGTAACAGTATGAGCTAGATTACATTTGATTGGTCCTCGTCCACCTCCCTTGACAGCATGCGCAGCAGCACAGTGACAGCTGGAATGACCTCTGAGGCAAGGGCATCTGAGGAACTCACCTGGCGAGTCAACTCTTCAAAGGGAGACAAGATATTCAATGTCTTCTCCATAAGACTCCACTGGTTTGGAGTAAGAGTTGCTGGAAGCTCGTACTCCGAAGCATACAATCCCAGCGCCCGTTTCTGCTCAAGGAGAGACTGCAGCATATAAAAGGTGCTGTTCCAGCGTGTCGGCACATCTTGCTGGAGTCTCTTCACCGTCTGACCGAGCTCTAGCTGGATGTCCTGAAGGCGAGAGTAAGCCAGGTTAGAATGTTTAAAGTGGCCGACTATTCTGCACCCGACTCCTACAGCATTGGCAATGCTGCGCTGTGATAGCAGACCCTACGAGACAGCCAGCTGCAGTGTATGGGCCACACAAGAAATATTCTGAACTCCAGCATCTTCCATACCTCTTATCATATTTCTTGCACTGTCGCTCACCACAACATGGACAGAGCTTTTCTGGATCCCCCAAGTCTCCAGCATTCCTTCAAGCATTCCAGCTATTGCTTCATCGGTGTGCGAGCCTTGAAACTTTTTTGCGTGGAGCATGACTTGCTGAAGTTCGAAATTGTCATCAATCCACTGTGCCGTTAAGCTGATTAAAGACACTGGGCTCATACTGCTGCTCCAAATGTCCGTGGTGAAGCTAATTGCTTTTATGCCATCATGCAGAATGCTGGAAATGTGCTTCTTCACTTGGTCATGTACCTGGGGCAAGACCACGTCTGTGACATAGCGGCGACTGGGCATATCGTATTTCGGCTCCAACACATTCACAAGTCGTTGAAAACCTTTGTTTTCCACTACTGACAGTGGCTGATCATCCAAAACAATGAAATGTACCAGCGCCTCTGTTATCTTGATGGCTCTTGGGTTCTCCTTGGACATCTTCTCTCGTCTTGCAAGAGTTTGCTGCAAAGTTAGCTGCTGCTGGGAGCTTCCACTTGTACCCTTGACAAATTCAGCATGCTCGCTCTGGTGTTTTAATCGCAGATGTTTTATAAGATTGCTTGTGTTATAAGCGCTAACCTTGGTACCTCCTCTCGAAATTCTGGCTGAGCAGACTTTACATGCAGCCATGCGTGGGTTGTCCTCGCAGATTTTAAAATAGTTCCACACTGCTGACATGCTGTCTGCTGGTGTCAGTACAGAACAAGTTTTGTACCTGTAGTGGGGAAAAAAAAAGAAAATTAAAACTGGATTGTCACGCAAATTGTATAAAAGCAGGGTTATATAAAAATGTGCGTTGAACACTGACCAGATTGTGATACTTACTTAGATTGCTCTGCACTCTGAATAAGGTACTTAAGGTACGGTACTTTGCATACTGGTCAATGGTCATACAGGTGGGGTGTACCATGTAGTAAAAAATATGTTGGTGGCATATTACACATGTTGGTGGCACATTTTGCCAATCATCCTCATATATATCCTTTTCAATAAGAGGAAAAAAAAACATTTGGGGAAAAAATGTATTATTTTATATACGTATATTAGTGCAACACTGCTGCATAAGCCCTATGAAACTGAAAAGGATATATATGGGGATGACTGGCAAATGTATACTAACTATATTAGTGCATAAGCCCATCATCCCTAATGAATTATTACTTAATTATCCCCCAGCCAGCTCACCTTTTGGATTCTCTCAGACTAGTCCCATCCCAGTGCAGTCTGTGCTCCGTTTTTCCTGCAATGTGATTGGCCCGTCTTACTGGTGAGTTGATTGGTGGGGTGTACAGCATAGGTTTCCCCATTGGCTGACTGTTTACATAGAGGGAGCCGCCAGCCTTCTGCTTGTGGAGGCTCGTCACGAGGCACACATAGGAGGAGATAAGGAGCATGAAGGCAATAATAAATGCATGGAGGAGATAAGAAACACGTGCGGACTGCGGAGAAATGCATGCGGAGAGCACGGGCAGCTCTCCAGAGTCCAGCCCCATAGCACTGCGTAATTATACCAGCCCCATAGCATAATGGCATTTAAATTTTTTTTCTTGCTCCTAAAAGGGGAAAGGGAAACCATGCATTTTAAAACACATTAGAATACCACCACCACACATACAGTTATATGTCACCAGCACAGCAATCATATATGCCACCACCAGAGCAACACAGTTATATGCCACCACCAGAGCCAGAGCAATAAAGAGTTATATGTCACAGTCACACATACAATTATGTCACCAGCACAGCAATACATATATGCCACCACCAGAGCAACACAGTTGTATTATATGCCACCACCAGAGCAATATGGTTAGATAATTTGTCATCATAATTAGATCTCATCACCATAAGACAATACATAGTTATATTATAAATATACAAATAATATATATATATAGAGAGAGAGGAGGGCAGCAGCTCTATATTTTATTCATTTTAATTTTGGGGATTGTGCACCTGGGCATCAATGGACTACAGAGCGAGCGGCCGAGTGCTTTCAAAATAAAATAGTAAAATACTCTTGATGTGTAATTAATTAATATATATACACACACACCACTTCTTGACTCTCCCCTTTTGCCTCTTTCCCCCTGCCTTAATCCACCCTGGACTCATCTTGATCCCAGTCCTTTTCCCTTTTTCTCCTCTCCCCCATTTTCCCCTCTCTGTCTTGATCCCCCCTTTGCCTCTTTCTCCCCCTCCCTCATTGACTTTTGATTGATCCCCCTTTTGCCCCCCCCTTGACTCTGAGTCTTGATTCTCCCCTTTTGCCTCTTTCTCCCCTCATGATCCCCTTTCCTTTTGCATCATGGTACCCCCACCATCATTTGCTTCTTTTTTTCCCCTCTTGACCCCCCTCTGCCTCTTTCACCCACTCTTGATTCCCCTTCTTGATCTTCCTGTTGCCATTCTCTTTGCCTCTTTCTCCCCCTCCCTCATTGACTCTGAGTCTTGATCCCCCTTACTTTTGCCTATGTCTCCCCTCCTTGACTCTTGATCCCACCCTTTTGCCTCTTTCCCCCCTCCTGAGTCTCTCTCCTTTTGCATCTTCTTGGCCCCTGATCCTTCCTTGCCTTTTTTTTCCTCTCTTAGTAAATTTTGCCACTTGCCATTTTTCTCCCTCTTGACGCCCCCCCCCGCCTCTTTCACCCGCTCTTGCCTCTGATCCCCATTTCAGTTAATCGGAGGATTGCACTGTTTCCCCAATTCCCTTCACCCACTTACCTTACTGATGAGTTGACTCCTCTGCTTCCGCCTCCCGCTCAGCGACTCTTGACTTGTGAACAGACGCAGACTCGCAGTGCTCTTAGTCACGCCACTGGATAGTCTGCATCTTACATCACAGTCCCGGCCGGCTTCCACAGTGACATCTGACACGACCAGCAGGATCCACTATAGATAAAATAAGGTCAGCAGATTGAGTTGCCCTGCCCTGGTATCGGCACCGGTATCGGCCCTATTTGCGTGAGCACGAGTACTCTCACAAATAAGGGTATGGTGCCCATGCTCCTGGCTACAGGCGGTGACATTCTGAGTCTTCTATTTCCTTATCTCATTTCTGATTGGCCAGTATCTTATCGCCGCCCAATGATCGCCTTTATAACCTCTGTCATGTCTATACTAGTTCCTGACTTTTGCTCCGTTATTGCTGTTATTGTGTATGACCTGGCCTGCCTGACAATGTTCCTGAGTTTGCTGTACTTCTGTTGCTCCGTTGCTGACTGTATCTGGCTGAGAACCCGCTCCGTTGCTGACCGTATCTGGCTGAGGACACGCTTCCGTTACTGACTGTATCTGGCTGAGAACCCATTCTGTTGCTGATCGTATCTGGCTGTGAACCAGCTTTGTCACTGACCATACCTGGCTGTGATTCTATTCCGTTACCATCCGTGTCTAGCGTATTGACACTCTGTTGCCATCCGCATCTAGCCTTCCACCTGGTGGCCTCTGTTTGCTCCAGCTAGACTTGTTGTGGCTTGCTGTTACGCTAGTCAGTTGCATCGCGTGGCGCTATTACTCTGTCGACCGTTAGCTATGCATTCGTGCTGTAGCTGCTCTCCTTACTGCCGTTGGCGGTGTGCACACGCTAAGTACCCGTACAGTGTTCATAGCACTGACTGTGTTACTCTGATCTCTCTGTGTCCACCTCCCTTACAGCGCTGGGCTCACTCCCTTTGGGAGTTACCTATTGACCCTTTGCGTGCCTGGACAGTCCAGGTAGGGTTGTGCATATTCCACTCTGCATAAGCCTTGAGCTTAAGAGCCAACGTTGCGTTGTTACCATCCTCAGTTAGAGGGGACACTGGTTGCCTACATATATACATATATAATTACACTGTATTACGATCCACCCCTAGCATTCTAGGGCTTGCTTAGGAGAGTTGTCTCGGTCTATTGGCATCCGGTGCCAGGGTCAGTGTTGCCTCGCTCCTCTGGGTTCTGTGTCTCCCAGGCATCTGGGTTATGCCAGTAGTGTTGCCCTGCTCCTCTGGGTTCTGTGCCTCCTAGGCGTCTTGGTTGTGCCAGTAGTGTTGCCTTGCTCCTCTGTGTTCTGTGCCTCTCAGGCGTCTGGGTTTTGCCAGTCATCTCCTCCTGGACCTTCTGCCATCAAGGTCCTGTGGTCAGTTCTCGGACTGTGTTGCCTGCTGCCTGTTCAGTTCAAGCCAGAACCTCCGTTGCCAGAGATTGTCATCTTTCATACATACATCTCTAGTACTGGCTTGCTATTACTGTATATACCTGCATGTATTTATGCTCTGTTTGTGTGGGCCCATAAGCCTAACTACATGTGTGATCTTTATCTCAATAAAGTAATTTTAACCTTAGAAAACTGGTCTGAGTGTTCATAAAAAAAAAACGTGACAGTACGAAAAGGGCCAATGACCTCAGACGGTTCTGGTGAAGGAAGCTCTGTGAATATCCATTGGAAAATGGATATGTACGAACAACGTCTCGATCAGTTGTCAGTGGCGGTGCAAACTATTTTAGAGCGGACCGCGCACTTGGACAAACCAGTACCAGCCTTGGTGGCCACCACGGTTCAGGCACCAACGGTCCAAATCCTGAATGCTTACCAGCAATATAAAGGGCTATATGCTACAGCACCCCTACCGCTAAGGTACGATGGAGAACCTACCCTATGTCAGGGTTCTCTCAATCAGCCTGAAATTTTTTTGGAACTAGCCCCTCAAGCATTTCCAACTGAAAGAAGTAAGATTGGGTTTATGATCTCGCTATTAAGAGGCAGAGCCTTAGCCTGGGCAAACCCTATTTGGGAGACAGCGAAGCCTATTACTGCCAATTTCAGTGAATTTGTGAGGGCCTTTCGTAGTGTTTGAGATTCCTGGGTGCAACATCTCTGCTGCTAAATAAATTATGTGCATCTGACAGGGCAATTGTTCTGTGGCTGATTACTCTATAGAATTTCACACCTTGGCGTCCGAGGTTGCATAGAACGATGAGGCCATGGTAGCTGCATTTGCACTAGGACTCCATGACCGCATTAAGGATGAAATAGTAGCTCAAAAGTTGCCTGTCACGCTGGACAAATTAATTGAATTTGTAAACCTTATTGATACATGAATTAGGGAGCGGACGCAAAATAGAGACCGCAAACCAAGATCTTCTGCAGGGCAATGGCACAAGAATGAATTTCCACCCTTGCCTCTCTCTCCTCCCTTGCCTCCTGGGAAAATCGAATTGATTGAACCTATGCAGGTTGGATTTACGAAATTGACCAGAGAGGAACGGTCTTTCCGCCGTAAGAATGGGCTTTGCCTTTATTGTGGCAAAGGAGGGCACTTGCTGAGTAATTGTCCCATACAGCCGGAAAAGGCACGCACCTAGGTTTCCTAAGGGGACAGGTCCTAGGTGCCATTCAGCAGTCCCCAGATGATGTGCCTTCCAAACCAGTGGTCGAAGTGGTAATTTCCTGTGCCACCTTCTCCTTTACCGCATCCGCTCTGATTGACTCTGGAGCACCTGGATATTTTATGGACAGAATTTGCCACATCTCATAATATTCCTTTGGTCGAGTTGGTCAATCCCATGCAAATCGAGGCTATTGATGGGCGACTTTTGGTGCCTCCCCAAGTCACCCACGAGACTTGCCCACTCTCAGTGCTAACTGGAGCACTACATGGTGAGACCCTGTCGTTTCAAATTATTCAGTCACCACATTATGCGGTTATTTTGGGTTTAACATGGTTACAAACCCATAACCCTAGAATTAATTGGGGCTTTTGCGAGATTGTGGCCTGGTCTGACTATTGTATGAGCCATTGTTTACAACGACCTACCAGGATTATGTGTACCTCTCCCTTCCTACTGCATGAATACCAGTCCTTCAGCGATTTTTTTTTTAGCAAGGGAGAGGCTAGCACTTTGCCACCACATTGGGCATACGACTGTGCTATTGATATTGCACCTGGTATGGTGCCCCCCAGGGGTAAAATTTACCCTCTCTCCTGTGAGGAGAACAGGACCATGGAAGAATATATTGCTAACGCCTTGGCCCGGGGCATTATTCATAAATCATCCTCACCTGCGGGGGTTGGATTTATTTTGTTAAGAAAGTCTGGTGAGTTAAGGCCTTGCATTGATTATAGAGAGCTCAATAAGCTGATGGTTAAAAGCGATTATCCGATTCCACTCATCACCGAGCTGTTTGACCGATTGAAGGGCACCACTATCTTCATGAAACTGGATCTAAGGGCAGCTTATAATCTCATTCGTATTAAGGAAGGTGATGAGTGGAAAACCGCGTTTAATACACGTACTGGGCATTACAAATACCTAATAATGCCATTTGGGCTGTGCAATGCCCCAGCTGTGTTCCAAAATTTGATTAATGATGTTCTCTGAGATCTGCTTCAGTCTTGTGTAGTAGTCTATTTAGACAACATTTTAATTTATTCCCCTGATTTGGAGACTCATTGTACTCATGTGGCCACTGTACTTCAGAAACTCAGGGAGAATAAATTATTTTGTAAGATTGACAAATGTGAATTTCATAAGTTCACGGTACCCTTCCAGAGTTATGTCATTTCAAAACAGGGCATTTCCATGGACAAAGAAAAGTTGTCTGTGGTGCTGCATTGGCCACGTCCCAATGGTCTCAAGGCCATTCAGAGGTTTCCTGGCTTTGCCAATTATTATAGTAAATTTATCCATGACTTCTCTATCATTGTCAAGCCTCTCACGGATTTGACACACAAAGGGGCCAAGGCGTCCGAGTGGTCAAAGGAGGCTGAAGAGGCCTTTGAGGCACTGAAGGCTGCATTTGCTTCAGCACCGGTTCTGGTCCATCCGAAGGCTGACCTACCATATATTCTGGAGGTAGGTGCGTCTGATACAGGCGTGAGAGCTGTACTGTCCCAAAAGTCTGATCCTGGTCCGGTACCTAAGCCATGTGGATTCTTTTCGAAAAAAACTGACTAAGGCACAATCTGTATACGAGATTGGTGATCGTGAATTATTGGCAATTATCCTGGCATTATGTGAGTGGCTTCACTTGCTGGAGGGTACCAGGGCTCCGATTCTGATTTTGACTGAGCACAAAATTCTATTATATTTATCGGAGGCTAAGAGAGTGTCGCCAAGACAAGCGAGATGGGCACTCATCCTTTCCCGGTTCAACTTTGTGGTCTCCTATTTGCCCGGTTCCAAGAACGTGCAGGCCTATGCTTTGTCCAAGCAGCATGGGCCTGAAGTAGAGTCTGATGTGCAGCCAGTACCCATTATATCCCCTGACCGCATCCTGGCCACCCTGTGGACAAGCATCACTTCTCCTTTGGGTCAAGAGGTTATGGCTACTCAGACTGAATCTCCTCCTGAAAAACCTATGGGCAAATGTTTTGTGGCCGAACCCTTTCAGACCAGATTATTGGAGACCTACCATGCTTCTCGAACAGCAGGACATGTGGGCAGAGATCAATTGTTCTGGTCCTTGTCGCGTATATTCTGGTGGCCCACTCTAAGAAAGGACTGTGCTAGTTTTACGGCTGCTTGTACAGTGTGTGCCCGGTCAAAGTCACCTAGGCACCTGCCGGTGGGTCTTTTACAGCCGGTACCCAATGGCGACCGACCTTGGTCCCATGTGTCCATTGATTTCTTGGGAGAGCTACCTGCCTCAAATGGCTATACGTATATCTTGATGGTGGTAGACAGATTTTCTAAAATGGCACATTTTGTGCCTCTACTGGGTCTGTCTTTGGCAAAAAAGCTGGCGGTAATTTTCGCTAAAGTGGTATTCAGACTCCATGGTGTCCCTAAGATGCTTGTTTCGGACCGTGGCAGTCAATTTATATCAAGATTTTGGAGGGCATTCTGTAGTCAGATGGGCATCCTACTCTTCTGTACAGGGAAGAGAAAAAAAGAACAAAGAGGCGCTTCCTCGTGTGATATCGTCTACAAGCGATAGATTTCACCTCACCACCACCTTTAAAGTGATACTCACATACGATGAAGCTGGGGAACACTTATGTGCAAACCAGCAAATGAGCCTAGGGATTGATAAAGCTGTCCCTCACACCGCTGAAAGGCACAGTCTTCGGCTGCTCCCCAGACAATCCTCCACTCACGAAGGGCCAGACATGCAAAACAAAGGACAAGATAGGGGCGCCAAATAGTGCCCTATCAAAACTGGTATAGTCTCAATAGGTAAAAGATAATAATACACTCACATGTATAAATGGCTATGTAAACAATACACAGCAATATCGCATACAGGGAATTCTTACCGTCCCTGTTCGGTATCACCAAGATCTCTCCAGAATTGCAGGTAATTCCAATGTGATGAAAACAAATCCACCGTAATGGGGATGTAGGGATATAAGTCCTTCTCCAGAAACCACAATAAAAGTAAAAAATAAATGATAAAAAATAATAAAAAACTAAAAATGAAAATAAAAAGAAAAAACGCTCCAAAAAGTCATACAATAGAAAAAATATATATAATTTAATAAAATCAATACTCTTGCTAATAAACGTTTCGCTGCGCTTCGCGCTGCTTCATCAGTAACAGCAAGTATAACAAACAATTCTTACAGACTACAACGGAGCGTTCATTTAAAAAATCTGAAGTGAGCCTAATTGGCCGTCGCTGTTAACCAGATCAACCCTCACAGCAGAGTAATTAACTCCTTGTGTGCGAGCTCAGGATCACTAGAGACAACCAAAAAGTGATCACTTCAAAAAACAAACAAAAAACAAAAAGCAAAAACAATGAAATAAAATGAAACCAATAAATACATATCCCAACAGTACATGTATACATCCCCTATACATAATATAATAATTAATAATATCGTAAAACTCTGGGTATGATCTCAGTCGGTAAACTACTGGAATCAAAACACCTACAGGGCAAACACCCCAATAAATCTATTAGATGGAAAAAGGATCCTCAGAGTAAACCGAAATGGTCATACACAGAAGGAATAATACCCAAAAGTCAATAAAATAGATATGCAACAAAAGTGCAACATAACTATTCATAACATAGTCACAAAATAACATTCAGTCAAATATTCTACTGCAAAAGCAATAAATAATAAATGACACTAGTGTGCTTCTATATAAACTCCTATAGATATATCACAAGAGTATATATCCACTGTGTGTATCATAAGAGGAAGATTACCACTGAGTTTCCACCAGCTCATTTAACCCATGAGGTCGAAGAGTGTTAAGTCTGAAAATCCAATATGCTTCCCTACTAGCCAGACGTTGAAATCTATCTCTACATTGGGGATTGATTTTCTCTATCGGTAAAATTTGTATACCATCCATACTCTTATTATGATATTCCGCGACCTGCTTTGACACACTATGTGAATCAAATCCCACGCCAATGTTCCTCCTATGTTGTCCGAAACGCGACCTCAAACATTGGGTCGTCCTTCCAACATATTGGATCTTACACTGGCAAGTGAGAAGATAGATCACATAGTTCGAGCCACAATTCATAAATGTATTAATATTAAAGGTTTCCTTAGTTGAGGTAGAGGTAAAACACGATGTCTGATGACCTATATATGTACAGGTCAGACACCTATTCCTCCCGCACCTAAAGGAACCCTTCAATATATCCTTGCTAATTTCACCTGAGTTCTTTATAATACATTGTCCATTCTTGTCCTTACTTTTCATTAACCTTTTTCTTGTAGGGGCTAAAATGTTCTTCAACGTCGGTGCCCTACGATATACTAATTTAGGATGCTTAGGTACAATTTGGGATAATATGGTATCATGAGAAAGAATTCTCCAATGACGTCTCAAAACTGCACTAATTTCTTTCGTCTTGTTATTATACTTCGTAATAAATGTCGGAAACTTTTCAAAGTCCTCTCTACTAGTTCCCTTAACTACCTTCTGCTTACCACCCACAAACTAATGGAGCTGCAGAGCGCTCCAACCAAGAACTCGAACAATTCATAAGTTGCTTTGTATCCAACCATCATGACAACTGGGCTGAGTTGTTACCCTGGGCAGAGTTCGCTAGAAACTGTGCTATTAATGCCTCATCCGGAAGCTCACCTTTTCTGGTCAATTATGGGTTTCAGCCATCCTTGCTTCTGGATGCATTTCAGGCACAGCAGATGCCAGCCCTAGATGTACGTCTACGACAACTCCATTCCACTTGGGTACAAGTGCAAAACTCGTTACGTGAGTCCTTCCAACGTTATCAAAGACATGCCAACAATAGGAGGTTGCCATGTGTGGCTTTCTTCCAGAAACCTAAATCTGCAGACTCCTTGTAATAAGTTTGCTCCACGGTTCGTTAGACCTTTCAAAGTTATTCGAAGGGTCAATCCTGTATCCTATGGTTTGGAACTTCCTGCAAGCATGCGGATCCATAATGTCTTTCGTGTATCTCTACTCAAACCTCTGATTTGCAATCGTTATACCACTGCTCCGGTGGTTCTCAGTCCTGTCCGCATTGACAACCACGATGAGTATGAGGTCCAAAGTATATTGGATTCACGCAGAGTGAGTGGTCAACTCCAGTAGCTGGTGCATTGGAAAGGCTACGGGCCGGAAGAACGTTCCTGGGCCACGCATTCTGATATTCATGCACCTCTATTGCTGTGTAGATTCCATGCTAGGTTTCCCTCTAAGCCTGGTCCCTCTCCGCGGGGAGGGGGTAATTGAGAGGGGGGTACTATCACGATACCCGTGCTCCTGGCTGCAGGCGGCGACATTCTGATTCTTCTATTTCCTTATCTCATTTCTGATTGGCCAGTATCTTGTCGCTGCCCAGTGATAGCCTTTATAACCTCTGTCATGTCTATACTATGGTGCCCTTTCGTGGTGTACTAGTTCCTGACTTTTGCTCCGTTATTGCTGATTGTGTTTGACCTGTCCTTCCTGACGACGTTCCTGAGTTTGCTGTACTTCTGTTGCTCAGTTGCTGACCGTATCTGGCTGAGGACCCGCTTCCGTTACGGATTGTTTCTGGCTGAGAACCCGCTCCGTTGCTGACCGTATCTGGCTGAGGACCTGCTTCCGTAACTGACTGTATCTGGCTGAGAACCCGCTCCGTTGCTGACCGTATCTGGCTGAGGACACGCTTCCGTTACTGACTGTATCTGGCTGAGAACCCATTCTGTTGCTGATCGTATCTGGCTGTGAACCAGCTTTGTCACTGACCATACCTGGCTGTGATTCTATTCCGTTACCATCCGTGTCTAGCGTATTGACACTCTGTTGCCATCCGTATCTAGCCTTCCACCTGGTGGCCTCTGTTTGCTCCAGCTAGACTTGTTGTGGCTTGCTGTTACGCTAGTCAGTTGCATCTCATGGCGCTATTACTCTGTCGACCGTTAGCTATGCATTCGTGCTGTAGCTGCTCTCCTTACTGCCGTTGGCGGTGTGCACACGCGAAGTACCGGTACAGTGTTCATAGCACTGACTGTGTTACTCTGATCTCTCTGTGTCCACCTCCCTTACAGTGCTGGGCTCACTCCCTTTGGGAGTTACCTATTGACCCTTTGCGTGCCTGGACAGTCCAGGTAGGGATGTGCATATTCCACTCTGCATAAGCCTTGAGCTTAAGAGCCAACGTTGCGTTGTTACCATCCTCAGTTAGAGGGGACACTGGTTGCCTACATATATACATATATAATTACACTGTATTACGATCCACCCCTAGCATTCTAGGGCTTGCTTAGGAGAGTTGTCTCGGTGTATTGGCATCCAGTGCCAGGGTCAGTGTTGCCTTGCTCCTCTGGGTTCTGTGTCTCTCAGGCATCTGGGTTATGCCAGTAGTGTTGCCCTGCTCCTCTGGGTTCTGTGCCTCCCAGGCGTCTTGGTTGTGCCAGTAGTGTTGCCTCGCTCCTCTGGGTTCTGTGCCTCTCAGGCGTCTGGGTTTTGCCAGTCATCTCCTCCTGGACCTTCTGCCATCAAGGTCCCGTGGTCAGTTCTCGGACTGTGTTGCCTGCTGCCTGTTCAGTTCAAGCCAGAACCTCCCTTGCCAGAGATTGTCATCTTTCATACATACATCTCTAGTACTGGCTTGCTATTACTGTATATACCTGCATGTTTTTATGCTCTGTTTTTGTGGGCCCATAAGCCTAACTACGTGTGTGATCTTTATCTCAATAAAGTCATTTTAAGCTTACCAATCTGGTCTGAGTGTTCATAAAAAAAAAACGTGATAGTAGGCGACATGAAAATCTTCCTCTGTCATGCAGTGCGAGATTCTCATGTCAACATTTTGATCATGGTTGTGTGGTTATATAGTTAAAAGGTTGCATGCTTTAAAAAGGATACCTGGAATTCCTGGGGGTTATGCACTAAGGAGTGATAAAGTAGTTATAGAATGGCAATAACTCTCCAGTGATATCACTTCTGCATTTCCTATGTCATGATATAGTGCTTATGCACTAAGATCACCAAAGTTGGAGACGTTTTAGTGCGTAGGCTTCATAGAAAAACATAGGAACTGGAGAAGTAATGTCACTGGAGAAGTTATCTCCATATTATCAAGTCTTTAACACGCCTTAGTGCATAACCCCCCTTATCTCAGAGGAGATTTTGTTAAAAAAATACCACAAATACTAAAGTTGTGTTCAAATACAGGATTGTCACGGTTTATTATGACTCTCAGACACAAGTTTTAGGTAAAAATCAATTTTATTGAAATAATAAATTGATAATGTAGGATGGCATTCACATACATACAGATATATACAGAATATAACAAAGACAGAAGGCAGACTCTACCGGTCCTGTCAATATACCGGACAGGACAGTCTGAAGTAATAGAATGTTAGGCTCTACCGGCCTTGCCAATACTGGGTAAGGCAACCTGCAGATGGAATAGCATAACGGTTCTACCGGCCTTACCAATACCAGGCAAGGCAGCCTCAATAGATTTACAGTGTAGGCTCTACCGGCCCTGCCAATACCGGGTAAGGCAACCTCAGATGGAATGTGGCAAACGGTTCTACCGGCCTTACCAATACCGGGCAGGGCAGCCCAGAGATAGTAGCAGCAGTCAGATGGTAATGGCAAATTGACAGGATCGTAAGCAACCCAGTGTACACACACTGAGACCAACTGGGGAATTGTAAAGTCGCAAGACTTTGGAGCAAACCAGCGTCCGCACGCTGGGACAAACACAGAATTGTATAGCTGATAAGCTTTGGAGCAAACCAGTGACCGCACACTGGTGTAACAAGCAAGTTTGTATAGCCGCAAGGCTTTGGAGCAAACCAGTGACAGCACACTGGTGTAACAAGCGAGTTTGTATAGCCGCAAGGTTTAGGAGCAAACCAGCGTCCGCACGCTGGGACCAACACAGGATTGTATAGCCGATAGGCTTTGGAGCAAACCAGTGACCGCACACTGGTGTAACAAGCAAGTTTGTATAGCCGCAAGGCTTAGGAGCAAACCAGCGTCCGCACGCTGGGACCCACACAGGATTGTATAGCCGATAGGCTTTGGAGCAAACCAGTGACCGCACACTGGTGTAACAAGCAAGTTTGTATAGCCGCAAGGCTTAGGAGCAAACCAGCGTCCGCACGCTGGGACCAACACAGGATTGTATAGCCGATAGGCTTTGGAACAAACCAGTGACCGCACACTGGTGTAACAAGCAAGTTTGTATAGCCGCAAGGCTTAGGAGCAAACCAGCGTCCGCACGCTGGGACCAACACAGGATTGTATAGCCGATAGGCTTTGGAGCAAACCAGTGACCGCACACTGGTGTAACAAGCAAGCTTGTATAGCCGCAAGGCTTAGGAGCAAACCAGCGTCCACACGCTGGGACCAACACAGGATTGTATAGCCGATAGGCTTTGGAGCAAACCAGTGACCGCACACTGGTGTCACAAGCAAGTTTGTATAGCCGCAAGGCTTAGGAGCAAACCAGCGTCTGCACGCTGGGACCAACACAGGATTGTATAGCCGATAGGCTTTGGAGCAAACCAGTGACCGCACACTGGTGTAACAAGCAAGTTTGTATAGCCGCAAGGCTTAGGAGCAAACCAGCGTCCGCACGCTGGGACCAACACAGGATTGTATAGCCGATAGGCTTTGGAGCAAACCAGTGACCGCACACTGGTGTCACAAGCAAGTTTGTATAGCCGCAAGGCTTAGGAGCAAACCAGCGTCCGCACGCTGGGACCAACACAGGATTGTATAGCCGATAGGCTTTGGAGCAAACCAGTGACCGCACACTGGTGTAACAAGCAAGTTAGTATAGCCGCAAGGCTTAGGAGCAAACCAGCGTCCACACGCTGGTGTAACAAGCAGTGTCGCCGACGCGACCAGGCAGGAGGTCGCCAGGATACAGGAGACAGGCGATGAGAACACAGGAACCAGCAACGATCAGTCAGGTCAGGAAACAGCAGAGAAGAAGTTCAGCAGGAACTGCAACACCAGAGACTAGGCCGGAACCAGGACTGGAAGTACTCAGCATGCAGGAAACACTGGAACAGCAGAGATCAGGAACTCAGGAACACATGAGATCAGGAACTCAGGAACACATGAGATCAGGAACACTGGAACAGAGGCCCAGCTATCACTGGCATAGTGATAGCAAGAAGGTCAGAAACAACACGAAAGGGCACCCAAAGGGTGCCCAATCCAGGTTTAAATAGGCAATGAAAGGCGGGCTATCTGCAGACAGCCAATAGCAGCCCCCTACTGGTGACAGACAAGGAACTGCAGCAATCACGGGCACCGTGATAAGGATAGCATTTTATCAATTAACAATATAGAAAATTAGTTAAGCATTTAGGAAAGATTTTTTTTTACTAAAGTGCTTCTTCTGGATCAGCAAAAGCAATGTGTTAAAGGTTCAACTTGATTGACTCAAGTCTTTTTTTTTTTTTTTTTTTCAACTTCATCAACTATGTAAGCGTAGTGGGAAAACAAAACATTGTTTTTGCAGGCATTCTTTGACATTGAGGGCTCGATTCAGTTGAACCCAGTAAAAAAGCCAGTATGGCAAAACTGGATATTGTCCCGTTACCAAAAAGTGCTAATGAGCTATTCAATTCCCTACACAACGGACGTTACGCCACAAAAAAGGTCTTGTGCCAAACATCTGTTTGTTTAAGTTACCAAAAGGCAGCTAAATAGCAGCAATAATGGGAACATCAATGGAAATAAAGCTAACAATTGGTGCATGACACATTGTCAAGCACAGATCGTTAGCTTATCTGTGTTACACTTACCGTCATACCCTGTCCACCTTCTTCTATCTTTCTTCATTTTTCTCTTATCTTCTTCCTTCCTCTCTCTTCTTCTGTCTTCCATCTTCTAGTCATGTTCCTGTGAAAAATTAAAAGATAAATAAATGTTCCATAAAAAGAACCCACACACCTATGCATTGTTTAACCCCTTGAGTGCCAGAGGAACTACAGAGAAATGCATTGCATACCTCGCTGGGACTCATGATGCAAAACAACGCTCAGATGTGCGGGTCAAAAGTTTAGAAAATGCCAACGTTGATAAAAATTTGTTCCCATGAATTATAAAATGCTGAAAACATTTTAAACAAAAATGTATGTCTTTTCATTTCTCCACAGCTGTGTGCAGTGGCGGTGATGGCGGCGGCAGAGAACGTGAGTAGCAGCACACCCTCGTGTACCTTACGGGCTAATGCCCATTCCATTGTGAGGAAATTTGAACAGAGACTGCCTTTGCATATGGGCAGTCTGCATTCAAAAGGACTCACAGCCATTGGCTGGAATGTGTGCTTATGCACCTCCCAGCTTCAAGCAGGTTCCTTCAATCCCCAGCTTGAGGCTGATTGGCTGGGAGGTGCATAAGCGCACATCCCAGCCTATGACTGTAAGTCCTTTTGAACAGAGACTGCCCATATATAAAATCAGTGTCTGTTCAAATTTCTTCACAATGGAACAGGCATAAAGTAAATGTGTGGAGGGGTTTGGGCACTGCTACACACTTTCTCCTCCGCAGCCACCACTGCACGCAGCGCCGGAGAAATGAAAAAAAGGCATATTTTTGTTTAATATATTTTCGGCATTTTATAATTCATGGGGACAAATGTTTTTTTCTAAACTATTGACCTGCACATCAAAGCATTGTTTAACCCTTTGAGTCCCAGAGAGGTACGCAATGCATTGTGTACACCTCTGACATTCAAGGGATTAAACTATACATAGATGTGCGGGTTCTTTTTATGAAACATTTATTTATATCTCTTAATTTTTTCACAGGTACATGTAAAGAAGTTGGAAGATAGAGGAAGGACCAGAGGAAGAAATATGAGAGAAGAAGAAAGATAGAAGAAAGAAGATGGACAGTAGCTGACCAGGGTGCCGAAGAATCCACTGGACATCAGGATTAATAGCAAGTGTTACTTTTCAGGGGCTGTTGCTTTGTTAGTCAGCTAAACAAACTGAATCTTAAATTTGCCACAATAAAGTGGGTCCCTTATCAGGTCTTAAGGGCTAACAGTCAATTGAATGCCATCTTGTAGCATTTTTTTTTATTTTGAATGGGCGAAAACAGCAATAATTTTATCACCTGACAGGTTTTTTTTTTGCTGACATTTTTTTATAGCACAGGTAATTGAATAGCTTAAGGTGCTTAAAAACTGAGTATTGGGAAAGGTACCATGATGCTGAAAGTTGGATAGTATATTACTATAGGCCATTCAGTGACGTTCTCTTTTCACTGTAATGATCTTATTCTTGTTTGCAAACTATATCAAAGATTTATTGTAGTACAGATGTGCTTGCATCTTTCATACTGGAAGAGTGGAACTGCAGAAAAATAATGGTGCTAGCGAGATGAATGGGTATAGCAGCTGCATTCCCACAGTGACAGCCATGATGGTAGACATCTAGTGATTCCAGATAGTAGATGAATAGATTTTGGTATCCTCAGGATCTGAAACCCATGTGAAGCTATTATTTTACCAAATTAAACTATAACGAGAATGGGAGATGACTTAGGACTGAAAGTAGGGAGTACATAAGACATGAGAAAGTGATTTTAAAGGAATAGTAACGCTTTATTTAGACTTTACATTCTGCAAGAACATACTATGTATAGTCAAATTTCTTATATATCAATTTTTTTTTATTTCACCTACTTTTTTACACTTTTATATCCTTGACATGGTGGAGGTAGTGTTATGGCTTGGGCATGTATGACTGTCACTGGAATTGGTTCACTTGCCTTTATGGATGATGTGACTGCTTATGGCAGCAGCAGCATGAAACATGAAGTGTACAGAAACATCTTGGGTGTGATTCACTAAGCGGTGATGAAGAGGTGATATAGTGGAGATAACTTCTCCAGTGATATCACTTCTCCAGTTCCTATGTTATTCTGTGGAGCCTATGCTCCAAGATCTCCAAAGCTGAAGAAATCTTAGTGCATAAGCTCCATAGAATAACATAGGATTTGGAGAAGTGATATCACTGGAGAAGTCATCTCCACTTTATCACTTCTTTAACACTGCTTAGTGAATCTCCCCCCTTATTTCCTCAGATGCAACAAAATGCCTCAAAGCTCATTTGAAAATACATCACCTTGCAGCAGAACAATGACTCCAAATACACTGCTGAGGCAATCCATGTGCTTTTTCTGGACAAAAAAAAGTGAAATGTTCTAGACTGACGAATTCCGTTACCTGACCTGAATCCAACTGAGCAAAAATGCCCTAAAACAAACAGGAACTGTAGAGGGATGTAGTAGAGGCCTGGCAGAGAATCAACAGGGAAGATACCCAGTGTCGGGTGTTATCTATGGGTCACAGACTTGAGGCATTAATCAAATGCAAAGGATTTGCAACAAAATACTAAATATGATGACTTTGTTTAAGATTACTATTTGTCCAATTGCTTTTGGTCTGGTAAAATAGGAGGACTGTGTATAAAAAGGGCTCAGATTCCTACACTGTTCATGGGTTATGGATGGAAATACTATTGAATTAAAGCTGACAGGTTGCATAGACAATACATAGATATATGTAAGAAGGGTACAATGTAAAAAAGGTAGTACTGACAGAATTCAGTGATGCAGAGAGACTGCACCATTGTATTACCTGCTGCAATGGCCTATGATCCAGAGTACTTTCTGGAAACTGAGTTCGAGGTAGCTCACTGTCAGGGACATAAAACAAAAAAAATAGATGAAGTGGATGCAATTTCATGTATATATGATAAACGTATACAGTATGTAATGTCAAAATAAAGAATTACTATTCATGCTAAAAAAAAAAAACAGGAGAGGGACATGCTAGAGAAAAGTAAAGATTTGGGGATTAGTAGAAGTGGGTGGTCAGTTGCATTAGAAGTGCAAAAGGTTGAAATGAATATAATGGATGGAATATCCTTTGGACTTAGTTGCAAGAAAGTCATTGGTCACTTTTAATAGTGCAATGTCAGTTTTGTTTGAGGAAACCAATTGCAGATTGTTAAGTAGAGTGTTGCAGAAAATAAGCTAGACCAGAATAGATCATGTTACAAGACCCTCAAGAAGCACAGAAGTGAGGAGAATTAGAGCTAAATTGTTACTAAGACAGGGTTTAGACTGTTGTTTTTTTCTTTGACAAATGATGTGATTAGTTTAAATGCTGAATGGAATATGCCAGTAGAAAAGCAGAATAAATTAGTTGCAGATGGTGTTTTGAAGACTGTGATAAAACAAATAACCTGTGATGAAGTAAGTGTGCCAGTTGCAACGATGAAGGATGATTTTAGGCTAGGGGTAGCCAACTATGATTCTTGTAAGTTACCGGCAGTCAAGGTTTTCAGAATATCCCTGCCTTACAGGTGGATCAGTCAGTGATCCAGCTACTTACTGTGTTCAACCAGTGATCAGGCCTTGGAATGTAAAACTCACCAGAGTAATCCTTGTATTGAGCTCACATATACTTATACATTGGAATAAGATATCCTCTTAGTCATCTTTTCTCTAGAGTAAATAAACCAAGTTTATCTAAATGTTCCTCATACATCAAGTCTTCCATTCCTTTCATTAATTTTGTTGCTCTTTGTTGTGCTCTGTCCAGTTCTAGAATAACTTTTTTCAGAACTGGTGCCAAAACTGCACTGCATATTCAAAGGGAGGTCTTCCCAATTGTTTGTACAGTGGTAAAATGATATTATCCACTCTTGCTTCAACACCCCTTTATATGCAAGACAGGACTTTGTTTGCTTTATTCTTACTGCTATTTGACATTGGTCACTGCTTCCAAGTGTGTAGTTTACAAAGATTCCCAGGTTTTTCTGGAGCAAAGAGTTTCATAAAATTGCATTAAGTTCATAAGTAGCAGTGGGATTTTTTCCTTCCCAAATGCATTACTTTACACTTTAACGTCATATTCCGTTTGTTTGTCCAATCTGCCATTTTATGTAAATCCCTCTGTAGAGAACAAACATCCTTTTCTGAATGTATTGCCCTACAATAATTGTCATCTACAAATATTGAAATTTAGCTTTCTATATATTTGCAGGTAATTTATAAACATGTTAAAAAGTAGTGGACCAAGTACTGAAGCCTGTGGTACTCCACTCTCAACTTAAACTGTATTGGACAATTTTGCATTTACAACAGCACACTGTTCCCCATCCTTCAACCAGTTTAATATTCAGTTGCAAAGGTTATCCCCTAGCCCCAATTTCCTTATGTTATATAGCAGCCTTCTGTGTGGCACTGTATCAAATATTCTTGCAAAATCTAGATATACTACATCTGGCTTGCTGAAGAGGTTAGTTTGGCAAGATCTTTTCATCAAAAAACCATGTTGATTCCTGCTAAAAATCTAATTTTCCGCAGTGTAATCCTGAATGTAATCCCTTACTCAGGGCCGGATTTGCCATAAGGCGCACGCCACTGAGGGGCGCCTACCATTGGGATTCTTTTTTTTTTTTTTTTTTTTGTAATTCACTAGCCTGCCAGCCTTTGATCCATCTGAGTGGACTACAAAGGGGGGATGTATGCATGCTGCGCTGCTGTGACAGTGTCATGTGCTGAGTCTGAGTGAGAGATTGTAGATAAAAGCAGTGCCGCTGCCTGCCAGCTGCGCATAACTTTAGTTGAGGAGAGTGAATGACGAGTCCAGACCACTCCTCACTTGAATGATTCACTTCACCCGGAACAGACAGTACCGCTGCTGCCCCGCCTCCAGAGTCCAGCCTCCAGTCCTCCGATGCAGATAGTGAATCCTGCAAGGAGCCCACCCACCACGGTGCTGGTCCCGGATGAACAACGTGATGGTGACGTCTGACTCCTGATGAGTAGTGTAGATACGGATACCTGACTTTATAAGTGCGGATAGGATCCCCATGCAGAGGTAGAACTAGTGAGGGAAAATCATAACATATGTGGGACTAAACAGAGCTATTGTCATGTAAGGGTGGAAGTAGCAACTGATCACTCAGACTCCACGCAAGTGACTGGCAATGACTTTATATAAACACACTGGCTGCCGGATACTAAAGTATATAGCCCAGAAAATAAAAAGTATGCACATATACATTTTACAGCGGTACTTAAGCTGTGCCTATAAATATACATGCCAGATATTTTAAAATATAGCGCTGGAAGTATGCACAAATTACCACAATTCCTAAATGACATGTACAAATGTAGTATAGATCACTTACAGATATGGCAAGGGACTATAAAAAGTAAGTAAGTGGGATACAAGATGGTGTGGGAAAATGTGGGGGCAATATGGAGATGGTGGGGCAATGTGGAGCTGATGGGGGGCAAGTTGTAGATGATGGGGGCAATGTGGAGCTGATGGGGTGCAATGTGGAGCTGATGGGGGGCAATGTGAGGGCTATATGGATATGGGGCGCAATGTGTAGATTAGGAGCATTGTGGAGGTGTCCCGTGGAGATGGCCAAGGGGGGGGGGGGGGGCGCTTCAGATTTCTCCTGATATATAAATCCCTGCCCTGCCCTTACTATCACTTCTAGCAGTTTTCTCACTACAGAGGTCAAACTCACAGGTCTATAATTCTCAGGTTTCTGTTTAAATTTCCTTCCTTCTTAAATAGAGGCACTAGACTGGTTTTATGCCAATCTTGTGACACCAAGTCTGTGGTGAGAGAATCGTTAAAGAGTAAAAAGAGGGGTCTTGCTAACACTGCACTGAGTTCCCGAAGAACCTTTGTATGTATAACATCAGGACCCGGTGCTTTGTCAGTCTTTATTTTGCCCAGTCTGCCCATGATCCCTTCTTGTGTTAACCCAGTACCTGATAATTACATGATTTTATTTGTTATTTTTGAGTTTCTTCTACCATTTTTTTCTTTTCTGGTATATACTGATGCAAAGAAAATGTTTAGAACATCAGCCTTTTCCTTAACCTCTCTAATCAACGCACCCACTTCATTTTTGAAAGGTTCAATGCACTCCCTATTAATTTTTTTTCTATTTATGTATTTGAAAAGTGTTTTTGGATTACTCTTGCTCTCCCTTGTATTTCATGTTTCATTATCTACTTTTGCTAACCTAATTGTCTTTTTTGCAATCTTTATTGCACTCCCTGTATTTCAATAATGTACTCTTACTTTCCTTTTTGGTCATGTCCTACTTTTCCCCCCCTTAACATATTTGAAGGTTTTCATCCTATCTTCTTTCCCTTTTATGGTCCAAGATCTGCATGTGAACATACTGGACCTTTCCTGATAAATATTAGTTTTTAAGCCATATTAGCATTTCTTGTTTGTATAGTCCCTAATTGTTTGATGTCCTTTTAGACATAAGGTTTCTAGAATTATAAATCACACTTTTAGTGACTAATGATCTATAAAGTGGTAATAGAACCATTATTTCCCTGCTGGTAATGCCTATTCCTATACAATCTAGAATCCTGATGGCTATCCCTCGGGCTTTGCTGAATTGCGTGACTACATTTAAATCTCCACATACAATTATTCCAACTTTCTTCTGCTATTACTGTTGGGAATGTGCCATTAAGTTCAGCTTTGGGGTATTTCTGTCGTATATGGATTGCTTTGCATTTTGTGACATCACAATTTAGATCTGCCACTCCTGTTCGTTCCTAGAACTTTTAAAAAGAATTTTTCCTTTGATTCACCCTCTCCCCATTGGTTTATCCAAGCTGTTAAACAGCTCTGTGTGAGTTTGTAAAATGACACACTCTCCATTGCATACTATCAGAAATATCACTAATAAAAATATCTAGTAGACTTTTCAAACATTTATTCCATTCTGAAAATGATGAGAAATCCAGTCTTGATGCCTGGAGGGAAATGTCTCCAGAACTGTCTCCAATGAATGAATGCTCTCCAATTATTCTGTGGATTATATCATTATTACAGGAGAGTGGGCTCAAATTACTGTCTCTTGATTTCTCACTATCAGCAATTAGAGCAATACTATACATTTGTAAGGAAGGTCCATTTTACCTCTTCCTCGTCATTCTTGTGTATAATAAGATGTTTTGATGCTTCTGTGATTAACTCACTGGTGTGTCTTTGAATGGGAGCTGTCATTACAGGTGCCCTCAGTGATTTCATTGCAGGAATGAAAAGAGAAGAGAGTGCATGGAATCCTGGTTGACTGTATGAGAGAGGAGGCATGTAGACAGAAAAATACATTTTCTGCACAGAGGACAGTCAGTGGTCTGTGAATGGGGACTAGGTTCTGTGGCAGCCTGGGCTTCCATTAATTAAAAAGGGAATTTTAACCCATTGAACCATAAAAAAGGTCTCCAATCATTGCAATGCAATGTGTTGGAGATCTCTCTAGTATTTAAGTGGTTAAAAACCCAATGTAAATCAATGGGAGATTGGGGAATGTTTATTTGTGCTCTTTAATGGAGTTCCTTTGTTCCAGTATTGCCCTGCTTTCTTTTGCATGTGGTGCTTATAGAGGTGTGTCTGTGCACGCACACATAGGTGTCGGTTGTGTGTGTGTGTGTGTGTGTGTGTGTGTGTGTGTGTGTGTGTGTGTGTGTGTATACACGTGTATACATAAGGGTGACCAGACCTCCCCTTTAACCAGGGGCACATAAAAAAATGCATACTGCAGGGCTTCTTTGATTTTAGTGCAATCCTAAAATATGTGTATTTCCTATGCGTCCCCTGTTAAAGGGAAGGTCTGATCCGCATAGTATACATGCGTATACGTGTGTGTGTGAGGGAGAAAGAGGTTTGGGGAGGAGATGTTTATATTGTTTTTCTGTAACTTTCTCTCTTATTACGCATTCTTTTTCTTCTTAGTCTTTTCATTATTCTCTAGGTTTCTGCTTCCTTTATTTCTTACTTTTTCTCTCTCTTTAACATACTCCCTCCTTTCTTTCTCACTCCTCCCTCTTTCTCTTTTTTATACTCTTTTCTTTCTCTTGGTGGCTTTCAATTTCTGACTCTTTCATATTCTCTTATTCTCTCTCAGCTCCTCCTGCTTGCTTCTTCTTTGTCTTTTTTGTTACTCTCCCTCCCTCTTGCATTATCTCATCCTCTCTCTCTCTCTCTCTCTCCCTCCTTCCATCTCTCTCATGCTGCCAATGGTTCTCTCTGCACTGGTGATTCATCCTGGTCCTTTTCAATGTACCCTGGTCCTGTTTGAAACTTTCTCTTAGTACAAAAGTTTTGTTCAAGATTTCTAACTGATTAAAAATAAAGGGCCAATATCCTTACCGCATTGGTGTGCTGTATTAACCCATCATGAGACCCCCCCCTTCTGTTTGGGATGCTGACTGCATCACCAATGCTTTGCTTTGCATGCACAGCATTGGTGACATATTTAGCTTCCAATCAGAATGCTCCTTCTAAGTGCCCAATGCAGTTCAGAGCCACAGGTGACTAACTGCATTGGACACCTATGGAGACCCTGCTACAGGCACCTTCTCTGTGCTCTGAAAGGCATATGTACTACTTCCATAAGGCTCTAACTAGGTGCATCTAATACATTGATTTTTTGGAGGACATTATCTGTAAGTTGGGATCCAAGGTGGGAGAATCTTATAAGATCAGAATGTTTTGTTGTATACACAGCTCAACACTGAAATTACAACACCACGAGATGTAAAGCTTTGCAAACTGCACCAAGCAATGGGCTGTCTGACATATGTAAATGATGATAGTTGCGTTGCTATGGGTTGGATGCATAATGAGCTAGATGGGCAGACTATGCAGACTGGCCGTTAGTTTTGGAGGCATTTAACACTTTGTTTTCAGATGTGGGATGCTTCATGACATATCTCAGGTTCATGGACATCCAGAATATTGCAAATGACAAATGCTGAATATAAATTCTGGAGCAAACCAAATGAACCATAGGAGGAAATAAAAATTCCAATATTCCTTTAATGATTTTAAAGCCACAAATGCTGAAGAGGTCATACTGTTAAATGCTTCATTGACCCCTTAAGGCAGTGGTTCTCAACCTTTCTAGTGCCGTGACCCTTTGATAAAATTTCCCAAGTTGTGGCGACCCTTAACAGTAAAATTATTTTCATTGCTCCAGTAACACGGACTATAAAACGTCCCGGGCTCCCGGAAGGGACTGACGGCGCAGGCACGCTGACTGTACTAATCTGGCCGTCAGTCTCGGAACAGTAAGGATTTCTTTATAACGGAAAAAATGTGTACAATTACAAGTTTTACAGATTAGAATAGACAAAAAAAACAATTTTCTGATGGTTTTAGGCGACCCCTGGCAAATCGTCATTCGACCCCCGACTGGGTTGCGACCAGGAGCCAACCGGTTTGCACTACAGGGAAAAACAAAACACTCCATTAAACTCCCATTGATGTAAATCGGGATTTAACCCCTTGAATGCTAGAGAGGGTCTCCAATGCATTGCTTAACAGTGCGTTGGAGACCTCTCTAGATTCAAGGGGATACAATCCCCATTTAAATCAATGGCAACATTTAGTTCTTTCCTGTAGCACTGTTGGTTGGACCCAGGAATCGTCAACTTTAGGTTTTTTAACATACAGATATTTGTAGTACATAAGCCTCCCCACTATAAGGAGCACTTTCCTAAGAAAGATAGTCCTGTACAGGGAAGATACTTTATGGTGCTCTGACTTCAGTAAAATGTCATTGTGCACTAGGTTGCATGAGTCAGGTATGTTCCTCTCTGTCTATGACACTATCACAAAACAGTCAGATGGAGAAACGTTTATCAAAATGATTAGAATATATTCTACATAACATTTGTCACAAAGGGCTGACTTACATCCCTGAAAGAAACCAATTTTAAACTTTGAAAATTAAAAAATAATAATGGATTGAAAAATATTAGTTTGAGAGATCGCTCGAGGACCTTATGAAATGAAATAATTTGTTTGCCTGTACAGTAAAACATGCGTGCGCTGACAATCTTTCTTTCACTCTTAACGCAGAATGATATTAGAATATATCATTAGGGAGCTTCACATACATTCCCCTGTTAGCCAGAGACCTTTCCTTGCACATCTTGTCCACTGCTGAGAAGTAATTGGTTTAGCTGCTTACAGTGGAGAGGTGAAACAGTGTGGAATTAATGCAGAAAGAACATTTATTTGTAGAAATCACATCTTTTGAGGAGAGTATAAATAAATCACAGCTTAGACTGGCCATCATAGGATTGTAGGCTCACTCTGGTCTGACAGGAAAATTGGTGCTCTTTCAGTAGGGGTCTAGAGCCTTATTCTGTAATGCAGCATTTGAGATGTACTTATGGATTTAAAGACGTGTATCTCAGGGAAAGACACAGATCCCATAAAACCATGGAGGTGATGAATGTCATTTTTTGCTGTAAACTGAACAAACCATTCTTGTGGAGCAGTGTGGTTTTTTTATTAATAGATATCTGGAAACACAAAAAGTGTGATTCTTACTAGGATATGCATACCTCTGTCTGCTCATTACTATAAAACTGGAACAAGATTTTTCATTCTGTCATTTTTCATTACAATTGGGCTTTTGCTGGAGGGAGATTGAAATAAAAGCAGGGCTGGCAGTGCTCTACTGTAAGGAAATCTTGTACAGTATAACCAAAGGCAAGCAAACTTCACAAAAGCCCAATATCAACTTCCAAATAAATGATGCTTCTATAAAAGTGCAGTGACATTATCCAAAGAATTGAATTTTAAATATGGTGCATAGTGTAGACTAATCAAACTCAACATGATTAGAGGGTCATGCAGGAAAAGGTAAGTGAAATGAATGACATAAGACAGCAGGGGGAAACAAGAGAGGGACAGTTATGCACAGTTCTCTATCTCTCTCTGGCCACTGAACGGCTGTGTCTATTTGGAGTAGCACAGAGAGTTTTCTCCTGTCAGAAGCATAATGCAAAGAGACAAGCTCAATACTAGCTAGGTTTCCAGGGAGAGAGAGATTCTGCAATTGAATGTTTTATTTTCATTGATTTATGTCCTTTCACAAATCCAGTGAACCGTTTAAAGAAAGTGCTCTCAATTTAATCACCAAAAACATGAGCATTCACAGAAATATAGATCCACACATCTGCAAATTAACATAAACATATCAGGCAAGGTAAAAGCAGCAAACAAAATGGTGTAACTTGATAGCTTATGTTCTATTGAATTATTTCTGACTGAAATTCCATTGAATCTTATATTTTTCACTGAGTTTTCCTCTGTTTATCATTTGACTGACATCAGTTGTTACTAAAGCATTATCTGTTGTTTATGTGACTCTGGAGATATTTTACAACTCCTGGAGGAAAATTACTAGCTAATATCATATGAAACAACAAAGAGAATTTAATAAATTAAAGATTGTTAAAAAAAAAAAAACATAGTAACTGGGATTCATCAGATCCTCTGACAGGGAAAGGGGAGAACCATATACCGGACCATATCTAATCAAGAAAAGAGAACTTTTACTTTCTTCTGTCCTGGCATCTGTTGGCATCAGACAGCCACTGACTCCCACCCTCCTTCCTTTATGCTAGATATAACTTGGTCTAGTATCACAGTTGGTACATCAGAGATGTTTTATAGGTAACAGTCATATTGCTTCACCCTGCTATTCCCTTGGAAAGCTCTGGTGGGATTCTCCAGTGATATTGCAGAGGTCACCCACACAGGGACCTTTACCCTGTATGGTCACAGACAGAGGCTGCAGGTGGTTCCTTTTCATAGCGTAGCTCCATCTCAAGACTGGGACACATGGGACAGAATGGCTGTGTGGATTACTACAGCACATACTGTTTACTGTCTCTCCACCAAAGCACATACTGATTATTGCTGTCCACTATGGAAATTCGCTCTCCCTTGTTGGGGCCATTTGGACAGTGACATATAAGATAGGCCCTATATCCCGAATCTCCTGCTCTTCTGCACTACATATTACCACCTTAAGCCATACCACACCGCTTGGCCTTTGATATCTCCATCTTTACATATGCATGATCTACATTCCCTCTGTCAATGAGGAACCAACTTATTATTGTCATCCAATGACTGTACCCTGATCTATTCAGCTGGAGTTATATCTTACACTACAAAATTTACCATGAGTTCCCGAAATGGTACAGTTATGAAATATACCAAAAAGAAGCAAAGAACTGCACCTATGGGGCAACAAACCTTGGATGATTTCATACTAGCAGACTCTTTTGATATGTCCTCAGAACCTGATCAAGCCATGGCTAAAACCACAGCCAAAACAGTAGTAGTCGCCATGCTTACTCCATTGGTGGGTCTGAAGCTGGCTTATCTGCAGTCTTCCAACTGGTGATATTCTTGAAGAATTCAAAGTGAATGATGCAGGCTTGAAGAGTTGGAAAACAGAACAATATCCAGAAAAGCAGATAAATACTGCTTCCAACACCACCTGGCATATCAATAAACTTGAAAACTTTGAAAAAGTAGAAGAAACTATTTCAGACTGATTAGCCTCCCAGAAAAAAATCAAAGAAAATGAACTTCGGAACTTCTTATCTGCTATATTACCTCAGCTATTACTAGATGATACTGACTCCCAGTCTTTTGTGATCGAAAGAGTCCATAATACCACCACCACCAGCAGGAAAACAGATTAGCTGCCTAAAAGGAAATTCCAAGTGTGACATTAGGGGACCCTCTGTCACATTGATAGTCACCTCCTCCAAGCAGCAGTAAGATGTCTGTAATAGAGCAGCAGCAGCACGTAGGGAGCGGGACTAGTGGTGGTGGTGGTGTTGGTGATGGTAGAGAAGCTGGGGTGGAAGAGACATTGATGGCCTTTGTATCAGAAACTGAGAAGGAATGGGAGAGAGGGATGAAGATGGGCATCACCACCACCACTACTAGCGATGAGCTTTTGGAATTTGCAGAATTTGCATCTGCTCTAATTCCTGCTTCTGCTGAGATACAAGGGCAACAGGATGCTGAGGAGCAGGCTAGTGTGCCACAGACCACCATTGACACAGTGGGAATGGGGTCAACAAGTGATGCGGGACTAGGACAGGTTCTACTTGCCAGCACCAGCAATATTCCTGGTCCTAGTTGCAGTGCTGATTTTGAGACAGTAACAGCAACAGCAGCAACATCATCCGCTGTCAGCACAGACAGTGAAGGGGAATGTGGAGGACAAAAAGAAAGAGGCCATTCTTATCCACCTGTTCCCTCCCTCCTTAATTCATGGGTGTGGGACTATTTTTCTCTTGGGGCAGGCACAGTGCAGTCATCACCAATGGCACTGTGCACAATTTGTGACAAGTCAGTGAGAAGGGGAAAGGAGGGAACACACCTTGGCACAACCTCCCTGATATCACATATGAAACACAGATACCATGACATTTATGTCAAACATGTTAAAGCCAAACACCCATCACAGAAATCAAGCACCGCTGTTACTGTACCCCTTGACTCTCCAGAAAGGTAACAAGAGGCGAGGCAGAGATCAAAGGGGAGGAAGAATAGAGAATCCCAGACAGAGACTGAAAGGTCCATGATGAGCGAAACAACTAGCTCACCATCACCACCACCTTCTTCCTCTAGGGTAACAACTACATATTCTGCCAGTCCACCTCATTCATTGTTACCTGCCCCGCCAAATGATAGCCTCTCTGTTGATGTTAGAATGTGGCAGTTCATCTCCACCCATTGCACACTGTGTGGTGCACTGACCACACATGCCAGTGGAGAATTGATAAAAAGAGTAAATAAATGTCCAATGCGCACCTCTCCCCACTGAACACAAATCCAAATTAGGTATAAAAGTTCACAACTTGAATTTCGTAGGAGTATAATAGACAGTCCAGTATTACCTCTCCCAAGTCTGCAGCTTTTAATCAAAAAAGTGTCCTCAGTGGCACTTGAAGTCTAAACTATAGAAAAAGAAAGGAGAAAAAGCGCAAAAAACTCTTTGAGAGTAGCATCTGATATTGGAATGGAATATAGAAATAAGATCTACTTACAAGATAACAACTTGTAAGGGATGCCTTCAGCACAGAAATCAAAACTAAAATGGTCTCAGTTTTCTTTTCGTAGCGTTCCGTCCCAGAAGATATACAGTGGGTCACACTATGTCGGATAGATGGCCAATGTCCAATAATAGTTCCTAAAACATAGAGAAGCCTCTAAGAGCGACCATAGATAAACTGAGAAATGACCCCCCAGTGGTATTCACTCACCGGATACTTCTGTAGGTATTGAAGCATATACAGCCCGACCCGGCTGGGAAGTAAAATTGAATGTTGCTCACTCAGATGAAATATGTTCGGAAACGATTTATTCAATCACGGATAAAACAAACTAAAACAGTATTGAGTTCCCTACACGTATCGTGAGATCCTTCTCACTTAAACCAAATCATAAATACGAAGAGACAATATATACAATATAAATGCGTGTTTCGTGAGGTTCCACTCACTTCTTCAGGGGATAAAAGACATCATGTGTTTTTGATGTCTTTTATCCCCTGAAGAAGTGAGTGGAACCTCACGAAACACGCATTTATATTGTATATATTGTCTCTACGTAACATAGAAACATAGAATTTGACGGCAGATAAGAACCATTCGGCCCATCTAGTCTGCCCAATTTCCTACTGTGTAAAAAAAAAAAAAAAAAAAACCTCAAACCTTTTTTGGTCCTTGGTCTTTTCTTATGTTAAGGACCGCCTTATGCCTATCCCATGCATGCTTAAATTCTGTCACTGTATTGACATCTACCACTTCTGCTGGTAGGCTATTCCACTTGTCTACTACCCTCTCAGTGAAGTAAAACTTTCTTACATTACATCTAAACCTGTGTCCCTCTAGTTTTAGACTATGGCCTCTTGTCCTAACGTTTTTACTCTTTTGAAATATACTTCCATCCTGTACTTTGTTGAATCCCTTCATGTATTTGAATGTTTCTATCATATCCCCTCTCTCTCTTCTCTCCTCCAAGCTATACATATTCAGATCCTTTAGTCTATCCTGATATTTCTTTTCCTGTAGACCAGTCACCATTTTAGTAGCCCTTCTTTGAATTTTCTCTAGAGTATCAATATCCTTCTGGAGATGGGGTCTCCAGTACTGTACACAATATTCTAGGTGAGGTCTAACTAGAGATCTGTACAGTGGCATGACTACTTCCCTTTTTCTGCTACTAACGTATTTATGATTTGGTTTAAGTGAGAAGGATCTCACGATACGTGTAGGGAACTCAATACTGTTTTAGTTTGTTTTATCCGTGATTGAATAAATCGTTTCCGAACATATTTCATCTGAGTGAGCAACATTCAATTTTACTTCCCAGCCGGGTCGGGCTGTATATGCTTCAATACCTACAGAAGTATCCGGTGAGTGAATACCACTGGGGGGTCATTTCTCAGTTTACCTATGGTCGCTCTTAGAGGCTTCTCTATGTTTTAGGAACTATTATTGGACATTGGCCATCTATCCGACATAGTGTGACCCACTGTATATCTTCTGGGATGGAACGCTACGAAAAGAAAACTGAGACCATTTTAGTTTTGATTTCTGTGCTGAAGGCATCCCTTACAAGTTGTTATCTTGTAAGTAGATCTTATTTCTATATTCCATTCCAATATCAGATGCTACTCTCAAAGAGTTTTTTGCGCTTTTTCTCCTTTCTTTTTCTATAGTGGAGAATTGATACCAGGTCAGCAAGCAGCATCTGAGGAGATTCCGTCCCGCAGAATAAGCTAGGATGCTGGCAGGGAGGGTTCATATCACGGTTCCAGTGATCCATTCTGCCACTCTTACTGTGCTGCTCCCAGATTGGTTGAGCTGTGTTGGCCTGCCCCTGGTTACCTGTTTTATTCTGGCCACTGGCACCTGTCTGGTGCCCTTTCGTGGTGTTCCTGAGCCTTGCTGCTGTTTGTTGTGTTCCTGATTTCCGGTGTACCGATTTGGCCTGTTTGACGACACTCCTGTGTTCCTGCTCGTTGCTGATCCAGCTTGTCTGCGAACCCGCTCTGTTGTCCGACCCGGCCTGGCTGACGTTCCTGCTTGTTGCTGATCCGGCTTGTCTACGATTCTCCACGGTTCCCGTTTCCAGTCTGGCTATGTTCCTGCTGCTGTACCATTGGGCGATATTATGATTCCTGTGTCGCGCTAGTGCTTGAGACTGACCTTAAAGGGATAGTAATACTTCATTTTAACTTTATTTTATTTTGTAGGCATTAAAAAAACATGAAGAATGATAGAAGTCTTATCTCTGAAACCTTTATGGTTTAAGAGATATTCACAAACAAAGTATCCCCCCCCCTGTTCAACCAGATCAGAAGGGAGATGGCCAGGTAGACTGCAGAGAGGGACAATCTTCAATTAAGATAATGGAAAAAGCTGAAAAACTTGTCAAGGGGGGAAGGGCTTTCATTGTTTTCATACAAAGAAAATTGTCCCCTTCTGTTATCTGTCCTGTCATACAACCAGACTCGCATCTGAGAAGAGATGGCTTACACTAGGAAAAAGGGGCGGGGAGGGGAACTTTGCTTGTGAATATCTCATAAACCATAAAAGTTTGAGAGGTAAGACTTATATCATTCTTCATGTTTTTTTAATGCCTACAAAATAAAATAAAGTTAAAACGAAGTATTACTATCCCTTTAACTCTTTGGGCCGCTGTGTTGCAGTTAACGCTTCTGAGCTGTACTACTAGCTGAGTCTCCTTTAGCTTGCAGAGCTGTACCATCAGGGCGATACCAATCGCTAAGCCGTTTCCTTGCTGTGCCTCACCTCCTACCAGGTGCCGTGATTAACCCTTACAGTGCTACGCTACTACTGCTGAGCCGGCCGCTTGGGCCTGATAGTCGGCGGCTCATACTTCCATCCGTGCAGAGTAGTTGTTCCGATACCGTACTGGTGGTCTCCTGGCTCGCGCACTTGCACTGGTGGAGTCGTTATACGCCCGTGGGGGCTACTTGGCACTAGCTATCATTACGATTGGTTTTTGTTAACGCCCGAGGGGGCTACGATCCTCGCTCTTGCAGCTTGTAGTCTCCGTTCACGCCCGTGGGGGCTAACGACTCACGCTTCCATAGTACTGGTGGCATTTGTTACGCCCATGGGGGCTATTCGATATTGCTCTAGCGTTCTGGGTCAGTTTCTGTCTCTAGCAAGTCGCTTACTCTCCTACAGACTACTGCATTGAACTCCTCTCACTTTTGCAGCCTTATCAACACCTTGGGCGTGCCAACACCACAACAGAGACTGATGAGTTCTAAGTGTTAACTATTGAGTGCTTATCTCAAGTTATCTCTTCCTTTGTATATAGTTATATATACACAGTCTGTATCCAGTATACAGGCCCGTATGGGTCTATGCACTTATCCCTTGCTATCCACTGTGTGCCTGTAGAGGGTGATATTGTTCTTTATTTTCTGTTAATAAAACTGTGTTTTATCAAAACACTCTGTCTGAGTGTCTGAAAACCGTAACAGTACGAAAGGGCCATGACCTCAGACAGCAAGGGAGATACTGGCACACAGAATATCCATTGGCGAATGGATGTTCACGAGCAGCGTATTGACCAGTTGGCACTGGCCTTGCAGACCTTACTTGAGCGAACGGTACACCTAGACAAACCTAATCAGAATCCAGTGGTCACCCCAGTCTCAACACCGGAGAATCTGTCTGTAGTTCCTACTACGCAGACCAGAGGGGCCACGGCGGCGGCACCGTTAACGTTAAGATATGATGGCGAACCTACCCAATGCAGAGGCTTTGTCAACCAGTTGGAGATATTCTTTGAGCTCACGCCTCAGGCATTTCTAACGACAGAAGTAAGGTTGGGTTCATGATCTCCCTATTAACTGGCAAGGCATTATCTTAGGTGAATCCTTTGTGGGAGAATGCCAAACCCTGTACCCTGAACTTTAAAGAGTTCATAAGACAGTTCCGCAGAGTGTTCGAGGTACATGGTAGAACCACTTCTGCTGCCAAAAGGTTGCTGGAGATGCAACAGGGCGATCGCACCCTGGGCAATTACGCAATTGAATTTCGAACCTTGGCAGCAGAGGTGGGCTGGAATAACGAGGCACTAGTCGCAGCTTTTGCTCAGGACCTATCAGACTCCATCAAGGATGAAATTGCAGCCAGAGACGTGCCTAATGATTTGGATGAGTACGTTGATTATGTCATGCTCATTGACTCCCGCATTCGCGAGAGGCAGATGGCTAAGAGGGCGAAATCTAGGAATTATGGGCATGGCAGTCTTGTGAACCCACCCTCGCCACCTTGTCCTCCTGAACGTACAGCTGAAGCTGGGGAGCCAATGCAGCTCGGGTTCACCAGGCTGACAAAGGAGGAGAGGGTGCACCGTAAAAGAATGGGCCTATGCCTATACTGTGGTAAAGCTGGGCACCAATTACGCACTTGCCCGGTTCGGCCGGGAAACGAACGCACCTAGGGTACCTTGGGGGACAGGCCCTAGGTGGCGTACAGCAGTCCCTGGATACTAGTACACAGAGGCCCACCATCCAGGTAGCATTCATGTGGGCAGACTCCTCTGTGTCAGTTATGGCTTTGGTAGACTCCAGTGCAGCCGGTTATTTCATGGATCATTGCTTCGCTGAGTTGCATAAAATTCCGGTAGTCAAAAGGGAGTCTCTTCTGGCTATTGAGGCCATTGACAGCAGGCCGTTGGAACCGGCATTTATCACGATGGAAACAACCCCTATTACTATGGCGATTGGGGCCCTCCATAAGGAGGAGGTACGTTTCCAAATAATTAGTTCCCCTCATCACGCAGTCATCCTGGGGTTCCCATGGCTATCATTACACAATCCCCAGTTTGACTGGCAAAAATGTGAGATTCTGTCCTGGTCAGAATATTGTATGGATAATTGCCTCTCACACCCTCTCAGGTTATTGTGTACCTCTCCCTCCGTGCCAGCTGAATACCTGGAATTCAGTGACGTATTCAGTAAGGGGGAGGCTGGCTCCCTGCCTCAGCACAGACCTTATGATTGTGCCATTGATTTGCCCCCGGGCGCGGTGCCTCCCAGGGTTCGTACTTATCCATTGTCGATGGAGGAGAATAGGGCAATGGAGGAATATATTGAGGATGCCCTCAAGAGAGGGATTATCCGTAAATCCACTTCACCGGCAGGGGCCGGGTTCTTCTTTGTAAAGAAGAAAAATGGAGAACTCAGGCCTTGTATTGATTACAGGGGTTTAAATAAAATTAATGTCCAGAAGTGCCTACCCCATTCCACTCATTACTGAGTTATTCAACAGGTTAAAGGGCTCTTCCATCTTTACTAAACTCGATCTCCGGGCTGCTTATAACCTGATCAGAATTAAAGCTGGAGATGAGTGGAAGACGGCATTTAATACCAGATCTGGGCACTGTGAATACCTGGTAATGCCATTCGGCCTATGTAATGCTCCAGCAGTATTTCAGGAATTTATTAATGACATCCTCCGGGACATGTTCCAGTCCTGTGTTGTGGTATATCTTGACGATATATTGATTCACTCTACCAATATTACCCAACACATCAAGGATGTTTCTGAGGTGTTGACTCGATTACGTAAAAATAAATTGTTTTGTAAACTTGAGAAGTGTGAATTTCACAGGTCCCAAGTACCCTTCCTGGGATTCGTGATCTCTACAGATGGCATTGCTATGGACCAAGAGAAGTTGGCAGCAGTCCTACAGTGGCCGCGTCCCAAAGGGTTAAAAGCTATTCAGCGCTTTCTGGGCTTTGCCAGCTATTATAGGAAATTTATTCAGAACTTTTCCACTATTGTGAAACCCTTGTCTGACTTAACATATAAGGGGGCTACTCCTTCTCAATGGTCTGAGGCAGCTGAGAATGTGTTTGAGACACTGAAATCTGCCTTTGCTTCTGCTCTAGTGCTGTCCCACCCTAACCCAGCCCTGCCGTTTACCCTGGAAGTTGATGCCTCTCAGGTTGGGGTTGGGGCAGTGCTCTCTCAACGCCCGGTGGGAGGTGGTACTTTAAGACCTTGTGGGTTCTTTTCTAAGAAACTGTCCAGCGCCCAAAGCCATTATGAGATTGGCGACAGGGAACTCTTGGCTATCATTCTGGCACTTAAGGAGTGGCGCCACTTATTGGAAGGTACTAAGACACCAGTACTAATTCTGACTGACCACAAGAATTTGACATATCTCTCGGAGGCTAAGAGACTTTCCTCACGTCAGGCCAGATGGGCGCTGTTTTTGTCCCGGTTCAATTTTGTGGTCTCCTACCTACCAGGTTCCAAGAATGTCAGGGCAGATGCCTTGTCCAGACAGTTTGTGTCAGACATTGAGAAGGAGGAAGAACCAGTACCCATCATTCAGCCAGATCGTATTCTGGCGACTATCCGCACTAGCATCACTTCGCCACTGGGGGAAGAAATTTTGGCCTCTCAGGCTAGGGCCCCTCCAGAAACCCCAGTAGGCAAGTGCTTTGTCGATGAGCCATTCCGTACCCATCTGTTGGAAACCTACCACTCATCTAAGGCGGCTGGGCACATTGGGAGGGATCAGCTATGTTGGTCTCTATCACAATTGTTTTGGTGGCCCTCCCTTAGGGCTGATTGCTCCGCTTTTACTGCAGCCTGTGCCACCTGTGCCCGTGCCAAGACACCCAGGCATCTCCCAGTAGGGTTGCTTCAACCAGTACCTAATGGCGACCGCCCGTGGTCCCATATTTCCATCGACTTTCTGGGAGAATTGCCAGCTTCTAAGGGGTACACATTTATCCTTATGGTGGTTGATAGGTTCTCTAAAATGGCTCATTTCGTGCCCCTCCCTGGCCTTCCATCGGCTCAGGAATTGGCTGTGGTATTTGCCAAGGAAGTGTTTTGGTTGCACGGGGTGCCTAGAGTGGTGGTGTCTGACCGTGGGAGCCAGTTTGTGTCCAGATTTTGGAGGGCATTTTGTGGGCAGATGGGCATCCAGTTGTCATTTTCTTCCGCCTATCATCCCCAGACCAATGGAGCCCCTGAGCATGCCAATCAAGGACTGGAACAGTTCTTGCGCTGTTTCGTAACCGATCATCATAACAATTGGGCCAACCTGTTGCCTTGGGCGGAGTTTGCCAGGAATTGTGCAGTTAATTCATCATCCGGGAGTTCCCCTTTTCTCATTAATTATGGGTTCCAACCGTGCCTACTCCCGGACTCATTCCAGGCACAACAGATTCCAGCTCTGGACGAGCATATTGAGCAGCTTCGTTCCACTTGGGCTCAGGTGCAGAGGACCCTCAGTCAGTCATTTCAATGCTACCAGAAGCATGCCAATCGTAGACGGCTGCCAGCGGTTTCCTTTCAGGTCGGGGATAGAGTATGGCTTTCCTCCAGAAATCTCAAGTTGCAGGTGCCTTCCAATAAACTGACACCTCGGTTCATTGGGCCCTTTAAAGTCATCCGCAAGGTGAATCCAGTCTCGTATGCATTGGAACTTCCAGCTTCTATGCACATACATAATGTGTTCCATGTATCTCTGTTAAAACTATTGGTTTGCAACCGCTACACTACCACTCCAGTGATTCCTGGGCCGGTGGATGTTCAAGGCCAGGAGGAGTATGAGGTTCAGAGTATCACTGATTCTAGGAGATTTAGGGGGAAGTTGCAATACTTGGTCCACTGGAAGGGATATGGCCCTGAGGAACGCTCCTGGGTAGATCAGAAGGACCTCCACGCACCCAGGCTGTTGCGCAACTTCCACTCTAAATACCCTCAGAAACTGAGACCTCCGGCAGGGAGAGGGGGTCTTTGAGAGGGGGGTACTATCACGGTTCCCGTAATCCATTCTGTCACTCTCTCTACTGTGCTGCTCCCAGATTGGTTGAGGTGTGTTGACCCGCCCCTGGTTACTTGTTTTATTCTGGCCACTGGCACCTGTCTGGTGCCCTTTCGTGGTGTTCCTGAGCCTTGCTGCTGTTCGCTGTGTTCCTGATTTCCGGTGTACCGATTTGGCCTGTTTGATGACTCTCCTGTGTTCCTGCCCGTTGCTGATCCGGCTTGTCTACGAACCCGCTCTGTTGTCCAACCCGGCCTGGCTGACGTTCCTGCTTGTTGCTGATCCGGCTTGTCTACGAACCTGCTCTGTTATCCGACCCGGTCTGGCTGATGTTCCTGCTTGTTGCTGATCCGGCTTGTCTACGATTCTCCACGGTTCCCGGTTCCAGTCTGGCTACGTTCCTGCCGCTGTACCACTGGGCGACATTCTGATTCCTGTGTCGCGCTAGTGCTAGAGACTGTCCTTAACCCTTTGGGCCGCTGTGTTGCAGTTAACGCTTCTGAGCTGTACTACTAGCTGAGTCTCCTTTAGCTTGCAGAGCTGTACCATCAGGGCGATACCGATCACTAAGCCGTTTCCTTGCTGTTCCTCACCTCCTACCAGGTGCCGTGATTAACCCTTGCAGCGCTACGCTACTACTGCTGAGCCGGCCGCTTGGGCCTGATAGTCGGCGGCTCATACTTCCATCCGTGCAGAGTAGTTGTTCCGGTACCATACTGGTGGTCTCCTGGCTCGCGCACTTGCACTGGTGGAGTCGTTATACGCCCGTGGGGGCTACTTGGCACTAGCTATCATTACAATTGGTTTCCGTTAACGCCTGAGGGGGCTACGATCCTCGCTCTTGCAGCTTGTAGTCTCCGTTCAGCCCGTGGGGGCTAACGACTCACACTTCCATAGTACTGGCATTTGTTACACCCGTGGGGGCTATTCGATATTGCTCTAGCGTTCTGGGTCAGTTTCTGTCTCTAGCAAGTCACTTACTCTCCTACAGACTACTGCATTGAACTCCTCTCACTTTTGCAGCCTTATGAACACCTTGGGCATGCCAACACCACAACAGAGACTGACGAGTTCTAAGTGTTAACTATTGAGTGCTTATCTCAAGTTATCTCTGCCTTTGTATATAGTTATATATACACAGTCTGTATCCAGTATACAGGCCTGTATGGATCTATGTACTTATCCCTTGCTATCCACTGTGTGCCTGTAGAGGGCGATATTGTTCTTTATTTTCTGTTAATAAAACTGTGTTTTATCAAAACCCTCTGTCTCAGTGTCTGAAAACCGTAACAGTTCATCATTACTATTAAACTGTCAGCAAGTTATCATGTGTCCTTAGCGGGTTCTGGACAAGGGGTATAGCGACAGTAGCAGTACTTGGGTTCTGGTGTCATGGTGTTTGAATACAGTTTTGTCCCCAGATGTTCTTTACCACACACACTGTGCACATTGCAGTTGCTGATGAGAGGCACAGTTCCTGCTCTCAAGGGAAAAAATTCTATTCTAATAACACACCCATGATTTGGAGGAGGGGCAGGTGGAGAAGAATTATTGGCCAACTTCTTCTTTTCTCCGCATAGACTGGGGGCTACTTATTATGCTTCTACTGCCTCAGGTGAATCACTGGAGAGAGTAGTGGCAAGTGGAACCTTCATCATCCATCACTCATGTTACTGCTAATGTTAATGCCATTCCCTTTCAGCTACCTAATCATCCTGCTGCTTAAACAACTCATCAGCACCCATAAGAACAGCAGTTACAAATTCCACAATTATAGACTCAGGAGGACATTTGACAGTGGCACTGGCCAACATGACCTGCTGGCACTAGGCCAGTGTTGGCCACTTGAATTCTTGCTCTGTGAAGAGGTAGCTACACAAAGGCTAGCAAGTGGCAGGAAGTATAATCTTAATAGAAGAACAGACCAGCTGCCCAAAGGTTATAAGCAACCGAAAGCGTACAGCCAAAAGCTGTACAGCCAGGGCTGGCTTAATACATGCAGTGTCAAAAAACAAGCTGAGGTCGGGGGCAGGCTACGAGACAAAATGTAATCCGAGAAGGGAAGCCAAGGGTCAAACCGTAGAGCAAAAACAAGAGCAAACAATAGACTGAGACAAAGTTTAATGAAAAGGGACTTGACGCAAGAGGGCCCGAGACCGGCCTGCACTGTCCTTTATACTGGCAGAGTCTGACATCATGCGTCGCAACTTCAGACTCTTCCGAGACCCGGAAGTGACAAATACTAGCCATGCATGCGCAGATGCGACGGCCAGACACGGAGGTAAGGAGTAGGAGCACAACAGCTCCCCCCCCCTCACAGACGCCCTCTGGGTGGAGGCAGGGCCAGCACTGTCAGGATGAGCCTGATGATATGTCCGAAGACAATCAGGAGTACACAAGTTGGAGTGAGGCTCCCGGGAACGGTCTTCAGGACCGTAGCCCTTCCACTGGACGAGATATTCCAGCCGACCACTCCCGTATCGGGAATCCAGGATCTCCTGAACTTTGTACTCCTCCACGCCATTCACGATGAGTGGGGGTGGACGTGCAGGTACTCTATCCGGAAAAGGACTGGGGGTCCAAGGTTGAGTGCATCTTGTAAGCTGGGGGTAATGCAAGGTGGTAGGCCAAGGGGTTGATGACGTGAGTAATGCTAAAAGGCCCTAAGAAGAAGGAACCTAATTTCTTGGATGGGCAGGACAAACGGACATGAGCTGAGGACAGCCATACTATGTCTCCAATAGCATATTCAGGACTTTTCTGTCTGTGTTTGTCGGCCTGTCTTTTGTAGGTTGTTTGCGTTTTTTGGAGTAAACAACGAAATTCCCAATGGCATTGCTGGAGTTCTTGTACCCATTGATTAGCCACAGGAACGGGATTCTGTAATAGTATATCAGGTATGACAGCAGGGTGGTAACCACAGGTGACATGGTATGGTGTGGTATGTAGTGTACGGTGGTAATGGGTGTTGTAGGCAAATTGAGCCTGTGGTAGGAGTCGGGACCAGTTGTCTTGTAAGTGTGTAGAAAAGAAGTGTAAATATTGTTCAAGGGATTGATTTGTATGTTCAGTCTGTTCGTTGGTTTGGGGATGATATCCATATGACACGTTTCATTTAATTTGTAAACTAGCGCAGAAGGCGTCCCAGAATTTTGAGGTGAACTGGGTACCGTGATCGGATGTGAAGGTGTAAGGTACACTGTCGAGGCGAAAAACGTGTTTCAGGTAAAGTTCTGCGGTTCGAGATGCAGATAGTAGGCCAGTAACAGGAATGAAATGTGCTAATTTCGTAAAATGATCCACAACCATATATATGGTATTGTAGCACTCTGAGGGTGGAAGGTCTACTATAAAGTCCACGAACACCTCACGCCAAGGCCCTTCGGGAATATGTAGTGGGAGTAGTAATCCAGATGGCTTGGCGTGTAGATTCTTGAACCGGTTGCAGGAGTCACAAGAGGCGACTGGACGTAACATCAGCTTTCACGTGAGGTCACCAGAAATGCCTCTAAGTTCTCTAATGTCTGTTTGACACCACCATGGTCAGTAGCGGGTATATCATGGTGTAAACCAAGTACTTCTTGGCACAAAGAAGCAGGCACATTTATGAGGTTGTTTTTGTACAAAAGTTTATTGGTATAGGCCAGAGCATAGCGCTGTACCAAATAGGGAGAAGCAGTGCTTTCTTGTTGAAGTCGAGACATCAGAGCAGTATTTAGTAGTAAGAAATGATGGGGTTGTAGTATAGTATCCAGTGGTTCCGTGTTATGGCAGAGGGACTGTGGATCCTTGACAAAGCATCAGCCTTCCCATTCTTACTTCCAGGTCGGCATGTTATGTGCATAGGGAATCGAGAGAAGAGAGCCCACCTAGCTTGTCTTGGGCATAACCTTCAGGCCCCCTGGAGATATTCCAGATTGAGCTGTTCTGTAAAACTGGTGACAGGGTTAGGAGACCCTTCAAGCAAATGACGCCACTCCTCCAAGGCTATCTTTATAGCCAGCAACTCTTTGTCTCCGATATCGTAGTTCTGCTCAGTGCTGCTGAGTCTCTTAGAAAAGAAGGCGACGGGGTGGTCTCTGTCATCATGTTTGGCGCGTTGAGAGCACAGCTCCAGTAGCGTTGTTAGAGGCATCTACCTCTACGAAAAAAGGTTTGGTACTATCAGGTTGTTGGAGGATTGGGGCCTGAGTGAAGGCCGTCTTGAGCGAGTCAAGCCACCTGGCCTCGGGGGTCCATAGGAAACGGGTTTCATTTTGAGTGAGAACGGTCAAAGGGGCTATGTGTCACGGTTTTTGAAGACTCTCAGACTTAAGGTTTGGTAAAAACTTAACTTTATTAAAAGTTAAAGGCAGTCCCCGTAGGGTAAGCAAACATAACAATGCAACATCAATAGAACATACAATAGGTTCTACCGGCCTTGCCTAAATACCGGCAAGGCAACACAAGTGACAGTATTAATGACAGGCTCTACCGGCCTTGCCTATACCGGGTAAGGCAACCGTGAGATGACAATTTCGGTTCTACCGGCCTTACCAATACCGGGCAAGGCAGCCCAATGGAATGCTGAATGTAGGCTTTACCGGCCCTGCCAATACCGGGTAAGGCAACCTTTAAGATGGTGAGTACAAGGTTCTACCAGCCTTACCAATACCGGGCAGGGCAGCCCAAGGAGATACTGTATTAGGCTCTACCGGCCCTGCCAATACCGGGTGAGGCAACCTACAGGATGGTAACGTTTAAGGTTCTACCGGCCTCACCAATGCCGGGCAGGGCAGCCTGAGCGAGTAGACCAGCTGTCAGGTGACTAAGACAGCAGAGAGCATAAGTATAGAGGTCTTACTCCGCAGAAGTCTATTGCCAGGGATAATCAGACAACTGCAAGGAAGTGGACAGCGACTGACCACAGTACTGGATGTTTCAGGAGCAAACCAACGTCCGCACATTGGGACTAAGGGTAAATAGCACCACCAGGTTTAATGGAGTAAACCAGCGACCGCACGCTGGAACCAACAATGTATATCGCAACCAGTTTAGTGGAGTAAACCAGTGTCCGCACGCTGGGACCAACAATGTATCTCGCAACCAGTTAGTGGAGTAAACCAGCGTCCGCACGCTGGAACCTACAATGTGTATCGCAACCAGGTTTAGTGGAGTAAACCAGCGTCCGCACGCTGGAACCAACAATGTGTATTGCAACCAGGTTTAGTGGAGTAAACCAGCATCTGCATGCTGGAACCAACAATGTATATCGCAACCAGGTTATATCGCAACCAGGTTTAGTGGAGCAAACCAGCGTCCGCACGCTGGAACCAACAATGTATATCGCACCCAGGTTTAGTTGAGCAACCAGCGAGGAGAACAATGTCGCCGGAGCGACAGCTGGATCGCGAGACTCAGGAACTGTCAAGATTAACCCGCGAGGTGCTGGAACACCGGAATACAGGAACACTGGAACACCGGAACGCTAACGTACAGGAACACTGGAACACCCGAATGTTAACGTACAGGAACACTTAGAATAGGCCCAGAGACTTGACAAGCAGGTCAGGCAGAGTGGAGTCAGAAACACCACGAAAGGGACACCTGGAAGTGCTCAACTTGGGTTTAAAAAGGCTGTGTGAGGAGGGCTAATGACAGACAGCCAATCACTAATACTCAGCAAGTGACAGGCACAGAGCAGCACGAATCACGGGCACCGTGATACTATGAGACTGGAGAATCCCCAAATAAACCTCCGGGAAAAAATTGGCAAAGCCAAAAAACCATTGAATTGCCTTTTTATCTGTAGGAACCGGCCATTCTAATATAGCAGCGATCTTCCGTGGATCCATCCTTATGTTGCCAGGAGCTATCAGAAATCCTAGGAAGCTTATCTCCTTGGTTTCGAACACACACTACTCTAGTTTTGCATACAACCCATGGTTACGCAGGTGGGATAGAACTGTCTTCACATGCCTCCTCTGTTCCGGGAGAGAGAGAGAGTATATAAGGATATCGTCCAGGTATATAATGACAAAACCATCCAAGAGGTCCTTAAACACGTCATTGATAAAGTGCTGAAAAGTGGCTGGGGTGTTACAAAGCCCGAAAGGCATCACTCTGTATTCGTAGTGGCCGTATCGGGTACGGAACTCTGTTTTCCACTCATCACCCTTGCGAACACGGACGAGGTTGTATGCACCCTGTAGGTCGATCTTCGTGAATATCCGTGCTGTGGACACCCATTCCAGAAGGTTAGGGATTAAAGGAAGTGGATACCTTTTCTTGATTGTGATTTTATTCAGTTCTCTGTAGTCAACACAAGGTCGAAGTCCACCGTCTTTCTTAGTTACGAAGAATATCCCTGCTCCCGCAGGTGATGTGGAGGGACGTATAAAACCACGTTTCAAGTTTTCCGTGATGTATTCTTTTAAGTGTAGAGACTCTGGTCCAGATAATGGGTAGATGTGCTTGTAGGGTATCGCAGCTCCGAGAAGGACAATCGTAAGACCTGTGCGGGGGTAGGATAGAAGCCCTCTTCTTGTCAAATACATAAGCGAAGTCGTGGTACTGGGTGGGTAGACCCTTGGTCTCAGAGAATGCAAGCGTATTCAAAGTAACAGTTGTAAACATGTATCTGTGCAGTAGGCAAAACAAAAGGAGATTGTGACAGAAGACTATTTGATCAAGGGATCATGAGTATGAAGCCAGGCTAGCCTCAAGATGAGCAGGAACAGAAGAGAAGGTATGACATCAAACTGTAATTCCTCCTCGTGCAAGGGTAAAGGCAGGGTATCCAGTACAATAGGACCTGACTGGAGGCACCACTGGTCAGCCATTGGGATCTTGAGTGGTTGTAATTTCTTTTGTACAGGAATACCCAGAGTGTGAACTAATTCCTGGTTCACGAAGCAGCTGCTGGCCCCTGAGTTGATCATGGCTGTTACTTTGGTCTGCTGCTTATTCCACTGCAGAACAACAGAAACAGATAAGTAAGAGGGTGTTTTCACTGGTAACACTGGTAAGGTAGAAAGAAGAGGACACCCCCTACCTTGAGGAGAGCGAGGTCTAGATGGGCAGGAACTCAACAGGTGGCCCAACTCACTGCAATACAAGCAGAGATTCCATTGCCTGCGGTGTTCCCTCTCAGCCCTAGTCAAAGGGCCTCTGACCACCCCTACTTGCATGGGCTGTTCTGGAGGTGCAGGAGTAGCGCCGGTAGTAGGTTCAGTGGACGTGAATCCAGACGGATGTTTAGGGTGAAACCGGTGTCAAAGCGAGTCTCTCCCGATGTCTGTCTCTCAACCTCCGGTCGATCTGAGTTGCCAATTGTATCAGGGTTTCCAAGCTGCCTAGCAGAGAGACTCGGGTCAACTCATCTTTGAGTGTTTTGGACAACCCTATACGGAACTGGTCAAATAAGGTGGCCTCATTCCATCGAGAGTCACACGATATGCGACTGAAGTCCGCAGTGTATCTTCCACCGGCCGCCTTCCCTTACTGAGGGATCGTAAAGCCGTCTGGGCTGTAGAAACACGGAAGGGGTCGTTGTATAGGGCGTCCATAGTCTGATGGAAATCAGCCCAGGTAGCCAGCAGAGGGCTGTTGCTTTGGAGGAGATGGTACACCCATGTCTGTGGTTCTCCAGTCAACAGAGTGAGGGAGGTGGGGACCTTGGTATGGTCCGAGGCGTAGGTAAGAGGATTTAGATTGAATAGCAGCTCACACGATAAAAGATGAAAGACCGGTCTTTGCTACGGTCCCTGAACCCTGGGTTCAGGATGGTGAAGAAGCTCACCCGCTGCAGCAGAAGGCCCTCCAGCTGCAGCAGGAACAGCTGGGGGAGGAGCAGTTGGTTGAGTGGCCTCCACTTGTAGATTAGAGCTTTGTATGGCAAAAGACAATTGGTCAATACTTTGATCTAATGTCTCCATCCTGTCCCATCCATGCCGTATGGATTGACGCAGGTTTATGGCAGTGGACACATCAGAGCAAGATGTGTCATTTGCAGGCACGAGGCTTCTGAAAGAAGCAGGCCTCTGTTTTATGTGTTTGCTTCCTGTAGTCTCCTCCTACCTACTTCCTGACCTGTGGCTCTTCTGACTATTCTCCTGCCTTATCCTTATAGTGGTGCAGACCTGTGGCTCTGGCTGACTACCTGAACTGTGCATGACCAGGCTTGTCTGACTACCCTCTCTGGTGCTGACCTGTGGCTCTCTCTGACCATTCTCGTGTTGATACCCTGTACCTATCAGACACCCATGCTTTTGCAGGCGTGAGTCAGATATCCGTTTCCTATTACTTACTGCAGGCATGAGTCTGGTAGCTTCCTGTGGCCCCGGACCAAAACTTTGTGTTCCTGTTCCGTTCCTGCTCCTGTTCCTGGTTCCTGAGGAGCTCAGCTTCGGCCTAGTCTCTAGCAGAGTGGTCTTTCTTGCCAACTTACTATTTCTGATAGTAGAGTTGCAGGTTAGTGACCCTCTGCTTTTCCTGCTTCCTTACTTCTGTGTGCTACCTTATTGTTTATTAATAAATTGCATTATACTATACCGTACTGACTCCTGAATATTTCTGGGGAACCATGACAGTACACAAGGGCCATGAACTCAGATGGTAGTAGTAATGCAGTTCTGCAAAGCATCCTGGACAGGATGGAGACATTGGATCAACGTATTGACCAACTGTCTTTTGCCATACAAACCCAAGAGGTTATATGGTTCTGCGCATCTCCACCAGTGGTATGCTGGGGACCCAGATTCTTGCTGTGGTTTCCTCAATCAGCTCAGTATATACCTGGATATGGTTTTTCATTCCTTTCCCTTTGAGCGCAGTAAGGTTGGCTTTCTGATCTCTCTCATCACTAGCAGGGCGTTGGCATGGGCTAACCCATTGTGGGAGACTGACATACCTATTGTGTATAACTTTAAGGAGTTTGTGGACTCCTTCAGGAAAGTATTCGATAGGCCAGGCCGAGTGGTCTCGGCTTCTAAAAACCTTATGACCATTCGTCAGGGCGCATATACTGTGGTGGACTACTCCACTGAATTTCGCACCCTGGCTGCGGAAGTAGGCTGGAATAATGAGGCCTTAGCAGCCTCCTTTTCACATTGGCTGTGTGATACCTTGAAAGATTAAATTGCGGCGCGAGATTTACCTAATGAATTGGACAAATTGATTTCGTATTGTATCCTGATTGCTACCAGACTCAGGGAGAGACCCTCGTTTAGGGAGAGCCTGCGGAGGCCCTTGGGCAGATGGTCTTCTCATTCTTCTGGCCCCCCTATCCTCCCTCGCCTCCCATGCCTCCTTGGGTTGTTTCTGACGGTTGCGAACCAATGCAAGTTGATGCCATTATCCGGGAGAGAGGCCTGTTTCGTGAGCGCCTGCAGAGGCCTCAGGGCAGATTGTCCTCTCATTCTTCTGACTTACCTCCCACAACTCCTGTACTGGCATCTGAGGGCACTGAACCCAGGCAAGCGGGTGTGACCCTGCTTTCGAAGGAGGAAAGGGGCTTCAGGAGGAGGGAGGGACTTTGTCTGTACTGTGGAGGATCTGGACATAAGTTGCGGTCCTGTCCAGTCCGGGGACAAATCGTTGGCGGCATTTCACTTTACCCAGAAAATGTTTTGGATAAGCCCATGTTGAAGGCCTGCATTTATTGGGTAGGTAATTCTATCTCAGTTCCAGCATTATTGGACACTGGGGCCGCTGGCTGCTTTATTGATGCAGAATTTGCATCCAGTAATAAAATCCCCTTGCAACCGCTTGCTTCCCCTCTGGCCGTAGAAGCCATTGATGGGTGACCCTTAAAGCCCTCAGACATTACGTATGAAACCACTCTGTTAACCCTGATGGTGGGAGCCCTGCATACCGAAACCCTGAGTTTTCAGGTAATTAATTCTCCGCATTATGCCATCGTTCTGGGGTTTCCTTGTGTACAGAAACATAACACCAAGATGGACTGGCTCACATGTGACATTGTACTAAGTCTTGTCAGTCATGTCCTATCAGACTCACTCACGCTATTGCGCCACTCCTCCCGGAGGAGTATGACGCATTTTAAGATGTCTTTTGTGAAAGTAAGGCCTGATCCTTACCACCACATAGGCCTTAAGACTGCTCAATAACAATAGCAAAGGGAGCAACTTTTGTTTTGCAATCCACTGGACACCTCGCATGAAATGAGGCTAAGCGATTGTCAGGAATACCCCAGTGTCCCGCAACCCTTCCTCAGGGGTGCCATTGACTAACACCTGCTGGCGGTGGTGGCGGCTTGGGTCATCTCTGGGCGTCACCCCCAGGGGCCAGGTAGGCCAGTCCAAACAGTCTTGGTACTGGTCTACCTCTGCTTCCCCTTCCACCCCAACATTCTCCAGCCCATCCTACTCCCCAACAAGCTGGACAGGCCTGACAGGGGCAATAGGGCCATGGGCCCATGATGGATAATCCCTCAAAAATGGCATGGGCGCTGGCACCCATGGCAAACAAGCTGGTGCCTCACATTGAGACTCTATGTGGGCCCAGGTGCCTCTTTGCTCCCCTTCTGGGATGATGGCTCTGGCATTTGTCTCTGACCGGGAACATTGCTAGGGTAAGTTGGTCGGCTGTGGGATGTTCCCGGGTCCCATAGGTCGGGTTGGAGCAGCTGAGTCTGGAGTTGGCGCTGTCAGCGGCACAAGTACGATCGGTGGGACTCTAGGGGTCTTGGGTAGCGTAGCAAGGCTGGGAACTCAGCCGTGGTTGTCTCGTGAAAGTGTTCCGCCAACTCCGATGCTGATGCATCTGTGATGGGGTTGCGATCTTCTGTCCACTGTCGCACCTCCGGGGGAAGGATGGCATATAGTTGCTCCAACATCACTGCCTGCTTGCAGCCTTCCCGGGAGTGCATCTCACTCCCTGTCCACCACCCCTCCAGTGCATGTTCAGTCTTCCAGACATACTCTGGGATGGTGCCGTCTGGGGAAGGTCGTACCTCTCAGAACTTGAGCCGATAAGACTCGGGGGTGACTGAGTACTTGGCCAGCACAGCTCGCTTCATGACCTGATAGTCCCTCCATTCCTCGCAGGGAATCACTCGGCAAGCCTCAAGCACATGTCCCGTCAGCCTCCCAGGATGGGTATCCAGTTCTCAGCGGGAGGCGATTCAAGTTACACTGCCACTAAAAGTCCTGCAGGAATCCGTCAGTCGCCTTTCTCATTGTCAACTTGGAGAAGCTATGGACCTTGAGGCGGGGATACGTTGGTTGGACATACGGGGAGGCCACCGCACGGGAGGACTCAGTTTGTTGTTCTTGATCCTCAGCATCTGCTTTCTCGATCAGGTCCAGCTCGCTCACTCGTCCATCAGTCGCCTCTCTGTACTCTTGGACCCTGCAGGCCAGCCTCCCCGCTCGGGATAGGGGTGTGATGATGGTGACCTGGAGGCCTCTGGTTGTGGCTCAGCCACTGATCGTTCCTTGGCAGCGCTCTGTGCTCTGGTGTGCATCACGGGGTCATCTTAGGATCTAGGGGTCAGTGTTATGCCGGTTATCCCACTGCTGCCACCAGTTTGTGAGGATACAGCCCTGGCATCTCTGCCACAGGAGGTATAGCAGTTCCAGCACATTATCGTCCTTGGGTTTCTTTCACTAACCTGCACAGCTAACCACTATACTAAGCACTAAGACCTGGTACTTTGAGTCGTGTATCCACCGGCAGTGCAGGATATACTGCACTGATAGCTCCGGTTTGTATAGGCTATTCTATCTATCTAGTCCCCTGGCACTTCTAACTGCTCTATAGTGGACGACAAACAGCAATTTACCTGGATACTTCTGGGAGAGACAAGCAAGCTCCTTCTTGGTAAATCACGAACTGCTTTATTTTCAACCAACACAGCATTTTAAACAGTTCAGAGAAAGGGGCAGTTACCACATGGACAAAAAAGGACACACTGGGGTTAACATGAGACAAAGGTTACTAAAGGGGGAGGGCAAATGGACACAAGACTCTAATCCTACATCCTGTAGGAATCTCAGACAAAGGTTACTAAACGGGGATGGGAAGTAGATAGAAGACTCTAATCACATCCTGTAGGAATCTCCAAGGGGGGGTTAGCACAAACATGGGCCCTGGATACATTCCTATAAAACAATCAAGCTGGATGTCATCTGCAGCTCTGAGCCTCTGATTCTGGGTGTGGGTGGGAGGTTGGAACAGGCTTCCATTACAATTCCTACCTATTCTCTGTACCATTCAGTATTAGTGTCCACATGATCCCAGCCATAGGAGCTTATCACGGTGCAGTGTTTCCCCTCATGTCACTCTCACTTGTGCTGCACTCCGATTGGTTGAGCCTGTTTGGCCCGCCCCTGGTGACCTTTTTATACTGGCCAGTGGCACCTGTTAGGTGCCCTTTCGTGGTGTTCCTGAGCCAGTTTTGCTGTGCTGTGTTCCCGCGTTCCTGATTTCCGGTGTACCGACTTGGCTTGCTCTGACTACGTTCCTGTGTTCCTGCTCCGTGATTTGACCCAGCCTGGCTGACGTTCCTGCTCGTAACCTGATCTGGCTTGTCTGAGAACCTACTCCGTGATTTGACCTGGCCTGGCTGACGTTCCTGCTAGTATCCTGATCTGGCTTGTCTGAGAACCTGCTCCGTAATTTGACCCGGCTTGTTTGACGTTCCAGCTCTGTGATCTGCACCGGTTACTTCTGCCCAGACTAAGTTCCAGCTTCCTCTGTTGCCAAGGCAACATTTTGACTTCCTCCATCTACTGTCCTGAGCGGCTGCAGTTGTTAACCTGTGCTGAGCTGAGATCCTGCTACTGTGCTGCTCCCTGCAGAGCTGTGTTCCAGCTATCGAGCCGTTAACCGTGCAGAGCTGTGTTCCAACTATCGAGCCGTTAACCCGTGCAGAGCTGTGTTCCAACTATCGAGCCGTTAACCCGTGCAGAGCTGTGTCCCAGTTCCGAGCCTTCAGTCTGGTACAGAGTGTTGCCTTGGTGCTGAGCCGTTTCTCTCCTTGCAGTGTAATGAAGTTCGTTACCGCGCCTGGTAGGCGCATGGCTCTGGCTGCTACTGTGCAAGTCTCTGTTGTTACACCCGTGGGGGCTATTGGCTCAAGCTCTTGCAATTCAGTTACTTTCATTATGCCCGTGGGGGCTATTGGCTCAAGCTCTTGCTATCCAGTTGCTTCCGTTACGCCCGTGGGAGCTATTGGCTCAAGCTCTTGCAATCAAGTTGCTTCCGTTACGCCCGTGGGGGCTATTAGCTCAAGCTCTTGCAATCCGGTTGCTTTCGTTACGCCCGTGGGGCTATTGGCTGAAGCTCTTGCAGTCTACTTACTCCGTTAGTACACCCGTGGGGGCTACTGTTCAAGGAGGTTCTGGGTTGCAGGTTCCTCTTTGCTGGACAGTTATATCAGTATTATGAGCATTTGGTGTTGAGTCCTCCACCATTTACTGCCTTTATCACCTTGGGCATGCCAAACATCACAACTGAGACGGACTGATTACTGTGTTAACCCTTGTATCTCTGTACTCAGTATCTGACAATTGCCTGTGCTATTTTATGCTATACCTGTATATTGGTCACACTATTGCCTTCCTGCTGCTACGCAGTGCTGCCTATAGGGGGCAATCTTTGTCCTTTATTTTGTTCTTAATAAAACTGTATTTTATTTCACCTACTGGTCTGAGTGTCCTGAAAACCGTGACAGAGCTGATCAAGATCAGTTAATGGGGCCATCGCCCAAAGAACCTGATGCCATACCCTACCTCTTGATGTTGGTTGGAAGAAGAATATGAGAAAAGACAGGTTTCGGGCCAGGTAGTAAGCTTGTATATCTGGTACCCATATTTCCCCTGTCACCACTCATCTACTTTGTATAGAAGATTGTAATCTGGGCTTTTCATAAAACCAAAGAAACATCAACAAATGTGATCCACAACAGATTGGATCCACAAAGGACACATGTAACCAATGCCAAGCCTGGAAATCTGCTTTAAGTGTATCAAGAAGAGGTGTTAACATAGTAACACAGTTGATGAGGCTGAAAAAAGACGTGTCCATCAAGTCCAGCCCATGCCAAAAACACCCCTGTTGATCCAGAGGATGGCAAATACCCTCTGGAGCACTTTCTAATTTAGCCCCAATTGTATAAAAAAAATCCTTCCTGACTCCAAATGGCAGTCAGATATTTCCCTGGATCAACATCCTATCTGCTTTGAAGCCATCTGTCATAATTTTCAATATTGTTCTGTGCTAGATAGGCATCCATTGCTTTTTTGAAAGGTTGCATTATCTGCAAGTACAACATGCAGAGCCAAAGAATTCCATAGCTTTAAATTTCACTACATCTTTAGGGTCTGGAATAAGAAAGACTCCAAACATTTAATGGAACGAGTGGCCCATGGAAAGGGATATCATTATTTTCAAGGTGGTCAATACAGAATGGAATATGTTGATGCCCAGAATTTCAGATTTATGGAAGTTTATTTTTGATAGTGATACCGTTTCGTAAAGCATCAGAGTCTCAATTAAGCAAGAAGGGACCTCAAAGGCTTTATCAGAAAGGTCAAACGCTGCTATCTTAAACTACTTGGTATACAGCTTAATGCCCAATATCGACTGAAAGGACTTGTTGAGAAATAAAAAAGGGTAAGGATGAAAATGAGAGGGGACAATGGACACCTCTGCGTGGTTCTGCTGGAGATGGGGATTGGATTTGATAGAGAGCCATTAGCTTTCACCCTAACAGAAGGGCTGGAATACAGGAACAGTGTGAAACCAAGGCCAGTCCAGTCCAGGACACCTCTCATATATCTCAACTCCACCCTGTCAAAAGCCTTTTCGGCATCCATAGATATCAAGATGGTGGGCTGATGTGATTGGAGGAAAGGATGAATGCATTTATCATGTTGTCCCTAACTTCTCTACCAGATAACATTCCATCTGATCTGCATGAGTCAAGAAAGGTAGCAAATGTTTTAGTCTATTGGCAATCAGTACAGGAAAACAGCTCTCAGACTACAACTCCCATCATTCTTGGTAGGCTAATGGGCATCTGAAGATGATGGAAACTGTAGTTCAACAAAAGCTGATTAAAGGGAACATTTGCTCTAAATTTGTCATGGATTTTCCTTATCTGGCAAATTGAAAATCTACACTCATTCTAGGCTTGCTTCCTTCTCTAGACTGCAATATGGAGGTGGATTTTTGTGGTCAAACGGAAGCATTAACTACACTGGCCAAGCCTAGGTGAAAGAGTCTTGGTGAACTGTCACCAGTAAAAAAGGCACTAAGCAGTAGAAAAATATCCTTGATTGTAAAAGCACTCAAATCCTTGTTCTACCATGTGGAGCCTGTTTATGAAAAAAGGAAGCGGATAGACTATATGATGCATATGGTCTATTGAAAGGATTTTGATATATTTTTTGACACAACAGACTTCTCACTGATTTTGCTTATCCCTTGGACTCAACAACTTAGCCAATGTTGCAAAACATGGCCTGTAAGTACCAGTGTAAATACACTTTTACACAGGCAATTCTGCTTTGGTTATATTGCCTGTGATAAAAGCTGTAATGCTGGAATATGCTGCCTTCAACATGGGTAACTATCACCTTATATGAATGCACTAAAATAAAGAATGTTACATCTTTACTGCACCAATGCCGGAATTAATGCAGTACAGATCCAACAGGACACATCTGCAAGGCGGCCTATGGAGTTGCTGGCAGACACATGCAATATTGGTGATTACAATGGCCATCACAACCTCCAATTAATATTTGACGTACTGACATGAGCCGCTTCTGTTATTTCTAGTAGAGGAATACAAGAAACGGCTGAGTTCAGAACATTAGAAACAGAACTGTAGAAGGGGGCTATAGCATTTCTGTCTCCCATGTGCCAGAGCCATAAAAATGTAGTAAATATAAAGCAAAACAATTGTACCTTTTTCCCTTGATGAAGTGGAATATTTTCTCTGTGAAAATGCTTTAGGACTATTCATTTTATTATTCACTCACTTGGGACAGGTCCTATACTTATAGGCACAATTCAAGGTGGCACATGTGGGAAATGGCCAAAACAGCAGGTCCTAACAGCCCAGACAAATAGTGAAATGGGAGTAAAAATACAGCATACCACTTTATCCTTTATTGACTCCATGGACACTAGAGACATCCCCAATGCCTTGTGCCCCCCCAAAAAAAGAAGATTATACATAAATAACAGGTATTGCAAACAGGGCTGGATTTCCCAATTGATGGATCAGCCATCTGCCTAGAGCTCCAAATTTTCAAGGGCAACTAGGCTGTGCTGACCTCACCCATAATCTGAATTGTGGGCATGTCCATAGCAAACTCTGTGTCTGTGAACCAGCTTTATGCCCCTTTACAGTCTATTATTTAATCTCTTGGGTGATGGAAAGATCACCAACTCATTGTGCAGTGCAATGCATTGGACATCTTGCTAGCAGCTAAGGTTTTAAAGATGTCTTAGTTTTTGCTTGTTATGGGCCAAGATTATTTTCTGTTCATAAATCTGTGGATGGGTCTGGGGGTGGAGTCTGTTGAAGGTATCCAAGAAAGGGTTAAACAAGAGAACCAATTAGGTTGAATATCTTCACATAAATAGATAAATAATAATATCATTTTGAGAACTTTACACAATACTAGGTATTGACACTCTACTTCACAGTAAAGAATTGAATAAGTAATCAATTATGCATATTTGTGCAAATATATATATACTGTATACATAGACAGCTGCACTTACAAATGCTTACAACCAATAATAATTATAGTTTGGTGCATGTCCCCTAAAATAAGGTAATCAAAAAGTGTACTCAGCCTAGGATACTCCAAGCGTTGTAACGGAACATCGCTCAATACGTAGTAGAAAACAGATTTATCAATTTATTGCATCCATCTAGCCAAACGTTTTCGGTCCACACAGGACCTTCCTCAGGGTAAAGGTTTGATAACACTAAAAACCACACGTATATATTGAAAATGTAACAGGAAACCAAGAAGAAAAAAAGCCCCTTACCCCATGATCCTCGTGGTCCAAATTGCTCCGAACGAACTGCTGTCGCAATCGGGATCCGAGATGCAATGACGCAAGCAGGACGTAACGGGTTGCCAAGCAACCACATAAAAAAAATTTGTAAACAAAACATTACAGTTCACACAACCCACCGCTCGTTTCACTTGCCGGCTGACAGCAAGTGAAACTGTGTTCAGCCCCGATGCCCATCGGAGAACAAGTGACTCCAGAAAAAGGTGTCACTCAAATGCCCAGTATAACTCTCGGAGTGCCAAGTAATAATCTATGGAGATGGCCAATAGTGGAAACAGCTTAGGCTCCTGCCAATGAATAAGGTCCTTAAAATATAGGTGCATAATACATGCATATGCCATAAAACGTCCAAAGGTATATCCAAAGTTTAAATATTGATTCACATGATTCAAGACACTACTTATTACCTTCCTAATTTTTGTGGAATTATATATGTTTCTCCTACAAATTTGAATGGAACAATATTGATGATGCACTGTTTGTCTTGGGGTAATACCATATGGTCCTCACCTGTGGTGAGCCCCACGGTGAGTAGTACCTAATACCCCTCGATATCGTATACACTGCTCTACCACGGTGTGATTTCCTAACTCTTGTGGATCATTATATGTTTTCCCTACAACTTCAATGGAACTATAATGATGATGTATTGTCTAATGCTTTGGGTTAACACTATATGGTCCTCACCTGTGGGGAGCTCCACGGTGAGTAGTACCTAAAACCCCTTAATATTTTATTTATCGCTCTTGGAGGAAATGGGAACTAAGCTGCATTGTCATTGTAGGCACGGTCTGTGCCACGCCGCACGACACAAAGTGCCTGAGGTGAGGAGCCCGATGGAAGAGGAGGACTTGATTTCCCCTGGAATTTACTTTATGGTCCGCTTTTTATTCCCTTTGGGATTATCAATGGACCTTATTTCATGTAATAAGATCTGGATGGATGCTTCTTTGGATCTGCCACATATAAAGGATATATATTACTATGATGACTATATCGGTAATCATGCATTTATGTATACTAATATAAGTAGTGTCTTGAATCATGTGAATCAATATTTAAACTTTGTATATACCTTTGGACGTTTTATGGCATATGCATGTATTATGCACCTATATTTTAAGGACCTTATTCGTTGGCAGGAGCCTAAGCTGTTTCCACTATTGTCCATCTCCATAGATTATTACTTGGCACTCTGCGAGTTATACTGGGCATTTGAGTGACACCTTTTTCTGGAGTCACTTGCTCTCTGATGGGCATCGGGGCTGAACACAGTTTCACTTGCTGTCAGCCGGCAAGTGAAACGAGCGGTGGGTTGTGTGAACTGTAATGTTTTGTTTACAATTTTTTTTTATGTGGTTGCTTGGCAACCCGTTACGCCCTGCTTGCGTCATTTCACCTCGGATCCCGATTGCGACCGCAGTTCGTTTGGCGCAATTTGGACCACGAGGATCATGGGGTAAGAGGCTTTTTTTCTTCTTGGTTTCCTGTTACATTTTCAATATATATGTGTGGTTTTTAGTGTTATCAAACCTTTGCCCTGAGGAAGGTCCTGTGTGGACCGAAAACGTTTGGCTAGATGGATGCAATAAATTGATAAATCTGTTTTCTACTACGTATTGAGTGCTGTTCCGTTACGACGCTTGGAGTATCCTAGGCTGAGTACACTTTTTGATTACCTTATTTTAGGGGACGTGCACCAAACTATAATTATTATTGGTTGTAAGCATTTGTGAGTGCAGCTGTCTATGTATACAGTATAACATTTCTCTATGCCAGTTTTGCACCACGTTTTGAATATATGTTACATTGTTCATCATATTTATTTTGATTCTAAGTAATAATATTTTGAATATTACCTTTGCTTTTTCCATCAGTGGTTTGACTTCCATATTATGGAAGACTTTTGCGAGGGGGACAGTCAGAGTAAAGAAATTTCCAATATAGCACATCTACTTGTTAATGACTCTGGACGCACTCTATTTAAGGATGGTTTGGACCTAGCCCTTGGCCCTGATAAACCCAGTGACATTTATAATGATCTACTTAGATTAAAGAAAAAGGAGGTAGACTTTTACCTGCATGGGGTAACATTATCACATATTACAAAGAAAAAATAATTCCCAGAGGTTTTAGGATTAGGAACCGGCCCACCATTGGAAGAGGGAGTCCAGAGTTTTGTAGCAAATGGTGTAACATTTTAAATCAATGCTCATTTGAATTGATGCTGTTGGTAATTGAAGAATCGGCTAAAGAGATTGAGAAAACCAAGATTGAAATACTAACTATTGAGACAAAACACAAGGATACGTTTAATATTGAAAAATGTAAGGATTTGATTACTAAATTGGATAAAACTTTATCCTCTTATAAAGAAGGTGTTGCCTCAGTCAAAAAAGAAAAATTAAAACAAGTCCAACTTGATTATAAAGAACTTAGGGTTTATCCCTGGCTTCTGGGTCTTAGTGACAGACGATTTGGATACAATAGACGGTTAAGGTCACGTCTTGACAGAGGAAACACTGACTTTTCCACAGAATCAGATTCCTGTTCCCAGTCAGATAGTGCAGACACAAATACTGAGGGTGATTTTTTAGGCAGACACAGACCCAAAAAAAACAAAGGCCCCAAGGGGAAAGAAAAAGAAAAATCAGACGTGGAGGTAGGAAACACTCAAATAGAACAAATGACTCTGAGAGCAAGAGTAAAATAACAGTACTAAATTTATCCTCACTGACATTATCCAATACAGAAATAGCTGTTCTCAGCAAGGTGTTAAGTTTTGTTCCCACCAATAAGCAATCACCATTTCAATGGGAAATAGACCTATATAAAATGTATAGACAACTTAAACTTAAGGATTTTTTTTCTGACAACACTGATACTGTTGGTGATAACAGCACTACCCCTTTGAGAAAAAAGAGTACGTTTGACCCTATTTCTACCAATCCACATATCACTACATTTATGAACTTGGTTAAGAAAGAAACTAGAGAGATTATTTCTAACAGATCCACTAGCTAAAATAATTTCTCTGGGGCTGAATATGAAGCCTTAAAGAATGTAGCAGATGATAACTCGATTATCATTAAAAAAGCAGATAAGGGAGGTGCAATTGTGGTTTTAAATTATGATGACTATAGAAAGGAGGTTGTTAGACAACTTTCGGATACAACTTGTTACAAACTACTACAATGTGACCCTACTATCACTTATAAAAAAGAAATAGATGGAATTATTAATTTAGGTTTCCACAACAGATGGATCTCTGATGAAACAAGGAAATTTCTTATGCAAGAACATCCAGTTAAGCCTGTGATGTATACCATTCCAAAAATTCATAAATCCCTTGAATGCCCACCAGGGAGACCTATTATTTCAGCTCGAAACTCACTTTGCCAACCTTTATCACAATACGTAGATTTTTTTCTACAGAAATATATGTGTAATTTGTCCAGTTACATCAAGGACTCTACTGACTTCATAAAACAATTACCAGATACAATAACTGATAACACACTCTTGGTGACCTTGGATGTGTCGAGTCTGTACACCAGTATCCCACATGACTTAGGAACTGATGCTATACGTGGAGTTTTACAACGGCATAATGCATATGCGGGACCGCCAATTGAATTTCTCATGTTAATGATTGATGTCATCCTTAAGAAAAATTATTTTAAATTTGAAAATAATTTTTACTTGCAATTACAAGGGACCGCTATAGGATCCAATATGGCTCCTGCATATGCATCTCTTTTTATGGAAATGTATGAACAGACACATATATTTTCGGACTTGAAATATGCTGACCATATCAAATTTTTTAAGCGATACATCAATGATATCTTCCTACTTTGGGATGGTGGTGTGGATTTGATACATGAGTTTGTAGATTACCTAAACAACATACCCTCTACTATTAAATTTACTATGGAATGTAGTCGTTTGCACATCAATTTTCTGGATATGACTATTTATAAAAGTGGGCACAGACTTCAGACTTGTATATATCAAAAGCCTAGTGACTGGAATACTTTGCTCCATGCAGATAGTCATCACCCAGCACCTTTGAAGAGAGGTTTACCTTTCTCTCAGATGCTTAGGGTCATAAGGACTACGTCTGATGTTGAGATACAAAAATCATCCCTTGAAAAAATGAAAGAGAAATTTCTTGAAAGAGGATATTCCTATATAGAAGTACAAGAAGCAGTCAATAGGGTTTCTCAACTCAATAGAAATGATTTGCTGTCCTCTTCTTCTAGTAATTCACAGAACTCTGAAAGGTTTTGCATTCAGACACAATACACCACCGCTTCACCAGCCCTGAAGAGAGTTTTTCACAACAATTGGCATATTCTACAAGGTGACAGTAAGATTGGTCACTTATTTAAAAATCCACCTCTCTTCTGCTGCTGTAGGGGAAAAAATCTAGCAGACTGGCTTATGAGAAATGACCCTGTTTCAAAATATGAGAGCTGTACTCATTGGCTTAAACGTCCCACAGGAGTCTTTAAGTGTAAAGGATGCTCTAATTGCCAATACATTATAACAGGAAAGCACTATAAACACCCAGAAACTGGTAAATTGATACACTTTGAAGAATATATGAACTGTGAGAGTAAATCTGTGATCTATATGATTGTGTGCCCGTGTGGATTATACTATATTGGCAAAACGATCACGATGCTTAAAGAATGCATTAACAATCACAGATCAGTGATCAAAAAGACTCTAGAAGGCACGCTAGACATTAGAGAGAAATCCAACCAACCAGTGGCTAGACATTTTGAACTTGCTGGACACTCACTTAATGATTTTCGATTTATGCCTATTAAACAAGTGAATAAACCCCCTAGAGGTGGTGATAGACACAAACTTTTATTACAGTGGGAAGCTAGGTTTATATATGAATATGGAAGCCTAGCGCCCCATGGACTTAATCATGAATTTCAGTTACCTTGCTTTTTGTAAAGGTTAGTTTGGTCTTTCTTATTTTACCTATTCGGAGAACACAATGCCTCAGTATTCCTGTGGACTGCCATGCTGTCTCTTTATGGCATCCATTTACTTTACGTTGTAGGTTCCTCACCCGATACTTTGTTTGGGCACACTGTTTTAATATACTATTTGAACGTTATATTGTCTATTCCTGTGGCATGGATCCTTAAGCTGGACTTATTCTAATAATGGTACTCCCAGAAACTTGGATTGATACTAGTACTTAGTATCCTCTATCACGGTGTACCTCCCTAATTTTTGTGGAATTATATGTTTCTCCTACAAATTTGAATGGAGCAATATTGATGATGCACTGTTTAAGTCTTGGGGTAATACCATATGGTCCTCACCTGTGGTGAGCCCCACGGTGAGTAGTACCTAATACCCCTCAATATCGTATACACTGCCCTACCACGGTGTGATTTCCTAACTCTTGTGGATCATTATATGTTTTCCCTACAACTTCAGTGGAACTATAATGATGATGTATTGTCTAATGCTTTGGGTTAACACTATATGGTCCTCACCTGTGGGGAGCTCCACGGTGAGTAGTACCTAAAACCCCTTGATATTTTATTTATCGCTTTTGGAGGAAATGGGAACTAAGCTGCATTGTCATTGTAGGCACAGTCTGTGCCACGCCGCACGATACAAAGTGCCCGAGGTGAGGAGCCCGATGGAAGAGGAGGACTTGATTTCCCCTGGAATTTACTTTATGGTCCGCTTTTTATTCCCTTTGGGATTATCAATGGACCTTATTTCATGTAATAAGATCTGGATGGATGCTTCTTTGGATCTGCCACATATAAAGGATATATATTACTATGATGACTATATCGGTAATCATGCATTTATATATACTAATATAAGTAGTGTCTTGAATCATGTGAATCAATATTTAAACTTTGGATATACCTTTGGACGTTTTATGGCATATGCATGTATTATGCACCTATATTTTAAGGACCTTATTCGTTGGCAGGAGCCTAAGCTGTTTCCACTATTGGCCATCTCCATAGATTATTACTTGGCACTCCGCGAGTTATACTGGGCATTTGAGTGACACCTTTTTCTGGAGTCACTTGTTCTCCGATGGGCATCGGGGCTGAACACAGTTTCACTTGCTGTCAGCCGGCAAATGAAACGAGCGGTGGGTTGTGTGAACTGTAATGTTTTGTTTACAAATTTTTTTTATGTGGTTGCTTGGCAACCCGTTAAGTCCTGCTTGCGTCATTGCACCTTTGATCCCGATTGCGACCGCAGTTCGTTTGGCGCAATTTGGACCACGAGGATCATGGGGTAAGGGGCTTTTTTTCTTCTTGGTTTCCTGTTACATTTTCAATATATATGTGTGGTTTTTAGTGTTATCAAACCTTTGCCCTGAGGAAGGTCCTGTGTAGACCGAAAACGTTTGGCTAGATGGATGCAATAAATTGATAAATCTGTTTTCTACTACGTATTGAGTGCTGTTCCGTTACGACGCTTGGAGTATCCTAGGCTGAGTACACTTTTTGATTATTTATATATATATATATATATATATATATATATATATATATATATATAAACTATGCTAATTGAGGTTTAAGGTAGGTTGTCAGGTGAGTAAGCCTTAATATTAAGCCCTTTCCTCTGACAATTCTCCTTGTACCATATGCAGTAGCAAAATTTAGAGAAACTAACTGGAATAAAATCCCAGATTTAGATCACTATAATTTAATTATCTACTGATTTCAAATATTGCATACCTTCTGAATAAAACATATACATTGCAATTAATATAGTCAATCATAGAAAGGTCACTGAAAGGTCGCCAGATGGGATAGAGTTCGCGACAGAAATAAATACTGGCCAGAGTTAGGAGCATATATGGTTACCAAAGCCAGAGACACGGCACCCACTGAACCCTTGATAAACAAATAGCTCCCCTCTGAGTCTCATCCTCGCTTCCCTCATACGTGATTTTATCTCCACGATGACCTGAAGTAGGTGGATCATCAGCATGTTGGAGCATTAAACCTCTAAATGCAGTTGGTCCAACCCATTGCTGTATTCCATTTTTAGAGGTTCTGATTAACGGGCCATCTTGTAGATGGAACTGGGCCTTGGATCTCATCAAGATCCTTAAGTCTTCCTTTCCCACCCTGTCCTCCTAAGAGATTGGGTGGTTTAGGGGGTCTTTTATATGTTTATAGAATAACCCTATGATAGGATCCCCCTTCTGAATTGTAATCAAGTCCTCACTAGGTGAGTCTTGAATCCACTGTGCTACTGGGGTGTCTGCCTCGTTACGAGCTTGTTGCCTAGTAACAGCATTTACCTGTATAGGACCCAAGAGATGTGATATATCTAAGACCTCCCCCTTAATGGCTCCTTCTTTAGCCAATAGATCGGCTAGATTATTTCCCTGTTTTTCAGGGCCTAGGATCTTGGAATGACCCTTGGTCTTTTTCCAATAGATGGTAAGGCCATTTGATGTTACAAGATTGTCAAACTCGCAAAACAATTTACCATGTTTCACTGGTTTATTACTGGATCTGAGCATATATCTCCTTTTCCAACCCAGGAGGTATTCTACGAAGCTATGGCGAACATAATTAGAATCAGTTATAATGACAAATTCCTTAATGTTATGCTCAATAGCTAATAGGACTGTCTGATAGACTGCACAGATCTCTTCCACTTGGCTACTCTGTGGTCCTAAGCTATACCCTTTGGATATAATAGGGCACTCACTTGTCCAGGTAATCCCTATACCTGCCACCAATTTCCTTTAGGTACCAGTCATGACATGGTAGGAACAACCGTCAATGTATGTGGTTGTCAAGGTTGTACAATAATTTTCATCAAATGCCTTATAGGGGGAAAGCAATTGTTCCTCCACTGGTAGCAGTCTCCATGGGAGGTGCTGAACAATCATGGAGCTCTGCTAGTTCTTGAGCTATAGGATTCCTCCTGTTTTGCTTATACCTAATCTCCAATGGCCATCCCTGTAGGGATAAAGTCCAAGCGGTGATCCTGCTATTGGAGAGGCGTCCTTCCTTTAGCCTATCACTTTGCAAATACTGCAAAGGCTGATGAGCAGTTTCAATTATGATTTTCTCACCCTGAATAAAACTGCGAAAGTTCAGTAATGCCCAAACAGTAGCCAATAAAGCTTTCTTACAGTCATTAAATTTTATTTCCACGGAAGACAGGGATTTACTGGCATAAGCAATAACCTTATTCAGGTTGTCCTGCTTTTGATATAAAACCCCACTGACACTAAGATTAGTGAATCCTGTCTCGAGGTAAAATGGCTTACCTCCTTCTGTATAGGTCGGACAAGGAGCCTGGCTGAATTTGAGCTTGGACACCGCTTGTTCCTGAGCTTCGCCCCAGATCCATGGTTGATCTTTCTTCAATAATAACAATAATGGTTTGGTTATTTCTGAATAATTATCAATAAACTTCCAGGAATAATTCATCATGCCTAGGAAGGATCTCAATTCATTGAGATTAGTTGGTGTTTAGGCTTTGACTATCGCTTCAACCTTCTTTCTTTGCGGGTTTAACCCTTCGGTGGTCACCTCATGACCCAGAAAGTTAACTTTGGTGCGGCACATCTGTGCCTTTTTAAGCAACAGTTTAACACCAGCTTCTTTAGCTGATTAAATACATATTTAATCTCTGTGATATGTTTTTGGAAGGTAGTACTTTTAATTAGGACATCATCCACACAGCAGAGAGTCCCCCTAGCCATAGCATCAGGCATAGCCTTGTGCATATCTACGGCAAATTCATGACCTGAGTTGATAAACCCAAAAGGCATTCTAACCCAGGCATATTGTACTCCTCCAAAGGTGAAAGCTAGTTTATATTGGTCTTCCTCACTGACTTTAATGGTCCAGTACCCGTGGGCGCAGTCAATTGACGTAAAGAACTTAGACCCCTGTATCTGAACTAAACACTGATCTATATACGGCACTGGCCAGCCGGACATATATACACGTTTGTTCATTTGCTTTAAGTCAGCACACAGATGCCATTGATCATTGGGTTTAAGGATTCCCAAGATGGGGTTATTATAGGAGCTGTGCACTGGCCATATAATGCCATTCGCTTTGAGGTTCCTTATGATTTCTGCCAATGAGTTATAGGACGCAAGTAGAAGACGGTACTGTTTGACATATACAGGAGGCAATGTAGGGTCAGTCTGTATGCGGGCGACATATATGTTTGTTAAACCACAATCATATGAATCTTTGGCAAACAGTTCTTGGAATTCCATGAGGATTTGCCATATCTGTTGGTTTCATAGTCATCATAGCACGCATCTGCTAAAGAGATTTGCTCTTCTACTAGCTAACTGAACCCTGGAAATGCTTCAGTCGTACCTAACTCATAGGTTTCCTCAAGCTGTGTAGGTAAATCATGAGCATTTACTCTTACCTTATCCGCAGCCTCCTGATATTCTCGGGACTCTTGTTCCTCCATCTGGTGTTCAAATACCAGAGAGGATTCTTCAGTCCTGAATGTACCGGTATCAGGGCTATATGGATACACAGACTGAATGGAAAACAGTCAATCTGGGAGGGAGTAAAACATTTGCTCAACTAGTTGTTCCTTAGACAGATAATTATCAGGCAGTAGGCCAATTACTTGATTCTGAAACCCTAATGTACAGTATTCTGAATCCAGAGCATAACCTATTACAGTTCCCTTCTCTAAGGTAATACTGTGTGGGGTTATGTTATTTACTACAATGTGGACTGGTGTTCTACGAATACTCACCATAGGGGTGTGTAACACAGGAACTCCTAATTGCTGAATCCTATTTAAGAGGCATATTAATGCATCAGGATTCTCAAGGTTCTGATCACTACGAACCTGCAAGGATATGGGGACCTGACTTGCCCCACCAGGTATAGTGTCCTCATTAGCTACCTGTAATTTAACTGCATATGGCAACAGTTGGCATGACTTCAGGGCTTTTAAGTCATCCTGAAATCCACTGGGGTTCCCTTCTAACCTAGTCCACAGGTTATTATTCACCAGATCAATCTGGGTGGCAAAACAATGTATTAAATTGTTGCTTATATAGATCTGGTGTTAGGGTTCCTTCACTGCAAGAAAAATGTGTTTTGCAGACCTATCACCTATATATATAAATAACAGACAGCTAGCAACAATGTTATAAGTTGTAGCATCGTCATCTAGGTCATGAACAAAATTATCATATGGCGCCAGATACTTAATATGGATAGGATCTCTTACCTCCATCAGCAGGCTGTTACTAATGTAACTGTGTTCCAGTTTCAGATTCAGTTTGGCCTGTTTGATCATCCCCAAGTCTTTAACCTATAAGGAAACAAACAACTCACCCCCTGTATTGTCAATAGACGTCAGATATTGAGAGTGATTCTCTGGATCTGTTGGTTCAGAGGGTGATCTGTGTAGAGAGATGGTTAAGACATCGCCCTCTAGCTTCACATTTTTAATCTGTTCTGGTAACGCCTTGATGGAGAGGTCACCTTCCATATTTTCAGCATTGGTATCTGGCATCTGTAAAACAGTGAGGTTAGGGTTCTGGCTATTAACAAAATGGATTTCAATAGTATCCCTAGTTTCCTCTACCACATGGTCATTTCTATGGGGGCGTTGCAATGCCCGCTCATATTTGATTGGGGTTTTAACCTGTAAGCAGATGACATTATTCACACATTCTATGACAGGACTAATCGCCGTAGCAGATCTGCACTATAATTAACCTGTTATAGTGAACTTCAACTACTATGACTTTGTGTGAATGATTTTTACCTTAAATTTTAACCATGTTGGAACGTTTAAGGGGTTACCTTCTACACTTATTAGGGATCCATCAAATGCTTTCAGTACTGGCTTTACAGTAGCATCCTCCATAATATGATAATAATGGGAGCTAGACAATATGGTAGCTTGTGACCCTGTATCCAGGAGGCTGGAAATAATTAAAGCATCAAGTTCCTGCAGTGTGACATCAGTGAAATATCTCCCTTCATTCATGCATTTCACATAAATAATTGCAATGTAAAATTGTTTTAGAATACTTCCACTACATGCAAGGGTTAACTCCTGAATTTGCAGGAGCAGACTTGCTGACCACTTGGTCAGGTTGTACAGCAGCATCATCCCCCTTCACTCCTCCTCCTTCTTCAACCTGTTCTGAAGAAATGCAGGGAAAAGAAGTGACATCATCAGGGATGGACTTATGTGTACCTGGCTGTGGATGAGATAAGGGAGAAATGTTAGAGTCAAACAAAGTATTTACATCCTGTAAAGAAAATGTATCAGCATTCCTGTTGGTTAAAACATGATTGGTTATTGTAGGACTTACATAGGGCAAAGCAATGATATTCTTTTCCCCTAAGGCCTGCTTACCATAACCCTGTTGTTCTGTTACTGAGTGGCAGCCGCCATTCCTGGAGCTGTCCCTAAAAAAGGATTAGATCCCTGCTGTGTTTTACAACTAGGGTTTTGACCTAGCTGTGCCACATTAGCCATCATTTTGGCCATCGTGTCTGTCAGATTGTTAACCTGGACCCTGAGACTTACCTGCTTCTGACCTTGGTTCCCAGAATCAGACTTATTAGTTTGCTGAGTTTACTGGGACTTGGACCCCTGATTGTTAGAGTTTTTACCCTTTTGGAACCTCTTAGGAAACTTGGATTTATTTTAATTTTTGTTATATCCCTGCAACTTTTTGAAAAATGATTTCTTACCATTTGAGCTATTAGACCCCTGGGAACTAACCGAGGCAGGCCCCCTTCTGTCCTGGTGCCTGGTTATGAACCTGTGGAGATTTTAACACCTCTGCATAGTTTCTCTTGCCAGATTCAAATGACAAGCTTTCCTCCACCAACGTCTCCGCTACACACTGGCGGGCAGGCTTCTTGTCCCTAGCTGGGGTATTCTCACTCTGCTGGACATTATATAGCTTAATAGCTTGAGTGAGTAACCAATCTAGTGACAACATGGGTGAATAATCCCTAGCTAGATTAGTTTTCATATACCTAGGCAGAGCATTAAAGAATAGTTCCCTAAACTCATATGATTGAAAATCTGCATCCTTATCAGCAAGAAAATATGCACATTTAAGCTCTGACAAGAATTGCCTGGGGTACTGTTCTGGCCTACATTTTAGTGCATAGATAGCACATTTAGCCTCATGGTGGGTTTTATAGGGCCCAAAAGCTAGGATTATTTCCTCAACAGTTTCTTCCCATGTGGTGATATCCATATCACTCAAGGATCTGAAAAAGAAACCCTCTGAAATATCAAAAACCCAAGGCACATAATACATTTTATGATGGTCCGAATGAAGGCCTAGAGATGCAAGTGTTTCAACATAACGCTCTAGATGGTTAACAACAGACACTTTCGATTTTCTTTTAAAAAACTGGCACAGTGTTCTTAATAAACCTTATTATTTTGGTTTTATCACCCACTAAGGGTGACCTTTTCTCTTGTTAAAACCTACTCAGTGTGGGCATTGTCCTCCTGTGAGGTTTGAGTACTGGCTTCCTATTAGAGGTTAATCTGTTACCTGTTCAGAGGCTCTGAGGTGTATGGTATGTGACTTGGTCTGGGATGCTACCCTCATCCTCACTCCTCAGCATGAAGTGTCAATCATGAGGGTCAGCAGCCCCTCCCTCACCAGGTGAGTGATACTAATGACTGACTTTCCTGTCAGGACCAATACTTTGTTCCTGCTCAGAAGTAGGATTGTCAGGGTAAGAGGCAGTAAAGGCCTGCATTCTATCTGACAATTCCTGAATCTGCTCGTACAAGATATCCAACATCCCTTGATCCATTGACATATCCCCTTTAGGGGCACTTTCAATGGACTGGACTGGTATACCAACACTTGCTCCTGGAGTTTGGCATTCTCATGAGTCCACCTGTCTATATGGGATTGGAGTTGCTTAACATGTTCTTTCAAGTTGTGGTTCTCACATGTTAAAGGGATAGTAATGTTTCACAAAAACAGCAGCTCCAATTAATCGTCATAGTATGGGCCATGGAGAGTGTTATATCAATACTGTCAGAGTTGTGGTTCAAGAGTAATTGAAGGATAAAGTTTCCCCCTCCCGCCCCTTTTACCTAGTGTAAGCCATCTCTTCTCAGATGTGGAATCTGGTTATAAGACCAGACAGCTAACAGCAGGGGACAATCTTCTTCCTATGAGAACAATAAAAGCCCTGTCCCCCTTGATAAGTTTTTCAGGTTTTTCCCTTATCATAATTGAAGATTATCCCTCTCTGTAATCTACCTGGGCACCTCCCTTCTGCTCTGGCTGAGCAGTGTTACATCAGTAAAAGGGACGGGAGGGGGATTGTTACGGTTTTCAAGACACTCAGACCAGTTAGTGAATTAAAACACAGTTTTATTTAGAAAAAGAAAATAAAAGAAGCTCCCTCTATAGGCGATAATAGCGTAATGAATATAATCAGAGTAGCTATACAGGTAAGTAATTGAGTATAATGAACACTATAGCATATCACAGTGAAGGCTACTATAGCCAGGCAACTCAAGGATTAACTTGCAAAAGACAGTCTCAATTGTGGAGTTTGGAGTTTCAATAATGCTGTAGATGTTAGAGCACAGGAGGCTGAATAAACAGTCAGTACTGCCTTGAATTATCTTGGTGCATAGCCCCCACGGGCGTAGCAATGAGAACCACAATATCTGCAAGTGCTTGAATCGGTAGCCCCCACGGGCGTAGGAATGACGGCAACAATATCAGACAGTGCTTGAGTCGGTAGCCCCCACGGGCATCACACTGAGACTGCTAGTATGCAAGAGCTCTCCTTTAGACCCCACGGGCGTTAGGAATGATAACCGGCCCCCATGGGCGTCATTCAGAGACTGCTGTAACCGTAGAGATGGTCAATAGCCCCACAGGCGTACACTGGAGACAACTCAGAGCTGTAGGAGGAGTGAGCCTATAGCCCCCACGGGTGTATACCGGAGACAATGCTAGAGCCAATGGCACCACACCGGCATGAGAGATAATACCAACTACTCTGCTGGATGGGTGTTTGAGCTGCCGACCAAAGCAACAATACAAGCGGCCAGCTTGGCAGTAGTAAAATGCTCACACTGAAGATACCAGCATAAAATAGGTTAAGCAGCTCGTACAGCAAGGCTTAGTGAACAGTGCAATGCTCATCAAGTAGCAGGAAGGCTCAGAACGAATACACAGCTCTGCACTCTGTAACGGAGACTCAGCACAGTAAGCACTACACAGCGGAAGCACAATGGCAGTCGACAATCGGTCCGGTGCTGGGCCTTGGCGGAAGTCAGAATGTCGCCACGCAACAACAGTGCAGGAAACAGTCCTCAGGGGTCACTGGAACACGAAGAAGGAAGTCAGCCAGGCCGGGTCGGTACACAGAGGTGATTCTCAGGCAAGCCAGGTCAATCACGAGCAGGAGCGTCAGCCAGGCCGGGTCGGTACACGGAGGTGGTTCTCAGACAAGCCAGATCAGTCTCAAACAGGAACATCAGCCAGGCCGGGTCGAATCACGGAACAGGAACACAGGAGCGTAGTCAGGACAGGCCAAATCGGTACACAGGAATCAGGATCAACGGAAGACAGCAACACTGGCTCAGGAACACCACGAAAGGGCGAGTGACAGATGTCAGAGGCGAGCATAAAAAGTCACCGGAGGCGGGCCAAATCTGCTCAGCCAATCAGAGAGCACCACAAGCGAGAATGACAGCAAAGGGATCACGGGCACCGTGATAGGGATACTTTGTCATTGAATTACTCTTGAACTACAACTCTGACAGAATTGAACTCTCCAAGGTCCAAATACTATGATGATTAATTAGAACTGCTTTTATTATGAAACATTACTATCCCTTTAAATTAAACATATCCGCACTGAGGATAGAATGCTGTTCTTCTGCAGACCACACTTTTGCCAGATTATCTTTACACCTGCTTTCTAGCCCATTTATCTGGTGATGGATAGACTGAATTTCCTCTTTCTGTGTTTTTACCAATTTATGATAGTCACGCATATCTTTCTCTAACTCAGAGATTCTATCAATCTTAGCCTTCAGTATTTGTTTTATTGGCTCCATATCTTCTTGCTTATCCTCTAATTTGTTTCTCTGGAAGGCTATACTATTTAACAATTCGGGCATGATTAATAAAATCTGTATATCCAACTCCTTTGGCTTGGTTTGTTCTATACATTTATTTAAAGCTCTATAATACAAGCTATCAGGTTGCCAAATTTGATCAAACTGGGATTCTACCCTTAACTCTGTATCATCACTCCATTGCTGTGCATCACTTTTTAGGCGAGAATGGATGGCATAAATTAACCGACCTTCTACAGACAATTTCATGTCTTCTCCTGAGATCTGTTCCATTGGATCAGACACAGAAGATTTTGACCGAGACATGTTTATGTACAGATATGCTACTGTGTAATATATCTGCCAATAAAATTATTTGACAAATGTGTCAACCCTGTGTATAGATCTCAGCAGTGCCTCCAATGATGTCGAAGGTATCCAAGAAAGGGTTAAACAAGAGAGCCATTTAGGTTGGATATCTTCACATAAATAGATAATAATATAATTTTGAGAACTTGACACAATATGTAAAACAGAAGATAGAAGACAGCACACAAGAACCTCTAAGTGTAGTTTTATTTAAGATATATTTCACAAACAATACCTTATGAGTTTAAAAATTCATATAAAACTCATTCTAAGAGTGAAAATACAATTTGAAAGTAAAAGAGATGTATGTTACAGCATATAAACAATTAAACTGGTGATATAATGGAGCCCAAGTGGATTAATGGACAAAACGGGACCTATTATAGGGTATGCGCTAGATGTAATATGTGGACAATGCTTGTAATCAAAAGTCCCTCAATCGAGATACATAGAATCTGTTACATTGTTCTTAGTAACTGCTCACCAGATGCTCTCTTGTTTTTGGGCCCATAATATTTCCTCTGGTAGCTGATCTACTGTCTCTCGATTCTTCCGCGCTTCACCTGGTTCTCTGTCAGCCAACAGCTCGCTGTTTAGTCCCAAAGTTGGTCCAGTCGAGTACTCCTTTTTTGTTACACCTCAGTATTATTTAAAATTGAATCAAGTATCGTGGTGTTTAGAATTCAATCAATTATCGACGCGTTTCGGGAAAATTTTTTCCCTTTCTCAAGATACAATGATTGTGTTTCCGAGACTAAGTGTGGACTATAACATTCATCTGACTTATTCCATCCTTATTGTTCCATTCTCCATCAATATTATCATACTCCATAACCTCATTGACGTTTTGAAGGAATCCATTTAATTTCATCATATTTATCACATTGACTGTAGTGACTGATCTGAACTGTATGTACATGTTTCAACACGGGGAAGATAGCTAATTATATGACATAACATATATTTGGTTGATGATAAGTGCTCCCTGATAAGTACAGGTATTTGTATTGTACATTATATCTTGAACAGACACTATTGGTGTGCCTCTTATCAAGGAAAGTATTATACATTTCTGAGATTTCTCTCAGTGAAGCGCTACTGTTGTGTTTAATTCTAATTAACTTTACACAATACTAGGTATTGACACTCTACTTCACAGTAAAGAATTGAATAAATAATCAATTACATATATTTGTGCAAAAATATATATAATTTATTTAAGTAAATACTATATATATATAAAAAGTGTAAGCAACAATGACAAAAATGAGTGAATACCTATTTCAATAGATACACAGTAACTCAAACCACAATTCTCACCATTAGGATTACAGCAATTAAGGGATTAACCACACATAGGTATGTTCAGAGGTATTAAGTTACAATAATTTAACCCAGCAGCATAGAATAGGATAATTGATCCTTACAATTAAGTAAAATACAGTTGGCAGCAGCGTATATGAATACATCTGCCCCAGAAACTGTATAAACTATGCTAATTGAGGTTTAAGATAGGTTGTCAGGTGAGTAAGCCTTAATATTAAGCCCTTTCCTCTGACAATTCTCCGTGTAGCATATGCAATAGCAAAATTTAGAGAAACTATCTGGAATAAAATCCCAGATTTAGATCACTACAATTTGATTAACTACTGATTTCAAATATTGCATACCTTCTGAATAAAACATATACATTGCAATTAATGTAGTCAATCATAGATAATACTAACAATATACTTAGAATCAATCCAATAATATATGTCTAGACAGTATACCAACTTCATGAAACATATATCATAAACTCCAAGGGTTAATCCAATTAGTAATATAGGATGCCACACCCAAGATGGTGACTTCTTTTGTCTAGTGTGAGATTTAAATAAACTTCTCACTGTACAAACGTTTAGACCCAAAAACATGCACAAAGAAATCCAAAGAAACACCTCAAAATACATATGCAAATAGCAGTTGAAGGGTTAATAAATGAATTCAAAGAATTCCCCCAGATCAAATATTAGCTATAACAACCTTTCTAGGAACACAATATATTCTAGAAATATTAACGATTATATTAACTAATTTGATCTATATAGGTCTCACTGCTATCAACTATTTACATTTATCTGGCAAAATATAACAATTTACCAATTAATTAATGAATTCTGCTTAATTCAGAATTATTACAGCCAATATAGCTTATTATAATCGGTCACAACTGGGTGGCCAGTCCGATTAAGAAAAATTATGTTTCTTCAAATACAGAGAAATATATATTTGATTCTGAATTTTGCAGAATTAAAATAAGGAAATATATAGTTACCAGTCCAATGAGTCTTTCTTATTATCTCTTTACCAGCCAGCCAGGTATACTTCAGGAAACAGAACAGGAATTTCAAGCCAAGAAACCAAGAGGAAAAAGCCCCTCTCTTAAAAATTACCCTTATCAGAATCTCCTCTGACTGGATAGAGACCCATCTCATTATGCAGTGACATCATCAGTATTACCTGATTGGACAATCTAAAATTTTAATTGACAAAGGAAACATTTTAGAAACAATAGTAATGATGCTATATAAGAATGGCCACGAGGTCATTGGACTTGACATAAATATGTCACCCTACTAGACTTTCCCACATGGGAGTATATATTCCTTTAGACTCTAGCACAGAGTCGTATATCCCCATAAAAATGACATTCAGTTATTTCCACCCCCTACTTTGAAGCAAAGGGTCATTGTCTTAACTTGAGATCATTACATACCTCTAAAACTATCACAGTGCCCGTGATTGCTGGCTTTTGCTGTCATTTAGGTGTGTGAACTCTCCATTGGCTGCCTGTCTATTGCCCGCCCAGCATTGCCTATATAGACTGGGCTAAGGCACCCTTTGGTTGCCCTTTTGTGGTGTCTCTATGTCAGTAGTCACCTGCCTTTATACCTGTATCCCTGGGCCTGTTCAGCTACTGTTACCAGTGCCAGCAATTCATCCAGATGCCAGTGTCACTCCTGCGTGGTTCCTGCCTCCGTTCCTTATCCGGTTGGGCTGACGTTCCTGCTTCTGTTCCTGATCTGGTATTGCCGTTGTTCCTGCTCCGTTCCTGACCTGGGTTGACTGTCCTGCTGTTCCAGTGTTCTGTCCTGGCCTGTCTGTCGTTCCTGCACCTGGATCCTGACTGCCAGCCTTCCTTCGACTTGGGTTGCCTGGGCAACATTCTGATCACTGGTTTGCTCCAATTCACCGGTTGCCAGCTGCTTCCATTATTGCACCAGTTGGGCGTTACTGTTGTCCAGTACGTGGTACTGGTTTACTCCAACTTCACCGGTTGCTGCTGCCTCTGTTACTGCACCGGTAGGGCGTTTCCGTTGTCCAGTACGGGTTACTGGTTTACTCCATTACACCTGTTGCATCTGCCTCCTTTACAAGCACCCGTAGGGGTATCGTTGTGCAGTACGCGGTACTGGTTTACTCCATATTCACCGGGTGCTAGCTGCCTCCATTATTGCACTGGTTGGGTGATCCTGTTGTCCAGTACGCGGTACTGGTTTACTCCAATACACCGGTTGCTGCTGCCTCCATTATTGCACCGGTTGGGCGATACTGTTGTCCAGTAAGCGGTACTGGTTTACTCCATTACACCGGTTGCTAGTTGCCTCCATTATTGCACCGGTTGGGCATTCCTGTTGTCCAGTACACGGTGCTGGTTTACTCCATCACACCGGTTGCTAGCATCTACATTACAGCACCGGTAGGGCGTTCCTAGTGTTGTCCAGTACGTGGTACTGGTTTACTCCAGATTCACCGGGTGCTAGCTGCCTCCGTTATTGCACCGGTTGGGATTCCCTGGTTGTCCTATACATGATACTGATTTGTTCCACTGTACCATCCTATGCTGATGTTTCCAACTATACAGCACTAGTGGAGCTGTCCTTCAGTCATTTAGGCTGCCTTGCCCGGTACATTGGCAAGGCCTGTATAGCCTTATTCCTTTTATTGTCAAGGCCGGTAGAGCCTTATTGCTGCACTTGTGTCATCTTTCAGGCTGCCTTGCCCGGTATATTGACAGGGCCGGTAGAGCCTTATTCATATTATTGTACCATACCATAGGCTGCCTTGCCCGGTACATTGGCAAGGCCGGTAGAGCCTACCATACTGTATCTTGCATAAGCTACTGTTTGAACCTATTTTGTGCATGTTATGTATGTATGTTCAGGACCCGTGAGGGTTCCTATTAAACTTTTCAATAAAGTTTGATTTTTATCTTACTCTGTGTCTGAGAGTCAGAACAAACCGTGACAAAAACAGACTTTCAGAGAATTTGGCTTTACAAGAAAATTTAACCATATCCTCCCCATCATGGCAATGTCTCTGACAAGTCATGTGATGAGAGGTGCGTGGCTCATGGATTAAGATAAGAGCACCTACAGTGCTTTGCCTTGGGGCATATTCTTAGTTTAATTACTTGTCAAATGGTATTGTTTGTGTACAATTATTGGCTATCTGATTCCAGGCTTCCTGGTTAACTCAGATGTATTCTATCCCTCCAAAGCTTAATTATATTGCCACAGAATCCAGTATTACTGCTGTGAATATTTATACATGCAAAAAAACAAGCAAACAGCCATAATTATCTACTGTATAATTGTATCAATCCTATTAACAGTTTTGTTGTCAGAGATTAGTGCTTATATGAGAAAACCGAGGGAAGCAGATGCACTAAGAAGATCCGGAGTAATTCCTGGACAAGCCAACTGCACCATAGGGAACAAACAAACCTCCAATTGATTTAACTCCTTAAGAACCAGAGGGCTGTGCAGTGCATTGCACGTGCCTCTGGGCCTTAAAGGGATAGTAATGGTTAATTTTATGTTGATTTAATATTGTAGACATTAAAAAAAGGTTAATATCAATGTAAGTCTTATCTCTCAAACCTGTATGGTTTAAGAGATATAACTTGCTAAAGTTACCTTTTCCTGGCTGTTTCGCTCAAGTCTGCCATCTAGCTGACAGCTGCAGATTCCAGTCATTTGACCCGACAGAGGCTCAGCAGAGCTGAAATCACACTGTTTAGAAATAAATACTTCATTGGAACGGTCTACAAAGTGGCAAAATTCTCTCACTTTATATTGTAAGCTTTTGGGCAGGGACCTCACACCCAATGTTTAACTCAACAAAGCACTTGTAACGCTGTATTGTCTAAAGCCTTAAATTGTAAAGTGCTGCGTACACTTGTGGCACTATATAAATAAACATATTAATTCAGTATGGAACGGGCCTGTGGCACATAGTACTGTCTCCTCTGCTCTGCCTATGGGACTGCACAAAGCAGTGGAGACAGATTATTAAGCTAAGTTTATAATTATTTATATTTTGGACATATTATATTGGAGCAATTTTGACTACTATAATGGCTTATTTTGAACAAAAATAATGGTGGCTTTTTTCTTTGAAACCGGGCACTAATACATTACTTAACCCTTTGAGCCCCTGAGAGGACTGAAATGCATTGCAAAGCGAGTATAGGCACAACAAAACAGATAACATAAAAACCTGCATTGCACCTTTTTCCCATCACTGGGATACACATCTTAAGTCAAGTTGTAGCATAACAGCTGATGTTGACTAGCAACCATGATTGTTGCACAAACAAATTCAAAACCACAGCCAATCCCAAGACCACAAAGTATCAAATATGTTCAAATACCCCTATATATACACAAAAGTAACGGTCACACCTTGTCTGTTTTTCGAGTTTTGGCAAGCTAGAGCACAGGACCCAGGTGCGGATGCTAGTGATAGAGAGAGATAAGCATGTACAGAAGAGCAAGGTAGAAGGAGTTTTGAGTTTGGAGAGAGACCTGCACTTAAATATACACATATCACACTTGAACATATTCCATACACCCATACAAACACAAACATACATACATACTTTTTTGGTTTACTACACACCACACGTTTATATATTTTTTGACAGTGTGAATCAGTGAGTGACAGAGAGTGAGTGGGACCGAATGTGTCTGTGAGGGCCTGCGTGAGTGCCTGTGTGTGAGTGGGTGGGTGATATCAAGGAGAGGAGGAGAGGAGAGAGAGGAATGGGGATAGTAGTGGAAGAGGAGGAAGGTCAGGAGGGCATCCCTGGTCAGAGTGGGAGAGGGAGATCCGTGGGGCAGAGGGGGACCTGGATAAGAGCAGGCACACAAAGGAGAGAGCTGTGTCATTGGGACGAGGAGTACCTATTGGGGAGCAACCTACACAGTCAGGGGCAGCACAGGCAGGACATTCCGATCACAGCTCTGACACCTCGCAGGCCGGAGCCCAGAAGGAGAGTCTCAGGGATCCTCGGTACACTGATGAGGAGAACAGGGCACTCATGGAAGGTATCCTGGAGAGGGAGAGCATCCTTTTTCCAAGAGAAAGGGTCCCTGGCCTGGCTGCGAGGAGGAAGGCTGTCTGGAGTCAGGTCTTCAGTGGGTTGAATGCTATGGCCGTTACGAAAAGATGAGGTGACTGTAAGAAGATGAGGAGGTTGCCCTGTCTGCCAGAGGTACCGGAAGTGGTCCCCTGCCCACGTCACCTTCACCAGCTGGGAGGAGATGCTGCAGCAGAACCTGTAGGCCTTTGTTGTTGAGGGGGTCCCTAGAGGAACGGACCCTGGGGATGTAAGGAGCCTCCACACTACCAGTAAGTACATCATCACATAACCACACACATCAACCAACACAGCCATCACACACAAACACAGTCACACCTCAACACATGCCCATCATTGATCCACACAACTGCAACAACACAGCACCCTGAGGGTTAAAACAATGACACAATACAAACACAAATGGGAAGGTTCGACCAGGCCCAAACCTGTCCAAGTCCCAGTTCAACCCTCTTGTTGCTGTGCTGATCACACACACCATGCTTCACAAAATGTCTGTTAAAGATCATTACTGTTCCTCCACAATGTCACCCATGTACCCATAGGGAAGTCAGCACAAAACCCCTTGGGTGCTATAGGACTTATCAAATCAGTGCTCAACAATGCTTTGGCAACCCCTCCAGTACTCAAAGGGTTAACCAACAAACAAGACAAGATGACATGGTTACAATTAAATGCTACACAGGGGACATTCACTAAGCAGTGAGAAATGGATGTGGAGTGAAGTTAACCCTTCCATACCATCACTTCACCAATTCCCATGTTAGCCTATGGAGACAAATCTAGAACATGTTTCCAGTTTTTGAGATCTCAATGTATAGACTCTATAGAAAAACATTGGGAATGGAGAAATGATATCACCGGATAAGTCATAATTTCCACTTCACCTCCACTTCATCAGGTCTTCATCACCACTCAGTGAATCTCAATAAAGATGGATCAGATCACACATCACAGTGCCACTGGGATTAACTGGGTGTATGTACAACACACAGGCCTCAAAATAAACAACACTGTTGAATTAAATGAGAACTTAGTAGGCCTTTGTGTTGTGTATGCAACCATTTGCTCTCACTTGAACTGTCATATCATACATTTGGTTTTCAAATGGATCCTCAGGAGTGGTGTTGCCATGGATGGATGTTAGACCATCCACTATTAGCAGGATACACAAGGGAACCAAACATTAACCACTGTAGGTGGCTCACCAACAGGCCATGATTGATGGATATCTCTGAATAAGCATGGCTGGGTCATTCAGAAAAAAATGTGTCTTAATCAGAGAAATCCTTCACTACTGACCTGATTGATGGCCTTGAGGACTGAACTTGGACAGACCTCATGTACAGGATCCTGTCAAGTTCATCAATCTGTGATTGCCAGGGAGGTATCCCATGCATCACAATGCAATGCATAGGATATCATCATGACACTCAAGAGATTCACATGTCAATTACATCATCTTGCATTCATTCTGTCATTGCTACATTACTAATCATACCATGTAATTTCCCCACACAGCATACAGGTCTGCTGCACAGTGGAAGGCCATGGATGAGAAGGAGGCAGACACATCCCCTAGTGAGGAGTTTCCACTTGGGGAGAGAGGAGGGGACCAGCAGGTCGTCACCATACACACCATCTCAACCTGCAGCACCACCTGCCCCACCAACTGCACCAGCTCCACTGGAATACAGAGCCACCCCCTATGGTGGCTGGATGCACTAGGTGAGGTGGATGCTGCCATCAAACTCTGGAAGGTATTACCCTACCCACCCCTTAATATGGGGCATATGGTCTCACCCAGCGGATGGAGTTACCCACCTGGACAGCTCCCCAACATGGGCCCAGGAACAATTCAAGGTGGGATACAAGTAGCTACCAGTGGCCAATGGATTACGAACACCTGGGCCCGATTGTGGAGCCCCAGCTCCTCAACCATGGGACGAGTTCACACCCCCACCCCCAGAAAGATCATTGGCCACCTCAGAATCCCTGGATATGGTGGGGACACACCCTTCATCATCAGCAGCCACCCCAGCAGCAGCAGCCACCCCACCAGCACCAGTTACCCCACCAGCACCAGCCTCTCCACCAGAACAGCCGGAGGATGTAGATGAGGCAGCATCACCAGGCACACCCTCCTCCAGCAGTGCATGCAGCAGGGGGATGGTGAGGGAGTGCCTGGGGCTCCAGAGGAGGCAGCTCAGGGAATCCCAGAGGACCAACAGATACCTCAGGAGGTTGCAATGAGATTCTCTGAGGAACACAGGCACCCTACATGCCCTGGAGGCACAACACACAGTGCTGACTGCAGAGCTGTGCCAGTACCATACAGGGATGATGGACATGATGGGACAACTGGTGGTGGAACTCAGTGAACTGAACCGCAGGGAGAACCTGCACATGGAGAGGGAGCAGCAGTCCTCAGAGGGGTCCGCTGCACCCACCTCTCCCTCCAGTGTGACCCCTGAAGCAACAGCTAGGGTTCAAAGGGTGACCAGACAGTCAACCAGGGCATCCACTTCTGGCATCAAGTCAAAAGTACCACCCCAAAAAACAATATCCCAACTTGATAATTTTCCTCCCAAAATAAAAAAAAATTGTGTTTGAATCCAGTCTGAGGAAGTTTGTGGTTACTAATAGTGGCAAGGATGTCTCCAATGCATTGCAAAGCAATGCAGTGAACACAACTTCTGCCCAGGTTACATGGTTGTAGAAGGTTTTAACATGGGTTAGAACGTACACTGCACACAATGTTGTCCAAATCCAACTTGCAATCCACCACTGGAGCCAAACAACATGACAGTGTTGTATGGCCATGATGTGAATTGAATCTGAACTGACACCTGCTCCTTAGCATAACAATAGAAGCAACATTGTAAATATTCAGTTGCATCAATTGCTGTGGTTTATAGGGGTTAAACAAGCAGCTATTTGACTTAGCTATGTAACAGGGACGATAGATAGAAAGAACATCAAGCCAAATAGGCTGTGATTCACAATGAGTGATCATTGGGTTATCCAGTAAGTTGTGGTAATGTTTTACTAAGGTTGAAACAGACTTCTCCAGTTAGTCAGTTTGTTAATGTAGCCTATGTACTGAGATATGTCAAACCAATGCAATCATAGAACATTGGTTACATTGAGCAACATGGGAACTGTGGACATGAGATCACTGGGTAAGTAATGTCCCATGTATCGCCTCTTTATCACTCACAACACACATTAGTGTATCACTGCCATCATCTCCTTGCATGAATACATCACCAAGTCCACTCATGGTCAAACAACTAGTGGACTCCTATGACGTAAATCATGCCTTCCTATGTATGAAGGATACTCTAGCCATGAGTATTTTTCCCACATTAAGATAAGTCTAATCCAAACTTTAACAGACACATATTGAATAGTGATGGTTCTTCTTTAATGGGTATCACACTACATTAAACATGCATATGTTTGTATATTACCTATATGCATTGAACACTTGTATAAGCACCCAAAGGGTAAATATAAACCATGAAAAGGATACTGTAGAAACACAACAGAACTGCTCATGTGTTGTCCATAAGGTATTGTAACTCTGTGGATGAGCATTCTTACTGTACAGGTTTGTTAGTCAACACAAATATTTGGGTCTTCTGTGGATAAGTGACTGTTCCAGTAGAGGTTGCTGTGAACATCAGGTTAAACATTGCATCACCAACACAAGCACTTGAAAGCATCAAAGGTTGAGCTTCATTGAAGTGTTGTCAAGGCTTCAGTACAGTCACATGGAAAATCCTCTGTTCCAGGATGGATCGTGCTATGGATCCCTGTGGGACAAGATAACAAACTGATTGTAATGCAACAACTTCAATATCATTATGCCATTAATCTTTTCCGTTACAGGGGAGTACACACACCATTGCTTTGTAATGTGTTGTCTACTCTTCTGTATCCCATTATGAGGAAAACTAAAGGGATGTCAAGCAGCCCTAGGGATATGTGCCCCTGACATAAATCAACACATCACCAAGTATGTCATTAGTGCTCTATGAAACAAATAATTTTAGCCTGACAATGTCAGAGTGCTGCAAACACACAGTACACACACAGGTCAGCATGGTGTCCCTTGAGATCTGAGCCACATTCCATGACTTCTATGTTGTGTAACACGCTACCACTGTAGATCCATCCCTCTGCTGCTCTTTTCAGCTATACCAAACTAAAGGTCCCATGTTCATTCCAATGGTCCTTTAACACCTCTTTCGCTACAAGGGTACCATGGTTGCTATGGCTATGATCATAGCAAATCACATTAGTTGCTGTCATTTGAGCCCTGGAATATGCTGAACATGGGTAATATGTTGTACCTTGGTTCGCATGGGGGTATGCATGATATCCTTGAGGTAGCAATGGCAACATGTACAAAAGAATGGAAGATTGTATAGGAATCCAAAGCCACAGTATGACATGTCCATGGAATGGATGATGTTTGGGGTCCATACTGCTTCCAGTGTCAGGCCTGTGTCATTGATCCTGTGGGGTGAAACAGAGCATCATGTGTGGTGTTGTTAGTGTGTTTGCACAAATTCACAGGACTGATCATGGACATGCATGGATTGTGTGAATGCCTGTGTTATACTCACAGCTGAAGTGGTCCCTGATCAGCCTGTCTCATATCTGCACCCCTCTTAGGGTTTCCTTATCCTGGATAATGTCCACAGGCACATCAATTATGGGTGGGGGCTGGATATCGTCCAATAGTCTTGGTCCACTGTGATATTTTGTAGTATTGCACATGCCAAGATGATGTTACAAGCCTTGTCTGGGGCATATTGTAGTGTTCCCCCTGAGTAATCCAGATATCTGAATCAGGATTATAGGAGGCCGAAAGTATGCTCAATGGCATTCCTCATTCTGGCATGAACCTGACTGTATCGCTTCTGGGCATCACTTTGTGGATTTGCAAGTGGTGTGAGGAGCCAAGATTTACATCCATAGCCAGAATCACCTGTGGAAAGTGAGTGACATGGTGAGACAGGAAACACGTGTTGTGTGGATGATGTTGTATGAGGTGAACATACTACCTGTGAGTCATGAGCATGTTGAGCGGTGTTTTGTGTACACCTGTGGATGTGGTGTGATTTTGTTTAGTTAACTCACCCAGACACCATCCCCCTATATATGTTCCGTTCTAGAAGTCTGTGTACAGATAAGTTTTGGAGAATGTAGGAATCATGACAGCTCCTGGGATATTTTGCACAGACATTGGTGATCCTCTGTCACCGTATGTTCCTTACCTCAGTTCCCACGTCTCTCAGTGGTCGCTGTTGAGTGCCTGGTTCAGGGAATGACGCTCCGGCATCAGTGCTCAGGTCCCTCCCGGTTTATGGTCTGGCTGCGTCTGGTGCTTTCAGCGGCCTTTCATGTCCTTTCCCCAAGCGGTTCATGGGGTTCAGGTGATGCGGGCTTGGGTGCGTATTGTGACGCATCTTGCGTTTCGCTGAGTCACGTTCAGGCGCAAATCTTTGTATGCTGGCGTCATTCTTATTCCGTGGGACACTGGAGACTCCACCTTCCTACTCTCTCTTGCTGGGAAATGAGGGCTCTGGACACTGTGTTAAGTTACCCTTATGTTGGTGTCTGATGCAGTTGTTTATTTCTTTTGACCTAGGCTTGTCTGACCATCCATCCTGGTGCTGACCTGTAGCTCTGTCTGACTATTCTTCCTGCATTATCCTTTGGCATAGTAGATATTCAGTCTGGTGCAGACCTGTAGCTCTGGCTGACTACCCTCTCCGTGTATGACCTAGGCTTGTCTAACCATCCATCCTGTTGCTGACCTGTGGCTTTGTCTAACTATTCTTCCTGTCTTTTCCCCTAGTATAGTAGACATCCAATCTTGTGCAGACCTGTGGCTCTGGCTGACTTCCCACTCTGCTATTGACCCCTGGCTAGTCCTAGGCACCGCTCGACCTTACCGTCGGCTGTGGCCGAACATCCGCTCTGTCTCTCCCCAGGTGGTCTCTACCACGTCAACTGGCTGCAGGCGTGAGTCAGTAAGAGTCTCCCTCGTTCCTGTCTGTTTAGGAGATCTCTGTTGCTGCACATTTGTGGCTTACCTTACTCGCTACTCTGAGACTACCATTGTCAGTCTGCCTAGTCTCTAGCAGAGAGGTTTACCCCAAGTGGCCTCCTATTTCTGGTAGGAAGCTCTGGCTTCTTATGGTACCCTCTGTGCCTTGTTGTTATTTTTTGATCTATTATTCAGTAAAGGTGGTTTTACTATTACAGTTTTACTATTACAGTACTGACTCCTGGTGTATTCTTGATATATATGACATCCTCATGTTGGTTACACACCATCTGCACATTCATGGAGTGGTAGTTCTTACGCATAAAAACAGATGTCCCTCATGTGTTGGAGCTTTGATACGGACATGGGTGCAATTTGTTGCACCCATGACCCTTAGCAGTCCTCCCCTTTGCATAAAAGTCCTGCTTTACACGTGTCCACTCCATCTCAGTGGTGGGAAAGTGGATGTATCTGCTGGCCTTGTTTTTGATGTCTGGCAACACCTAAGCCAGTACTTTTGAAAATGTAGGCTGTGACATGCCTGATGCGTAACCTTCTGTTGACTGTAAGGCTTCACATGCCATAAAATGTATTGCACACATCAGTTTCTGCAAGCCAGATAGGGCATGGTTGTGGATGTATATGGAATCGACCTCATCCTTGACAACCTCATATAGGGAAATGATGCTGTGAGGCGTCCACCTGTAGCAATCTATCACATCAACATTGGTCATTTCCAGGAGAGTGACCCTTGGGTGGTATACCCTGGACCTTGGTGGTCATCTGTACATCCTACACTGTTCCAGGGGTCCCTGTGGCAGCTGGGGAGCATCCTGTTGCTGCAGCTGAGGGTCTGCAGGCAGGTGTTGTCCTCCAGGTGGGGATGGACTCCTGTGTGGCTCTTCAATGCACGTAAGATTATTGTCCGTAATGATATGAGAACTGCAGTTAGCTGTTCATAAGACGGACCTTTAAATGGCTTACTACACTTACAAAACACCCGGAGGTGTTTTTTTTGGCTGTTGCTTGCCTTTAAATCTGGGCCTAAGTAACAAAGCAACATCCCCTGCAAAGTAACACGTACCATTAATCCTGATGTCTAGCAGAGTCTCCAGCATCCTGGTCAGCTACTGTCCATCTTCTTTCTTCTCTTCTTTTTTCCATCTTCTCTCTTCCTTCATCAACTTCTTTCTTCTTGCATCTTCTTGTAGCTGTAAAATAAAAATTCCGTAAATATATGTGTCCTTAAAGCGGAACTACCACTGCATAACAAGTTTATCTTAAATAACTCCCCATCTGACGACTAGCTGCTTAGTAGCGCTAGTCGCCAGAATTATTACCTTATTAAATAGATTTCTCCTTTCTTCCCCGGCTGACAGACAGGACGGAGCACGGACATCTTGCCAGAGTGACATCCGCGTGCCTCTAGGAGGCGTTGCTAGGAGCCGTTCGGCTCCAGCTGGGACTGACAGAGCAGGAGCGTGGTCGTCACTATGGCAAGATGTCCACGCTCCGTCCTGCCTTAAAATAAGCTGCACATTTATGTATAACCCCAAGAGTGCCAGAGGGGTATGCAACGCATTTTAGAGCAATGCATTGCGTGCCTCTGCAGCTCAAAAGGTTAAACTATGTATGAGGCTAAACAGTCCATAACATGCCCCAAGTTATTAATACATTTTGGCCATGTTGATAAATAAATCGTAATATTTGCAATAATTGTATAGTCCATTTCTTTTGCTTAAGCACCTCCCAGCCAATCAGCTGCAAGCATCGCCATTTGAAGCTGATTGGCTGCGAGATGCGTAAACACACGTCCCAGCCAATGGCTGTGAGGGAATTCCCTCACTGTGGAACAGGCATTGGCACGTGAGGTAATAACAGGGGGCTATGCTGCACTTAAGTTTCTCTGTCGCCTCCGCGGCTGCAAGCAGCAGCTGAGAAATAAAAATGGACTATATGATTATTGCTAATATTGATTTTTTTTTTTTTTTTTTTTTATCAAAATGGGCAAAATTTATTAATAACATGGGGCATGTTATGGACTGTTCAGCTACACATTTATACATAGTTTAACCCTTTAAGCCTCAGAGTATCCCTGGCACTCCAGGGGTTAAACTATGCATAAATGTGCAGCTTATTTTAAGGACACATTTATTTCTGGAATTGTTGCTTTACATATACAAGAAGACGTAAGAAGGAAGATGACAAAGGAAGAGTGAAGAAAAGAGGAACAAGAAGGAAGCTAAGCGACAGACAGTGGATGACAGATAAGTTTAACGCAGATAAGTTAACCATCAGTGCTTGACAGTATGTCAGGTATGTCCAAAAATAATTTGTCCATCTACTGTTAGGTAGACGTTAGTACAGTGACACAATTTAAGCGTGCATGGGATAGGCACAATGCTGTCCTTAACGTAAGAAAAGACCAAGGCCCAATAAAGGTCTGAGGTTTTTACAGTAGGAAAATAGGCAGATTAGATGGGCCGAACCTTACATTTTTGTAAGGCTTTGGCATTCAGTTATCCTGTTTCATAGCCATATGTAAGACCTGGGAGGGCACATTTGCCAAAAACTTGATTGAGTCAGAGTGGCAAATTCAATCTTAAAAACAATACTACTAAGTTTTCCCAAATGCTTAACATTCCTTTCTCCGTTTCCAACATGATGTTTCTATCTGTTGATATTTCCTGTCCAAGGTAAACATACTTGTCCACTTCTCTTAGTTCTTGTCCATCTACTGTGACTTTCCTTGGTATGGTAATTTGTTAAACATGACTTGTGTTTTGTTGATATTCATCTTCAGACCAACATTTTTTCTTTCCTGTTGTAGTTCTTCAACTCATTCTTGCAGTTCTTCAGGACTACTGGCAAAGATTATGATAGTGTCTGCTATACTTGATGTAGGTAATGCAATGATCTTAAGTCCTTTTTAGTCCCAATTTAGTTTGTGGAAAAATTCTTCTAAACAAGCAAAAAGTGGTTTTGGGGAGATTGTGCCTCCTTGTTGGACACCTTTTTCTTTTTTTTACCTGAATTTTATCATTGTTGACCTGTATTGATGTAGTTGCATATTCATATACTGGTGTAAGCTTTGTCTATTCCTTGGTTGATCAGAGCATTGATTTTTGATTGCTTTTTCATAGACAAAGGCCTTTCCGTAGTCAATTAAGGCTGTCATAATGTAAGGTTGTATTCATTAGGCCGCTCTATACCTTGTTGCACTGTCTGGATATGATCAATTGCACTGAAACTGCTTCTGAACCTGTTTGTTGTTCAGATTGTGCCGCATCAAGTATTGTTTCCACTCTTTTTGATAGTACCTTTGTGAAAGCCTTGCAGATGACTGGCAGTAGGCTTATTGGTCAGTAGTTTTTGTAGATCAGCCTTATCATCTTTTTCTGTGCAGTAGTGTGTGTGTGTGTGTGTGGGGGGGGGGCTTCTGCATGTTTCCATGTTGCAGACACTTTGTTAAATAGCAGGTATTTTGAAAATTGTCAAGTTAAGGCTTTGAATAAGGCATGCCTTCCAGCTTTCAACATTTCAATAGTAACTTTATAAGGTCCTGCTACGTTGCCATTTTTCATTGATTTTATTGCAACTTCTATTTATTCTACCAAAACTTGTGGCAGAGCTATAGCCTCTGACACAGCATTCAGTTGTTGCCCTTCATTCATATAAAGATTCAAATAAAATTCTTCCACTGGTTTTACTATTTATTGTTGAGTTTTTGCTGTTGTACCATCTTCAAGCTTTAATGCAAACATTTGACAGCTATGTATGGCCAACATTCGTTTTGCCTTCTTTAGCCATTGATTTTCTTCCAGTGTCATTTTGAAGTGCTGAACATTAAACTTGTGTGTTTCTTCTTTTATGCTCCTCCTTGTGGTCTTGCACATTTCTACAAGGTGTAAGGGCATGGACAGTGTCTACAATAGTCTCAATAACTTTGTAAGTTTGGGTTGAAATGTCTGTGTCTAGAAAGTTTTGCAGCAAAATGAAGCAATTGGACAGTGCTAATTCAAAATTCTTATGATTTGTCAGTAGCTGGCTAGTTTCGATTTTCATGTTTATTGACTTGATAATTTTTTTTTGTTCTTTCATGCAGTCAATTTGATTCTAGCTCTCACTAGCCATCGAACGCTTCCAATGTTAAAATTGTTTTGTTTTATTATTTGCAAGTATGACGTTGATTTCACTTGAATTGCCATTAGAGCATTCCATGTCCATTTCCCATGGGTCCTTTTCCTGTGGATTTCATGCATGTATTATTTCTTTTTCCAGTTCCATATGGTCCAATCAATGTTGCACTATTTTGAATCTTACAAATTCTCACATTGAAATCATCATAAAATTCTTCAGTTTCCTCATCTCTGTGGCTACTCATAGGGCCATGAACCTGAATGATTTATATTCTATATAAAAATGATTCCAATGTGCCCTATATCGTACGTGTCCCTATTTCACACCTAATCCCCACTTGTATGGACAAAACATGAAACTGTATATAAAATAATGGTGTTAAGCGCCATCAAACAAATAATAAATGCTGAATGTACAATTATACCTCTAAGAGACCTGAATAGGGAAAATATCTAAATTTATTACAAGCTCATACAACATATACAGGTATCACGGTCCATTTTTCTTGAGTGTTTTTTTTATCCCCTCATCTGAAAATCACATTTGAGGTAATAAAAATCGTAATAGTCAACTCAAAACAAATATACCCCTTATACCAACCACAACATATGATTAAAAGTTGGGAGATCTTCCTGTATCTTTTTATTACCATATGTTGTGGTTGGTATAAAGGGTATGATTTTTCACATGAGGGGGTAAAAAAACACTTAAGTGAAATAGACTGTGATACCTGTATATGTTGTATGAGCTTTTAATACATTTAGATATTTTCCCTATTCAAGTTTCTTAGAGGTATAATTGTACATTCAGCATTTGATGGCGCTTCACACCATTATTTTATATACTTTTATGACTGAATCTGTCAGTCTTTTGTTAATCAAAAATCAGACCTCCACGGATATCAGGAGGGGAGACATGTCTGAGCTGGGGTTAGGGTAGAGGAAATAAGTGGGGGTGGTAGAGGAAGTTAGGTAGGGGACGTCATGGGAGGTTATAAGTACGGGTTACCACTTCCTGAAGTGTGGCACAGCAGGTGAACCGAGAGAAGCATCAGTTCGTGGTGGTTTATTCGTTGCTACTTATCATGGCAGATCCTTTGAGGGAGGAGGTTCGGGAGCTTCTGGCGGCTGGAGGAGCATCTTGGCTGAGAGAACAACTTTCGCGGAGGCAGGCGGAGGAGGGGATGCGTGGTGAGGTTGGTCGGCCTGTGTGCAGCACCCGTGCGCGTCCGCCTACCAGATTGAATCCTTCTCGCTCTCCGGGGAGGTGGAGGAGTGTGAGCCTGATCCCTCGGGGGCTCACGGAGTGAGGCGGTTCGTGGGATGACGGTTGACAGGAGAGTCGGGAGGATTTCCTTAAGGAGCAGCTTAGCAGCTCAGCGGGAGTCGTCCCCTTCTGATGTGCAGCAGACTAGGAGGTCTGAACAGCGTGGGCGGGAGTCAGCAGGCAGCACACGCAGCAGATCTGATGGTTCCAGTCGTGGGGTGACACAGGTGATTGTCCGCACTGTGTTGCTGGTCCTTCTCCTTTGTACCTAGTGTCTCAGTTTGTCCCTTACTGTCTGCTCCCCCTCCCCTTCCCCGTTCCTTTTTCTTCCCAAACGGGTTCTGTTGGTAGGCTCCTCCTCTTCTCCCAGGGTTGGTGTCCCGGCTTCAGGGGGTTGCTGGGCCGGGTACCTTGTGGTGTGTTTCCCTGCTGGTGTGGTGGTGGCGGGAGAATGGGGGGGGATGTCTGCTGATGTGGGTGGTGTGATTGACACTGCTGTATGTTGATCAGACACAACTGCAAAAAAAAAACAAAAAAAAAACTTTTTACTGTCTGGTGGGGTGTGGAGGTGACTATGGGGTTGCCTTCTAGGTGGAGTCCATGGGGGGTTGAGGGCCTCCTAATGGTCATGGTGGATTGGCCCCGGTTATTGGGGCTTTGGGGGTGTAGTCTCCATGGGTGAGACTGGTGATTATGGGTGTTTATCTTTCTTTATTTTAGGTGACTACGGGTTCGGATGATTACGGATCAGCGTTCCTGGGACACGCGGATGTGGAGGCCAGTGCAGGACGAGTCACTGCCGAACAGTCCGTGCCGGTGGCACCTCTGACGGGGGCAGGTACGGGACTTTCTAACATGATGGGGAATGTGGGGGCAGGTGGAGCTGACGCAATGGGGTCTTTACGTCAAGTTTTGGGGACTTGGCAAGACAGGGCGTTAGGTGGTCAGGATGGGTTGTCTCCCTCATTGGGTACTTTGTTGGCCTCAGGGCCTGGGACTGGCTTGGTTCCCAGTGATGGTGCTGGGGTGGGTGCTCCATTGGGTGGGGCTGGGGTTTTGCCTAGTTTGGGTGCTGGGGTTGGTGTTCAGCAAAGTGGGCTGGCGATGTCTGTGCAGCAGGGGGTTCCCTCCAGCCTGGCCGGTGTTCCTTTGTCAGGTGGTGGATTGCAGCCTCTTGTTGGACAGGCATTGGGTGCTGGGGTCCTGTCAAATCCAGTGGTGCCGGGTACTCTTGGGGGGGTTGGGTTTGACCTCTGCAGGATCGGTTTCTGGTGTCGGCTCGTGGGATGCACATTTGCAGGGCACCAATTAGGGGTGTGTGGCATTGGGTGTGCCTCAAGTTGGTGGGGTGCCCACGGTGACATTTGGTGCAGCATATATGTGCTGGTCAGGTCCTTTGGGTATTCACTTGATAGGTGAAGTGAAGGATAAGATTTAGAGGAATGAGTTTGTGGAGATCTATTCACTACTCCCGCTGGATGAGGCTCCACCAGAGAGGGAAGAGAAGGATGCTGAGAAAAAGGAGGAGAGGGAACGTCGTTGTTACTGGAAGGTTCCAAAGGTGTTCGGGAATTGGATACGGGCGTTCTTGATTTTGTCCAGTGTGATTGGAGAAAGATTCCCAGCAAAATGCTCATCATTGTTTTGCTATCAGGACACTATTTGGAACGCCTGCAGGACTTATGGTGGTCTGGCATGGTGGCAGTATGATGAACAGTTTCGGCAGTGGCTGGCGGTGCGCCCGTCGATGTCTTGGGATCAACTGGACATCAGGCTGTGTTTGTCAATCATGACCCGCCCAGCTGGTTCCCCAGTGGGGCTTCAGTCCTTTCAGTCGGGGGTTGGGGCTCCCCGGGGCCTGAGCGGCTGCCACAAAGAAGGTTGGTTTGTGCTGGCCATACAATGAAGGTCAATGTAAGTGGGGGGGCTCTTGCAAGTTCAAGCACGAGTGTTCGGGTGTTCAGGTTCCCACCTCCTTACCAGGTGCTTTAAAAAGCAGAAGTTGGGTGGCAAAGGGGGGTCCGTGGGAGGTAAGGGGGGTGACGCCGGGGTCCGTAGACAGGATGCGCCCTTGGCTAAGGGCTTACAGGGATAGAGAAGCTGCCAGAGTACTGGAAGAGGGTTTTGAGTTTGGATTCTGCATTCCGGAGCAGGAAGGGTTTGGGGTGACTGAGGCGGTTAACTTGATCTCGGCTGTTTGTTAAGGTGAATGTGGAAGTCTCCTTGGGGCGTATGGTGGGTCCTTTCCCGGGACCGCTTCTACCTGGTTTCCGGGTGTCGCCTTTGGGTGTGATTTCAAAGTCGGAGCCGGGGAAGTTCCGGCTTATTCATCACCTGTCATTCCCGTTCGGGTCCTCAGTTAACGATGCCATCGATCCGTCATTGTGTAGTGTTTCTTACACGTCCTTTGACAGGGTGGTGGAGTTGGCACTGAGAGCGGGTCGGGGGGCTTTGTTTGCTAAGGCAGATGTTGAATCAGCCTTCCGTCTTCTGCCGGTGCATCCGGAGAGTCATCATCTCTTGGGTTGCAGGGTGGGGGAGGATTATGATGTCGATCTGTGCCTTCCCATGGGTCGCTCAATTTTGTGTTCTCTTTTTGAGCATTTTAGAATGTTTTTGGAGTGGGTGGTGCGCAGGGAGTCTGGTTTTTCCTCTATCCTGCATTATCTGGATGATTTTCTGTGTGTGGGTCCCACAGGTCTGGATGTTTGTCGGCACTTGCTGGTTACATTACAGCAGGTTTGCTTGGACTTTGGTGTCCCTTTGTCTGCGGAGAAGACTGAAGGTCCGACAACTTGTTTGCATTTTTTGGGTCTTGAAATTGATTCGGTTGCCATGAAGTGTAGGTTACCTTGTGATAAATTGGTGGCGTTACAGGCGGAAGTGGTGGCTTGTCGCTCGGGTCGGAAAGTTACCCTTCGAGCCTTGCAATCCTTGTTTGGGAAACTGAATTTTGTGTGCCGGATTATGCCCATGGGTAGGGTGTTTAATAGGCGTCTTGCTCAGGCTACTGGGGGGGTAGTTCGCCCCCATCACCACATTCTTTTGTCATCAGACTTGAGCGAGGATTTGAGTGTTTGGGAGACGTTTCTGGCAGATTATAATGGCAGGTCTTGTTGGCAAGCATTGGGAAGAACTAATGAGGATTTTGAATTGTATACGGATGCCTCTGGATCTATGGGTTTTGGGGCTCTGTTCAGTCCTGATTGGTGTGCAGAGAGGTGGCATTTGGCTTGGTCAAGGGTCGGTCTGACCAAGAATATCTTGTCCTTGGAATTATTTCCATTGGTGGTAGCTGTGATGTTGTGGGGGGGTAGATTGAGGGATAGTAAGGTGGTATTCCACTCCGATAACATGGGTGTGGTTCAGGCGGTAAATACTCTCACTGCTTCTTCTCCTCCTGTGTTGTCATTGCTCCGTCACTTTGTGTTGTTGTGTTTGAGATTGAATGTGTCCTTTAGGGCACGTCATGTGCCTGGAGTGTTGAATGTGGCTGCTGATGCGTTGTCTCATTTTCAGGAATCAGCGTTTCGGAGGGCCTGTCCGGGGGAGAAGGCTACGGGGACTCCTTGCCCATCTTTCCTGTGGGACCTTGGCGGAGTGCAGTTGCATCCTGGGTGAAGAATTCCGTTTTGCCGGCCACGTGGGCTCGGTACTCAGCAGTCTGGAGTGATTGGCTTTGTCTGGAACATATGGTGGGTTGTTTCAGATCTGATGAGGAACGGAGGGATGGGGTCTTGTGGTTGGTGTGGGAATGGTATTCCCGGGGTGTGACTCCGGCGTCCATTTCAGGTAAATTGTCGGGATTGGCGTTTGGATTTAAGCTTAGAGGTTGGCATGATTATACTAAAGACTTTGTGGTAAAGCTGGCTCTTCGGGTGTTGCGTCGGGGTAGGACGGTCTTAGATTCGAGGTGCCCGGTCTCATTTCAGTTATTGGAGAAGTTATTGGGTGTGTTGCTTGGGGTTTGTTCTGACGGATACGAGGCTCTTCTTTTTGGGGCTGCATTTTCATTAGCCTTTTTTGGAGCATTGCGCATTGGTGAGCTGGTGAGCGCGTGTAAACAGCGGCCGGGGGGAATACTGGTGGGGGATGTGCCTTTAGGGCGTGGTTTCCTAGAGTTTCGCATTCGGCGTTCCAAGACTGATTTGTTGGGGGTAGGAGTTTGGGTGTCGCTTTTTGATGTTCTGGGGTATCCGATGTGTTCGGTTTCTTGCGTTCATAGATATTTAGAGGTTTGTCCTAGTTTGAGTGATTCTTTGTTGGTTCACAGTGATGGGGTTGTTTTGACCAGGTTTCAATTTATAGCGTTTTTTAAAAGATGTCTCTCGGTGCTTCATGTTCTGATTGGTGATTCTGAGGGACATTCTTTCTGCATAGGGGCGGCTACGGAGGCGGCTCGGTTGGGTTTGGGTGCTGAGTCTATTATGCGGATTGGGCAGTGGGACTCTCGACGATTTCTGTCCTATGTTAGGCCTCATAGGGTTTTGGGGGTTTAGTGGCTTATGGGCTTGTGTTAGTTTTTTGTATCTTTTTTCTCTTTCCAGGTGTGACAGCGCGGCAGTTATGGATCATCTGCCATTCCTTTGTCTTCTGGGCCAGTCGGCGGGCTGCGGTTCGGGACAGTGGATTGCAAATGACGGTGCCCGTCTCCGCAGGCCAGGTGGTCTGGTTCAGGTACAGGGGGATGTGTTGGCCGCAGTTGGTCCCAGAAGTCCTTCGTCTTGTTCAGGCGGGGGGGGGGATAGTTCCGCGGGTGGTGTTGGTACATCTGGGAGGAAATGATCTGGGTTATATTCCAGGTTGGGAGTTACGGGAGGTGATGAAGGAGGATTTTCGTAAGCTACTCCAGCATTTTCCAGGTATGCGGCTGGTGTGGTCCGAAATTCTTCCTCGGAGATGCTGGATGGGAGCTCGGGATTGTTGAGCCTTAGACAAGAGCCGTATGATATTGAATAGGAGGATCTCGAAGTTCGTGGTGGAGCTGGGTGGCTTGGAGATTAGACACAGGATATTTGAAGACCCTTCCATCAATTTAATATGGTCGGATGGTATCCACCCTAATAAGATGGGGTTGGATTTTTTCAACCTCTACTTGGCGGAGGCTTTGGAGGAGGCCACAGCTTTGGGTGGGGGTGGGGCTAATTCGTAGGTTAACTCGTTAGCCCCTTGTGGCGCTTTGGGCCCTTGCCAATGTATAGAATGGCAGTAAGATGGGGAGGTTACAGGAAGATGGTAGGCCAGCGGCCTATGTCTAAGGACACCTGGACTTTGTCGCGGGTTAGACGCCAGCCTCATTGAGCTACATTGACCAGCTGATGAGGTGCATTAAGGAAAACAATTTGGATGTATGGAGTCTCAGCTCAAAAAGGTGGATAGGCTGGGTTAGCCTGTAAAAGTTGGACATTGGCAAGGGCTTAAGGTTGGATGTGAATTTTAATGATGGAAATGGTTTTATATAATAAAGCTGCGGCCTAATTTAAACCTATGAAGTGTGTGAAGTGTATTTCTTGGACCCATGCACAAGACAAGACCTCCATGGATATCAGGAGGGGAGACATGTCTGAGCTGGGGTTAGGGTAGAGGAAATAAGTGGGGGTGGTAGAGGAAGTTAGGTAGAGGACGTCATGGGAGGTTATAAGTACGGGTTACCACTTCCTGAAGTGTGGCACAGCGAGTGAACCGGGAGAAGCAGCAGTTCCCTCCCTCCCTCCCTGTTTTAGGGATTGTATTTGGTGGAACTATTGTTATGTTAATGTGTTTTTTGTATTGCTACTGTGGTTTGTCGCAGCTTTGTTGGCGCTTTGGGCCCTTGCCAAGGTATAGAATGGCAGTAAGATGGGGAAGGTTACAGGAAGATGGTAGGCCAGCGGCCTATGTCTAAGGACACCCGGGCTTTGTCGCGGGTCAGACAACGGCCTCATTGAGCTGCACTGAACAGCTAATGAGGTGCGGGTAAGGAAAACAATTTGGGTGTTTGGAGTCTCATAGAAACATAGAATTTGATGGCAGATAAGAACCATTCGGCCCATCTAGTCTGCCCATTTACCTACTAAAAAAAAAAAAAAAAAAACACAACCTCAAACCTTTTTTGGTCCTTGGTCTTTTCTTATGTTAAGGACCGCCTTATGCCTGTCCCATGCATGCTTAAATTCTGTCACTGTATTAACTTCTACCACTTCTGCTGGTAGGCTACTCCACTCTCAGTGAAGTAAAACTTTCTTACATTACGCCTAAACCTGTGTCCCTCTAGTTTTAGACTATGGCCTCTTGTCCTAACGTTTTTACTCTTTTGAAATATACTTTCATCCTGTACTTTGTTGAATCCTTTCATGTATTTGAATGTTTCTATCATATCCCCTCTCTCTCTCTTCTGTCCTCCGAGCTATACATATTCAGATCATTTAGTCTATCCTGATATTTCTTTTCCTGTAGACCAGTCACCATTTTAGTAGCCCTTCTTTGAATTTTCCCTAGAGTATCAATATCCTTCTGGAGATGGAGTCTCCAGTACTGTACACAATATTCTAGGTGAGGTCTAACTAGAGATCTGTAGAGTGGCATGACTACTTCCCTTTTTCTGCTACTAATGCCCCTAGCTATACAACCCAGTGCCTTTCTTGCATTCCCCACCGCTTTATTACATTGTACCTTTAAGTCATTAGAAATAATTACTCCCAAATCCCTTTCCTCTGTTGTCTCTGACAGCACAGTACTCTTAATAGTATATTTTACCTTTGGATTTTTATGTCCCAAGTGCATTATTTTACATATATCAATATTAAAGTGCATCTGCCACACTTGACCATTCTTCTAGTTTACCTAAATCATTCGCCATTTGGCTTATTCCCCCTGGAATGTCTACCCTATTGCAGATTTTTGTATCATCTGCAAAAAGCATACCTTTCCTTGAAGACCTTTTGCAATATTACTAATAAAAATATTAAAAAGAATGGGCCCCAGTACAGATCCCTGAGGTACTCCACTAGTAACACTCCTTTCGTCCGAATATTCTCCATTGACTACCACCTTCTGTCTCCTGTCACTCAGCCATTGCCTTATCCATTTCACTATTTTTACATCTAGACCCAAACACTGCAATTTATGTATGAGTCTTCTATGAGGAACAGTGTCAAATGTTTTACTGAAATCTAGATAAGCTATATCTACTGCTCCCCCTTGATCTATTACTTTAGTTACCCAGTCAAAAAAATCTATGAGGTTAGTTTACAAGATCTCCCTGCTGTAAACCCATGGTGTTTGGTATCTTGCAAGCCATTCATATTCAGATATTCTACAATTCTTTCCTTTAACATACTCTCCATTAATTTTCCCACTACTGATGTAAGACTTACTGGTCGGTAGTTACCAGACTCTTCCCTGCTACCTTTTTTGTGAAGCGGTACTACATTTGCTACCTTCCAATCTTCTGGAACTATTCCTGTTGCTAGTGACTGATTGAATAATTCTGTTAAAGGTTTTGCCAGAACACACTTAGGTTCTTTTAATAACTTTGGGTGTATCCCATCTGAACCCATTGATTTATCTGTTTTTACCTTAGAAAGTTGAAGTAGAACTCCCTCCTCTGTAAACATGCATGTTTTCCGTGTCTTGCCATTTCTTTTTTCTAACAGAGGTCCCTTCCCTTCATCTTCCTCTAAAAACTGAACAGAAATATTCATTGAGACAGTCAGCTAGCCCTTTATTCTCATTTACATAGTTTCCATCTTTTGTTTTTAGTCTAACTATTCCTTGTTTCGTTTTCCTCCTTTCACTTATATATCTAAAAATGTTTTATCCCCCTTTTTTATTGACTAGGCAATTTTTTCCTCTGTGTGTGGTTTGGCGCATCTAATAATACATTTGGCCTCCTTCAGCCTAGTTTTGTACCGATACCTATCTTCTTCCTTCTGCGTCTGCTTATATTTCTTAAATGCTTCTTTTTTCTCTTTTACTATATTTGCCACTTCTGCTGAGTACCACAGTGGTTTTCTTTTTCTTTTACCCTTGCTGACATGTCTAATGCAATGTTCTCTTGCGTTTAGTAAAACACATTTCAGATAATCCCATTTCTCCTGGACTCCATCTAAAGATCTCCAAGTTGTTAAAGACTGACATAAAAATGTTTCCATTTTAGAAAAATCAGCCTTTCTAAAGTCTAGAACCTTTGTTTTTGTGTGGTGCAACTCAGCCTCTGTCTTTATATTAAACCACACAGAATGATGATCACTGGAGCCCAAACACTCTCCTACAGCTACATCTGATACCAAGTCTCCATTAGTAAATAATAAATCTAGTGTGGCTTCCTTCCTAGTCAGCTCTTCTACTAATTGACTAAGAGCTAATCCTTGTAAAGAATTTAGGATATCTCTACTCCTGACTGAACCTGCTGCTTGGTTTTTCCAGTCCACATCTGGAAGATTAAAGTCCCCCATAATTATAACCTCACCTTTCACAGTCATCTTAGTTAGTTCCTTGACCAGCAGTTGATCCAACTCCTCTGTTTGTCCTGGGGGTCTATAGATCACACCTATACGAGTGACCATCTTATTCCCATATTCTAAAGTTATCCAAATAGTCTCTGTGTTCTCCTCCATACCCTGTATAAGATTGACCTTTAAGCTATTTTTGACATAAATGGCAACCCCTCCTCCTTTTCTGCCTTTCCTGTCTTTTCTGAATAGAGAGTACCCCGGTATTTCTACATCCCAGTCATTTTTGTCATTGTACCAGGTCTCGGTAATTCCCACTAAGTCCACATCTTTCCTAGTTATAATTGCACTGAGTTCAGAGATCTTATTCCCTAAACTGTGTACATTTGTACACATGGCTCGAAGTCTACTGTTTTTTGACCTATGTGCCACAGACATACCTTGATCAAATTCATCTGTGCAATGCTGTGGGGGGCAATTGGTTATCTCCTGTATCATTCCATTGCCCCCCTCTACTAGTTTAAATACCTGTTAACAAAACTTCTGAATTGCTTGCTGAAAATCATTTGTCCCTAAATGGACTATGACATCCCACTCTCCATTCTGTCTTGCTTCCTTAACAATTTTTAAAATGCGTTTTCTATCTCTGTGAGCTGTAGCACCAGGAAGACATCTGTCTCGGCTCAAAAAGGTGGATAGGCTGGGTTAGCCTGTAAAAGTTGGACATTGGCAAGGGTTTAAGGTTGGATGTGAATTTTAATGATGGAAATGGTTTTATATAATAAAGCTGCGGCCTAATTTAAACCCATGAAGTGTGTGAAGTGTATTTATTGGACCTATACCCCATGCACAAGACATGATTCCTCCACATTGTCTATCATTGGTTCTTTTATAATATAGATAGTGTCTACACCACTTTTCTGTACTGAGGAATGTTATATATATATATATTTGAGTGTCAGAGGGGTATGCAGCGCATTGCTTCACCATGCATTGATTACCCCTCTGGCACTCAAAGGGATATAACTGGAATGCTGAGCTATTAAAAAATTTTTTTTTCAACTTCTGTTGAAGTCCTTTGAATGCTGGTTTTCTTTGTTTCCTATGTAATTGCTTTCACCCCAGCACCCAGGCAAGAAGCTATTGGAAGGCAAGAGTGCTTCCATATATAAACACTACAGTATAGCTTTAGAGAGATAAACTCCCTTTCTCAAGTCTGAAGCATACTGAAAAACATGATGTTAGTCCAATACAAAAGGTATTATTACATACTGGAATGCTCATTCATTTGACCTCTGCACCACTGGACTTACACAACTAACCCAAATACAGTAAATGCATATATAATCTGTGAATGTTGGGAGCAAGGATACACTGTCTGACATCCCATATCCCTAGGGTTGCCACCCAGTCTGTATTTTACCGGCAGGCCGGTAAAAAATTGGCTTTGGTCCAATGTTAAGTCTATGGAGAGAATGCCATGGCCGGTATTTTTTTAAAGAAAAGGTGGCAACCCTACATATCCCATCATTGGTCCACTCTATCTCTCTCACTCTTACTAGGTAACAGAGATGGGTCAGCTAACCCTTTGAGTGTTTGCTTTTATATCTAAGGTCATATGTTTTCATTGCTTTGCAATGCTTTGGACACTTCTCTTGCATTCAGAGGGTTAATGTTGACAGAACCACTGATTTGTCCACATGTGCCCAAGCAGAGAGATCCTGAAAAGATGGAGCTTTAGGTATAAAAGGAAATAGGATCAATTTTAGAGCAATCTAGCTGTGTCATATGGAACAAAGAAAATAACCCTAAATGGGACTTTAACCCCTTGCTGCTGGACTGCAGGCATTAAAAAAGTTTATCTCAATGAAGGGTCACACATTGTTGGCCAGCAAGTTGCAAGTCTTTGGCCTGCTGGCCTCATGTGCACACTGGTTCCATGTTTGACATGCATGGCATAGAGGAAAGGACTACCCAGAAACACCCACACACTGCCATATTGTCCTCCATTTGGCTCAGACAGCAATAAGGGGAGGATTTAGGGAGTATGCAGCTTAGTAAATTGACATTCGGTAGGCCTAGAGAAAGAAAATTGTTTCTAGTTCTAGTTATTGCATGGAATCAGAGTGATACATTTGCCCCAATGTGTACTTCATAACTCCATGAAATATCATAGGAACTGGAGAAATGATGTCACTGGAAAAGTTATCTCTGCTTTTATCACCTCTTTATCACACCTTAGTGCATATCCCCCAATGAGTTGTATGTACATATAAGCTTTTTCACTAAAATAAAAGCAAAACACTGCTATTGTACATTCCTAACACTAAGCTTTTTTTTTTACATGAAAAAATGGCTGCTCTATGCCTTCTGCCTCAAGGGATGTGCAGTAAGGGGGTATGTGGGCATTTTACAGTTTGATGTTCCTCTGGAGCTGTTTTATGCAATGTACTAACAAGGTGTAATGGAAAATATCACTAAATTCTGCCTTTTCTATATGCTTGCTATAAATGTGGCATTAAGCCCCCCTTAAAGCCCTGCTCTGGCGGAGGTGTGTGCACCAATATGCACTGAAGCATCTCTACATAACAGAAGACAAAGATATAGAATCTGTGAAACTGTATTAGCAGAGCAAAAGCATTCATTTTTTTTTAATTCTCTTTTTTCCTATTCAACAGTCACCCATATGAACATAAGCTAAAATGTGAATGTTTGTTATAAATAAGATAATTAAATGTATATTTAGTAAAGAAAAATAATTTTTATCATCAACACATATTTGAAAATCTGTCTACACCAAGTGTTAGTTTTTATTATTACTCGTTTGCTTTGAATAATGGCATTTAAGCCTTATAAATCACTGCAATTCTCTGTAACAACATTGGTACATATAAGCACATCAGTTCCATCAATCTAAATGGAGAACCTGTAATTCCTATGTAGCACCTACTCCATAAGAGCTTCCAGTGTACAGTATGTTATGAGTGAAAGGGCATCCTGTGAGGTTATAGTACTTATTGACTTCCTGGGTGAGGTCAAGTACAAGAGGCTGGTGTTATCAATACCAAGATAAGAAATGTGAATGCTGGAGATTTTTCAGACTCTGCTGATGAAAAAGAAATGTGTTCAGGAAAGCAGCAATAAAATGACACATTACTGACTAGAATTTTAACCCACTGGATGCCAGTTAGCTCTCCAAAGTAACACACCTAGAGAAGTCTGATAATGTCTGTGAGGTTGGGAAACACATTGTTCCCCTATCCCTCCTGCTCTGCAGGAGTTGCAGCACATCAGTAATTGCTCTCCTTGGCTAATCCCAGCAGATAGCTGGGAGGAGCAGGACTGGGAGGCTGCATGTGGAGAACGTTCAGCACTGCATTTTTTCTACACTCCTTTCTTTCCACACAAGGATAAGTGGCTGCTATTACAGTTATGCTGAATTTCTTACTTTAGGACTTTTGTTTTCATCTTCATCAAGGAATAATCAGAGCAGCTTTCCACACAGCTGGATAGACAGGGACTGGTAAAGTGGCAAATACTGACTGAGGGGTGGCAGAGGAAAGTTGGTTCTTGGACTGCCACATGGAGGTAATTACGTTGCTTGCATTCCACAGCCTGTGATGCTTTCTTCACGCAGGGCTGACTGCCATTCCTGCAAAAAGCCCATGTACAGCACCGTGCCTTCAAATCTCCCCCAACTCTTAATTCCAAGGATTCTTTTGGACTAATTAACAAAGATGGACATTCGTCTCCAGTCCTTTCTGGGTGAGTTCCTTTGATATTTTCTGAAGTTACATATGAATTTCCAAAGTGTGGAAAACATACACTAAGGAATTAAGGACTATATTTAGGAAACTGAAGTGAGTTAATTCTGGATCAAGCGCTCTAGGTAACAAATAAACATTACCCAAATTCCCACTTCATTTAAAAGGGGCGTTTAACCTCTTGAATGCCAGAAAGGTCTCCAATGCATTGCGAAGCAATGCATTGGAGACTTCCCTGGCATTCAAGGTGTTAAAAGTTCCTTTTAAATCAATGGGAATTTGCATTTAAACCATTTGGTTCAGCTGGTTTCCCCATTATCTTCCTGAACATTACCTGTGGCATAAAGAGAATGCTCGCACAACACAGTCCTTTGTAGCGAGCAGCTTTTCTGTTGTAGAAATATATCTTTTTCCAATAAATATTCAAAGTAAATCGTTTTGTTTAATTAAAGTTTAGAAAAAAAGGTCTTTTTTTGGTGTTGGTTGGTGGGGCTGATTTCTAAGCAGAATTGCTTCAGGTTTATATAAAAGCCTATTGTTTGCCTGGAACAGACGCCTAGAGCTGCACATATTAAAACCAGATGTGCTTTAGTGGTGGATGGAAAAGGAGGGAGGGATGGAGAGAACAAAAGTGATGAGAAGGAAAGGAAAAATGAAAGAGTAAACGGATCCAAGAATCTGTACAAACAGCACATGCAGTCCAGAAGGAGGAAAGGAAACAGTCATTGAATAAAGTAACCCAATGTACATCTGCTTTTTGGTTTGACAGTAGGTTGCACTGGAAAGGTTGGACTGCGCGCAGAAAAACAGCTGGAACAATTCTGGATCTAGCCAGCTGAACTGTAGGGGACAAATGAAAATTACCACTGATTTAAGTGGGACTTTTAACCCCCTGAATTCCAGAGAGGACTCCAACACACTGCTTCTTAATGAATCGGAGACCTCTCTAGAGTTAGACGCCTCATTTAAATCAATGCGAATTTATAGAATTTGTATTTACTCTTGGTGCATTTGGTTTGCTCCAATGTTATTTCTGCCTAAGGCACCTTATATTGTAAAGAGGAGGATCATAGGGTGGATGTTTTTTTCCATTAAATATAACAGCATAACATAATAGAATTGAAAATACACCATTATATCAGATAATGCCTGCAGCACATTGTCAAAGGTGGAGGATCTAATTATGAGAAGGGACTTATGTGGTATGAAGAGTGCTAATTTAACACAGTTCAACACAGTGGGATGCAGGTACCAAAGTGGTGCAGGGGCTATTTACATGCAAAAAAGTAATTTCAAGGCATTAAGTAGGTCCCGTGTCCACATAGTGACTGTACAATACATTATTTTGCGCTGGAACTCCTGATTTGCAGAGCATGCGCCAAGTGGTGAGCAATATTGAGTGCATGACCATTTCTGGGTGTGCACTTAGTTTGTGTCCAAGCACAGACTAGCTACAAACCTGATGCTATTGAATTAGGCACAAAACTTTATGCCTGCTTCAGGGGTGGAGTAAACTTTCCTGTTCTGAGAAGGTCTACACTGAAGGTAACAGAGTAACATTTTAAATTAGGTTGAATAAGACACAAGTCCATCAAGTTCAACCTTTGTCTCATACCCCAGTGACATGAGAATTGTATAGCTTTCCTGCTACCAAAGGTATTGCATGCCTTTATGTACTAATGTGTGAATACAGGTAAGGCACATACTGTTGTGTTGTTTCCCCATGCACTGCTTCCTGTTTGGTACATCATCCTCATTGTATAGCAATGTCAATTTCAAGTACAACTTTATCACACACTTGTAAGGTAAAACACATGGGAAATAAATCAATATATTTAGATCCTTTTATCTATAAATAGTATAACAATTTATTGGTAAAATAATTCAGAGCTTGAGGCATTAGTTTCTGACATACATAATAATTAATATGAAGGTGTCTTTAATAAAATGAATCAATGCATGTCTGTTGTAAGTTTCTGTCCCTGAGGAATATGTGTCAGTGTCTTATGTCTTCTCAGGATCCTTTGTTTGATGTGTTTCCCTATGTATGTATGCCTGTGTGTCGAAGAGCGGAGGGGGATGGTTCAGACATCATTCACAATATTTATGAGATGTGCTCAAGAAAAATCTAAGCTCAGTTTAATGGACAGGTTTTTGTGTCCTAATAAAATTTTAAAGTATACAGACTTTTTTTAGAGCAGTAATGAACTTTGTGGTTTGAGAAAAAAAAAAAAAAAGATGAACCAGCAAAAAGGGAATGAGTGAGACATAGTTACAGAAACATCCAAATATGGGCCCGCTGCTGAAAAATTATCACAGGACCTGTACTTTACTTTCAAACTACTTTCTATCTGCAGTCTTTGATTAGTATCATCAAACAAGATTCAAAAAGCCTTGGCAAATGTCAGTTTGTATTACTTCCAGTAAGAATACTGATTATTTGTAATCTCTGTACAGAGTTTACATTGAAATGCTGTGGAGTGCCTTTCCTCACAGAAAACAAATGAAGATATATGATATAGAAACTGCAATGTCCATATGTACTCATAAGCATAATTTTTAAAATGTGTCCTAGTAATCTCTGTATTCTGAAGAGGATACTAAAGCGTAAGTTGGTTTGACATGACGTGTACCCACTAATCTTTTTATCACTTGGTAGCCAATTGATAGTTTTCCTATTAACAGTGCAATTCAGGTATATCATTCAGTGTTTCTAATCTAGTGTGCGTTTTAAATAAACCACATTTGTTTTTTTTATCCACATTACTAAACCTGGAAAAATGGATTGTGTCATAACATGTTCAAATTGCTCATATTACTCACCCTCTTTTTCCTGCATTCTTATGATGATTACTTCAGTGGTGGTGGTGGTGGTGGTGGGGGTCAGATGGCTGGCCCGCATTGATGTCATAAATTGCTGGCGCGTATTCAGGTGGGTCAGCCAGATATTATATAGAACTACGAGTATTATAATGTACAAATAGTCTGTGTCACTGATCTACATGGCAGAACCATAGAGAACCATGTAGATCCCATATGCTGCAACTTCCAAGCATTCTGTGTTGAAAACAGGCATGATTGCAGCATGCTCCAACAGACTGTGAAATTTGAAAAGCTACTCATGTAAACAGCTATCATACAATGTTCTACACTTGCAACAGAGCTGTGAAATAATCGCTGCACTAATGTCACCAGTGCAAAGTTGTCCTTAAGGTACTATAAACATTCAGCTCTTTGTGTACATGTGAAGAATTTTGAAAAGAGATTCTGGTTGGCCTTCTCAGATTTCTTGCATTTTCTTCATTTGCTATACCTTATTGTTAATTTTTGAGGTTTATGATTAATTCAAACTTTCCTGTTTCTCTTTCTTTGTAAGGGAGGCTTTTTTCTGAGGATAGGCTACATTTTTTAACAACATGTTAAATCTATGGTAGTAGTTAAGACAGGATGTTGCTGCTTTATTAAGGAACTGAGTTGATCTTCAAGATGCTTTTAGTTTGTTCTGGTTTAATTCAAGGGAAAGGTATGTCTATTAATAATCTGCAGAAAGCCACGTTTTTCTTTTGACCTCATTGAAACACTCTGATGTTATCCTCAGCTGTGCAGACTATGTCCTTTTGGGTTGTGGTTTTGGGCCAGATACTCTTGTTTCAAGCATTTCCTCATACAGAAGAGAAACAGTGGAATCCTGTCAGACAGAGAAAAAGTCAGTTAGAATTAAAACACCTGTGAAAGCAACACTGTAGTGTTAATATGAAAGCTTTTTCCCATGTCTGCACATAGACCTATGAAGGACTATTTTTGTGTAATGTTAATACTTGAGTGAGTCTTGGCAAAATCATACCAAAGGGTAATTTCTAGGTATTGCTATCAAAATTCAATAGTGGTGCAAGTGTAAAAAAGCAAAATAAAATATAAATCATGGAAAAAAGGAAAGGAAACACAGCACTGACATACACTATTAGTGCAACAAATCAGAGAAGATATGAATATAAATTTATATCAAAGATTACTTTCCTGACTATACCCCCCCATATCACACTACCCAACAGTCCCAACCTGTGAAAACAAACCTGTAAAAACATATACAACTTATAAAACTACAGATAGTACCATCTAAATCCATAATCTGAATGGAATTATGTGCATAGATGACAACAGGACTATCCCAAACAACAAAACCATCTTATGAAGTGAAAAATAGATCCATCCATTATAATAGTTGAAAGTCTTCCATTCTGAAAAAGCCTCTCTGCACAGGTCACAAAATAATTAGAACATGATTGAGACCTGTAGTCCTTCAGTTTTATACACTTATCCTCTTATTATATGATGACCCCGCTTTTGAAAGGATACATTTGTGTACGGACCCTAAAGTTAGTAGTTAAGCATGAAGACTTTTATAGATAGAATAATTAATACTTGTCTCCTTTTAATGTTCTCGTTGATTAACACTGGGACTATATTAAATGATAGTTCTGGGATGAACCTACATATGTACCCCTTCATATACAGGCAATTAAGAAAACAGAAGTCATTCCATGCTTAATAAAGAGGCTTCATAGAATAACAAAGTGAAAAAGCTTTTACATCATGTGTCTTAATGTCCAAAAGGCAAAGCGAAGTAACCATTAATATTTTGTTTACGAGTTACAAGTTCATGGCCAGGTACCCTGTCCTATTACAATTTGGTTCTGATAAGAGGATTGGATGATATATGAGTTATAAAGAGAGACTAGCCAAACATTAGAGAAGATATGTCTTGGTGGTGATATGATTACTACTTACAAATATATCCATGGCCAATACAAAGAACTATCTAATGAACTATTTACTCAAAGAGCTGTGCAAAAAACAAGAGGTCATCTATTAAGACTAGAGGAAGGTGCTTTCAACTAAAACAAAGCCAGGGATTTGAGTAAGGGCAGTAAAGTTATGGAATTATTTGCCTTAGGATGTTATTCTTGCAAATACTGTAGTAGCGTTAAAAAAAAAGTAATGGATACCTTTCTAGCTCAGGACAAAATTGAGAATTATGACAGTTAGTTTCAGAAAAGATAGGATGTTAATTCAGGGAAATATCCACTATAGAGTCGGGATGGAATTTTTGCCCACTTAGGGCTTATCCCCTTAACGAAGCATGACATGCATATACGTCATGAGGTTGCGGTCCCTAAAGGACTAAGGATGTACATGTATGTCATGGAATTCTGAGCCCCCCGCACGGCTGCATGCCATTCAGCCCGGAATCGAATGGTTAAAAAAGTGACCTTAAGCAAGCATGGCTGGTCCTTAAGGGGTTAATTAGAAATAGCTTACTTTTTTTTGCTTTTCTCTGGGGTGATATGGCATGGGCTGCATTTGATGGATGCATGGCTTTTTTCAACTATTGCTTTAAAGGCTGCTGTCAGATTCAAGGGGTAGAAAATCCCATTTATATCAGTGGAAATGTTTATTTCTCTTCTATGGTGCAGTTGGTTTGCTCTAGAATTATTCCAGGTTTCTTCTGGAAAGAAAGAGTAGAAAGGAATACTAATTTCTCCCTCTTCACTATTGATGGACATAGCATTGATTTGCAGAGGTATAAGGAAGAAAAAAGAAGATATATATATACCGTAGATTAAATTTATTTATAAAAAGCAAATAACATATAAACAATAGGTCTGATATTAGCATAAAGGGGAATCTATCCACATAGCTACAACAGCAGGTCATGGCATTCCCAATCAGGTTCTATTTAAATTGTAGAACAGAAGGCATAGGACACTGTTTCAACCTTTTTTTACAAAATGCTTTTGGGTGTAAGAAAAGACCAGAAGAGCTGGAAATTGTTTCTTATTCTTTCATTGATGTAAATAAATATATTTGACTGTGAATTCTGTGGCCAAGATTTCTTCTTCTGGATATCTGTAGGAATAGGCTACCTCCTGACTGCTGCACATAAATTTACCTTAAGGGCAATGCTATCCTGTCCATCTGTGTTTACTGCTGTTTTGTGAGACCAGCTGGTCTGGATTTTTGAAGAAATGTTAGAACCATGACTGTAGCAAAACTGCAAAAGGTAAATTAGAACAGAAATGTAATACAAATAGATTGCAAAACTGAGTAAGACAAATCCAAATAAAATGTAAAGTATATAAATGACAAAAACACAGAAGGTTGTACCCATCTGAAACTCAGCTATGCAAAAAGAATAGGACAAATCAAAATGAAATGTCCAAGTACATAAAATGACAGAAAAGTGAGTAGGTTAACGCAATAGTAACCTGTTTTAATGAGAAATATATATTATGTTGCTGGACTTTTTATCCTCTGTAGAGGCAAGCTACACAATTCATTTAAATTAATAACAAGCTGAAATAGAAGATTTTTTCATAAAAAAACTGCACATATTGGATTTATTTACATTGTTAGAGGCACCTACCAGAGGCTAGAATTACTATAAACAAATCTGTTCAGACCAAATAAATCTATGGGTAACGTTTCATTCAGATTGCCAAACAGAAAACCATGGCTGTTTGAGAGGTTCTGGACATGTACTTCATAAGCAATCTATCTACAGAGATCACAGGAATAGGTATATAGCCCCAAACTCTTAGGGCCCTTGGTTGTTTGTTCCCTTTTTCAGTCTCCACAGAAAGAAAGCAGGGCCTAAATTTATATTTTTATCTAGTTTAGTTCCTCACCACCTTCATATTGGGGTTGAATTACATGACACTTGCTCATTGTAGGCAGTTGTGCCTATGCAAGAAGGAATTGGGGGTATAAATGAACACTATAAACCTCAGTTTATCAAGGGTAAGTATTTTAGCCATTGTGTGTTGATGAGTGTGTGTGTGTGCGTGTGTATTTGTGTGTATGCGCGCATATATCTTTATATGTGTGCTTGTATGCACATGAATGGGGCTAAGGGGTGCTCTGTACCATGTTCTATTTGTAACAAGATATTTTGAGATCTAACACAGGGGTTCCCAACAGTTGTGTAGTAATACATTTATGGTCACTACACCAAGATTAATTAGGCAAATGCTTATATATACATTAATTGAGTTATATTGTTTTTACTGTACACGTGCCATACAAATTTATATTTTCCAGCTGCATGTGTCATGACTTAAAAATTGCTGTGTCATGATTTGAAAAAGGTCTGGAACCACTAAGCCAACATCTAGGGGCCATTCACTTCACTGCAATTGTGTACTTTCCACTCACTAATTATAGTTTTAGGTTTATATTGTTTTTGGAGCTGGTAGTAAAATGGTTGATAACACATATCTATACACGTTTACAATTGCTTCACAATGTGTTGGAGACCTCACTAGCATTTAAGGGGATAAAAATCCCCAGTGCAATTGGTGGGAATCTTCACACACCTCCCCATAGCACAGTTGGCTTGCTCCAGATTTGGACATATTTCGCCTCATAAATAAGATAATTTGAGTGGCCCATTTACATAAAAAACATCAGCATTTTATCAAGATCTGTATCTTATTTTTCATCACTATAACCTTTCTCTGGGGGCAGAATCCCATTATACAAACATCAGCATGAATCCAAAAACAAGAAGGATTGTCCTGTTGTTAAGTGATGTGTATGTCCAGTGTGTAAAAGCTAATCCATGTTCCTTATTGTAGAATCACCCACATCTGCATTTTCTTCACAAAGAACATGCATTAAAGGCCTTTATGCAGAAATGAAATCATGAACATAGGGAACACTATAGGGAACAAATGACAATTACCAGCATTTCATATTGATTTAAAAGGATAGTAATGTTTATAAGGAAAAAATAATATTATAGACCTTATGCTGCTGACTCTGTTGCTATAGCAGTCTGTGAATAAACTTGTATGTGATGCTGTAGCAACAGTGCTGCATTTTTGCAGTGGGAACATCTATTTTTTTCTCAGCAGGATAAACCTTACTATATATTTTGTCAATATTATATGTTACTATGTCTTTAAATGTGGTTTTGACCCATAGAAAGTAAGAGAAGCTTACACTGTATTTCAGTGCAACACTTTGGAGACCTTGCTAGATTTCCTTTTTATTTATTTATAAAATGCTTTACTGCAGAGTTAAAAAGTAGAACATATAAAAAAAACAATGCAGAAATGTACTTCACAAAAGATATGCAGGTCGACCCAGCAACTCTCAAGGACGCTCAAGACTGGGCAAGTAGAGTGACAAGGGATAGCCCCTGACCAGTGTCGGGGGAAGCAAAAGAGTATGTCAAATTTGAAGTGCTGATGTAAAAACAGAAGACAACAACTAGAGTAGAGGAAGTGAAAGGAGTCATAAATTAGAACAATTGAAAGAGTAAGCAAAAAGGAGGGAAGGAGAGAGAATATTAGGAGAAGATAAGATGTGAGGAGCAGAGAGAAATAGAGGAAGGGAGAAGGGTATGAATGGTTTCAGAGAGCTACCCACCCAGAGACCCACAAATATGCAAAAAGTACCTGCAAGTCTATACCGCCATATGATCTGGATTAGATTGTAAATACAAAGTCCAGGGGCCCCAAGTGGAAAGTCTGTCAATTTGTTAGTTGAAAGGGCAAATATATATGTTCCATGGTCATTATCGATTGGATTCTGGACCGCCAATACTGAATAAAGGGAGGATCTGGAGACTTCCAATGTATAGGAACTAAGCTTTTTTTGCTGAATATCAGCCTTCCAGATTGAGCTGGTGGGGAGGGAAAAGAAGGGATGGATACCATAAAAAGAAAAGACATGGCCTAGATTCACTAAAGTTCGAAGACGATGTTGATGTCCTGTTGGAGCATTGTTGAGGGCACATTAATAGTATTCACTATAGTGTCTTCGACATCTCATCGCCATCAACCCTGCAAAAATATGCCCACACTGACATCCATCCGACAGGTTTACGAATTTGTGTCAGATTTATCTGTCCATAGATAACAGAAAAGTATAGACACTAGAGAAATGTGTGACTTCTCTCCTACCGTAATTATATCCTATTGCTTATAATATAAAGATCCTCATTATACAGTAAGATGTTTTATGTTCCTGTGGATCATAGTGTTTCTCTATCCTCTCAGTCTGTGTCACTCATTGGGCTGGATTCAGTTGCAGGTTATGAATTTTAATTTATCACTGGTTTTATCTCCAGATGTCTACATAGACTGCAATATGACATTGAAATAAAATGCAGTTATGTTTCCCCCTACAAGTGACTGCAGTTCAGTGAGCCTGTACTAGGAAGTGAATCAATTATGGGGCAAACCAACTGCATTATAGATGATGAAAAAAAAAATCTAGTTGCTTTAAATGGGGTTCGCAATGCTTTGGGACCACTCTAGCACTGAAGGGGTTAAAAGACCCATGTAAAGCAATGAGGATTTCTATTTGTCCCCTAGGGTGATGTTAGTTTGCCCCTGAATTTTTCCAGTTCTTAACCCTTTGGGTGCCAAACTGGTATGCATATCATTGCTTTGCAATACATTGTGTACCCCAGTGGCATTCAAAGGGTTAATACAACAGCCTCTCTGATGTGCCCATTCAATGCCTTAGTGCCATCTCCCAGGAGAAGGTGGTTTAAAGACAATATTATTTGGTGTAAGTAGCCGATTGAATTGGTGCTATACAGGTGTAGCACTAAGAATCAGTTCCAGTGCCTATTTTAGTGAGGAATTGTATTAGTACATTCCCCTTTGTCTGTTACTGCTTCTGCGCTTCAGTCCCTTTGTGTGTGTCTTGTCATGCCTTCCTGCAGACTACCCTTAATTACGTTGTGGGTTTTTCTTTAACCTTTTAAGGACCAGAGGGGTGAACAAAGCATTGCTTCCTAAAAGGGTTAATCATCCTTCATGTGCGGGTCTCTGCATGGTGCAGCTATCTACATCCCGCAGACATTCCAGGCGTATGTTGATGTACGTGTGTGATCCTTTATATATGTCCCTGTATTACATACATCTGTTCTTGGATTTGAGTCTTTGCATTAATTTATTCCATTGTGTCCTGGAGTCTCTCTTTGTCTGATCCTTGAATCTGTCCTTGTCACTTTCTTGGCTTGCGCATCTGTCTTTGTGTTACTGTATGTTTCAGTGTTACTGTGTGCATCACTGCAGTCAGTCCATATGTCTGTGTCCTTGTCCATGAAGCTCTGTGTGTGTGTGTGTCTGTGCATGTGTTTGCATATGTGTGTGTTTGTGTGTCCATGTTTCTTTATCTATATGTGTATGTGTGCATGTGTTTGCATGTATGTGCATTTTGTGTCTGTGTGTTTGTGTCTATATGTGTGTGTGTGTCTTTGTGTTTGTGTCTGTGTATTTGTGTGTGCATGTTTGTATATGTATGTATTTTTGTGTCTCTGTATGTGTGTGTGTGTATGTAGGAGTTTGTGCATGTGTATATGCATATGTGTGTGTGTGTGTGTGTGTGTGTATATATATATATGTGTGTGTGTTTACTGTGTGCATATGTGTGTATATCTGTGTGTCTGTGTGTGTATGTGCGCAAGTTTGTGTGTGATTTGAGGTTTAACGTGTGTCTGTTTGTTAGTGTAAATGTGTGTGTATGTGTCTGTGTGTGTGTATTTGTATGTCTGTGTGTCTCTATGTGCATGTGTGTGTGTGCTTGTATGTGTGTGTTTGCATACCTCTCATTTGAACTGGCCAAAGAGGAACACTTTTCAAAGTGTTAGAAATAGGGTTGTGGCATATATGCTGAAGTTTAAACACCCTCTGATCTCCTAAAAAGAGTGACACCAGGGTGGGAAAGAGGCACAGATGAATTTGTGTGTGTGTGTATTAATTATGTGTGTATTGGTTCTAACACTAACTTCACAATTATTTTGCTATTGTATTTGTGTTTGCTGTCCAGGAAATGAACAATGGTGTAGCCTATGAATGAATAGGCTTCCTTAGCCCAGAACTGAACAAAACTATGTCTCTTCAGCTGTTGCTGGGCTACAACTCCCATTATCCACAACTACTGCCCAGCAAAGAATTATGTGAACTGTAGTCCAGAAACTGCTTGTCAGCCACAGATTGCCTACAACTTCTAGGTGCAGATGCTGTACTATCACTTTTGGGTTATCTGACAGGTTAAATGCTGTTGTTTTTTTTATATATTACTCTAAGCCAACTGGCAGAAATATCTGTCAACTGTGATTTCCTTTTTGAACCCGTTGCATGTAAAAATGTTATGTTAAATTTTCACTTTTATACATATAGATTTACCTTCTGACTTTTGGATGGTAGAAAAGGGGTAGGGCGAGACAGCGCACAAAAGACCAGTGTAGCATTTATTAGTGTGTTAACATAAAATCATGGACATGGACACACGCACAACTTGTGAATGCAATAAAGACATCAAATATAAGATAAAATATAGGTTTTTATAGAGATCAAGAAACTTGATATCCTAAAATCAATAATTCCTAAAATAATAAACATAAAAAATTCAAATATGGAGAGGACGACACATGGATTATATATTGTATATGGCAGAGTGGATTGTGTCGCATATGTAGTTAGGGTTACGTCCATGGAGTAATTGTGATGCTCTGCACTTGGTGGACTAATATATGGACCGAGACAGCGTGATAAATGTAAATCAGAGAGACTCTCTAAAGTCATAAACAGATACAGTAAGGTAATGTTCCTGGTTTCTTTGTGAGTGGTCTCTTACTTTAAACCCATGTCAAATCTTTCAGACTGAATCAGTTTGAGTGTATGAACTCAAGTAAAGGGATACTAACGCTTTATGTTCAATATATATATATATATATATATATATATATATATATATAAACAACAGGAATTGGCAGTGGCACTCATATGGAAAATCAAATAAACGAAATGATTGGTGCATGTCCCTTATTATATATACCAAGTGTACTTATCCGAGCTATAGCAGACGAGACCGCGCTCAAATAATGTCTCATGTATATAATGTCTAATTATTTTCACCTCTGGGAATTTATTCAATTAGTTTCCAGCAGCAAGAAAATATATGATTCTACTCCCTTCTCTGATGGAGCTCCTGGGAGCCTTATGTCATGGTTGACAGCACATTCCATGCACCTCCATTACAGTCACTGTGTTGCCCAGTAATATTCATTTAGTTTGGTTACATTTTAGTTGTTTTACTGCTGGCAGCTTACTCAAGTGTCCCTTAGAGGACCGAAAACGTTTGGTTGGAAACAATGCTTGATTCAATTCTTCACGTTTTTTGGACATTATTTGAGTGCGGTCTTGTCTACTATACCTCAGCTAAGTACACTTGGTATATTTATATATATACTAGTATGAAAGCCCGTGTACGTGGGCTCAAGTGCCACCCAGCGGCCCAGCTGCTGCCCCGGAGCCCGGAGTACAGACAGACGGTGAGCTGTTTGGATTGCCCAGCTTCGGATCAATGCTTTTGGCCAGTCTCTGCATCATTCCGGCAGTCTCTACTTCTCATGTGCTGTTAAGCACACAGGGAGTTTCGCAGGCTAGCACTTTATATTATATATATATATATATACATTTTGCTGCTGAGTAAAAGAAGAGCACTCCCACTGCTAAAAGGCATTTGATTTAAAGGTTATAAAAGCCCAAACTTGCATTTTTTCAGTGTAGTACCCTATGTCCTGAAACTGTACAGTGGTGCTATAGAAACAACATCCTCTTGTGGGTTATGGTCAACTGATCGGAGCTGTCCATAGACTACTGTACCATCAGCCCCACCATAACATTTCAGCCAATGGAAGTACTGTACTCAAAAAATACTAATTTTAACTGCAATATAATTTGAATAAAACAATTCTCAACAGTTGGAGTACCCTTGTTTTACTCATCGGGATTAATCCTGCTACATTTCTTTTTCAGTATTAAACATTAATAGCCCTTTAACTTTAAATGGACCCGAGGGATGCACAACACATTGTAAAACAATGTGTTTTGCACTCCTTTGGTCCTTAAAGGGTTAAGAATACCATTCTAGCAACTGCTATGTCTGCCATCATGGACATGATATCCAGTACTGAATGGCAATCTTATCTTTAGAATCAAGAAGCAAGTAAAAATTTCAGTGGGGACATAAGGATGTTTTGGCTATAATAAGGTAAGTGGAAGGTAATAATAAGGAGGGTTTAATTCCCCTTTAACACAACCTCACATAATGTAGTGCTCTTATTATACTAAATTAAATTCTGAGACTTGGGTGCTAACCTCTAGGTTCAAGCAAACCTAAGCTTTAACACTGACAGTAGCTTGACAAAATCTAGAGTTTTCACCACATCTTCACTCAGTACTGAGTTCTTTCACCTGGCTTCATACATTGAGCAGGCCTTATTGACTGCTCAAATCCTTTGAGAAGAGAGTGATAAAGAGGATACCCAACTGTGCTATATGGCATGAAACATATCACATCCATATGTAAAGCAAACCTTGTTTGAGCTGCTCTGCTGTAAATTTTGATTTCTGGTGTAAAAATATTTCTGAAAACCTATGTTTAAAGAAATATCCTTGCTTAATATTTTAGTTTGGAAAGACACTTCCACCATTTTCTGATTCTTATGTTGTTTACATTCATGACATATGCACATTTATATAGTAGCCAATAGAATGTACATTTCAAGTTGCAAATAAATACATAAATCCCTAACTGACTTATCTTACTATACTGATGCTCACATTAGGATGCCTAGGTCTTCCCAATGTAGAGTAATTTACCTTGATGACCAGTGGAGCTCCTTGAAGAAGGTTGTGCTGTAAGATAATCATGAACATGTAACTGAACCCCTGTCCATGGCTATGTTTAAATACTCTCTCCTTTAAAGTGCCATAGCAGCAGAGGTGCAACAGTGAAAGTTCTCTCTTATCTTGTGAACTATAAAGGACCCAGCTGTCAATGGCAGCCCAACTTCTACCCCTGGCAGCCAATTGAGTAAGCCGTCAGCTGTAAAACAACTAAAATGTAACCAAACTAAATGAATATTACTGGGCAACACAGTGACTGTAATGGAGGTGCATGGAATGTGCTGTCAACCATGACATAAGGCTCCCAGGAACTCCATCAGAGAAGGGAGTAGAATCATATAATTTCTTATTGCTGGAAACTAATTGATTCAATTCCCAGAGGTGAAAATAATTAGACATTACATACATGAGATACCCAGTGATCAATGTGCTCCATATTTAGATGGCAGGTTGTTGCTGAAAGCCTGTAACTCTATAATAAAAATGGTAAAATAAAATATATGAATTATAAAATCATTATGTCAAATTCTTGTAATGTGTGCATACCTTTTGATATGATACCCAGAATTACAAAGTTAGACATAAAGCCTAAATGTATAATGCGTTCCTATAATAATAATATCAAAGTATTTTACCAGGAAGGATACATTGATATTGTCTCTCTTTTTCGAGTATGTCCTGGGGGATAGATATTATTACCCAATTTAATGGTACTCAATTTATCTACCTTGGTAGGATGAAAGGCTGAGTTGACCCTGCTGGGACTAGAACCTGCGACCTTGAGGTTTCAACAGATTCTACAGCTGGTGCCGTAACCAACTGAGAAATAGACACATTTATTTTGTAGTATTTTACAGCTGCACGAATGGCATATAAGCAGTCAGGGGCAGAATCATGTGACTGCTTTTCTTTATCCTATATTCACATATATTATCAAAATAAAGTTATGGGATAAATATTTAAATATGGTAACAACAGAAAATGTAATATTACAAAAAAAGGCTCGAATAGCATATTTCCCCATATATCTCTATAGAAATTTGGCCAATATATGCACCCCAGTTTTATCCTGTTACCCTGGTAGCTCTGCATCTGCATGCAAATGCTAAAAAAAGATCATGATCCTAATGGGCCTTCAACCAAAATAATAACATAGTGAGGCTAATGTACTAAGAAAACTCTAGCAGTTCTGGGGCTAATCAATTGCACCATGGGAGATGAATAAAACCTACCATGGATTGAAATGGTGACCATAATCCCTTGAGGCCTCCAAAACATTGCTATTCATTGTAGTTCTCTCTAGTATCCCAGGAATTAAAGGGATAGTAATGTTTCTCAAAAACAGCAGCTTCAATTAATCTTCATAGTATTTGGGCCATACTGTCAGAGTAGTAGGTCAAGAGTAACTGAATGATAAAGTATCTCCCTCCCACCCCTTTTAGCTAGTGAAAGCCACCTCCCCTCAGATGTGGAATCTGGTTCTGTGACCAGACAGCTCACAGCAGCTCTCTAAGTTTGTCCCTCTCTGCAATCCATCCAGACAGTCTTGCTGCTCTGAGGGGAGCGGTATTACATCATTAAATGGGACAGGAGGGGAATACTTTATCATTCAATTACTCTTGAACTACAACTCTGACAGTATTGAAATAACACTTTCCATGGCTCAAATACTATGAAGATTGATTGGAGCGGCTTTTATTGTGAAAAATTACTATCCCTTTAAATCCTTTTTTCAGCTAATGGAAATAATAGGATTTTTTTTGTCCCCTATTGTGCAGTTGGTTTGATCCAGAACATCTCGAATTCCAATTACTACATCATTCTCCGTACCACAATATAGTAAAGTAGACCACTAATAATAATAGCATTTATGTTTCAGTTTTTATCATGATATCTAGAATACCTGGTCCCACTTTCCAGAGTAGTGCCTCTATTAGGATGAGCACATTTCCATTCTGCCATTTAGGTACACTGGAGAGACGAGAGCAGCAGAGTATGTCATCAGTTCTAGTGCAGTTATGTGGGAGGGGTCACTGTACATCACTGAATATCAGTACACATCTTGCTCTTTCTCGGTCATACCACACTCTAACACAAACACAATGGGGACAAATTCAAGTTCCAGTATATCCTAATGATTTTAATGGCACTCTTAACTCCATTAGTGTTAGGATGACCTCCACGCATTGTTTCTACAATGGGAGTTCTGTGAATTTGTATTTGTCCTTTATGGATACAGTTGGGTTTGATCCAGAATTGCTCCTCTTCTACTTTATTCTTATGATCTGCCTTGCAGAGAAGTATCTTCAAAGCTCTGGATAATTCCACGGCACTCAAAGGGTTAATAAAAATTGTTTATCCTATTTATGACCTAACTGGGTGTTACTGTCCCGTGAGTGGCATGTTACTACAATAACAGTGAAGTCCAAGAGCATGCACAAGCATTCAGCTTGAGACAGCTTTTAGACCCATATATATATATATATATAGAGTCAAGGGTAACCACGTGTCCCAGGGCAGTCCTGGATTTTAAGTTTGTGTCCCATGACCTGGGCAGCCTCCTGGGATAATACAGAGTCCCAGAATGAAGACTCTAGAGCATAGCATTCTAAACACTAAGTGGAAACTGCACATTGATTGCTGTGACAGCTCAGCTAGTGATGCCTGTGGTGGGCTATAAGAAAATACACATCACTCCAAAAGCCACATACTAGCTTTACATTACAACAAAAATTCACTGCTGCTCCTGTTTGATGCCAGAATCTAGATTCAGTTCTCTGTCTAGTGTTTAGAGCTCTGTCTGGAAGCCCAGCAGAAGCATCACTTTCTGCAATAGTAAACAATGGGCAGTTCTCCTAGTGTTTAGAACGCTATGCTCTAGAGTCTTCATTCTGGGACTCTGTATTATCCCAGGAGGCTGCCCAGGTCATGGGACACAAACTTAAAATCCAGGACTGCCCTGGGACATGTGGTTACCCTTGACTATATATATATATATATATATATATATATATATATATATATATATATATATATATATATGGGTCTAGAAGCTGTCTCAAGTTGAATGCTTGTGCATGCTCTTGGACTTCACTGTTATTGTAGTAACATGCCACTCACAGGACAGTAATACCCAGTTAGGTCATAAATAGGATAAACAATTTTTATTAACCCTTTGAGTGCCATGGAATTATCCAGCGCTTTGAAGATACTTCTCTGCAAGGCAGGTCATAAGAAAGGCAGGTCATAAGAATAAAATAGAAGAGGAGCAATTCTGGATCAAACCCAACTGTATCCAAAAAGGACAGATACAAATTCACAGACCTCCCAAACACTAATGGAGTTAAGAGTGCATTAAAATCAATATGATATATTGAACTTGAATTTGTCCCCATTGTGTTTGTGTAGTTTTTTATGTTCCAGAATTCCTGATGGCAAAATGTGAAAGAAGGTCCCCAAATATAGGAAAATATTAAGAATCCCCCAACATTTAGGGGTGGGTTTCTTATTTCCCTTTCCATTTGTGGAAAAAGCAGCAATGTTGGCTATTTGTGGACCAAGAACAGCATTGAGCATCTCTGATCATCGATCACAGCATTAGATTGGTCCCTTCCTGTAAAACAGGGACTGTTGGAATTCAAGGTGAGGACCCCTGAAAAGAGAAGCCCACAGAGAATTTCAGGCACTTCCATACATTAAAATGCCCCTTCTGTTATTTGTGAATATGGCCCTATAGTGTTATGAGTGTATCTTCCTTGTTCTGAAACACAGGGCCTTATTTATCAAGATAAAGAATTGCTGTTCTGGAGCAAACCAGAATCCAGAAATTTAAGGAATTTAATGGTGCCATGTGTCACAAAATTCAGCCTCTTTAACTTGACGATTAAGGCCCTTCCTTATCTTAATTATAAAACTGTCAATTGTTTCACAGTTATCTACAGTACAATCAAGTTACCTAAAGCCAAGAATTCACTTTACATATCATTCCTTCTGCTGCTAACTTATCCAAATTTCCAAAGTTAATAAACATATCATAAGAATTATGACAACACTCAAACCATCCTCAGAATATTACCAAGTTTAGTGGTAAGCGAAGTCCCTTAGCTCCTTTCCATAATGATAGGTGATGTGATAGAATTGATAATTGTACATGCAATAGCCCAAGATTTATGCCAACTGCTATACAGCTTTGAGTATTATCTAATCAAAAATTTACATGTAAGATGGATATCATTTTTGTAAATAGGTCTAACTTGTGCAAATTATATTTAAACCAAAACCATCTAACTCATAAATCTAACCGTACTAGTTACAGCTCATACAACAGGGGTTAAATGGTATCATTAAAGACATTGTATGCTAGAATAGTAGCCAAAGCATTGTTTCCCCACACAAAGGCAACTCACACCATTAATATTATTTTATATGCATTAAAGCATATGTAATGTGCTTCAGTATTGTACCTATTTAAATAGAATTTCTTATTTTTCTGTTTAAATAAACACATCACTGGTTGCCTTTGTCTGCATTAGAAATCAATAGTGGAAGCTAAGAAGGTTGGGGGAGGGCTTGTGGTGGAACACATACTACAATATGTTTATTTTTTATGAAAGCACATGATATATGGAAGACCATGATATATGATTCACAGATGTGTAAGTATATGCAGGTTGGGGAAGCAATTTTCATTTCAGTTCATCATTGACTGATAAAGAGGTTATACTCTGCTAGAGAGATAAGGAAAATAGCTTCCCTAGCCTTCTGAATATAATGCACATGCAATATCATATATCTTAAGCTCTGTCAGGGTATGGAAACGTGTACATAAATATCTGTGTGTATTAAAACATACTGGGCTGAATTCAACTGGATACAAAAGCATAATTTTAAAAGGCATGTTCTATTTTTTTTTCTTGCCCAGTGAACTTGCCATTAGGTTGATGTAAATTCACAATATACACACACACACAATATAAATACACATATTATACACACGCTCACATAAGCTCATGCATACTCACAATCTTTGCTGGAGGGTCCTGTAACACATTGCTTTGCAATGCATTTCACACCTTTTTGGAGCTGAAAGGGTTAATCATTGAAAATTCAACAAGTCAGACATTAAAAACTATTACGATTTCTGTAAAGAGCTGTGTATATGTATGGAACTATATAGAGAAATATATGATATGAAGTGGAGCACAAATGGAAAAAAGCACATCAAATGCCGATAAACAAAGCAGTCTGGACAGGCCCACCCCTATTTCTATGGTGTATAGTAAACATAAATATGTCAACAAGAGAAGCCCTGTCATTTAGAAACGAGTACAACAAACTTAACCAAGTGATCAAAAAGCAGCATCAGATGTTTTATTAAAAGACATATTAAAAGCATGCAAATGACTCATCCTCAAAATTATATGCCATATAGGACAAAAATAATTTGGGAAATAGTCAATTGCCTCCATATTAAAAGTGAATATGCCATAAAAACTTATTCCACATATTATAAATTAACTTATCACACAATTATGTGTACCGTGGCCATAGTTTCAGACCCCAGCACTCATAAATACCAAATAATATATTAGGCTTTATATATATATATATATATATATATATATATATATATATATATATATATCTCCATACTGCATGATATCCATCACCTCGTATGTGGAAATAATAGCCAATGCAAAAACCAATGAGAAACCTACACATGTAACAATAACTAAAAAGTCAAACTGATCATTTGTCCAACTGGATTATTCCACAAAAATATATGTTTAAAGGGATAGTAATACTTAAAATGTAAAAAAAAATATGTTGTAGGGTTTATCTCTCTGAGTAAAACAAGAGTACCCCCACTGCTGAAAGGTGTTTCATTCAAAAGTTATTAATTTTCAAATTTGAATTTTTTAGGTGCAATATCAGAGTAGCCTGAAATTGTACAGTGGCGCTGTTGCTACACGATCCTATGGACAGCTAATCTCCATAGGATCTTGTAGCAACAGCGCCACTGTACAATTTCAGGCCACTGTGATATTGCACCTAAAAAATTCAACTTTGAAAATTAATCACTTTTGAATGAAACACCTTTCAGCAGTGGGAGTACTCTTGTTTTACTCAGGGGGATAAACCCTACAACATATTTTTTTTTATATTTTAAGTATTACTATCCCTTTAATGGCATATTTACTTTTTATATGGCATTGTATATGTATATTTTTACCCTACTATATCTGACTGCTTGAGGAACAATATCTGATGATATTGGATGTTCAGGGGCTCATGTTATTGTCGGTGCATCTCTTGCCTTCACATTTGTCCTACATATTGCCAGGAGAAGATTGGTTATTACTTGCCGAAGTTATTTGATCTGGGCATTTCCAAGCATCATTTCCTATCAGATGGTTTGTCCTATATAATGACATATAATTTTGGGGATGAGTCTTTTGCATGATTTTATTAAGTCTTTCAAATAAAGATCTGATGCTGATTTTTGACCATTTGGTTGGGTTTGTTGTACTGATTTCTAAGCACCATGACCTCTCTTGTTGCTATATAAATAAAGATACATACAGAAATACATACTCCTCTGTATTTTACTCTTTCTCAGCCTCTCAGTTTCTTTCTTTGTCTTTCTGTAGCACTTTATCCCTCTGTCTCTATTTCATGCTTTCTTTATCTGCTTTGCTCTGTTTCTCCTTCTCTCTATGTCTTGGTTTCTTGCTGTTACATTCTTTCTCCAGCTCTCAATCTCCTTTCTTTATGATTCTCACTCTTCATCCCTCTCATGCTCTGTTTCTCTGTCTTGCTCTTTTCTGTTTCTCATGTTGTCCCTGAGACTCTGGGTTTTTACCCAGATCTCCTGGTCTCAGAGTGACAGGCCAAATGCACATGGTGAGAGAGTTCTGTGTTACCTACTACATGATCTGCATCAATTAACTGCTTCATTGGTCTCTAAACTGGTGCCATTTCTACCAGAAAGGCAGAGGCAGAAGTCCTGCTGGTTCTGTGTGTACTCAGGCAGTGATAAATCTAAGTTGTAGCATGTAAAAGGTTCCTTGTGGACCTACTGGAACACGCCTGGGTTATAACAAGCAGGGACATTTTGCAGATAATCTACATTACGTGGGAGTTTAAGGGTTAATACTTTGAAGATCTTAGGGTCAGCTCATTTTGATTGTTCCCAGGTATGCCTCCCTCTCATTCTGTTTCCCTCTCTCTCTGCTTCTCTTTCTCAAGAACACTGCAAATTTTAAAGATCCCTAGCAATGTTAGTTCTGAGAGGAACAAATGATGGCTTAAGAGATGTTGTTGGCCTGCAGCTCCCATTAGCCTATCACATCTGTTGGCTGATTGAGGATGATGGGAGCTGAAGTCCAATAGTAGCTGATGTATTCCATTAAAGTGTTAGTAATGTCTAAAAAAAAACTTTTTTGCATTTAGAAGAGCTTAAAAAGCTGATCTAAATGCAAAAAAACGTATCTCTTAAACCACTATGGTTTAAGAGATACGGGCGTTTAAAGTTTGATTTCTCCTACTGACAGCTGTAAAGCTGTCAGCAGGAGATTCGTGTCGGTCGACACGCTGGCGCTTGAGAAGTGCCGGGATCTCGTTACTTACACGGAATCCCTTCATTGGAATGGTCTAAAACGTTCAGGCACACGTTTTAGACCATTCCAATGAAGGGATTCCGTGTAAGTAACGAGATCCCGGCACTTCTCAAGCGCCAGCGTGTCGACCGACACGAATCTCCTGCTGACAGCTTTACAGCTGTCAGTAGGAGAAATCAAACTTTAAACGCCGGTATCTCTTAAACCATAGCGGTTTAAGAGATATGGTTTTTTGCATTTAGATCAGCTTTTTAAGCTCTTCTAAATGCAAAAAAGTTTTTTTTAGACATTACTAACACTTTAAATTTAAGATGCAGATATTGTATGAACAGTCTGATTTTTCTGCCATTTTATACATTGTATTGATACATAATTCTGAGTATTGAGTCCAATGGTAGAAATACCTTTTGTAGTGTTGGGACTAGTGGTTCTAAGTACAGCAGCTGCCTAGTAAAGCAGGCCTATGCCTCTTAAATTGATAGTAATGTTTCATAATAAAAGCAGCTCTAATTAATCTTCATAGTATTTGGGCCATGGAGAGTGTTATTTCAATTCTGCCAGAGTTGTAGTTTAGGAGTAATTGAATGATAAAGTATCCCCCTCCTGCCCCTTTTACTGATATAACACTGCTCAGCCAGAGCAGAATGGAGGTGCCCAGGTAGATTGCAGAGAGGGACAATCTTAAATTAAGATAAGGGAAAAACCTGAAAAACTTGTCAAGGGGGGCAGGGCTTTCATTGTTCTCTTAGGAAGAATATTGTCCCCTGCTGTTATCTGTCTGGTCTATGGACTGCATTCCACATCTGAGAAGAGATGGCTTACACTGGGTAAAGGGGGAAACTTTGCTTGTGAATATCTCTTAAACCATAAAGGTTTAATAGATAAGACTTATATCGTTCTTCATGTTTTTTTAATGCCAATAAAATAAAGATAAAACAAAGTATTACTATCCCTTTAACATGCATTCCTATAACTCATTCTCAACCTGTATGTTTGTTAGATAGTCGCAGAACCTGCCATGTGATTTTCCATTTTTATATAAATATAGATTCTTCACGTCCTATGCATACCAAAATAGTCAAAGCAAAGTGATTTGTCAGATGCCGGAAAAGGGTGATATTGATTGCAAATGAATAGTAAACCAGTGGCCATTGAATGATTTCTCACAAAAATATCACTTTGCATGCCTGATCGAATTCCATTAAATCCAGCACTCTGAGAGAAAAAAACTGAGGATGACATTGTCGGGTGTCTGTATAGAATTGTGTATATGACATACACCACGGGCCATGCCTGGCTATTTATGCTATTGCACGCCTGACCACATTCAATTGAATCCAGTCCACTGTTCCATTTAATAGTATGTTTATGTTTTCATATTTAAGTCTCAGGCAGCTACAACTCTCTAACCTAACAGATGAATAAGCTTATATTAACCCTTTGAGTGCCAGAGGGGTACACAATGCATTGTTCTGCAATGTGTTGCATACCCCTCTGGCACTCAAATGGTTAACAACACAACACCTTAGAATCTAGAGGTGGAGTACAATGTGTCAGAGAGTGGTCAGGTTCGAGGAGCCAGCACAAATTATGGTACAGGTATGTAGTCTGTGAAGCTGATGTGCTAAGAAGATCTGTAGTAATTCTGGGAGGAACCAACTACACCATAGAGGACAAACATTCCCATTGACTTGAATTGAACATTTAACCCTTGAATGTTAGAAAGGTCTAAATGCAATCTTTATGATGCAGTTGGTTTGCTCCAGAATGTATCTACATTTACATACTGCATTACCCTGCGCGCTGGAGGTGATAGAGATTCAGTGAGGTGATGAAATTCGGTTTCTCATCTCCAGAAAACTAAATCTCAGATTAAAGTAGGTGTAGCATTAAATAGTATAACTTTAAAGGGACAGTTTCAACTAGGGTTGCCACCTTTTCTTAAAAAAATACCGGCCATGGCATTCCCTCCATAGACTTAACATTGGACAGAAGCCAATTTTTTACCGGCCTGCCGGTAAAATACCGGCTGGGTGGCAACCCTAGTTTCAACCCTAAAGTCATAAATCTGTCTTTTTATATTGAATCTCTTTGTAGCCATGAGTGGTCATGTGACCAGCTTTCGTTATACACAGGAGGATGTGTAACACAATGCATTTTATTGTAATACTAGTTGAACAGCCCGTTACACGGGCCACAGTGCCTCTGGCAGCCGGTCGCGGGGCAGTCGCGCGCAGTGGAGACTGCCCGCGCCACTGCTGATACAGAGCTGGACGCTCCTTCGGAGCGCCCAGCTCTGTATCAGCCGCGGCTCGGGCAGTCTGTACTGTGCATGACTGCCACACGCGCAGCAGTGTCTACTGCGCATGTCGGGCGTTACACACAACTTAGCGAATTATTATATAGGATAATTCCACTCATTGCATCATAACACAATTGTGACACAAAGCATTGCTACAAATTGCAGTGCAACACATTGCATTGCACCGTTTTGCAAACCCCTCTGGTCCTTAAGGGGTTAAGCTAAGTTTTGCTAAAACCTAAAACAGGTAATTATAGCAGGATAAAGGGAGGGTCTTAGAGTAGTCTCACAGCACGGACTCCTAACTTCTTTTTTCAGTTTGCTACAATAAAGACAAACTTTGCATAACTGATTAGAAATCTGCATAACAAAACAGATGTCAGATGGACATGCATAGCTGCCTTTAAAAGGATAGTAATGTTTCACAAAAACAGCAGCTCCAATTAATCTTCATAGTATTTGGATCATGGAGAGTGTTATTTCAATAATAATAATTCTTTATTTTATATAGCACACACAGATTCTGTAGTGCTTTATGCTCATGTTGGTCCCTGTCCCCATTGGGGGCTCACAATCTAAATTCACCTATCAGTATGTTTTTTTTTGGAATGTGGTGGGAAGCTGGAGGAAACCCATGCAAGCATGGTGAGAGCATACAAGCTCATTGCAGATGTTGTCCTTGGTGGGATTTGAGCCTAGGGCCCCAGCGCTGCAAGGCAACAGTGCTAACCACTGAGCCACTGTGCTACCAATACTGTCAGAGTTGTAGTACAAGAGTAACTGAATGATAAATATCCCCCTCCCGTCCCCTTTACTTAGTGTAAGCCACCTCCCCTCAGAGGTGGACTCTGGTCCATAGACCAGACATATAACAGCAAGGGACAATCTTACTGTGAGAAAAATGAAAATCATGCTCCCATTGACAGGTTTTTCAGCTTTTGTCCTTATCTTAATTGAAGATTGTCCCTCTCTGTGATCCATCCGGACAGTCTTGCTGCTCTGAGGTGAGCAGTGTTACATCAGTAAAAGGTGCGGGAGGGGGATACGTTATCATTCAATTACTCTTGTACTACAACTCTGACAGTATTGAAATAACACTCTCCATGGCCCAAATACTATGAAGATTAATTGGAGCTGCTTTTATTATGAAACATTACTATCCCTTTAAATCTATAGGGATTTTGCCACAGATTAACCCTTTGTGTGCCAGAGTGGTACTCCTCTGGCACTCAAAGGGTTAAGGACTCATGCACCAGAAAAATCATTTTTATTCATGTTGGGTAGGAATACATGATATTGTTAACGATATAATTAACTTTTTTTATTTTAGGTGCTACAATCCATTTAACTGAAACGAGAACTAACTACTCCTAATCCCCCACCCCCCATTTACCTCTCTAAAGCCAGAAAATCCCAACATCATCAATCACTACAGGATCTCATGTTCATGGAGGCAACCATGACAGTTGCTGGCAAGACCAGAGGACCTTGAACTCTGCTCATTACACATGACCATCTTAACCATTTAAGGGCCAAAGAGCTTTGCAGTGAATGTCTTCTCTTAACAGGTTGCTTAAAGTGTTAAGTACACTCATGTACTCTGTCTGTTCCAGTATGAACAGTAACTGTCTTGTCGACCTCCAGGGACATGGAGTAATTGAAGATGTTATCTCTCAAACAAAGACACAAGGTTAAATTCATAGGGTCCATTGGAAGGTTATTATTAGGATGCATATGAGGTGTTCTTTAACCCTGGGAGTGCCAGGGGGTATGCAAATGTGTTGCATATCCCTCTGGCACTCAGAGGGTTAATAAAACCATGTGACACTGTGGAAAAAATGATGACAACAGAAAATGTCACTAAAATGGAGGAATTGTTCTTAATTTTAAATTGTTATGACAAAATATCTGCAAAATAAACAATATTAATCTAATGATTAAATAGCATTAGTAAGTGGAACTACTACCAAGGAAAAAAACCTTGTTTGTTTTTATTGAAGCAAGTGACCTACAGAGAGAGACAGAGTTTTCCTCCCTGGAGGCAAGGCCAGAACAGTTTGCATTTTGTCATGTCTAAAGTTGACAGCTATGTCTTACTGAGGTGAGCTTGTCTCAGTTATGTGTACCTCATCACAGCAGTAATGATTATCCTTTGCTTTACCCATGATTGAGGAAAATATGTCCAACTACATCTCCAAATTCAAGGTTAATATAACTGGTCAGATGGGCATAATTATTTTTTGGTGATTTTCTATTATGCCTTTGGAAGCTAGAGAGATGTGGAGACCATCCAAGGGGTTATAAAACTGAAAGGTCAACATAACTGAGTCAGTAGAGATGTACAAATATGATTCTTTAAATTAGACAACAAAAATCAATTTACTGGTGTTGTGCCTGCCTATCTTCTTCCTACTAAGCTATCCACCTTGAAAATTCTTCTATTAACTCCACTTGTGCCAAGAGGAGAACAGTGAATCAGTGTATGGGTATTTCGGGGTGTTCTGTTCATCCTCTTTCCACCTTGTTTAACCCTTTGAGTGCCAGTGGGTTAACAATATGTACAGCCTAAAACTGGTCCATTTTCCTGCTCATGCTATAGGTATGGCGTTTAGGGCTTGCCTGCATTAACACATTGAATGCCAGAGAGGTAACCAATTCATTGCATTGCAATACATTGGATACCTCTCTGGCACTCAAAGGGTTAAAGTCGTAGCAATTACAGAATAAGCACACCAGCATGCACTAAGGTGATAATGCATTCTTGTAAATACCTTGATGCAGGATTTGTATGTCAGTGTCTAAGAGAAAAAATGAGCTGTGAATCAAAGACTTGGAGACTGATCTAGCATTCAAGGGGTTAAAAGCACAACTTAAATTTTATTTGCCCCCTGTGGTACAGTTGGTTAGCTCCAGAATTGTTTCAGATATTAGTGCAGTGGTTCTCAATTTTTTTTTGCTTAAGGCACCCCTAACACATTATCTAGAATTTTCCAGCTAACCTTCTCATATGTTATAAATCATAAGGGCATACTGAAAGGTACTTTATATAAATATGCAGGTTTTACAATCATAATAACAAAAATAAACATAAAGTGCATGATCATTTCGATAAATACACATTTTGAAAATGAATACTCACATTTTGTCAAAGTCAAATAAGGGGCACCCCAAGTGGATGTCTGTGAAACACCAAAGTGCCAAAGCACCCTGGTTACGAACTACTGTATTAGTGCATCATCCTTAGTGCGTGTCACGCACGTAATAAAATTCCCTGCATCTTGTCTGGGAATTAAACTGTATGTATATTATTAAAAAGAAGACTCCATCTTTAACTTGTGTATACACAGCAGCCAGCCTGGGGAAGAATGTGCCTGACAGTTCACATTATTTACAGAATATGCTGGACTATGTCTTTCAGCTCTTGTTTATATCTTTCTTAATTACCATTTATAGGAACTGTTCTCCTTACTGTCCTGTTGAGCACTGCCTAAAAAAGTCTGACTCAAATGTTCTAGACACATTTAATATAAGGATTTCTGCAAGGCACGCATTTAAAGTTATCCGTTAACTGCATTGCACACGATATATTAAATGTACATACTCAATAGTAATTCAGTCAGGATATCTCTATTCTATATCTATGCAAATAATTTTCCATGAATACATTCAGATGTGGTCCTTCCATTAAACAAAGTAATTTAAGCACTCAATTACTGTAATGGGATGATTTCAATTAATAAGCAAAATGGGAAATGTAAGCTGATCAGATGTGCTGTTTAGGTGCCTGTTTACATTTTACATTTTGCTTCTTTGGTGGTTTTGCAATTTATCATTAAGTTGGGCAACACAGATGACACAGGAGATTTCCTTTACAAATGTCAGAAGTTTGGTTACCGTAAAAACAAAAGGGAACACATCTGGGGGCTCCACTTGTGCAATAAAACCTGGTACCACAACCACCACCACCAAACACCTCTAGGTGGGTACTCACAAACAGTGATGCCAAGAGCTTGTATATACAAAACTTGGCTAAAACACTTTATATCATTGAGTCTTGCTCAGGCAGCTCCTCTTCCAATACTCGTTCTCGCCAAAAGGCATAATATGAAACAACAAAACACAGAGAGGGCACCCAATAGTGCAATATTGTCACAATAATAGTAAATTATATTCAGTATTTCACTCACATTTGACGATGATCAGTGTCAGCGTGTGGAGGATTCTTAACCCCTGTCTCCGCTCAGGGTCTCTGACTCCCACCAGAGGTATATATAGGAATCTCTACCAATTGGATCTGTCCGGTGTAATGTTCTATAAAGATTCTCACATCTTAAATCTTCTTTCAATGGATCAAGGTTATTAAAAAAATATATACATATAAAGACTGTGATTCTCAAAAATTAGCGAAAATTTTATTAATATAAAAGACACGTGTCTACAACAATTTAAAATTAGCTATGCTTTTCGCGGCTTTCTACGCCACTTTATCTGAGCTAAAGAGCAACAAAATTATGGAACACAGGTACCATGGGGATATACCAACACTAAGCTCCCTGGGTGGGAAGAAGGAGAAAGGACCTCATGCTTGTCCCCATGATTCCCAAGGACTATACAGAACTGGAACAGCCCAAATAGAATAAAGTTTCAACGGACAATGAACAAGCACAGCACACAAGAACAAGAGCCAACAGGGTTCAAATGTCTGAACACTAGTGAGGAAGAAAACTAAGTCCCTAGACAGGCAGGACTGTCTGAAGGACCTTCCGGTGAAAACTGGCTTCAGCCGAAGCCAGAACATCAGCACAGTAGTGTTTTGCAAAAGTATTCACGGAGGACCAAGTTGCTTCCTTGCACAATTGCTTGACCAAGGCCTGATTTTTGTAGGCCCAAGAGGCCCCCACAGACCTAGTGGAATATGCTGTGACCTTGAAGGGAAGAGGTTTCTTTCTGAGTTCAAATGCCTGGTGCTTGGTAGCCTTAATCCAAGAGGCAATCGTAACCTTGGATGCAGGTCATCCAGCCCTAGGACCCACAGGCATGAAAAACAGAGTCATCCTTGCAGAAAAGCTCAGTACGGTGCACATAAAATTAACTAACCACAGCCAATGAACGGAGATCCCTCTCCTTGCCAGACTGTGGGTCTGAGCAGAAAGAAGGCACCAAAGTCTCTTGATTGATGTGGAACTCAGAAACCACCATAGGAAGGAACTCCTGAAAGGTTGGAAGAACCACCTTATCCTTGTGAAAAAACAGAAAAGGTGGTTTGCAAGACAAAGCTTTGAGTTCTGCGAATGGAGACTACTGCCAAAAGAAAAGCCATTTTAAGCATCAGCTGACACAGAGTAATGGTAGCAAGGGGGTTCAAAAGAAGGCCTCTGCAAAACCCCCCAAACCAAATTAAAGTCACACAGAGGATTAGGAGAGACCAAAAATGAGACCAAATCCTATGATAGGCTTTGGAAAAGACAGGCTTGAGGGCTTGAATCATAGTGTAAATGACCTCAGTGGAGAATCCTTGTGTCCTCAAGATGTGGGCTTCAACAGCCATGATGTCAAAGCCATCTTTTCCACATCCTCTATCCATAGGTAACCCTAGAGAAGGAGGTCCAGCCTGGGAGGAAAGTGAAATAGATCCTGAATGGAAAGGCTGACCAGGTCCGCAAACCATGCCCTCAGGGTCCAGTAAGGAGAGACCAGAACCACAATTGCTCCGTCCATCCTGATCTTCCAGGGAATGAGAGGGATTGGAGGGAAAATATGATCTAGATAGAAGTTCCACGGAATCATTGACCCATGGTAAAGGCAAGAGAATCTCCCCACAGGGATCAAAAGGTCATAACCTTAATGTTCTCTCTGGTTGCCATGAGATCTATTGTTGGCACACCCCACAACAGCACAATCAGGTAAAAGGCCTACGGATTGATTTCCAGCTCTCCCGGATCCAAGTCTTGGCTTAGGAAATCCGCCAGCACATTTTCTACTCATGAAATGTGCATGGCTAAGATGTCCAGAACGTGGGCCTCTGCCCAGCCTAGAATGTACCTTACCTCGAACCATGTTGCGGTACTTTGAGTGCTGCATTGACGGTTGATGTATGCCGCAGCTGTGGCACTGTCCTACTGAACCCTCACTGTCTTTCCCCTCAAGTGTGAGGACCAGTACATGAGGGCCAGACGAATCTGCCTGAGTTCCAGAACATTGTTGGACTGAAGGGGCTCCTATGCAGTCAACCTGCCCTGGACCCCCAGGGTGACCCAGAACCGCACTCCAGCCGCTCAGGCTGTGTTCTGTCATGATCAGAGTTGATTCAGGTATCACAAAGGGTTTCATCTGTTCCAGGCTGCACCGATGAAACAACCACTGAAGGTTTCAGCAGGCATCCAGGGAATGAGAGGTCTGATGATCTATGTGATTTGGATTCCCCAACAAACTCTGCAGGACATCCCTTTGAAGTTCCCTTGTGTGAACCTGAGAGTAAGGTACTGCTTCTAATGTTGATACTAGCTTGCCTAACACTCTCTTATACTCCCTGATTGTGGCCAAGGGCCACTCCAGAGCCTGAGACACCACCTGCATCACCAGAGTGATCTCCTCCTCTGGTAGGAAAACTTTTGCTAGATGGGTGTCGAGGGAGCTTTGAGCAAGACATCGTCCAGATATGGTGTGATGGAAATGCCCCATGGAAGATTGCTTGCCCTTAGCCCTTGGAGCTGCTTGCTTGGGCTGCCATTGCTGTATAGGCTTGGGAGGCCTGTGAAGCTTGTGGCCTTTGCGCCTCTGCTTGGCGGAGACAAAAAAGACACAGTTTCCTCACCATATCTGGATGTTTGTATGAAACCTGAGGCAACAAAGTGCTTTTGCCCCCAGTAGCATCACTGATGATCTGTTTAATTCAGGTCCAAACAGGGATTTGCCCTGAACAGGCAAGGAAACCAGTGACTTTTTGGACAATTGATCCGCAGACCAAATCTTAGGCCACAAGCTGCGTCGTGCAGCAATAGAAAAAGAGGTCTTGGCGGACAACGTGACCGCTTCAAAAAAAGCCTCAAACACATAAGTGTTGGCGTTTTTAATGTTGGCCAAAAGAACAAACATGTCATCCCTGCAAACCACAGCATGGACAGCCTCCATAAGCTGTTCACCCCAAAGATCAACTGCCCTATTGACCGAGACAGAAGTGAAGATAGTTCTAAGTGCTGCAACAATGGCCGCAAAGTTGGCCCTGAGAATAGAATCCAGTCTCTTGTCCACTGGATCTTTAAGTCCAGCTGCATCAGCCAAAGGCAAAGCAGTAGATTTATCCAACCTGGAGACAGGTGGGTCTACAGTAGAAAGAAAGACCCACTGCACTAAAGCTGCCTCTGAAAAAGGGTACAGTTTAGTAGAGAACCTTTTGGTAATAGAGAGCCATTTGTCTGGAGTTTTCCACTCATTCAGAAGGATCTGGTCAAGAGTAGCATTAGGGGCATAACATGGCAGAGATTTCTTATGCATCTGGAAGACATCCGTAGAAGAAGGATCCTCATCAGAGGTGTCTCTAAAAAAGCTCTGATGAGTCCCTCAGCCAAGGGGAGGGGGTCAGTCTCATAGGAGTCCCCATAGGAGTAGTAGTAGTTCAGACAATTGCTCCTCTAAGAAAGCCCCTAGAACCTGAGGAACACTCTGAGATATAGGGGCCACATATTTAAAAGTAGTGGGGAGTTTCCAGGATTGGAGAGCCCATTGAAGGGATAATGGGATTTTAGCTACTGAGGACAGAAGCGTTTTTACCCAATCTGGCTCTTGTTCAGTGCTGGAGGGCCCCGGTGTGGTAGTAGGGGCCATTGTACATGAGGGGCAGAGAGATCTGGAATACTCCCTAGGAAGCCCTGTTTGACATGAGGAACAGTAGACAATGGATAAGAGACACGGAGTGATTTACTCCCATGACCCTTAGAATCTGACATTCTCACAGTAAAAGCATCTCAAACTCATATAAAATCAGTAAATGATATCCCAGATAAATAAATCACCCATGAAAGCCCAGAAAAATCACTTATCTGGCAGGTGAAGGTTTAATATGGTGAAGGAAAGCAAGGAGATTCTGCCTCTGCATAGTATAAGCAAGAGAAGAGTAAAATGGTGACTGCAAAACAAGCAGCCAATCGAAAGAAAGCCCAAAACTAGGCATTCTGGGAAAAATAATCTTCTCAGCTGCTGTTGCCTAGCAAGGCCTACAACTCCACAGGCCCCCAAGATATTCAGGACATGAATCAGGTGAAAAGTCATGAGGAGACAAGAAGAAAGATCCCACTGTGACTTTTGTATGTCAAACAGGTACAGAGTATGTCCCAAAGAAGTTCACCCATAGAAGTCAATGGAACAAAGACAGAGCGAAGCAGGAACCTATTCTTAAAAGCGCTGCAACAAATCTGCAAAACGTAATAGGCACCCAAAGACCCCAGGGGGCATGCGAGGGTAGCATAAAAATGAGACCTCAATAGGAGGGAAGATGAAGACAGACTCATAACACCCCCAAACTAGAGTAAACCAGCAGCAATCGTAACCCTGGAAACTGAAGCCATCCATGATAGTGTGGGAGCCAGCAAGGACTCAGAATAGCACGCAAAGGGTTACTCACCAGTCTTCTGTCTTTAGGTTACCATTGTGAAGGAAGTCAGAGCCTCAGAAAGACTTTGCTGGGAGGGAAAACTTGGCCTGCAAGATTCCCTCCACAGGGCTGCAAGGGTCCACACAGCACCTGTAAACTGGTCAGTCCACTCTAGGGGAAGCCCAGTTATGGTAACCTGCCTAATGGGAGAATTTTGACAGCCCTATATCTAACAGGAAAACAATAAAACAGCTAAAAACTAAGAGAGCATCACTGTTCCATCTGAATCTTCAGACACATTTATACTGTAGGTGGGGCTACTATGGAACACAGGTACCATAGGGGTTGAGTCCCTCCACTAGAGGGCAGGACACATCTCAAAAGACAGAGTATTGTGGGAGGAATCTGGGAGTCTCCTCCCACAATACTCTGTCTTTTGAGATGTGTCCTGCCCTCTAGTGGAGGGACTCAACCCCTATGGTACCTGTGTTCCATAGTGGACATAATAAAAATATATATTTGAAACTAAACGTTCATATTTTTTTGTCAAAGATTTCATAGAAAAAGAAGGAACACCCTAAGTGAATATCCATGGCACACCAAAGTCCCATGGCACCCTTGTTGAGAATCACTGTTTTATATTATACTTCAGCTAATACTGCAGTTCTAATAGTGAAATAGGCTAGATATAATAGGGCAATGTTGGGAAAATGTACTAGTGATAGCATTTCTGAATAGAGTTGAAGCCTTATTTCAAGAGCCTATTTTAAAAGTAATGGACTGTTAACTACTTGTTCTTAATGCCTTTATGCTATTTAATACGATACCTTTGTGTTGCTGGTCCCCCTTTCAGTCTTGCTACATCCTGCATTGAAGATGATTTAGTAGTGGTTCATAACCCCACAATTTTGTGATGTATACCTTTGTTAGCTCTTCTCAGCAACGCTTCTCTTTTTGAACTAGTGTCTGGGTAACCAAGCAACCTAATCTCTTTTCTTCTGTTTCTACCCATTCCATCTATCACATTGGTTTCATTTCCTTTTAACCACTTTCATCTATCTTTTTCATTGTACACTGTCATCCAATCTGTAGAAGTGTACATCAAGATTTAGACTAAACTAATCATATGAAACTCAAAAAGACTTGATCAGGCATTCATTTAATATACTTCGTATTTCAAAGATCTGGTAGGCTGCTAATGTTGATTTCTCAATATCTTTGATAGAATAGATTTTGACCATAACATTACAATCTGGAATGCATTTGATATTTATTGACATTTTATGAAAATGTATTAAATCTTTGTATCTTATCTTAGTCTAGAAAATGCAACTTTATGCATTTTATAATTTCAGCTAAACATGCCAGGTTAACTTTGATGCATAATAAGGATACCCCCTTGTTCCAAACTTCTTTGATCTGTGTACAGAACCCTGGATAAGAAAATAAAATAAATTATCTGGAATAAAATGTTTAAGCCCCTATAATGAATATTTAACATAAAATACCCAATGATAATTGAAAATTAGATAATATATTTCTTTTGAAAATTATCAGACTTTAAGATCAGTAATAAAAAAATATTATTTGCCCTAGGGTCCAATAGGTTCTAGTTATGCCTCTGTGAAAACACTGTTATGTTAGGGGTCCAAAAAAATATTTAGACCCTCCTATGATTACTTACGACAGTGATTACTACACCAAAGCAAGCAGTAAAATCAGTATTAATTTTCACTATTAAATTCTCAAAAATTCATATCCACATGGGTTTTACTTAATAGTATAAATGAGCTAACTCTCCTCCTGTAGGGAGAAAACATTTGAGACTACCGTAGGGCTATGTCATGCTTCCCACCTTTTCTGTGTTGCTCCTCCTGAATCTCCATCTCCTATTTCTGATTGGTGTAGCCCCCTTTTTAAGGCTCTGGGCTACTAGCCTCAGCGCCCAATTATTGAGCTTTGTTTGAACTCCTGGTTTTTGACTCTGCATTGGCTTGTCTTGTTTCTGACTTCTTCTGGTTCTGACTCCTTGGCCTGTATCCTGACTGTTTTTGCTTACCTGTGTTAGCCTATCTACTCCATTGACCTCGGCCTGTGTTTGACTCCTCTTTATGTCTGGTTGCTCTTCCCAGCTGCTGTTGCCCAAGCCTGCCAATCGTCAGAGAGTTAACCCTTGCATTCGCTGGTTGTGCTCTCTAGCAGTGGTTTGCCGCAAGCCATCCAAGCTTATCCAGCATATGAGAGAGTAGGCGTTCCTATTCTCTATCGCTCTCTCTCTTCCCTCATGATGCTGTGCGGTTTCAACTCCCAGTGTGTTCCCTGTGACTGCCCAGATGGTAGCCTGGATAGAAAGAGACTTGGGTTCAGTGGCTGGACCCATCAGCTTTTTGGGAAGCCAGGGCTTTGATCCTGTGACCTAATTCTTGGGTTATTAGGAGAAGGTTTTTCTCTGAGAGAAAGGGGTTGTCTGGTAGCCTTGGCAGTTTTGGCCACTAGGGATCGGGTGCTGCAAGGGTAGCTCGTGATACAGGTATCCAACACATTGCAGAGCAGTTCTGTCTGCTCCTCCAGCCCACTACTGGGCTTCCCTTCTTGTGTTGGGGATACCTCCCTGTTACAGGTATCTAGTACATTGCAGAGCATCCTTGTAGAGCAGTCTTGGCTGCTCAATTAGCCTGTCCTCTGGGCTTTTGTCTCTTCGATCAGTCATGAATATTGGATCCAACCTACCCCAGGTACTTCTACCCCGGTGCCCAGTATTGCTATCCCAGTCAGGGTACCGGCTCAACTGGGATCGGACATTTTTTGGAATGTCATGGTGGTAGGGTTGATGGATTACAAGCCATAGGAATATTCCATATTGCAAGGACAATAAGGAGGGGTGACTATGATAGAGCTTTGTTGCAATGTGAAACCAGATGGATTTATAAATTGGGAACGGTTTCTCCTCAAGGACTTAATGAGGAGTTGAAATTCAATGTTTCTGTAGGTGTGCTTGATACATACTGTGATTGCAATGAAACAGGCAAAATTACAGAAATATTTTGGTAAAAGTAATTTGGATCATTTTTGGGGGTTTTGAGGTGAAATTAATGAAAATCTGTAAGTTGCTTAGAGATGTTGTAGTTGTAATTTGCCTCTGTGGATAATGTTTGAGATATAACATGATTTCCTGCAGGAGCGCGGTGAGTAATAGTACGTGACGTACCAGGACCGTCACTGGTCCTTAAGTGCCAGACCAGTGTGACGGTCCAGGTACTTCACCGGACGCGAAGGGGTTAAAGCCACCTGTCATAATTTTCAATATTGTTCTGTGCTAGGCATCCATTGCTTTTTAAAAGCAGTTGCATTATCTGCAAGCACAACATCCCAAGGCAAAGAATTCCATAGCTTTACCACCCTTACTGTAAATAATCCCTGCCTTTGTTTTAGCAAAACTGGAGGGGTGTCTTTCAGACCCCCATTTGGCTTGTTGGTACACGTCATCAGTCACGTGTGCCAGTGTGCCGACTAACTTCAAAGTGGTCCTTAAGGGAAGTTCACTTTCCAGATCACTAGTCCTTAAGGAGTTAATATGTTAAAAACCAGTTTACATCAATGGGCATTTTAATGACCAGTTGATTGGTGCAGTTTATTTCCTCCAGAATTGCACCACTTTTGCTTTCCATATAAGGTCCTACGAGCTGTGATCAAGATCACTCAACAAAGAAAATCAGTAACATATGTGCTACATTTTTAAAACAACTCAGATATCCCAAACAGTATCACTGAAGACAAAACAATGCTCAGTGAAATTAGTAGACATGACATGAAGGAATGCACAATAGAATATAATACTTATGTACTTGGTTATAGTACAGAAGTCTCTAACAGATGTTGCCTTTTCATTCATGACTTCAAACATTTAATCAAATATACAAAAAAGAATGCATCTGAATGCAGGCAAAAAGTAGCAGCAGCAGCCTATTTAATTTTTTTAAAATGAGCGAAAAAAAGAAAAATCATATTCTCCTAGAAATTAATAACTACTGGAAGTCTACTTTTAGATTAGGTGTGATTGACTGTAGTTTGTGCACTAATTTGTTAATCTAGACTTAGAAAGAGAAGACTCATTTTCATTGGATTCCTATAAAAAGCCAAGATTTCAGATATAATTAAAAGGGGAACTACCACCCCACACAATCTTTACCTTCACTAAATCCCCATCTGGCGACTAGCTGCTTAGTAGCGCTAGTCGCCAGAATAATTACCTTATTTAATAGATTTCGCCTCTTTTCCGTGGGCGACAGGCAGGACGGAGTGCGGACATCTTGCTATTGTGACGTCCGCGCGCCTGCGCTGTCAGTCCCAGCCGGAGCCAAATGGCTCCTAGCAACGCCTCCTAGACCCGGCAGGGACTGACATCGCAGGCACACGGACGTCACAGTGGCAAGATGTCCGCTCTCCGTCCTGCCTGTCGCCCATGGAAGAGAGGAGAAATCTATTAAATAAGGTAATTATTCTGGCGACTAGCGCTACTGTCTGTATGTATTCCTTTCACAGTTTAGTGTTACCAGCAAAGGTTGAGACATTACTTTTAATACCCACTTTGAGATCATTAATAAACAATTGAAAATGTGTTGGTTCCAGGTCTGAATATTGTGGCACTCCACTTTAGACCAACCTGAAAATGTTCAGTTTACAACAATCCTGTGTATTCTCATTTAACCAGTTCTCTATTATTTCACCGATATCACCTCCCAAGCCGAAGCCTTTTAATTTATGCAGTTGTTGTAAGGCACAGTATCAAATGCTTTTGTAAAATCCAGATAAAATATATCAACAGCAACACCCTTATCCAAGTTGCTACTTGGCCTTTTGTAGAACACAAGTAAATTAGTTTGACAGTATCTATTCTTCATAAAGCCATTGTTACCAGATGAGTTATTTCTTGTTTAATGTCTCCATTTAATGTAAATAGATGTTGATTTTTTACAAATAATTATACATGTGGATAGATAGATAGATAGATAGATAGATAGATAGATAGATAGATAGATAGATCTGCATAGAATTAGTACTAATTTATCCCAGTCCCAGAATATCAGTGGTCAGCTTGTTTGTGGACAGGTGGGTCACAGTTGTGCTAATTGTTTTCCCTCAAGGACTTTCTGTCCTTGCAGACTGGGCAAAACTGCCTAATCTTAAGTTATCTACTCAAAGGGGAATGTAAATATTAGGTATTAATTATAATGGGATGTACACCATGCTCACTGGGTATAACTGGTGGCTTTCTGCTGTACAAAGCACTGGAAAACTGAATACATGACCATGTGAATCTAGAACAGTGTGCGTAAGTGCAGAAGTGTGGTAAGTACTAGTAATTTTAATCAGCAGGTAATTCAAGTACAGAGGATTCAACAGAGAGACAATATTTATTAACCAAATTGTGTATATATTTTTGTTTCTGCCTGCCTTTTAGCTTGAGGAAACTGACATAATATGAGGGGTAGTATGACTGTCCATTTAAAGGGATAGTAATGTTTCAAATTATACACAAAGTTGAGCATGTGTAATAGTACTGCTGTGCGATATTCATAGGCTTCAAAACCTGCTAGTTACAGTGTAATAATCTGTTGAAGATTATCCCTCCCGCATCTTTCCCCGACATCAGCATATTTGTCCCAGATCTGACAGCATATCACAACAAGGGACAATCTTCATGCAGTATTAGGAAAAACCTGTCCTCCTTATACTGAATGAGCAGTATGATCTAATTGTGTGACCAAAACCTGGTTAGATGACACACATTGCTGGGTAGTCAATCTAGAAGGTTATTCACTTTATTGGAGGGATGTGGTTAGTAAAAGATGTGTGTGGGGGTATGCCTATATGTAAAGCAGGCCTTAAAACCTAGTATAAGGGAAGATATTAAGTTAGGGTCCAGTGAGAATGTAGAGGCCCTCTTGGTTGAAAGGCAGTCTGAGGGCATACATACTAAAATGTTGTCAATGGGAATCTGCTACAAGCCACCTAATATTGGGGAGTTTGAGGAAGCTCAACTGTTACTGCTGACGGAAAAGGATTCTTAGTCAGGAAATGTAATCATAATGGAGAAATATGACTTCCAGCACATCAAAGGGAAGTATTTTCATGTCCCCAACTAGTAAAGGGGCCAACTAGAAAATAGGCCTTTCTGAACATAGTGGTCTCGCACAATTCTGAAATGGCAACCAAGACTAGAGGTGGGTGCTTAAAGTGGAACTACCACCCCTTACAAACATGGCCCCAAATAATTACCGATTTGGTGACTAGCTGCTCAGTAGCTCTAGTCGCCAGAATTATTACCGCGTTAATAAGAATTATACACTGCTCCCAGACTAACAGGCAGGAAACAGTGCAGACATCTTTCCATAGTGATGTCTGTGTGCCTGCGTTGTCAGTCTCAGCCTGCTATAGGAGGCATTCCTGACAGCTCAGGCGCGCAGACGTCACTATGAAAAGATGTCTGCGCTGTTTACTGCCTGTCAGTCCGGGAGCAGTGTATAATTCTCATTAACGCGGTAATAATTCTGGTGACTAGCGCTCAGTAGTGCTAGTCGCCAGATGGGTAATTATTTGGGGCCATGTTTGTAAGGGGTGGTATTTCCGTTTTAAAGTTATAGAATTATTTGCCTTGGGATGCTGTCTTTGCAGATGCTGTAGTTGCTTTAAAAAAAGTAATGGATACCTTTCTGGCTTGGAACAATACTGAAAATTATAACAGTTGGTTTCACAACAGATAGCATGTTGATCCAATGAAATATCCAACTGCTATTTGGAGTCTTTGAAGGAAGTCTTTAATCACTTGGGGCTTAATTGGAAATGGCTGTAATGTCTTTTTTCAGCCTCATCAACTATGTTACTATTTCTGTGCTCAAAACACAGACATTCTATTGTTTATATCAGTTTTATAAGATAAGGTGTTAAGTGATTTATTTAGAAGAGAAAACATGATATGAATTGTACATCAAAGCAAATCAAAGAAGAATATAGTAATTGAAACAGAATGTTTTGAAACTGTCACACTTACGGCATAAAAGCATCATTATTTCATGGTTTAAAAGAAAATAGAATTACAAAAGTACATAGAATATTTTTTACTTTAACCCTTTGAGTGCCAGAGGGGCAAGCACCTTTGGAACCCAAAGGGTTAAATAAATACTAATATTTTAGTGTACATTTTATTATTTTAGTAGTATGAGTCTATTTTACTGGCTTTCTTTTTTGAATGGCAGACAGAAGCCCCAGGCATTTTATTAAGCATGTTCCTATAAGAAAACATTACAATTGTCCATAAACGAAAAAGAAAATCAGCAGTTTTAAATCTGTGCGCGCTGGGGGTGGGGTGGGGGGCTGGGAGTGCAATGCAAAATGTAAAAAATATGTGAAGGTGGAAAAAAGCATAGGCAATTTTAGGCACTTGCACGATGTATAGTAAAAAGGAGCTTGGTTGTCTTTCTAAATATGATGCATGCAGATAAAGATATATTTCAGTGCATCAATATTTGTCTGCTTTCATTTGTTTCTCTATCCTTTTCCATTTATATTTATAATGTGTACACTTATCTAAAATGATTTACCTTAAAAACACAGTTCAGCAATCAATGTCACATCTAAGAAGGAGTGGAAGATTCATTATATCTAATTACTTGGTATCAAAGGCACTTTGAAGAATGTGTCACAAGGATTTCTTGATTGGTCAGTAGATTATATGTACCATTGGCTTCCTTTCATCAGAAAAGAAACCACAGGTGAACTGCTTTGGACCAAGAGTACAAGAGAAACAGAGCTTTGATCAATGGGAATTTTCTTAAAAGCAAGGTACCAGATCACCTCATTCTTGACTGCCAAACTGTATTATGCCCAAGGTTTGTCAGCATGCTGTACAATTCTTTGCAGTATATAAAAATGTTATTTTTATTTATTATTTGTATATGTATGAATACTAGCAATATTTGCACTGAGTTTGCTGTGTGGGCAATAAAAGAATGACTGTGTTAGCTCTCTAGGACATACTTGGAAACAAGAAAATTCTTTCTGGTAATATACTTTCTAACTAAACAAATAAATTAGGGATGGGTGAAATTTTTCACCTCAAAAGTGAAAACAGGTGAAAATGACACTTCCCCTAGAGCAGGCAATTTCCTGTGAAAAGTGCTGATAGTCTGCTTTTTTCCACTTGCTCACTGCATTGAAATCAATGGTTAGATGAATTCTCCCCATATAGAAAGTTTACCGTATTTTCCCACCAGGATAGTATAAGAGAGGTGTCAGTTTCCAGAAGCATGTTATTCTGTATTTTTTAGAGATAGAAACAAAGCAGCAAGCTGACTGATTCTCTGTGACTGACTGACAGAATTCTGATACCCAAGACACAGACAAGTATATTTGATACTGTCATACCAAGACATGAGTTGGAACTCTGGGTTGTATAATGTGTTTGTTTGCTGACCTGTATGTTATTCAAAGTGCACCAGTCCTAGGCCATAAAATTAGCTGAGTAGATAACATCATCAGAAACTGAATGAGTAGATCACCGGAGCAGAACAGTATCATAAACTATATTGGACCCTCTGCTCTGATGAAGTTCATCCAGGGGGCAGTCAAATATTATGAAATAGGGAGAACATATATATAGTGTAAAATGGTTCAATACAAATATATATTCAGAATGCCCAGGTGTTACCCTTGTGGTGGGTACCAAACATGCCAGGGGGAGGTGTTCCTGCTACAGCTACAGTTACAAGAATAGCCACTTTGCAACCAGTTAGACCCAGCATGTTTGGTGTCCAGATATTCACACAGATATGAGGAATATGATTATTATAAAATTATAGAGGTGTGCTGTGGGTTGCATGTTTTGGGAAGCCTTATGATTTTTCAGGTAGACCTCTGTAGCAGCATCCCTGAGAGGTCTGATTGAGTGGGCTGTAAACAGTCAGGCCAGACCCCTGACTCTCCCAGGTAACACACAGGGGGTCTGGCCTCTTAGAAGCAACTGTGGACTCCTATTTAATATGGGTTTTTGGATAAAAACATTGAATTTCTTTGTAACAACTGAAGGGGATATACCATCAGAAGTTCCCAAGGACTCTTAAAATATCGGTAATTGTATTTAAGGATTTCTTGTGTTTCTCACATTTTATTTTATGGACTGTTTTGCCAAAGTATAATCTTTAATTGTGTATGTCCTTTATTTCTGTACTTTTGTAACCAGCACTGTGAAGCTTTTTTCAGATTACATGTTCAATTAATCAGCTCTTGTCTCTGTTCTCTAACATGAACTCACTAGTCTGAAGGAAGCTCAGTTAGACCACGCTACTGAAGGTTTAATTCTATGTCTGATTATTAAGTTGATTTTTACACTGTATTCTGTTGTGTTTGGGGTAACCTAAGATGCCCAGATATAAAGTCTTGGTGGTGGCAGCAAATTGTAGTACTGGGGTGATAGTGCAGGAGGGATTTCAGGGGTTAATTTGGTGGTTGCTAGCAATAGTAACAGGTAGCCATGGGTCTGGTATTGTTAACCCTTTAACTCTCTTGTGACAGACACTGACTCCTACAACAGCCAGAAAAAGAGGGACTAGCATATTGATTAGGGCCTATCCTCATCCTGTCCCAAAAAAACATTAAGACTGCAGTTATATTGTGGGAAAAAGAAAGCATTTGATGAAATTATCTTGGCACTAGCTACAGGCAACAAAGGGCAGAATAAGTTGCACTTGCAGGGTGTGTGTGTGTGTGTGTTTTATTTGTAGACAATAACATATAGAGACAGTTAATTAAAAAAATATATAAAAACAAGAAAAAATATTTTGACCGATAGAAGACAGTGAATCTGATAACAGCTGCATTTGAGGCTGACTAGGGCAGTATCACGGTGCCCGTGATTTGCTGCAGTTACTTGTCTGTCACCAGTAGGGGGCTTCTATTGGCTGTCTGCAGATAGCCCGCCTCTTATTGACTATTTAAACCTGGATTGGGCACCCTTTGAGTGCCCTTTCGTGTTGTTTCTGACCTTCTTGCTATCACTATGCTAGTGATAGCTGGGCCTCTGTTCCAGTGTTCCTGAGTTCCTGATCTCATGTGTTCCTGAGTTCCTGATCTCTACTGTTCCAGTGTTTCCTGCATGCTGAAGTACTTCCAGTCCTGGTTCCGGCCTAGTCTCTGGTGTTGCAGTTCCTGCTGAACTTCTCTGCTGTTTTCTGACCTGACTGATCGTTGCTGGTTCCTGTCATCTCATCACCTGTCTTCAGTATCCTGGCGACCTTCTGCCTGGTCGCGTTGGTGACATTGATACAATTCCGTGTTGGTCCCAGCGTGCGGACGCTGGTTTGCTCCCAAGCCTTGCGGCTATACGAACTCGCTTGTTACACCAGTGTGCGGTCACTGGTTTGCTCCAAAGCCTATCAGCTATACAAATCTGTGTTGGTCCCAGCGTGCGGACGCTGGTTTGCTCCTAAGCCTTGCGGCTATACAAACTCGCTTGTTACACCAGTGTGCGGTCACTGGTTTGCTCCAAAGCCTATCAGCTATACAATTCTGTGTTGGTCCCAGCGTGCGGACGCTGGTTTGCTCCTAAGCCTTGCGGCTATACAAACTCACTTGTTACACCAGTGTGCGGTCACTGGTTTGCTCCAAAGCCTTTCAGCTATACTAATCTGTGTTGGTCCCAGCGTGCGGACGCTGGTTTGCTCCTAAGCCTTGCGGCTATACAAACTCGCTTGTTACACCAGTGTGCGGTCACTGGTTTGCTCCAAAGCCTATCAGCTATACAAATCTGTGTTGGTCCCAGCGTGCGGACGCTGGTTTGCTCCTAAGCCTTGCGGCTATACAAACTCACTTGTTACACCAGTGTGCGGTCACTGGTTTGCTCCAAAGCCTTTCAGCTATACTAATCTGTGTTGGTCCCAGCATGCGGACGCTGGTTTGCTCCTAAGCCTTGCGGCTTTACTACTCGCTTGTTACTCCAGTGTGCGGTCACTGGTTTGCTCGCTAAGCCTAACGGCTATACTATTCAGTGTTGTTTCCAGCGTGCGGACGCTGGTTTGCTCCAAAGCCTTGCTGCTTAACGATTCTGCTAATTTGCCAGTTCCATCTGACTGCTGCTATTATCTCTGGGCTGCCCTGCCCGGTATTGGTAAGGCCGGTAGAACCTTTTGCCACATTCCATCTGAGGTTGCCTTACCCGGTATTGGCAAGGCCGGTAGAGCCTACATTGTGTATCTATTGAGGCTGCCTTGCTCGGTAATTTGGTAAGGCCGGTAAAACCGTTATGCTATTCCATCTGCAGGTTGCCTTACCCGGTATTGGCAAGGCCGGTAGAGCCTAAAGACTGTCCTGTCCGGTATATTGACAGGACCGGTAGAGTCTGCCTTCTGTCTGTGCTATATTCTGTATATATATATATGTATGTTATTGCCATCCTAAGTTATCATTTATTATTTCAATAAAATTGATTTTTTTTTACCTAAAACTTGTGTCTGAGAGTCATAATAAACCGTGACAGTACGAAAGGGCCATGACCTCAGACAGCAAGGTTGAAGGTAACGCACAGAATATCCATTGGAGGATGGATGTGCTCGAGCAACGTTTGGATCAGTTGGCAGTTGCAATTCAAACGATCCTTGAACGCACGGTACCTGCTGACCAATCTAGCTCTAGCCCGGTGGTCTCGCCAAGTCAGACACCGGAAAGTGATACCAGACCCCTAGGGGGTACTGTTAAAGGGTTAACGGCTTCTGCACCCTTGCCGCTAAGATATGATGGTGACCCTAGTCTCTGCAGAGGGTTCATCAATCAACTCGAAATCTTTATGGAATTGACGGCACACGCATTTCCCAATGATCGTAGTAAAGTGGGGTTCACGATATCACTGCTCACTGGCAGAGCATTGGCTTGGGCTAACCCCTTGTGGGAGAATGCTAAACCTTGTACTAAGAACTTTAGTGAATTTGTGCGTTCCTTTCGAAGAGTGTTTGAGCCTCCTGGTAGAACCACCTCTGCTGCCAAACGCCTTATGGAGATACAACAGGGCAGGCGTACAGTGGGCGACTATGCCATCGAATTCCGCACATTGGCAGCAGAGGTAGGTTGGAATAACGAGGCATTATTGGCAGCCTTCTCTCAAGGCCTGAATGACCACATTAAAGACGAAATCGCTGCTAAAGATCTACCTATTGATCTAGATGATTACATTGAGTATGTTATGATAATTGACTCCAGAATACGTGAGAGATCAATTGCCAGAGATCGTAAGTTACGGTCAAAAAATAATGAGCCTAGTAGCATGTTTTGCCCACCCATCCCTCCCTTGGCATTGAAGTCTAGTGAACCAGTACGGGAAACAAGTGAACCTATGGAAATAGGCTTCACTAGACTATCCAAGGCAGAGAGACTATATCGCAAAAAACAAGGGTTATGTTTATACTGCGGTAAAAAAGGGCACTTGCTAAATTCCTGTCCGGTACGTCCGGGAAACGCACACACCTAGGGTATCTTGGGGGACAGGCCCTAGGTGGTGTACAATCGTCCCCAGTGTCGGGCATAATGAAACCCACCATACAGGTGGTATTGTCTTGGGCACAACGCTCTGTGGAGGTTTTGGCCTTGGTTGACTCCGGTGCAGCAGGGTATTTTATGGATAATACCTTTGCTGAATTGCACGGAGTTCCACGCATTGAAAGAGAAAACCCCTTGACTATTGAAGCGATTGATGGTAGACCCTTAGAACCGCCTCAGGTTATATTTGAAACTATGCCATTGTCTATGACTATTGGGGCACTTCACAGAGAAGAGCAGCAGTTTCAACTGATTAATTCCCCGCACCATGCGGTGATATTGGGATTTCCGTGGTTACAGTTACATAACCCACAATTCGATTGGAAAAAGTGTGAAATTGCTGCTTGGTCCCAGTTTTGTATGGACAAGTGCGTCATCCAGCCTATTAAGGTCATGTGCACCTCCTCTGCTATGCCGGATGTGTACCAACAGTTTGGCGATGTTTTTAGCAAAGGAGAGGCTAGTATGCTACCCCAGCATAGACCTTATGATTGTTGCATTGAATTGCAGCCTGGTGCAGTACCTCCGAAAGGACGCACTTATCCATTATCTTGTGATGAAAATAAGGCTATGGAGGATTACATTTCTGATGCCCTTGCTAGAGGGATCATACGTAAATCTACCTCTCCAGCTGGGGCTGGGTTCTTTTTTGTAAAAAAGAAAAATGGCGAATTAAGACCATGCATTGACTACCGGGGCTTGAATAAACTAATGGCAAAAAACGCATACCCAATACCACTCATCACCGAGCTTTTTGACAGGCTTAAGGGCGCTTCGATATTTACCAAGTTGGACCTACGGGCCGCTTACAATCTGGTTCGCATTCGAGCAGGTGATGAGTGGAAAACTGCCTTTAATACTCGAGCTGGGCACTACGAGTATCTAGTAATGCCTTTTGGGCTGTGTAATGCACCCGCAGTTTTCCAGGAACTGATAAATGATGTTCTGAGAGATATGTTACAGACATGTGTTGTGGTGTACCTCGACGATATACTGATTTACTCCCAAAACATGGCACAGCACATCAAAGATGTATCCGCAGTATTGCTACGACTCCGTGAGAACAAATTATTTTGTAAAATGGAAAAATGTGAGTTTCATAGAACCAGTGTGCCATTCTTGGGGTTCATAATTGGCAATGATGGCATTGCCATGGACAAATATAAGTTGTCAGCTGTCCTACAATGGCCAAAACCCAAGGGTCTTAAAGCCATACAGCGTTTCCTGGGTTTCGCTAATTATTATAGGAGGTTTATTAAGAACTTTTCTTCCATTGTCAAACCTCTGTCCGATCTTACGCACAAGGGTGCTAATCCTTCTTGTTGGCCGGTATCTGCTGAGAAAGCCTTTGAGAATTTGAAGCTGGCATTTGCTGCGGCTCCTGTGTTATCCCACCCCAATCCTTTACTTCCATTTACGTTAGAGGTTGATGCCTCAGATATTGGGGTCGGGGCAGTACTTTCGCAGCGACTCAAGAAAGGTGGAACTCTCAGACCTTGTGGGTTTTTCTCTAAAAAGTTGACTGTCACTCAAAGCCACTATGAGATAGGTGACAGAGAATTATTGGCCATTATCCTTGCTCTTAAGGAATGGCGTCATTTGCTTGAAGGTACTAAGAATCCTGTCTTAATCCTAACAGATCATAAGAATCTGACCTATCTCTCGGAGGCCAAGAGATTGTCCTCTCGTCAGGCCAGGTGGGCACTGTTCCTGTCTCGATTTAATTTCATTGTATCATATTTACCAGGGTCAAAAAATATCAGGGCTGATGCACTGTCAAGACAATTTGAGGCCGACAGTGACAGAGTGGAAGCACCAGCTCCTATCATCCAACCTGATAGAATACTGGCTACTATACGCACGAGTATCACTTCTCCTCTAGGGGAGGAGATCCTGGCCTCTCAGGGGTCCGCTCCCCATGAAACCCCAGTGGGCAAATGTTTTGTCGCTGAATCATTTCGTACTAGGCTGCTCGAAACCTACCATTCCTCTAAGGCTGCGGGACATATTGGTAGAGACCAATTGTTATGGTCCCTTTCTCAGTTATTTTGGTGGCCTTCCATGAGAAACGATTGTGCCGAATTTACGAATGCCTGTGCCACCTGCGCCCGCGCTAAGACCCCGAGACATCTCCCTGTGGGCTTGCTTCAACCGGTGCCTAATGGCGAACGCCCCTGGTCTCATGTTTCCATTGATTTTATGGGAGAGTTGCCTATGTCCAAGGGGTACTCCTTTATATTCATGGTGGTGGACAGGTTTTCTAAAATGGCTCATTTCGTGCCCCTCCGTGGTCTTCCTTCAGCGAAGGAATTGGCAATGGTGTTCGCCAGAGAAGTATTCCGGTTGCTTGGAGTGCCTAGGGTACTGGTGTCTGACAGGGGGAGCCAGTTTGTGTCTAGATTTTGGAGGGCATTTTGCCAACAGATGGGCATACAGCTGTCCTTCTCCTCTGCCTACCATCCCCAGACCAATGGAGCCGCTGAACGAGCTAATCAGGGCTTGGAACAATTTCTCCGTTGTTTCGTTACTGACCATCATGATAATTGGTCCGACTTGTTGCCTTGGGCAGAGTTCGCCAGGAACTGTGCGGTCAATTCTTCATCTGGGAGCTCTCCGTTTCTGATTAATTATGGGTTCCAGCCCTGTTTGCTTCCAGACTCATTTCAGACGCAACAGATTCCAGCTCTGGATGAGCATATCGAGCAACTCCGTTCCACATGGGCACAAGTTCAGAGGGCACTTGGTCAGTCATTTCAGCGTCATCAGCGCCATGCTAATCGCAGAAGGCTTCCAGCGGTTTCCTTTCAGGTTGGGGATAGAGTATGGCTTTCCTCCAGAAATCTCAAGCTGCAGGTTCCGTCTAATAAGTTGGCTCTTCGGTTTATTGGTCCATACAGAGTTATTCGCAAAATTAACCCTGTCTCCTATGCACTAGACCTACCTGCATCCATGCGTATCCATAATGTGTTCCATGTGTCCCTTCTTAAGCCTCTGGTTTGCAATCGCTATACTACCACACCTGTGGTGCCAGGACCTGTTGAGGTCGAGGGCCAGGAGGAGTACGAGGTTCAGAGCATTATTGATTCCCGTAGGCTTAGAGGAAGGGTACAGTACCTGGTACATTGGAAAGGGTATGGTCCTGAGGATCGATCATGGGTGGATAGTACGGACCTTCATGCACCTAGGTTAACTAGGGCCTTTCATGCCAATTACCCGCAGAAACCTAAACCCTATTCTAGGAGAGGGGGTCTTTGAAAGGGGGGTACTATCACGGTGCCCGTGATTTGCTGCAGTTACTTGTCTGTCACCAGTAGGGGGCTTCTATTGGCTGTCTGCAGATAGCCCGCCTCTTATTGACTATTTAAACCTGGATTGGGCACCCTTTGAGTGCCCTTTCGTGTTGTTTCTGACCTTCTTGCTATCACTATGCTAGTGATAGCTGGGCCTCTGTTCCAGTGTTCCTGAGTTCCTGATCTCATGTGTTCCTGAGTTCCTGATCTCTACTGTTCCAGTGTTTCCTGCATGCTGAAGTACTTCCAGTCCTGGTTCCGGCCTAGTCTCTGGTGTTGCAGTTCCTGCTGAACTTCTCTGCTGTTTTCTGACCTGACTGATCGTTGCTGGTTCCTGTCATCTCATCACCTGTCTTCAGTATCCTGGCGACCTTCTGCCTGGTCGCGTTGGTGACATTGATACAATTCCGTGTTGGTCCCAGCGTGCGGACGCTGGTTTGCTCCCAAGCCTTGCGGCTATACGAACTCGCTTGTTACACCAGTGTGCGGTCACTGGTTTGCTCCAAAGCCTATCAGCTATACAAATCTGTGTTGGTCCCAGCGTGCGGACGCTGGTTTGCTCCTAAGCCTTGCGGCTATACAAACTCGCTTGTTACACCAGTGTGCGGTCACTGGTTTGCTCCAAAGCCTATCAGCTATACAATTCTGTGTTGGTCCCAGCGTGCGGACACTGGTTTGCTCCTAAGCCTTGCGGCTATACAAACTCACTTGTTACACCAGTGTGCGGTCACTGGTTTGCTCCAAAGCCTTTCAGCTATACTAATCTGTGTTGGTCCCAGCGTGCGGACGCTGGTTTGCCACTAAGCCTTGCGGCTATACAAACTCGCTTGTTACACCAGTGTGCGGTCACTGGTTTGCTCCAAAGCCTATCAGCTATACAAATCTGTGTTGGTCCCAGCGTGCGGACGCTGGTTTGCTCCTAAGCCTTGCGGCTATACAAACTCACTTGTTACACCAGTGTGCGGTCACTGGTTTGCTCCAAAGCCTTTCAGCTATACTAATCTGTGTTGGTCCCAGCGTGCGGACGCTGGTTTGCTCCTAAGCCTTGCGGCTTTACTACTCGCTTGTTACTCCAGTGTGCGGTCACTGGTTTGCTCGCTAAGCCTAACGGCTATACTATTCAGTGTTGTTTCCAGCGTGCGGACGCTGGTTTGCTCCAAAGCCTTGCTGCTTAACGATTCTGCTAATTTGCCAGTTCCATCTGACTGCTGCTATTATCTCTGGGCTGCCCTGCCCGGTATTGGTAAGGCCGGTAGAACCTTTTGCCACATTCCATCTGAGGTTGCCTTACCCGGTATTGGCAAGGCCGGTAGAGCCTACATTGTGTATCTATTGAGGCTGCCTTGCTCGGTAATTTGGTAAGGCCGGTAAAACCGTTATGCTATTCCATCTGCAGGTTGCCTTACCCGGTATTGGCAAGGCCGGTAGAGCCTAAAGACTGTCCTGTCCGGTATATTGACAGGACCGGTAGAGTCTGCCTTCTGTCTGTGCTATATTCTGTATATATATATATGTATGTTATTGCCATCCTAAGTTATCATTTATTATTTCAATAAAATTGATTTTTTTTTACCTAAAACTTGTGTCTGAGAGTCATAATAAACCGTGACAGGCAGATACTGGAGACAGAGACTTATATGATACAGGAATTTGTGAATGACAAACCATCCCATGCAAACTGTTCTGTTGTGTACTTTATTGTTAAAATCCACACTACTTTGAGAATGTTCATGAAACCTACCAGAGGCAGGGGTAGGGGAAAAGGAGTAGGAGCAGTGAAGGGATGTATTAGTAAAATGTTACTCAAAAACTTATTGCAGCCATGGTTGCTGTAGTGTATGCAATAAAGGATGAAGATTCTTCTCTTTATGAGGAGGCTGTTTGTGAAAGTGACATAAAAAGCTCCTCCACCACCAGTAGTATTCATAAACAATTTAAAAAACAATAAAGATGACAACCAGCCAAATTGTACTGTTGATGGTATAGCAGAAGAAGGCATATCAATTCAGCCAACAGCTGCATCTGACTTTGAGAGTAACAAATGCAACACCTGTCCTGAAAGTAGTAATGAAAATTTTCCCCTCTAAGGGGAAAAGTAGAAATAAAAAGCCTAGAGGAATATAAAATGAGTGGTGAAAAAAGAGGTGGGCGAGGCTAATGATTACCCAATTATTGATGATGATGTTGATCTAGAATATATCCCTCCAGATTCCTACTCTTCTTATGATACAGATTAAGCTGAGAGTGAAAAAGATGATGACATGCCCATAAAATGAAATTAAAGGAAAATGCTCAGTCTTCCACCAATGAAAATGAGCACTCTGCCTGTTTATAATCTCTATGAGAAACCAGTTGTAATGTCTGACTCTCGACAAGTAAAGATGCCACAGAATACACAATCATCCTGTATGTCATAAACACCCTCTCTGCTTCCAAGTCCAACCTTCACCCAGACACACACTGTTGCTGAGTAATCAGCAACATAGACCATCAACATCCACAAACCTAGCTATGATGAGCTATGATGAATTATCCTGCTGTGGAACGTGCAGCATTTTTAAAATTTACTAGTAGTACAACTGCAACTTCTAGCCAAAGTAGTAGTAGCCCCTTAGTCTATGAAATTCACAGTATGGAAATTTGTCACTCACAATCCAAAAGCTAAACATGTTGTTATCTGTTATCTTTGTAAGAAGTATGTGAGCAAGGGGAAGCAGTATAACTCATAGGCACATGCTCAGTGAGATCACACTTGAAGTATAACCACAGGTTTAAATGGGAGACACATCATCAACAGGTCAGTGGTGTCATGATTAGCAACAGTAGAAACACTCTTAAAGGTTCCAGGGGAAAATAATAGTAGTGCTTAAGTGCCAAGACTTAATTTATATACACAAACACCCATGGCTCCTGGGTGTTGTCCTTCAAATGCAAAATATGGAGGAGTAAGACTTTGGCGAATTTTAAAAGAGTCATAGAGTGCCCACACCTGCCGCCACCACTAGCTCCACTACCAAAAGACCTGTTGTTAAAGCAATAGAGTTGCACAGTTATTCCACTATGTACTTCCAACAGCACTTAGTTCTTAGAAAGGAGTCAAAACCTGCACAAAAATAATCAAAATATACCTGTGAAATAGCAAACCTACCAAAAAAGTTGGTAGTAAACATGCTGCCCTCTTCTTTTAAAATATAAGTTTTAAAGTACTGATGTCATGTGTTACACTCTGCTAAAATATCCCTGTCACACTCTTCTCAGTTATTATAACGAGGTCTCACTGGTTTGTCTGTTTCTCCACCCATTTACCTTCTATTGGGTCCCACAGCTTTATCTTCCTGTCTTCCAAACAAGTAGGTGCACTTTCTTTGAGCCAGTTTGTCTTTGCATTCTTTTAGTACCATTACTTCTGTTCCTGACCTTCACTTGCCTTCCGACTCTCCCAATTTCTGATCCATTGGCTTCCAGTACCTGGCTTTGGCCCGGCTGGTCTACTGACTCTTCTGATTGCCTTACCTCCCTATATCCTGATTTTGGCTTCTGACTTCAGCTTGGTATCTGACTCTCTTCCTGACAATCTCTCTGGCATCACTCTTGGCTGTCTCTACCAGTATAGACCCCTGCTTGTTATTTTGACTTTCTGCCCTGGTTCCACTCTGCTAGATTCCATGGTTCTGATCCATAGCTATTCTGACTTCACATCCTGCCTGTACCCTCTTCTTGGTTTGATCCACTCTGTTTGTGGTCAATCTTTTTATCTGCTGCCCTTCCTTGTCTTCTCAGTATCTCCCCTGGAACCTCTTGCCCATTAGATTGTGCATTCAGGTGAATTAATTAGTGAGGATAAGGCTATGGTTAACACCCTAAATACATTACTTGCCTCAATATATACAAAGAAAGCAACAATAAGGTTATGAGCAAATAGACAAAACCACAACATTTCCATCATGTACATGGCTTACTGAGGACAAAGTCCAAAATAGACTGGAAAAGAGTATGGTGTATAAAGCACCTGGGCCTGATGGTATACACCCAAGATAATTATACTTTATGTTTATTGATTCACTTTCATCAGGCATAGTGTCCTGTGACTGGAAGAAAGCTGATGTAGTTCCATTGCTCAAAAAGGGGGCAAGATCCAAACTAGGAAATTATAGACCTGTGAGCTTGACTTCCATAGTGGGTAAGATACTAGCTCTCACGAGCAGGGCCCTCTGATCCTCCTTTTCTACACATCTGATTGTACTATTTAATACCTCTGTATGTCTATTCCCCAATTGTACAGCGCTGCGGAATTAGTTGGCGCTATATAAATAAAGAATAATAATAATAATAATAATAATAAGGTTTACTAACTGACAGTATTCAGAACTTTGTGAAGACAAACAATATTATTACTAGGAGTCAGCATGGTTTTATAAACAATAGATCATGTCAGGCTAATTTACTTGCATTTTACAAAAGAGCGAGTAGTAATTTGGACAAGGGAATTGCTATTGATGTAGTATACTTGGATTTTGCAAAAGCCTTTGATACAGTGCCTCACAACAGGTTACTGCATAAACTAAAAGGCTTTGATTTGGGTGGTGTTATCTAAAGTTATAAGTGGGGTGCCACAGGGTTCATTCCTAGGCCCAATGCTTTCTAATTTGTTTATTAATGATCTAGAAGTGGGAATTGAAAGTAGCATCTCAGTCTTTGCTGATGACACTAAGCTGTGTAAGGACATACATACAGAACTAGATGTTTTTTCTCTGCAGAAGGATTTAGATAACTTAGTGAATGGGCATAAAAGTGGCAGAATACATTTAATGTAGATAAATGTAAGGTTATGCCTTTGGGTTGTTGAAATAAACATGATACATATATTTGAAATGGGAAACAACTTTGAGAATATGCATTAGAGAAAGATTTAGGAGTACTGATCAACAACAGACTTCACAGCAGTGTGCGGAGTCGCTCAGCTGATGCAAGAGCAAATAGGGTACTAGCCTGCATAAAAAGAGGTGCAGCTGCAAGGGATGCTAATATTACCCTACCTCTATATAAATCCTTGGTTAGGCCTCATAGAGAATATGGACTACAATTTTGGGCACCAGTTCTTAAAAAAATACATTGTTGAACTGGAAAAAGTGCAGAGACGTGCACCAAAACTGATAAAGGGATTGGAGGATCTGAGTTATAAAGAGAGACTAGCAAAACTGGGTTTGTTTACATTAGAGAAGAGACATCTAAGGAGTGATATGATCACCATTTACAAATACTTTCAAGGTCTATACAAAGAACTATCCAATTAATTATTTATGCAAAGAGCTGAGCAAAGAACCAGACATCGTACATTAACCCTTTGACTGCCAGAGGGGCTCAGAACGCATTGATTTGCAATGCGTTCCGAACCTCTCTGGCACTCAAAGAGTTAAGGCTAGAGGAAAGGCGTTTTTCGACTAAAACAATGGCAGTTATTTTTTACAGTAAGGGTGATAAATCTATGGAATGTTTTGCCTTGGGACATTGTACTTGCAGATAATGTAACTGCTTTCAAAAAAGCAATGGATGCCTAACAGAACAGAATTGAAAATTATGACAGATGGCTTCAGTGCAAGTAGATTGTTGATCCAGGGAACTATCTGACTGCCATTTGGAGTCAGGAAGGATTTTTTTTTATCCACTAAATTGGGCTAAATTGATAATGGCTTCAGGTTTTTTTTGCCTTTCTCTGGATCAACAGGGGTGATTTGGCATGGGCTGGACTTGATGGGTGCATTTTTTTTCAGCCTCGTCAACTATGTTACATGTCCTTTCAGTGCAGTATTTTCCCTCAAGTACTGCCATCTGCCAAGCTATACAAATGGTTCCTGTGTTTCCTAGTCTTCTGGATGGTGTATGTAACTGTCTCAACGCTGTCCTCCCTACCAGACGTCTACTGGAGGGTCAGGGTATCTACAGCTTACACTCCTTCCAGATGACCTTTGGTGGAGAGTCAGTGCATCTTCAGCCTATTCCTTCCCTTACTGAATACAGTACCTGCTGCTCATCTCCAGTACTAATGTACACCCCTATTCTGAATCTGCATTCGGATCCTGCTTATATTATTAGTTACAGAAAGGCTACTACTCATGTTCCATAGTTGGGTTCATCCTGGTCCAGCCTCCAACTCAACCGTAGGTTGCATATCTGGCTCCGTGCAGAGCACCTATAAGTTTGACTTTGGCCCCAGCAAGGACATCCCTGTGATCATCATCTCTTTCCATCCTCTTTCCCTATTCTTCGCTCCCCAGCTACTGGATGCGTCTTCTTTCCCAGTTTGTAAATACATTACAGTCCCAAACCAGTTATTTTTCAAAGATGGCAGTGCTAGAGTTGTAGAAGCAGATGGTTATTGTTTTGGGCAAAGGACAAAGGGACTCAGCCTGCTTGTAATTTTTTTCAAGGCATTTTTTGCATCAGGACTCTGCCTGCTCACAGCTTTTACTTTCAGTTGTTGATTTATGTACTAGTTCATTTACCTGGCATGGGCTGACTTAAAATCAGCCTCAGCTTTGTAATCAAATGTAAATGATATGTACAAATATACTTAAGTACCCAAAAGTGAAAAATGCTGAAATAAAAGGAGAAATGTTAGGGTTGGAAAAAAGAAAAGTAATGAGATGATATCCAGTGGTATACTATAGTATTATTTACTAACCATATTAAGTGCAAGGAAGTGGCGATTCATAGCAACTTGAAATATATACGTCAGCCTAGATCATCAATGAAATTTAAGTATATGCTTATTATTTGCTGGAATAAAACATTTTGATCTGCTGTTCTCTTTGCACAAAAGATGCAAGGCATAACCTCATATGAAGCAAAATATCAGAAACTCACTCACTCTGCGTAGTTTAATATCTTATTCCAACTGGTGCTACATATAACTCCACTCAGTCTATTGCTACCCACATCCACAAGTTAATAAATACATGCTGAAGCATTGTAGGGATATTGTTGATAGGAAACGAAAACAACTATGTCAGTAAGAATTCACATCTAAGGAGCACATCATATGAGTTTAGATAACCAAAGTGGAGTTCAGAATGAGGGTTCTGTTGTAAGACAGCTTTGTCTTTATACACCGTTCATTTTTGTGATGTCCTGGATCACTTCATGCATCCATAGAAAAGGGGTGTACTTAAACAGAACCAAATAGAACACAAATAAAGATCCCAGGAACGGTGACTGTAGGCTCTTCATGTATGTGCCACATTACTTTTGAAAGGTCAAAGGCACAATTAATTTGATATAACCAAGCTAAATTAAAACAGAATTTCACAAATCTGCATTTTTTACTTTTTGTAACACATATTAATTATGACTAAGAGATAGAATGGATATACACCATTATGTGCTTACATCCCATTATGTCAGAGAAAGTCTGCATGACTCAATTTAAGAAAATCATTACATCGTAGACTTGTGAACGGCAAAAAATGTTGGTAAAATTCTGACTCTTTTTTTTTTTCCATTCGGAGGATTCAAATTTCGGACTGGACCTGTTCGACTCGGATGAAATTCAGCAATAGTCCAAATTATTTGACGGAATGTAAAAAAAAAAACCTTTAAAATATTCAATAAAAAATTAAAATTAAACAAATAAAAATAAAAAAATACATTAAAACTAAATTAATAATAATATTAAATCTCTAATGAGACAGGAAGGGGTATTTTATAAACCCCTGCACACTTATTAACCATTAATAGGGTAAATATGGGGTGAGTGGCAGCAATGTAACATGGATGTGATATAAATGAATACACAACAAACACAAAATAAAGCCCTGCGCTCAAACTCCCACTACTCCTGGGCAGCAGCAATGGCTATAGTATACATTAGCCCAAAATACATAACAAAAAAAACAAAGAGTTATCTGCGCTCTGTCCAAAATCTCTATGCACATTTAAATAATTGGAGGCTTTTAGTTTCACTCCAATGGCCATTTGAATGTAAGCTCACCTGCAGCGCCAAGGCAAGCCTCATAGGTGAGTTCATCAGGACAATTAAATTATTTTGAATTACTTTTCTTAAGCTGCACCCATTATGTAACACATTATTACTGTGTTTTTTTATTTTGTAATTTTTTAAACATTTTTTTTTAATAATAAATGAGAATTTAAATATGTATATGTCACATCAAATTAAAGCCCTTTCTGCCCTTTAAAAATGGTATATAATATGTGTTTGAGCAATAAATGAGAAAGATAGGAATTATGATTGAGCACACACATAGCAAAAATGCCAAAATTGCTTGTGTCCTTAAGTGGTTAATATCTGCACTTTGCATGATCTGTAATGCTCCTGTTTTACCAGATTTATTTTTAGCAGTATGTAGCAACATTGTAATAGTTTCAGGCGGGAGAGAGCAGTGCCGTCTATTTTTAGTAGCATGTAGCAATATTGTTATAGTTTCAGGCGGGAAAGCGCAGTCCAAATTTCTGAAATTTACACAGAAATTTCGGACTAGATCCATTTCGATTCTGAAATTTTTTTGTGGGTGGAACTTGGCTTTCGGAAGGTCCGAATGATGACGAATACGCCTTATTCGTCCGAATTATGAAACTGGCCAAACCGAATCACACAAGTCTATTACATAGTTAATAAAGTTGAAAATAGATATGATTCCATCAAGTTCAACCTTTCATAGGTTACACGTTGATCCAGAGGAAGGCAAATAAAACTCAACTGAGGACCTTTTCCATTATGCCTGAACTGATGGAAAAATTCCTTCTTGACTCCAAAAGGCAATCAGAGTTCTCCCTGGATCAACATCCTACCTGTATTAACCCCATATGTCATAATTTTTATATTGTACTGAGCTAAAATTATACCCAACACTCTATTTGAACATATCTTGAGTATCTGCCACATACTGTTCTAAAACTAATAATTCAAATATGCTTTCTGCCTTTATTATAAACAATTCTTGCTTTTGCTGTAGCCAAAATAATTTTCCTCTAATCTTAAAAGATATCTCCTTGTTTTACCTCAGATAGTTTTTTTGTGTTGTCTTTGAATATATGTGCTTATAATAACTGCATCCTGCTTTTTAACATAAATTGCAAGTTTGTTTGTCTGTCATGAGCTATCCTTCATAACCATACATACTTACTAATTATTTTAGTTTTCAAAACATAGTATTGAATGCTATCATTTAGAAGCCATTCTACTATCTTGCAGAACAAAAAAACACAAACGAGAGAGGGGAGAGTCTCATAGTGTAGAAATCTTCTTAAAAATTGTAATATGAATACAAACATATTATACTCAAATGGAGATTTTGTCACTGATGTTTAAATCACATTGACAAATATGGCCAATGGAGGATATTAAACTGCCTCCACACAGATATCCAGATCCCTCACGCTCAATCCTCTTCAAGACCACCACTTCCCAGCGGGGCTTAAGGGGAAACACAGAAACAAACAACAAGGAAAGCTATCCTGTCTCTTTAAAACTGTCTATAGATGAAATGTAAGTGAGCATCAATACTCACAGATGATGTTTAACCGGCTGCAATACCACACAACCGGTTAAAGGCCAGCAGGGATTTTGGATGCTAGTTCTTCCTGCAACAGAACTGTGCAAGCTCACATCAATATATCCAGATCGATCAATATATATTGTCTCAGCTCGTGAACCTCCAAAGGAATAGCAAACCAGATGAATGAAGTATAAAATCAATTTAAAAGATTCTAAAAATTCTCAACATGTTTCGTGGCAAACCTGCCACTTCTTCAGGAGGAATATACTATTATAAATGTCAAAATACAAACATTTATAATAATATATTCATCTTGAAGAAGTGGCAGGTTTGCCACGAAACATGTTGAGGATTTTTAGTATCTTTTAAATAAATTTTATACTTCATTCATCTGTCCTGCTGTTCCTTTGGAGATTCACAAGCTGAGACAATATATATTGATCGATCTGGATATATTGATGAGAGCTTGCACAGTTCTGTTGCAGTAAGAACTAGCATCCAAAATTCCTGCTGGCCTTTAACCAGTTGTGTGGTACAGCAGCTGGTCAAACATCATCTGTGAGTATTGATTCTTATTTACAATTGATCCATATACTGTTTTAAAGAGACAGGATAGCTCTCCTTGTTGTTTGTTTCTGTGATTCTACTATCTTACCCACTATGGAAGTCAAACGTATTGGTCCATAATGTCCAGGCTTAGATCTTGCTGTCTTTCTGAATAATGGCACTACATCTGCCTTCCTCCAATGACTGGGTGCTGTGCCTGATTTGAGTGAAACAATAAAGATTAAAGGGATATTAATGTCAGAAAAAAAGTATTAACTATATGACAGATAAAATTAAAAGAGAGTACTTGCACTTATTCTTATCTCTCAAACCATTATAGTTTGAATGATATAGGAAAATAAAGTTCTCCTCTCCCTCCCCTTTCTGCTTGATGAGCTGTAAAGCTGTCAGAAGCAGATTCTGATTGCTGGATCAGACGGCGGTTCTTCAGCTGCGCCAACAATGCGATACTTAAAAATAAATACTTCACTGGACTCGTCTACAATGTGTGCCTGGTTTGCAAGCACACGTAGACCATTCTGATGAAGTATTTATCTTTAGCTATCGTTATATTGGTGCTGCTGAAGAGCCGCATCTGGTCAAGCGACCAGAATCTGCTTCTGACAGCTTTACAGCTCGTCAAACAGAAAGGGGAGGGAGCGGATAACTTTATTTTCCTATATCTCTCAAATCATAATGGTTTGAGAGATACGAATAAGTGCAAGTACTCTCTTTTAGTTGTATCTACCATATAGTTAATACTTTTTTTTCTGACATTACTATCCCTTTAATGATAATAGTCTTGTTATTACTCAACTAAGCTCTTATTGTACCCTTGGTTGTATGCCATCAGGTCCAGGCATTTCATTCACCTTAACCTTTTCCATTCTTTATCGGACATTGTCCTCAATAAGCCATGTAAATGTACAATGATGAAATATTGTGATTTTCTGCTTGTCCGATATCTGTCGTTGTTTCCTTTGTATATACAGAAGAAACTGCTTTAGGTGCGGTTGCTGTACCTTAGATCTTTCCACTGATTTTCCTCATAAGACTAAGATTCCAATGCCCACTGACTCTTCTTCTTTTTGCAGCCCTGTCCCTCATTCCAAAAGGTTTTGACCTATTTATGAGGGGACACCTGGAAGAACCACCCAATTGGGGTGTAACCGGCACCCAGTTGCCTGTCACTGGTGCTGAGTGAGAGGAACTTTCAGGCACCACTGCCGTGAAATGCGTATCCTGTCCCCAAGCAGTATCTGCCTCAAATTGCTAAGAAGAGGAATTGGATACAACTGATCTACCATGACTACTCTGCCATGCCTTCCCCTTACCTCAACGCTTCCATGGCTTTAAACTGCCCTCATGGTGTCCTGACAACCAGGCCGTTGTTTCACCAGCACCTTAATCTTCTTGGCTAAGCTGCACTGACTGGGTCAGTGAGTACCACAATGCAAACCCTAAGCCCTGGAAAGAGAAAACTTCAGTCCAAGTGTGGCCCCTTCTGTAATGGACACTACTCCAACTGCAGACTAAGGGAAAAAAAGTACGATCAGTTAGGGTGGGTGGGAAACTGTCGGCCATTTTAAAATGACACCTCTAAACCTGAGGGACTCTGGCAGTTTGGATATCTGTTATAATTTATAGTTTGCCAATAATTGTTGTATTTATTATTGCAGTTTAGAATTGTTAACAGAATATTTAATTAGATTCTTAAACAGTCAAGTTTTTAAGGATTGTACTTTGTTTTTGCTACCATGCCTTTTGTTACTAAAGTAAAGAAAACTTAGTAAATGAAATATGAACTGCTAGACAAACTGTCTTGCAGAAACAAGCCCCCGAAAAGCAGTTTGTATCCCCAAGGAATTTCAGATATTCCAGAGAGAAATTTCATACTTTTCGCATCAAATCATTTTTTTTCAAATCCCTAAAATGTCCTTTGGGAGATGACTGTTGAGAATCTGTGCACTAAAAGTGAATCAGAGCCACTGACATTAGCAAAGCAGTGACATTAAAATGTTGTGACATTAAAATGACTTTGTGTATGATGGATTATGCAGTTAGGAACCAGAAGGCCGACTCCAGGCTGCAAATCTCATCCAACCTCGACATTTATTTCTGCTAGTTTTCATTCTTATGTAACATTTGTTTCTTACAGAGGGAAAAATGGAGATTAAGAGAATAAAGAGGTGAAGCATAAGGGTAAATGGGTAAAACAATGAAAAATAATGTAGAAATGAGGCATTAATCATAATAAGCAGTTCCTGAATATAGTCCTTAAGGGCCTATAAAAGAAAAGGATTCCTGGATACCATAAGCAGTTCCTGAATATAGTCCTTAAAGACACATAAAACACAGGTTTTCTGGATGCCCTAACATGTCAGTTGGCCTATTAGGATCCTTAAAGACTGACGTTTGAATCAATTTATCTAATCAGAAGAAAAGGATAAGCCATACTGATTGGCTAAAAGTTGGGGGGAAGTAATATAAAGCAGACTATACAATGGTGAAGGTGTGTAAATGAGTGGAAAAAGATAGGTGATCCTTTGAAGAAGGAATAGATTTTAAGGACGAAAATGAAAATATGTAATTGTCAGGATAAAATATAAGTAAGTGATTTGTAACACTAAATCATCTGAGTTCAACAGATGAGATTACTGGCACGACTTGGATTGAGATTTAAGTAGATGTATAGTAAAGGGGCAATAAATACTAATTAATATTTATTCCTACATTGTAACCATGTATTGCCTCTTTAAGAAAACTCTAATTAACCTATTTAGAAAGTTAAACCACAAAATGCAACCCTTTGGTAGACTTGAGATTTACATATGATGCCTTTGGGGTCAATTTGGTAGCATGTCACTGATATATTGTGCATTATGCATATATGCGATATCCTTTCATTCTATAATTGCCTTGCAAAGCGGCTTTTGTGATGTGATCACTTTTGCTGTACTTGTGTCCAGCATCTAAGGAGATGTATCTCCACACTGAGTCGATACTGAACATAGTTTTACTGTTCTGAATAGAAGCAAAATTATTTCATAATGATAGCGACATAAAATTTGTGTGTCTTAATCCTTTGGTGACAAGGGTTTTTCTACACTAGAGGACAAGTGCAATTTGGGCTTTTTTGTTCAACCATATTTCCCTTGAATTCATTTATACATCCGCACACATTATATACCATTTTTTAAGGATAAGTAGAGCTTTCTTTTGATGCCACATTTACAGTTATAACCCATAATGTAGTTTCATATTAATATAAACAAATTAAAAAACAAAACAAAATATTTGTATAGGTTTTCCTGTGATAATTTATTCTCAGTTAGCGCATCTTTTAAGACACTGGATAAAAAGTATGAACTTTTGCTTGTACCTCCCAAGTGTGTCTTTTTAGGAGGGACTGTCCTTCTGAGATGCAAGTTCCTATGTCCCTCTTTCCTACCATGGTGTCCCTCTTTTTTAAGAGATTTGAAGTGTGTATAAAAGTGTCTCACATTGCTCCACAGCAACAAAACTTGCATTAATGTTTTTTAAACCTCAGTATATTTGTTTATAAATCAGTCTGTGTAAATAAAATACTTTGATCTTGTTCTAAGTAATTTATTTAGTTACAAAAAGAGGTGTCAATAGGTCATGAAATAATCAAAACTTTTTTTAATGCTCCACCAGTCCTGCCACAACAAAACAAAAGCACCCCCTCTTTGGCCATTTCAACTGTTGTGATGTGTGTTCTCTGTCTCTCTCTGCCTCATGATCAGAGAGAGGAGGAGAGAGGCAGAGAACAGTGACAAAGGCAATATTTAAGAACGCTGCCTTAGTCATGTGGCTACACTTGATCACTGTAGCAGGGATCACATGTGAGGAACCATGAGAGAATGTCTGAAATTAACTACTCTGCTGCTAGGGCAGTCAGCAACATCCTCCACAAAGATCCCAGCACATCCTGAGGCACACTGTGATCATTAATCCATGACTTGCCAGCATAGTGATGATTTTTACCCAATCAGGAGAACCCAGCAGCAACCGCCCCCACACGTGTGTAAGAATACACAGCCTGGCAGCATAGCATGTCCCCAACCACTCCTCCCCTGATTTCGGATGTAGGAACGAGCATCAAACAACCCAGGGATGCGGCATATAATAAGGGACAGACCCAAGGAGGAGCACCGCCAGAGACCCTTCAGCTTGGCAGGCACAGGAAACAGGAACCACAGGGCAGCTGGTGAGTGACGTGGGTCACAAGCCTGACAGAATGGATGCGGGTAACAATAATCAACCAGCTAAGTAACTGGGAAGGAAAGGGGAAAAGGGGGATGGAGAAAAGCAGGAAGAAAATCCCAATCCAACAGACTCACTAAGAGAACTGAATCTCACATCAAATTCAAAAGGAAGAGAAGCCCCCTTTAGCTTCACACTCGAAAAAGTCCATGTCGTTAGAAGTAGAGGGAAATGGGCCAATCCCAATCAAACTGAATCAAATTAATCTCCAAATTCCCTTAACCCTTTGAGTGCCAGAGGGGTACAGAAATCATTGCTTTGCAATGTGTTCCATACCCCTCTGGCATTCAAAGGGTTAAGAACAACTATTTAGCGTTAACAGTGCCCAGTGGTTAGATTTCAATTATTCTGTTGCATTCTCTAGGAGAGTTGAGTCACTGAAAACAGTTCTTCATAGAATGTTATAAATTATGGAGTCATGCTGTCAGGTGGAACTTTCAGGAAGTAAACACTCTGTAATTCACTTTCTGATAATCTGAACTGTTGGAAAATTTGAATAAATCAACTGATAGCAGTGGGAGTACCCTTGTATAACATATGTTTTCATAAAAAAGATTAGTGCTCCTTTAATTATCAAGCTAAAATGATGCAATTCTCGGGCCAAACTGAATGCACCATGGGTGTATGTAAATTAATTAATTTGTATTTATTTAAATCAGGCTTGTAACCCACTGATTGTCAGGTAGATCTCCAGTATATCGCTTTGCAATGTGTTGGAAACATCTCTAGCATTCAATGGGCACTGTCATTTCCCTTGCTGGTCTGCATGTGTGGGTAATCTGCAGCTCAGTGGTTGTTATTGATATACCTGTGCATAATTAGGTATATCCTCAAAAGCTGACCTGCTGGTGTTCCCTGAGGACCAGAGTTAGGAACCACTGGTTTAGATCCAAAAGACTCATACTCTCATCTAATGATGAGTGACCTACCCAGAGCTTCAGTTTTAATATTTTTGCTTAAAACCTTATTACTGCGATATTTATGAGCAGGACAATGTGGTAGTTTGTCCTTCTGTTGGAAGGAGATTATCCAGAGCAGTGAGAATTGGGACATTAAAGTCAGGCATATACATTATTTGTAGCTCAGCTCCTGTGTGTGTTATTCTAGCATTTGGTGTGACGTTGCCTATCCACTGGAACATTCTTGATTAACTTCGGTTTTCTCTGGACATTACTTTTGACAAGTCACCTTTCCTAAGTCATTTTTCCAATACCAAGGCTTGGTTAACGAAGGCAATTTGAATGCTATTAGAATGTTGTCCCATTAAAATTGCCTATAATTCTACCCTTTTCTAGCTCTCATCAGTGATAAGTAGTCTATAGGTGATGACCTATTCCTTCATAAGCTCTCCAGTGAATGGATATTGTGATGTGTACAACATGCTGGGTCTGTTTTATAACTTTCATATTAATACTGGCCCAGACTACACATGGAATTGCATTGATAAATAACAGAATTGTAAAATATGTGGGAAAGAAACAGTCTGTTACATACACAGTAAATTAATCGATAGTGAGAAACGATCCCAATAGGCTAAAGAGGGAAGTCTGCGACTCTTGAAACGTGGTAACATTAGAATGATAGTGGATGTTGGGCAGATACAAATACTTATAAATGTTTAATACAAAGGTGTCAACGTTCAGTCCTCAAGGGCCACAACCAGGCCAGGATTTAAGTATAACCCTGATTTACCACAGATGGGTAATTAATTAATTAGCCACTGATTAACTCCCCTGTACTGAATCAGGGATATAATGAATCCAGTCCTGTCTGCAGCCCTTGTGGACTGAACTTCAAAACCCCTTGTTTATAAAGTGGACAAACCAATTGCAACATATTTTTCAAAGAAAAAGATCTATTGAAATCAGTGTCATTTTCTCTTCACATTTAATTTGCTTCAGACCTACAAAGGGGCAGAGCTGATTTTCAGCCAGGTCATGACGACCCAATACCATTTTTTCTGATGTTACATGAGACCAGCTGTGTAACACACCATTACATGTCACTAGCACCGCATTACACCAATAAAGAGAGAGGTAACCTAGTACCACTGTTTTTAGGAATTCACACCTGTAATAGAGTCATACAAAATGAGGACACATAGCCTACACTACATCCTTGCATAAGGAACAGCTGCTTTTATGTATAGCTATGTTACTATGTAGTAGCACAAAACTCTGCCATTTAAGAGTACAACCTCTTTATGCCACCCCAATATCAGGACTAATGAAATGAGTTATGCAGACCCCTTAGCTTGACCAACATATCTCTTAGGGAAAATAGGAGCAATTTTAGAGCAAACCAACTGTACCATAGGGGACAAATAATTGCCAATAATTGTGTGCATAGGGACTTTAAAAAGAGATCTCTGAGCATATTTAGCATCTGTTTTGCATTTGTACATTCCCCTCCTTCCAGCATATAGCCCTGGAGCAAAACCAGATTTTTGTAGACCCAGAGGTATATGAGATCTAACACCTCCTAATAATAATAATAATACGGTCCGTACTTTCCTTATTATAACCAGAAAATCTTAATAGTCCGTATAAATTTTGACCTTTGTTCAGGAGATAACATCTTCAATTAGTCTTTGATGTCATGTCCATGGAGGCAGACATGACAGTTGCGGGAAGGTTTTTGAAAAAGAAGAATGTCATGCGCATGAACCTACTTAACCCTTTAAGGACTAGTGTGGTGTGCAAATCATTACACTGCATACACTACTAGTCCTTAATGGGTTAAGATTATCATGTACAGTGAACGGAGTGTGAGGTCCTCTGGTCCTGCTGGCAACTGTCATGTCCACCTCCTTGGACTGATTAAAGATGGACAAATTCCCCAAGTGCAGTCCCACTGGTGTTAGCCTTGAATAGCAGTGTCTGCACCCCTGGGTATGTGCTGCAGTATATGGCCAATGTAGTTTATACCTCTGTCATCATTAGGACTTTAATTCTGGCAATCCCCAAAATCCAACCCCATAGCATACACAGGGAAATGAAGTACACTTACCCCATTTCCTGTATGCCTTCTTTAGTACACTAATCTAAACAAGAGGAGGAGGGGAAAAATGCCCCCAAATGCCCACACACTGGCCCATAGTCTTCCTTTTGGTGCAAGTGTCATTAAGATGAGGACATCTGGTGTATGAAGTAAACTGACATTAGGCAGGCATAGGGACTGAAGATTGATTTAAGCTCCCATTCTTTTGCAGAAACATTATTGTACATTCATCACATTATCTGTTGAACCAAGGAGCAAACACAAAAATTCATAGAGGTCATTATGATTTTATGACCATGATAAGATATTAATAGGCAGTGTTAATTCCCCTTTAAAGGAGGCTGCTCTCAGATGGAGAAATGCTGTTGTTTAAAAATAATTATTTGGTGGCATTGATGCTGGTTTCCTCTATAAATACTATTTTGCAACAGTATTTCATTTGCTTGTGCAAGCTCTGCCTACTGTTATTTGTTAGTTACTTTAGCTTAATTCCAGCTGGGCATTAGCCAATCAAAATGCAGTTTAATGTAGAACAGCTGTTTTGTTTATAGGGAGGATAAGTGATGAGAGGCCCTTATTGCGTAAGCAGCAAATATTATGATGTTGTAATCCTAACATTATAGTTGTCAAACATTCAAAGTTTAAAATCAGTGGGATGTGGAGATTCTCAACGCAGACTTGAATATTTTCTTTTAACTTTAAAAGATGAACTGATTATATTAAATCCCCTTTGAAGCTTGTAAGGCTGTTAACATTATGAGTGCAAGAGGGATACACAGTGCATTGATCTCAAATGCATTGCACCCCCCCTCCACACTCTGGTACACAAAAGGTTAATGGTACAGTCTGGTCAGATCAATTAAACACAGATTTGCGGGTTTTAACCAGTATCAGAGACGATGACTTCATCATAGCAGAGAAAATAATATATTAGACTAGGGTTAGTCAGGCTATGGTCCTCAAGCTTCTGGGTACCCCCAACCAGCCAATGGAAAAACACAGTCTATGACAGCTGGAGGGGCAAAGATTGACTATCCATGTATCAGACCACTGATTCCCAACCCTGTCTCCAGAGACACCTAGGGGGCCATGTTCTTAGAATTTCTCTGCTTGTGCACCAGTGAGTTAATTAAATGACTGAACCTCTCATTCCCTCAACTGTACTCAAGCATGGAAATCGTAAGGACATAGCCTGTTAGGGCACACTGAGGACAGGGATGGGCACACTGAGGACAGGGGTGAGAACCACTGTATTAGACAGTGAGGCTGATGTACTAAGAACAACTGGAGTAAACCATGTTCACAAACTGAAAATCCTGATTTACTTAAATGGGATTTTATCCCTTTGAATGCAAGGGAGGTCTCCTGTGCATTGCTAATATCATTTAAAGGGTTAAAAGTCCCATTTAAATCAAAGTGAATTTTGGGAATTTTTAGTTCTCCCTTGTGGTGCAACTGGTTATGCCAGTCCAGAATTACTCCTGTTGGAGTTGCACTATGTGTGATCAAGGTGTGATAAAGAGGAGATAATTCTGATAGTAATTTGTATTTACAGAATTGCATTTATCAAATGATGTGCATGGTTTATGATGTATTTACTACACTGTATTCACTGCATATACATTTTACATGGTAGCTTTTCCTTCAGTAAATTTCCATATTGAAAAAAAAAGTGAGGTCAGTGGCATAACTATAGGGATCGCAGGGGTCGCACTTGCACTCCAGGGGCCCGGCTGCCCCCTGCAACCCCTCCGCCTGACGCCTGCAATCTCCCTCCGGCGCTCTAGTAATGCAGAGTGCTGGGAGATGACATCATCTCCCAGCGCTCTGCATTACTTAGAGGACTGCGTGGGAGCTCCAGGTAGGAGGCAGGAGATGGGGACATTGTGGAGATTGAGGGGCATTGTGGAGGGGGTCAATGTGGTTGAGGGGGGCCAATGTGGGGAGGCCCGTGGCACTTCTTGCACCAGAGCCCGGAGGCTTCTAGTTATGCCTCTGGTGGAGTTAGTATATCCAGTGAGATAATTTAGCAATTCCTATTTATTCTGTTGTGCCTGTGCACTAGCTTAACCAAAGTAAGAGAGACCTTGGTACATAGACTACATGGACTCCATTCTTCAGAGAATATGACACTGGAGATGTTTGAAAAATATTTATAATGGCCAAATTTTAATGGCAGACAAAATATTTTGCCAAATGAAATTTCAGAATTGGAAAAATGATTTAACCCTTTGGATGCCAACCTCTTAAAATTCATGAGATTGGCTTGAAAGACCATTCTTATGAATTTTATTACGTTCTGCTTACAAGCTTCAAACTGTCCATGCATGTAGGAAACATGTTTTCCTGTACTGCAGGGCAGGTTTTAAAAATTCAGCGTAGTTCAAGATCCTTGTATATCACACTATAAAAAACAGTAAAAATAAAATATTCAGATCTGATTGGGAGAAGGGCATCAGGACTCCTCCTAATGCCCCATCTGGTATTGATCACATATGTGATCATGATAGATGATCAACACTGGTGACCTTGTAGACAACCACTTCCTTCCTCCCTCCTAAACTCGTGTGTTCTGAACTTCCAAGTTGAGTGGGAGGACCTTGAAGGCCAACTTGACCATTGTGATGATGCAAGGGTGCTTTCAAGGTCCTCCAGCTTAACTTGTAAGTTCTGGGAATGCTGGGAGGGAGAGAGGAAGGGAGGGAGGGAAGGAAGGAAGGCAGAGAATGCGCATCTGTTGGGAGTACCGGTGTGTCCTGGTGTAGGTCCAGGTGACCGGCCTCCTTGCTGCTCCCCCTGGCGGCTCCAGCAGCATCTAGCTTGGGCGCGCATCACAGGGATTCTCTGGTGACATCGTGACCCGTTTCTTTAAAGGGACATTACATTATTTGCTCCACCTCTTGGGGGTGTAGCAATTAGTAGATAAACTGTCTGGACACCACTTCAGTTGCCCTTTCATGGTGTTCCAGTGCAGTTGTGTTTCAGTGTGCTCTGTGTATTACCTGGTTTGTCCGACTATCCGCTCCGTGTATGACCCTTGGCTTGTCTGACATCAAATCTGGTGCAAACCTGCAGCTCTGGCTGACTAAAAGCTCTGTGTATGACCTTAGGCTTGTCTGACTAACCGATCTGGTGTTGACCTGTGGCTCTGTCTGACTGTCCTTTCCGTGTATGACCCTTGGTTTGTCTGACATCCAGTCTGGTGCAAACCTGCGGCTCTGGCTGACTAATCTCTCCATGTATGTCCAGGTTTGTCTGACCCTCCTATCTGGTGCTGTTCTGTGGCTCTGTCCAGCTTGTCTCAATATTGCCTCCCTCCTGCAGACTTCCATCTGGTGCAGACCTGGGGCCCTGATAGACTCTCTTCTATATCAACTGCAGGCGTGGGTCCGGTATTAGACCTCAGTGGTCCTGACTGCAGGTGTGAGTCAGCTTTCCTCCCAGCTAGACTGACAGCAGGCAAGTGTCAGTGTTTTCCGTTGTCACTGGTTGGAGTCTCCTTCTAGTTCCAGTCCGTATTCCAGTAGAAGACCCTCCATGGCGGATCCGGTTCCTATTTCAGTTTGAGTTCCAGTGGTAGAAGATCCTAGGGGTTCCGGTTCCTGCTCCAGCCTTAGCTCCTGTAGAGACTTCCAGTGGCTCCAGCCTAGTCTCAGCAGTTTGATCCAGTCTAGGCGGCCTACTATTCCTGATAGTAGTGTGTGCTTATCTGCCGACCTTCTGCCTGTTCCTGTTGTCTCATTCTTTACCTTGTCTGTGCCTTAATTAAGGTGATTTTATATTTACGTTCTGACTCCTGAGTCCTCTGGGTATCCGTGACAGATACTCCAGTCTTGTTCCGTTGTCCCATTGGTAACCATAGAACCATACATATCCTGTCTTCTTCCCCAACATTGTGCCACTGATAGTCAAATAACTACTTATACACTGTCTTCTTTCCCAGCCATGCTCCTCCCTCCCCCCAGAGTATGTCAACTCATACAAATATGATACCATTTTTCTCTGACTGGTATAAGTTAATAAACAGAATAAGAAATTTGATTGTGTTGAAAAAGTTTAGTATCTCTGAAGTGACTCAAGTGTAAAAAAAGTATGTATTTTTCCCCATAGCACCACTTTCTGGAAATAGGTGTGTACTGTAGCCTAGGGATAGAAAGGAAGAGACCCATTATTTGATGTGGCTGATTGTTTACTTTCCAAAATGGCAATCCTTTGTCTAATTTTTCTTCATTTCTTTAGGTGTTACTATGATTTTATTACAAGCAAAACAAGAAAAACTAATAAAATACTAAAGAGGTACCATTTTTTTTGGAAGAGCAGTAGCTAATGAATACAGTAGAAAAATTCCATAAGTTTAAAAGATTTCAGTACCTTTTAAGGGGTTTTAGAAAAGCATTGGACCCCACATGCCGTGGGAAATCTACTTTTATGCATTGTATGCGTTTAGGGATAATTGTGATGTTTGGGGTAATTATGCCTTCAGACTATGTTTTGTACATTTTGGTTATCTTTAAAAAGATGGTAGTTGAAATGTTTGGCCCCAGGGAAAGAAGTTTTAATTATACACCTATACATATTGGGTATCAGGGTACCTTGGAGATATGTAGTATTCACATTTCATATCCTAAGCTTGCACACGATGTTGTACAGTCAATTTTGACTTTAGTGTAAATTTCTGAAACCTTTCTGAAATCCCCTATATTTTCACAAAACGTCCTTGCCTCATCAGGCAAGAAACTTCAGCCATTTTTTGATTTACAATGAGCCTACTTTCAGGAAAAATCTGCTTTGATATAGTTATTAAGCTGTTTAGGATAATTTTGTCATGTAAGCAAAATGAAATGAGCATTTTAGCTCATAATAGCAAAAAATACCCATTTGCTCTCCTGTTGATTAGTGGTCTGTATAGGGCATACATGTAAGTAAAACACTGCATATTTGTTATCGCTGTATAGAAGATCGTTGTGGGTGGAAGAACTCACTCTATCAGGGTTTGTGTCCAGGTGCACAATACCAAAAGGATAAGATAATATTAATAAAGAGGGCAGCACACACTGGACTTTTAAATAGCAAAAAAAAGTGAATTTTATTAGGTCAACTTTTTGGTCCACACAGGGAAAGGTCCCTGTGTGGACCGAAACATTGACCTAATAAAATTCACTTTTTTGCCATTTAAAAGTCCCAGCAGTGGAAATGAAATGCACTCACAGGGATTCTTGTTCGATCAATTAAATGCTGATTTATTGATGGACGTTTTGACCCATACAAGGGTCTATACCAAGATTCAGTTTTGATTAAGACCCTCGTATGGGTCAAAATGTCAATTAATAAATCAGTACTTAATTGATCCAACAAGAAGCCATGCCAGTGTGTTTAATTTTCACTGCTATTATATATCCTGTTACTTCAGAAACTGGCACCCAGGCAAGTTTCCCATTATCATAAGTGAGTGCTCCACTGATTGACTGTTTGTGTATATATTTATATGTATATATATTGTATGATATTAACAAAATAAGTAATTTTTTACAAACTTAGTTTATGTGAGGCACGATAAAAAAAAGCTGAATTAGTTCTGAAATAATATCGATAGGAAGTTTCCCATTCATAACTAGAAAGTTATCTATGAAAATCATACCTATAGATAGACATTAAAATCCAGAAAATGTGTCCGTTGATCAGGGTACAAAAAAACTGCCTAAGCCTCTGGCATTAAAGGGTTAAAGATTGTTAGTTCACATTATTGTTTTTTCCCCAAAATCTTGATAGATAGATAGATAGATAGATAGATAGATAGATAGAATATTTATCATCTATTAAACTTTTTTGATAAATATTTGTTAATCATTATAATTAACCTTCTAAGTGTCCAACACACTGTGAAGGGTTACATTGTACTTACAAACTACATTGTCATACATGATTTAATTTTTTGTATCCCATTTGCATCATACCACTAAAAGCTACAAAGCAAAGAACAGAATAGGAAGTATTTACATACACTTTGATCAGTGCCTGGAAGAGACATTTTGTTAAGTATGGCAGACTTGGGAGTAGTATTCACAGAGTGCCATTGGCATATTTTTCTGCTCTTTATAATTTCTGTCACTTAGCTTCAAAATGGTAATTGGAAATGATGAAATACACATCTATTATTCTAAATGGTGGTATTTAAAATAAGTCTGAAAATGTCTGAACTCTTCACCCATTCTGACAGTGGCTGACGTATTCTTGTCAGCAGGAAGTAAAGGTTTACCCTCAACATGACTAGCGTGGGTAATCATAAGTCACAGAGGTATGCACAACTCCAAGGGCTGCATTCCCTAGAGAAAGCTGGAGAAGCAAACCAGCTGTTCCATAGGGAGCAAATAAAACTGTCCAGTAACTTAAAGCAATAGTAATGGTTCCAAATAAACGGTGCTCTGATTCATCTGCATACTTTGTAGTCCGGTGTATCAATATTAGCTGATTTAAGCTTCATGAGTAATTTAATTATAAAGCATAAACCTCCCTCCCCTTTCATCTACATCACTCTGCCCATAGCTAGGAACTCTCCGAGTTTGCCCCGGAGACTCCGTGTTTTGCAGCAAATTACCAGGTCTCCGGGGCAGAGGCTGATTCTCCGGATGTGGGGAGTTTCATTAATGAAACTCCCCACATCTTGCGTTCACAGTGTACTCCTCCGACTCCCTGCCCACTTCTCCTCCTTCCCCTGCCTTTTCCCAAGTTTTGGAAGTCCCCCCCCTTGCAATTAAGCCCCGACCCCTTTTGATGCGATTTGCGTCTTTTATCTTTTTTGGTGGCACCACAGGACTCCCCCTCTCTGGGGAGTCCACCCTCACAAGTTCCCAGGTATGACGCTGCCTCTCATGCCGGTCTGAATGGAGCACAGCAAGGGACAATTTTCAGTAAGCATATGCAAAATCCTGCCCTCCTTCGTCAAGGGGGAAGAATTTTCCTTATACTCACTGCATGAACATTGTCCCTTGCAGTGAGCTGTCCAGTCTGATGACTGGATTCCACATCTGAGGGGAGGTTGCTAAAAAAATCTAAAAGGGGCGGGAGATGATACTTTATAATTAAATTACTTATGAACTACAAATCGGGTAGTAGTAATTCTCTGCTCAACATGGACTACAAACTATTCAGTTTAATCTGAACGCGGCTTATTTGGATCTATCACTATCCCTTTAAATATGGCTTTTAAACCATTGAGTGCTAGAGAGGTCTCCAACGCTTTTCTTCAAAATGCTTTGGAGACATATCCAGAATTTAAGACTTTTCAATCTCCATTTAATTTGATGGGAGATTGGAGAGTTTTTATGTCTCCCCCATGATGGAGTTAGTTTGCCCCAGAACTAGTTTTCTTTTGTACATAAGGCCCCCCAGTGTCTACAATTGCAGCTGGAAAAAGAGGTTGCCCTATTTATTCTGTGCTAGCAAATGTTGCACTGTGTTGCCTGTGGGCATTTTTTTAATGGGTATATTAATAAACTAAAATAGCAAATATTTTTGTATGTGTTGCTTTATTGGTTAAATT